>JAKCOX010000100.1:642500-1996735 GCA_022605575.1 Laterallus jamaicensis coturniculus | reverse complement strand
TTAATCCATTTAAAAGAAGGAACTTCTTTACACATATTCATTTAAGGTATATGGTCTGCTTTCAAGATATGAAAGAAAAAATACATTGGCTTGCATCTCTTTTTTACTTTGAAATAGCAACAATAACAACAAGAGAACCAGCAGCAACACTCCCACAAACCAACCTACCACACCGGGCATGGATCCAGCAGGCATGGCTCATCCCAGTTCTTCAAAGAAGCTTCTGGTTCCACTGGAGATAGTGACTCCACAGAAGTGATTAAGCCATATTCCATGTGAGAAAGCTCTTTACAAAGCAGGAAAGTAATGGGGAGTTTTCAAAATACACTGATGGTCATTTGAGCTCCCAGTAATATAATTCCTTTTGCCAGCAACTGGAAAGCAAATGTTTTTTAGGAGCCTACTATCCAGCCCAGACTTGAGAAACACAGTTCTTTGATTTACAATGTCAGAGGTATATACTCTGAAATGTAAATAGAGATTTTTTAAAAGTGGTGTGAAAAACTGTATTCAAATCTAGGGGAGCAGACAAACTAGTAGATAGGTTTCTTCTTTCTAAAGAGTCGTTAAAAATAAAAATAATTAAAGAATAAAAAAGAAAGAAACAGCCCTAAAGCACAGCGTGTTAAATAGGGAGTGAAAAGCTTCTGTGTATTTGTCAGCAGCTGTCCACACCAGGGATGCAACAAAATCATATGTTTCAGCTTGAAGTGACAGTCTGCATCCACACTGGTTAAAGGGATGACGTTACAGCATCACAAGGCCCTTTGCTTCTCTGCCTTCCAAACTCTCTCTCGCTGTCCTGACATCTACTTCTTCCCTTCCCCAACAAGTAAGAGTGCACATTTAGCATGGAAACCCACTAGAAATTCCCCTGACCTGGGAGGTGATCATTAGTATGTGTCCCCAACCTCAGTATGGGGGGCACCTGTGAAACAACCATAGCTCACTGAAACATGTAAGGAAAGATAAACATCCTACTGCACTGATTCTATTCCTGTATCATGAATATTTTTTTAACTCTAGGAAAACCTATACTCTGCATCCTGATTTCAACTGTGCTCTTTGCTGTTTTTCCTTCTTTTCGAGGCTTTGCTGAGGTCCAGCCAGAGCAGAATAAAGGAACCAGCCGTGGCCCTTACGGGGCTCAACCCCTCGACAGGGGGAATATGAACACCACGTTGTGACTGACTGAGCTCATGGGCCAGGCTGCAATTCTGTGTGTGTGGAGGACTGAAGAAACCAACTCACAGACCATGGTTTCCATCCTCTGAGCTCTGGGTTAGGGGCCCGGCCCGCTCCCGCTGCACCACTCTGCTCCCTTGGCAGAGCAGCCTTTCTTTTCCAAGTGCTCACTCCCAGTCTTTATTCAAATTGCCCCCAGGGAACAAGTCCAAGGTACTTCTGCTGGAGAATCCAGACACCTCCCAAGCTGTCAGGATCATCTGCTTTGACAGGACCCCACAGTCTCCGGTTTAACCCCTTTCAATGGACATTCACAGCAACAGGAAAGTCAGCAGATTTAGGAAACAAGACAGGTTTTCAACTCTTTCTTTTATGCTGAATGGCTAATACAAGACATCTAACATTTTCAAACATAATCATTTTAACTTAGGATCCAGTTTTTAGTGTTGAGCAAGCACCTTGAGTAATGTTGTCAAAGCACATAAATGTCTAAAACCCACTCATGGTGCAGAGTCCCAGTTTCAAAACCTTTCAAGTCATCCATAAACTTTTTCTCAAAATAAAAGCAGCCATGCAGAGGCCCCAGGCTGCAGCAGGTGGAGACAGAGAGAAGACACTGTGACCCGTGTTGGAGCAAGCCCCTGCCAGCACCTGCAGCCTGTGGAGAGAGACACAGAGATGAGAGAGGAGATCCATGCTGGGGCAGGTTTGCTGGGGCTGGGGGGCTTGTGACTCTCTGGAGGACCAGGCTGGAGCAGTCTGGGCCTGAGAGACTGGGAGGCATTGAAAATGGCATTGTGAAAGCCAGCAGAAGTCAAAACCTATTTTAATTGCTCTCCTCGTGTAGTTCATTAAGAAAAGCTTAAAATTATTTCTACTTCATTAGGACATTGATAGTCTACTGAATGAGTAAAAGCATTGGGGTAGAGAGAGAGAAGCAAGCAAAGAATTATGAAAGTTTTTCATACACTGTGAGAAACCTTTCTAAAGCTTGCACTCAAGCTCACACAGTGAGGTTTTGGATAATGAAAGGTCTAATTACTTTGGTTAATAATTGCTGGTATGGAGCTGGCTTAAGGTTATTTGGGTCTTTCTCAACTGGCCCTTTTGCCTAGAATAACTTTCTTGGCATTTCCAATGCCAGCTGTGTTGTGACACAAGGAGATAGCCAACACTTTGGTCCAATTGATAACACGATGCTTTATGTTCAAGGGACTGAGTGTTTTTAAGTAACTTGCTGCAAGACCCACACAGCACCAATTGGAGAGCATGAAAGGAGAGGGAGAAATGAGGTAACTGAAGTTTGGCAGCTTTTTATCCCCTTTTAATGAGATTCCCGCTCAAACCTTTAGTAAACCTTTCTTTTTCATGGAATTGAGTTCCAGCATAGCCTATTTTGAAAAGTTGACTTAAATGAAATACAGTGAATAACCCCATTTTCTATAACATGAACCAGCACAGATTGCCAGAGACAAAAGCAAAGTCAGAAATCTATGATTCTACTGCAAGAATTCCTTTAATACCATGCCTCAGGACAGGACTTGCTCACTGATACAAATACCTTGGGTAGTTACAGTTTGGTAGGAAAGGTAGGCACAGGTGAAGATTAATACAATATATGAGAGACACAAGTACTCCTCCATCCTTTTCTCACTGTGGGGACTATAGAATTTCTTCTTATATTATTGTGAAAATAAAAGATTGCATTTAAGGCTGTCCAGTTACAGGCAGGAAGAAAAAAAGAGTGAGAGCTGAGAAAATGGCACTTGTTTCCCTCTGCCTGGTTACTGTAGCCAGGATCCTAGTCCCAGTGATCGCAACCATCTGTCGAGTCCTAAACCAGAGTCCATTTGTAAGTTATCAGTTTTCGTAATTCATCAATTTGGGAGTGTATGGATCGCGAATGATCAGAGAGGTTCATACAACACATACTTTCAAACTCCTCACACTCATAGCCTTGGGCAAGCAAAAGAAAATCAATTGTAGCTCTATTTTGCAGCGTAGTATGGCAGACAGAATCAACATCAAGCAAAAGACTAGAAAGTGCAATCGAAGTGTCAATCGAAGTCATGATCAGGCGCAGTGAGGCCCCAGGGTATCTTAATGGGACTCCACAGCTGGGCAGGGCCTGCTTCTCCAGTTCTTCTTCCATGTAAGCTAGGTTTATAAGGAATTTTCCAAGAGCTGCTTCAGGTATCGGGAGGAAAAGATAGGGAAAGACCCCCTCAGGTGGATTATGAGCAGCTGAGATGGTTCAAGCCTGTGCCATCCTTTTAGAGTGGCTCTCTGAAGACCACCGCTGAGCTGGGTTAATGACAAACCAGTGAAATGACTCTGCCACAGACATGCGCTCGGTGACTCGGCAGTACAGTGCCACGTCCCAGCAACACTGGTGGGAGGTCCTGCCCCAGCACACTACTACCAGTTCCCTTCCAACTGCCTGGCCGTTCCATTGGCAAAGGCGCCTTTCTCACCCAGCTCACCTCCGCAGCATCACAGGAAAGCCTCCCCGCTTTGCTCCCTCCAGGAATGCTGGATCCTTGCAGAGTGTGCTGCTTAATGGGAGGCCTTGGCATTAAGATGCTGCCCAGAGCCAGCTGCACGTAGTGTCCGATGTCCCTGCTTGGGCTAAAACCCAGGGCAAAAGAAACAGCCTGAGGAGGAGGTTCTGGTACCCACCTCCCTCCCCAGACTCCCCCCAGCGTGTGAAGGGAACGTTTGTAATCCGGGTACAGAGCAAACTGCACAGGCTGTTCCCAGAATGCTGGTATGTTGCAAGGGGGTGGGGGCGGGCGTATATAAAGGAAACATAAGAAATCACATTTATGATAAGTAAGACATAAATAAGAGTAAATTCAATTACCAACTACTGCAAGATGCTTGGAGGGAAAGCTGATAAGGAAAACAAAATAAATGAGAGCAGGGTTGTGACTCGTGACCCCAGCATCCCAAGGAAGGTGGCACCTGGGACTGATAAGGAGGAAGCATCAGAAGGAAGGTCCTTAAATCCGGCACCAGTGCTGAGCTTTGGTGTGAAGTCCCAGCTGCCAGGATGCTCGGCAGCAGGTTCATCGCACCTGCTTAAGATTTCCAAGCCAGAGTTCCTTGCAGCTGTTCCACAGCCTCTGCTTTGGGTAACCCAGTGTCAGCAACGGTACCTTGGTGATCAGAGCAAAGGGGTCTGTTTTTCTCCAGTATGGTGATTTCTTTCCTTTCCCTTCAGGGGCAGATGGCTTTTTGGGCAGAGCAGGTGGCAGATTTGGTAACCCCTCTTTTGAGGCTTCAGATCCATTCTGTTTCCGTTAGACAAAAGGACATCAAGCTAGCAAGCAGGGCTGGCAGGGGGACATACGTTGACTGCATTGCTGGTCTTAACACCCCCGTTTCTTCTTCCCCCTCTTCACAGGATGCACCGTTTCCCAGAGAGTTTTTTGATAGATCAAACTGTTTGTGAAGAGCAACTGGGGAAACCCAGCGTACACCTGTATTTATCGAGTGCAGGTTCACGGGAAGATGGCCAAACCAGAAGGCCTCATCTGAAACCAGAAGGCAGGGGGAGTGTGGAGGGTGGGGGGGAAGGAGGACAAGTGTCATAAAAAGTATGGCAATTCAGATCGGTGTAGAAGGTTTGTCTCCAAAGTGGGGTGCACAAGGAAAGGCCACAGTGGGGAGGGCAGGAACATGTGGAAGATGTTTGATCTTCAACATAGGGTTTCCTTTGAAATGAGGAAGGGACCAAGCATTCCTAAGATTTAATTAAGAGGGGCCCAGTCTGGCTCCACTCCGTCTTGGGGCGCCCTGGGAAGCACTGCAAGTGGCACCGGCCCAGAGCAGGCAGCAGGGCCCAGCTTCAGTTTCCACTGAGGGAGACTGCCACCCGCCCCTCAGAGCAGGTTCTGCAGGAGCTCTCCCAGGCACCCACCCCATGGAGTTCTTCCACAGCCAGGGTGAGGGAGCCCTGGGACAGGCTGCCCAGCGGGGTGTGGAGTCTCCATCTCTGGAGAGATTCAGGACCCATCTGGGCAGCGACCTGTGCAGTATGAGCTGGGGAGCTGCTTTGGCAGGTGGGTTGGACCCGATGATCTCTCAAGGTCCCTTCCAACCCCTATGATCCCGTGAGTCTGTGATTCTCTGCCGGCGAGAATCACTCTTTTTGCTAAGTAACCAGCCTTGCTCTCAGTGGACAAACACAGCCCTGAATTTATAGCACATATGAACAAACGAATGCTGCAAACCAATTAATCAGACAAACGACATTGAGAGACACGAGTTGTCACATCCAGCCCATATGGGTGGGAGGGTTGGTGTGTGGTGGGGGGTGGGGGGAGGTGGGGTGGTTCTCGGCCACTGCCCGCAGTGCTGTTCTCCCCCCCGCCATAAACCACAGTGTGATCCCGTTGTTCACCATGACTGAGCCCCGGGTGAGTGCTAGGACCCTGTTCCTTCCACCTCCCACTGGCCCACTACTAACTCTCTCTGCCACCCGTTTTTTCCCACACAAACTTTTCCCTGGTGATTCCCGCGATTGAGTAGGAATCAAAATACCCTGATTTAGCTGTTTTTCCCGTTCTGGCATCACCTTACGTGCCCAGGCTCCTCCGAGCAGTCTGTGCAGAGTCTCTCGGGTGTCAGGAGACAGCGATATATTGATGAATGTCCCTGATTCGATGGTTGTTGAAACTGATACTTGTCCATCTCCATAGGATTCTCTGTCCTTAGGTTTCTTGTCTGTGCTCATAGGTTCCTTTGTCCTCGGGGGCAACACTGTTCTGTGCCTGAATCGGTGATTCTCCGTTTTTGTAGTTTTCGGGTGGGGGCTCAAACCCTTTTACAACAGGGCATGCCGTTGCCTGCTCCGCTTTATGTTTTCCAGCTTTTCAAGGACAGGTCTAAGTTGTTGATGCTGGCTAACATTTTCGACTGCGCCATGGGGTGTTTTAGGCTCAGTAAAAGTCAGAGGCAGATAGATATTAAAGGCAGTTGGTTGTACGTTTGTTTTCACATTTTTTCTTTCCAAAGGCATCATAAGTGGAGGGAGTGCAGACCGTGGTGGCAGATTTACGTGCACTACTCGCTCCCCTTCAGTTCCGACAGATTTATAACTTTGCTCTGATAACACGGCATTTTTACTTAGCTTAGTAACTGGGATAGGTGAAAAAGCACCCAGAAACAAAAGCACATTCTCCGTAGTAGATTTTCTTTTTCTTTTTGAATCAGTTCTGTAGAACCCGTAACCGGTGTTAAAGCTGCAAAGGCTGAAGCGGCAGCAACGAGTTCTGTTTCCATTTCAGTTCCAACCGCAAAAAATTTGCCTTTCCGTGTCCACTCAGTTAACTCATGAACTGTATACGGGTTCTGAAAACAACCCTTGTCATACCCATAAGCTAACAACCCCGTTAACTCCTTCTTTAAATCTATACTCTTAGATCGGAGGGTTTAGCAAAATGACCCCTTGCTTGCCCTAGCGCCACTAGATCTTCCAGGTCCTTTACCGGACCTACATCCCGTTTTTGTAAAAAGCTTTGTAATAATTTGAGAACTACCTCTGTTTCCATGACGTCTTCTTTTTATGGTGCGGCCGATCCCTGGGTAGTCTCGGTGCTGCGGACGGGAGCGTGTCCCCGGGCCGATCCCCGTACTTTGTTGCCGGATCTTTTAATCCCGCCAATCGCCGCTTGATGGGTTCGTCTCAGCCCCGCCGGCCTCGGTCGGTTCCGGATCCCTGGTGCGTTGGTCTCAGGGTCCCTTCCCGTCAGGGTCCTTTCCCTGGTTCGTTGGTCTCAGGGTTCTTACCCTGGTTCGTTGGTCTCAGGGTCCTCTCCCTGGTTCGTTGATCTCAGGGTCCTCAATATGAGTGATAAAAGAAACTTCGTTTATTAGTTCTAAGTTAGCTCCTTTTATACATTGTGGCTAATATATTCCTATTAGTCAATCTATCATTGGTTATTTGTTAAGGGTTACATCATTATAAGCCTGCCCCTTGTTTTCATTCTTGCGGTTCCTTCATCCAGTTTTTCCCGGATTCACTTGCTTCTTCTGAGGGCTATCTTCGTTTTTAGGTCATCTCGACCTTGATCCTGATTGGTCATGCCGTGCTTCTTCTGTTCTGCTTTAGTCTGCACTTCGTGCCTACGTGCACATACTCCAACAATTCTCAGCCAATGGTGCCTGGCAAGCAGTGAGGGGCAGGGCCCCCACCAGTCACTGCAGCGCCTGTCTCTGGCCTTGCCCCACTCTGGCCCTGCTGCCCTGGGAACTGGACATGGCCCAGCAAGGCTTGGGATCGCTCTTTTGGGGTGGCCAGGGCTGGGGTTGGGAGCTCCTCCCTTACACTCAGGATAAAGGGGTCCTCAGGAGCAGATGGGACAGTTTGGCCTTCCGGGCCAGCTTCCAGGCTGTCAGTTTGTTGGTTACCCCATAGTTTCTGTCCAGTGGGTGGGGGGAGCCTGTCTGACCAGCCTGCTGGAAGTCCCATTCCTCACCCTGGTAACGGCCCGGTTCTAGATCTTGCTACTCTCTGCTGGGGTTCGTTTGTGTCACATTGATGAGTGCCAATCTGCCCCTGGGTACCTTACTGGTAAAGGTTCGAGTTCGAAGTATCTAGAACTAAGGTATTGCTTAAATGGTGTATTGAAGTGTGTGTTTGATGTTTGACAGTTGTATGTTGGAGTTGTGTATAAATGTGAGTGAATGAGACTTGCACGAAGCGAGTGTGGAGCGTTTATCCGTGGTTCTGTTATCCTCTGAGGGGTGCAGCCAGAGAGAAGCAAACCAGTAAAAAAGCCCCCAAAAACAGAGTAAAGGAGAAGGTAAAAAGGTTTTATTAAAAAAATTATTGAAAAAAAAGGAAACGAAAGAAATAAACCCAAAAAACCCCACCCCAAAATGACTGTTCCCTAACAAAGAGGTTCATGGCAACAAAGCTCTTTTTATGTATAATTAAAATATTTCTTGTAATAAAATAAATGAATATTTCTTTTCTCACAATTAATAGATAGAGTAGAACAGAACAACAATTAAAACAAAAGTAAGACCAAGATGATTAAAGGTTAACTGCAGTTGTGCCCGTCTCACAGCAGCTGCTCGTAGATGATTTCCCACCCCGTCTTCCTGCACAAGTGAGGCATGTGGCTCTGGAAAGAGAAGGAAAGAGAAAGTCAGGGTGGCAAGGAGGCACAAAGACCCGGTTCCTTCAGGACGGGGAATGCAGCTCTGCCCTGCGGAGGCCACACCAAAGTGCCGATCCCAGCAAGCACGCGCCCAAGGAGAGGTACAAACCCTCAGCCCCTGCCCCAGGCTGCTGCCTTCACTCCCACGGCTCTTTTATCCGCGCGGAAAAATCCCGGGGCAAAAAGCTCTGGAGCTGTTGAAAACCTTCGCTCACCTGAGGAACGGTCACGGGCTCCTCTCAGGACATGCCGCCTGGGTATCGGCAGGCGAACACCCCGCAGTCGCTGCTGTGCTTTCGCTGAGGGATTTCCTAATGAAGGCAGAGGAAGACAGAGGATGTTCCCTCACCTCAGAGGACGAGCAGCAGGCGTTACCCACACCAGCCCTGCACCAACCGGACCCAACTCGTGATGCGCTTCCCACTCCCACAGGCTCAGAGGTTCCCCTGAGCTCTTGGCACACCCAGCTCTGTACAGCGCCGTGTCTCTGAAATCAAGGCTTGAGGCCTCGCTTTTCCCTGTGAGGGAACTTCCTGAGAAACACTGGCACCAGCCCCTGCTCTGTCACACACCGGGCTCTGTGCTCCAAGCCAGACAAAATCATCATCCCAGAGCTGGCTTTTGCAGCCTACATTGTCTGACAGTGGCTTAATGGATCCTTCAGCCTTGCGGAACGGGGGCAAAGCCAGATTCATCTTCATGGGGCAGACTACTTAAACGACCCCCAACCCACCAAACAGCAAAGAGAGCATTGGGCCAGCGGGGAGAGGCTCAGACCCTCCTGACAAGGAGCCACAGTTCACTTTCCAAACCCAAGCAGCGCTCACTTACGTGGGGCTCCACGCTGTGACGAGTCCACTGGGAACAATCCAGCTCTACCTTTCTTGTTTCCCAGCTTTCTTCGTGGAGGAATTTGCTGTTTCAACCAAAAGAGAACAAAAGATCCCTCTTTATCTCCATCCTTTAGTCCCAGAAAAAGCCAGCTGCTGAAGGAGACTCCCACAAAAAGCAGAAGCTCATTTCGGAACTGACCAAATCATGGCTTGCCAGAGGAGAACCAAGATAGGAACTGCGATGCCCACTGTGTACCCACATACCGGGTCCACCTCTGGGAAGAGGAAATACAAACGCTTTTGGGCAGAGGAAGTTCCCCATCCGGGGGCTGGGACAATACGAGGTGTCTGCCCTCCAGCACATGCTAGTACAGCCACCAGCTTACATGGATTCCAAGCTCTGCTGTCACAGAGAGAGCCACCAAGATCATGAAAAAAGGACTAAAGAGCACCAGGTAACCGCAAGCCTGAGTTAAGTAGCGCGCACCTCAGGGGGTGCAGTCATGTGTCACCCTCCACAAGTCCAGACAACCAGATGCCACGTCACCCTGCTGTGTGGTGCAGCTACAGTCTACCTACCAAGTGGGACAGGTACGAATCATGGCGATACTCACCCGTCTTTTGTGTCCCAGATGGAAAAGGACCTCCTCCATATTTTTGTCTGCCCAGGTGGTAATTGTTGGCACATGTTCGCTGTAGAAGGGTGGAAGACTGGACAAAGATGGAAGACGGAGCAGGGATGGCACAGCAGAGTAGGATGGCACACTGCAGGAGGATGGCACACTGCAGGAGGATGGCAAACTGGGGTGTGTTCTAACTTCACAGTCGATGGGAGCAATGGAGTAGACTAGAAGAAGGGACAAGTCTGGAGCAGGGGGGAAGGATGAAGCACAGGGGAAGGCTGGAGCGCTGGAGAAAGCTGGAGCAGTCGAGGAGGCCGGAGCACTTTGGTGCAGGAAAAAACAATAGAGAAGAACCACAGTGTTTATAAGCACGGCATTTGGTATCGACACGTGTCAGAGCACCAGAAAGGAGAGAGTTTATTCCTACACAACTGTCTACATACGAGTGGGGAGCCACAGCTAAAGCAATAGAAGCACCTAAAGTACAACGAGACTCTTAAATCCCTGGACAGAAACATCCTGCACTGGTGCCACAACAAAACAGGGCGGGCATTTCCATGCAGAGGTCCTTCATACTCAGCTGGGAGACTCTGAACTCCGGCAGACCAGAGGGGCAGGGGTCAAATTTGTCACCTTAGTGTACCCTTAGAGGAGGAAAACCTCCTCTAAACTTTGCAAGAAGGACCAGGAGAGGTGGAAAGGAAGAGAGAAAATCCTGGCATTCCCTGTGTTTACCTTGCATTTCACGTTCAGATAAAAAAAAAAAAAATCTTCACCATTTGGGAGGGGAGGAAGGTAAAATAAAAAGCTCCGGAAGACCTCCCTTAGGAGAGCGGCCCAGGAAACCTTGGAGAAACATCCCTGTGCCGACACAGAGACAAATCTTGGGCAGCACGGAGGAAGTTCAGGAACGAAATGGAAGGCAAGCCTTTCAGAGAAGAAAGTCAAAGCAAACAGAAGGGTTTTACCTTGCACAAGGAGCTGTCGTGTCCCAAAGGGAGGGTGTTCCGTTGCTCAAGGGAGTCCCGCAAGGCATTTGATCTACAAGAGAAGAGCATAAGCCATCAGTCGCTGTAAAAGAGAACCGAGGAGGTTGATGAGGTTACAGTGAAGAGCTTCCCCAAAGGTCAGTGTTTCCTTTCTCCCCTTCGTCACCACATTCCCTGTGTTCCGTTACTTTAGAACAGTCTTGGATTTTCTTATAGGCGACTACAGCAAGTTGCACTTGGCACGAGGTATCGCCAGGCTGAACCCCAAATTCAACACCAAAAGGGGTTCGAGGGATCTAACACCTCAAATCAAACCAATTTCCTTCTGGCAAGCTGGCAGCGGCCGTATCGCAGCTGGAGCTGGCTGCATCCAAGGCAGCTCCGGTACTGAGATGCCGAGTTAACGCCCGGCCCCAAGCCAGCAGCAGCGCAGGGATGCAGGGAAGAAACTGAGTTCACGCCTTGACGCCAGCCTTACCAAACGGCACCATTTCTTCTCCCGGCACAGAGCGTCTCGGTCTTTTCGCTGGACGCTCAGGAGAAAGGGCCTGAGTCTGAAAGAGAAACAAACAAAGCACCGCCCTGAGTTTAACCTGAACACCAGCCCAAGCCCACGGAAACTTCTGGAAATGGAGGCAGCTGTGGTCCGACTTGGGGACCGGGATTTGCTGGCTCAGAGCGCAGCAGAAGGATCTATGCAGGATTTCCGAGCAGCGTGCTGCCCTTTGGGTTTGATTGTTAATAGGGGCTCTCCTGCACGCAGGGATTAAACCCCCTCAGGCTTCCTGCCCAGTGCCCCTCGGGCAGCTCCTCAGCATTCCGGAGCTCAGCCCTGATTCTGGCTCAGGGAGAGCTGAGCCCCTCAGAAAGGTGCTTTGTACAAACAAAGAGTCAACAGGGCTCTCAGGCACAAATAATAGAGCACGACGGTTTCTTATTCCTCTCCCCCTCTGGGGCAGTAAGAAAAGTAACACTGCCCCTCTGCACCAAACTAAGGGGTCAAGCAGCTTGGGACTCGTTTTTACAGAGCCAAAGTCCTACAGGAATCCTCTCCTGGACTGGTGGATACCGAACCGAGCAGAGAGGGCTTTATCCAGAGGAAGCAGGCGGTCATGTATTTTGGCTGCTCCGTCCTCAGCTCCACGTGCCAGAGCAGAGCACGCAACCCCCAGCGAGGCAAAGCCAGCACACAAGAGGCGCCTGCTGTCAAGGGAAAAGAAGAGCCTAGGGCGGCACAGGTTCAGGAAAGTCTCTGCTAACCTCTCCCGCAGGCTCTGCTCCTGGAGCGGCATCGCTGCCCGAAGCCTGGCGTTTCCTTCCTTCCCTGGCCGCTAGCTGCGCCTCTTCAGCAGGCCCCTGAGCGCTGAGGAAAGAACACACAGAACAGGGATTTACTACCACGGGTGAGCTTCACACAAGCAAACTTCCAAAGCTAATTGCTGTATTTCCCCGTCCAAGCGCCCCTGGCATCATCTCAGACACATACACAGCCACCGCACAGCATCCCCCGCCTCTCCCAGCCAAGGCACCGCTAATTATCCCGCTACGGTGGGATAATTCCCTTCTGTTAATGCTTCTTCACGTGTTACACTTGTTTGCAGCACCAAACAAACAGCTCACATGGAACGGGCTTTGTTTTACTCTGCACAGGTTACCCCCCCACACACACACACAAGCCGCACACTGCCCTTCAGCGGGGCAATGCCCGCGTACGCAACGCTGAGATACTCTCCCCGGGGGGTTCACCACCCACAGCCGCAGTTTTCCTCTTTCTACCCTGGGAAACCTCAAGGGGCAGAAATACCGACCAGCTTGAGGCTGAGAGGTCCGTGCAAGGACTCCCACAGGGGGCCTGGGAACACCTTGGCACCCTTACAGCCCGTCCCAGCCAGCGCTGCTGGAAACCCTCTTTGCAGCGGGGCTGTGCTCTGCACGGCTGCTGGGAACTGCTCCTGGTGCGGCCAGCGTCTCCCTCCAGAAGACGCTCCCTCCTCAGGGACACAGAAGCCACAGGCATGGCATGGCCATCGCTGCCCACAGCAGGGGGGCTGGAACAAGATGGATCTCTAAGGTCCCTTCGCACCCCACTACCACCCATCTGTTACTGGGAGCTCTGGGACACCGGCACCCGTTAGCACCTGGGAAGGAATCCCCGCTTCTCCACACGCCCTACGCCGGGACTCCCCTCCACCCGCTGCACCCCCTCACACACGCACAGAGACCTCTGCTCCTGCCCCACGGACGCTCCCAGGCCCGCTTCGGTTCAAACTTCCCGCTTGCCCGGCCCGGCCCGGCCGCCCCTGCCAGGGTGTGCGGATCCGCCCCTCCGTTGGCTCCTACCGCTGCCCGTCTGCGGAGGGAGAGCCCGGGGAAGTGAGGGGCGGCTCTCTCCTCTCTGTCTCCGCCCCCCCACCGCAGCCCGAGGGACGGGGGGGTGGGAGCGGCCGGCGGCCCGGCCCCTGGGCAGGTTCCCCCTCCGGTCTCCTCCCCCCGGCTCCGCGGGTGAAAGGACGGAGGCTTGCGGGGCTTACCGAGCCCTGTTCTCATCACATTCCCGGCGCTCGGGGCCTGTCTCTTCTCGCCCTCCCGCAGTAGCCACCGGCTCAGCCATGGCCGAAGACGCGACTGAGCGAGAGCGGCGGGTGAGCAGGACGCGCTGCCCCGGGCAACGGAGCCCACGCGCAACCGGCCGCCGAACCCGGCGGGAACGGCCGAACCCGGCGGGAACGGCCGAACCCGGCGGCGGGGCGGGAAAGGCGCCGGTTTCACCTTTCCCGCCGGGTTCGGCTGGTTCCCGGAGTCACCCCGCTTCCCCCTGCCCTGCCCTAGCAAGAACGGCGGGGATGCGGGGAGCGAGGGACGGTGCTGTGCGGGCAGCCGGGCGGGATCAGGCTTCTCGGGGTGCCCCCGGCTTGCGACACCGAAAATCCCGGCATCCCCTGTGTTTACCTTACGTTTCTCCTTCCCAGATAAAACAGGATTCCCCACCAAGGCAAAACTCATCAGTGTCACACAAGAGGAAGATCAATTCCTTTGAACGGTGCTACAGAACAGCCAGCGCTGGGGATCTTGTACCTTCACGTTACACTGCCAGCACTAGAGCTAGATGCTGCCTCTCTGAGCACAGAGCAGCAGAGATGAAGTCTCCAGTCCCATTTACAGCAGCTACAGTGCCACGTCCCAGCAACACTGGTGGGAGGTCCTGCCCCAGCACACTACTACCAGTTCCCTTCCAACTGCCTGGCCGTTCCATTGGCAAAGGCGCCTTTCTCACCCAGCTCACCTCCGCAGCATCACAGGAAAGCCTCCCCGCTTTGCTCCCTCCAGGAATGCTGGATCCTTGCAGAGTGTGCTGCTTAATGGGAGGCCTTGGCATTAAGATGCTGCCCAGAGCCAGCTGCACGTAGTGTCCGATGTCCCTGCTTGGGCTAAAACCCAGGGCAAAAGAAACAGCCTGAGGAGGAGGTTCTGGTACCCACCTCCCTCCCCAGACTCCCCCCAGCGTGTGAAGGGAACGTTTGTAATCCGGGTACAGAGCAAACTGCACAGGCTGTTCCCAGAATGCTGGTATGTTGCAAGGGGGTGGGGGCGGGCGTATATAAAGGAAACATAAGAAATCACATTTATGATAAGTAAGACATAAATAAGAGTAAATTCAATTACTAACTACTGCAAGATGCTTGGAGGGAAAGCTGATAAGGAAAACAAAATAAATGAGAGCAGGGTTGTGACTCGTGACCCCAGCATCCCAAGGAAGGTGGCACCTGGGACTGATAAGGAGGAAGCATCAGAAGGAAGGTCCTTAAATCCGGCACCAGTGCTGAGCTTTGGTGTGAAGTCCCAGCTGCCAGGACGCTTGGCAGCAGGTTCATCGCACCTGCTTAAGATTTCCAAGCCAGAGTTCCTTGCAGCTGTTCCACAGCCTCTGCTTTGGGTAACCCAGTGTCAGCTACGGTACCTTGGTGAGCAGAGCAAAGGGGTCTGTTTTTCTCCAGTATGGTGACTTCTTTCCTTTCCCTTCAGGGGCAGATGGCTTTTTGGGCAGAGCAGGTGGCAGATTTGGTAACCCTTCTTTTGAGGCTTCAGATCCATTCTGTTTCCGTTAGACAAAAGGACATCAAGCTAGCAAGCAGGGCTGGCAGGGGGACATACGTTGACTGCATTGCTGGTCTTAACACCCCCGTTTCTTCTTCCCCCTCTTCACAGGATGCACCGTTTCCCAGAGCCTTTTCATAGATCAAACTGTTTGTGAAGAGCAACTGGGGAAACCCAGCGTACACCTGTATTTATCGAGTGCAGGTTCACGGGAAGATGGCCAAACCAGAAGGCCTCATCTGAAACCAGAAGGCAGGGGGAGTGTGGAGGGTGGGGGGGAAGGAGGACAAGTGTCATAAAAAGTATGGCAATTCAGATCGGTGTAGAAGGTTTGTCTCCAAAGTGGGGTGCACAAGGAAAGGCCACAGTGGGGAGGGCAGGAACATGTGGAAGATGTTTGATCTTCAACATAGGGTTTCCTTTGAAATGAGGAAGGGACCAAGCATTCCTAAGATTTAATTAAGAGGGGCCCAGTCTGGCTCCACTCCGTCTTGGGGCGCCCTGGGAAGCACTGCAAGTGGCACCGGCCCAGAGCAGGCAGCAGGGCCCAGCTTCAGTTTCCACTGAGGGAGACTGCCACCCGCCCCCCCAGAGCAGGTTCTGCAGGAGCTCTCCCAGGCACCCACCCCATGGAGTTCTTCCACAGCCAGGGTGAGGGAGCCCTGGGACAGGCTGCCCAGCGGGGTGTGGAGTCTCCATCTCTGGAGAGATTCAGGACCCGTCTGGGCAGCGACCTGTGCAGTATGAGCTGGGGAGCTGTTTTGGCAGGTGGGTTGGACCCGATGATCTCTCAAGGTCCCTTCCAACCCCTATGATCCCGTGAGTCTGTGATTCTCTGCCGGCGAGAATCACTCTTTTTGCTAAGTAACCAGCCTTGCTCTCAGTGGACAAACACAGCCCTGAATTTATAGCACATATGAACAAACGAATGCTGCAAACCAATTAATCAGACAAACGACATTGAGAGACACGAGTTGTCACATCCAGCCCATATGGGTGGGAGGGTTGGTGTGTGGTGAGGGGTGAGGGGAGGTGGGGTGGTTCTCGGCCACTGCCCGCAGTGCTGTTCTCCCCCCGCCATAAACCACAGTGTGATCCCGTTGTTCACCATGACTGAGCCCCGGGTGAGTGCTAGGACCCTGTTCCTTCCACCTCCCACTGGCCTACTACTAACTCTCTCTGCCACCCGTTTTTTCCCACACAAACTTTTCCCTGGTGATTCCCGCGATTGAGTAGGAATCAAAATACCCTGATTTAGCTGTTTTTCCCGTTCTGACATCACCTTACGTGACCAGGCTCCTCCGAGCAGTCTGTGCAGAGTCTCTCGGGTGTCAGGAGACAGCGATATATTGATGAATGTCCCTGATTCGATGGTTGTTGAAGCTGATACTTGTCCATCTCCATAGGATTCTCTGTCCTTAGGTTTCTTGTCTGTGCTCATAGGTTCCTTTGTCCTCGGGGGCAACACTGTTCTGTGCCTGAATCGGTGATTCTCCGTCTTTGTAGTTTTCGGGTGGGGGCTCAAACCCTTTTACAACAGGGCATGCCGTTGCCTGCTCCGCTTTATGTTTTCCAGCTTTTCAAGGACAGGTCGAAGTTGTTGATGCTGGCTAACATTTTCGACTGCGCCATGGGGTGTTTTAGGCTCAGTAAAAGTCAGAGGCAGATAGATATTAAAGGCAGTTGGTTGTACGTTTGTTTTCACATTTTTTCTTTCCAAAGGCATCATAAGTGGAGGGAGTGCAGACCGTGGTGGCAGATTTACGTGCACTACTCGCTCCCCTTCAGTTCCGACAGATTTATAACTTTGCTCTGATAACACGGCATTTTTACTTAGCTTAGTAACTGGGATAGGTGAAAAAGCACCCAGAAACAAAAACACATTCTCCGTAGTAGATTTTCTTTTTCTTTTTGAATCAGTTCTGCAGAACTCGCAATCGGTGTTAAAGCTGCAAAGGCTGAAGCGGCAGCAACGAGTTCTGTTTCCATTTCAGTTCCAACCGCGAAAAATTTGCCTTTCCGTGTCCACTCAGTTAACTCATGAACTGTATACGGGTTCTGAAAACAACCCTTGTCATACTCATAAGCTAACAACCCCGTTAACTCCTTCTCCTCCTTAGATCGGAGGGTTTAGCAAAATGACCCCTTGCTTGCCCTAGCGCCACTAGATCTTCCAGGTCCTTTACCGGACCTACATCCCGCTTTTGTAAAAAGCTTTGTAATAATTTGAGAGCTACCTCTGTTTCCATGACGTCTTCTTTTTATGGTGCGGCCGATCCCTGGGTAGTCTCGGTGCTGCGGACGGGAGCGTGTCCCCGGGCCGATCCCCGTACTTTGTTGCCGGATCTTTTAATCCCGCCAATCGCCGCTTGATGGGTCCGTCTCAGCCCCGCCGGCCTCGGTCGGTTCCGGATCCCTGGTGCGTTGGTCTCAGGGTCCCTTCCCGTCAGGGTCCTTTCCCTGGTTCGTTGGTCTCAGAGTTCTTTCCCTGGTTCGTTGGTCTCAGGTACTCTCCCTGATTCGTTGGTCTCAGGGTTCTTTCCCTGGTTCGTTGGTCTCACGGTCCTCTCCCTGGTTCGTTGGTCTTAGGGTTCTTACCCTGGTTCGTTGGTCTCAGGGTCCTCTCCCTGGTTCGTTGGTCTCACGGTCCTCTCCCTGGTTCGTTGGTCTTAGGGTCCTCAATATAAGTGATAAAAGCAACTTTGTTTATTAGTTCTAAGTTAGCTCCTTTTATACATTGTGGCTAATATATTACTATTAGTCAATCTATCATTGGTTATTTGTTAAGGGTTACATCATTATAAGCCTGCCCCTTGTTTTCATTCTTGTGGTTCCTTCATCCAGTTTTTCCCGGATTCACTTGCTTCTTCTGAGGGCTATCTTCGTTTAAGGTCATCTCGACCTTGATCCTGATTGGTCATGCCGTGCTTCTTCTGTTCTGCTTTAGTCTGCACTTCGTGCCTACATGCACGTACTCCAACAATTCTCAGCCAATGGTGCCTGGCAAGCAGTGAGGGGCAGGGCCCCCACCAGTCACTGCAGCGCCTGTCTCTGGCCTTGCCCCACTCTGGCCCTGCTGCCCTGGGAACTGGACATGGCCCAGCAAGGCTTGGGATCGCTCTTTTGGGGTGGCCAGGGCTGGGGTTGGGAGCTCCTCCCTTACACTCAGGATACAGGGGTCCTCAGGAGCAGATGGGACAGTTTGGCCTTCCGGGCCAGCTTCCAGGCTGTCAGTTTGTTGGTTACCCCATAGTTTCTGTCCAGTGGGTGGGGGGAGCCTGTCTGACCAGCCTGCTGGAAGTCCCATTCCTCACCCTGGTAATGGCCCGGTTCTAGATCTTGCTACTCTCTGCTGGGGTTCGTTTGTGTCACATTGATGAGTGCCATTCTGCCCCTGGGTACCTTACTGGTAAAGGTTCGAGTTCGAAGTATCTAGAACTAAGGTATTGCTTAAATGGTGTATTGAAGTGTGTGTTTGATGTTTGACAGTTGTATGTTGGAGTTGTGTATAAATGTGAGTGAATGAGACTTGCACGAAGCGAGTGTGGAGCGTTTATCCGTGGTTCTGTTATCCTCTGAGGGGTGCAGCCAGAGAGAAGCAAACCAGTAAAAAAGCCCCCAAAAACAGAGTAAAGGAGAAGGTAAAAAGGTTTTATTAAAAAAATTATTGAAAAAAAAGGAAACGAAACAAATAATCCCAAAAAACCCCACCCCAAAATGACTGTTCCCTAACAAAGAGGTTCATGGCAACAAAGCTCTTTTTATATATAATTAAAATATTTCTTGTAATAAAATAAATGAATATTTCTTTTCTCACAATTAATAGATAGAGTAGAACAGAACAACAATTAAAACAAGAGTAAGACCAAGATGATTAAAGGTTAACTGCAGTTGTGCCCGTCTCACAGCAGCTGCTCGTAGATGATTTCCCACCCCGTCTTCCTGCACAAGTGAGGCATGTGGCTCTGGAAAGAGAAGGAAAGAGAAAGTCAGGGTGGCAAGGAGGCACAAAGACCCGGTTCCTTCAGGACGGGGAATGCAGCTCTGCCCTGCGGAGGCCACACCAAAGTGCCGATCCCAGCAAGCACGCGCCCAAGGAGAGGTACAAACCCTCAGCCCCTGCCCCAGGCTGCTGCCTTCACTCCCACGGCTCTTTTATCCGCGCGGAAAAATCCCGGGGCAAAAAGCTCTGGAGCTGTTGAAAACCTTCGCTCACCTGAGGAACGGTCACGGGCTCCTCTCAGGACATGCCGCCTGGGTATCGGCAGGCGAACACCCCGCAGTCGCTGCTGTGCTTTCGCTGAGGGATTTCCTAATGAAGGCAGAGGAAGACAGAGGATGTTCCCTCACCTCAGAGGACGAGCAGCAGGGTTACCCACACCAGCCCTGCACCAACCGGACCCAACTCGTGATGCGCTTCCCACTCCCACAGGCTCAGAGGTTCTCCTGAGCTCTTGGCACACCCAGCTCTGTACAGCGCCGTGTCTCTGAAATCAAGGCTTGAGGCCTCGCTTTTCCCTGTGAGGGAACTTCCTGAGAAACACTGGCACCAGCCCCTGCTCTGTCACACACCGGAGTCTGTGCTCCAAGCCAGACAAAATCACCATCCCAGAGCTGGCTTTTGCAGCCTACATTGTCTGACAGTGGCTTAATGGATCCTTCAGCCTTGCGGAACGGGGGCAAAGCCAGATTCATCTTCATGGGGCAGACTACTTAAACGACCCCCAACCCACCAAACAGCAAAGAGAGCATTGGGCCAGCGGGGAGAGGCTCAGACCCTCCTGACAAGGAGCCACAGTTCACTTTCCAAACCCAAGCAGCGCTCACTTACGTGGGGCTCCACGCTGTGACGAGTCCACTGGGAACAATCCAGCTCTACCTTTCTTGTTTCCCAGCTTTCTTCGTGGAGGAATTTGCTGTTTCAACCAAAAGAGAACAAAAGATCCCTCTTTATCTCCATCCTTTAGTCCCAGAAAAAGCCAGCTGCTGAAGGAGACTCCCACAAAAAGCAGAAGCTCATTTCGGAACTGACCAAATCATGGCTTGCCAGAGGAGAACCAAGATAGGAACTGCGATGCCCACTGTGTACCCACATACCGGGTCCACCTCTGGGAAGAGGAAATACAAACGCTTTTGGGCAGAGGAAGTTCCCCATCCGGGGGCTGGGACAATACGAGGTGTCTGCCCTCCAGCACATGCTAGTACAGCCACCAGCTTACATGGATTCCAAGCTCTGCTGTCACAGAGAGAGCCACCAAGATCATGAAAAAAGGACTAAAGAGCACCAGGTAACCGCAAGCCTGAGTTAAGTAGCACGCACCTCAGGGGGTGCAGTCATGTGTCACCCTCCACAAGTCCAGACAACCAGATGCTACATCACCCTGCTGTGTGGTGCAGCTACAGTCTACCTACCAAGTGGGACAGGTAGGAATCATGGCGATACTCACCCGTCTTTTGTGTCCCAGATGGAAAAGGACCTCCTCCATATTTTTGTCTGCCCAGGTGGTAATTGTTGGCACATGTTCGCTGTAGAAGGGTGGAAGACTGGACAAAGATGGAAGACGGAGCAGGGATGGCACAGCAGAGTAGGATGGCACACTGCAGGAGGATGGCACACTGCAGGAGGATGGCAAACTGGGGTGTGTTCTAACTTCACAGTCGATGGGAGCAATGGAGTAGACTAGAAGGGACAAGTCTGGAGCAGGGGGGAAGGATGAAGCACAGGGGAAGGCTGGAGCGCTGGAGAAAGCTGGAGCAGTCGAGGAGGCCGGAGCACTTTGGTGCAGGAAAAAACAATAGAGAAGAACCACAATGTTTATAAGCACGGCATTTGGTATCGACACGTGTCAGAGCACCAGAAAGGAGAGAGTTTATTCCTACACAACTGTCTACATACGAGTGGGGAGCCACAGCTAAAGCAATAGAAGCACCTAAAGTACAACGAGACTCTTAAATCCCTGGACAGAAACATCCTGCACTGGTGCCACAACAAAACAGGGCGGGCATTTCCATGCAGAGGTCCTTCATACTCAGCTGGGAGACTCTGAACTCCGGCAGACCAGAGGGGCAGGGGTCAAATTTGTCACCTTAGTGTACACTTAGAGGAGGAAAACCTCCTCTAAGCTGTGCAAGAAGGACCAGGAGAGGTGGAAAGGAAGAGAGAAAATCCTGGCATTCCCTGTGTTTACCTTGCGTTTCACGTTCAGATAAAAAAAAAAAAAATCTTCTCCATTTGGGAGGGGAGGAAGGTAAAATAAAAAGCTCCGGAAGACCTCCCTTAGGAGAGCGGCCCAGGAAACCTTGGAGAAACATCCCTGTGCCGACACAGAGACAAATCTTGGGCAGCACGGAGGAAGTTCAGGAACGAAATGGAAGGCAAGCCTTTCAGAGAAGAAAGTCAAAGCAAACAGAAGGGTTTTACCTTGCACAAGGAGCTGTCGTGTCCCAAAGGGAGGGTGTTCCGTTGCTCAAGGGAGTCCCGCAAAGCATTTGATCTACAAGAGAAGAGCATAAGCCATCAGTCGCTGTAAAAGAGAACCGAGGGGGTTGATGAGGTTACAGTGAAGAGCTTCCCCAAAGGTCAGTGTTTCCTTTCTCCCCTTCGTCACCACATTCCCTGTGTTCCGTTACTTTAGAACAGTCTCGGATTTTCTTATAGGCGACTACAGCAAGTTGCACTTGGCACGAGGTATCGCCAGGCTGAACCCCAAATTCAACCCCAAAAGGGGTTCGAGGGATCTAACACCTCAAATCAAACCAATTTCCTTCTGGCAAGCTGGCAGCGGCCGTATCGCAGCTGGAGCTGGCTGCATCCAAGGCAGCTCCGGTACTGAGATGCCGAGTTAACGCCCGGCCCCAAGCCAGCAGCAGCGCAGGGATGCAGGGAAGAAACTGAGTTCACGCCTTGACGCCAGCCTTACCAAACGGCACCATTTCTTCTCCCGGCACAGAGCGTCTCGGTCTTTTCGCTGGACGCTCAGGAGAAAGGGCCTGAGTCTGAAAGAGAAACAAACAAAGCACCGCCCTGAGTTTAACCTGAACACCAGCCCAAGCCCACGGAAACTTCTGGAAATGGAGGCAGCTGTGGTCCGACTTGGGGACCGGGATTTGCTGGCTCAGAGCGCAGCAGAAGGATCTATGCAGGATTTCCGAGCAGCGTGCTGCCCTTTGGGTTTGATTGTTAATAGGGGCTCTCCTGCACGCAGGGATTAAACCCCCTCAGGCTTCCTGCCCAGCTCCCCTCGGGCAGCTCCTCAGCATTCCGGAGCTCAGCCCTGATTCTGGCTCAGGGAGAGCTGAGCCCCTCAGAAAGGTGCTTTGTACAAACAAAGAGTCAACAGGGCTCTCAGGCACAAATAATAGAGCACGACGGTTTCTTATTCCTCTCCCCCTCTGGGGCAGTAAGAAAAGTAACACTGCCCCTCTGCACCAAACTAAGGGGTCAAGCAGCTTGGGACTCGTTTTTACAGAGCCAAAGTCCTACAGGAATCCTCTCCTGGACTGGTGGATACCGAACCGAGCAGAGAGGGCTTTATCCAGAGGAAGCAGGCGGTCATGTATTTTGGCTGCTCCGTCCTCAGCTCCACGTGCCAGAGCAGAGCACGCAACCCCCAGCGAGGCAAAGCCAGCACACAAGAGGCGCCTGCTGTCAAGGGAAAAGAAGAGCCTAGGGCGGCACAGGTTCAGGAAAGTCTCTGCTAACCTCTCCCGCAGGCTCTGCTCCTGGAGCGGCATCGCTGCCCGAAGCCTGGCGTTTCCTTCCTTCCCTGGCCGCTAGCTGCGCCTCTTCAGCAGGCCCCTGAGCGCTGAGGAAAGAACACACAGAACAGGGATTTACTACCACGGGTGAGCTTCACACAAGCAAACTTCCAAAGCTAATTGCTGTATTTCCCCGTCCAAGCACCCCTGGCATCATCTCAGACACATACACAGCCACCGCACAGCATCCCCCGCCTCTCCCAGCCAAGGCACCGCTAATTATCCCGCTACGGTGGGATAATTCCCTTCTGTTAATGCTTCTTCACGTGTTACACTTGTTCGCAGCACCAAACAAACAGCTCACATGGAACGGGCTTTGTTTTACTCTGCACAGGTTACCCCCCCACACACACACACAAGCCGCACACTGCCCTTCAGCGGGGCAATGCCCGCGTACGCAACGCTGAGATACTCTCCCCGGGGGGTTCACCACCCACAGCCGCAGTTTTCCTCTTTCTACCCTGGGAAACCTCAAGGGGCAGAAATACCGACCAGCTTGAGGCTGAGAGGTCCGTGCAAGGACTCCCACAGGGGGCCTGGGAACACCTTGGCACCCTTACAGCCCGTCCCAGCCAGCGCTGCTGGAAACCCTCTTTGCAGCGGGGCTGTGCTCTGCACGGCTGCTGGGAACTGCTCCTGGTGCGGCCAGCGTCTCCCTCCAGAAGACGCTCCCTCCTCAGGGACACAGAAGCCACAGGCATGGCATGGCCATCGCTGCCCACAGCAGGGGGGCTGGAACAAGATGGATCTCTAAGGTCCCTTCGCACCCCACTACCACCCATCTGTTACTGGGAGCTCTGGGACACCGGCACCCGTTAGCACCTGGGAAGGCATCCCCGCTTCTCCACACGCCCTACGCCGGGACTCCCCTCCACCCGCTGCACCCCCTCACACACGCACAGAGACCTCTGCTCCTGCCCCACGGACGCTCCCAGGCCCGCTTCGGTTCAAACTTCCCGCTTGCCCGGCCCGGCCCGGCCGCCCCTGCCAGGGTGTGCGGATCCGCCCCTCCGTTGGCTCCTACCGCTGCCCGTCTGCGGAGGGAGAGCCCGGGGAAGTGAGGGGCGGCTCTCTCCTCTCTGTCTCCGCCCCCCCACCGCAGCCCGAGGGACGGGGGGGTGGGAGCGGCCGGCGGCCCGGCCCCTGGGCAGGTTCCCCCTCCGGTCTCCTCCCCCCGGCTCCGCGGGTGAAAGGACGGAGGCTTGCGGGGCTTACCGAGCCCTGTTCTCATCACATTCCCGGCGCTCGGGGCCTGTCTCTTCTCGCCCTCCCGCAGTAGCCACCGGCTCAGCCATGGCCGAAGACGCGACTGAGCGAGAGCGGCGGGTGAGCAGGACGCGCTGCCCCGGGCAACGGAGCCCACGCGCAACCGGCCGCCGAACCCGGCGGGAACGGCCGAACCCGGCGGGAACGGCCGAACCCGGCGGCGGGGCGGGAAAGGCGCCGGTTTCACCTTTCCCGCCGGGTTCGGCTGGTTCCCGGAGTCACCCCGCTTCCCCCTGCCCTGCCCTAGCAAGAACGGCGGGGATGCGGGGAGCGAGGGACGGTGCTGTGCGGGCAGCCGGGCGGGATCAGGCTTCTCGGGGTGCCCCCGGCTTGCGACACCGAAAATCCCGGCATCCCCTGTGTTTACCTTACGTTTCTCCTTCCCAGATAAAACAGGATTCCCCACCAAGGCAAAACTCATCCGTGTCACACAAGAGGAAGATCAATTCCTTTGAACGGTGCTACAGAACAGCCAGCGCTGGGGATCTTGTACCTTCACGTTACACTGCCCGCACTAGAGCTAGATGCTGCCTCTCTGAGCACAGAGCAGCAGAGATGAAGTCTCCAGTCCCATTTACAGCAGCTACAGTGCCACGTCCCAGCAACACTGGTGGGAGGTCCTGCCCCAGCACACTACTACCAGTTCCCTTCCAACTGCCTGGCCGTTCCATTGGCAAAGGCGCCTTTCTCACCCAGCTCACCTCCGCAGCATCACAGGAAAGCCTCCCCGCTTTGCTCCCTCCAGGAATGCTGGATCCTTGCAGAGTGTGCTGCTTAATGGGAGGCCTTGGCATTAAGATGCTGCCCAGAGCCAGCTGCACGTAGTGTCCGATGTCCCTGCTTGGGCTAAAACCCAGGGCAAAAGAAACAGCCTGAGGAGGAGGTTCTGGTACCCACCTCCCTCCCCAGACTCCCCCCAGCATGTGAAGGGAACGTTTGTAATCCGGGTACAGAGCAAACTGCACAGGCTGTTCCCAGAATGCTGGTATGTTGCAAGGGGGTGGGGGCGGGCGTATATAAAGGAAACAAAAAAATCACATTTATGATAAGTAAGACATAAATAAGAGTAAATTCAATTACTAACTACTGCAAGATGCTTGGAGGGAAAGCTGATAAGGAAAACAAAATAAATGAGAGCAGGGTTGTGACTCGTGACCCCAGCATCCCAAGGAAGGTGGCACCTGGGACTGATAAGGAGGAAGCATCAGAAGGAAGGTCCTTAAATCCGGCACCAGTGCTGAGCTTTGGTGTGAAGTCCCAGCTGCCAGGACGCTCGGCAGCAGGTTCACAGAATCACAGAATCACAGAATCTTAGGGGTTGGAAGGGACCTCAAGAGATCTTCGGGTCCAACCCCCCTGCCAAAGCAGGCTCCCTATCTCATATTACATAGATAGGCGTCCAGACGAGACTTGAATATCTCCAGAGAAGGAGACTCCACCACCTCCCTGGGCAGCCTATTCCACTGCTCCGTCACCCTCACTGTGAAAAAGTTCTTCCGCATGTTGGTGCGGAACTTCCTGTGCTCCAGCTTACAGCCATTGCCCCTAGTCCTGTCCCCACTGACCACTGAAAAGGGGCTGGCCAATTCCCCCTGCCACCCATGTCTAAGATACTTGTAAACACTAATTAGGTCCCCCCTAAGTCTTCTTTTTTCCAAGCTGAACAGACCCAGCTCACTCAGCCTTTCCTCATAGGGGAGATGTTCCAGACCCCTAATCATCTTTGTCGCCCTTCTCTGGACTCTCTCCAGAAGGTCCCTGTCTTTTCTATACCAGGGAGCCCAGAACTGGACACAGTATTCCAGGTGGGGCCTGACCAACGCAGAGTAGAGGGGGAGGATCACCTCCTTCGACCTGCTGGACACACTCTTCCTGATGCATCCCAGGATCCCATTGGCTCTCTTGGCCACCAGGGCACACTGCTGGCTCATAGTCAACCTGTCATCCACCAGGACCCCCAGGTCCTTCTCCACAGAGCTCTTCTCCAACAGGTCATCCCCCAGCCTGTACTGATACAGTCGGTTATTCCTCCCCAGGTGCAAGACTTTGCACTTGCTTTTGTTGAATTTCATTAGATTTCTCCCTGCCCAGCTCTCCAGCCTGTCCAGATCTCGCTGAATGGCAGCGCAGTGTTCCTGCGTGTCAGCCACTCCTCCCAGTTTTGTATCATCGGCATACTTGCTGAGGGTGGATGCTATTCCCTCATCAAGGTCGTCAATGAAGATATTAAACAGGACTGGACCCAACACCGAGCCCTGGGGAACACCGCTAGTCACAGGCCTCCATTCAGATTCTACTCCACTGATCACGACCCTCTGAGCCCGGTCTGACAGCCAGTTCTCAACCCACCTCACTGTCCACTCGTCTATCCCTTGTTTCCTCAGCTTCTCTATCAGGATGTTGTGGGAGACAGTATCGAAAGCTTTGCTAAAGTCGAGGTAGATGACATCCACTGCTCTCCCTCCATCCACCCAGTTGGTAATAACATCATTGAAGGCTATGAGATTGGTCGAGCACGATCTCCCCTTGGTGAATCCATGCTGACTATTCCTCATGACCTTCTTCTCTTCCAGTTGTTTGGAGATGGCATCCAAAACAAGCTGTTCCATCACCTTTCCAGGGACAGAGGTGAGGCTGACTGCCCTATAGTTACTGGGATCCTCCTTCTTGCCTTTTTTAAAGACTGGATTGACATTGGCTATCCTCCAATCTTCAGGCACTTCTCCTGTAGTCCAGGATCTGTCAAAGATGATAGAGAGCGGCTCCACAATCACCTCCGCCAGCTCTCTCAGCACACGTGGGTGTATCCCATCCGGGCACCTGCTTAAGATTTCCAAGCCAGAGTTCCTTGCAGCTGTTCCACAGCCTCTGCTTTGGGTAACCCAGTGTCAGCTACGGTACCTTGGTGATCAGAGCAAAGGGGTCTGTTTTTCTCCAGTATGGTGACTTCTTTCCTTTCCCTTCAGGGGCAGATGGCTTTTTGGGCAGAGCAGGTGGCAGATTTGGTAACCCCTCTTTTGAGGCTTCAGATCCATTCTGTTTCCGTTAGACAAAAGGACATCAAGCTAGCAAGCAGGGCTGGCAGGGGGACATACGTTGACTGCATTGCTGGTCTTAACACCCCCGTTTCTTCTTCCCCCTCTTCACAGGATGCACCGTTTCCCAGAGCCTTTTCATAGATCAAACTGTGAAGAGCAACTGGGGAAACCCAGCGTACACCTGTATTTATCGAGTGCAGGTTCACGGGAAGATGGCCAAACCAGAAGGCCTCATCTGAAACCAGAAGGCAGGGGGAGTGTGGAGGGTGGGGGGGAAGGAGGACAAGTGTCATAAAAAGTATGGCAATTCAGATCGGTGTAGAAGGTTTGTCTCCAAAGTGGGGTGCACAAGGAAAGGCCACAGTGGGGAGGGCAGGAACATGTGGAAGATGTTTGATCTTCAACATAGGGTTTCCTTTGAAATGAGGAAGGGACCAAGCATTCCTAAGATTTAATTAAGAGGGGCCCAGTCTGGCTCCACTCCGTCTTGGGGCGCCCTGGGAAGCACTGCAAGTGGCACCGGCCCAGAGCAGGCAGCAGGGCCCAGCTTCAGTTTCCACTGAGGGAGACTGCCACCCGCCCCCTCAGAGCAGGTTCTGCAGGAGCTCTCCCAGGCACCCACCCCATGGAGTTCTTCCACAGCCAGGGTGAGGGAGCCCTGGGACAGGCTGCCCAGCGGGGTGTGGAGTCTCCATCTCTGGAGAGATTCAGGACCCATCTGGGCAGCGACCTGTGCAGTATGAGCTGGGGAGCTGCTTTGGCAGGGGGGTTGGACCCGATGATCTCTCAAGGTCCCTTCCAACCCCTATGATCCCGTGAGTCTGTGATTCTCTGCCGGCGAGGGAAGAAGCAGGCCTGCTCAATGTGAGTGATAAAAGCAACTTTGTTTATTAGTTCTAAGTTAGCTCCTTTTATACATTGTGGCTAATATATTCCTATTAGTCAATCTATCATTGGTTATTTGTTAAGGGTTACATCATTATAAGCCTGCCCCTTGTTTTCATTCTTGCGGTTCCTTCATCCAGTTTTTCCCGGATTCACTTGCTTCTTCTGAGGGCTATCTTCGTTTAAGGTCATCTCGACCTTGATCCTGATTGGTCATGCCGTGCTTCTTCTGTTCTGCTTTAGTCTGCACTTCGTGCCTACGTGCACGTACTCCAACAATTCCCTCTTTTTTCTTCTGAGCAACAAGAGCAGTAACCTTGCCTTGCAGGGTATAAGCTAACAAAGTGCGTACTACTGTAACAGCAACTATAATAATCAACAGCCATCGTATACCTTCCTTAACCAAGTCACTAAGCCAACCTGTTCTTCCCCAAGAGCTTAACCAACCATCTAACCTCCCATTAAACACTGTAACCTTCTTTACATGATCTTTCAACCATTTTAATTGTTCATGGATTGATTGTCCATGATCTGACAAATTAAAACAACACTTTCCTTCAATGCTTTCACATCCATGACGTTGGGCAAGCAAAAGAAAATTAATTGCAGCTCTATTTTGCAGCGGAGCATGGCGGACAGAATCAACATCAAACAAAAGACTGGAAAGTGCAAGAGAAGTAGCATTTGTTTGTTTTGCTAGCCAACACCCCAACTTGTTTAGGTGATTGTGTGCAGTTGTTGCTGACACCCCTGGAGCGAGAAGAGATGCAGATATAATCTCCTCCAGTGACCAGAATGTTACCTGGTCGTTGCATTCTTTGTTAAAAGCATGTATCTGCCTCCTGGTTCGGCAATGGTGACGGCTCGTGTTAAATATCATAGGGGTGTTAGGCGTTAGCAGAGATAAGCGGCCAAGCGTGCATGGGCCCCCTCTTAGACGTGACAGGATACCTGGCCAGGCACGGTCTCCGCATCTCAGAAAATTACCAGGCGGTAGCTGCAAGGGATGGTTAGTAGATATCGAAATGTTAGGCGAAGTATAATTGTACCGGCTTGTAGCGTTGCAATAAATAGCCATGCTAGAATTTACATTGGTGGGCGAGCTTTGGTCCCCACTTGGGTGGTTAAAATACAAGCATGCATCAGCCTTTACTGAACCCAGAAGCTCCAACTCCTGTGGTTCCTGAGGTGATACAGGAAGGTAACCAGCCCATCCATCCCATAAACGAAAAGCCATACTATAAAATGTGGCAATCTAAAAACTGCTAATTGGTTACACACACTGTTCACACCAAAGTAATTAATTAGTAATTATAACGAGTTTTGATAAGCATACCTTATAGCCAAACATTGTCAGTTTACCTTTAATGTCTAAAAGTTATCTGCACGCCTGCTGTGCTTTGGCCATCTCATTATGGCTGGTTCATGACATGTTCATTTACTTCCAAATACTTTCTCACAGCTCCTTGATTTAAGGGAGTCCGTACACCTGCTTTCAAGGCTGCTATGTTTTGAAAAAGTGATTACCAAAACTTCTCAGCATGAGTAATTTTGTTGTTTCATGGGAATTTCAAGGATACTGTCAGAGTCTGTGTTTTTGCGAGGAGAGCCAGGCTGCTAGCAGGCCTGCTGTCCCCCTTGACAAATTTTTCTCTTTTTGTATCTGCGCCACAAAACTGCTTTTAGAGGTTTCTGCAAGAGCCCTTTGCAGAAAGCTCAACAAGCACGGCAGTAAATGTAAGACAAGTACCGAATTGCCAAATTCAGTAATTCAAATTTGACCATTGACAATATCTATCCTGAAATTTCCCACTCATCAAACCAATTTGTTGTTGTTATATCTTTTCTGTTTGATCTCTTAATTTCTGAATGCTCACATGAATCAACTGAGAGTGGTCAGTCAGATTCCTGCAGCACATACCTTCCAAAACTTTCACAATTATGTCTGTGAGCCAGCAGCACAAATCAGCTGCTGCATGCTTCACAGAATCCGCATCTGTAGCTAAGTGCCTTGATACCTTTGCTGTTGTACCTGTTTGCTTTGCCAATCAAGAGTGTCAGAAGTGCAGATAACTTCAGCTTCACGTTTCCATGCAGGCACCAATTGCAGCCTGTGACCTTAGGCTGTGCAGAAATCACTGTTTCTCTAATTTTTATTTACCACTAACATACTCATATTTAAAAGAGTATTCAAAATGTCCCGCAGCAAAACTCTGACTCCATTGTGCTGCACTTGGAACACTTGACTTCAGTTACTGTGATCAGGATTGCGTCCTGGTTTATGCAAGCTTGATTTCTTCTGGATCCACAGCTTTATCTGCTTGGTTCCCATATCTGTAATGACATAGGCAGATCTCCTTTCCCAAGTTAGGACCTGTAACTTCATTTCACTAACATCTAACATGAACTTTTCCGTTCAAAACATACAGAGCCTCGTTTAATCAACCAGCTGGAGAGCTATCCTTCTCTCCCCCTTATTGTTTGTGAAGCAAACGCTTGAGAGTTTGATTCATATGTTCTGTCATGGCTTTGGACTGTACAAGCCCTTTAATCTCAGCAACCAACAAGTGGTATTGTCGTTAAAGCACTTTAGCAGATTGGTAAACAAAATTTCATGCAACTTCTGAGCTCGTGCAAAGCTGTCTGTTGAGGGAGTAGCCCCGGCCGGTGCAACCAGCCTGTCTGCTCTCTGATTTCTCCCTGCTAGACCTAGATGTAGTCAGTTAGCTCAGTGTGGCTGTGAGTCTGGGTAACAGAGTACTGATGTATAATACCACACAATGATCTAATCTAGTTAACACTTTTAAGTAATTTTTGAACATCATTTAACATGCCAACCCCAGTTTTGATTGCAATCCTCTGAGGTGTTACAGTACTTTTATCAATTTGTCAGTCCGAATATTTTCACACTGGCTTATTTTGAATTTTTCTATGGAGTAATCTGTAACCCCTTGCTTTTCAAATGCACTGTTAACTCATGAATCGAACTTTCAACGTCCAAGTTTTTTCCCACAATCAATATAGCAACCATATCAGGATGTGTTTTCTGTACTGGAGCAAACGCCCAGGCTACATAAGCCTGGCACATAGTTGCTGAATTTTTTTCTGCCTTGTGGGAGCGTACCCAGTGACACCTTTTGAAAAGAAAAAACCCAATCTTTTTTTTTTTTTTTTAAAAAACAATTATTTTGCATGTCCCAAAAACTTGTATAAGGCTTCACATGACCCTTAGTCAGTTGCTCCCGTATTAAATCATGTAAGTGGCCAATTTTTTTTTCAAGTAAGCAGCTATTGATCATTATTTTACAGGTTAACTTTTAAAGTAAGCTGCCCTTTTTCAATGCTCGCTATAAAAAATTCATTTTTGCTAAGTAACCAGCCTTGCTCTCAGTGGACAAACACAGCCCTGAATTTATAGCACATATGAACAAACGAATGCTGCAAACCAATTAATCAGACAAACGACATTGAGAGACACGAGTTGTCACATCCAGCCCATATGGGTGGGAGGGTTGGGGTGTGTGGGGGGGTGGGGGGGTGGGGGGAGGTGGGGTGGTTCTCGGCCACTGCCCGCAGTGCTGTTCTCCCCTCGCCATAAACCACAGTGTGATCCCGTTGTTCACCATGACTGAGCCCCGGGTGAGTGCTAGGACCCTGTTCCTTCCACCTCCCACTGGCCTACTACTAACTCTCTCTGCCACCCGCTTTTTCCCACATAAACTTTTCCCTGGTGATTTCTGCAATTGAGTAGGAATCAAAATACCCTGATTTAGCTGTTTTTCCCGTTCTGGCATCACCTTACGTGACCAGGCTCCTCCGAGCAGTCTGTGCAGAGTCTCTCGGGTGTCAGGAGACAGCGATATATTGATGAATGTCCCTGATTCTATGGTTGTTGAAGCAGATACTTGTCCATCTCCATAGGATTCTCTGTCCTTAGGTTTCTTGTCTGTGCTCATAGGTTCCTTTGTCCACGGGGGCAACACTGTTCTGTGTCCGAATCGGTGATTCTCCGTCTTTGTAGTTTTCGGGTGGGGGCTCAAACCCTTTTACAACAGGGCATGCCGTTGCCTGCTCCGCTTTATGTTTTCCAGCTTTTCAAGGACAGGTCGAAGTTGTTGATGCTGGCTAACATTTTCGACTGCGCCATGGGGTGTTTTAGGCTCCGTAAAAGTCAGAGGCAGATAGATATTAAAGGCAGTTGGTTGTACGTTTGTTTTCACATTTTTTCTTTCTGAAGGCATCATAAGTGGAGGGAGTGCAGACCGTGGTGGCAGATTTACGTGCACTACTCGCTCCCCTTCAGTTCCGACAGATTTATAACTTTGCTCTGATAACACGGCATTTTTACTTAGCTTAGTAACTGGGATAGGTGAAAAAGCACCCAGAAACAAAAGCACATTCTCCGTAGTAGATTTTCTTTTTCTTTTTGAATCAGTTCTGCAGAACTCGCAATCGGTGTTAAAGCTGCGAAGGCTGAAGCGGCAGCAACGAGTTCTGTTTCCATTTCAGTTCCAACCGCAAAAAATTTGCCTTTCCGTGTCCACTCAGTTAACTCATGAACTGTATGCGGGTTCTGAAAACAACCCTTGTCATACCCATAAGCTAACAACCCCGTTAACTCCTTCTCCTCCTTAGATCGGAGGGTTTAGCAAAATGACCCCTTGCTTGCCCTAGCGCCACTAGATCTTCCAGGTCCTTTATCGGACCTACAACCCGCTTTTGTAAAAAGCTTTGTAATAATTTGAGAGCTACCTCTGTTTCCATGACGTCTTCTTTTTATGGTGCGGCCGATCCCTGGGTAGTCTCGGTGCTGCTGACGGGAGCGTGTCCCCGGGCCGATCCCCGTACTTTGTTGCCGGATCTTTTAATCCCGCCAATCGCCGCTTGATGGGTCCGTCTCAGCCCCGCCGGCCTCGGTCGGTTCCGGATCCCTGGTGCGTTGGTCTCAGGGTCCCTTCCCGTCAGGGTCCTTTCCCTGGTTCGTTGGTCTCAGAGTTCTTTCCCTGGTTCGTTGGTCTCAGGTTCTCTCCCTGATTCGTTGGTCTCAGGGTTCTTACCCTGGTTCGTTGGTCTCAGGGTCCTCTCCCTGGTTCGTTGGTCTCAGGGTCCTCAATATGAGTGATTTAGTCTGCACTTCATGCCTACATGCACGTACTCCAACAATTCTCAGCCAATGGTGCCTGGCAAGCAGTGAGGGGCAGGGCCCCCACCAGTCACTGCAGCGCCTGTCTCTGGCCTTGCACCACTCTGGCCCTGCTGCCCTGGGAACTGGACATGGCCCAGCAAGGCTTGGGATCGCTCTTTTGGGGTGGCCAGGGCTGGGGTTGGGAGCTCCTCCCTTACGTTCAGGATACAGGGGTCCTCAGGAGCAGATGGGACAGTTTGGCCTTCCGGGCCAGCTTCCAGGCTGTCAGTTTGTTGGTTACCCCATAGTTTCTGTCCAGTGGGTGGGGGGAGCCTGTCTGACCAGCCTGCTGGAAGTCCCATTCCTCACCCTGGTAATGGCCCGGTTCTAGATCTTGCTACTCTCTGCTGGGGTTCGTTTGTGTCACATTGATGAGTGCCATTCTGCCCCTGGTTATTCACACCTACCTCCCTTTGGCATTTGTGGGCCCGCATAAAGGAAAGAAGGTACCTTACTGGTAAAGGTTCGAGTTCGAAGTATCTAGAACTAAGGTATTGCTTAAATGGTGTATTGAAGTGTGTGTTTGATGTTTGACAGTTGTATGTTGGAGTTGTGTATAAATGTGAGTGAATGAGACTTGCACGAAGCGAGTGTGGAGCGTTTATCCGTGGTTCTGTTATCCTCTGAGGGGTGCAGCCAGAGAGAAGCAAACCAGTAAAAAAGCCCCCAAAAACAGAGTAAAGGAGAAGGTAAAAAGGTTTTATTTTAAAAGTTATTGAAAAAAAAGGAAACGAAAGAAAAAAACCCCAAAAAACCCACCCCAAATTGATTGTTCCCTAACAAAGAGGTTCATGGCAACAAAGCTCTTTTTATGTATAATTAAAATATTTCTTGTAATAAAATAAATGAGTATTTCTTTTTTCACAATTAATAGATAGAGTAAAACAGAAAAAGAATTAAAACAAAAGTAAGACCAAGATGATTAAAGGTTAACTGCAGTTGTGCCCATCTCACAGCAGCTGCTCGTAGATGATTTCCCACCCCGTCTTCCTGCACAAGTGAGGCATGTGGCTCTGGAAAGAGAAGGAAAGAGAAAGTCAGGGTGGCAAGGAGGCACAAAGACCCGGTTCCTTCAGGACGGGGAATGCAGCTCTGCCCTGCGGAGGCCACACCAAAGTGCCGATCCCAGCAAGCACGCGCCCAAGGAGAGGTACAAACCCTCAGCCCCTGTCCCAGGCTGCTGCCTTCACTCCCACGGCTCTTTTATCCGCGCGGAAAAATCCCGGGGCAAAAAGCTCTGGAGCTGTTGAAAACCTTCGCTCACCTGAGGAACGGTCACGGGCTCCTCTCAGGACATGCCGCCTGGGTATCGGCAGGCGAACACCCCGCAGTCGCTGCTGCGCTTTCGCTGAGGGATTTCCTAATGAAGGCAGAGGAAGACAGAGGATGTTCCCTCACCTCAGAGGACGAGCAGCAGGCGTTACCCACACCAGCCCTGCACCAACCGGACCCAACTCGTGATGCGCTTCCCACTCCCACAGGCTCAGAGGTTCCCCTGAGCTCTTGGCACACCCAGCTCTGTACAGCGCCGTGTCTCTGAAATCAAGGCTTGAGGCCTCGCTTTTCCCTGTGAGGGAACTTCCTGAGAAACACTGGCACCAGCCCCTGCTCTGTCACACACCGGGCTCTGTGCTCCAAGCCAGACAAAATCACCATCCCAGAGCTGGCTTTTGCAGCCTACATTGTCTGACAGTGGCTTAATGGATCCTTCAGCCTTGCGGAACGGGGGCAAAGCCAGATTCATCTTCATGGGGCAGACTACTTAAACGACCCCCAACCCACCAAACAGCAAAGAGAGCATTGGGCCAGCGGGGAGAGGCTCAGACCCTCCTGACAAGGAGCCACAGTTCACTTTCCAAACCCAAGCAGCGCTCACTTACGTGGGGCTCCACGCTGTGACGAGTCCACTGGGAACAATCCAGCTCTACCTTTCTTGTTTCCCAGCTTTCTTCGTGGAGGAATTTGCTGTTTCAACCAAAAGAGAACAAAAGATCCCTCTTTATCTCCATCCTTTAGTCCCAGAAAAAGCCAGCTGCTGAAGGAGACTCCCACAAAAAGCAGAAGCTCATTTCGGAACTGACCAAATCATGGCTTGCCAGAGGAGAACCAAGATAGGAACTGCGATGCCCACTGTGTACCCACATACCGGGTCCACCTCTGGGAAGAGGAAATACAAACGCTTTTGGGCAGAGGAAGTTCCCCATCCGGGGGCTGGGACAATACGAGGTGTCTGCCCTCCAGCACATGCTAGTACAGCCACCAGCTTACATGGATTCCAAGCTCTGCTGTCACAGAGAGAGCCACCAAGATCATGAAAAAAGGACTAAAGAGCACCAGGTAACCACAAGCCTGAGTTAAGTAGCGCGCACCTCAGGGGGTGCAGTCATGTGTCACCCTCCACAAGTCCAGACAACCAGATGCTACGTCACCCTGCTGTGTGGTGCAGCTACAGTCTACCTACCAAGTGGGACAGGTACGAATCATGGCGATACTCACCCGTCTTTTGTGTCCCAGATGGAAAAGGTCCTCCTCCATATTTTTGTTTGCCCAGGTGGTAATTGTTGGCACATGTTCGCTGTAGAAGGGTGGAAGACTGGACAAAGATGGAAGACGGAGCAGGGATGGCACAGCAGAGTAGGATGGCACACTGCAGGAGGATGGCACACTGCAGGAGGATGGCAAACTGGGGTGTGTTCTAACTTCACAGTCGATGGGAGCAATGGAGTAGACTAGAAGAAGGGACAAGTCTGGAGCAGGGGGGAAGGATGAAGCACAGGGGAAGGCTGGAGCGCTGGAGAAAGCTGGAGCAGTCGAGGAGGCCGGAGCACTTTGGTGCAGGAAAAAACAATAGAGAAGAACCACAATGTTATAAGCACGGCATTTGGTATCGACACGTGTCAGAGCACCAGAATGGAGAGAGTTTATTCCTACACAACTGTCTACATACGAGTGGGGAGCCACAGCTAAAGCAATAGAAGCACCTAAAGTACAACGAGACTCTTAAATCCCTGGACAGAAACATCCTGCACTGGTGCCACAACAAAACAGGGCGGGCATTTCCATGCAGAGGTCCTTCATACTCAGCTGGGAGACTCTGAACTCCGGCAGACCAGAGGGGCAGGGGTCAAATTTGTCACCTTAGTGTACCCCAAAGGGAAAACCTCCTCTAAGCTGTGCAAGAAGGACCAGGAGAGGTGGAAAGGAAGAGAGAAAATCCTGGCATTCCCTGTGTTTACCTTGCATTTCACGTTCAGATAAAAAAAAAAAAATCTTCTCCATTTGGGAGGGGAGGAAGGTAAAATAAAAAGCTCCGGAAGACCTCCCTTAGGAGAGCGGCCCAGGAAACCTTGGAGAAACATCCCTGTGCCGACACAGAGACAAATCTTGGGCAGCACGGAGGAAGTTCAGGAACGAAATGGAAGGCAAGCCTTTCAGAGAAGAAAGTCAAAGCAAACAGAAGGGTTTTACCTTGCACAAGGAGCTGTCGTGTCCCAAAGGGAGGGTGTTCCGTTGCTCAAGGGAGTCCCGCAAGGCATTTGATCTACAAGAGAAGAGCATAAGCCATCAGTCGCTGTAAAAGAGAACCGAGGAGGTTGATGAGGTTACAGTGAAGAGCTTCCCCAAAGGTCAGTGTTTCCTTTCTCCCCTTCGTCACCACATTCCCTGTGTTCCGTTACTTTAGAACAGTCTCGGATTTTCTTATAGGCGACTACAGCAAGTTGCACTTGGCACGAGGTATCGCCAGGCTGAACCCCAAATTCAACCCCAAAAGGGGTTCGAGGGATCTAACACCTCAAATCAAACCAATTTCCTTCTGGCAAGCTGGCAGCGGCCGTATCGCAGCTGGAGCTGGCTGCATCCAAGGCAGCTCCGGTACTGAGATGCCGAGTTAACGCCCGGCCCCAAGCCAGCAGCAGCGCAGGGATGCAGGGAAGAAACTGAGTTCACGCCTTGACGCCAGCCTTACCAAACGGCACCATTTCTTCTCCCGGCACAGAGCGTCTCGGTCTTTTCGCTGGACGCTCAGGAGAAAGGGCCTGAGTCTGAAAGAGAAACAAACAAAGCACCGCCCTGAGTTTAACCTGAACACCAGCCCAAGCCCACAGAAACTTCTGGAAATGGAGGCAGCTGTGGTCCGACTTGGGGACCGGGATTTGCTGGCTCAGAGCGCAGCAGAAGGATCTATGCAGGATTTCCGAGCAGCGTGCTGCCCTTTGGGTTTGATTGTTAATAGGGGCTCTCCTGCACGCAGGGATTAAACCCCCTCAGGCTTCCTGCCCAGTTCCCCTCGGGCAGCTCCTCAGCATTCCGGAGCTCAGCCCTGATTCTGGCTCAGGGAGAGCTGAGCCCCTCAGAAAGGTGCTTTGTACAAACAAAGAGTCAACAGGGCTCTCAGGCACAAATAATAGAGCACGACGGTTTCTTATTCCTCTCCCCCTCTGGGGCAGTAAGAAAAGTAACACTGCCCCTCTGCACCAAACTAAGGGGTCAAGCAGCTTGGGACTCGTTTTTACAGAGCCAAAGTCCTACAGGAATCCTCTCCTGGACTGGTGGATACCGAACCGAGCAGAGAGGGCTTTATCCAGAGGAAGCAGGCGGTCATGTATTTTGGCTGCTCCGTCCTCAGCTCCACGTGCCAGAGCAGAGCACGCAACCCCCAGCGAGGCAAAGCCAGCACACAAGAGGCGCCTGCTGTCAAGGGAAAAGAAGAGCCTAGGGCGGCACAGGTTCAGGAAAGTCTCTGCTAACCTCTCCCGCAGGCTCTGCTCCTGGAGCGGCATCGCTGCCCGAAGCCTGGCGTTTCCTTCCTTCCCTGGCCGCTAGCTGCGCCTCTTCAGCAGGCCCCTGAGCGCTGAGGAAAGAACACACAGAACAGGGATTTACAACCACGGGTGAGCTTCACACAAGCAAACTTCCAAAGCTAATTGCTGTATTTCCCCGTCCAAGCACCCCTGGCATCATCTCAGACACATACACAGCCACCGCACAGCATCCCCCGCCTCTCCCAGCCAAGGCACCGCTAATTATCCCGCTACGGTGGGATAATTCCCTTCTGTTAATGCTTCTTCACGTGTTACACTTGTTCGCAGCACCAAACAAACAGCTCACATGGAACGGGCTTTGTTTTACTCTGCACAGGTTACCCCCCCACACACACACAAGCCGCACACTGCCCTTCAGCGGGGCAATGCCCGCGTACGCAACGCTGAGATACTCTCCCCGGGGGGTTCACCACCCACAGCCGCAGTTTTCCTCTTTCTACCCTGGGAAACCTCAAGGGGCAGAAATACCGACCAGCTTGAGGCTGAGAGGTCCGTGCAAGGACTCCCACAGGGGGCCTGGGAACACCTTGGCACCCTTACAGCCCGTCCCAGCCAGCGCTGCTGGAAACCCTCTTTGCAGCGGGGCTGTGCTCTGCACGGCTGCTGGGAACTGCTCCTGGTGCGGCCAGCGTCTCCCTCCAGAAGACGCTCCCTCCTCAGGGACACAGAAGCCACAGGCATGGCATGGCCATCGCTGCCCACAGCAGGGGGGCTGGAACAAGATGGATCTCTAAGGTCCCTTCGCACCCCACTACCACCCATCTGTTACTGGGAGCTCTGGGACACCGGCACCCGTTAGCACCTGGGAAGGCATCCCCGCTTCTCCACACGCCCTACGCCGGGACTCCCCTCCACCCGCTGCACCCCCTCACACACGCACAGAGACCTCTGCTCCTGCCCCACGGACGCTCCCAGGCCCGCTTCGGTTCAAACTTCCCGCTTGCCCGGCCCGGCCCGGCCGCCCCTGCCAGGGTGTGCGGATCCGCCCCTCCGTTGGCTCCTACCGCTGCCCGTCTGCGGAGGGAGAGCCCGGGGAAGTGAGGGGCGGCTCTCTCCTCTCTGTCTCCGCCCCCCCACCGCAGCCCGAGGGACGGGGGGGGTGGGAGCGGCCGGCGGCCCGGCCCCTGGGCAGGTTCCCCCTCCGGTCTCCTCCCCCCGGCTCCGCGGGTGAAAGGACGGAGGCTTGCGGGGCTTACCGAGCCCTGTTCTCATCACATTCCCGGCGCTCGGGGCCTGTCTCTTCTCGCCCTCCCGCAGTAGCCACCGGCTCAGCCATGGCCGAAGACGCGACTGAGCGAGAGCGGCGGGTGAGCAGGACGCGCTGCCCCGGGCAACGGAGCCCACGCGCAACCGGCCGCCGAACCCGGCGGGAACGGCCGAACCCGGCGGGAACGGCCGAACCCGGCGGCGGGGCGGGAAAGGCGCCGGTTTCACCTTTCCCGCCGGGTTCGGCTGGTTCCCGGAGTCACCCCGCTTCCCCCTGCCCTGCCCTAGCAAGAACGGCGGGGATGCGGGGAGCGAGGGACGGTGCTGTGCGGGCAGCCGGGCGGGATCAGGCTTCTCGGGGTGCCCCCGGCTTGCGACACCGAAAATCCCGGCATCCCCTGTGTTTACCTTACGTTTCTCCTTCCCAGATAAAACAGGATTCCCCACCAAGGCAAAACTCATCAGTGTCACACAAGAGGAAGATCAATTCCTTTGAACGGTGCTACAGAACAGCCAGCGCTGGGGATCTTGTACCTTCACGTTACACTGCCAGCACTAGAGCTAGATGCTGCCTCTCTGAGCACAGAGCAGCAGAGATGAAGTCTCCAGTCCCATTTACAGCAGCTACAGTGCCACGTCCCAGCAACACTGGTGGGAGGTCCTGCCCCAGCACACTACTACCAGTTCCCTTCCAACTGCCTGGCCGTTCCATTGGCAAAGGCGCCTTTCTCACCCAGCTCACCTCCGCAGCATCACAGGAAAGCCTCCCCGCTTTGCTCCCTCCAGGAATGCTGGATCCTTGCAGAGTGTGCTGCTTAATGGGAGGCCTTGGCATTAAGATGCTGCCCAGAGCCAGCTGCACGTAGTGTCCGATGTCCCTGCTTGGGCTAAAACCCAGGGCAAAAGAAACAGCCTGAGGAGGAGGTTCTGGTACCCACCTCCCTCCCCAGACTCCCCCCAGCGTGTGAAGGGAACGTTTGTAATCCGGGTACAGAGCAAACTGCACAGGCTGTTCCCAGAATGCTGGTATGTTGCAAGGGGGTGGGGGTGGGCGTATATAAAGGAAACATAAGAAATCACATTTATGATAAGTAAGACATAAATAAGAGTAAATTCAATTACTAACTACTGCAAGATGCTTGGAGGGAAAGCTGATAAGGAAAACAAAATAAATGAGAGCAGGGTTGTGACTCGTGACCCCAGCATCCCAAGGAAGGTGGCACCTGGGACTGATAAGGAGGAAGCATCAGAAGGAAGGTCCTTAAATCCGGCACCAGTGCTGAGCTTTGGTGTGAAGTCCCAGCTGCCAGGACGCTCGGCAGCAGGTTCATCGCACCTGCTTAAGATTTCCAAGCCAGAGTTCCTTGCAGCTGTTCCACAGCCTCTGCTTTGGGTAACCCAGTGTCAGCTACGGTACCTTGGTGAGCAGAGCAAAGGGGTCTGTTTTTCTCCAGTATGGTGACTTCTTTCCTTTCCCTTCAGGGGCAGATGGCTTTTTGGGCAGAGCAGGTGGCAGATTTGGTAACCCCTCTTTTGAGGCTTCAGATCCATTCTGTTTCCGTTAGACAAAAGGACATCAAGCTAGCAAGCAGGGCTGGCAGGGGGACATACGTTGACTGCATTGCTGGTCTTAACACCCCCGTTTCTTCTTCCCCCTCTTCACAGGATGCACCGTTTCCCAGAGCCTTTTCATAGATCAAACTGTTTGTGAAGAGCAACTGGGGAAACCCAGCGTACACCTGTATTTATCGAGTGCAGGTTCACGGGAAGATGGCCAAACCAGAAGGCCTCATCTGAAACCAGAAGGCAGGGGGAGTGTGGAGGGTGGGGGGGAAGGAGGACAAGTGTCATAAAAAGTATGGCAATTCAGATCGGTGTAGAAGGTTTGTCTCCAAAGTGGGGTGCACAAGGAAAGGCCACAGTGGGGAGGGCAGGAGCATGTGGAAGATGTTTGATCTTCAACATAGGGTTTCCTTTGAAATGAGGAAGGGACCAAGCATTCCTAAGATTTAATTAAGAGGGGCCCAGTCTGGCTCCACTCCGTCTTGGGGCGCCCTGGGAAGCACTGCAAGTGGCACCGGCCCAGAGCAGGCAGCAGGGCCCAGCTTCAGTTTCCACTGAGGGAGACTGCCACCCGCCCCTCAGAGCAGGTTCCGCAGGAGCTCTCCCAGGCACCCACCCCATGGAGTTCTTCCACAGCCAGGGTGAGGGAGCCCTGGGACAGGCTGCCCAGCGGGGTGTGGAATCACCGTCTCTGGAGAGATTCAGGACCCATCTGGGCAGCGACCTGTGCAGTATGAGCTGGGGAGCTGCTTTGGCAGGGGGGTTGGACCCGATGATCTCTCAAGGTCCCTTCCAACCCCTAAGATCCCGTGAGTCTGTGATTCTCAGCCAATGGTGCCTGGCAAGCAGTGAGGGGCAGGGCCCCCACCAGTCACTGCAGCGCCTGTCTCTGGCCTTGCCCCACTCTGGCCCTGCTGCCCTCTCGAACTGGACATGGCCCAGCAAGGCTTGGGATCGCTCTTTTGGGGTGGCCAGGGCTGGGGTTGGGAGCTCCTCCCTTACGTTCAGGATACAGGGGTCCTCAGGAGCAGATGGGACAGTTTGGCCTTCCGGGCCAGCTTCCAGGCTGTCAGTTTGTTGGTTACCCCATAGTTTCTGTCCAGTGGGTGGGGGGAGCCTGTCTGACCAGCCTGCTGGAAGTCCCATTCCTCACCCTGGTAAAGGCCCGGTTCTAGATCTTGCTACTCTCTGCTGGGGTTCGTTTGTGTCACATTGATGAGTGCCATTCTGCCCCTGGTTATTCACACCTACCTCCCTTTGGCATTTGTGGGCCCGCATAAAGGAAAGAAGGTACCTTACTGGTAAAGGTTCGAGTTCGAAGTATCTAGAACTAAGGTATTGCTTAAATGGTGTATTGAAGTGTGTGTTTGATGTTTGACAGTTGTATGTTGGAGTTGTGTATAAATGTGAGTGAATGAGACTTGCACGAAGCGAGTGTAGAGCTTTGATCCGTGGTTCTGTTATCCTCTGAGGGGTGCAGCCAGAGAGAAGCAAACCAGTAAAAAAGCCCCCAAAAACAGAGTAAAGGAGAAGGTAAAAAGGTTTTATTTTAAAAGTTATTGAAAAAAAAGGAATCGAAAGAAAAAAACCCCAAAAAACCCACCCCAAATTGATTGTTCCCTAACAAAGAGGTTCATGGCAACAAAGCTCTTTTTATGTATAATTAAAATATTTCTTGTAATAAAATAAATGAATATTTCTTTTCTCACAATTAATAGATAGAGTAAAACAGAAAAAGAATTAAAACAAAAGTAAGACCAAGATGATTAAAGGTTAACTGCAGTTGTGCCCGTCTCACAGCAGCTGCTCGTAGATGATTTCCCACCCCGTCTTCCTGCACAAGTGAGGCATGTGGCTCTGGAAAGAGAAGGAAAGAGAAAGTCAGGGTGGCAAGGAGGCACAAAGACCCGGTTCCTTCAGGACGGGGAATGCAGCTCTGCCCTGCGGAGGCCACACCAAAGTGCCGATCCCAGCAAGCACGCGCCCAAGGAGAGGTACAAACCCTCAGCCCCTGCCCCAGGCTGCTGCCTTCACTCCCACGGCTCTTTTATCCGCGCGGAAAAATCCCGGGGCAAAAAGCTCTGGAGCTGTTGAAAACCTTCGCTCACCTGAGGAACGGTCACGGGCTCCTCTCAGGACATGCCGCCTGGGTATCGGCAGGCGAACACCCCGCAGTCGCTGCTGTGCTTTCGCTGAGGGATTTCCTAATGAAGGCAGAGGAAGACAGAGGATGTTCCCTCACCTCAGAGGACGAGCAGCAGGCGTTACCCACACCAGCCCTGCACCAACCGGACCCAACTCGTGATGCGCTTCCCACTCCCACAGGCTCAGAGGTTCCCCTGAGCTCTTGGCACACCCAGCTCTGCACAGCGCCGTGTCTCTGAAATCAAGGCTTGAGGCCTCGCTTTTCCCTGTGAGGGAACTTCCTGAGAAACACTGGCACCAGCCCCTGCTCTGTCACACACCGGAGTCTGTGCTCCAAGCCAGACAAAATCATCATCCCAGAGCTGGCTTTTGCAGCCTACATTGTCTGACAGTGGCTTAATGGATCCTTCAGCCTTGCGGAACGGGGGCAAAGCCAGATTCATCTTCATGGGGCAGACTACTTAAACGACCCCCAACCCACCAAACAGCAAAGAGAGCATTGGGCCAGCGGGGAGAGGCTCAGACCCTCCTGACAAGGAGCCACAGTTCACTTTCCAAACCCAAGCAGCGCTCACTTACGTGGGGCTCCACGCTGTGACGAGTCCACTGGGAACAATCCAGCTCTACCTTTCTTGTTTCCCAGCTTTCTTCGTGGAGGAATTTGCTGTTTCAACCAAAAGAGAACAAAAGATCCCTCTTTATCTCCATCCTTTAGTCCCAGAAAAAGCCAGCTGCTGAAGGAGACTCCCACAAAAAGCAGAAGCTCATTTCGGAACTGACCAAATCATGGCTTGCCAGAGGAGAACCAAGATAGGAACTGCGATGCCCACTGTGTACCCACATACCGGGTCCACCTCTGGGAAGAGGAAATACAAACGCTTTTGGGCAGAGGAAGTTCCCCATCCGGGGGCTGGGACAATACGAGGTGTCTGCCCTCCAGCACATGCTAGTACAGCCACCAGCTTACATGGATTCCAAGCTCTGCTGTCACAGAGAGAGCCACCAAGATCATGAAAAAAGGACTAAAGAGCACCAGGTAACCGCAAGCCTGAGTTAAGTAGCGCGCACCTCAGGGGGTGCAGTCATGTGTCACCCTCCACAAGTCCAGACAACCAGATGCTACGTCACCCTGCTGTGTGGTGCAGCTACAGTCTACCTACCAAGTGGGACAGGTACGAATCATGGCGATACTCACCCGTCTTTTGTGTCCCAGATGGAAAAGGACCTCCTCCATATTTTTGTTTGCCCAGGTGGTAATTGTTGGCACATGTTCGCTGTAGAAGGGTGGAAGACTGGACAAAGATGGAAGACGGAGCAGGGATGGCACAGCAGAGTAGGATGGCACACTGCAGGAGGATGGCACACTGCAGGAGGATGGCAAACTGGGGTGTGTTCTAACTTCACAGTCGATGGGAGCAATGGAGTAGACTAGAAGGGACAAGTCTGGAGCAGGGGGGAAGGATGAAGCACAGGGGAAGGCTGGAGCGCTGGAGAAAGCTGGAGCAGTCGAGGAGGCCGGAGCACTTTGGTGCAGGAAAAAACAATAGAGAAGAACCACAATGTTTATAAGCACGGCATTTGGTATCGACACGTGTCAGAGCACCAGAAAGGAGAGAGTTTATTCCTACACAACTGTCTACATACGAGTGGGGAGCCACAGCTAAAGCAATAGAAGCACCTAAAGTACAACGAGACTCTTAAATCCCTGGACAGAAACATCCTGCACTGGTGCCACAACAAAACAGGGCGGGCATTTCCATGCAGAGGTCCTTCATACTCAGCTGGGAGACTCTGAACTCCGGCAGACCAGAGGGGCAGGGGTCAAATTTGTCACCTTAGTGTACCCTTAGAGGAGGAAAACCTCCTCTAAGCTGTGCAAGAAGGACCAGGAGAGGTGGAAAGGAAGAGAGAAAATCCTGGCATTCCCTGTGTTTACCTTGCATTTCACGTTCAGATAAAAAAAAAAAAATCTTCTCCATTTGGGAGGGGAGGAAGGTAAAATAAAAAGCTCCTGAAGACCTCCCTTAGGAGAGCGGCCCAGGAAACCTTGGAGAAACATCCCTGTGCCGACACAGAGACAAATCTTGGGCAGCACGGAGGAAGTTCAGGAACGAAATGGAAGGCAAGCCTTTCAGAGAAGAAAGTCAAAGCAAACAGAAGGGTTTTACCTTGCACAAGGAGCTGTCGTGTCCCAAAGGGAGGGTGTTCCGTTGCTCAAGGGAGTCCCGCAAGGCATTTGATCTACAAGAGAAGAGCATAAGCCATCAGTCGCTGTAAAAGAGAACCGAGGAGGTTGATGAGGTTACAGTGAAGAGCTTCCCCAAAGGTCAGTGTTTCCTTTCTCCCCTTCGTCACCACATTCCCTGTGTTCCGTTACTTTAGAACAGTCTCGGATTTTCTTATAGGCGACTACAGCAAGTTGCACTTGGCACGAGGTATCGCCAGGCTGAACCCCAAATTCAACCCCAAAAGGGGTTCGAGGGATCTAACACCTCAAATCAAACCAATTTCCTTCTGGCAAGCTGGCAGCGGCCGTATCGCAGCTGGAGCTGGCTGCATCCAAGGCAGCTCCGGTACTGAGATGCCGAGTTAACGCCCGGCCCCAAGCCAGCAGCAGCGCAGGGATGCAGGGAAGAAACTGAGTTCACGCCTTGACGCCAGCCTTACCAAACGGCACCATTTCTTCTCCCGGCACAGAGCGTCTCGGTCTTTTCGCTGGACGCTCAGGAGAAAGGGCCTGAGTCTGAAAGAGAAACAAACAAAGCACCGCCCTGAGTTTAACCTGAACACCAGCCCAAGCCCACGGAAACTTCTGGAAATGGAGGCAGCTGTGGTCCGACTTGGGGACCGGGATTTGCTGGCTCAGAGCGCAGCAGAAGGATCTATGCAGGATTTCCGAGCAGCGTGCTGCCCTTTGGGTTTGATTGTTAATAGGGGCTCTCCGGCACGCAGGGATTAAACCCCCTCAGGCTTCCTGCCCAGTTCCCCTCGGGCAGCTCCTCAGCATTCCGGAGCTCAGCCCTGATTCTGGCTCAGGGAGAGCTGAGCCCCTCAGAAAGGTGCTTTGTACAAACAAAGACTCAACAGCGCTCTCAGGCACAAATAATAGAGCACGACGGTTTCTTATTCCTCTCCCCCTCTGGGGCAGTAAGAAAAGTAACACTGCCCCTCTGCACCAAACTAAGGGGTCAAGCAGCTTGGGACTCGTTTTTACAGAGCCAAAGTCCTACAGGAATCCTCTCCTGGACTGGTGGATACCGAACCGAGCAGAGAGGGCTTTATCCAGAGGAAGCAGGCGGTCATGTATTTTGGCTGCTCCGTCCTCAGCTCCACGTGCCAGAGCAGAGCACGCAACCCCCAGCGAGGCAAAGCCAGCACACAAGAGGCGCCTGCTGTCAAGGGAAAAGAAGAGCCTAGGGCGGCACAGGTTCAGGAAAGTCTCTGCTAACCTCTCCCGCAGGCTCTGCTCCTGGAGCGGCATCGCTGCCCGAAGCCTGGCGTTTCCTTCCTTCCCTGGCCGCTAGCTGCGCCTCTTCAGCAGGCCCCTGAGCGCTGAGGAAAGAACACACAGAACAGGGATTTACAACCACGGGTGAGCTTCACACAAGCAAACTTCCAAAGCTAATTGCTGTATTTCCCCGTCCAAGCAGCCCTGGCATCATCTCAGACACATACACAGCCACCGCACAGCATCCCCCGCCTCTCCCAGCCAAGGCACCGCTAATTATCCCGCTACGGTGGGATAATTCCCTTCTGTTAATGCTTCTTCACGTGTTACACTTGTTCGCAGCACCAAACAAACAGCTCACATGGAACGGGCTTTGTTTTACTCTGCACAGGTTACCCCCACACACACACACACAAGCCGCACACTGCCCTTCAGCGGGGCAATGCCCGCGTACGCAACGCTGAGATACTCTCCCCGGGGGGTTCACCACCCACAGCCGCAGTTTTCCTCTTTCTACCCTGGGAAACCTCAAGGGGCAGAAATACCGACCAGCTTGAGGCTGAGAGGTCCGTGCAAGGACTCCCACAGGGGGCCTGGGAACACCTTGGCACCCTTACAGCCCGTCCCAGCCAGCGCTGCTGGAAACCCTCTTTGCAGCGGGGCTGTGCTCTGCACGGCTGCTGGGAACTGCTCCTGGTGCGGCCAGCGTCTCCCTCCAGAAGACGCTCCCTCCTCAGGGACACAGAAGCCACAGGCATGGCATGGCCATCGCTGCCCACAGCAGGGGGGCTGGAACAAGATGGATCTCTAAGGTCCCTTCGCACCCCACTACCACCCATCTGTTACTGGGAGCTCTGGGACACCGGCACCCGTTAGCACCTGGGAAGGCATCCCCGCTTCTCCACACGCCCTACGCCGGGACTCCCCTCCACCCGCTGCACCCCCTCACACACGCACAGAGACCTCTGCTCCTGCCCCACGGACGCTCCCAGGCCCGCTTCGGTTCAAACTTCCCGCTTGCCCGGCCCGGCCCGGCCGCCCCTGCCAGGGTGTGCGGATCCGCCCCTCCGTTGGCTCCTACCGCTGCCCGTCTGCGGAGGGAGAGCCCGGGGAAGTGAGGGGCGGCTCTCTCCTCTCTGTCTCCGCCCCCCCACCGCAGCCCGAGGGACGGGGGGGTGGGAGCGGCCGGCGGCCCGGCCCCTGGGCAGGTTCCCCCTCCGGTCTCCTCCCCCCGGCTCCGCGGGTGAAAGGACGGAGGCTTGCGGGGCTTACCGAGCCCTGTTCTCATCACATTCCCGGCGCTCGGGGCCTGTCTCTTCTCGCCCTCCCGCAGTAGCCACCGGCTCAGCCATGGCCGAAGACGCGACTGAGCGAGAGCGGCGGGTGAGCAGGACGCGCTGCCCCGGGCAACGGAGCCCACGCGCAACCGGCCGCCGAACCCGGCGGGAACGGCCGAACCCGGCGGGAACGGCCGAACCCGGCGGCGGGGCGGGAAAGGCGCCGGTTTCACCTTTCCCGCCGGGTTCGGCTGGTTCCCGGAGTCACCCCGCTTCCCCCTGCCCTGCCCTAGCAAGAACGGCGGGGATGCGGGGAGCGAGGGACGGTGCTGTGCGGGCAGCCGGGCGGGATCAGGCTTCTCGGGGTGCCCCCGGCTTGCGACACCGAAAATCCCGGCATCCCCTGTGTTTACCTTACGTTTCTCCTTCCCAGATAAAACAGGATTCCCCACCAAGGCAAAACTCATCAGTGTCACACAAGAGGAAGATCAATTCCTTTGAACGGTGCTACAGAACAGCCAGCGCTGGGGATCTTGTACCTTCACGTTACACTGCCAGCACTAGAGCTAGATGCTGCCTCTCTGAGCACAGAGCAGCAGAGATGAAGTCTCCAGTCCCATTTACAGCAGCTACAGTAACACGTCCCAGCAACACCGGTGGGAGGTCCTGCCCCAGCACACTACTACCAGTTCCCTTCCAACTGCCTGGCCGTTCCATTGGCAAAGGCGCCTTTCTCACCCAGCTCACCTCCGCAGCATCACAGGAAAGCCTCCCCGCTTTGCTCCCTCCAGGAATGCTGGATCCTTGCAGAGTGTGCTGCTTAATGGGAGGCCTTGGCATTAAGATGCTGCCCAGAGCCAGCTGCACGTAGTGTCCGATGTCCCTGCTTGGGCTAAAACCCAGGGCAAAAGAAACAGCCTGAGGAGGAGGTTCTGGTACCCACCTCCCTCCCCAGACTCCCCCCAGCGTGTGAAGGGAACGTTTGTAATCCGGGTACAGAGCAAACTGCACAGGCTGTTCCCAGAATGCTGGTATGTTGCAAGGGGGTGGGGGTGGGCGTATATAAAGGAAACAAAAAAATCACATTTATGATAAGTAAGACATAAATAAGAGTAAATTCAATTACCAACTACTGCAAGATGCTTGGAGGGAAAGCTGATAAGGAAAACAAAATAAATGAGAGCAGGGTTGTGACTCGTGACCCCAGCATCCCAAGGAAGGTGGCACATGGGACTGATAAGGAGGAAGCATCAGAAGGAAGGTCCTTAAATCCGGCACCAGTGCTGAGCTTTGGTGTGAAGTCCCAGCTGCCAGGACGCTCGGCAGCAGGTTCATCGCACCTGCTTAAGATTTCCAAGCCAGAGTTCCTTGCAGCTGTTCCACAGCCTCTGCTTTGGGTAACCCAGTGTCAGCTACGGTACCTTGGTGAGCAGAGCAAAGGGGTCTGTTTTTCTCCAGTATGGTGACTTCTTTCCTTTCCCTTCAGGGGCAGATGGCTTTTTGGGCAGAGCAGGTGGCAGATTTGGTAACCCCTCTTTTGAGGCTTCAGATCCATTCTGTTTCCGTTAGACAAAAGGACATCAAGCTAGCAAGCAGGGCTGGCAGGGGGACATACGTTGACTGCATTGCTGGCCTTAACACCCCCGTTTCTTCTTCCCCCTCTTCACAGGATGCACCGTTTCCCAGAGCCTTTTCATAGATCAAACTGTTTGTGAAGAGCAACTGGGGAAACCCAGCGTACACCTGTATTTATCGAGTGCAGGTTCACGGGAAGATGGCCAAACCAGAAGGCCTCATCTGAAACCAGAAGGCAGGGGGAGTGTGGAGGGTGGGGGGGAAGGAGGACAAGTGTCATAAAAAGTATGGCAATTCAGATCGGTGTAGAAGGTTTGTCTCCAAAGTGGGGTGCACAAGGAAAGGCCACAGTGGGGAGGGCAGGAACATGTGGAAGATGTTTGATCTTCAACATAGGGTTTCCTTTGAAATGAGGAAGGGACCAAGCATTCCTAAGATTTAATTAAGAGGGGCCCAGTCTGGCTCCACTCCGTCTTGGGGCGCCCTGGGAAGCACTGCAAGTGGCACCGGCCCAGAGCAGGCAGCAGGGCCCAGCTTCAGTTTCCACTGAGGGAGACTGCCACCCGCCCCTCAGAGCAGGTTCCGCAGGAGCTCTCCCAGGCACCCACCCCATGGAGTTCGTCCACAGCCAGGGTGAGGGAGCCCTGGGACAGGCTGCCCAGCAGGGTGTGGAATCACCATCTCTGGAGAGATTCAGGACCCATCTGGGCAGCGACCTGTGCAGTATGAGCTGGGGAGCTGCTTTGGCAGGGGGGTTGGACCCGATGATCTCTCAAGGTCCCTTCCAACCCCTAAGATCCCGTGAGTCTGTGATTCTCAGCCAATGGTGCCTGGCAAGCAGTGAGGGGCAGGGCCCCCACCAGTCACTGCATCGCCTGTCTCTGGCCTTGCCCCACTCTGGCCCTGCTGCCCTCTGGAACTGGACATGGCCCAGCAAGGCTTGGGATCGCTCTTTTGGGGTGGCCAGGGCTGGGGTTGGGAGCTCCTCCCTTACGTTCAGGATACAGGGGTCCTCAGGAGCAGATGGGACAGTTTGGCCTTCCGGGCCAGCTTCCAGGCTTTCAGTTTGTTGGTTACCCCATAGTTTCTTTCCAGTGGGTGGGGGGAGCCTGTCTGACCAGCCTGCTGGAAGTCCCATTCCTCACCCTGGTAATGGCCCGGTTCTAGATCTTGCTACTCTCTGCTGGGGTTCGTTTGTGTCACATTGATGAGTGCCAATCTGCCCCTGGGTACCTTACTGGTAAAGGTTCGAGTTCGAAGTATCTAGAACTAAGGTATTGCTTAAATGGTGTATTGAAGTGTGTGTTTGATGTTTGACAGTTGTATGTTGGAGTTGTGTATAAATGTGAGTGAATGAGACTTGCACGAAGCGAGTGTGGAGCTTTGATCCGTGGTTCTGTTATCCTCTGAGGGGTGCAGCCAGAGAGAAGCAAACCAGTAAAAAAGCCCCCAAAAACAGAGTAAAGGAGAAGGTAAAAAGGTTTTATTTTAAAAGTTATTGAAAAATAAGGAAACAAAAAAAAAAACCCCAAAAACCCCACCCCAAAATGACTGTTCCCTAACAAAGAGGTTCATGGCAACAAAGCTCTTTTTATGTATAATTAAAATATTTCTTGTAATAAAATAAATGAGTATTTCTTTTTTCACAATTAATAGATAGAGTAGAACAGAACAACAATTAAAACAAAAGTAAGACCAAGATGATTAAAGGTTAACTGCAGTTGTGCCCGTCTCACAGCAGCTGCTTGTAGATGATTTCCCACCCCGTCTTCCTGCACAAGTGAGGCATGTGGCTCTGGAAAGAGAAGGAAAGAGAAAGTCAGGGTGGCAAGGAGGCACAAAGACCCGGTTCCTTCAGGACGGGGAATGCAGCTCTGCCCTGCGGAGGCCACACCAAAGTGCCGATCCCAGCAAGCACGCGCCCAAGGAGAGGTACAAACCCTCAGCCCCTGCCCCAGGCTGCTGCCTTCACTCCCACGCCTCTTTTATCCGCGCGGAAAAATCCCGGGGCAAAAAGCTCTGGAGCTGTTGAAAACCTTCGCTCACCTGAGGAACGGTCACGGGCTCCTCTCAGGACATGCCGCCTGGGTATCGGCAGGCGAACACCCCGCAGTCGCTGCTGTGCTTTCGCTGAGGGATTTCCTAATGAAGGCAGAGGAAGACAGAGGATGTTCCCTCACCTCAGAGGACGAGCAGCAGGCGTTACCCACACCAGCCCTGCACCAACCGGACCCAACTCGTGATGCGCTTCCCACTCCCACAGGCTCAGAGGTTCCCCTGAGCTCTTGGCACACCCAGCTCTGTACAGCGCCGTGTCTCTGAAATCAAGGCTTGAGGCCTCGCTTTTCCCTGTGAGGGAACTTCCTGAGAAACACTGGCACCAGCCCCTGCTCTGTCACACACCGGAGTCTGTGCTCCAAGCCAGACAAAATCATCATCCCAGAGCTGGCTTTTGCAGCCTACATTGTCTGACAGTGGCTTAATGGATCCTTCAGCCTTGCGGAATGGGGGCAAAGCCAGATTCATCTTCATGGGGCAGACTACTTAAACGACCCCCAACCCACCAAACAGCAAAGAGAGCATTGGGCCAGCAGGGAGAGGCTCAGACCCTCCTGACAAGGAGCCACAGTTCACTTTCCAAACCCAAGCAGCGCTCACTTACGTGGGGCTCCACGCTGTGACGAGTCCACTGGGAACAATCCAGCTCTACCTTTCTTGTTTCCCAGCTTTCTTCGTGGAGAAATTTGCTGTTTCAACCAAAAGAGAACAAAAGATCCCTCTTTATCTCCATCCTTTAGTCCCAGAAAAAGCCAGCTGCTGAAGGAGACTCCCACAAAAAGCAGAAGCTCATTTCGGAACTGACCAAATCATGGCTTGCCAGAGGAGAACCAAGATAGGAACTGCGATGCCCACTGTGTACCCACATACCGGGTCCACCTCTGGGAAGAGGAAATACAAACGCTTTTGGGCAGAGGAAGTTCCCCATCCGGGGGCTGGGACAATACGAGGTGTCTGCCCTCCAGCACATGCTAGTACAGCCACCAGCTTACATGGATTCCAAGCTCTGCTGTCACAGAGAGAGCCACCAAGATCATGAAAAAAGGACTAAAGAGCACCAGGTAACCGCAAGCCTGAGTTAAGTAGCGCGCACCTCAGGGGGTGCAGTCATGTGTCACCCTCCACAAGTCCAGACAACCAGATGCTACGTCACCCTGCTGTGTGGTGCAGCTACAGTCTACCTACCAAGTGGGACAGGTACGAATCATGGCGATACTCACCCGTCTTTTGTGTCCCAGATGGAAAAGGACCTCCTCCATATTTTTGTTTGCCCAGGTGGTAATTGTTGGCACATGTTCGCTGTAGAAGGGTGGAAGACTGGACAAAGATGGAAGACGGAGCAGGGATGGCACAGCAGAGTAGGATGGCACACTGCAGGAGGATGGCACACTGCAGGAGGATGGCAAACTGGGGTGTGTTCTAACTTCACAGTCGATGGGAGCAATGGAGTAGACTAGAAGGGACAAGTCTGGAGCAGGGGGGAAGGATGAAGCACAGGGGAAGGCTGGAGCGCTGGAGAAAGCTGGAGCAGTCGAGGAGGCCGGAGCACTTTGGTGCAGGAAAAAACAATAGAGAAGAACCACAATGTTTATAAGCACGGCATTTGGTATCGACACGTGTCAGAGCACCAGAAAGGAGAGTTTATTCCTACACAACTGTCTACATACGAGTGGGGAGCCACAGCTAAAGCAATAGAAGCACCTAAAGTACAACGAGACTCTTAAATCCCTGGACAGAAACATCCTGCACTGGTGCCACAACAAAACAGGGCGGGCATTTCCATGCAGAGGTCCTTCATACTCAGCTGGGAGACTCTGAACTCCGGCAGACCAGAGGGGCAGGGGTCAAATTTGTCACCTTAGTGTACCCCAAAGGGAAAACCTCCTCTAAGCTGTGCAAGAAGGACCAGGAGAGGTGGAAAGGAAGAGAGAAAATCCTGGCATTCCCTGTGTTTACCTTGCATTTCACGTTCAGATAAAAAAAAAAAATCTTCACCATTTGGGAGGGGAGGAAGGTAAAATAAAAAGCTCCGGAAGACCTCCCTTAGGAGAGCGGCCCAGGAAACCTTGGAGAAACATCCCTGTGCCGACACAGAGACAAATCTTGGGCAGCACGGAGGAAGTTCAGGAACGAAATGGAAGGCAAGCCTTTCAGAGAAGAAAGTCAAAGCAAACAGAAGGGTTTTACCTTGCACAAGGAGCTGTCGTGTCCCAAAGGGAGGGTGTTCCGTTGCTCAAGGGAGTCCCGCAAGGCATTTGATCTACAAGAGAAGAGCATAAGCCATCAGTCGCTGTAAAAGAGAACCGAGGAGGTTGATGAGGTTACAGTGAAGAGCTTCCCCAAAGGTCAGTGTTTCCTTTCTCCCCTTCGTCACCACATTCCCTGTGTTCCGTTACTTTAGAACAGTCTCGGATTTTCTTATAGGCGACTACAGCAAGTTGCACTTGGCACGAGGTATCGCCAGGCTGAACCCCAAATTCAACCCCAAAAGGGGTTCGAGGGATCTAACACCTCAAATCAAACCAATTTCCTTCTGGCAAGCTGGCAGCGGCCGTATCGCAGCTGGAGCTGGCTGCATCCAAGGCAGCTCCGGTACTGAGATGCCGAGTTAACGCCCGGCCCCAAGCCAGCAGCAGCGCAGGGATGCAGGGAAGAAACTGAGTTCACGCCTTGACGCCAGCCTTACCAAACGGCACCATTTCTTCTCCCGGCACAGAGCGTCTCGGTCTTTTCGCTGGACGCTCAGGAGAAAGGGCCTGAGTCTGAAAGAGAAACAAACAAAGCACCGCCCTGAGTTTAACCTGAACACCAGCCCAAGCCCACGGAAACTTCTGGAAATGGAGGCAGCTGTGGTCCGACTTGGGGACCGGGATTTGCTGGCTCAGAGCGCAGCAGAAGGATCTATGCAGGATTTCCGAGCAGCGTGCTGCCCTTTGGGTTTGATTGTTAATAGGGGCTCTCCTGCACGCAGGGATTAAACCCCCTCAGGCTTCCTGCCCAGTTCCCCTCGGGCAGCTCCTCAGCATTCCGGAGCTCAGCCCTGATTCTGGCTCAGGGAGAGCTGAGCCCCTCAGAAAGGTGCTTTGTACAAACAAAGACTCAACAGCGCTCTCAGGCACAAATAATAGAGCACGACGGTTTCTTATTCCTCTCCCCCTCTGGGGCAGTAAGAAAAGTAACACTGCCCCTCTGCACCAAACTAAGGGGTCAAGCAGCTTGGGACTCGTTTTTACAGAGCCAAAGTCCTACAGGAATCCTCTCCTGGACTGGTGGATACCGAACCGAGCAGAGAGGGCTTTATCCAGAGGAAGCAGGCGGTCATGTATTTTGGCTGCTCCGTCCTCAGCTCCACGTGCCAGAGCAGAGCACGCAACCCCCAGCGAGGCAAAGCCAGCACACAAGAGGCGCCTGCTGTCAAGGGAAAAGAAGAGCCTAGGGCGGCACAGGTTCAGGAAAGTCTCTGCTAACCTCTCCCGCAGGCTCTGCTCCTGGAGCGGCATCGCTGCCCGAAGCCTGGCGTTTCCTTCCTTCCCTGGACGCTAGCTGCGCCTCTTCAGCAGGCCCCTGAGCGCTGAGGAAAGAACACACAGAACAGGGATTTACAACCACGGGTGAGCTTCACACAAGCAAACTTCCAAAGCTAATTGCTGTATTTCCCCGTCCAAGCAGCCCTGGCATCATCTCAGACACATACACAGCCACCGCACAGCATCCCCCGCCTCTCCCAGCCAAGGCACCGCTAATTATCCCGCTACGGTGGGATAATTCCCTTCTGTTAATGCTTCTTCACGTGTTACACTTGTTCGCAGCACCAAACAAACAGCTCACATGGAACGGGCTTTGTTTTACTCTGCACAGGTTACCCCCCCCACACACACACAAGCCGCACACTGCCCTTCAGCGGGGCAATGCCCGCGTACGCAACGCTGAGATACTCTCCCCGGGGGGTTCACCACCCACAGCCGCAGTTTTCCTTTGGAAACCTCAAGGGGCAGAAATACCGACCAGCTTGAGGCTGAGAGGTCCGTGCAAGGACTCCCACAGGGGGCCTGGGAACACCTTGGCACCCTTACAGCCCGTCCCAGCCAGCGCTGCTGGAAACCCTCTTTGCAGCGGGGCTGTGCTCTGCACGGCTGCTGGGAACTGCTCCTGGTGCGGCCAGCGTCTCCCTCCAGAAGACGCTCCCTCCTCAGGGACACAGAAGCCACAGGCATGGCATGGCCATCGCTGCCCACAGCAGGGGGGCTGGAACAAGATGGATCTCTAAGGTCCCTTCGCACCCCACTACCACCCATCTGTTACTGGGAGCTCTGGGACACCGGCACCCGTTAGCACCTGGGAAGGCATCCCCGCTTCTCCACACGCCCTACGCCGGGACTCCCCTCCACCCGCTGCACCCCCTCACACACGCACAGAGACCTCTGCTCCTGCCCCACGGACGCTCCCAGGCCCGCTTCGGTTCAAACTTCCCGCTTGCCCGGCCCGGCCCGGCCGCCCCTGCCAGGGTGTGCGGATCCGCCCCTCCGTTGGCTCCTACCGCTGCCCGTCTGCGGAGGGAGAGCCCGGGGAAGTGAGGGGCGGCTCTCTCCTCTCTGTCTCCGCCCCCCCACCGCAGCCCGAGGGACGGGGGGGTGGGAGCGGCCGGCGGCCCGGCCCCTGGGCAGGTTCCCCCTCCGGTCTCCTCCCCCCGGCTCCGCGGGTGAAAGGACGGAGGCTTGCGGGGCTTACCGAGCCCTGTTCTCATCACATTCCCGGCGCTCGGGGCCTGTCTCTTCTCGCCCTCCCGCAGTAGCCACCGGCTCAGCCATGGCCGAAGACGCGACTGAGCGAGAGCGGCGGGTGAGCAGGACGCGCTGCCCCGGGCAACGGAGCCCACGCGCAACCGGCCGCCGAACCCGGCGGGAACGGCCGAACCCGGCGGGAACGGCCGAACCCGGCGGCGGGGCGGGAAAGGCGCCGGTTTCACCTTTCCCGCCGGGTTCGGCTGGTTCCCGGAGTCACCCCGCTTCCCCCTGCCCTGCCCTAGCAAGAACGGCGGGGATGCGGGGAGCGAGGGACGGTGCTGTGCGGGCAGCCGGGCGGGATCAGGCTTCTCGGGGTGCCCCCGGCTTGCGACACCGAAAATCCCGGCATCCCCTGTGTTTACCTTACGTTTCTCCTTCCCAGATAAAACAGGATTCCCCACCAAGGCAAAACTCATCAGTGTCACACAAGAGGAAGATCAATTCCTTTGAACGGTGCTACAGAACAGCCAGCGCTGGGGATCTTGTACCTTCACGTTACACTGCCCGCACTAGAGCTAGATGCTGCCTCTCTGAGCACAGAGCAGCAGAGATGAAGTCTCCAGTCCCATTTACAGCAGCTACAGTGCCACGTCCCAGCAACACTGGTGGGAGGTCCTGCCCCAGCACACTACTACCAGTTCCCTTCCAACTGCCTGGCCGTTCCATTGGCAAAGGCGCCTTTCTCACCCAGCTCACCTCCGCAGCATCACAGGAAAGCCTCCCCGCTTTGCTCCCTCCAGGAATGCTGGATCCTTGCAGAGTGTGCTGCTTAATGGGAGGCCTTGGCATTAAGATGCTTCCCAGAGCCAGCTGCACGTAGTGTCCGATGTCCCTGCTTGGGCTAAAACCCAGGGCAAAAGAAACAGCCTGAGGAGGAGGTTCTGGTACCCACCTCCCTCCCCAGACTCCCCCCAGCATGTGAAGGGAACGTTTGTAATCCGGGTACAGAGCAAACTGCACAGGCTGTTCCCAGAATGCTGGTATGATGCAAGGGGGTGGGGGCGGGCGTATATAAAGGAAACATAAGAAATCACATTTATGATAAGTAAGACATAAATAAGAGTAAATTCAATTACTAACTACTGCAAGATGCTTGGAGGGAAAGCTGATAAGGAAAACAAAATAAATGAGAGCAGGGTTGTGACTCGTGACCCCAGCATCCCAAGGAAGGTGGCACCTGGGACTGATAAGGAGGAAGCATCAGAAGGAAGGTCCTTAAATCCGGCACCAGTGCTGAGCTTTGGTGTGAAGTCCCAGCTGCCAGGACGCTCGGCAGCAGGTTCATCGCACCTGCTTAAGATTTCCAAGCCAGAGTTCCTTGCAGCTGTTCCACAGCCTCTGCTTTGGGTAACCCAGTGTCAGCAACGGTACCTTGGTGAGCAGAGCAAAGGGGTCTGTTTTTCTCCAGTATGGTGACTTCTTTCCTTTCCCTTCAGGGGCAGATGGCTTTTTGGGCAGAGCAGGTGGCAGATTTGGTAACCCCTCTTTTGAGGCTTCAGATCCATTCTGTTTCCGTTAGACAAAAGGACATCAAGCTAGCAAGCAGGGCTGGCAGGGGGACATACGTTGACTGCATTGCTGGTCTTAACACCCCCGTTTCTTCTTCCCCCTCTTCACAGGATGCACCGTTTCCCAGAGCCTTTTCATAGATCAAACTGTTTGTGAAGAGCAACTGGGGAAACCCAGCGTACACCTGTATTTATCGAGTGCACGTTCACGGGAAGATGGCCAAACCAGAAGGCCTCATCTGAAACCAGAAGGCAGGGGGAGTGTGGAGGGTGGGGGGGAAGGAGGCCAAGTGTCATAAAAAGTATGGCAATTCAGATGGGTGTAGAAGGTTTGTCTCCAAAGTGGGGTGCACAAGGAAAGGCCACAGTGGGGAGGGCAGGAACATGTGGAAGATGTTTGATCTTCAACATAGGGTTTCCTTTGAAATGAGGAAGGGACCAAGCATTCCTAAGATTTAATTAAGAGGGGCCCAGTCTGGCTCCACTCCGTCTTGGGGCGCCCTGGGAAGCACTGCAAGTGGCACCGGCCCAGAGCAGGCAGCAGGGCCCAGCTTCAGTTTCCACTGAGGGAGACTGCCACCCGCCCCCCCAGAGCAGGTTCTGCAGGAGCTCTCCCAGGCACCCACCAACACGGAGTTCTTCCACAGCCAGGGTGAGGGAGCCCTGGGACAGGCTGCCCAGCGGGGTGTGGAATCTCCATCTCTGGAGAGATTCAGGACCCATCTGGGCAGCGACCTGTGCAGTATGAGCTGGGGAGCTGCTTTGGCAGGGGGGTTGGACCCGATGATCTCTCAAGGTCCCTTCCAACCCCTAAGATCCCGTGAGTCTGTGATTCTCAGCCAACGGTGCCTGGCAAGCAGTGAGGGGCAGGGCCCCCACCAGTCACTGCAGCGCCTGTCTCTGGCCTTGCCCCACTCTGGCCCTGCTGCCCTGGGAACTGGACATGGCCCAGCAAGGCTTGGGATCGCTCTTTTGGGGTGGCCAGGGCTGGGGTTGGGAGCTCCTCCCTTACGTTCAGGATACAGGGGTCCTCAGGAGCAGATGGGACAGTTTGGCCTTCCGGGCCAGCTTCCAGGCTGTCAGTTTGTTGGTTACCCCATAGTTTCTTTCCCGTGGGTGGGGGGAGCCTGTCTGACCAGCCTGCTGGAAGTCCCATTCCTCACCCTGGTAAAGGCCCGGTTCTAGATCTTGCTACTCTCTGCTGGGGTTCGTTTGTGTCACATTGATGAGTGCCATTCTGCCCCTGGTTATTCACACCTACCTCCCTTTGGCATTTGTGGGCCCGCATAAAGGACAGAAGGTACCTTACTGGTAAAGGTTCGAGTTTGAAGTATCTAGAACTAAGGTATTGCTTAAATGGTGTATTGAAGTGTGTGTTTGATGTTTGACAGTTGTATGTTGGAGTTGTGTATAAATGTGAGTGAATGAGACTTGCACGAAGCGAGTGTGGAGCTTTGATCCGTGGTTCTGTTATCCTCTGAGGGGTGCAGCCAGAGAGAAGCAAACCAGTAAAAAAGCCCCCAAAAACAGAGTAAAGGAGAAAGTAAAAAGGTTTTATTTTAAAAGTTATTGAAAAAAAAGGAAACAAAAAAAAAAACCCCAAAAACCCCACCCCAAATTGATTGTTCCCTAACAAAGAGGTTCATGGCAACAAAGCTCTTTTTATGTATAATTAAAATATTTCTTGTAATAAAATAAATGAGTATTTCTTTTTTCACAATTAATAGATAGAGTAAAACAGAAAAAGAATTAAAACAAAAGTAAGACCAAGATGATTAAAGGTTAACTGCAGTTGTGCCCGTCTCACAGCAGCTGCTCGTAGATGATTTCCCACCCCGTCTTCCTGCACAAGTGAGGCATGTGGCTCTGGAAAGAGAAGGAAAGAGAAAGTCAGGGTGGCAAGGAGGCACAAAGACCCGGTTCCTTCAGGACGGGGAATGCAGCTCTGCCCTGCGGAGGCCACACCAAAGTGCCGATCCCAGCAAGCACGCGCCCAAGGAGAGGTACAAACCCTCAGCCCCTGCCCCAGGCTGCTGCCTTCACTCCCACGGCTCTTTTATCCGCGCGGAAAAATCCCGGGGCAAAAAGCTCTGGAGCTGTTGAAAACCTTCGCTCACCTGAGGAACGGTCACGGGCTCCTCTCAGGACATGCCGCCTGGGTATCGGCAGGCGAACACCCCGCAGTCGCTGCTGTGCTTTCGCTGAGGGATTTCCTAATGAAGGCAGAGGAAGACAGAGGATGTTCCCTCACCTCAGAGGACGAGCAGCAGGCGTTACCCACACCAGCCCTGCACCAACCGGACCCAACTCGTGATGCGCTTCCCACTCCCACAGGCTCAGAGGTTCCCCTGAGCTCTTGGCACACCCAGCTCTGTACAGCGCCGTGTCTCTGAAATCAAGGCTTGAGGCCTCGCTTTTCCCTGTGAGGGAACTTCCTGAGAAACACTGGCACCAGCCCCTGCTCTGTCACACACCGGGCTCTGTGCTCCAAGCCAGACAAAATCATCATCCCAGAGCTGGCTTTTGCAGCCTACATTGTCTGACAGTGGCTTAATGGATCCTTCAGCCTTGCGGAACGGGGGCAAAGCCAGATTCATTTTCATGGGGCAGACTACTTAAACGACCCCCAACCCACCAAACAGCAAAGAGAGCATTGGGCCAGCGGGGAGAGGCTCAGACCCTCCTGACAAGGAGCCACAGTTCACTTTCCAAACCCAAGCAGCGCTCACTTACGTGGGGCTCCACGCTGTGACGAGTCCACTGGGAACAATCCAGCTCTACCTTTCTTGTTTCCCAGCTTTCTTCGTGGAGGAATTTGCTGTTTCAACCAAAAGAGAACAAAAGATCCCTCTTTATCTCCATCCTTTAGTCCCAGAAAAAGCCAGCTGCTGAAGGAGACTCCCACAAAAAGCAGAAGCTCATTTCGGAACTGACCAAATCATGGCTTGCCAGAGGAGAACCAAGATAGGAACTGCGATGCCCACTGTGTACCCACATACCGGGTCCACCTCTGGGAAGAGGAAATACAAACGCTTTTGGGCAGAGGAAGTTCCCCATCCGGGGGCTGGGACAATACGAGGTGTCTGCCCTCCAGCACATGCTAGTACAGCCACCAGCTTACATGGATTCCAAGCTCTGCTGTCACAGAGAGAGCCACCAAGATCATGAAAAAAGGACTAAAGAGCACCAGGTAACCGCAAGCCTGAGTTAAGTAGCGCGCACCTCAGGGGGTGCAGTCATGTGTCACCCTCCACAAGTCCAGACAACCAGATGCTACGTCACCCTGCTGTGTGGTGCAGCTACAGTCTACCTACCAAGTGGGACAGGTACGAATCATGGCGATACTCACCCGTCTTTTGTGTCCCAGATGGAAAAGGACCTCCTCCATATTTTTGTTTGCCCAGGTGGTAATTGTTGGCACATGTTCGCTGTAGAAGGGTGGAAGACTGGACAAAGATGGAAGACGGAGCAGGGATGGCACAGCAGAGTAGGATGGCACACTGCAGGAGGATGGCACACTGCAGGAGGATGGCAAACTGGGGTGTGTTCTAACTTCACAGTCGATGGGAGCAATGGAGTAGACTAGAAGAAGGGACAAGTCTGGAGCAGGGGGGAAGGATGAAGCACAGGGGAAGGCTGGAGCGCTGGAGAAAGCTGGAGCAGTCGAGGAGGCCGGAGCACTTTGGTGCAGGAAAAAACAATAGAGAAGAACCACAATGTTTATAAGCACGGCATTTGGTATCGACACGTGTCAGAGCACCAGAAAGGAGAGAGTTTATTCCTACACAACTGTCTACATACGAGTGGGGAGCCACAGCTAAAGCAATAGAAGCACCTAAAGTACAACGAGACTCTTAAATCCCTGGACAGAAACATCCTGCACTGGTGCCACAACAAAACAGGGCGGGCATTTCCATGCAGAGGTCCTTCATACTCAGCTGGGAGACTCTGAACTCCGGCAGACCAGAGGGGCAGGGGTCAAATTTGTCACCTTAGTGTACCCCAAAGGGAAAACCTCCTCTAAGCTGTGCAAGAAGGACCAGGAGAGGTGGAAAGGAAGAGAGAAAATCCTGGCATTCCCTGTGTTTACCTTGCATTTCACGTTCAGATTAAAAAAAAAAAATCTTCTCCATTTGGGAGGGGAGGAAGGTAAAATAAAAAGCTCCTGAAGACCTGAGATGCCGAGTTAACGCCCGGCCCCAAGCCAGCAGCAGCGCAGGGATGCAGGGAAGAAACTGAGTTCACGCCTTGACGCCAGCCTTACCAAACGGCACCATTTCTTCTCCCGGCACAGAGCGTCTCGGTCTTTTCGCTGGACGCTCAGGAGAAAGGGCCTGAGTCTGAAAGAGAAACAAACAAAGCACCGCCCTGAGTTTAACCTGAACACCAGCCCAAGCCCACGGAAACTTCTGGAAATGGAGGCAGCTGTGGTCCGACTTGGGGACCGGGATTTGCTGGCTCAGAGCGCAGCAGAAGGATCTATGCAGGATTTCCGAGCAGCGTGCTGCCCTTTGGGTTTGATTGTTAATAGGGGCTCTCCGGCACGCAGGGATTAAACCCCCTCAGGCTTCCTGCCCAGTTCCCCTCGGGCAGCTCCTCAGCATTCCGGAGCTCAGCCCTGATTCTGGCTCAGGGAGAGCTGAGCCCCTCAGAAAGGTGCTTTGTACAAACAAAGACTCAACAGCGCTCTCAGGCACAAATAATAGAGCACGACGGTTTCTTATTCCTCTCCCCCTCTGGGGCAGTAAGAAAAGTAACACTGTCCCTCTGCACCAAACTAAGGGGTCAAGCAGCTTGGGACTCGTTTTTACAGAGCCAAAGTCCTACAGGAATCCTCTCCTGGACTGGTGGATACCGAACCGAGCAGAGAGGGCTTTATCCAGAGGAAGCAGGCGGTCATGTATTTTGGCTGCTCCGTCCTCAGCTCCACGTGCCAGAGCAGAGCACGCAACCCCCAGCGAGGCAAAGCCAGCACACAAGAGGCGCCTGCTGTCAAGGGAAAAGAAGAGCCTAGGGCGGCACAGGTTCAGGAAAGTCTCTGCTAACCTCTCCCGCAGGCTCTGCTCCTGGAGCGGCATCGCTGCCCGAAGCCTGGCGTTTCCTTCCTTCCCTGGACGCTAGCTGCGCCTCTTCAGCAGGCCCCTGAGCGCTGAGGAAAGAACACACAGAACAGGGATTTACAACCACGGGTGAGCTTCACACAAGCAAACTTCCAAAGCTAATTGCTGTATTTCCCCGTCCAAGCAGCCCTGGCATCATCTCAGACACATACACAGCCACCGCACAGCATCCCCCGCCTCTCCCAGCCAAGGCACCGCTAATTATCCCGCTACGGTGGGATAATTCCCTTCTGTTAATGCTTCTTCACGTGTTACACTTGTTCGCAGCACCAAACAAACAGCTCACATGGAACGGGCTTTGTTTTACTCTGCACAGGTTACCCCCCACACACACACACAAGCCGCACACTGCCCTTCAGCGGGGCAATGCCCGCGTACGCAACGCTGAGATACTCTCCCCGGGGGGTTCACCACCCACAGCCGCAGTTTTCCTTTGGAAACCTCAAGGGGCAGAAATACCGACCAGCTTGAGGCTGAGAGGTCCGTGCAAGGACTCCCACAGGGGGCCTGGGAACACCTTGGCACCCTTACAGCCCGTCCCAGCCAGCGCTGCTGGAAACCCTCTTTGCAGCGGGGCTGTGCTCTGCACGGCTGCTGGGAACTGCTCCTGGTGCGGCCAGCGTCTCCCTCCAGAAGACGCTCCCTCCTCAGGGACACAGAAGCCACAGGCATGGCATGGCCATCGCTGCCCACAGCAGGGGGGCTGGAACAAGATGGATCTCTAAGGTCCCTTCGCACCCCACTACCACCCATCTGTTACTGGGAGCTCTGGGACACCGGCACCCGTTAGCACCTGGGAAGGCATCCCCGCTTCTCCACACGCCCTACGCCGGGACTCCCCTCCACCCGCTGCACCCCCTCACACACGCACAGAGACCTCTGCTCCTGCCCCACGGACGCTCCCAGGCCCGCTTCGGTTCAAACTTCCCGCTTGCCCGGCCCGGCCCGGCCGCCCCTGCCAGGGTGTGCGGATCCGCCCCTCCGTTGGCTCCTACCGCTGCCCGTCTGCGGAGGGAGAGCCCGGGGAAGTGAGGGGCGGCTCTCTCCTCTCTGTCTCCGCCCCCCCACCGCAGCCCGAGGGACGGGGGGGTGGGAGCGGCCGGCGGCCCGGCCCCTGGGCAGGTTCCCCCTCCGGTCTCCTCCCCCCGGCTCCGCGGGTGAAAGGACGGAGGCTTGCGGGGCTTACCGAGCCCTGTTCTCATCACATTCCCGGCGCTCGGGGCCTGTCTCTTCTCGCCCTCCCGCAGTAGCCACCGGCTCAGCCATGGCCGAAGACGCGACTGAGCGAGAGCGGCGGGTGAGCAGGACGCGCTGCCCCGGGCAACGGAGCCCACGCGCAACCGGCCGCCGAACCCGGCGGGAACGGCCGAACCCGGCGGGAACGGCCGAACCCGGCGGGAACGGCCGAACCCGGCGGCGGGGCGGGAAAGGCGCCGGTTTCACCTTTCCCGCCGGGTTCGGCTGGTTCCCGGAGTCACCCCGCTTCCCCCTGCCCTGCCCTAGCAAGAACGGCGGGGATGCGGGGAGCGAGGGACGGTGCTGTGCGGGCAGCCGGGCGGGATCAGGCTTCTCGGGGTGCCCCCGGCTTGCGACACCGAAAATCCCGGCATCCCCTGTGTTTACCTTACGTTTCTCCTTCCCAGATAAAACAGGATTCCCCACCAAGGCAAAACTCATCAGTGTCACACAAGAGGAAGATCAATTCCTTTGAACGGTGCTACAGAACAGCCAGCGCTGGGGATCTTGTACCTTCACGTTACACTGCCCGCACTAGAGCTAGATGCTGCCTCTCTGAGCACAGAGCAGCAGAGATGAAGTCTCCAGTCCCATTTACAGCAGCTACAGTGCCACGTCCCAGCAACACTGGTGGGAGGTCCTGCCCCAGCACACTACTACCAGTTCCCTTCCAACTGCCTGGCCGTTCCATTGGCAAAGGCGCCTTTCTCACCCAGCTCACCTCCGCAGCATCACAGGAAAGCCTCCCCGCTTTGCTCCCTCCAGGAATGCTGGATCCTTGCAGAGTGTGCTGCTTAATGGGAGGCCTTGGCATTAAGATGCTGCCCAGAGCCAGCTGCACGTAGTGTCCGATGTCCCTGCTTGGGCTAAAACCCAGGGCAAAAGAAACAGCCTGAGGAGGAGGTTCTGGTACCCACCTCCCTCCCCAGACTCCCCCCAGCATGTGAAGGGAACGTTTGTAATCCGGGTACAGAGCAAACTGCACAGGCTGTTCCCAGAATGCTGGTATGATGCAAGGGGGTGGGGGCGGGCGTATATAAAGGAAACATAAGAAATCACATTTATGATAAGTAAGACATAAATAAGAGTAAATTCAATTACTAACTACTGCAAGATGCTTGGAGGGAAAGCTGATAAGGAAAACAAAATAAATGAGAGCAGGGTTGTGACTCGTGACCCCAGCATCCCAAGGAAGGTGGCACCTGGGACTGATAAGGAGGAAGCATCAGAAGGAAGGTCCTTAAATCCGGCACCAGTGCTGAGCTTTGGTGTGAAGTCCCAGCTGCCAGGACGCTCGGCAGCAGGTTCATCGCACCTGCTTAAGATTTCCAAGCCAGAGTTCCTTGCAGCTGTTCCACAGCCTCTGCTTTGGGTAACCCAGTGTCAGCAACGGTACCTTGGTGAGCAGAGCAAAGGGGTCTGTTTTTCTCCAGTATGGTGACTTCTTTCCTTTCCCTTCAGGGGCAGATGGCTTTTTGGGCAGAGCAGGTGGCAGATTTGGTAACCCCTCTTTTGAGGCTTCAGATCCATTCTGTTTCCGTTAGACAAAAGGACATCAAGCTAGCAAGCAGGGCTGGCAGGGGGACATACGTTGACTGCATTGCTGGTCTTAACACCCCCGTTTCTTCTTCCCCCTCTTCACAGGATGCACCGTTTCCCAGAGCCTTTTCATAGATCAAACTGTTTGTGAAGAGCAACTGGGGAAACCCAGCGTACACCTGTATTTATCGAGTGCAGGTTCACGGGAAGATGGCCAAACCAGAAGGCCTCATCTGAAACCAGAAGGCAGGGGGAGTGTGGAGGGTGGGGGGGAAGGAGGCCAAGTGTCATAAAAAGTATGGCAATTCAGATGGGTGTAGAAGGTTTGTCTCCAAAGTGGGGTGCACAAGGAAAGGCCACAGTGGGGAGGGCAGGAACATGTGGAAGATGTTTGATCTTCAACATAGGGTTTCCTTTGAAATGAGGAAGGGACCAAGCATTCCTAAGATTTAATTAAGAGGGGCCCAGTCTGGCTCCACTCCGTCTTGGGGCGCCCTGGGAAGCACTGCAAGTGGCACCGGCCCAGAGCAGGCAGCAGGGCCCAGCTTCAGTTTCCACTGAGGGAGACTGCCACCCGCCCCCCCAGAGCAGGTTCTGCAGGAGCTCTCCCAGGCACCCACCAACACGGAGTTCTTCCACAGCCAGGGTGAGGGAGCCCTGGGACAGGCTGCCCAGCGGGGTGTGGAATCTCCATCTCTGGAGAGATTCAGGACCCATCTGGGCAGCGACCTGTGCAGTATGAGCTGGGGAGCTGCTTTGGCAGGGGGGTTGGACCCGATGATCTCTCAAGGTCCCTTCCAACCCCTAAGATCCCGTGAGTCTGTGATTCTCAGCCAACGGTGCCTGGCAAGCAGTGAGGGGCAGGGCCCCCACCAGTCACTGCAGCGCCTGTCTCTGGCCTTGCCCCACTCTGGCCCTGCTGCCCTGGGAACTGGACATGGCCCAGCAAGGCTTGGGATCGCTCTTTTGGGGTGGCCAGGGCTGGGGTTGGGAGCTCCTCCCTTACGTTCAGGATACAGGGGTCCTCAGGAGCAGATGGGACAGTTTGGCCTTCCGGGCCAGCTTCCAGGCTGTCAGTTTGTTGGTTACCCCATAGTTTCTTTCCCGTGGGTGGGGGGAGCCTGTCTGACCAGCCTGCTGGAAGTCCCATTCCTCACCCTGGTAAAGGCCCGGTTCTAGATCTTGCTACTCTCTGCTGGGGTTCGTTTGTGTCACATTGATGAGTGCCATTCTGCCCCTGGTTATTCACACCTACCTCCCTTTGGCATTTGTGGGCCCGCATAAAGGACAGAAGGTACCTTACTGGTAAAGGTTCGAGTTTGAAGTATCTAGAACTAAGGTATTGCTTAAATGGTGTATTGAAGTGTGTGTTTGATGTTTGACAGTTGTATGTTGGAGTTGTGTATAAATGTGAGTGAATGAGACTTGCACGAAGCGAGTGTGGAGCTTTGATCCGTGGTTCTGTTATCCTCTGAGGGGTGCAGCCAGAGAGAAGCAAACCAGTAAAAAAGCCCCCAAAAACAGAGTAAAGGAGAAAGTAAAAAGGTTTTATTTTAAAAGTTATTGAAAAAAAAGGAAACAAAAAAAAAAACCCCAAAAACCCCACCCCAAATTGATTGTTCCCTAACAAAGAGGTTCATGGCAACAAAGCTCTTTTTATGTATAATTAAAATATTTCTTGTAATAAAATAAATGAGTATTTCTTTTTTCACAATTAATAGATAGAGTAGAACAGAACAACAATTAAAACAAAAGTAAGACCAAGATGATTAAAGGTTAACTGCAGTTGTGCCCGTCTCACAGCAGCTGCTCGTAGATGATTTCCCACCCCGTCTTCCTGCACAAGTGAGGCATGTGGCTCTGGAAAGAGAAGGAAAGAGAAAGTCAGGGTGGCAAGGAGGCACAAAGACCCGGTTCCTTCAGGACGGGGAATGCAGCTCTGCCCTGCGGAGGCCACACCAAAGTGCCGATCCCAGCAAGCACGCGCCCAAGGAGAGGTACAAACCCTCAGCCCCTGCCCCAGGCTGCTGCCTTCACTCCCACGGCTCTTTTATCCGCGCGGAAAAATCCCGGGGCAAAAAGCTCTGGAGCTGTTGAAAACCTTCGCTCACCTGAGGAACGGTCACGGGCTCCTCTCAGGACATGCCGCCTGGGTATCGGCAGGCGAACACCCCGCAGTCGCTGCTGTGCTTTCGCTGAGGGATTTCCTAATGAAGGCAGAGGAAGACAGAGGATGTTCCCTCACCTCAGAGGACGAGCAGCAGGCGTTACCCACACCAGCCCTGCACCAACCGGACCCAACTCGTGATGCGCTTCCCACTCCCACAGGCTCAGAGGTTCCCCTGAGCTCTTGGCACACCCAGCTCTGTACAGCGCCGTGTCTCTGAAATCAAGGCTTGAGGCCTCGCTTTTCCCTGTGAGGGAACTTCCTGAGAAACACTGGCACCAGCCCCTGCTCTGTCACACACCGGGCTCTGTGCTCCAAGCCAGACAAAATCATCATCCCAGAGCTGGCTTTTGCAGCCTACATTGTCTGACAGTGGCTTAATGGATCCTTCAGCCTTGCGGAACGGGGGCAAAGCCAGATTCATCTTCATGGGGCAGACTACTTAAACGACCCCCAACCCACCAAACAGCAAAGAGAGCATTGGGCCAGCGGGGAGAGGCTCAGACCCTCCTGACAAGGAGCCACAGTTCACTTTCCAAACCCAAGCAGCGCTCACTTACGTGGGGCTCCACGCTGTGACGAGTCCACTGGGAACAATCCAGCTCTACCTTTCTTGTTTCCCAGCTTTCTTCGTGGAGGAATTTGCTGTTTCAACCAAAAGAGAACAAAAGATCCCTCTTTATCTCCATCCTTTAGTCCCAGAAAAAGCCAGCTGCTGAAGGAGACTCCCACAAAAAGCAGAAGCTCATTTCGGAACTGACCAAATCATGGCTTGCCAGAGGAGAACCAAGATAGGAACTGCGATGCCCACTGTGTACCCACATACCGGGTCCACCTCTGGGAAGAGGAAATACAAACGCTTTTGGGCAGAGGAAGTTCCCCATCCGGGGGCTGGGACAATACGAGGTGTCTGCCCTCCAGCACATGCTAGTACAGCCACCAGCTTACATGGATTCCAAGCTCTGCTGTCACAGAGAGAGCCACCAAGATCATGAAAAAAGGACTAAAGAGCACCAGGTAACCGCAAGCCTGAGTTAAGTAGCGCGCACCTCAGGGGGTGCAGTCATGTGTCACCCTCCACAAGTCCAGACAACCAGATGCCACGTCACCCTGCTGTGTGGTGCAGCTACAGTCTACCTACCAAGTGGGACAGGTACGAATCATGGCGATACTCACCCGTCTTTTGTGTCCCAGATGGAAAAGGACCTCCTCCATATTTTTGTCTGCCCAGGTGGTAATTGTTGGCACATGTTCGCTGTAGAAGGGTGGAAGACTGGACAAAGATGGAAGACGGAGCAGGGATGGCACAGCAGAGTAGGATGGCACACTGCAGGAGGATGGCACACTGCAGGAGGATGGCAAACTGGGGTGTGTTCTAACTTCACAGTCGATGGGAGCAATGGAGTAGACTAGAAGAAGGGACAAGTCTGGAGCAGGGGGGAAGGATGAAGCACAGGGGAAGGCTGGAGCGCTGGAGAAAGCTGGAGCAGTTGAGGAGGCCGGAGCACTTTGGTGCAGGAAAAAACAATAGAGAAGAACCACAGTGTTTATAAGCACGGCATTTGGTATCGACACGTGTCAGAGCACCAGAAAGGAGAGAGTTTATTCCTACACAACTGTCTACATACGAGTGGGGAGCCACAGCTAAAGCAATAGAAGCACCTAAAGTACAACGAGACTCTTAAATCCCTGGACAGAAACATCCTGCACTGGTGCCACAACAAAACAGGGCGGGCATTTCCATGCAGAGGTCCTTCATACTCAGCTGGGAGACTCTGAACTCCGGCAGACCAGAGGGGCAGGGGTCAAATTTGTCACCTTAGTGTACCCCAAAGGGAAAACCTCCTCTAAGCTGTGCAAGAAGGACCAGGAGAGGTGGAAAGGAAGAGAGAAAATCCTGGCATTCCCTGTGTTTACCTTGCATTTCACGTTCAGATTAAAAAAAAAAAATCTTCTCCATTTGGGAGGGGAGGAAGGTAAAATAAAAAGCTCCTGAAGACCTCCCTTAGGAGAGCGGCCCAGGAAACCTTGGAGAAACATCCCTGTGCCGACACAGAGACAAATCTTGGGCAGCACGGAGGAAGTTCAGGAACGAAATGGAAGGCAAGCCTTTCAGAGAAGAAAGTCAAAGCAAACAGAAGGGTTTTACCTTGCACAAGGAGCTGTCGTGTCCCAAAGGGAGGGTGTTCCGTTGCTCAAGGGAGTCCCGCAAGGCATTTGATCTACAAGAGAAGAGCATAAGCCATCAGTCGCTGTAATAGAGAACCGAGGAGGTTGATGAGGTTACAGTGAAGAGCTTCCCCAAAGGTCAGTGTTTCCTTTCTCCCCTTCGTCACCACATTCCCTGTGTTCCGTTACTTTAGAACAGTCTCGGATTTTCTTATAGGCGACTACAGCAAGTTGCACTTGGCACGAGGTATCGCCAGGCTGAACCCCAAATTCAACCCCAAAAGGGGTTCGAGGGATCTAACACCTCAAATCAAACCAATTTCCTTCTGGCAAGCTGGCAGCGGCCGTATCGCAGCTGGAGCTGGCTGCATCCAAGGCAGCTCCGGTACTGAGATGCCGAGTTAACGCCCGGCCCCAAGCCAGCAGCAGCGCAGGGATGCAGGGAAGAAACTGAGTTCACGCCTTGACGCCAGCCTTACCAAACGGCACCATTTCTTCTCCCGGCACAGAGCTTCTCGGTCTTTTCGCTGGACGCTCAGGAGAAAGGGCCTGAGTCTGAAAGAGAAACAAACAAAGCACCGCCCTGAGTTGAACCTGAACACCAGCCCAAGCCCACGGAAACTTCTGGAAATGGAGGCAGCTGTGGTCCGACTTGGGGACCGGGATTTGCTGGCTCAGAGCGCAGCAGAAGGATCTATGCAGGATTTCCGAGCAGCGTGCTGCCCTTTGGGTTTGATTGTTAATAGGGGCTCTCCTGCACGCAGGGATTAAACCCCCTCAGGCTTCCTGCCCAGTGCCCCTCGGGCAGCTCCTCAGCATTCCGGAGCTCAGCCCTGATTCTGGCTCAGGGAGAGCTGAGCCCCTCAGAAAGGTGCTTTGTACAAACAAAGACTCAACAGCGCTCTCAGGCACAAATAATAGAGCACGACGGTTTCTTATTCCTCTCCCCCTATGGGGCAGTAAGAAAAGTAACACTGCCCCTCTGCACCAAACTAAGGGGTCAAGCAGCTTGGGACTCGTTTTTACAGAGCCAAAGTCCTACAGGAATCCTCTCCTGGACTGGTGGATACCGAACCGAGCAGAGAGGGCTTTATCCAGAGGAAGCAGGCGGTCATGTATTTTGGCTGCTCCGTCCTCAGCTCCACGTGCCAGAGCAGAGCACGCAACCCCCAGCGAGGCAAAGCCAGCACACAAGAGGCGCCTGCTGTCAAGGGAAAAGAAGAGCCTAGGGCGGCACAGGTTCAGGAAAGTCTCTGCTAACCTCTCCCGCAGGCTCTGCTCCTGGAGCGGCATCGCTGCCCGAAGCCTGGCGTTTCCTTCCTTCCCTGGCCGCTAGCTGCGCCTCTTCAGCAGGCCCCTGAGCGCTGAGGAAAGAACACACAGAACAGGGATTTACAACCACGGGTGAGCTTCACACAAGCAAACTTCCAAAGCTAATTGCTGTATTTCCCCGTCCAAGCAGCCCTGGCATCATCTCAGACACATGCACAGCCACCGCACAGCATCCCCCGCCTCTCCCAGCCAAGGCACCGCTAATTATCCCGCTACGGTGGGATAATTCCCTTCTGTTAATGCTTCTTCACGTGTTACACTTGTTCGCAGCACCAAACAAACAGCTCACATGGAACGGGCTTTGTTTTACTCTGCACAGGTTACCCCCCACACACACACACAAGCCGCACACTGCCCTTCAGCGGGGCAATGCCCGCGTACGCAACGCTGAGATACTCTCCCCGGGGGGTTCACCACCCACAGCCGCAGTTTTCCTCTTTCTACCCTGGGAAACCTCAAGGGGCAGAAATACCGACCAGCTTGAGGCTGAGAGGTCCGTGCAAGGACTCCCACAGGGGGCCTGGGAACACCTTGGCACCCTTACAGCCCGTCCCAGCCAGCGCTGCTGGAAACCCTCTTTGCAGCGGGGCTGTGCTCTGCACGGCTGCTGGGAACTGCTCCTGGTGCGGCCAGCGTCTCCCTCCAGAAGACGCTCCCTCCTCAGGGACACAGAAGCCACAGGCATGGCATGGCCATCGCTGCCCACAGCAGGGGGGCTGGAACAAGATGGATCTCTAAGGTCCCTTCGCACCCCACTACCACCCATCTGTTACTGGGAGCTCTGGGACACCGGCACCCGTTAGCACCTGGGAAGGCATCCCCGCTTCTCCACACGCCCTACGCCGGGACTCCCCTCCACCCGCTGCACCCCCTCACACACGCACAGAGACCTCTGCTCCTGCCCCACGGACGCTCCCAGGCCCGCTTCGGTTCAAACTTCCCGCTTGCCCGGCCCGGCCCGGCCGCCCCTGCCAGGGTGTGCGGATCCGCCCCTCCGTTGGCTCCTACCGCTGCCCGTCTGCGGAGGGAGAGCCCGGGGAAGTGAGGGGCGGCTCTCTCCTCTCTGTCTCCGCCCCCCCACCGCAGCCCGAGGGACGGGGGGGTGGGAGCGGCCGGCGGCCCGGCCCCTGGGCAGGTTCCCCCTCCGGTCTCCTCCCCCCGGCTCCGCGGGTGAAAGGACGGAGGCTTGCGGGGCTTACCGAGCCCTGTTCTCATCACATTCCCGGCGCTCGGGGCCTGTCTCTTCTCGCCCTCCCGCAGTAGCCACCGGCTCAGCCATGGCCGAAGACGCGACTGAGCGAGAGCGGCGGGTGAGCAGGACGCGCTGCCCCGGGCAACGGAGCCCACGCGCAACCGGCCGCCGAACCCGGCGGGAACGGCCGAACCCGGCGGGAACGGCCGAACCCGGCGGCGGGGCGGGAAAGGCGCCGGTTTCACCTTTCCCGCCGGGTTCGGCTGGTTCCCGGAGTCACCCCGCTTCCCCCTGCCCTGCCCTAGCAAGAACGGCGGGGATGCGGGGAGCGAGGGACGGTGCTGTGCGGGCAGCCGGGCGGGATCAGGCTTCTCGGGGTGCCCCCGGCTTGCGACACCGAAAATCCCGGCATCCCCTGTGTTTACCTTACGTTTCTCCTTCCCAGATAAAACAGGATTCCCCACCAAGGCAAAACTCATCCGTGTCACACAAGAGGAAGATCAATTCCTTTGAACGGTGCTACAGAACAGCCAGCGCTGGGGATCTTGTACCTTCACGTTACACTGCCCGCACTAGAGCTAGATGCTGCCTCTCTGAGCACAGAGCAGCAGAGATGAAGTCTCCAGTCCCATTTACAGCAGCTACAGTGCCACGTCCCAGCAACACTGGTGGGAGGTCCTGCCCCAGCACACTACTACCAGTTCCCTTCCAACTGCCTGGCCGTTCCATTGGCAAAGGCGCCTTTCTCACCCAGCTCACCTCCGCAGCATCACAGGAAAGCCTCCCCGCTTTGCTCCCTCCAGGAATGCTGGATCCTTGCAGAGTGTGCTGCTTAATGGGAGGCCTTGGCATTAAGATGATGCCCAGAGCCAGCTGCACGTAGTGTCCGATGTCCCTGCTTGGGCTAAAACCCAGGGCAAAAGAAACAGCCTGAGGAGGAGGTTCTGGTACCCACCTCCCTCCCCAGACTCCCCCCAGCATGTGAAGGGAACGTTTGTAATCCGGGTACAGAGCAAACTGCACAGGCTGTTCCCAGAATGCTGGTATGTTGCAAGGGGGTGGGGGTGGGCGTATATAAAGGAAACAAAAAAATCACATTTATGATAAGTAAGACATAAATAAGAGTAAATTCAATTACTAACTACTGCAAGATGCTTGGAGGGAAAGCTGATAAGGAAAACAAAATAAATGAGAGCAGGGTTGTGACTCGTGACCCCAGCATCCCAAGGAAGGTGGCACCTGGGACTGATAAGGAGGAAGCATCAGAAGGAAGGTCCTTAAATCCGGCACCAGTGCTGAGCTTTGGTGTGAAGTCCCAGCTGCCAGGACGCTCGGCAGCAGGTTCATCGCACCTGCTTAAGATTTCCAAGCCAGAGTTCCTTGCAGCTGTTCCACAGCCTCTGCTTTGGGTAACCCAGTGTCAGCTACGGTACCTTGGTGAGCAGAGCAAAGGGGTCTGTTTTTCTCCAGTATGGTGACTTCTTTCCTTTCCCTTCAGGGGCAGATGGCTTTTTGGGCAGAGCAGGTGGCAGATTTGGTAACCCCTCTTTTGAGGCTTCAGATCCATTCTGTTTCCGTTAGACAAAAGGACATCAAGCTAGCAAGCAGGGCTGGCAGGGGGACATACGTTGACTGCATTGCTGGTCTTAACACCCCCGTTTCTTCTTCCCCCTCTTCACAGGATGCACCGTTTCCCAGAGCCTTTTCATAGATCAAACTGTTTGTGAAGAGCAACTGGGGAAACCCAGCGTACACCTGTATTTATCGAGTGCAGGTTCACGGGAAGATGGCCAAACCAGAAGGCCTCATCTGAAACCAGAAGGCAGGGGGAGTGTGGAGGGTGGGGGGGAAGGAGGACAAGTGTCATAAAAAGTATGGCAATTCAGATCGGTGTAGAAGGTTTGTCTCCAAAGTGGGGTGCACAAGGAAAGGCCACAGTGGGGAGGGCAGGAACATGTGGAAGATGTTTGATCTTCAACATAGGGTTTCCTTTGAAATGAGGAAGGTACCAAGCATTCCTAAGATTTAATTAAGAGGGGCCCAGTCTGGCTCCACTCCGTCTTGGGGCGCCCTGGGAAGCACTGCAAGTGGCACCGGCCCAGAGCAGGCAGCAGGGCCCAGCTTCAGTTTCCACTGAGGGAGACTGCCACCCGCCCCCTCCGAGCAGGTTCTGCAGGAGCTCTCCCAGGCACCCACCAACACGGAGTTCTTCCACAGCCAGGGTGAGGGAGCCCTGGGACAGGCTGCCCAGCGGGGTGTGGAATCTCCGTCTCTGGAGAGATTCAGGACCCATCTGGGCAGCGACCTGTGCAGTATGAGCTGGGGAGCTGCTTTGGCAGGGGGGTTGGACCCGATGATCTCTCAAGGTCCCTTCCAACCCCTATGATCCCGTGAGTCTGTGATTCTCTGCCGGCGAGGGAAGAAGCAGGCCTGCTCAATGTGAGTGATAAAAGCAACTTTGTTTATTAGTTCTAAGTTAGCTCCTTTTATACATTGTGGCTAATATATTCCTATTAGTCAATCTATCATTGGTTATTTGTTAAGGGTTACATCATTATAAGCCTGCCTCTTGTTTTCATTCTTGCGGTTCCTTCATCCAGTTTTTCCCGGATTCACTTGCTTCTTCTGAGGGCTATCTTCGTTTAAGGTCATCTCGACCTTGATCCTGATTGGTCATGCCGTGCTTCTTCTGTTCTGCTTTAGTCTGCACTTCGTGCCTACGTGCACGTACTCCAACAATTCCCCCTTTTTTCTTCTGAGCAACAAGAGCAGTAACCTTGCCTTGCAGGGTATAAGCTAACAAAGTGCATACTACTGTAACAGCAACTATAATAATCAACAGCCATCGTATACCTTCCTTAACCAAGTCACTAAGCCAACCTGTTCTTCCCCAAGAGCTTAACCAACCATCTAACCTCCCATTAAACACTGTAACCTTCTTTACATGATCTTTCAACCATTTTAATTGTTCATGGATTGATTGTCCATGATCTGACAAATTAAAACAACACTTTCCTTCAATGCTTTCACATCCATGACGTTGGGCAAGCAAAAGAAAATTAATTGCAGCTCTATTTTGCAGCGGAGCATGGCGGACAGAATCAACATCAAACAAAAGACTGGAAAGTGCAAGAGAAGTAGCATTTGTTTGTTTTGCTAGCCAACACCCCAACTTGTTTAGGTGATTGTGTGCAGTTGTTGCTAACACCCCTGGAGCGAGAAGAGATGCAGATATAATCTCCTCCAGTGACCAGAATGTTACCTGGTCATTGCATTCTTTGTTAAAAGCATGTATCTGCCTCCTGGTTTGGCAATGGTGACGGCTCGTGTTAAATATCATAGGGGTGTTAGGCGTTAGCAGAGATAAGCGGCCAAGCGTGCATGGGCCCCCTCTTAGACGTGACAGGATACCTGGCCAGGCACGGTCTCCGCATCTCAGAAAATTACCAGGCGGTAGCTGCAAGGGATGGTTAGTAGATATCGAAATGTTAGCCGAAGTATAATTGTACCGGCTTGTAGCGTTGCAATAAATAGCCATGCTAGAATTTACATTGGTGGGCGAGCTTTGGTCCCCACTTGGGTGGTTAAAATACAAGCATGCATCAGCCTTTACTGAACCCAGAAGCTCCAACTCCTGTGGTTCCTGAGGTGATACAGGAAGGTAACCAGCCCATCTATCCCATAAACGAAAAGCCATACTATAAAATGTGGCAATCTAAAAACTGCTAATTGGTTACACACACTGTTCACACCAAAGTGATTAATTAGTAATTATAACGAGTTTTGATAAGCATACCTTATAGCCAAACATTGTCAGTTTACCTTTAATGTCTAAAAGTTATCTGCACGCCTGCTGTGCTTTGGCCATCTCATTATGGCTGGTTCATGACATGTTCATTTACTTCCAAATACTTTCTCACAGCTCCTTGATTTAAGGGAGTCCGTACACCTGCTTTCAAGGCTGCTATGTTTTGAAAAAGTGATTACCAAAACTTCTCAGCATGAGTAATTTTGTTGTTTCATGGGAATTTCAAGGATACTGTCAGAGTCTGTGTTTTTGCGAGGAGAGCCAGGCTGCTAGCAGGCCTGCTGTCCCCCTTGACAAATTTTTCTCTTTTTGTATCTGCGCCACAAAACTGCTTTTAGAGGTTTCTGCAAGAGCCCTTTGCAGAAAGCTCAACAAGCACGGCAGTAAATGTAAGACAAGTACCGAATTGCCAAATTCAATAATTCAAATTTGACCATTGACAATATCTATCCTGAAATTTCCCACTCATCAAACCAATTTGTTGTTGTTATATCTTTTCTGTTTGATCTCTTAATTTCTGAATGCTCACATGAATCAACTGAGAGTGGTCAGTCAGATTCCTGCAGCACATACCTTCCAAAACTTTCACAATTATGTCTGTGAGCCAGCAGCACAAATCAGCTGCTGCATGCTTCACAGAATCCGCATCTGTAGCTAAGTGCCTTGATACCTTTGCTGTTGTACCTGTTTGCTTTGCCAATCAAGAGTGTCATAAGTGCAGATAACTTCAGCTTCACGTTTCCATGCAGGCACCGATTGCAGCCTGTGACCTTAGGCTGTGCAGAAATCACTGTTTCTCTAATTTTTATTTACCACTAACATACTCATATTTAAAAGAGTATTCAAAATGTCCCGCAGCAAAACTCTGACTCCATTGTGCTGCACTTGGAACACTTGACTTCAGTTACTGTGATCAGGATTGCGTCCTGGTTTATGCAAGCTTGATTTCTTCTGGATCCACAGCTTTATCTGCTTGGTTCCCATATCTGTAATGACATAGGCAGATCTCCTTTCCCAAGTTAGGACCTGTAACTTCATTTCACTAACATCTAACATGAACTTTTCCGTTCAAAACATACAGAGCCTCGTTTAATCAATCAGCTGGAGAGCTATCCTTCTCTCCCCCTTATTGTTTGTGAAGCAAACGCTTGAGAGTTTGATTCATATGTTCTGTCATGGCTTTGGACTGTACAAGCCCTTTAATCTCAGCAACCAACAAGTGGTATTGTCGTTAAAGCACTTTAGCAGATTGGTAAACAAAATTTCATGCAACTTCTGAGCTCGTGCAAAGCTGTCTGTTGAGGGAGTAGCCCCGGCCGGTGCAACCAGCCTGTCTGCTCTCTGATTTCTCCCTGCTAGACCTAGATGTAGTCAGTTAGCTCAGTGTGGCTGTGAGTCTGGGTAACAGAGTACTGATGTATAATACCACACAATGATCTAATCTAGTTAACACTTTTAAGTAATTTTTGAACATCATTTAACATGCCAACCCCAGTTTTGATTGCAATCCTCTGAGGTGTTACAGTACTTTTATCAATTTGTCAGTCCGAATATTTTCACACTGGCTTATTTTGAATTTTTCTATGGAGTAATCTGTAACCCCTTGCTTTTCAAATGCACTGTTAACTCATGAATCGAACTTTCAACGTCCAAGTTTTTTCCCACAATCAATATAGCAACCATATCAGGATGTGTTTTCTGTACTGGAGCAAACGCCCAGGCTACATAAGCCTGGCACATAGTTGCTGAATTTTTTTCTGCCTTGTGGGAGCGTACCCAGTGACACCTTTTGAAAAGAAAAAACCCAATCTTTTTTTTTTTTTTAAAAAACAATTATTTTGCATGTCCCACAAACTTGTATAAGGCTTCACATGACCCTTAGTCAGTTGCTCCCGTATTAAATCATGTAAGTGGCCAATTTTTTTTTCAAGTAAGCAGCTATTGATCATTATTTTACAGGTTAACTTTTAAAGTAAGCTGCCCTTTTTCAATGCTCACTATAAAAAATTCATTTTTGCTAAGTAACCAGCCTTGCTCTCAGTGGACAAACACAGCCCTGAAATTATAGCACATAGGAACAAACGAATGCTGCAAACCAATTAATCAGACAAACGACATTGAGAGACACGAGTTGTCACATCCAGCCCATATGGGTGGGAGGGTTGGGGTGTGTGGGGGGGTGGGGGGTGTGGGGAGGTGGGGTGGTTCTCGGCCACTGCCCGCAGTGCTGTTCTCCCCTCGCCATAAACCACAGTGTGATCCCGTTGTTCACCATGACTGAGCCCCGGGTGAGTGCTAGGACCCTGTTCCTTCCACCTCCCACTGGCCTACTACTAACTCTCTCTGCCACCCGCTTTTTCCCACATAAACTTTTCCCTGGTGATTTCTGCAATTGAGTAGGAATCAAAATACCCTGATTTAGCTGTTTTTCCCGTTCTGGCATCACCTTATGTGACCAGGCTCCTCCGAGCAGTCTGTGCAGAGTCTCTTGGGTGTCAGGAGACAGCGATATATTGATGAATGTCCCTGATTCAATGGTTGTTGAAGCTGATACTTGTCCATCTCCATAGGATTCTCTGTCCTTAGGTTTCTTGTCTGTGCTCATAGGTTCCTTTGTCCACGGGGGCAACACTGTTCTGTGCCTGAATCGGTGATTCTCCGTCTTTGTAGTTTTCGGGTGGGGGCTCAAACGCTTTTACAACAGGGCATGCCGTTGCCTGCTCCGCTTTATGTTTTCCAGCTTTTCAAGGACAGGTCGAAGTTGTTGATGCTGGCTAACATTTTCGACTGCGCCATGGGGTGTTTTAGGCTCAGTAAAAGTCAGAGGCAGATAGATATTAAAGGCAGTTGGTTGTACGTTTGTTTTCACATTTTAAGTTTCCGAAGGCATCATAAGTGGAGGGAGTGCAGACCGTGGTGGCAGATTTACGTGCACTACTCGCTCCCCTTCAGTTCCGACAGATTTATAACTTTGCTCTGATAACACGGCATTTTTACTTAGCTTAGTAACTGGGATAGGTGAAAAAGCACCCAGAAACAAAAGCACATTCTCCGTAGTAGATTTTCTTTTTCTTTTTGAATCAGTTCTGTAGAACCCGTAACCGGTGTTAAAGCTGCAAAGGCTGAAGCAGCAGCAACGAGTTCTGTTTCCATTTCAGTTCCAACCGCAAAAAATTTGCCTTTCCGTGTCCACTCAGTTAACTCATGAACTGTATACGGGTTCTGAAAACAACCCTGGTCATACCCATAAGCTAACAACCCCGTTAACTCCTTCTTTAAATCTATACTCTTAGATCGGAGGGTTTAGCAAAATGACCCCTTGCTTGCCCTAGCGCCACTAGATCTTCCAGGTCCTTTACCGGACCTACATCCCGTTTTTGTAAAAAGCTTTGTAATACTTTGAGAGCTACCTCTGTTTCCATGACGTCTTCTTTTTATGGTGCGGCCGATCCCTGGGTAGTCTCGGTGCTGCGGACGGGAGCGTGTCCCCGGGCCGATCCCCGTACTTTGTTGCCGGATCTTTTAATCCCGCCAATCGCCGCTTGATGGGTTCGTCTCAGCCCCGACGGCCTCGGTCGGTTCCGGATCCCTGGTGCGTTGGTCTCAGGGTCCCTTCCCGTCAGGGTCCTTTCCCTGGTTCGTTGGTCTCAGAGTTCTTTCCCTGGTTCGTTGGTCTCAGGTTCTCTCCCTGGTTCGTTGGTCTCAGGGTTCTTTCCCTGGTTCGTTGGTCTCAGGGTCCTCTCCCTGGTTCGTTGGTCTCAGGGTCCTCTCCCTGGTTCGTTGGTCTCAGGGTCCCTGTTCGGGGGCCAATTGCCAGCGGGGGAAGAAGCAAGCCGCTCAATATGAGTGATAAAAGCAACTTCGTTTATTAGTTCTAAGTTAGCTCCTTTTATACATTGTGGCTAATATATTCCTATTAGTCAATCTATCATTGGTTATTTGTTAAGGGTTACATCATTATAAGCCTGCCTCTTGTTTTCATTCTTGCGGTTCCTTCATCCAGTTTTTCCCGGATTCACTTGCTTCTTCTGAGGGCTATCTTCGTTTAAGGTCATCTCGACCTTGATCCTGATTGGTCATGCCGTGCTTCTTCTGTTCTGCTTTAGTCTGCACTTCGTGCCTACATGCACGTACTCCAACAATTCTCAGCCAATGGTGCCTGGCAAGCAGTGAGGGGCAGGGCCCCCACCAGTCACTGCAGCGCCTGTCTCTGGCCTTGCCCCACTCTGGCCCTGCTGCCCTGGGAACTGGACATGGCCCAGCAAGGCTTGGGATCGCTCTTTTGGGGTGGCCAGGGCTGGGGTTGGGAGCTCCTCCCTTACGTTCAGGATACAGGGGTCCTCAGGAGCAGATGGGACAGTTTGGCCTTCCGGGCCAGCTTCCAGGCTGTCAGTTTGTTGGTTACCCCATAGTTTCTGTCCAGTGGGTGGGGGGAGCCTGTCTGACCAGCCTGCTGGAAGTCCCATTCCTCACCCTGGTAAAGGCCCGGTTCTAGATCTTGCTACTCTCTGCTGGGGTTCGTTTGTGTCACATTGATGAGTGCCATTCTGCCCCTGGTTATTCACACCTACCTCCCTTTGGCATTTGTGGGCCCGCATAAAGGACAGAAGGTACCTTACTGGTAAAGGTTCGAGTTCGAAGTATCTAGAACTAAGGTATTGCTTAAATGGTGTATTGAAGTGTGTGTTTGATGTTTGACAGTTGTATGTTGGAGTTGTGTATAAATGTGAGTGAATGAGACTTGCACGAAGCGAGTGTAGAGCTTTGATCCGTGGTTCTGTTATCCTCTGAGGGGTGCAGCCAGAGAGAAGCAAACCAGTAAAAAAGCCCCCAAAAACAGAGTAAAGGAGAAGGTAAAAAGGTTTTATTAAAAAAATTATTGAAAAAAAAGGAAACGAAAGAAATAAACCCAAAAAACCCCACCCCAAAATGATTGTTCCCTAACAAAGAGGTTCATGGCAACAAAGCTCTTTTTATATATAATTAAAATATTTCTTGTAATAAAATAAATGAGTATTTCTTTTTTCACAATTAATAGATAGAGTAGAACAGAACAACAATTAAAACAAAAGTAAGACCAAGATGATTAAAGGTTAACTGCAGTTGTGCCCGTCTCACAGCAGCTGCTCGTAGATGATTTCCCACCCCGTCTTCCTGCACAAGTGAGGCATGTGGCTCTGGAAAGAGAAGGAAAGAGAAAGTCAGGGTGGCAAGGAGGCACAAAGACCCGGTTCCTTCAGGACGGGGAATGCAGCTCTGCCCTGCGGAGGCCACACCAAAGTGCCGATCCCAGCAAGCACGCGCCCAAGGAGAGGTACAAACCCTCAGCCCCTGCCCCAGGCTGCTGCCTTCACTCCCACGGCTCTTTTATCCGCGCGGAAAAATCCCGGGGCAAAAAGCTCTGGAGCTGTTGAAAACCTTCGCTCACCTGAGGAACGGTCACGGGCTCCTCTCAGGACATGCCGCCTGGGTATCGGCAGGCGAACACCCCGCAGTCGCTGCTGTGCTTTCGCTGAGGGATTTCCTAATGAAGGCAGAGGAAGACAGAGGATGTTCCCTCACCTCAGAGGACGAGCAGCAGGCGTTACCCACACCAGCCCTGCACCAACCGGACCCAACTCGTGATGCGCTTCCCACTCCCACAGGCTCAGAGGTTCCCCTGAGCTCTTGGCACACCCAGCTCTGTACAGCGCCGTGTCTCTGAAATCAAGGCTTGAGGCCTCGCTTTTCCCTGTGAGGGAACTTCCTGAGAAACACTGGCACCAGCCCCTGCTCTGTCACACACCGGAGTCTGTGCTCCAAGCCAGACAAAATCACCATCCCAGAGCTGGCTTTTGCAGCCTACATTGTCTGACAGTGGCTTAATGGATCCTTCAGCCTTGCGGAACGGGGGCAAAGCCAGATTCATCTTCATGGGGCAGACTACTCCCAACCCACCAAACAGCAAAGAGAGCATTGGGCCAGCGGGGAGAGGCTCAGACCCTCCTGACAAGGAGCCACAGTTCACTTTCCAAACCCAAGCAGCGCTCACTTACGTGGGGCTCCACGCTGTGACGAGTCCACTGGGAACAATCCAGCTCTACCTTTCTTGTTTCCCAGCTTTCTTCGTGGAGGAATTTGCTGTTTCAACCAAAAGAGAACAAAAGATCCCTCTTTATCTCCATCCTTTAGTCCCAGAAAAAGCCAGCTGCTGAAGGAGACTCCCACAAAAAGCAGAAGCTCATTTCGGAACTGACCAAATCATGGCTTGCCAGAGGAGAACCAAGATAGGAACTGCGATGCCCACTGTGTACCCACATACCGGGTCCACCTCTGGGAAGAGGAAATACAAACGCTTTTGGGCAGAGGAAGTTCCCCATCCGGGGGCTGGGACAATACGAGGTGTCTGCCCTCCAGCACATGCTAGTACAGCCACCAGCTTACATGGATTCCAAGCTCTGCTGTCACAGAGAGAGCCACCAAGATCATGAAAAAAGGACTAAAGAGCACCAGGTAACCGCAAGCCTGAGTTAAGTAGCGCGCACCTCAGCGGGTGCAGTCATGTGTCACCCTCCACAAGTCCAGACAACCAGATGCCACGTCACCCTGCTGTGTGGTGCAGCTACAGTCTACCTACCAAGTGGGACAGGTACGAATCATGGCGATACTCACCCGTCTTTTGTGTCCCAGATGGAAAAGGACCTCCTCCATATTTTTGTCTGCCCAGGTGGTAATTGTTGGCACATGTTCGCTGTAGAAGGGTGGAAGACTGGACAAAGATGGAAGACGGAGCAGGGATGGCACAGCAGAGTAGGATGGCACACTGCAGGAGGATGGCACACTGCAGGAGGATGGCAAACTGGGGTGTGTTCTAACTTCACAGTCGATGGGAGCAATGGAGTAGACTAGAAGAAGGGACAAGTCTGGAGCAGGGGGGAAGGATGAAGCACAGGGGAAGGCTGGAGCGCTGGAGAAAGCTGGAGCAGTCGAGGAGGCCGGAGCACTTTGGTGCAGGAAAAAACAATAGAGAAGAACCACAATGTTTATAAGCACGGCATTTGGTATCGACACGTGTCAGAGCACCAGAAAGGAGAGAGTTTATTCCTACACAACTGTCTACATACGAGTGGGGAGCCACAGCTAAAGCAATAGAAGCACCTAAAGTACAACGAGACTCTTAAATCCCTGGACAGAAACATCCTGCACTGGTGCCACAACAAAACAGGGCGGGCATTTCCATGCAGAGGTCCTTCATACTCAGCTGGGAGACTCTGAACTCCGGCAGACCAGAGGGGCAGGGGTCAAATTTGTCACCTTAGTGTACCCCAAAGGGAAAACCTCCTCTAAGCTGTGCAAGAAGGACCAGGAGAGGTGGAAAGGAAGAGAGAAAATCCTGGCATTCCCTGTGTTTACCTTGCATTTCACGTTCAGATAAAAAAAAAAAAAAATCTTCACCATTTGGGAGGGGAGGAAGGTAAAATAAAAAGCTCCTGAAGACCTCCCTTAGGAGAGCGGCCCAGGAAACCTTGGAGAAACATCCCTGTGCCGACACAGAGACAAATCTTGGGCAGCACGGAGGAAGTTCAGGAACGAAATGGAAGGCAAGCCTTTCAGAGAAGAAAGTCAAAGCAAACAGAAGGGTTTTACCTTGCACAAGGAGCTGTCGTGTCCCAAAGGGAGGGTGTTCCGTTGCTCAAGGGAGTCCCGCAAGGCATTTGATCTACAAGAGAAGAGCATAAGCCATCAGTCGCTGTAAAAGAGAACCGAGGAGGTTGATGAGGTTACAGTGAAGAGCTTCCCCAAAGGTCAGTGTTTCCTTTCTCCCCTTCGTCACCACATTCCCTGTGTTCCGTTACTTTAGAACAGTCTCGGATTTTCTTATAGGCGACTACAGCAAGTTGCACTTGGCACGAGGTATCGCCAGGCTGAACCCCAAATTCAACCCCAAAAGGGGTTCGAGGGATCTAACACCTCAAATCAAACCAATTTCCTTCTGGCAAGCTGGCAGCGGCCGTATCGCAGCTGGAGCTGGCTGCATCCAAGGCAGCTCCGGTACTGAGATGCCGAGTTAACGCCCGGCCCCAAGCCAGCAGCAGCGCAGGGATGCAGGGAAGAAACTGAGTTCACGCCTTGACGCCAGCCTTACCAAACGGCACCATTTCTTCTCCCGGCACAGAGCGTCTCGGTCTTTTCGCTGGACGCTCAGGAGAAAGGGCCTGAGTCTGAAAGAGAAACAAACAAAGCACCGCCCTGAGTTTAACCTGAACACCAGCCCAAGCCCACAGAAACTTCTGGAAATGGAGGCAGCTGTGGTCCGACTTGGGGACCGGGATTTGCTGGCTCAGAGCGCAGCAGAAGGATCTATGCAGGATTTCCGAGCAGCGTGCTGCCCTTTGGGTTTGATTGTTAATAGGGGCTCTCCTGCACGCAGGGATTAAACCCCCTCAGGCTTCCTGCCCAGTTCCCCTCGGGCAGCTCCTCAGCATTCCGGAGCTCAGCCCTGATTCTGGCTCAGGGAGAGCTGAGCCCCTCAGAAAGGTGCTTTGTACAAACAAAGAGTCAACAGCACTCTCAGGCACAAATAATAGAGCACGACGGTTTCTTATTCCTCTCCCCCTCTGGGGCAGTAAGAAAAGTAACACTGCCCCTCTGCACCAAACTAAGGGGTCAAGCAGCTTGGGACTCGTTTTTACAGAGCCAAAGTCCTACAGGAATCCTCTCCTGGACTGGTGGATACCGAACCGAGCAGAGAGGGCTTTATCCAGAGGAAGCAGGCGGTCATGTATTTTGGCTGCTCCGTCCTCAGCTCCACGTGCCAGAGCAGAGCACGCAACCCCCAGCGAGGCAAAGCCAGCACACAAGAGGCGCCTGCTGTCAAGGGAAAAGAAGAGCCTAGGGCGGCACAGGTTCAGGAAAGTCTCTGCTAACCTCTCCCGCAGGCTCTGCTCCTGGAGCGGCATCGCTGCCCGAAGCCTGGCGTTTCCTTCCTTCCCTGGCCGCTAGCTGCGCCTCTTCAGCAGGCCCCTGAGCGCTGAGGAAAGAACACACAGAACAGGGATTTACAACCACGGGTGAGCTTCACACAAGCAAACTTCCAAAGCTAATTGCTGTATTTCCCCGTCCAAGCGCCCCTGGCATCATCTCAGACACATACACAGCCACCGCACAGCATCCCCCGCCTCTCCCAGCCAAGGCACCGCTAATTATCCCGCTACGGTGGGATAATTCCCTTCTGTTAATGCTTCTTCACGTGTTACACTTGTTCGCAGCACCAAACAAACAGCTCACATGGAACGGGCTTTGTTTTACTCTGCACAGGTTACCCCCCCACACACACACAAGCCGCACACTGCCCTTCAGCGGGGCAATGCCCGCGTACGCAACGCTGAGATACTCTCCCCGGGGGGTTCACCACCCACAGCCGCAGTTTTCCTCTTTCTACCCTGGGAAACCTCAAGGGGCAGAAATACCGACCAGCTTGAGGCTGAGAGGTCCGTGCAAGGACTCCCACAGGGGGCCTGGGAACACCTTGGCACCCTTACAGCCCGTCCCAGCCAGCGCTGCTGGAAACCCTCTTTGCAGCGGGGCTGTGCTCTGCACGGCTGCTGGGAACTGCTCCTGGTGCGGCCAGCGTCTCCCTCCAGAAGACGCTCCCTCCTCAGGGACACAGAAGCCACAGGCATGGCATGGCCATCGCTGCCCACAGCAGGGGGGCTGGAACAAGATGGATCTCTAAGGTCCCTTCGCACCCCACTACCACCCATCTGTTACTGGGAGCTCTGGGACACCGGCACCCGTTAGCACCTGGGAAGGCATCCCCGCTTCTCCACACGCCCTACGCCGGGACTCCCCTCCACCCGCTGCACCCCCTCACACACGCACAGAGACCTCTGCTCCTGCCCCACGGACGCTCCCAGGCCCGCTTCGGTTCAAACTTCCCGCTTGCCCGGCCCGGCCCGGCCGCCCCTGCCAGGGTGTGCGGATCCGCCCCTCCGTTGGCTCCTACCGCTGCCCGTCTGCGGAGGGAGAGCCCGGGGAAGTGAGGGGCGGCTCTCTCCTCTCTGTCTCCGCCCCCCCACCGCAGCCCGAGGGACGGGGGGGTGGGAGCGGCCGGCGGCCCGGCCCCTGGGCAGGTTCCCCCTCCGGTCTCCTCCCCCCGGCTCCGCGGGTGAAAGGACGGAGGCTTGCGGGGCTTACCGAGCCCTGTTCTCATCACATTCCCGGCGCTCGGGGCCTGTCTCTTCTCGCCCTCCCGCAGTAGCCACCGGCTCAGCCATGGCCGAAGACGCGACTGAGCGAGAGCGGCGGGTGAGCAGGACGCGCTGCCCCGGGCAACGGAGCCCACGCGCAACCGGCCGCCGAACCCGGCGGGAACGGCCGAACCCGGCGGGAACGGCCGAACCCGGCGGCGGGGCGGGAAAGGCGCCGGTTTCACCTTTCCCGCCGGGTTCGGCTGGTTCCCGGAGTCACCCCGCTTCCCCCTGCCCTGCCCTAGCAAGAACGGCGGGGATGCGGGGAGCGAGGGACGGTGCTGTGCGGGCAGCCGGGCGGGATCAGGCTTCTCGGGGTGCCCCCGGCTTGCGACACCGAAAATCCCGGCATCCCCTGTGTTTACCTTACGTTTCTCCTTCCCAGATAAAACAGGATTCCCCACCAAGGCAAAACTCATCCGTGTCACACAAGAGGAAGATCAATTCCTTTGAACGGTGCTACAGAACAGCCAGCGCTGGGGATCTTGTACCTTCACGTTACACTGCCCGCACTAGAGCTAGATGCTGCCTCTCTGAGCACAGAGCAGCAGAGATGAAGTCTCCAGTCCCATTTACAGCAGCTACAGTGCCACGTCCCAGCAACACCGGTGGGAGGTCCTGCCCCAGCACACTACTACCAGTTCCCTTCCAACTGCCTGGCCGTTCCATTGGCAAAGGCGCCTTTCTCACCCAGCTCACCTCCGCAGCATCACAGGAAAGCCTCCCCGCTTTGCTCCCTCCAGGAATGCTGGATCCTTGCAGAGTGTGCTGCTTAATGGGAGGCCTTGGCATTAAGATGCTGCCCAGAGCCAGCTGCACGTAGTGTCCGATGTCCCTGCTTGGGCTAAAACCCAGGGCAAAAGAAACAGCCTGAGGAGGAGGTTCTGGTACCCACCTCCCTCCCCAGACTCCCCCCAGCATGTGAAGGGAACGTTTGTAATCCGGGTACAGAGCAAACTGCACAGGCTGTTCCCAGAATGCTGGTATGTTGCAAGGGGGTGGGGGTGGGCGTATATAAAGGAAACATAAGAAATCACATTTATGATAAGTAAGACATAAATAAGAGTAAATTCAATTACTAACTACTGCAAGATGCTTGGAGGGAAAGCTGATAAGGAAAACAAAATAAATGAGAGCAGGGTTGTGACTCGTGACCCCAGCATCCCAAGGAAGGTGGCACCTGGGACTGATAAGGAGGAAGCATCAGAAGGAAGGTCCTTAAATCCGGCACCAGTGCTGAGCTTTGGTGTGAAGTCCCAGCTGCCAGGACGCTCGGCAGCAGGTTCATCGCACCTGCTTAAGATTTCCAAGCCAGAGTTCCTTGCAGCTGTTCCACAGCCTCTGCTTTGGGTAACCCAGTGTCAGCTACGGTACCTTGGTGAGCAGAGCAAAGGGGTCTGTTTTTCTCCAGTATGGTGACTTCTTTCCTTTCCCTTCAGGGGCAGATGGCTTTTTGGGCAGAGCAGGTGGCAGATTTGGTAACCCCTCTTTTGAGGCTTCAGATCCATTCTGTTTCCGTTAGACAAAAGGACATCAAGCTAGCAAGCAGGGCTGGCAGGGGGACATACGTTGACTGCATTGCTGGCCTTAACACCCCCGTTTCTTCTTCCCCCTCTTCACAGGATGCACCGTTTCCCAGAGCCTTTTCATAGATCAAACTGTTTGTGAAGAGCAACTGGGGAAACCCAGCGTACACCTGTATTTATCGAGTGCAGGTTCACGGGAAGATGGCCAAACCAGAAGGCCTCATCTGAAACCAGAAGGCAGGGGGAGTGTGGAGGGTGGGGGGGAAGGAGGACAAGTGTCATAAAAAGTATGGCAATTCTGATCGGTGTAGAAGGTTTGTCTCCAAAGTGGGGTGCACAAGGAAAGGCCACAGTGGGGAGGGCAGGAACATGTGGAAGATGTTTGATCTTCAACATAGGGTTTCCTTTGAAATGAGGAAGGTACCAAGCATTCCTAAGATTTAATTAAGAGGGGCCCAGTCTGGCTCCACTCCGTCTTGGGGCGCCCTGGGAAGCACTGCAAGTGGCACCGGCCCAGAGCAGGCAGCAGGGCCCAGCTTCAGTTTCCACTGAGGGAGACTGCCACCCGCCCCCTCCGAGCAGGTTCTGCAGGAGCTCTCCCAGGCACCCACCAACACGGAGTTCTTCCACAGCCAGGGTGAGGGAGCCCTGGGACAGGCTGCCCAGCGGGGTGTGGAATCTCCGTCTCTGGAGAGATTCAGGACCCATCTGGGCAGCGACCTGTGCAGTATGAGCTGGGGAGCTGCTTTGGCAGGGGGGTTGGACCCGATGATCTCTCAAGGTCCCTTCCAACCCCTATGATCCCGTGAGTCTGTGATTCTCTGCCGGCGAGGGAAGAAGCAGGCCTGCTCAATGTGAGTGATAAAAGCAACTTTGTTTATTAGTTCTAAGTTAGCTCCTTTTATACATTGTGGCTAATATATTCCTATTAGTCAATCTATCATTGGTTATTTGTTAAGGGTTACATCATTATAAGCCTGCCTCTTGTTTTCATTCTTGCGGTTCCTTCATCCAGTTTTTCCCGGATTCACTTGCTTCTTCTGAGGGCTATCTTCGTTTAAGGTCATCTCGACCTTGATCCTGATTGGTCATGCCGTGCTTCTTCTGTTCTGCTTTAGTCTGCACTTCGTGCCTACGTGCACGTACTCCAACAATTCCCCCTTTTTTCTTCTGAGCAACAAGAGCAGTAACCTTGCCTTGCAGGGTATAAGCTAACAAAGTGCATACTACTGTAACAGCAACTATAATAATCAACAGCCATCGTATACCTTCCTTAACCAAGTCACTAAGCCAACCTGTTCTTCCCCAAGAGCTTAACCAACCATCTAACCTCCCATTAAACACTGTAACCTTCTTTACATGATCTTTCAACCATTTTAATTGTTCATGGATTGATTGTCCATGATCTGACAAATTAAAACAACACTTTCCTTCAATGCTTTCACATCCATGACGTTGGGCAAGCAAAAGAAAATTAATTGCAGCTCTATTTTGCAGCGGAGCATGGCGGACAGAATCAACATCAAACAAAAGACTGGAAAGTGCAAGAGAAGTAGCATTTGTTTGTTTTGCTAGCCAACACCCCAACTTGTTTAGGTGATTGTGTGCAGTTGTTGCTAACACCCCTGGAGCGAGAAGAGATGCAGATATAATCTCCTCCAGTGACCAGAATGTTACCTGGTCATTGCATTCTTTGTTAAAAGCATGTATCTGCCTCCTGGTTTGGCAATGGTGACGGCTCGTGTTAAATATCATAGGGGTGTTAGGCGTTAGCAGAGATAAGCGGCCAAGCGTGCATGGGCCCCCTCTTAGACGTGACAGGATACCTGGCCAGGCACGGTCTCCGCATCTCAGAAAATTACCAGGCGGTAGCTGCAAGGGATGGTTAGTAGATATCGAAATGTTAGCCGAAGTATAATTGTACCGGCTTGTAGCGTTGCAATAAATAGCCATGCTAGAATTTACATTGGTGGGCGAGCTTTGGTCCCCACTTGGGTGGTTAAAATACAAGCATGCATCAGCCTTTACTGAACCCAGAAGCTCCAACTCCTGTGGTTCCTGAGGTGATACAGGAAGGTAACCAGCCCATCTATCCCATAAACGAAAAGCCATACTATAAAATGTGGCAATCTAAAAACTGCTAATTGGTTACACACACTGTTCACACCAAAGTGATTAATTAGTAATTATAACGAGTTTTGATAAGCATACCTTATAGCCAAACATTGTCAGTTTACCTTTAATGTCTAAAAGTTATCTGCACGCCTGCTGTGCTTTGGCCATCTCATTATGGCTGGTTCATGACATGTTCATTTACTTCCAAATACTTTCTCACAGCTCCTTGATTTAAGGGAGTCCGTACACCTGCTTTCAAGGCTGCTATGTTTTGAAAAAGTGATTACCAAAACTTCTCAGCATGAGTAATTTTGTTGTTTCATGGGAATTTCAAGGATACTGTCAGAGTCTGTGTTTTTGCGAGGAGAGCCAGGCTGCTAGCAGGCCTGCTGTCCCCCTTGACAAATTTTTCTCTTTTTGTATCTGCGCCACAAAACTGCTTTTAGAGGTTTCTGCAAGAGCCCTTTGCAGAAAGCTCAACAAGCACGGCAGTAAATGTAAGACAAGTACCGAATTGCCAAATTCAATAATTCAAATTTGACCATTGACAATATCTATCCTGAAATTTCCCACTCATCAAACCAATTTGTTGTTGTTATATCTTTTCTGTTTGATCTCTTAATTTCTGAATGCTCACATGAATCAACTGAGAGTGGTCAGTCAGATTCCTGCAGCACATACCTTCCAAAACTTTCACAATTATGTCTGTGAGCCAGCAGCACAAATCAGCTGCTGCATGCTTCACAGAATCCGCATCTGTAGCTAAGTGCCTTGATACCTTTGCTGTTGTACCTGTTTGCTTTGCCAATCAAGAGTGTCAGAAGTGCAGATAACTTCAGCTTCACGTTTCCATGCAGGCACCGATTGCAGCCTGTGACCTTAGGCTGTGCAGAAATCACTGTTTCTCTAATTTTTATTTACCACTAACACACTCATATTTAAAAGAGTATTCAAAATGTCCCGCAGCAAAACTCTGACTCCATTGGGCTGCACTTGGAACACTTGACTTCAGTTACTGTGATCAGGATTGCGTCCTGGTTTATGCAAGCTTGATTTCTTCTGGATCCACAGCTTTATCTGCTTGGTTCCCATATCTGTAATGACATAGGCAGATCTCCTTTCCCAAGTTAGGACCTGTAACTTCATTTCACTAACATCTAACATGAACTTTTCCGTTCAAAACATACAGAGCCTCGTTTAATCAATCAGCTGGAGAGCTATCCTTCTCTCCCCCTTATTGTTTGTGAAGCAAACGCTTGAGAGTTTGATTCATATGTTCTGTCATGGCTTTGGACTGTACAAGCCCTTTAATCTCAGCAACCAACAAGTGGTATTGTCGTTAAAGCACTTTAGCAGATTGGTAAACAAAATTTCATGCAACTTCTGAGATCGTGCAAAGCTGTCTGTTGAGGGAGTAGCCCCGGCCGGTGCAACCAGCCTGTCTGCTCTCTGATTTCTCCCTGCTAGACCTAGATGTAGTCAGTTAGCTCAGTGTGGCTGTGAGTCTGGGTAACAGAGTACTGATGTATAATACCACACAATGATCTAATCTAGTTAACACTTTTAAGTAATTTTTGAACATCATTTAACATGCCAACCCCAGTTTTGATTGCAATCCTCTGAGGTGTTACAGTACTTTTATCAATTTGTCAGTCCGAATATTTTCACACTGGCTTATTTTGAATTTTTCTATGGAGTAATCTGTAACCCCTTGCTTTTCAAATGCACTGTTAACTCATGAATCGAACTTTCAACGTCCAAGTTTTTTCCCACAATCAATATAGCAACCATATCAGGATGTGTTTTCTGTACTGGAGCAAACGCCCAGGCTACATAAGCCTGGCACATAGTTGCTGAATTTTTTTCTGCCTTGTGGGAGCGTACCCAGTGACACCTTTTGAAAAGAAAAAACCCAATCTTTTTTTTTTTTTTAAAAAACAATTATTTTGCATGTCCCACAAACTTGTATAAGGCTTCACATGACCCTTAGTCAGTTGCTCCCGTATTAAATCATGTAAGTGGCCAATTTTTTTTTCAAGTAAGCAGCTATTGATCATTATTTTACAGGTTAACTTTTAAAGTAAGCTGCCCTTTTTCAATGCTCACTATAAAAAATTCATTTTTGCTAAGTAACCAGCCTTGCTCTCAGTGGACAAACACAGCCCTGAATTTATAGCACATATGAACAAACGAATGCTGCAAACCAATTAATCAGACAAACGACATTGAGAGACACGAGTTGTCACATCCAGCCCATATGGGTGGGAGGGTTGGGGTGTGTGGGGGGTGGGGGGTGGGGGGAGGTGGGGTGGTTCTCGGCCACTGCCCGCAGTGCTGTTCTCCCCTCGCCATAAACCACAGTGTGATCCCGTTGTTCACCATGACTGAGCCCCGGGTGAGTGCTAGGACCCTGTTCCTTCCACCTCCCACTGGCCTACTACTAACTCTCTCTGCCACCCGCTTTTCCCCACATAAACTTTTCCCTGGTGATTTCTGCAATTGAGTAGGAATCAAAATACCCTGATTTAGCTGTTTTTCCCGTTCTGGCATCACCTTATGTGACCAGGCTCCTCCGAGCAGTCTGTGCAGAGTCTCTTGGGTGTCAGGAGACAGCGATATATTGATGAATGTCCCTGATTCAATGGTTGTTGAAGCTGATACTTGTCCATCTCCATAGGATTCTCTGTCCTTAGGTTTCTTGTCTGTGCTCATAGGTTCCTTTGTCCACGGGGGCAACACTGTTCTGTGCCTGAATCGGTGATTCTCCGTCTTTGTAGTTTTCGGGAGGGGCTCAAACCCTTTTACAACAGGGCATGCCGTTGCCTGCTCCGCTTTATGTTTTCCAGCTTTTCAAGGACAGGTCGAAGTTGTTGATGCTGGCTAACATTTTCGACTGCGCCATGGGGTGTTTTAGGCTCAGTAAAAGTCAGAGGCAGATAGATATTAAAGGCAGTTGGTTGTACGTTTGTTTTCACATTTTTTCTTTCCGAAGGCATCATAAGTGGAGGGAGTGCAGACCGTGGTGGCAGATTTACGTGCACTACTCGCTCCCCTTCAGTTCCGACAGATTTATAACTTTGCTCTGATAACACGGCATTTTTACTTAGCTTAGTAACTGGGATAGGTGAAAAAGCACCCAGAAACAAAAGCACATTCTCCGTAGTAGATTTTCTTTTTCTTTTTGAATCAGTTCTGTAGAACCCGTAACCGGTGTTAAAGCTGCAAAGGCTGAAGCGGCAGCAACGAGTTCTGTTTCCATTTCAGTTCCAACCGCAAAAAATTTGCCTTTCCGTGTCCACTCAGTTAACTCATGAACTGTATACGGGTTCTGAAAACAACCCTTGTCATACCCATAAGCTAACAACCCCGTTAACTCCTTCTTTAAATCTATACTCTTAGATCGGAGGGTTTAGCAAAATGACCCCTTGCTTGCCCTAGCGCCACTAGATCTTCCAGGTCCTTTACCGGACCTACATCCCGTTTTTGTAAAAAGCTTTGTAATAATTTGAGAGCTACCTCTGTTTCCGTGACGTCTTCTTTTTATGGTGCGGCCGATCCCTGGGTAGTCTCGGTGCTGCGGACGGGAGCGTGTCCCCGGGCCGATCCCCGTACTTTGTTGCCGGATCTTTTAATCCCGCCAATCGCCGCTTGATGGGTTCGTCTCAGCCCCGACGGCCTCGGTCGGTTCCGGATCCCTGGTGCGTTGGTCTCAGGGTCCCTTCCCGTCAGGGTCCTTTCCCTGGTTCGTTGGTCTCAGAGTTCTTTCCCTGGTTCGTTGGTCTCAGGTTCTCTCCCTGGTTCGTTGGTCTCAGGGTTCTTTCCCTGGTTCGTTGGTCTCAGGGTCCTCTCCCTGGTTCGTTGGTCTCAGGGTCCTCTCCCTGGTTCGTTGGTCTCAGGGTCCCTGTTCAGGGGCCAATTGCCAGCGGGGAAGAAGCAAGCCGCTCAATATGAGTGATAAAAGCAACTTCGTTTATTAGTTCTAAGTTAGCTCCTTTTATACATTGTGGCTAATATATTCCTATTAGTCAATCTATCATTGGTTATTTGTTAAGGGTTACATCATTATAAGCCTGCCTCTTGTTTTCATTCTTGCGGTTCCTTCATCCAGTTTTTCCCGGATTCACTTGCTTCTTCTGAGGGCTATCTTCGTTTAAGGTCATCTCGACCTTGATCCTGATTGGTCATGCCGTGCTTCTTCTGTTCTGCTTTAGTCTGCACTTCGTGCCTACGTGAACGTACTCCAACAATTCTCAGCCAATGGTGCCTGGCAAGCAGTGAGGGGCAGGGCCCCCACCAGTCACTGCAGCGCCTGTCTCTGGCCTTGCCCCACTCTGGCCCTGCTGCCCTCTGGAACTGGACATGGCCCAGCAAGGCTTGGGATCGCTCTTTTGGGGTGGCCAGGGCTGGGGTTGGGAGCTCCTCCCTTACGTTCAGGATACAGGGGTCCTCAGGAGCAGATGGGACAGTTTGGCCTTCCGGGCCAGCTTCCAGGCTGTCAGTTTGTTGGTTACCCCATAGTTTCTGTCCAGTGGGTGGGGGGAGCCTGTCTGACCAGCCTGCTGGAAGTCCCATTCCTCACCCTGGTAAAGGCCCGGTTCTAGATCTTGCTACTCTCTGCTGGGGTTCGTTTGTGTCACATTGATGAGTGCCATTCTGCCCCTGGTTATTCACACCTACCTCCCTTTGGCATTTGTGGGCCCGCATAAAGGAAAGAAGGTACCTTACTGGTAAAGGTTCGAGTTCGAAGTATCTAGAACTAAGGTATTGCTTAAATGGTGTATTGAAGTGTGTGTTTGATGTTTGACAGTTGTATGTTGGAGTTGTGTATAAATGTGAGTGAATGAGACTTGCACGAAGCGAGTGTGGAGCGTTTATCCGTGGTTCTGTTATCCTCTGAGGGGTGCAGCCAGAGAGAAGCAAACCAGTAAAAAAGCCCCCAAAAACAGAGTAAAGGAGAAGGTAAAAAGGTTTTATTAAAAAATTATTGAAAAAAAAGGAATCAAAAGAGAAAAACCCCAAAAAACCCACCCCAAATTGATTGTTCCCTAACAAAGAGGTTCATGGCAACAAAGCTCTTTTTATATATAATTAAAATATTTCTTGTAATAAAATAAATGAATATTTCTTTTCTCACAATTAATAGATAGAGTAGAACAGAACAACAATTAAAACAAAAGTAAGACCAAGATGATTAAAGGTTAACTGCAGTTGTGCCCGTCTCACAGCAGCTGCTCGTAGATGATTTCCCACCCCGTCTTCCTGCACAAGTGAGGCATGTGGCTCTGGAAAGAGAAGGAAAGAGAAAGTCAGGGTGGCAAGGAGGCACAAAGACCCGGTTCCTTCAGGACGGGGAATGCAGCTCTGCCCTGCAGAGGCCACACCAAAGTGCCGATCCCAGCAAGCACGCGCCCAAGGAGAGGTACAAACCCTCAGCCCCTGCCCCAGGCTGCTGCCTTCACTCCCACGGCTCTTTTATCCGCGCGGAAAAATCCCGGGGCAAAAAGCTCTGGAGCTGTTGAAAACCTTCGCTCACCTGAGGAACGGTCACGGGCTCCTCTCAGGACATGCCGCCTGGGTATCGGCAGGCGAACACCCCGCAGTCGCTGCTGTGCTTTCGCTGAGGGATTTCCTAATGAAGGCAGAGGAAGACAGAGGATGTTCCCTCACCTCAGAGGACGAGCAGCAGGCGTTACCCACACCAGCCCTGCACCAACCGGACCCAACTCGTGATGCGCTTCCCACTCCCACAGGCTCAGAGGTTCCCCTGAGCTCTTGGCACACCCAGCTCTGTACAGCGCCGTGTCTCTGAAATCAAGGCTTGAGGCCTCGCTTTTCCCTGTGAGGGAACTTCCTGAGAAACACTGGCACCAGCCCCTGCTCTGTCACACACCGGGCTCTGTGCTCCAAGCCAGACAAAATCATCATCCCAGAGCTGGCTTTTGCAGCCTACATTGTCTGACAGTGGCTTAATGGATCCTTCAGCCTTGCGGAACGGGGGCAAAGCCAGATTCATCTTCATGGGGCAGACTACTCCCAACCCACCAAACAGCAAAGAGAGCATTGGGCCAGCGGGGAGAGGCTCAGACCCTCCTGACAAGGAGCCACAGTTCACTTTCCAAACCCAAGCAGCGCTCACTTACGTGGGGCTCCACGCTGTGACGAGTCCACTGGGAACAATCCAGCTCTACCTTTCTTGTTTCCCAGCTTTCTTCGTGGAGGAATTTGCTGTTTCAACCAAAAGAGAACAAAAGATCCCTCTTTATCTCCATCCTTTAGTCCCAGAAAAAGCCAGCTGCTGAAGGAGACTCCCACAAAAAGCAGAAGCTCATTTCGGAACTGACCAAATCATGGCTTGCCAGAGGAGAACCAAGATAGGAACTGCGATGCCCACTGTGTACCCACATACCGGGTCCACCTCTGGGAAGAGGAAATACAAACGCTTTTGGGCAGAGGAAGTTCCCCATCCGGGGGCTGGGACAATACGAGGTGTCTGCCCTCCAGCACATGCTAGTACAGCCACCAGCTTACATGGATTCCAAGCTCTGCTGTCACAGAGAGAGCCACCAAGATCATGAAAAAAGGACTAAAGAGCACCAGGTAACCGCAAGCCTGAGTTAAGTAGCGCGCACCTCAGCGGGTGCAGTCATGTGTCACCCTCCACAAGTCCAGACAACCAGATGCTACGTCACCCTGCTGTGTGGTGCAGCTACAGTCTACCTACCAAGTGGGACAGGTACGAATCATGGCGATACTCACCCGTCTTTTGTGTCCCAGATGGAAAAGGACCTCCTCCATATTTTTGTCTGCCCAGGTGGTAATTGTTGGCACATGTTCGCTGTAGAAGGGTGGAAGACTGGACAAAGATGGAAGACGGAGCAGGGATGGCACAGCAGAGTAGGATGGCACACTGCAGGAGGATGGCACACTGCAGGAGGATGGCAAACTGGGGTGTGTTCTAACTTCACAGTCGATGGGAGCAATGGAGTAGACTAGAAGAAGGGACAAGTCTGGAGCAGGGGGGAAGGATGAAGCACGGGGGAAGGCTGGAGCGCTGGAGAAAGCTGGAGCAGTCGAGGAGGCCGGAGCACTTTGGTGCAGGAAAAAACAATAGAGAAGAACCACAATGTTTATAAGCACGGCATTTGGTATCGACACGTGTCAGGGCACCAGAAAGGAGAGTTTATTCCTACACAACTGTCTACATACGAGTGGGGAGCCACAGCTAAAGCAATAGAAGCACCTAAAGTACAACGAGACTCTTAAATCCCTGGACAGAAACATCCTGCACTGGTGCCACAACAAAACAGGGCGGGCATTTCCATGCAGAGGTCCTTCATACTCAGCTGGGAGACTCTGAACTCCGGCAGACCAGAGGGGCAGGGGTCAAATTTGTCACCTTAGTGTACCCCAAAGGGAAAACCTCCTCTAAGCTGTGCAAGAAGGACCAGGAGAGGTGGAAAGGAAGAGAGAAAATCCTGGCATTCCCTGTGTTTACCTTGCATTTCACGTTCAGATAAAAAAAAATAAAAATCTTCACCATTTGGGAGGGGAGGAAGGTAAAATAAAAAGCTCCTGAAGACCTCCCTTAGGAGAGCGGCCCAGGAAACCTTGGAGAAACATCCGTGTGCCGACACAGAGACAAATCTTGGGCAGCACGGAGGAAGTTCAGGAACGAAATGGAAGGCAAGCCTTTCAGAGAAGAAAGTCAAAGCAAACAGAAGGGTTTTACCTTGCACAAGGAGCTGTCGTGTCCCAAAGGGAGGGTGTTCCGTTGCTCAAGGGAGTCCCGCAAGGCATTTGATCTACAAGAGAAGAGCATAAGCCATCAGTCGCTGTAAAAGAGAACCGAGGAGGTTGATGAGGTTACAGTGAAGAGCTTCCCCAAAGGTCAGTGTTTCCTTTCTCCCCTTCGTCACCACATTCCCTGTGTTCCGTTACTTTAGAACAGTCTCGGATTTTCTTATAGGCGACTACAGCAAGTTGCACTTGGCACGAGGTATCGCCAGGCTGAACCCCAAATTCAACCCCAAAAGGGGTTCGAGGGATCTAACACCTCAAATCAAACCAATTTCCTTCTGGCAAGCTGGCAGCGGCCGTATCGCAGCTGGAGCTGGCTGCATCCAAGGCAGCTCCGGTACTGAGATGCCGAGTTAACGCCCGGCCCCAAGCCAGCAGCAGCGCAGGGATGCAGGGAAGAAACTGAGTTCACGCCTTGACGCCAGCCTTACCAAACGGCACCATTTCTTCTCCCGGCACAGAGCGTCTCGGTCTTTTCGCTGGACGCTCAGGAGAAAGGGCCTGAGTCTGAAAGAGAAACAAACAAAGCACCGCCCTGAGTTTAACCTGAACACCAGCCCAAGCCCACAGAAACTTCTGGAAATGGAGGCAGCTGTGGTCCGACTTGGGGACCGGGATTTGCTGGCTCAGAGCGCAGCAGAAGGATCTATGCAGGATTTCCGAGCAGCGTGCTGCCCTTTGGGTTTGATTGTTAATAGGGGCTCTCCTGCACGCAGGGATTAAACCCCCTCAGGCTTCCTGCCCAGTTCCCCTCGGGCAGCTCCTCAGCATTCCGGAGCTCAGCCCTGATTCTGGCTCAGGGAGAGCTGAGCCCCTCAGAAAGGTGCTTTGTACAAACAAAGACTCAACAGCGCTCTCAGGCACAAATAATAGAGCACGACGGTTTCTTATTCCTCTCCCCCTCTGGGGCAGTAAGAAAAGTAACACTGCCCCTCTGCACCAAACTAAGGGGTCAAGCAGCTTGGGACTCGTTTTTACAGAGCCAAAGTCCTACAGGAATCCTCTCCTGGACTGGTGGATACCGAACCGAGCAGAGAGGGCTTTATCCAGAGGAAGCAGGCGGTCATGTATTTTGGCTGCTCCGTCCTCAGCTCCACGTGCCAGAGCAGAGCACGCAACCCCCAGCGAGGCAAAGCCAGCACACAAGAGGCGCCTGCTGTCAAGGGAAAAGAAGAGCCTAGGGCGGCACAGGTTCAGGAAAGTCTCTGCTAACCTCTCCCGCAGGCTCTGCTCCTGGAGCGGCATCGCTGCCCGAAGCCTGGCGTTTCCTTCCTTCCCTGGCCGCTAGCTGCGCCTCTTCAGCAGGCCCCTGAGCGCTGAGGAAAGAACACACAGAACAGGGATTTACAACCACGGGTGAGCTTCACACAAGCAAACTTCCAAAGCTAATTGCTGTATTTCCCCGTCCAAGCAGCCCTGGCATCATCTCAGACACATACACAGCCACCGCACAGCATCCCCCGCCTCTCCCAGCCAAGGCACCGCTAATTATCCCGCTACGGTGGGATAATTCCCTTCTGTTAATGCTTCTTCACGTGTTACACTTGTTCGCAGCACCAAACAAACAGCTCACATGGAACGGGCTTTGTTTTACTCTGCACAGGTTACCCCCCCCCACACACACACAAGCCGCACACTGCCCTTCAGCGGGGCAATGCCCGCGTACGCAACGCTGAGATACTCTCCCCGGGGGGTTCACCACCCACAGCCGCAGTTTTCCTCTTTCTACCCTGGGAAACCTCAAGGGGCAGAAATACCGACCAGCTTGAGGCTGAGAGGTCCGTGCAAGGACTCCCACAGGGGGCCTGGGAACACCTTGGCACCCTTACAGCCCGTCCCAGCCAGCGCTGCTGGAAACCCTCTTTGCAGCGGGGCTGTGCTCTGCACGGCTGCTGGGAACTGCTCCTGGTGCGGCCAGCGTCTCCCTCCAGAAGACGCTCCCTCCTCAGGGACACAGAAGCCACAGGCATGGCATGGCCATCGCTGCCCACAGCAGGGGGGCTGGAACAAGATGGATCTCTAAGGTCCCTTCGCACCCCACTACCACCCATCTGTTACTGGGAGCTCTGGGACACCGGCACCCGTTAGCACCTGGGAAGGCATCCCCGCTTCTCCACACGCCCTACGCCGGGACTCCCCTCCACCCGCTGCACCCCCTCACACACGCACAGAGACCTCTGCTCCTGCCCCACGGACGCTCCCAGGCCCGCTTCGGTTCAAACTTCCCGCTTGCCCGGCCCGGCCCGGCCGCCCCTGCCAGGGTGTGCGGATCCGCCCCTCCGTTGGCTCCTACCGCTGCCCGTCTGCGGAGGGAGAGCCCGGGGAAGTGAGGGGCGGCTCTCTCCTCTCTGTCTCCGCCCCCCCACCGCAGCCCGAGGGACGGGGGGGTGGGAGCGGCCGGCGGCCCGGCCCCTGGGCAGGTTCCCCCTCCGGTCTCCTCCCCCCGGCTCCGCGGGTGAAAGGACGGAGGCTTGCGGGGCTTACCGAGCCCTGTTCTCATCACATTCCCGGCGCTCGGGGCCTGTCTCTTCTCGCCCTCCCGCAGTAGCCACCGGCTCAGCCATGGCCGAAGACGCGACTGAGCGAGAGCGGCGGGTGAGCAGGACGCGCTGCCCCGGGCAACGGAGCCCACGCGCAACCGGCCGCCGAACCCGGCGGGAACGGCCGAACCCGGCGGGAACGGCCGAACCCGGCGGCGGGGCGGGAAAGGCGCCGGTTTCACCTTTCCCGCCGGGTTCGGCTGGTTCCCGGAGTCACCCCGCTTCCCCCTGCCCTGCCCTAGCAAGAACGGCGGGGATGCGGGGAGCGAGGGACGGTGCTGTGCGGGCAGCCGGGCGGGATCAGGCTTCTCGGGGTGCCCCCGGCTTGCGACACCGAAAATCCCGGCATCCCCTGTGTTTACCTTACGTTTCTCCTTCCCAGATAAAACAGGATTCCCCACCAAGGCAAAACTCATCAGTGTCACACAAGAGGAAGATCAATTCCTTTGAACGGTGCTACAGAACAGCCAGCGCTGGGGATCTTGTACCTTCACGTTACACTGCCCGCACTAGAGCTAGATGCTGCCTCTCTGAGCACAGAGCAGCAGAGATGAAGTCTCCAGTCCCATTTACAGCAGCTACAGTGCCACGTCCCAGCAACACCGGTGGGAGGTCCTGCCCCAGCACACTACTACCAGTTCCCTTCCAACTGCCTGGCCGTTCCATTGGCAAAGGCGCCTTTCTCACCCAGCTCACCTCCGCAGCATCACAGGAAAGCCTCCCCGCTTTGCTCCCTCCAGGAATGCTGGATCCTTGCAGAGTGTGCTGCTTAATGGGAGGCCTTGGCATTAAGATGCTGCCCAGAGCCAGCTGCACGTAGTGTCCGATGTCCCTGCTTGGGCTAAAACCCAGGGCAAAAGAAACAGCCTGAGGAGGAGGTTCTGGTACCCACCTCCCTCCCCAGACTCCCCCCAGCGTGTGAAGGGAACGTTTGTAATCCGGGTACAGAGCAAACTGCACAGGCTGTTCCCAGAATGCTGGTATGTTGCAAGGGGGTGGGGGCGGGCGTATATAAAGGAAACATAAGAAATCACATTTATGATAAGTAAGACATAAATAAGAGTAAATTCAATTACTAACTACTGCAAGATGCTTGGAGGGAAAGCTGATAAGGAAAACAAAATAAATGAGAGCAGGGTTGTGACTCGTGACCCCAGCATCCCAAGGAAGGTGGCACCTGGGACTGATAAGGAGGAAGCATCAGAAGGAAGGTCCTTAAATCCGGCACCAGTGCTGAGCTTTGGTGTGAAGTCCCAGCTGCCAGGACGCTCGGCAGCAGGTTCATCGCACCTGCTTAAGATTTCCAAGCCAGAGTTCCTTGCAGCTGTTCCACAGCCTCTGCTTTGGGTAACCCAGTGTCAGCTACGGTACCTTGGTGAGCAGAGCAAAGGGGTCTGTTTTTCTCCAGTATGGTGACTTCTTTCCTTTCCCTTCAGGGGCAGATGGCTTTTTGGGCAGAGCAGGTGGCAGATTTGGTAACCCCTCTTTTGAGGCTTCAGATCCATTCTGTTTCCGTTAGACAAAAGGACATCAAGCTAGCAAGCAGGGCTGGCAGGGGGACATACGTTGACTGCATTGCTGGCCTTAACACCCCCGTTTCTTCTTCCCCCTCTTCACAGGATGCACCGTTTCCCAGAGCCTTTTCATAGATCAAACTGTTTGTGAAGAGCAACTGGGGAAACCCAGCGTACACCTGTATTTATCGAGTGCAGGTTCACGGGAAGATGGCCAAACCAGAAGGCCTCATCTGAAACCAGAAGGCAGGGGGAGTGTGGAGGGTGGGGGGGAAGGAGGACAAGTGTCATAAAAAGTATGGCAATTCTGATCGGTGTAGAAGGTTTGTCTCCAAAGTGGGGTGCACAAGGAAAGGCCACAGTGGGGAGGGCAGGAACATGTGGAAGATGTTTGATCTTCAACATAGGGTTTCCTTTGAAATGAGGAAGGGACCAAGCATTCCTAAGATTTAATTAAGAGGGGCCCAGTCTGGCTCCACTCCGTCTTGGGGCGCCCTGGGAAGCACTGCAAGTGGCACCGGCCCAGAGCAGGCAGCAGGGCCCAGCTTCAGTTTCCACTGAGGGAGACTGCCACCCGCCCCCCCAGAGCAGGTTCTGCAGGAGCTCTCCCAGGCACCCACCCCATGGAGTTCTTCCACAGCCAGGGTGAGGGAGCCCTGGGACAGGCTGCCCAACGGGGTGTGGAGTCTCCATCTCTGGAGAGATTCAGGACCCATCTGGGCAGCGACCTGTGCAGTATGAGCTGGGGAGCTGCTTTGGCAGGGGGGTTGGACCCGATGATCTCTCAAGGTCCCTTCCAACCCCTATGATCCCGTGAGTCTGTGATTCTCAGCCAATGGTGCCTGGCAAGCAGTGAGGGGCAGGGCCCCCACCAGTCACTGCAGCGCCTGTCTCTGGCCTTGCCCCACTCTGGCCCTGCTGCCCTCTGGAACTGGACATGGCCCAGCAAGGCTTGGGATCGCTCTTTTGGGGTGGCCAGGGCTGGGGTTGGGAGCTCCTCCCTTACGTTCAGGATACAGGGGTCCTCAGGAGCAGATGGGACAGTTTGGCCTTCCGGGCCAGCTTCCAGGCTGTCAGTTTGTTGGTTACCCCATAGTTTCTGTCCAGTGGGTGGGGGGAGCCTGTCTGACCAGCCTGCTGGAAGTCCCATTCCTCACCCTGGTAAAGGCCCGGTTCTAGATCTTGCTACTCTCTGCTGGGGTTCGTTTGTGTCACATTGATGAGTGCCATTCTGCCCCTGGTTATTCACACCTACCTCCCTTTGGCATTTGTGGGCCCGCATAAAGGACAGAAGGTACCTTACTGGTAAAGGTTCGAGTTCGAAGTATCTAGAACTAAGGTATTGCTTAAATGGTGTATTGAAGTGTGTGTTTGATGTTTGACAGTTGTATGTTGGAGTTGTGTATAAATGTGAGTGAATGAGACTTGCACGAAGCGAGTGTGGAGCTTTGATCCGTGGTTCTGTTATCCTCTGAGGGGTGCAGCCAGAGAGAAGCAAACCAGTAAAAAAGCCCCCAAAAACAGAGTAAAGGAGAAGGTAAAAAGGTTTTATTAAAAAAATTATTGAAAAAAAAGGAAACGAAAGAAATAAACCCAAAAAACCCCACCCCAAAATGACTGTTCCCTAACAAAGAGGTTCATGGCAACAAAGCTCTTTTTATGTATAATTAAAATATTTCTTGTAATAAAATAAATGAGTATTTCTTTTCTCACAATTAATAGATAGAGAAGAACAGAACAACAATTAAAACAAAAGTAAGACCAAGATGATTAAAGGTTAACTGCAGTTGTGCCCGTCTCACAGCAGCTGCTCGTAGATGATTTCCCACCCCGTCTTCCTGCACAAGTGAGGCATGTGGCTCTGGAAAGAGAAGGAAAGAGAAAGTCAGGGTGGCAAGGAGGCACAAAGACCCGGTTCCTTCAGGACGGGGAATGCAGCTCTGCCCCGCGGAGGCCACACCAAAGTGCCGATCCCAGCAAGCACGCGCCCAAGGAGAGGTACAAACCCTCAGCCCCTGCCCCAGGCTGCTGCCTTCACTCCCACGGCTCTTTTATCCGCGCGGAAAAATCCCGGGGCAAAAAGCTCTGGAGCTGTTGAAAACCTTCGCTCACCTGAGGAACGGTCACGGGCTCCTCTCAGGACATGCCGCCTGGGTATCGGCAGGCGAACACCCCGCAGCCGCTGCTGTGCTTTCGCTGAGGGATTTCCTAATGAAGGCAGAGGAAGACAGAGGATGTTCCCTCACCTCAGAGGACGAGCAGCAGGCGTTACCCACACCAGCCCTGCACCAACCGGACCCAACTCGTGATGCGCTTCCCACTCCCACAGGCTCAGAGGTTCCCCTGAGCTCTTGGCACACCCAGCTCTGTACAGCGCCGTGTCTCTGAAATCAAGGCTTGAGGCCTCGCTTTTCCCTGTGAGGGAACTTCCTGAGAAACACTGGCACCAGCCCCTGCTCTGTCACACACCGGAGTCTGTGCTCCAAGCCAGACAAAATCATCATCCCAGAGCTGGCTTTTGCAGCCTACATTGTCTGACAGTGGCTTAATGGATCCTTCAGCCTTGCGGAACGGGGGCAAAGCCAGATTCATCTTCATGGGGCAGACTACTTAAACGACCCCCAACCCACCAAACAGCAAAGAGAGCATTGGGCCAGCGGGGAGAGGCTCAGACCCTCCTGACAAGGAGCCACAGTTCACTTTCCAAACCCAAGCAGCGCTCACTTACGTGGGGCTCCACGCTGTGACGAGTCCACTGGGAACAATCCAGCTCTACCTTTCTTGTTTCCCAGCTTTCTTCGTGGAGGAATTTGCTGTTTCAACCAAAAGAGAACAAAAGATCCCTCTTTATCTCCATCCTTTAGTCCCAGAAAAAGCCAGCTGCTGAAGGAGACTCCCACAAAAAGCAGAAGCTCATTTCGGAACTGACCAAATCATGGCTTGCCAGAGGAGAACCAAGATAGGAACTGCGATGCCCACTGTGTACCCACATACCGGGTCCACCTCTGGGAAGAGGAAATACAAACGCTTTTGGGCAGAGGAAGTTCCCCATCCGGGGACTGGGACAATACGAGGTGTCTGCCCTCCAGCACATGCTAGTACAGCCACCAGCTTACATGGATTCCAAGCTCTGCTGTCACAGAGAGAGCCACCAAGATCATGAAAAAAGGACTAAAGAGCACCAGGTAACCGCAAGCCTGAGTTAAGTAGCGCGCACCTCAGCGGGTGCAGTCATGTGTCACCCTCCACAAGTCCAGACAACCAGATGCTACGTCACCCTGCTGTGTGGTGCAGCTACAGTCTACCTACCAAGTGGGACAGGTACGAATCATGGCGATACTCACCCGTCTTTTGTGTCCCAGATGGAAAAGGACCTCCTCCATATTTTTGTCTGCCCAGGTGGTAATTGTTGGCACATGTTCGCTGTAGAAGGGTGGAAGACTGGACAAAGATGGAAGACGGAGCAGGGATGGCACAGCAGAGTAGGATGGCACACTGCAGGAGGATGGCACACTGCAGGAGGATGGCAAACTGGGGTGTGTTCTAACTTCACAGTCGATGGGAGCAATGGAGTAGACTAGAAGAAGGGACAAGTCTGGAGCAGGGGGGAAGGATGAAGCACAGGGGAAGGCTGGAGCGCTGGAGAAAGCTGGAGCAGTCGAGGAGGCCGGAGCACTTTGGTGCAGGAAAAAACAATAGAGAAGAACCACAATGTTTATAAGCACGGCATTTGGTATCGACACGTGTCAGAGCACCAGAAAGGAGAGAGTTTATTCCTACACAACTGTCTACATACGAGTGGGGAGCCACAGCTAAAGCAATAGAAGCACCTAAAGTACAACGAGACTCTTAAATCCCTGGACAGAAACATCCTGCACTGGTGCCACAACAAAACAGGGCGGGCATTTCCATGCAGAGGTCCTTCATACTCAGCTGGGAGACTCTGAACTCCGGCAGACCAGAGGGGCAGGGGTCAAATTTGTCACCTTAGTGTACCCTTAGAGGAGGAAAACCTCCTCTAAGCTGTGCAAGAAGGACCAGGAGAGGTGGAAAGGAAGAGAGAAAATCCTGGCATTCCCTGTGTTTACCTTGCATTTCACGTTCAGATAAAAAAAAAAATCTTCACCATTTGGGAGGGGAGGAAGGTAAAATAAAAAGCTCCTGAAGACCTCCCTTAGGAGAGCGGCCCAGGAAACCTTGGAGAAACATCCCTGTGCCGACACAGAGGCAAATCTTGGGCAGCACGGAGGAAGTTCAGGAACGAAATGGAAGGCAAGCCTTTCAGAGAAGAAAGTCAAAGCAAACAGAAGGGTTTTACCTTGCACAAGGAGCTGTCGTGTCCCAAAGGGAGGGTGTTCCGTTGCTCAAGGGAGTCCCGCAAGGCATTTGATCTACAAGAGAAGAGCATAAGCCATCAGTCGCTGTAAAAGAGAACCGAGGGGGTTGATGAGGTTACAGTGAAGAGCTTCCCCAAAGGTCAGTGTTTCCTTTCTCCCCTTCGTCACCACATTCCCTGTGTTCCGTTACTTTAGAACAGTCTCGGATTTTCTTATAGGCGACTACAGCAAGTTGCACTTGGCACGAGGTATCGCCAGGCTGAACCCCAAATTCAACCCCAAAAGGGGTTCGAGGGATCTAACACCTCAAATCAAACCAATTTCCTTCTGGCAAGCTGGCAGCGGCCGTATCGCAGCTGGAGCTGGCTGCATCCAAGGCAGCTCCGGTACTGAGATGCCGAGTTAACGCCCGGCCCCAAGCCAGCAGCAGCGCAGGGATGCAGGGAAGAAACTGAGTTCACGCCTTGACGCCAGCCTTACCAAACGGCACCATTTCTTCTCCCGGCACAGAGCGTCTCGGTCTTTTCGCTGGACGCTCAGGAGAAAGGGCCTGAGTCTGAAAGAGAAACAAACAAAGCACCGCCCTGAGTTGAACCTGAACACCAGCCCAAGCCCACGGAAACTTCTGGAAATGGAGGCAGCTGTGGTCCGACTTGGGGACCGGGATTTGCTGGCTCAGAGCGCAGCAGAAGGATCTATGCAGGATTTCCGAGCAGCGTGCTGCCCTTTGGGTTTGATTGTTAATAGGGGCTCTCCTGCACGCAGGGATTAAACCCCCTCAGGCTTCCTGCCCAGTGCCCCTCGGGCAGCTCCTCAGCATTCCGGAGCTCAGCCCTGATTCTGGCTCAGGGAGAGCTGAGCCCCTCAGAAAGGTGCTTTGTACAAACAAAGAGTCAACAGCGCTCTCAGGCACAAATAATAGAGCACGACGGTTTCTTATTCCTCTCCCCCTCTGGGGCAGTAAGAAAAGTAACACTGCCCCTCTGCACCAAACTAAGGGGTCAAGCAGCTTGGGACTCGTTTTTACAGAGCCAAAGTCCTACAGGAATCCTCTCCTGGACTGGTGGATACCGAACCGAGCAGAGAGGGCTTTATCCAGAGGAAGCAGGCGGTCATGTATTTTGGCTGCTCCGTCCTCAGCTCCACGTGCCAGAGCAGAGCACGCAACCCCCAGCGAGGCAAAGCCAGCACACAAGAGGCGCCTGCTGTCAAGGGAAAAGAAGAGCCTAGGGCGGCACAGGTTCAGGAAAGTCTCTGCTAACCTCTCCCGCAGGCTCTGCTCCTGGAGCGGCATCGCTGCCCGAAGCCTGGCGTTTCCTTCCTTCCCTGGCCGCTAGCTGCGCCTCTTCAGCAGGCCCCTGAGCGCTGAGGAAAGAACACACAGAACAGGGATTTACAACCACGGGTGAGCTTCACACAAGCAAACTTCCAAAGCTAATTGCTGTATTTCCCCGTCCAAGCGCCCTGGCATCATCTCAGACACATACACAGCCACCGCACAGCATCCCCCGCCTCTCCCAGCCAAGGCACCGCTAATTATCCCGCTACGGTGGGATAATTCCCTTCTGTTAATGCTTCTTCACGTGTTACACTTGTTCGCAGCACCAAACAAACAGCTCACATGGAACGGGCTTTGTTTTACTCTGCACAGGTTACCCCCCACACACACACACACAAGCCGCACACTGCCCTTCAGCGGGGCAATGCCCGCGTACGCAACGCTGAGATACTCTCCCCGGGGGGTTCACCACCCACAGCCGCAGTTTTCCTCTTTCTACCCTGGGAAACCTCAAGGGGCAGAAATACCGACCAGCTTGAGGCTGAGAGGTCCGTGCAAGGACTCCCACAGGGGGCCTGGGAACACCTTGGCACCCTTACAGCCCGTCCCAGCCAGCGCTGCTGGAAACCCTCTTTGCAGCGGGGCTGTGCTCTGCACGGCTGCTGGGAACTGCTCCTGGTGCGGCCAGCGTCTCCCTCCAGAAGACGCTCCCTCCTCAGGGACACAGAAGCCACAGGCATGGCATGGCCATCGCTGCCCACAGCAGGGGGGCTGGAACAAGATGGATCTCTAAGGTCCCTTCGCACCCCACTACCACCCATCTGTTACTGGGAGCTCTGGGACACCGGCACCCGTTAGCACCTGGGAAGGCATCCCCGCTTCTCCACACGCCCTACGCCGGGACTCCCCTCCACCCGCTGCACCCCCTCACACACGCACAGAGACCTCTGCTCCTGCCCCACGGACGCTCCCAGGCCCGCTTCGGTTCAAACTTCCCGCTTGCCCGGCCCGGCCCGGCCGCCCCTGCCAGGGTGTGCGGATCCGCCCCTCCGTTGGCTCCTACCGCTGCCCGTCTGCGGAGGGAGAGCCCGGGGAAGTGAGGGGCGGCTCTCTCCTCTCTGTCTCCGCCCCCCCACCGCAGCCCGAGGGACGGGGGGGTGGGAGCGGCCGGCGGCCCGGCCCCTGGGCAGGTTCCCCCTCCGGTCTCCTCCCCCCGGCTCCGCGGGTGAAAGGACGGAGGCTTGCGGGGCTTACCGAGCCCTGTTCTCATCACATTCCCGGCGCTCGGGGCCTGTCTCTTCTCGCCCTCCCGCAGTAGCCACCGGCTCAGCCATGGCCGAAGACGCGACTGAGCGAGAGCGGCGGGTGAGCAGGACGCGCTGCCCCGGGCAACGGAGCCCACGCGCAACCGGCCGCCGAACCCGGCGGGAACGGCCGAACCCGGCGGGAACGGCCGAACCCGGCGGGAACGGCCGAACCCGGCGGCGGGGCGGGAAAGGCGCCGGTTTCACCTTTCCCGCCGGGTTCGGCTGGTTCCCGGAGTCACCCCGCTTCCCCCTGCCCTGCCCTAGCAAGAACGGCGGGGATGCGGGGAGCGAGGGACGGTGCTGTGCGGGCAGCCGGGCGGGATCAGGCTTCTCGGGGTGCCCCCGGCTTGCGACACCGAAAATCCCGGCATCCCCTGTGTTTACCTTACGTTTCTCCTTCCCAGATAAAACAGGATTCCCCACCAAGGCAAAACTCATCAGTGTCACACAAGAGGAAGATCAATTCCTTTGAACGGTGCTACAGAACAGCCAGCGCTGGGGATCTTGTACCTTCACGTTACACTGCCAGCACTAGAGCTAGATGCTGCCTCTCTGAGCACAGAGCAGCAGAGATGAAGTCTCCAGTCCCATTTACAGCAGCTACAGTGCCACGTCCCAGCAACACTGGTGGGAGGTCCTGCCCCAGCACACTACTACCAGTTCCCTTCCAACTGCCTGGCCGTTCCATTGGCAAAGGCGCCTTTCTCACCCAGCTCACCTCCGCAGCATCACAGGAAAGCCTCCCCGCTTTGCTCCCTCCAGGAATGCTGGATCCTTGCAGAGTGTGCTGCTTAATGGGAGGCCTTGGCATTAAGATGCTGCCCAGAGCCAGCTGCACGTAGTGTCCGATGTCCCTGCTTGGGCTAAAACCCAGGGCAAAAGAAACAGCCTGAGGAGGAGGTTCTGGTACCCACCTCCCTCCCCAGACTCCCCCCAGCATGTGAAGGGAACGTTTGTAATCCGGGTACAGAGCAAACTGCACAGGCTGTTCCCAGAATGCTGGTATGTTGCAAGGGGGTGGGGGTGGGCGTATATAAAGGAAACAAAAAAATCACATTTATGATAAGTAAGACATAAATAAGAGTAAATTCAATTACCAACTACTGCAAGATGCTTGGCGGGAAAGCTGATAAGGAAAACAAAATAAATGAGAGCAGGGTTGTGACTCGTGACCCCAGCATCCCAAGGAAGGTGGCACCTGGGACTGATAAGGAGGAAGCATCAGAAGGAAGGTCCTTAAATCCGGCACCAGTGCTGAGCTTTGGTGTGAAGTCCCAGCTGCCAGGACGCTCGGCAGCAGGTTCATCGCACCTGCTTAAGATTTCCAAGCCAGAGTTCCTTGCAGCTGTTCCACAGCCTCTGCTTTGGGTAACCCAGTGTCAGCTACGGTACCTTGGTGAGCAGAGCAAAGGGGTCTGTTTTTCTCCAGTATGGTGACTTCTTTCCTTTCCCTTCAGGGGCAGATGGCTTTTTGGGCAGAGCAGGTGGCAGATTTGGTAACCCCTCTTTTGAGGCTTCAGATCCATTCTGTTTCCGTTAGACAAAAGGACATCAAGCTAGCAAGCAGGGCTGGCAGGGGGACATACGTTGACTGCATTGCTGGTCTTAACACCCCCGTTTCTTCTTCCCCCTCTTCACAGGATGCACCGTTTCCCAGAGCCTTTTCATAGATCAAACTGTTTGTGAAGAGCAACTGGGGAAACCCAGCGTACACCTGTATTTATCGAGTGCAGGTTCACGGGAAGATGGCCAAACCAGAAGGCCTCATCTGAAACCAGAAGGCAGGGGGAGTGTGGAGGGTGGGGGGGAAGGAGGACAAGTGTCATAAAAAGTATGGCAATTCAGATCGGTGTAGAAGGTTTGTCTCCAAAGTGGGGTGCACAAGGAAAGGCCACAGTGGGGAGGGCAGGAACATGTGGAAGATGTTTGATCTTCAACATAGGGTTTCCTTTGAAATGAGGAAGGGACCAAGCATTCCTAAGATTTAATTAAGAGGGGCCCAGTCTGGCTCCACTCCGTCTTGGGGCGCCCTGGGAAGCACTGCAAGTGGCACCGGCCCAGAGCAGGCAGCAGGGCCCAGCTTCAGTTTCCACTGAGGGAGACTGCCACCCGCCCCTCAGAGCAGGTTCTGCAGGAGCTCTCCCAGGCACCCACCCCATGGAGTTCTTCCACAGCCAGGGTGAGGGAGCCCTGGGCCAGGCTGCCCAGCGGGGTGTGGAGTCTCCATCTCTGGAGAGATTCAGGACCCATCTGGGCAGCGACCTGTGCAGTATGAGCTGGGGAGCTGCTTTGGCAGGTGGGTTGGACCCGATGATCTCTCAAGGTCCCTTCCAACCCCTATGATCCCGTGAGTCTGTGATTCTCTGCCGGCGAGAATCACTCTTTTTGCTAAGTAACCAGCCTTGCTCTCAGTGGACAAACACAGCCCTGAATTTATAGCACATATGAACAAACGAATGCTGCAAACCAATTAATCAGACAAACGACATTGAGAGACACGAGTTGTCACATCCAGCCCATATGGGTGGGAGGGTTGGTGTGTGGTGGGGGGTGGGGGGAGGTGGGGTGGTTCTCGGCAACTGCCCGTAGTGCTGTTCTCCCCCCGCCATAAACCACAGTGTGATCCCGTTGTTCACCATGACTGGGCCCCGGGTGAGTGCTAGGACCCTGTTCCTTCCACCTCCCACTGGCCCACTACTAACTCTCTCTGCCACCCGTTTTTTCCCACACAAACTTTTCCCTGGTGATTCCCGCGATTGAGTAGGAATCAAAATACCCTGATTTAGCTGTTTTTCCCGTTCTGGCATCACCTTACGTGACCAGGCTCCTCCGAGCAGTCTGTGCAGAGTCTCTCGGGTGTCATGAGACAGCGATATATTGATGAATGTCCCTGATTCGATGGTTGTTGAAGCTGATACTTGTCCATCTCCATAGGATTCTCTGTCCTTAGGTTTCTTGTCTGTGCTCATAGGTTCCTTTGTCCTCGGGGGCAACACTGTTCTGTGCCTGAATCGGTGATTCTCCGTCTTTGTAGTTTTCGGGTGGGGGCTCAAACCCTTTTACAACAGGGCATGCCGTTGCCTGCTCCGCTTTATGTTTTCCAGCTTTTCAAGGACAGGTCGAAGTTGTTGATGCTGGCTAACATTTTCGACTGCGCCATGGGGTGTTTTAGGCTCAGTAAAAGTCAGAGGCAGATAGATATTAAAGGCAGTTGGTTGTACGTTTGTTTTCACATTTTTTGTTTCCGAAGGCATCATAAGTGGAGGGAGTGCAGACCGTGGTGGCAGATTTACGTGCACTACTCGCTCCCCTTCAGTTCCGACAGATTTATAACTTTGCTCTGATAACACGGCATTTTTACTTAGCTTAGTAACTGGGATAGGTGAAAAAGCACCCAGAAACAAAAGCACATTCTCCGTAGTAGATTTTCTTTTTCTTTTTGAATCAGTTCTGTAGAACCCGTAACCGGTGTTAAAGCTGCAAAGGCTGAAGCGGCAGCAACGAGTTCTGTTTCCATTTCAGTTCCAACCGCAAAAAATTTGCCTTTCCGTGTCCACTCAGTTAACTCATGAACTGTATACGGGTTCTGAAAACAACCCTTGTCATACCCATAAGCTAACAACCCCGTTAACTCCTTCTTTAAATCTATACTCTTAGATCGGAGGGTTTAGCAAAATGACCCCTTGCTTGCCCTAGCGCCACTAGATCTTCCAGGTCCTTTACCGGACCTACATCCCGTTTTTGTAAAAAGCTTTGTAATAATTTGAGAGCTACCTCTGTTTCCATGACGTCTTCTTTTTATGGTGCGGCCGATCCCTGGGTAGTCTCGGTGCTGCGGACGGGAGCGTGTCCCCGGGCCGATCCCCGTACTTTGTTGCCGGATCTTTTAATCCCGCCAATCGCCGCTTGATGGGTTCGTCTCAGCCCCGACGGCCTCGGTCGGTTCCGGATCCCTGGTGCGTTGGTCTCAGGGTCCCTTCCCGTCAGGGTCCTTTCCCTGGTTCGTTGGTCTCAGAGTTCTTTCCCTGGTTCGTTGGTCTCAGGTTCTCTCCCTGGTTCGTTGGTCTCAGGGTTCTTTCCCTGGTTCGTTGGTCTCAGGGTCCTCTCCCTGGTTCGTTGGTCTCAGGGTCCTCTCCCTGGTTCATTGGTCTCAGGGTCCCTGTTCGGGGGCCAATTGCCAGCGGGGGAAGAAGCAAGCCGCTCAATATGAGTGATAAAAGCAACTTCGTTTATTAGTTCTAAGTTAGCTCCTTTTATACATTGTGGCTAATATATTCCTATTAGTCAATCTATCATTGGTTATTTGTTAAGGGTTACATCACTATAAGCCTGCCTCTTGTTTTCATTCTTGCGGTTCCTTCATCCAGTTTTTCCCGGATTCACTTGCTTCTTCTGAGGGCTATCTTCGTTTAAGGTCATCTCGACCTTGATCCTGATTGGTCATGCCGTGCTTCTTCTGTTCTGCTTTAGTCTGCACTTCATGCCTACATGCACGTACTCCAACAATTCTCAGCCAATGGTGCCTGGCAAGCAGTGAGGGGCAGGGCCCCCACCAGTCACTGCAGCGCCTGTCTCTGGCCTTGCCCCACTCTGGCCCTGCTGCCCTGGGAACTGGACATGGCCCAGCAAGGCTTGGGATCGCTCTTTTGGGGTGGCCAGGGCTGGGGTTGGGAGCTCCTCCCTTACGTTCAGGATACAGGGGTCCTCAGGAGCAGATGGGACAGTTTGGCCTTCCGGACCAGCTTCCAGGCTGTCAGTTTGTTGGTTACCCCATAGTTTCTGTCCAGTGGGTGGGGGGAGCCTGTCTGACCAGCCTGCTGGAAGTCCCATTCTTCACCCTGGTAATGGCCCGGTTCTAGATCTTGCTACTCTCTGCTGGGGTTCGTTTGTGTCACATTGATGAGTGCCATTCTGCCCCTGGTTATTCACACCTACCTCCCTTTGGCATTTGTGGGCCCGCATAAAGGACAGAAGGTACCTTACTGGTAAAGGTTCGAGTTCGAAGTATCTAGAACTAAGGTATTGCTTAAATGGTGTATTGAAGTGTGTGTTTGATGTTTGACAGTTGTATGTTGGAGTTGTGTATAAATGTGAGTGAATGAGACTTGCACGAAGCGAGTGTGGAGCTTTGATCCGTGGTTCTGTTATCCTCTGAGGGGTGCAGCCAGAGAGAAGCAAACCAGTAAAAAAGCCCCCAAAAACAGAGTAAAGGAGAAGGTAAAAAGGTTTTATTAAAAAAATTATTGAAAAAAAAGGAAACGAAAGAAATAAACCCAAAAAACCCCACCCCAAAATGACTGTTCCCTAACAAAGAGGTTCATGGCAACAAAGCTCTTTTTATGTATAATTAAAATATTTCTTGTAATAAAATAAATGAGTATTTCTTTTCTCACAATTAATAGATAGAGTAGAACAGAACAACAATTAAAACAAAAGTAAGACCAAGATGATTAAAGGTTAACTGCAGTTGTGCCCGTCTCACAGCAGCTGCTCGTAGATGATTTCCCACCCCGTCTTCCTGCACAAGTGAGGCATGTGGCTCTGGAAAGAGAAGGAAAGAGAAAGTCAGGGTGGCAAGGAGGCACAAAGACCCGGTTCCTTCAGGACGGGGAATGCAGCTCTGCCCCGCGGAGGCCACACCAAAGTGCCGATCCCAGCAAGCACGCGCCCAAGGAGAGGTACAAACCCTCAGCCCCTGCCCCAGGCTGCTGCCTTCACTCCCACGGCTCTTTTATCCGCGCGGAAAAATCCCGGGGCAAAAAGCTCTGGAGCTGTTGAAAACCTTCGCTCACCTGAGGAACGGTCACGGGCTCCTCTCAGGACATGCCGCCTGGGTATCGGCAGGCGAACACCCCGCAGTCGCTGCTGTGCTTTCGCTGAGGGATTTCCTAATGAAGGCAGAGGAAGACAGAGGATGTTCCCTCACCTCAGAGGACGAGCAGCAGGCGTTACCCACACCAGCCCTGCACCAACCGGACCCAACTCGTGATGCGCTTCCCACTCCCACAGGCTCAGAGGTTCCCCTGAGCTCTTGGCACACCCAGCTCTGTACAGCGCCGTGTCTCTGAAATCAAGGCTTGAGGCCTCGCTTTTCCCTGTGAGGGAACTTCCTGAGAAACACTGGCACCAGCCCCTGCTCTGTCACACACCGGAGTCTGTGCTCCAAGCCAGACAAAATCATCATCCCAGAGCTGGCTTTTGCAGCCTACATTGTCTGACAGTGGCTTAATGGATCCTTCAGCCTTGCGGAACGGGGGCAAAGCCAGATTCATCTTCATGGGGCAGACTACTTAAACGACCCCCAACCCACCAAACAGCAAAGAGAGCATTGGGCCAGCGGGGAGAGGCTCAGACCCTCCTGACAAGGAGCCACAGTTCACTTTCCAAACCCAAGCAGCGCTCACTTACGTGGGGCTCCACGCTGTGACGAGTCCACTGGGAACAATCCAGCTCTACCTTTCTTGTTTCCCAGCTTTCTTCGTGGAGGAATTTGCTGTTTCAACCAAAAGAGAACAAAAGATCCCTCTTTATCTCCATCCTTTAGTCCCAGAAAAAGCCAGCTGCTGAAGGAGACTCCCACAAAAAGCAGAAGCTCATTTCGGAACTGACCAAATCATGGCTTGCCAGAGGAGAACCAAGATAGGAACTGCGATGCCCACTGTGTACCCACATACCGGGTCCACCTCTGGGAAGAGGAAATACAAACGCTTTTGGGCAGAGGAAGTTCCCCATCTGGGGACTGGGACAATACGAGGTGTCTGCCCTCCAGCACATGCTAGTACAGCCACCAGCTTACATGGATTCCAAGCTCTGCTGTCACAGAGAGAGCCACCAAGATCATGAAAAAAGGACTAAAGAGCACCAGGTAACCGCAAGCCTGAGTTAAGTAGCGCGCACCTCAGCGGGTGCAGTCATGTGTCACCCTCCACAAGTCCAGACAACCAGATGCTACGTCACCCTGCTGTGTGGTGCAGCTACAGTCTACCTACCAAGTGGGACAGGTACGAATCATGGCGATACTCACCCGTCTTTTGTGTCCCAGATGGAAAAGGACCTCCTCCATATTTTTGTCTGCCCAGGTGGTAATTGTTGGCACATGTTCGCTGTAGAAGGGTGGAAGACTGGACAAAGATGGAAGACGGAGCAGGGATGGCACAGCAGAGTAGGATGGCACACTGCAGGAGGATGGCACACTGCAGGAGGATGGCAAACTGGGGTGTGTTCTAACTTCACAGTCGATGGGAGCAATGGAGTAGACTAGAAGAAGGGACAAGTCTGGAGCAGGGGGGAAGGATGAAGCACAGGGGAAGGCTGGAGCGCTGGAGAAAGCTGGAGCAGTCGAGGAGGCCGGAGCACTTTGGTGCAGGAAAAAACAATAGAGAAGAACCACAATGTTTATAAGCACGGCATTTGGTATCGACACGTGTCAGAGCACCAGAAAGGAGAGAGTTTATTCCTACACAACTGTCTACATACGAGTGGGGAGCCACAGCTAAAGCAATAGAAGCACCTAAAGTACAACGAGACTCTTAAATCCCTGGACAGAAACATCCTGCACTGGTGCCACAACAAAACAGGGCGGGCATTTCCATGCAGAGGTCCTTCATACTCAGCTGGGAGACTCTGAACTCCGGCAGACCAGAGGGGCAGGGGTCAAATTTGTCACCTTAGTGTACCCTTAGAGGAGGAAAACCTCCTCTAAGCTGTGCAAGAAGGACCAGGAGAGGTGGAAAGGAAGAGAGAAAATCCTGGCATTCCCTGTGTTTACCTTGCATTTCACGTTCAGATAAAAAAAAAAATCTTCACCATTTGGGAGGGGAGGAAGGTAAAATAAAAAGCTCCTGAAGACCTCCCTTAGGAGAGCGGCCCAGGAAACCTTGGAGAAACATCCCTGTGCCGACACAGAGGCAAATCTTGGGCAGCACGGAGGAAGTTCAGGAACGAAATGGAAGGCAAGCCTTTCAGAGAAGAAAGTCAAAGCAAACAGAAGGGTTTTACCTTGCACAAGGAGCTGTCGTGTCCCAAAGGGAGGGTGTTCCGTTGCTCAAGGGAGTCCCGCAAGGCATTTGATCTACAAGAGAAGAGCATAAGCCATCAGTCGCTGTAAAAGAGAACCGAGGGGGTTGATGAGGTTACAGTGAAGAGCTTCCCCAAAGGTCAGTGTTTCCTTTCTCCCCTTCGTCACCACATTCCCTGTGTTCCGTTACTTTAGAACAGTCTCGGATTTTCTTATAGGCGACTACAGCAAGTTGCACTTGGCACGAGGTATCGCCAGGCTGAACCCCAAATTCAACCCCAAAAGGGGTTCGAGGGATCTAACACCTCAAATCAAACCAATTTCCTTCTGGCAAGCTGGCAGCGGCCGTATCGCAGCTGGAGCTGGCTGCATCCAAGGCAGCTCCGGTACTGAGATGCCGAGTTAACGCCCGGCCCCAAGCCAGCAGCAGCGCAGGGATGCAGGGAAGAAACTGAGTTCACGCCTTGACGCCAGCCTTACCAAACGGCACCATTTCTTCTCCCGGCACAGAGCGTCTCGGTCTTTTCGCTGGACGCTCAGGAGAAAGGGCCTGAGTCTGAAAGAGAAACAAACAAAGCACCGCCCTGAGTTGAACCTGAACACCAGCCCAAGCCCACGGAAACTTCTGGAAATGGAGGCAGCTGTGGTCCGACTTGGGGACCGGGATTTGCTGGCTCAGAGCGCAGCAGAAGGATCTATGCAGGATTTCCGAGCAGCGTGCTGCCCTTTGGGTTTGATTGTTAATAGGGGCTCTCCTGCACGCAGGGATTAAACCCCCTCAGGCTTCCTGCCCAGTGCCCCTCGGGCAGCTCCTCAGCATTCCGGAGCTCAGCCCTGATTCTGGCTCAGGGAGAGCTGAGCCCCTCAGAAAGGTGCTTTGTACAAACAAAGAGTCAACAGCGCTCTCAGGCACAAATAATAGAGCACGACGGTTTCTTATTCCTCTCCCCCTCTGGGGCAGTAAGAAAAGTAACACTGCCCCTCTGCACCAAACTAAGGGGTCAAGCAGCTTGGGACTCGTTTTTACAGAGCCAAAGTCCTACAGGAATCCTCTCCTGGACTGGTGGATACCGAACCGAGCAGAGAGGGCTTTATCCAGAGGAAGCAGGCGGTCATGTATTTTGGCTGCTCCGTCCTCAGCTCCACGTGCCAGAGCAGAGCACGCAACCCCCAGCGAGGCAAAGCCAGCACACAAGAGGCGCCTGCTGTCAAGGGAAAAGAAGAGCCTAGGGCGGCACAGGTTCAGGAAAGTCTCTGCTAACCTCTCCCGCAGGCTCTGCTCCTGGAGCGGCATCGCTGCCCGAAGCCTGGCGTTTCCTTCCTTCCCTGGCCGCTAGCTGCGCCTCTTCAGCAGGCCCCTGAGCGCTGAGGAAAGAACACACAGAACAGGGATTTACAACCACGGGTGAGCTTCACACAAGCAAACTTCCAAAGCTAATTGCTGTATTTCCCCGTCCAAGCGCCCTGGCATCATCTCAGACACATACACAGCCACCGCACAGCATCCCCCGCCTCTCCCAGCCAAGGCACCGCTAATTATCCCGCTACGGTGGGATAATTCCCTTCTGTTAATGCTTCTTCACGTGTTACACTTGTTCGCAGCACCAAACAAACAGCTCACATGGAACGGGCTTTGTTTTACTCTGCACAGGTTACCCCCCCCCCACACACACACAAGCCGCACACTGCCCTTCAGCGGGGCAATGCCCGCGTACGCAACGCTGAGATACTCTCCCCGGGGGGTTCACCACCCACAGCCGCAGTTTTCCTCTTTCTACCCTGGGAAACCTCAAGGGGCAGAAATACCGACCAGCTTGAGGCTGAGAGGTCCGTGCAAGGACTCCCACAGGGGGCCTGGGAACACCTTGGCACCCTTACAGCCCGTCCCAGCCAGCGCTGCTGGAAACCCTCTTTGCAGCGGGGCTGTGCTCTGCACGGCTGCTGGGAACTGCTCCTGGTGCGGCCAGCGTCTCCCTCCAGAAGACGCTCCCTCCTCAGGGACACAGAAGCCACAGGCATGGCATGGCCATCGCTGCCCACAGCAGGGGGGCTGGAACAAGATGGATCTCTAAGGTCCCTTCGCACCCCACTACCACCCATCTGTTACTGGGAGCTCTGGGACACCGGCACCCGTTAGCACCTGGGAAGGCATCCCCGCTTCTCCACACGCCCTACGCCGGGACTCCCCTCCACCCGCTGCACCCCCTCACACACGCACAGAGACCTCTGCTCCTGCCCCACGGACGCTCCCAGGCCCGCTTCGGTTCAAACTTCCCGCTTGCCCGGCCCGGCCCGGCCGCCCCTGCCAGGGTGTGCGGATCCGCCCCTCCGTTGGCTCCTACCGCTGCCCGTCTGCGGAGGGAGAGCCCGGGGAAGTGAGGGGCGGCTCTCTCCTCTCTGTCTCCGCCCCCCCACCGCAGCCCGAGGGACGGGGGGGTGGGAGCGGCCGGCGGCCCGGCCCCTGGGCAGGTTCCCCCTCCGGTCTCCTCCCCCCGGCTCCGCGGGTGAAAGGACGGAGGCTTGCGGGGCTTACCGAGCCCTGTTCTCATCACATTCCCGGCGCTCGGGGCCTGTCTCTTCTCGCCCTCCCGCAGTAGCCACCGGCTCAGCCATGGCCGAAGACGCGACTGAGCGAGAGCGGCGGGTGAGCAGGACGCGCTGCCCCGGGCAACGGAGCCCACGCGCAACCGGCCGCCGAACCCGGCGGGAACGGCCGAACCCGGCGGGAACGGCCGAACCCGGCGGCGGGGCGGGAAAGGCGCCGGTTTCACCTTTCCCGCCGGGTTCGGCTGGTTCCCGGAGTCACCCCGCTTCCCCCTGCCCTGCCCTAGCAAGAACGGCGGGGATGCGGGGAGCGAGGGACGGTGCTGTGCGGGCAGCCGGGCGGGATCAGGCTTCTCGGGGTGCCCCCGGCTTGCGACACCGAAAATCCCGGCATCCCCTGTGTTTACCTTACGTTTCTCCTTCCCAGATAAAACAGGATTCCCCACCAAGGCAAAACTCATCCGTGTCACACAAGAGGAAGATCAATTCCTTTGAACGGTGCTACAGAACAGCCAGCGCTGGGGATCTTGTACCTTCACGTTACACTGCCCGCACTAGAGCTAGATGCTGCCTCTCTGAGCACAGAGCAGCAGAGATGAAGTCTCCAGTCCCATTTACAGCAGCTACAGTGCCACGTCCCAGCAACACCGGTGGGAGGTCCTGCCCCAGCACACTACTACCAGTTCCCTTCCAACTGCCTGGCCGTTCCATTGGCAAAGGCGCCTTTCTCACCCAGCTCACCTCCGCAGCATCACAGGAAAGCCTCCCCGCTTTGCTCCCTCCAGGAATGCTGGATCCTTGCAGAGTGTGCTGCTTAATGGGAGGCCTTGGCATTAAGATGCTGCCCAGAGCCAGCTGCACGTAGTGTCCGATGTCCCTGCTTGGGCTAAAACCCAGGGCAAAAGAAACAGCCTGAGGAGGAGGTTCTGGTACCCACCTCCCTCCCCAGACTCCCCCCAGCATGTGAAGGGAACGTTTGTAATCCAGGTACAGAGCAAACTGCACAGGCTGTTCCCAGAATGCTGGTATGATGCAAGGGGGTGGGGGTGGGCGTATATAAAGGAAACATAAGAAATCACATTTATGATAAGTAAGACATAAATAAGAGTAAATTCAATTACTAACTACTGCAAGATGCTTGGAGGGAAAGCTGATAAGGAAAACAAAATAAATGAGAGCAGGGTTGTGACTCGTGACCCCAGCATCCCAAGGAAGGTGGCACCTGGGACTGATAAGGAGGAAGCATCAGAAGGAAGGTCCTTAAATCCGGCACCAGTGCTGAGCTTTGGTGTGAAGTCCCAGCTGCCAGGACGCTCGGCAGCAGGTTCATCGCACCTGCTTAAGATTTCCAAGCCAGAGTTCCTTGCAGCTGTTCCACAGCCTCTGCTTTGGGTAACCCAGTGTCAGCTACGGTACCTTGGTGAGCAGAGCAAAGGGGTCTGTTTTTCTCCAGTATGGTGACTTCTTTCCTTTCCTTTCAGGGGCAGATGGCTTTTTGGGCAGAGCAGGTGGCAGATTTGGTAACCCCTCTTTTGAGGCTTCAGATCCATTCTGTTTCCGTTAGACAAAAGGACATCAAGCTAGCAAGCAGGGCTGGCAGGGGGACATACGTTGACTGCATTGCTGGTCTTAACACCCCCGTTTCTTCTTCCCCCTCTTCACAGGATGCACCGTTTCCCAGAGCCTTTTCATAGATCAAACTGTTTGTGAAGAGCAACTGGGGAAACCCAGCGTACACCTGTATTTATCGAGTGCAGGTTCACGGGAAGATGGCCAAACCAGAAGGCCTCATCTGAAACCAGAAGGCAGGGGGAGTGTGGAGGGTGGGGGGGAAGGAGGCCAAGTGTCATAAAAAGTATGGCAATTCAGATGGGTGTAGAAGGTTTGTCTCCAAAGTGGGGTGCACAAGGAAAGGCCACAGTGGGGAGGGCAGGAACATGTGGAAGATGTTTGATCTTCAACATAGGGTTTCCTTTGAAATGAGGAAGGGACCAAGCATTCCTAAGATTTAATTAAGAGGGGCCCAGTCTGGCTCCACTCCGTCTTGGGGCGCCCTGGGAAGCACTGCAAGTGGCACCGGCCCAGAGCAGGCAGCAGGGCCCAGCTTCAGTTTCCACTGAGGGAGACTGCCACCCGCCCCCCCAGAGCAGGTTCTGCAGGAGCTCTCCCAGGCACCCACCCCATGGAGTTCTTCCACAGCCAGGGTGAGGGAGCCCTGGGACAGGCTGCCCAGCGGGGTGTGGAGTCTCTGTCTCTGGAGAGATTCAGGACCCATCTGGGCAGCGACCTGTGCAGTATGAGCTGGGGAGCTGCTTTGGCAGGGGGGTTGGACCCGATGATCTCTCAAGGTCCCTTCCAACCCCTATGATCCCGTGAGTCTGTGATTCTCTGCCGGCGAGGGAAGAAGCAGGCCTGCTCAATGTGAGTGATAAAAGCAACTTTGTTTATTAGTTCTAAGTTAGCTCCTTTTATACATTGTGGCTAATATATTCCTATTAGTCAATCTATCATTGGTTATTTGTTAAGGGTTACATCATTATAAGCCTGCCTCTTGTTTTCATTCTTGCGGTTCCTTCATCCAGTTTTTCCCGGATTCACTTGCTTCTTCTGAGGGCTATCTTCGTTTAAGGTCATCTCGACCTTGATCCTGATTGGTCATGCCGTGCTTCTTCTGTTCTTCTTTAGTCTGCACTCCGTGCCTACGTGCACATACTCCAACAATTCCCCCTTTTTTCTTCTGAGCAACAAGAGCAGTAACCTTGCCTTGCAGGGTATAAGCTAACAAAGTGCATACTACTGTAACAGCAACTATAATAATCAACAGCCATCGTATACCTTCCTTAACCAAGTCACTAAGCCAACCTGTTCTTCCCCAAGAGCTTAACCAACCATCTAACCTCCCATTAAACACTGTAACCTTCTTTACATGATCTTTCAACCATTTTAATTGTTCATGGATTGATTGTCCATGATCTGACAAATTAAAACAACACTTTCCTTCAATGCTTTCACATCCATGACGTTGGGCAAGCAAAAGAAAATTAATTGCAGCTCTATTTTGTAGCGGAGCATGGCGGACAGAATCAACATCAAGCAAAAGACTGGAAAGTGCAAGAGAAGTAGCATTTGTTTGTTTTGCTAGCCAACACCCCAACTTGTTTAGGTGATTGTGTGCAGTTGTTGCTGACACCCCTGGAGCGAGAAGAGATGCAGATATAATCTCCTCCAGTGACCAGAATGTTACCTGGTCGTTGCATTCTTTGTTAAAAGCATGTATCTGCCTCCTGGTTTGGCAATGGTGACGGCTCGTGTTAAATATCATAGGGGTGTTAGGCGTTAGCAGAGATAAGCGGCCAAGCGTGCATGGGCCCCCTCTTAGACGTGACAGGATACCTGGCCAGGCACGGTCTCCGCATCTCAGAAAATTACCAGGCGGTAGCTGCAAGGGATGGTTAGTAGATATCGAAATGTTAGCCGAAGTATAATTGTACCGGCTTGTAGCGTTGCAATAAATAGCCATGCTAGAATTTACATTGGTGGGCGAGCTTTGGTCCCCACTTGGGTGGTTAAAATACAAGCATGCATCAGCCTTTACTGAACCCAGAAGCTCCAACTCCTGTGGTTCCTGAGGTGATACAGGAAGGTAACCAGCCCATCCATCCCATAAACGAAAAGCCATACTATAAAATGTGGCAATCTAAAAACTGCTAATTGGTTACACACACTGTTCACACCAAAGTGATTAATTAGTAATTATAACGAGTTTTGATAAGCATACCTTATAGCCAAACATTGTCAGTTTACCTTTAATGTCTAAAAGTTATCTGCACGCCTGCTGTGCTTTGGCCATCTCATTATGGCTGGTTCATGACATGTTCATTTACTTCCAAATACTTTCTCACAGCTCCTTGATTTAAGGGAGTCCGTACACCTGCTTTCAAGGCTGCTATGTTTTGAAAAAGTGATTACCAAAACTTCTCAGCATGAGTAATTTTGTTGTTTCATGGGAATTTCAAGGATACTGTCAGAGTCTGTGTTTTTGCGAGGAGAGCCAGGCTGCTAGCAGGCCTGCTGTCCCCCTTGACAAATTTTTCTCTTTTTGTATCTGCGCCACAAAACTGCTTTTAGAGGTTTCTGCAAGAGCCCTTTGCAGAAAGCTCAACAAGCACGGCAGTAAATGTAAGACAAGTACCGAATTGCCAAATTCAATAATTCAAATTTGACCATTGACAATATCTATCCTGAAATTTCCCACTCATCAAACCAATTTGTTGTTGTTATATCTTTTCTGTTTGATCTCTTAATTTCTGAATGCTCACATGAATCAACTGAGAGTGGTCAGTCAGATTCCTGCAGCACATACCTTCCAAAACTTTCACAATTATGTCTGTGAGCCAGCAGCACAAATCAGCTGCTGCATGCTTCACAGAATCCGCATCTGTAGCTAAGTGCCTTGATACCTTTGCTGTTGTACCTGTTTGCTTTGCCAATCAAGAGTGTCATAAGTGCAGATAACTTCAGCTTCACGTTTCCATGCAGGCACCGATTGCAGCCTGTGACCTTAGGCTGTGCAGAAATCACTGTTTCTCTAATTTTTATTTACCACTAACATACTCATATTTAAAAGAGTATTCAAAATGTCCCGCAGCAAAACTCTGACTCCATTGTGCTGCACTTGGAACACTTGACTTCAGTTACTGTGATCAGGATTGCGTCCTGGTTTATGCAAGCTTGATTTCTTCTGGATCCACAGCTTTATCTGCTTGGTTCCCATATCTGTAATGACATAGGCAGATCTCCTTTCCCAAGTTAGGACCTGTAACTTCATTTCACTAACATCTAACATGAACTTTTCCGTTCAAAACATACAGAGCCTCGTTTAATCAACCAGCTGGAGAGCTATCCTTCTCTCCCCCTTATTGTTTGTGAAGCAAACGCTTGAGAGTTTGATTCATATGTTCTGTCATGGCTTTGGACTGTACAAGCCCTTTAATCTCAGCAACCAACAAGTGGTATTGTCGTTAAAGCACTTTAGCAGATTGGTAAACAAAATTTCATGCAACTTCTGAGATCGTGCAAAGCTGTCTGTTGAGGGAGTAGCCCCGGCCGGTGCAACCAGCCTGTCTGCTCTCTGATTTCTCCCTGCTAGACCTAGATGTAGTCAGTTAGCTCAGTGTGGCTGTGAGTCTGGGTAACAGAGTACTGATGTATAATACCACACAGTGATCTAATCTAGTTAACACTTTTAAGTAATTTTTGAACATCATTTAACATGCCAACCCCAGTTTTGATTGCAATCCTCTGAGGTGTTACAGTACTTTTATCAATTTGTCAGTCCGAATATTTTCACACTGGCTTATTTTGAATTTTTCTATGGAGTAATCTGTAACCCCTTGCTTTTCAAATGCACTGTTAACTCATGAATCGAACTTTCAACGTCCAAGTTTTTTCCCACAATCAATATAGCAACCATATCAGGATGTGTTTTCTGTACTGGAGCAAACGCCCAGGCTACATAAGCCTGGCACATAGTTGCTGAATTTTTTCTGCCTTGTGGGAGCGTACCCAGTGACACCTTTTGAAAAGAAAAAACCCAATCTTTTTTTTTTTTTTTTAAAAAACAATTATTTTGCATGTCCCACAAACTTGTATAAGGCTTCACATGACCCTTAGTCAGTTGCTCCCGTATTAAATCATGTAAGTGGCCAATTTTTTTTTCAAGTAAGCAGCTATTGATCATTATTTTACAGGTTAACTTTTAAAGTAAGCTGCCCTTTTTCAATGCTCGCTATAAAAAATTCATTTTTGCTAAGTAACCAGCCTTGCTCTCAGTGGACAAACACAGCCCTGAATTTATAGCACATATGAACAAACGAATGCTGCAAACCAATTAATCAGACAAACGACATTGAGAGACACGAGTTGTCACATCCAGCCCATATGGGTGGGAGGGTTGGGGTGTGTGGGGGGTGGGGGGTGGGGGGAGGTGGGGTGGTTCTCGGCCACTGCCCGCAGTGCTGTTCTCCCCTCGCCATAAACCACAGTGTGATCCCGTTGTTCACCATGACTGAGCCCCGGGTGAGTGCTAGGACCCTGTTCCTTCCACCTCCCACTGGCCTACTACTAACCCTCTCTGCCACCCGCTTTTTCCCACATAAACTTTTCCCTGGTGATTTCTGCAATTGAGTAGGAATCAAAATACCCTGATTTAGCTGTTTTTCCCGTTCTGGCATCACCTTACGTGCCCAGGCTCCTCCGAGCAGTCTGTGCAGAGTCTCTTGGGTGTCAGGAGACAGCGATATATTGATGAATGTCCCTGATTCGATGGTTGTTGAAGCTGATACTTGTCCATCTCCATAGGATTCTCTGTCCTTTATGGTGCGGCCGATCCCTGGGTAGTCTCGGTGCTGCGGACGGGAGCGTGTCCCCGGGCCGATCCCCGTACTTTGTTGCCGGATCTTTTAATCCCGCCAATCGCCGCTTGATGGGTTCGTCTCAGCCCCGACGGCCTCGGTCGGTTCCGGATCCCTGGTGCGTTGGTCTCAGGGTCCCTTCCCGTCAGGGTCCTTTCCCTGGTTCGTTGGTCTCAGAGTTCTTTCCCTGGTTCGTTGGTCTCAGGGTCCTCTCCCTGGTTCGTTGGTCTCAGGGTCCTCTCCTTGGTTCGTTGGTCTCAGGGTCCCTGTTCGGGGGCCAATTGCCAGCGGGGGAAGAAGCAAGCCGCTCAATATGAGTGATAAAAGCAACTTCGTTTATTAGTTCTAAGTTAGCTCCTTTTATACATTGTGGCTAATATATTCCTATTAGTCAATCTATCATTGGTTATTTGTTAAGGGTTACATCATTATAAGCCTGCCTCTTGTTTTCATTCTTGCGGTTCCTTCATCCAGTTTTTCCCGGATTCACTTGCTTCTTCTGAGGGCTATCTTCGTTTAAGGTCATCTCGACCTTGATCCTGATTGGTCATGCCGTGCTTCTTCTGTTCTGCTTTAGTCTGCACTTCGTGCCTACGTGCACATACTCCAACAATTCTCAGCCAATGGTGCCTGGCAAGCAGTGAGGGGCAGGGCCCCCACCAGTCACTGCAGCGCCTGTCTCTGGCCTTGCACCACTCTGGCCCTGCTGCCCTGGGAACTGGACATGGCCCAGCAAGGCTTGGGATCGCTCTTTTGGGGTGGCCAGGGCTGGGGTTGGGAGCTCCTCCCTTACACTCAGGATAAAGGGGTCCTCAGGAGCAGATGGGACAGTTTGGCCTTCCGGGCCAGCTTCCAGGCTGTCAGTTTGTTGGTTACCCCATAGTTTCTGTCCAGTGGGTGGGGGGAGCCTGTCTGACCAGCCTGCTGGATGTCCCATTCCTCACCCTGGTAATGGCCCGGTTCTAGATCTTGCTACTCTCTGCTGGGGTTCGTTTGTGTCACATTGATGAGTGCCATTCTGCCCCTGGGTACCTTACTGGTAAAGGTTCGAGTTCGAAGTATCTAGAACTAAGGTATTGCTTAAATGGTGTATTGAAGTGTGTGTTTGATGTTTGACAGTTGTATGTTGGAGTTGTGTATAAATGTGAGTGAATGAGACTTGCACGAAGCGAGTGTGGAGCGTTTATCCGTGGTTCTGTTATCCTCTGAGGGGTTGTTGTGGTTTATACCTCAACGGAAAGCTGAGGCCACAAAGGTCAGACCAAAAAGCCCCCCTACCTCTTTAAGAGGTGGAGGATGGGCGAACGGAGCTAGCTGCAAAGCCAGAGGGAAAAAAACCACAGGCTTGCAAGGTTAGGATAAGGATAGTTTACTAAACAACAGGGAAAAGTATGAAAACAACTAACTACAGTGCTATTATTATATACAGTGCAAACCTCTCACCACACTATGCCATTTGAGCCGTGCCCGAACTGATTCAGATTCCCGAACGCAGCACTCCCCGAGCCCAGCACCCCCCGAGCACCCCCCTCACCACCTCCTGCCACGCCGATCCCAGAAAGAGAGAGAGAGAGAAACCGGAACTCCCACACGCCTGCTCAGACTGGCACTTCCCGAGCCCAGCAGTTTCCGATAGGTCTGGAGTCTCCCCCGGAACTGGCACACTGCGGCTGCCCAGACCGGGACTTCCCGTGCCTGGGTCCGAAGTCGCCCCTGCAAAGGGGGGGGGGCAGCCTGTCGGATCATGATGCAATTGGTATGGAATACTCTCAGGGCTAACATAGCCTTACTGCTGGGCTGAACCCAGGACAGGGGTGCAGCCAGAGAGAAGCAAACCAGTAAAAAAGCCCCCAAAAACAGAGTAAAGGAGAAGGTAAAAAGGTTTTATTAAAAAAATTATTGAAAAAAAAGGAAACGAAAGAAATAAACCCAAAAAACCCCACCCCAAAATGACTGTTCCCTAACAAAGAGGTTCATGGCAACAAAGCTCTTTTTATGTATAATTAAAATATTTCTTGTAATAAAATAAATGAATATTTCTTTTCTCACAATTAATAGATAGAGTAGAACAGAACAACAATTAAAACAAAAGTAAGACCAAGATGATTAAAGGTTAACTGCAGTTGTGCCCGTCTCACAGCAGCTGCTCGTAGATGATTTCCCACCCCGTCTTCCTGCACAAGTGAGGCATGTGGCTCTGGAAAGAGAAGGAAAGAGAAAGTCAGGGTGGCAAGGAGGCACAAAGACCCGGTTCCTTCAGGACGGGGAATGCAGCTCTGCCCTGCGGAGGCCACACCAAAGTGCCGATCCCAGCAAGCACGCGCCCAAGGAGAGGTACAAACCCTCAGCCCCTGCCCCAGGCCGCTGCCTTCACTCCCACGGCTCTTTTATCCGCGCGGAAAAATCCCGGGGCAAAAAGCTCTGGAGCTGTTGAAAACCTTCGCTCACCTGAGGAACGGTCACGGGCTCCTCTCAGGACATGCCGCCTGGGTATCGGCAGGCGAACACCCCGCAGTCGCTGCTGTGCTTTCGCTGAGGGATTTCCTAATGAAGGCAGAGGAAGACAGAGGATGTTCCCTCACCTCAGAGGACGAGCAGCAGGCGTTACCCACACCAGCCCTGCACCAACCGGACCCAACTCGTGATGCGCTTCCCACTCCCACAGGCTCAGAGGTTCCCCTGAGCTCTTGGCACACCCAGCTCTGTACAGCGCCGTGTCTCTGAAATCAAGGCTTGAGGCCTCGCTTTTCCCTGTGAGGGAACTTCCTGAGAAACACTGGCACCAGCCCCTGCTCTGTCACACACCGGGCTCTGTGCTCCAAGCCAGACAAAATCATCATCCCAGAGCTGGCTTTTGCAGCCTACATTGTCTGACAGTGGCTTAATGGATCCTTCAGCCTTGCGGAACGGGGGCAAAGCCAGATTCATCTTCATGGGGCAGACTACTTAAACGACCCCCAACCCACCAAACAGCAAAGAGAGCATTGGGCCAGCGGGGAGAGGCTCAGACCCTCCTGACAAGGAGCCACAGTTCACTTTCCAAACCCAAGCAGCGCTCACTTACGTGGGGCTCCACGCTGTGACGAGTCCACTGGGAACAATCCAGCTCTACCTTTCTTGTTTCCCAGCTTTCTTCGTGGAGGAATTTGCTGTTTCAACCAAAAGAGAACAAAAGATCCCTCTTTATCTCCATCCTTTAGTCCCAGAAAAAGCCAGCTGCTGAAGGAGACTCCCACAAAAAGCAGAAGCTCATTTCGGAACTGACCAAATCATGGCTTGCCAGAGGAGAACCAAGATAGGAACTGCGATGCCCACTGTGTACCCACATACCGGGTCCACCTCTGGGAAGAGGAAATACAAACGCTTTTGGGCAGAGGAAGTTCCCCATCCGGGGGCTGGGACAATACGAGGTGTCTGCCCTCCAGCACATGCTAGTACAGCCACCAGCTTACATGGATTCCAAGCTCTGCTGTCACAGAGAGAGCCACCAAGATCATGAAAAAGGACTAAAGAGCACCAGGTAACCGCAAGCCTGAGTTAAGTAGCGCGCACCTCAGGGGGTGCAGTCATGTGTCACCCTCCACAAGTCCAGACAACCAGATGCTACGTCACCCTGCTGTGTGGTGCAGCTACAGTCTACCTACCAAGTGGGACAGGTACGAATCATGGCGATACTCACCCGTCTTTTGTGTCCCAGATGGAAAAGGACCTCCTCCATATTTTTGTTTGCCCAGGTGGTAATTGTTGGCACATGTTCGCTGTAGAAGGGTGGAAGACTGGACAAAGATGGAAGACGGAGCAGGGATGGCACAGCAGAGTAGGATGGCACACTGGAGTAGGATGGCACACTGCAGGAGGATGGCACACTGCAGGAGGATGGCAAACTGGGGTGTGTTCTAACTTCACAGTCGATGGGAGCAATGGAGTAGACTAGAAGGGACAAGTCTGGAGCAGGGGGGAAGGATGAAGCACAGGGGAAGGCTGGAGCGCTGGAGAAAGCTGGAGCAGTCGAGGAGGCCGGAGCACTTTGGTGCAGGAAAAAACAATAGAGAAGAACCACAATGTTTATAAGCACGGCATTTGGTATCGACACGTGTCAGAGCACCAGAAAGGAGAGTTTATTCCTACACAACTGTCTACATACGAGTGGGGAGCCACAGCTAAAGCAATAGAAGCACCTAAAGTACAACGAGACTCTTAAATCCCTGGACAGAAACATCCTGCACTGGTGCCACAACAAAACAGGGCGGGCATTTCCATGCAGAGGTCCTTCATACTCAGCTGGGAGACTCTGAACTCCGGCAGACCAGAGGGGCAGGGGTCAAATTTGTCACCTTAGTGTACACTTAGAGGAGGAAAACCTCCTCTAAGCTGTGCAAGAAGGACCAGGAGAGGTGGAAAGGAAGAGAGAAAATCCTGGCATTCCCTGTGTTTACCTTGCATTTCACGTTCAGATTAAAAAAAAAAAATCTTCTCCATTTGGGAGGGGAGGAAGGTAAAATAAAAAGCTCCTGAAGACCTCCCTTAGGAGAGCGGCCCAGGAAACCTTGGAGAAACATCCCTGTGCCGACACAGAGACAAATCTTGGGCAGCACGGAGGAAGTTCAGGAACGAAATGGAAGGCAAGCCTTTCAGAGAAGAAAGTCAAAGCAAACAGAAGGGTTTTACCTTGCACAAGGAGCTGTCGTGTCCCAAAGGGAGGGTGTTCCGTTGCTCAAGGGAGTCCCGCAAAGCATTTGATCTACAAGAGAAGAGCATAAGCCATCAGTCGCTGTAAAAGAGAACCGAGGAGGTTGATGAGGTTACAGTGAAGAGCTTCCCCAAAGGTCAGTGTTTCCTTTCTCCCCTTCGTCACCACATTCCCTGTGTTCCGTTACTTTAGAACAGTCTCGGATTTTCTTATAGGCGACTACAGCAAGTTGCACTTGGCACGAGGTATCGCCAGGCTGAACCCCAAATTCAACCCCAAAAGGGGTTCGAGGGATCTAACACCTCAAATCAAACCAATTTCCTTCTGGCAAGCTGGCAGCGGCCGTATCGCAGCTGGAGCTGGCTGCATCCAAGGCAGCTCTGGTACTGAGATGCCGAGTTAACGCCCGGCCCCAAGCCAGCAGCAGCACAGGGATGCAGGGAAGAAACTGAGTTCACGCCTTGACGCCAGCCTTACCAAACGGCACCATTTCTTCTCCCGGCACAGAGCGTCTCGGTCTTTTCGCTGGACGCTCAGGAGAAAGGGCCTGAGTCTGAAAGAGAAACAAACAAAGCACCGCCCTGAGTTTAACCTGAACACCAGCCCAAGCCCACGGAAACTTCTGGAAATGGAGGCAGCTGTGGTCCGACTTGGGGACCGGGATTTGCTGGCTCAGAGCGCAGCAGAAGGATCTATGCAGGATTTCCGAGCAGCGTGCTGCCCTTTGGGTTTGATTGTTAATAGGGGCTCTCCTGCACGCAGGGATTAAACCCCCTCAGGCTTCCTGCCCAGTTCCCCTCGGGCAGCTCGTCAGCATTCCGGAGCTCAGCCCTGATTCTGGCTCAGGGAGAGCTGAGCCCCTCAGAAAGGTGCTTTGTACAAACAAAGACTCAACAGCGCTCTCAGGCACAAATAATAGAGCACGACGGTTTCTTATTCCTCTCCCCCTCTGGGGCAGTAAGAAAAGTAACACTGCCCCTCTGCACCAAACTAAGGGGTCAAGCAGCTTGGGACTCGTTTTTACAGAGCCAAAGTCCTACAGGAATCCTCTCCTGGACTGGTGGATACCGAACCGAGCAGAGAGGGCTTTATCCAGAGGAAGCAGGCGGTCATGTATTTTGGCTGCTCCGTCCTCAGCTCCACGTGCCAGAGCAGAGCACGCAACCCCCAGCGAGGCAAAGCCAGCACACAAGAGGCGCCTGCTGTCAAGGGAAAAGAAGAGCCTAGGGCGGCACAGGTTCAGGAAAGTCTCTGCTAACCTCTCCCGCAGGCTCTGCTCCTGGAGCGGCATCGCTGCCCGAAGCCTGGCGTTTCCTTCCTTCCCTGGCCGCTAGCTGCGCCTCTTCAGCAGGCCCCTGAGCGCTGAGGAAAGAACACACAGAACAGGGATTTACAACCACGGGTGAGCTTCACACAAGCAAACTTCCAAAGCTAATTGCTGTATTTCCCCGTCCAAGCAGCCCTGGCATCATCTCAGACACATACACAGCCACCGCACAGCATCCCCCGCCTCTCCCAGCCAAGGCACCGCTAATTATCCCGCTACGGTGGGATAATTCCCTTCTGTTAATGCTTCTTCACGTGTTACACTTGTTCGCAGCACCAAACAAACAGCTCACATGGAACGGGCTTTGTTTTACTCTGCACAGGTTACCCCCCCACACACACACAAGCCGCACACTGCCCTTCAGCGGGGCAATGCCCGCGTACGCAACGCTGAGATACTCTCCCCGGGGGGTTCACCACCCACAGCCGCAGTTTTCCTCTTTCTACCCTGGGAAACCTCAAGGGGCAGAAATACCGACCAGCTTGAGGCTGAGAGGTCCGTGCAAGGACTCCCACAGGGGGCCTGGGAACACCTTGGCACCCTTACAGCCCGTCCCAGCCAGCGCTGCTGGAAACCCTCTTTGCAGCGGGGCTGTGCTCTGCACGGCTGCTGGGAACTGCTCCTGGTGCGGCCAGCGTCTCCCTCCAGAAGACGCTCCCTCCTCAGGGACACAGAAGCCACAGGCATGGCATGGCCATCGCTGCCCACAGCAGGGGGGCTGGAACAAGATGGATCTCTAAGGTCCCTTCGCACCCCACTACCACCCATCTGTTACTGGGAGCTCTGGGACACCGGCACCCGTTAGCACCTGGGAAGGCATCCCCGCTTCTCCACACGCCCTACGCCGGGACTCCCCTCCACCCGCTGCACCCCCTCACACACGCACAGAGACCTCTGCTCCTGCCCCACGGACGCTCCCAGGCCCGCTTCGGTTCAAACTTCCCGCTTGCCCGGCCCGGCCCGGCCGCCCCTGCCAGGGTGTGCGGATCCGCCCCTCCGTTGGCTCCTACCGCTGCCCGTCTGCGGAGGGAGAGCCCGGGGAAGTGAGGGGCGGCTCTCTCCTCTCTGTCTCCGCCCCCCCACCGCAGCCCGAGGGACGGGGGGGTGGGAGCGGCCGGCGGCCCGGCCCCTGGGCAGGTTCCCCCTCCGGTCTCCTCCCCCCGGCTCCGCGGGTGAAAGGACGGAGGCTTGCGGGGCTTACCGAGCCCTGTTCTCATCACATTCCCGGCGCTCGGGGCCTGTCTCTTCTCGCCCTCCCGCAGTAGCCACCGGCTCAGCCATGGCCGAAGACGCGACTGAGCGAGAGCGGCGGGTGAGCAGGACGCGCTGCCCCGGGCAACGGAGCCCACGCGCAACCGGCCGCCGAACCCGGCGGGAACGGCCGAACCCGGCGGGAACGGCCGAACCCGGCGGCGGGGCGGGAAAGGCGCCGGTTTCACCTTTCCCGCCGGGTTCGGCTGGTTCCCGGAGTCACCCCGCTTCCCCCTGCCCTGCCCTAGCAAGAACGGCGGGGATGCGGGGAGCGAGGGACGGTGCTGTGCGGGCAGCCGGGCGGGATCAGGCTTCTCGGGGTGCCCCCGGCTTGCGACACCGAAAATCCCGGCATCCCCTGTGTTTACCTTACGTTTCTCCTTCCCAGATAAAACAGGATTCCCCACCAAGGCAAAACTCATCCGTGTCACACAAGAGGAAGATCAATTCCTTTGAACGGTGCTACAGAACAGCCAGCGCTGGGGATCTTGTACCTTCACGTTACACTGCCCGCACTAGAGCTAGATGCTGCCTCTCTGAGCACAGAGCAGCAGAGATGAAGTCTCCAGTCCCATTTACAGCAGCTACAGTGCCACGTCCCAGCAACACCGGTGGGAGGTCCTGCCCCAGCACACTACTACCAGTTCCCTTCCAACTGCCTGGCCGTTCCATTGGCAAAGGCGCCTTTCTCACCCAGCTCACCTCCGCAGCATCACAGGAAAGCCTCCCCGCTTTGCTCCCTCCAGGAATGCTGGATCCTTGCAGAGTGTGCTGCTTAATGGGAGGCCTTGGCATTAAGATGCTGCCCAGAGCCAGCTGCACGTAGTGTCCGATGTCCCTGCTTGGGCTAAAACCCAGGGCAAAAGAAACAGCCTGAGGAGGAGGTTCTGGTACCCACCTCCCTCCCCAGACTCCCCCCAGCATGTGAAGGGAACGTTTGTAATCCGGGTACAGAGCAAACTGCACAGGCTGTTCCCAGAATGCTGGTATGATGCAAGGGGGTGGGGGTGGGCGTATATAAAGGAAACATAAGAAATCACATTTATGATAAGTAAGACATAAATAAGAGTAAATTCAATTACTAACTACTGCAAGATGCTTGGAGGGAAAGCTGATAAGGAAAACAAAATAAATGAGAGCAGGGTTGTGACTCGTGACCCCAGCATCCCAAGGAAGGTGGCACCTGGGACTGATAAGGAGGAAGCATCAGAAGGAAGGTCCTTAAATCCGGCACCAGTGCTGAGCTTTGGTGTGAAGTCCCAGCTGCCAGGACGCTCGGCAGCAGGTTCATCGCACCTGCTTAAGATTTCCAAGCCAGAGTTCCTTGCAGCTGTTCCACAGCCTCTGCTTTGGGTAACCCAGTGTCAGCTACGGTACCTTGGTGAGCAGAGCAAAGGGGTCTGTTTTTCTCCAGTATGGTGACTTCTTTCCTTTCCCTTCAGGGGCAGATGGCTTTTTGGGCAGAGCAGGTGGCAGATTTGGTAACCCCTCTTTTGAGGCTTCAGTTCCATTCTGTTTCCATTAGACAAAAGGACATCAAGCTAGCAAGCAGGGCTGGCAGGGGGACATACGTTGACTGCATTGCTGGTCTTAACACCCCCATTTCTTCTTCCCCCTCTTCACAGGATGCACCGTTTCCCAGAGCCTTTTCATAGATCAAACTGTTTGTGAAGAGCAACTGGGGAAACCCAGCGTACACCTGTATTTATCGAGTGCAGGTTCACGGGAAGATGGCCAAACCAGAAGGCCTCATCTGAAACCAGAAGGCATGGGGAGTGTGGAGGGTGGGGGGGAAGGAGGCCAAGTGTCATAAAAAGTATGGCAATTCAGATGGGTGTAGAAGGTTTGTCTCCAAAGTGGGGTGCACAAGGAAAGGCCACAGTGGGGAGGGCAGGAACATGTGGAAGATGTTTGATCTTCAACATAGGGTTTCCTTTGAAATGAGGAAGGGACCAAGCATTCCTAAGATTTAATTAAGAGGGGCCCAGTCTGGCTCCACTCCGTCTTGGGGCGCCCTGGGAAGCACTGCAAGTGGCACCGGCCCAGAGCAGGCAGCAGGGCCCAGCTTCAGTTTCCACTGAGGGAGACTGCCACCCGCCCCCTCCGAGCAGGTTCTGCAGGAGCTCTCCCAGGCACCCACCAACACGGAGTTCTTCCACAGCCAGGGTGAGGGAGCCCTGGGACAGGCTGCCCAGCGGGGTGTGGAATCACCATCTCTGAAGAGATTCAGGACCCATCTGGGCAGCGACCTGTGCAGTATGAGCTGGGGAGCTGCTTTGGCAGGGGGGTTGGACCCGATGATCTCTCAAGGTCCCTTCCAACCCCTATGATCCCGTGAGTCTGTGATTCTCTGCCGGCGAGGGAAGAAGCAGGCCTGCTCAATGTGAGTGATAAAAGCAACTTCGTTTATTAGTTCTAAGTTAGCTCCTTTTATACATTGTGGCTAATATATTCCTATTAGTCAATCTATCATTGGTTATTTGTTAAGGGTTACATCATTATAAGCCTGCCTCTTGTTTTCATTCTTGCGGTTCCTTCATCCAGTTTTTCCCGGATTCACTTGCTTCTTCTGAGGGCTATCTTCGTTTAAGGTCATCTCGACCTTGATCCTGATTGGTCATGCCGTGCTTCTTCTGTTCTGCTTTAGTCTGCACTTCGTGCCTACGTGCACGTACTCCAACAATTCCCCCTTTTTTCTTCTGAGCAACAAGAGCAGTAACCTTGCCTTGCAGGGTATAAGCTAACAAAGTGCGTACTACTGTAACAGCAACTATAATAATCAACAGCCATCGTATACCTTCCTTAACCAAGTCACTAAGCCAACCTGTTCTTCCCCAAGAGCTTAACCAACCATCTAACCTCCCATTAAACACTGTAACCTTCTTTACATGATCTTTCAACCATTTTAATTGTTCATGGATTGATTGTCCATGATCTGACAAATTAAAACAACACTTTCCTTCAATGCTTTCACATCCATGACGTTGGGCAAGCAAAAGAAAATTAATTGCAGCTCTATTTTGCAGCGGAGCATGGCGGACAGAATCAACATCAAACAAAAGACTGGAAAGTGCAAGAGAAGTAGCATTTGTTTGTTTTGCTATATCTTTTCTGTTTGATCTCTTAATTTCTGAATGCTCACATGAATCAACTGAGAGTGGTCAGTCAGATTCCTGCAGCACATACCTTCCAAAACTTTCACAATTATGTCTGTGAGCCAGCAGCACAAATCAGCTGCTGCATGCTTCACAGAATCCGCATCTGTAGCTAAGTGCCTTGATACCTTTGCTGTTGTACCTGTTTGCTTTGCCAATCAAGAGTGTCAGAAGTGCAGATAACTTCAGCTTCACGTTTCCATGCAGGCACCGATTGCAGCCTGTGACCTTAGGCTGTGCAGAAATCACTGTTTCTCTAATTTTTATTTACCACTAACATACTCATATTTAAAAGAGTATTCAAAATGTCCCGCAGCAAAACTCTGACTCCATTGTGCTGCACTTGGAACACTTGACTTCAGTTACTGTGATCAGGATTGCGTCCTGGTTTATGCAAGCTTGATTTCTTCTGGATCCACAGCTTTATCTGCTTGGTTCCCATATCTGTAATGACATAGGCAGATCTCCTTTCCCAAGTTAGGACCTGTAACTTCATTTCACTAACATCTAACATGAACTTTTCCGTTCAAAACATACAGAGCCTCGTTTAATCAACCAGCTGGAGAGCTATCCTTCTCTCCCCCTTATTGTTTGTGAAGCAAACGCTTGAGAGTTTGATTCATATGTTCTGTCATGGCTTTGGACTGTACAAGCCCTTTAATCTCAGCAACCAACAAGTGGTATTGTCGTTAAAGCACTTTAGCAGATTGGTAAACAAAATTTCATGCAACTTCTGAGATCGTGCAAAGCTGTCTGTTGAGGGAGTAGCCCCGGCCGGTGCAACCAGCCTGTCTGCTCTCTGATTTCTCCCTGCTAGACCTAGATGTAGTCAGTTAGCTCAGTGTGGCTGTGAGTCTGGGTAACAGAGTACTGATGTATAATACCACACAATGATCTAATCTAGTTAACACTTTTAAGTAATTTTTGAACATCATTTAACATGCCAACCCCAGTTTTGATTGCAATCCTCTGAGGTGTTACAGTACTTTTATCAATTTGTCAGTCCGAATATTTTCACACTGGCTTATTTTGAATTTTTCTATGGAGTAATCTGTAACCCCTTGCTTTTCAAATGCACTGTTAACTCATGAATCGAACTTTCAACGTCCAAGTTTTTTCCCACAATCAATATAGCAACCATATCAGGATGTGTTTTCTGTACTGGAGCAAACGCCCAGGCTACATAAGCCTGGCACATAGTTGCTGAATTTTTTTCTGCCTTGTGGGAGCGTACCCAGTGACACCTTTTGAAAAGAAAAAACCCAATCTTTTTTTTTTTTTTTAAAAAACAATTATTTTGCATGTCCCACAAACTTGTATAAGGCTTCACATGACCCTTAGTCAGTTGCTCCCGTATTAAATCATGTAAGTGGCCAATTTTTTTTTCAAGTAAGCAGCTATTGATCATTATTTTACAGGTTAACTTTTAAAGTAAGCTGCCCTTTTTCAATGCTCGCTATAAAAAATTCATTTTTGCTAAGTAACCAGCCTTGCTCTCAGTGGACAAACACAGCCCTGAATTTATAGCACATATGAACAAACGAATGCTGCAAACCAATTAATCAGACAAACGACATTGAGAGACACGAGTTGTCACATCCAGCCCATATGGGTGGGAGGGTTGGGGTGTGTGGGGGGTGGGGGGTGGGGGGAGGTGGGGTGGTTCTCGGCCACTGCCCGCAGTGCTGTTCTCCCCTCGCCATAAACCACAGTGTGATCCCGTTGTTCACCATGACTGAGCCCCGGGTGAGTGCTAGGACCCTGTTCCTTCCACCTCCCACTGGCCTACTACTAACCCTCTCTGCCACCCGCTTTTTCCCACATAAACTTTTCCCTGGTGATTTCTGCAATTGAGTAGGAATCAAAATACCCTGATTTAGCTGTTTTTCCCGTTCTGGCATCACCTTACGTGACCAGGCTCCTCCGAGCAGTCTGTGCAGAGTCTCTTGGGTGTCAGGAGACAGCGATATATTGATGAATGTCCCTGATTCGATGGTTGTTGAAGCTGATACTTGTCCATCTCCATAGGATTCTCTGTCCTTAGGTTTCTTGTCTGTGCTCATAGGTTCCTTTGTCCACGGGGGCAACACTGTTCTGTGCCTGAATCGGTGATTCTCCGTCTTTGTAGTTTTCGGGTGGGGGCTCAAACGCTTTTACAACAGGGCATGCCGTTGCCTGCTCCGCTTTATGTTTTCCAGCTTTTCAAGGACAGGTCGAAGTTGTTGATGCTGGCTAACATTTTCGACTGCGCCATGGGGTGTTTTAGGCTCAGTAAAAGTCAGAGGCAGATAGATATTAAAGGCAGTTGGTTGTACGTTTGTTTTCACATTTTTTCTTTCCGAAGGCATCATAAGTGGAGGGAGTGCAGACCGTGGTGGCAGATTTACGTGCACTACTCGCTCCCCTTCAGTTCCGACAGATTTATAACTTTGCTCTGATAACACGGCATTTTTACTTAGCTTAGTAACTGGGATAGGTGAAAAAGCACCCAGAAACAAAAGCACATTCTCCGTAGTAGATTTTCTTTTTCTTTTTGAATCAGTTCTGTAGAACCCGTAACCGGTGTTAAAGCTGCAAAGGCTGAAGCGGCAGCAACGAGTTCTGTTTCCATTTCAGTTCCAACCGCAAAAAATTTGCCTTTCCGTGTCCACTCAGTTAACTCATGAACTGTATACGGGTTCTGAAAACAACCCTGGTCATACCCATAAGCTAACAACCCCGTTAACTCCTTCTTTAAATCTATACTCTTAGATCGGAGGGTTTAGCAAAATGACCCCTTGCTTGCCCTAGCGCCACTAGATCTTCCAGGTCCTTTACCGGACCTACATCCCGTTTTTGTAAAAAGCTTTGTAATACTTTGAGAGCTACCTCTGTTTCCATGACGTCTTCTTTTTATGGTGCGGCCGATCCCTGGGTAGTCTCGGTGCTGCGGACGGGAGCGTGTCCCCGGGCCGATCCCCGTACTTTGTTGCCGGATCTTTTAATCCCGCCAATCGCCGCTTGATGGGTTCGTCTCAGCCCCGACGGCCTCGGTCGGTTCCGGATCCCTGGTGCGTTGGTCTCAGGGTCCCTTCCCGTCAGGGTCCTTTCCCTGGTTCGTTGGTCTCAGAGTTCTTTCCCTGGTTCGTTGGTCTCAGGTTCTCTCCCTGGTTCGTTGGTCTCAGGGTTCTTTCCCTGGTTCGTTGGTCTCAGGGTCCTCTCCCTGGTTCGTTGGTCTCAGGGTCCTCTCCCTGGTTCATTGGTCTCAGGGTCCCTGTTCGGGGGCCAATTGCCAGCGGGGGAAGAAGCAAGCTGCTCAATATGAGTGATAAAAGCAACTTCGTTTATTAGTTCTAAGTTAGCTCCTTTTATACATTGTGGCTAATATATTCCTATTAGTCAATCTATCATTGGTTATTTGTTAAGGGTTACATCATTATAAGCCTGCCTCTTGTTTTCATTCTTGCGGTTCCTTCATCCAGTTTTTCCCGGATTCACTTGCTTCTTCTGAGGGCTATCTTCGTTTAAGGTCATCTCGACCTTGATCCTGATTGGTCATGCCGTGCTTCTTCTGTTCTGCTTTAGTCTGCACTTCGTGCCTACGTGCACGTACTCCAACAATTCTCAGCCAATGGTGCCTGGCAAGCAGTGAGGGGCAGGGCCCCCACCAGTCACTGCAGCGCCTGTCTCTGGCCTTGCCCCACTCTGGCCCTGCTGCCCTGGGAACTGGACATGGCCCAGCAAGGCTTGGGATCGCTCTTTTGGGGTGGCCAGGGCTGGGGTTGGGAGCTCCTCCCTTACGTTCAGGATACAGGGGTCCTCAGGAGCAGATGGGACAGTTTGGCCTTCCGGACCAGCTTCCAGGCTGTCAGTTTGTTGGTTACCCCATAGTTTCTGTCCAGTGGGTGGGGGGAGCCTGTCTGACCAGCCTGCTGGAAGTCCCATTCCTCACCCTGGTAATGGCCCGGTTCTAGATCTTGCTACTCTCTGCTGGGGTTCGTTTGTGTCACATTGATGAGTGCCATTCTGCCCCTGGTTATTCACACCTACCTTCCTTTGGCATTTGTGGGCCCGCATAAAGGAAAGAAGGTACCTTACTGGTAAAGGTTCGAGTTTGAAGTATCTAGAACTAAGGTATTGCTTAAATGGTGTATTGAAGTGTGTGTTTGATGTTTGACAGTTGTATGTTGGAGTTGTGTATAAATGTGAGTGAATGAGACTTGCACGAAGCGAGTGTGGAGCTTTGATCCGTGGTTCTGTTATCCTCTGAGGGGTGCAGCCAGAGAGAAGCAAACCAGTAAAAAAGCCCCCAAAAACAGAGTAAAGGAGAAGGTAAAAAGGTTTTATTAAAAAAATTATTGAAAAAAAAGGAAACGAAAGAAATAAACCCAAAAAACCCCACCCCAAAATGACTGTTCCCTAACAAAGAGGTTCATGGCAACAAAGCTCTTTTTATGTATAATTAAAATATTTCTTGTAATAAAATAAATGAATATTTCTTTTCTCACAATTAATAGATAGAGTAGAACAGAACAACAATTAAAACAAAAGTAAGACCAAGATGATTAAAGGTTAACTGCAGTTGTGCCCGTCTCACAGCAGCTGCTCGTAGATGATTTCCCACCCCGTCTTCCTGCACAAGTGAGGCATGTGGCTCTGGAAAGAGAAGGAAAGAGAAAGTCAGGGTGGCAAGGAGGCACAAAGACCCGGTTCCTTCAGGACGGGGAATGCAGCTCTGCCCTGCGGAGGCCACACCAAAGTGCCGATCCCAGCAAGCACGCGCCCAAGGAGAGGTACAAACCCTCAGCCCCTGCCCCAGGCTGCTGCCTTCACTCCCACGGCTCTTTTATCCGCGCGGAAAAATCCCGGGGCAAAAAGCTCTGGAGCTGTTGAAAACCTTCGCTCACCTGAGGAACGGTCACGGGCTCCTCTCAGGACATGCCGCCTGGGTATCGGCAGGCGAACACCCCGCAGTCGCTGCTGTGCTTTCGCTGAGGGATTTCCTAATGAAGGCAGAGGAAGACAGAGGATGTTCCCTCACCTCAGAGGACGAGCAGCAGGCGTTACCCACACCAGCCCTGCACCAACCGGACCCAACTCGTGATGCGCTTCCCACTCCCACAGGCTCAGAGGTTCCCCTGAGCTCTTGGCACACCCAGCTCTGTACAGCGCCGTGTCTCTGAAATCAAGGCTTGAGGCCTCGCTTTTCCCTGTGAGGGAACTTCCTGAGAAACACTGGCACCAGCCCCTGCTCTGTCACACACCGGAGTCTGTGCTCCAAGCCAGACAAAATCATCATCCCAGAGCTGGCTTTTGCAGCCTACATTGTCTGACAGTGGCTTAATGGATCCTTCAGCCTTGCGGAACGGGGGCAAAGCCAGATTCATCTTCATGGGGCAGACTACTTAAACGACCCCCAACCCACCAAACAGCAAAGAGAGCATTGGGCCAGCGGGGAGAGGCTCAGACCCTCCTGACAAGGAGCCACAGTTCACTTTCCAAACCCAAGCAGCGCTCACTTACGTGGGGCTCCACGCTGTGACGAGTCCACTGGGAACAATCCAGCTCTACCTTTCTTGTTTCCCAGCTTTCTTCGTGGAGGAATTTGCTGTTTCAACCAAAAGAGAACAAAAGATCCCTCTTTATCTCCATCCTTTAGTCCCAGAAAAAGCCAGCTGCTGAAGGAGACTCCCACAAAAAGCAGAAGCTCATTTCGGAACTGACCAAATCATGGCTTGCCAGAGGAGAACCAAGATAGGAACTGCGATGCCCACTGTGTACCCACATACCGGGTCCACCTCTGGGAAGAGGAAATACAAACGCTTTTGGGCAGAGGAAGTTCCCCATCCGGGGGCTGGGACAATACGAGGTGTCTGCCCTCCAGCACATGCTAGTACAGCCACCAGCTTACATGGATTCCAAGCTCTGCTGTCACAGAGAGAGCCACCAAGATCATGAAAAAAGGACTAAAGAGCACCAGGTAACCGCAAGCCTGAGTTAAGTAGCGCGCACCTCAGGGGGTGCAGTCATGTGTCACCCTCCACAAGTCCAGACAACCAGATGCTACGTCACCCTGCTGTGTGGTGCAGCTACAGTCTACCTACCAAGTGGGACAGGTACGAATCATGGCGATACTCACCCGTCTTTTGTGTCCCAGATGGAAAAGGACCTCCTCCATATTTTTGTTTGCCCAGGTGGTAATTGTTGGCACATGTTCGCTGTAGAAGGGTGGAAGACTGGACAAAGATGGAAGACGGAGCAGGGATGGCACAGCAGAGTAGGATGGCACACTGCAGGAGGATGGCACACTGCAGGAGGATGGCAAACTGGGGTGTGTTCTAACTTCACAGTCGATGGGAGCAATGGAGTAGACTAGAAGAAGGGACAAGTCTGGAGCAGGGGGGAAGGATGAAGCACAGGGGAAGGCTGGAGCGCTGGAGAAAGCTGGAGCAGTCGAGGAGGCCGGAGCACTTTGGTGCAGGAAAAAACAATAGAGAAGAACCACAATGTTTATAAGCACGGCATTTGGTATCGACACGTGTCAGAGCACCAGAAAGGAGAGTTTATTCCTACACAACTGTCTACATACGAGTGGGGAGCCACAGCTAAAGCAATAGAAGCACCTAAAGTACAACGAGACTCTTAAATCCCTGGACAGAAACATCCTGCACTGGTGCCACAACAAAACAGGGCGGGCATTTCCATGCAGAGGTCCTTCATACTCAGCTGGGAGACTCTGAACTCTGGCAGACCAGAGGGGCAGGGGTCAAATTTGTCACCTTAGTGTACCCCAAAGGGAAAACCTCCTCTAAGCTGTGCAAGAAGGACCAGGAGAGGTGGAAAGGAAGAGAGAAAATCCTGGCATTCCCTGTGTTTACCTTGCATTTCACGTTCAGATAAAAAAAAAAAAATCTTCACCATTTGGGAGGGGAGGAAGGTAAAATAAAAAGCTCCTGAAGACCTCCCTTAGGAGAGCGGCCCAGGAAACCTTGGAGAAACATCCGTGTGCCGACACAGAGACAAATCTTGGGCAGCACGGAGGAAGTTCAGGAACGAAATGGAAGGCAAGCCTTTCAGAGAAGAAAGTCAAAGCAAACAGAAGGGTTTTACCTTGCACAAGGAGCTGTCGTGTCCCAAAGGGAGGGTGTTCCGTTGCTCAAGGGAGTCCCGCAAGGCATTTGATCTACAAGAGAAGAGCATAAGCCATCAGTCGCTGTAAAAGAGAACCGAGGAGGTTGATGAGGTTACAGTGAAGAGCTTCCCCAAAGGTCAGTGTTTCCTTTCTCCCCTTCGTCACCACATTCCCTGTGTTCCGTTACTTTAGAACAGTCTCGGATTTTCTTATAGGCGACTACAGCAAGTTGCACTTGGCACGAGGTATCGCCAGGCTGAACCCCAAATTCAACCCCAAAAGGGGTTCGAGGGATCTAACACCTCAAATCAAACCAATTTCCTTCTGGCAAGCTGGCAGCGGCCGTATCGCAGCTGGAGCTGGCTGCATCCAAGGCAGCTCCGGTACTGAGATGCCGAGTTAACGCCCGGCCCCAAGCCAGCAGCAGCGCAGGGATGCAGGGAAGAAACTGAGTTCACGCCTTGACGCCAGCCTTACCAAACGGCACCATTTCTTCTCCCGGCACAGAGCGTCTCGGTCTTTTCGCTGGACGCTCAGGAGAAAGGGCCTGAGTCTGAAAGAGAAACAAACAAAGCACCGCCCTGAGTTTAACCTGAACACCAGCCCAAGCCCACGGAAACTTCTGGAAATGGAGGCAGCTGTGGTCCGACTTGGGGACCGGGATTTGCTGGCTCAGAGCGCAGCAGAAGGATCTATGCAGGATTTCCGAGCAGCGTGCTGCCCTTTGGGTTTGATTGTTAATAGGGGCTCTCCTGCACGCAGGGATTAAACCCCCTCAGGCTTCCTGCCCAGTTCCCCTCGGGCAGCTCGTCAGCATTCCGGAGCTCAGCCCTGATTCTGGCTCAGGGAGAGCTGAGCCCCTCAGAAAGGTGCTTTGTACAAACAAAGAGTCAACAGCGCTCTCAGGCACAAATAATAGAGCACGACGGTTTCTTATTCCTCTCCCCCTCTGGGGCAGTAAGAAAAGTAACACTGCCCCTCTGCACCAAACTAAGGGGTCAAGCAGCTTGGGACTCGTTTTTACAGAGCCAAAGTCCTACAGGAATCCTCTCCTGGACTGGTGGATACCGAACCGAGCAGAGAGGGCTTTATCCAGAGGAAGCAGGCGGTCATGTATTTTGGCTGCTCCGTCCTCAGCTCCACGTGCCAGAGCAGAGCACGCAACCCCCAGCGAGGCAAAGCCAGCACACAAGAGGCGCCTGCTGTCAAGGGAAAAGAAGAGCCTAGGGCGGCACAGGTTCAGGAAAGTCTCTGCTAACCTCTCCCGCAGGCTCTGCTCCTGGAGCGGCATCGCTGCCCGAAGCCTGGCGTTTCCTTCCTTCCCTGGCCGCTAGCTGCGCCTCTTCAGCAGGCCCCTGAGCGCTGAGGAAAGAACACACAGAACAGGGATTTACAACCACGGGTGAGCTTCACACAAGCAAACTTCCAAAGCTAATTGCTGTATTTCCCCGTCCAAGCGCCCTGGCATCATCTCAGACACATACACAGCCACCGCACAGCATCCCCCGCCTCTCCCAGCCAAGGCACCGCTAATTATCCCGCTACGGTGGGATAATTCCCTTCTGTTAATGCTTCTTCACGTGTTACACTTGTTCGCAGCACCAAACAAACAGCTCACATGGAACGGGCTTTGTTTTACTCTGCACAGGTTACCCCCCCCACACACACACACAAGCCGCACACTGCCCTTCAGCGGGGCAATGCCCGCGTACGCAACGCTGAGATACTCTCCCCGGGGGGTTCACCACCCACAGCCGCAGTTTTCCTCTTTCTACCCTGGGAAACCTCAAGGGGCAGAAATACCGACCAGCTTGAGGCTGAGAGGTCCGTGCAAGGACTCCCACAGGGGGCCTGGGAACACCTTGGCACCCTTACAGCCCGTCCCAGCCAGCGCTGCTGGAAACCCTCTTTGCAGCGGGGCTGTGCTCTGCACGGCTGCTGGGAACTGCTCCTGGTGCGGCCAGCGTCTCCCTCCAGAAGACGCTCCCTCCTCAGGGACACAGAAGCCACAGGCATGGCATGGCCATCGCTGCCCACAGCAGGGGGGCTGGAACAAGATGGATCTCTAAGGTCCCTTCGCACCCCACTACCACCCATCTGTTACTGGGAGCTCTGGGACACCGGCACCCGTTAGCACCTGGGAAGGCATCCCCGCTTCTCCACACGCCCTACGCCGGGACTCCCCTCCACCCGCTGCACCCCCTCACACACGCACAGAGACCTCTGCTCCTGCCCCACGGACGCTCCCAGGCCCGCTTCGGTTCAAACTTCCCGCTTGCCCGGCCCGGCCCGGCCGCCCCTGCCAGGGTGTGCGGATCCGCCCCTCCGTTGGCTCCTACCGCTGCCCGTCTGCGGAGGGAGAGCCCGGGGAAGTGAGGGGCGGCTCTCTCCTCTCTGTCTCCGCCCCCCCACCGCAGCCCGAGGGACGGGGGGGTGGGAGCGGCCGGCGGCCCGGCCCCTGGGCAGGTTCCCCCTCCGGTCTCCTCCCCCCGGCTCCGCGGGTGAAAGGACGGAGGCTTGCGGGGCTTACCGAGCCCTGTTCTCATCACATTCCCGGCGCTCGGGGCCTGTCTCTTCTCGCCCTCCCGCAGTAGCCACCGGCTCAGCCATGGCCGAAGACGCGACTGAGCGAGAGCGGCGGGTGAGCAGGACGCGCTGCCCCGGGCAACGGAGCCCACGCGCAACCGGCCGCCGAACCCGGCGGGAACGGCCGAACCCGGCGGGAACGGCCGAACCCGGCGGCGGGGCGGGAAAGGCGCCGGTTTCACCTTTCCCGCCGGGTTCGGCTGGTTCCCGGAGTCACCCCGCTTCCCCCTGCCCTGCCCTAGCAAGAACGGCGGGGATGCGGGGAGCGAGGGACGGTGCTGTGCGGGCAGCCGGGCGGGATCAGGCTTCTCGGGGTGCCCCCGGCTTGCGACACCGAAAATCCCGGCATCCCCTGTGTTTACCTTACGTTTCTCCTTCCCAGATAAAACAGGATTCCCCACCAAGGCAAAACTCATCCGTGTCACACAAGAGGAAGATCAATTCCTTTGAACGGTGCTACAGAACAGCCAGCGCTGGGGATCTTGTACCTTCACGTTACACTGCCCGCACTAGAGCTAGATGCTGCCTCTCTGAGCACAGAGCAGCAGAGATGAAGTCTCCAGTCCCATTTACAGCAGCTACAGTGCCACGTCCCAGCAACACCGGTGGGAGGTCCTGCCCCAGCACACTACTACCAGTTCCCTTCCAACTGCCTGGCCGTTCCATTGGCAAAGGCGCCTTTCTCACCCAGCTCACCTCCGCAGCATCACAGGAAAGCCTCCCCGCTTTGCTCCCTCCAGGAATGCTGGATCCTTGCAGAGTGTGCTGCTTAATGGGAGGCCTTGGCATTAAGATGCTGCCCAGAGCCAGCTGCACGTAGTGTCCGATGTCCCTGCTTGGGCTAAAACCCAGGGCAAAAGAAACAGCCTGAGGAGGAGGTTCTGGTACCCACCTCCCTCCCCAGACTCCCCCCAGCGTGTGAAGGGAACGTTTGTAATCCGGGTACAGAGCAAACTGCACAGGCTGTTCCCAGAATGCTGGTATGATGCAAGGGGGTGGGGGCGGGCGTATATAAAGGAAACATAAGAAATCACATTTATGATAACTAAGACATAAATAAGAGTAAATTCAATTACTAACTACTGCAAGATGCTTGGAGGGAAAGCTGATAAGGAAAACAAAATAAATGAGAGCAGGGTTGTGACTCGTGACCCCAGCATCCCAAGGAAGGTGGCACCTGGGACTGATAAGGAGGAAGCATCAGAAGGAAGGTCCTTAAATCCGGCACCAGTGCTGAGCTTTGGTGTGAAGTCCCAGCTGCCAGGACGCTCGGCAGCAGGTTCATCGCACCTGCTTAAGATTTCCAAGCCAGAGTTCCTTGCAGCTGTTCCACAGCCTCTGCTTTGGGTAACCCAGTGTCAGCTACGGTACCTTGGTGAGCAGAGCAAAGGGGTCTGTTTTTCTCCAGTATGGTGACTTCTTTCCTTTCCCTTCAGGGGCAGATGGCTTTTTGGGCAGAGCAGGTGGCAGATTTGGTAACCCCTCTTTTGAGGCTTCAGATCCATTCTGTTTCCGTTAGACAAAAGGACATCAAGCTAGCAAGCAGGGCTGGCAGGGGGACATACGTTGACTGCATTGCTGGTCTTAACACCCCCGTTTCTTCTTCCCCCTCTTCACAGGATGCACCGTTTCCCAGAGCCTTTTCATAGATCGAACTGTTTGTGAAGAGTCTGGGGAAACCCAGCGTACACCTGTATTTATCGAGTGCAGGTTCACGGGAAGATGGCCAAACCAGAAGGCCTCATCTGAAACCAGAAGGCAGGGGGAGTGTGGAGGGTGGGGGGGAAGGAGGCCAAGTGTCATAAAAAGTATGGCAATTCAGATGGGTGTAGAAGGTTTGTCTCCAAAGTGGGGTGCACAAGGAAAGGCCACAGTGGGGAGGGCAGGAACATGTGGAAGATGTTTGATCTTCAACATAGGGTTTCCTTTGAAATGAGGAAGGGACCAAGCATTCCTAAGATTTAATTAAGAGGGGCCCAGTCTGGCTCCACTCCGTCTTGGGGCGCCCTGGGAAGCACTGCAAGTGGCACCGGCCCAGAGCAGGCAGCAGGGCCCAGCTTCAGTTTCCACTGAGGGAGACTGCCACCCGCCCCCCCAGAGCAGGTTCTGCAGGAGCTCTCCCAGGCACCCACCCCATGGAGTTCTTCCACAGCCAGGGTGAGGGAGCCCTGGGACAGGCTGCCCAGCGGGGTGTGGAGTCTCCGTCTCTGGAGAGATTCAGGACCCATCTGGGCAGCGACCTGTGCAGTATGAGCTGGGGAGCTGCTTTGGCAGGGGGGTTGGACCCGATGATCTCTCAAGGTCCCTTCCAACCCCTATGATCCCGTGAGTCTGTGATTCTCAGCCAATGGTGCCTGGCAAGCAGTGAGGGGCAGGGCCCCCACCAGTCACTGCAGCGCCTGTCTCTGGCCTTGCACCACTCTGGCCCTGCTGCCCTCTGGAACTGGACATGGCCCAGCAAGGCTTGGGATCGCTCTTTTGGGGTGGCCAGGGCTGGGGTTGGGAGCTCCTCCCTTACGTTCAGGCTCGTGCCATTATCAGTGTCAGCTCACAAGAGGCAAAGGAGCAGAATCAAACCGGAGGCTGTAGGCGAACAGAGGTGAAGCGTGGCAGCTCAGGGTGGATGTGTGTAAGTACTTTATTCGTGGCCTGGAGGAAGGAGCAAAATCTGGCAAGTCTACAATCAAGTAGGAAACGCAATCAAGTCGGAAAACAAGCTTCATGAATTCAAGATAAGGTTAGAAATTGCCCTCAGTAGGAGGATGCAGCTGCACACCAATGGTGCGTGCCCTGAGACACCGGGACAGCGCTTGGCTGCAGCAGCCCCGGAGCAGACCTGGTGCAGCCCCAACAGCAGTTCAGCACTCTGCTCCAACAGGACTGAATTTCAGAGAGCCCTTGATTCGCCCCCAGCTGTAGTGTTTGTGTAAAGAAAAGGGATGGCATGAGACTGGCCAAACAGATTCAGGGGGTGGACAGACAGCTGGATACCTCTGGTTCCAAACAGGCACAGTGCTACATCCCCAGCTGTACAGAGCCAGCTCTGATGGGATTTGACCCCACGCCGCCTCTGCTCCTGGGAAGGGGACACCCGCCTCACACCAGGGGGACTTCTGTCCCACCTGGGAGCTCCCACAGGGGACGGAGCTGTTGCCCCTGCCAGAGGCCAGAGGAGTCCTGTCTCCCCTCTGAGAGCTGCCAGCGCCTGGTGCCAAGTCCATGACAAAGGCTGACCTCAAGCCAAAACAGGCTGAACTTACTCCCCCTCATCCTCCTCCCTAAAAGGAGCTGCTGCTGCTGGGGGTCTCAGGCTGAGACAGAGGAGAGGGGAGGAAGAGAATGGATATCCACAGGTGGCGCTGCCTGGGACTCAGGAAAAGCCAGGAGAGCAACAGAGGAGACAGAAAGGGACAGTGAACACCACAGCCCAGGCTGCCCCCGAGCCCTCAGCCCTGTTGGCTCAGGAGGAAGTAACAGCACAGAACAGGGTGGGCTTGCTCCCCATGCAGCCCCCCGTGCTCCCTCCCCCAGGCAGAGGCAGGACAGGCAGCGTCACCACCACGTCGCTGATCAGAGGTGGCAGGTATCTATGGCTCCATCTCTGGGCGACATCACCCTAAGACAGCCCAGAGCAGCAGCATTCGGCCACGTTTCTGTCCGTCAGTCAGTCTCAGGCAGTCCATCACTGATTTTTGTTTGCTCCTGCCGCCCAAAGATCTGCAAGACAGTGGGGAGGTGGGTACACAGTCCTGCCTGGGCCTGCCCTGCTCACGGGAGGGCTGCCAGGCAGGATGTAGGCAAGGGGATGGAGGGGAAGAAAAGAAACACCCCCCTCCCCCAGAAAGCACCAGGCCCCAGCTCCCTCCCCACCTCTCCAGGTGGATGCAGCCACAGCAAGTCCTGCGTGCAGTTCAGTTGCAACGCCAGACCCACTGTGGTAACACGGGCAAGGAAGGGGAGACAGAGGCCCTGAGGACTCCCTGTGCCCAGTCCTCCCCAAAGGGGGACATCACATTCCTTCCAGGGACACTCAGAGGTGTCCAGCCTCAGAAGGACAAGAAATAACCTTGTCAATGGAAAGCTCACAGGAAGAACCCAGCAAGTTCTCCTGCTCTTCCCAGCATCCCTAGGATTGTCCACCAGGACTCAGAGCTGTTCCCCATGGTGTTCTGCTCCCGCTCTGCCAGAGGCACGGCGAGTGCCCCTGCTCTGCCTTCCCAAAAGTGGAGGAAGGCTTGAGAAAAGCGCTGCCAAGCCAAGACCTGGGCTGACTGCCTTTGCCCAGGGACCCCAACATGCAGCACCTGCCCCCTCCTCCCCCACACAGTGCCTTGGGCTCACAGAGCCAGGTATCAGTATGGGATACCCAAAGCCCATAAGAAGGCAATGCCGTGCCCCTCTACCCCACTAAGAGGGTTCCTGACACAAGCTCTGCTCTAACCCCATGGAGGGGAAATGCACGTCACCTAGAGCTTAGCAGAGGATGAAGCAATACCCAGCAAGGCAGGGAAGTCATTGGCAGAAGTCAGCCAGCTCCCACCATCCACGACCAGGGTGGTGCCTGTCACATAGGAGGAGAGAGGGCTCGCCAGGTACAGCGTGCTGTGGGCAATCTCTGTCTTGTTTCCTGCGCGGTGGAGGGGGATAGTGTCGAACTGTCTTGCATCCTCAGCAAATTTCCCACCTAAGAGCAGTAGAAGAGTCAGCTAGGGCCATGGGACCACCTGCCCATCGCATGCCGCCCACTAGATGCTGCAGCACCACTTGTGTGGGGCTCGCTGAGAGCCCCAGGAAACTGAGAGGAGATCCTGGCACAGCCCTGGGGTCAAAGGCTTGAGGGGAGAGTTAAACAAGGGGAGCTCAAGCCCAGCAGTGAGAGAGTTCAAGACCAGACCCCAGAGATCACTCCCAGCCTCTGGGGCTGAACAGACACTCGGCAAATGGAGTGCAAGAGCTGTGCATTGGGCAAACAACCGGCTGGGCTGAGCTCTGGGGAGCGCAGTACATCCTGGAGTCAGAGAGCACAAAAAGCTCACAGAGTAAACAGTCCCTGCCAGGTACCAAGGATGCAGCAAGGGCTGCTCCCTCACAGAGATGTCCCAGAGCAGCTGTGTCTGGCAGCAATGGCCCCAGATACATCACGACACCCCATGGGGCTGGTGGTCCCTCATGGTCCCCAGCCAGAGGGACACCAACAAGCCACCAGAAATGGGAGCCCTGGGTTGCCTTACCCAGGCGCCGGTAGCCCTCGGTGCCTGTGATGGGGCCTGGAGCCAAGCTGTTCACTCGGATGTTGTTGGGTCCCCACTCCACAGCAAGGTGACGGGTCATGGCATCTAGGAAGAGATTATAAAAGGAATGAGAAACGGAGAGCAGAGCTGTTCCAGTAACTTTCTGGGGGGCAAAAAGCCACAGGAGAACCTAACCGAGACCAAAGGCCCTGGAGGAGAAGAGCCTCATCCCAAACTCGGGCACATAGTAACCATCCCGATTCATATTTGGCTCTCACATGGACATCTTCCCATCCCAGAATTTGGGAAGAACCAGCTTCCTTACTGGCCCCACAGAGCCTACAGAGCCCCAGCAAGGCATGTTTAGGTACCTATGGCAGCCTTGGCAGTACCAGCATGCACCTGGAGGGCCTGCCCTCGGTAGCTCAGGGTTGCTGTGATGTTAACGATGACCCCACCGTGGTCCTGGGGAAGGAAAGGAGACATGGCATTAGGTGGGGAACAGCACAAGGGGTCACATTGGAGAGCGGTGGGACAAATGAGTCTAGGAGGGATGGTGATCCACAGGCAAAGCCACTTCCATGCTGGTAACTCATTGCAGGGGCAGTGTTGCCCACCTGGCCTCACTGAGCCAGGGCAGCCAGTGGGGCCCTTCCAGCGAGGTGGGAGATGCAGGGGCTGTGCAAAGGCCATGGGAAAGCAGAAGAGCTGGGAAAGCAGCAGCAGGTCACGGCTCCTTCCCAGGCAGGGGGCAGAGCATACAGGAAGGCACCACAACCATCGAAGCACCAGGGTGGGCAGGATTCCTCGTTCCAGCACAGGAGCTGGGAGGGAACAGACTGGATCTGAGCAGGGTGGGTGGCAGAGGCACAGCAGCACAGCCTTGGGCACATAGGTGCTGCGCTCCCCTCTGCTCTCCACACTTCCCTCAATAGCTCAAAGGATTTCGTCTGACACCAAGCCCCTGCCTACTGACAGCCTTTCCAGCAGCCACCCTGGCTCTGGTTCCACTTACCCGGAAATACTTCTCAAAGAGGACTTTGGAGGTGTTGAAGGTGCCAATGGTGTCGATGTCTATCACTGTCTTGAAGGCGTTGAAGGACAGGGCGCTGGCTGGGCACAAGAAGTTTCCTGCAGCACCTGCAGAGCAAGCAGCCAGGGAGCAGACACAGTCAGGACAGGGCCAAGAGAGACTGCACAGGCTCAGGGTGCTTCTGTGAGTGGGATGGTGAGTGGTACAGTTTGGGTAGACTAGAGAGCATGGGAAAACAGCCCTAATAAGGGCTTGTGGCTCTAGGTGCCCAGCAGCACAGCCTGAGAGCAGGAGGGTGCTGTGCAGCAGAGCAGGGATGATGGGATGGTCACCATTTGAGAAGAAGGCTTTGCTTCCTCTGTCACCATCCCTTTGCACTCTCAGGGGCTGCCCAGAGGCTCCCAGGGCAAAGCAGCATAAGCCAGGCACTAGGCAAACGCAACCCCCACACAGGAAAACACCCTTCCTAGAAGGAGCCCATCCCAAACCACCCCCTGGCTCGCTCACAGCTCACCATTAATGAGGATGTCGATCCGCTTGAACTCCTTCAGTGCCTCATCCACCGCTGATGCAATGGTTTGGGGCTGCCTGACGTCTATGCACAGAGGCAGGCACTGCTGGCCTGTGGCTGCCACCAGCTTTTGAGAGGCCTACACACAAAAACCACAAGAAGCAAACCCAACAGAGAGGTGAGCTTCACCCTCTCCTTCCACAGGCGTCAGCCGCCGGCCTCGTAACAGGCAAGCAGGGACTCAGGCAGGAGCTGCATCACTGTGAGCACCCAGCAAGCACCATGGGCAGGAGGAAGGCCTGCCTGAACACGTCTGGCTTTGGCCTGGCAGCGCCCAGAAGCCCTGGAGCGGCCAGGAAAAGCTCCCACACATCACGTCCCATCTGAATGCCAGGCTGAAACTGCGGCCACAACTCATTAAGCCCAGTTACCTCCGAGGCTTGTCATCCCAAACGGCATCTCTGCAGGGTGAGTACAAAGGTTGGACCCCAACAAGGCAGTTCTGGGCACGAGCCCAGGAAGGATTAACCTTTAGATCCCAAAAAAAACCACGTTCAGCAGGCAAAGAAGCACAGGCAGAGCAACAGTTGCTGGTGAGGCATAGCAGCCCAGCACCGCAGCTCGGCATCTGCCACACACTGCTCCACAGGTTCTCGTTGAGCACGGGACTCTCCCCGACAAATTAAAGCACAGGGGACGAACAAACTCAGCAGCAGCCCTGCAAAACACCCAGCAATGCTCCATGATCCTGTTCGGGCTCATCGAGTGCTTCTGTGAGCAGCTTTGAGCCCTCCCTAGCACACACCCCTCGGGCCTGGGAAAGCAATGCCTGTGTAACTCAGAAGACCCCCCAGACCCCAAGGGCTAAAAAGCTGCTGAGCTTTGCAGCTTGTTTTCTGGCACGTGAGCAGGGAGGAACGTGAAATGACAGCACTAACTCCTCCAAGAGCAGCTGGGCCACACCAGCCTGCTTTCAAGCACCAATTTTAATCTTTTATTATATCAGTGGACTCCACACATAGCTGCTGCTCTGAGCCTGGGACCACGGCACAAGCTGCAGTGAGGAATGGAATCAGCCAAACTCCAGACCAGGGTCAGAAACACAGGGGTGGCTGTCTGTTCTGCCCAGCCACCCACGGGGTAGCTACAGTCAGTACAGCTTCTTCACTCAGTGCTTTCCAACCCCATGCCCTCCCTGCCATATCAAGGTGCAAGATAATGGAGATTTTGGGGCTCAGCCTAGCACCTCAACCCACATAACTCTTGGACGAGGGAGGGGGTCTTGCTTTCCTTGAGGCTCAGCTCTAAATTTGCCCTTGGGCACTGTCACTTCGCTGCAGGTTGCTTCTTTCCATCTCAGGAACAAAAAGGTGATGCGATGCCTGGAACAGACACTCCCAGAGCTGGCAGGGGAAAGTGGCAGGGTGCACAATTAACTGAGCTCCGTGAAGCACAGTGGGTGCAGCCCACCCTAAACCCGCACCCATCCTGCGGTGGGCTGCCTGGGCCTGGGCTGCCTGCCTGGGCTGAAGCGCTTCAAGACAGGAGAAGACGGGGCAGCGCTGAGAGGGCATCCCTGCTGCTCCCAGCAGACAGGGCAGAAGGATTTCCTGGGGCTCACAGCTCTCCCCTCCGCCTGCCTGGCTCGCTGGAGCCACCGACTCACCTCCGACGTTCGCTGCAGGTTCCGGCTCGCAATGACGGTCCGGCAGCCGTGCCTGCGAAGAAGGGGCGGCTGAGAGGGACCACACAGCGCCGGCTGCACCTCGGCCACCCCGGGGGCTCCGGGCACTACGGGTCGAGCCGGCGAGCGGTGCGAGGTAGCGCAACGCCCCCGCAGACTGCCCCCCGGCAGGCCCCACCCGGGCTGCGGGGGTCAGCCCCGGGGCTGCCCGCCGCTCGCACGAGGCCCCGCCGCCCCTTCCAGGCCCCGCGCCCGCCCCGCCGGGCTCCCGCACCTCATGAAGATCTCGGCGATGCGGAAGCCGATGCCCGAGCCGCCGCCGGTGATGAACGCCACCTGTCCGCTGAGGGAGCGACGGGCCGGTCAGCGCCAGGCGCAGCCCCCGCCCGGGGCGGCCCCGGCGCCCCAGAGCGGAGAGCCACCCCCCTCCCCCCAGCACTCACGCCAGGATGTCGGGGCTGAAGAGGTGGCGGTACTCGCGGAGGCAGTCATCCGTCTCCACGTCCGCCGGCGGCCCGGACGCTACCGCGGGCTCGGCCATGGCGGCGCGATCGGCCCGCGCAGGGGCCGCCGGGAGACGGGGGGGGGGGGGGTCGCGCCGCCGCGCATGCGCGGGCGTCGGCAGGAGTTGCCAGGCAACAGGGCGGTGCCGGAGCCGCGTCCCGCAGCGCCGCCCAGCGTCCGCAGTGACGCACTGCGCTCCCGTGACGTCACCCCCCCAGCGACACCCAGTGGCAGCCCGGCCACAGCGCAGCCAGATCCCGGCGACATCCCGGAGCCCCCAGAGCCTCCCAGAGCCGCACCAGTGCGTCCCAGCACCGCCCCAAGGACATCCCAGTGCCTCCCAGTACCGCCCAAGTGCTCCCCGGTGCCTCGATATGCTCCCCAGTGCCGCCCCAGTGATGCCCAGGGACATCCCAGTGCCTCCCAGAGACACCCAGCACACTCCAGTGTTCCTCAGGCACAGCCCAGTGCTGCCCAGTACCACTCCTGTGCCTCCTAGAGCTGCCCAGTAAGCCCCCTGGACATCCCAGCGCCTCCCAGTACCACTCCAGTGACCTCCAATGCCTCCCAGTGCCTCACATAGCTGCCCAGTACTGTCCAGTGTCCCTTGGGGATAGCCCAGTGACTCCCAGAGCAGACCAGTTCTGCCCCAGTGACTCTGATGGACATCTTAGTGCCTCCCTGAGCTGACTAGTACCAACCCAGTCACTCCAATAGGCATCCCAGTGCCTTCCAGAGTTGACCAGTACTGTCCAGTAAGTGCCAAGGATGTCCCAGTGCCCCCCAGTGTTGTCCAGTGTATCCCATGGACATCCCAGTGTCTCTCAGTGCTGCCCAGTACTGCCCATGGAGCCACATGGACATCCCAGTGCCTCCCAGTACTGCGCAGTGAGCCCGACGGGCATCCCAGTGACACCAGGAGCTGACCAGTACCATCCAGTGCCCCCCCAGGACATCCTAGTACTTCCTATTGCCTCCCAGAACTGATGAGTACTACCCCAGCATCCCCCAGGGACACCCCAGGGCCTCCCAGTGATACCCAGTACCATCTACTGTCCCCCAGGCACAGCTCACTGCTTCCAAAGCTGCTCAGTACCAACCCAGTCACTCCAATGGCGCCTGTCCCGGTGCCCTCCCATTCCCAGCACTGTCCCAGGAGCAGACTGGACCCATGGCTGGGGGCACTGGGGTTTATTGGGTGCCCGTCCCGCCTAGGGCCCGTATGTGTAGTCCCGGTCTCCGCTCTCCCAGGCCACCAGCTCATCCCGCTGGAACCAGTAGCTGATCTCCTTCTGCGCCGTCTCCACCGAATCACTGGCATGAACCACGTTCCTGCACGGGGACGGGGACGGTGCCGTGGTCGTGGGGTCCCTGCGGCGTCCCCGCAGCCCCCTGACCCCCCTTACCTGCTGACGTGCATGCTGAAGTCACCTCGGATGGTGCCCGCTGCCGCTGCCGCTGAGTTCGTGTCCCCCACCATGGCCCGTGTGGACCTTACCACGTTGTAACCCTCCCACACCTGCAGGACAGGGGACACCTGAGCCCCCCCCCGAACCTTCTGGACGCCCTGACCCCCCCGTCCCGGCCCCTCACCATGGCCACCAGCGGCCCCGAGGTCATGTAGGCGAGGAGCGCAGGGTAGAAGGGCTTCTGCCGCAGCTGCTGGTAGTGCTTGTCCAGGAGACCTTGGTCCGCCTGACACAGTGTGGGGGATGGTAGGGACACCCAGACGGTGCACCCCCACTGACACCCCCCCCCCATCACCCCCTGGGCCCGGGGGCTGGCTCGGTGGGGGTGGGTACCTGGAGCAGCTTCATGGCCACCAGCTTGAAGCCGCGCTGCTCGAAGCGCTGGATGACATTCCCCACCAGCCGCCGCTGCACTGCATCCGGCTTCACCAGCACCAGCGTCTTCTCCTGCAGCTCTGGGGGGGCTGGAGGGGGTGGAGGGGCCGGTGGCACCCAGGTCACCAGCAGCCATCAGACACGAGCTGTGGCAGCAAGACCCCAGGCTGCTCCTGGAGCACTCCAGGTCGCTTCTCGGTCCCGGTGGGCGGCAGCAGCTGCAGGGTGACCCCGTCCCCATCCCAGTCTCCCTCCCAGGGACGGGTTTTCCTGGCCAAGCTGTGCCTCACAGACTGGGAGAGTCCCAGCAGGGAGGACACACAGCAAAGCCTGGACAGGCACCAGGAAAACCTCCACAGCTGAGACGCCCCATAACCCAAGTGTAGGACAGGCTGGCTCTGGTTTCGGCTGAGCCCACCACCCTGCCGTGTCCCAGTGCCACCAACGTGCCATCAGCTTCTGCCCACAGGCATCTGGACACCAGCGCTGGCACAAAGCAGGTCCCCAGTCACAGCTCCCCGCTGGCAGAGAGCAAAACCAAGCGCCATGGGACGCAGGGTCTGGTGTCACCATCACCCATGGCCCAGCAGGCCCTGCATGGTGGCCACCCATGGCAAGCTGGGCCAGGCATCTCGCCACCCCCTCAGCCCCGTCACTGGCCCAGCAGAGGCCACGCTGGCTGGAGGGGACAGAAGCCCCCCAAGGGACGGTGCATCCTGTGTGCTGGAGGAACAGGACAGGAAGGACACAGAGGGAGAGAGGACGCCCAGCCCGACACTTCACTGGCAGCCCCAGGTTTTGGGGTCTTGCCCGGGGCTGCGAGGCCAGCCCCGGTGCCAGTGGGGACGGACCTCACCATTTCACCCACTTTTCTGGGTGTTGCTGGACATAGCCCAGCTTCACGAGGGTCCCACCCTGGGTATGGTGCAGGGGTTGCCCCTTCCTGGCCCTGGGGACACTAAACCCCTCGGGAAGGTGCTGGGGGAGCCACCAGCGTCAGCCTCTGCCTCACCCCAACATGTGGGATGAGACCCCGGCACTGCCCCACACCACGAAGAAGCAGAGGACCCCGCGAGCCGGGCACCCTGGCTGGGGTGCTGTCCTCAGGAAGCAGGGCCGGGGTGCCAGGGGGTCGGGGCACTGGGAGGGGATGGGGCAGTAGGCACTGCGGGGACAGGAGTCCCAGGAGCAGGACAGGCAGGGGACTGAGGGCAGGACGGGGACAGGACCCAGGGATAGGATGAGGATGGGGACAAGGGGACCCAGGAGCAGGATAAGGGAGAGGCTGAGGGCAGCATGGGGATGGGGACAACGGGACAGGGCGGGGATGGGTACAGGGTCCCCGGGACGGGGTCCCTAAGGACGGAACGGGGATGGGGACAGGGTCGGGGCCGTGTCTCACCGGAGCCGTAGCAGCGGGGCCCGGGGGGGAGGCTCAGACCCGGCTGCCCCCGCAGCAGGCTCCGGGCCAGGCAGCGCCCCAGGGAACCCATTCCGGGGCCGGCGGGTCGGACCTGGCCGCGGCGGGGCTCGGCCGTCCCGCGGAGGCTTTAAGGGCCCGGCCAAACCCAGGGACGGGTCAGGTTTCCGGCCCTCCCCTTAAAGCACCCGCCGGGACAGGGCGGCCGCCGCGCCTGCCCGGAGCATCCCTGCCCGGAGCATCCCGCTGCGGGACAGACCCCGCTCGGGAGCATCCCCCGGCACGGAGAGACATCCGCCCTGAGCAGGGCTGAGCCCACAGCCCCTGCCCGGGCGGGAGCAGCGCCCGCACCCTGTCGCGCAGCAGCGCTGGGAAATGAAGGGGAGGCGAAGGCTGCCCCTGCTCTGCTCCCTGCAGCGCTGCCGGGGCGCGGGAGGAGCCCCTCTATCGCACAAAGCTGGGGATCAGAGGCCCCAGGGCTCCTCCCGTCACCTCACCTGGGTCAAAGGAGGCAGAAGACAGGGACGGGCGCTGGAGGGGAGGGGGTCACTCTGCTTCACAGCTCGGCGGGGGGTACAGCCCCCACACAGGGAAGTCACGCTTGATGAAGCTTCCCCTACCTGAGAGCTACCCCGGCGGCAAAGGGAGGGATGAGGGTGAGCTCTTCCCAAATGAACTCTTTTTCTGGCTAGAAGCTGGTGCCACCCACCCCAGCGGGGGCTGAAGGGGGGGGAAAAGCCCCTCACCCCCATGTGCTGCACAGGGTGGGGGTGGGAAAGGGTTTCTTTGGGGAAGATTGATGCAGCCAGCCCCCCACCAAATGGGCACCCTCCTGCAGTGATGGAGGAGGCGGCCGGGGTGCTGGAACCAGCCTGGTGCCAGTGAAGGAGAAGCAGGTCTGAGGGGGGTGGGGGTGGGGGTGTGTAGGGGGGAGCCTGGGCTTTGGCCACTTTCCAGCTGCTGCCCTTGACCAGGAAAAACATGCACAGAAAACAGACAGAAAACATGCACTTTCACCCTCTGTCCACCAAGTGTTTTGCAAGCAGCAGAAGCAGCAGCACCACGTGGGGAGGGGAGAGGAGCTGTGCCAGGTGCAGGTGAAATCCCCTTTGCCCACCACTGAAGGGGACCCCAGCCCAGGTGGGAGCTGTGGGTGGGGAGGCTCTGTGCACAAAACCTGCACATGGAGAGGCACAGGCTGGGCAGGCTGGGCGCCGGTTCACGTGCAACTTTCAACTCGAGGTGCCTGTGGCAGGGTGTGAAGTCCCAACATCAAACTGGTCCCAACTGGGACTGCGTGGACGTGAGGTGCTGTCCGTACACAGGGTCTCTCAGAGAGGGAGGGGGTGCAGCACAGGACGTTGGGTTTTTTCCCTACACCATTTCTAAAGGAACTCCCCTCACTCCATCTGCCCCACAACCTCTCAGCTGCCCACACACACTCATCTCCCTTCAAACCCAACTCCACAAGTGTTTGGGGCTCAACACCTCCTCCCCCACAGCAGGTCCTGTAACCACAGCGACTTCAGACTGATTTAGTAGGATTCCCAAGCCTCAGGCCCTCTCCTCCTGGCTGAAGGGGGACTGGGCTTTCAGCCCTGCACTCAGCCCCACGAGCAGGTTGCTCTGGCAGCAGTTGGCCTTCAGCTCAGGTCGGCTCTGATGCAACACCACGAACAGCAGCCACTCTTGATAAACACAGGTGAAAATCACTGGGAGGGAATCAACAGACCACAACAGGGAGTGGGAAACCTCAGGGAACACCAGCAGCCAACACACCGAGGGTAGAGCAGAGGAAGAAGCCAGGGCTGATGTGCAGTTGGGTACAGCACCTTTTGGGAGCACTCCCAGGAGCCTGGAAGACGCATTTCTGCAGGCAGGATGGGGGAGGCAGACACCTGCTGCTGGTCCTCTTGCCCCACGGAGGGGAAAGGCAGCGCCTGCACCATGAAACATGTTTTGCTCTGGCCTGTGACAGGCCTATGAGGAGAGCAGCTGAAGGAACCAGTTCTTTAAAACAACAAAGTAAGCACTTTATTTCCATTAAGCATGTTGTTTTAGTATCACAATGGAATGATGAGAAAAACGTTTAAAAAAAACCCCAAGAAGTCTGTAACCCCCACGAACAGCAGGGGGATCTGCTCAAGGCAATTTAAAATCAACAGGAGTGACAGAAGTGCCAAATCAGTCCCAACATCACGAGTCTCCTCCTCAGAGCTGGGTGGGCAGGTGGAATGACACGAAGGTTAGAATGTCTGAAGTAGTTCTTTGGCGCTTCTGCCTCGTGGCTGACAGGTACATGATCTCCCAAGAAACTCCACAGAAATTCTCTGGACGCAACAAAGTGCTACGTTAGTGGGACAAAACCCCAGTGAAGAGACTTCCCCCTGTGGCCCAGGTGCCCTGTGGTGGGGCATTAAGACACATCCTGCAGATGATGCCGGCTCCAGCTGGAGGCCTTTGGGTTGGGAGATGGGGCAGAGGGGGAACCAAAACCAAAAGGAAGCGTGGTGCGTGAATCCAAGAGGATGATGTGCCCATGTGCAAGACACTGTGTCCTGCAGTACTGACAAACCCAAGGAGGAGAGAAGGTGGTGGCAAAACGAAACATGGATCCGTTCCCTACAGTGATCAGAACACGAGTCCAGTGCTGTAACTATAGTTTCACAGTTCCAGGGGGCAAACTGTCATTGCAGAGTCTGTAGTAACGCAGGTCATTCACCAGCCTGTGCACGTTCTGGGTAAAGGAGGGCAGATCCTGGAAAAGAACAAACACCACGTTGTACTGCAAACAGAGCTGATACCTACACACACCAACTCACAGCGGGGAGCGGGACGGTTCGTGTCCCCTCTGTCTCCCATGGCAGGGGAAGCACTCAGCAAGCTTCAGTAGAGAGAAACCATGACCTGCTGTGCAGTCACGATGATCCAAACTCACCTCCAGTCCACAGATCCCTCCCAATTTGCTCCACACTCATATGAGGAGCTTGAAAGAATTACAAGCCCTATTATCTACTCTGCTGCCATCTTCAATGTAACCCTCTAACATCTGGCCAGCAGCTGGAGGGAGATTTTGGCAAGGATCTGAGTGTCCCACTCTAGAAAATGTCCATGTACCCCCAGGACAGCTTTCTCTGGAAGCACATTCCCCAGTTCCCACAGCCTGGGAAATGAGATGGCAGCTCTGCTACACAGAGCAAAACTCCTTGGCTGCCTTGAGATACCATCCTGGGTGGCTCAGGGCTGCCTGCCAGCATGCCAAGGAGAAGACTTGCCCTGGGAACACTTGGCATTCCCCCCTCTTACCCTGTCCATTTTGAAATTCCTTCCCAGCACATTTTTCTGGTTCGAGTCCACACCATCACAACTGGCCAGGAACTCAGGGAGAAAAGCTGAGTAGAAGCCATCAAAGTCCACAGAGGCCATATTGTAGGTGGCAATGCCAATCTCCTCCTGCAACAGGTCATGCGACTTGTGGACAAGCACCTGGAGCAGCACGTTCACAAACTGGAACAGCATAGTTGTCCTGAAGATCTTCTGCACAGTGAGAGAACACCAGGGGCATTGAAACACCAGCATGTAAACCAGACAACACCGACCCTCGTTCCAAGCCTGGAAGGTTCTAGCCCCACAGAGTGCTCCCAGAAGCCAGGGAACCTGGGTAAGTGCCCAAACGCCTGCAAGAGGCGGCTGTTAGCACGATGGGCCATCCCCATCCTTCAGCCAGGAGCGTGGAAGTTCTGCTCTCCTGGGCCCACCAGAAGGGTGGGACCCAGGATTCCAACTCTAGTCCCTCCTGACAGCAGCTAACAGGTCTCAGAGGGTCTGTGGGTCGGTTCTACATGACACCAATGGTGACAGCCACCTACCAGAGACCGACTGCACACCAGATGAGAACACAGAGGGACTCTGCCACTCTCTCACTGATACTGGTCCCAGTTTCTCCTTCCTCAGACAGGTCACACCATCACTGTGTGCACCCTTTTCCCTCCCTGTCACAGGAACACAGAGAGGCTTTGCTGACAGCCCAAAGGTGGGATCAGGGAGGTGGCAATGCCCCTCTGACCACAACGTACCCATCTCGATGGCAGCAGCCAACTAAGGCTGGGGTATAAAAGCTCCCAAATCCTGACCTTCAGTTTCTGAGCAGTTTAAAACAAGTTGTGGACTGGCACCCACCCATGACAATGCCAGCCAGCTAGGACTCACCTTGTGGTACAGCTTCTGCTTGGTGTTCAGTGTCTCCAGGTAGAAGAGATTCTGCTTGAACAGGTGAATGTCGGGCTGCAGGAAGGACTGGCCAAACGCCTACAAACAAAGCAGAGTTAAAGGAAGGGTGCTGAGCCCTTGACTGGTGGGGTCAGCAGGGACCTCTGGAGACCCCCCCCCAGTCCAGCCCCTGCTAAAGCAGGATCCCCTTGAGCAGGCTGCACAGGACGGTGTCCAGGCGGGTTTGGGATCTCCCTGGAGAAGGAGCCTCCCCAGCCTCTCTGGGCAGCCTGGCCCAGGGCTCGGGCACCCACAGAGGGAAGAAGTTTTTCCTCACACTGGGATGGACCTTCCTGTGTTCCAGTTTGTGCCCAGTGCCCCTTATCCTGTCACTGGGCACCACTGGGAAGAGCCTGGCCCTCCATCCTCTGGACACCCTCCTTTAGATCCTGATCAGTGCTGATGAGATCCCCTCTCAGCCTTCTCTTCTCCAGGCCAAACAGCCCCAGATCCCTCAGCCTTCCCTCACACCAGAGGTGCTCCAGGCCCCTCATCATCCTCATAGCCTCCCCTGTACTCTCTCCAGTAGCTCCCTGTCTCTCTTGAACTGGGGAGACCAACACTGGACCCCTAGCTCTGTCTGTGGCCTCAGCAGGGCAGAGCAGGGGGGAGGAGAACCTCCCTCTCTCTTCTCAATGTCCCCTTGGCCCCAAGGACACGCTGCTGGGCTTGGAGAGCTGCTGGTCCTCCAGGACTGCCAGGTCCTTCTCCACAGCACCACTTCCCAGTGGGTCACCCCTCCCTGTACTGGTGCCAGGGGCTGCTCCTCCCTGGGGGCAGGACCCCACACTCACCCTTGCTGAACCTCACTGGGTTCCTATTCCCCCAACTCTCCAGCCTGTCCTGGCCTCCTGCTGTGTTGGCCTCTCCCCCAGTCTGGTACCACCAGTAAACATACCAAGGGCACACTCTGTCCCTGCCCAGGCATTGATGAAGATGTTGAACAAGACCAGCCACAGCACTGCCCCTTGGGGCACCCCACTGGCCACAGCCTTCCTCTAGCCCTGTGCCACTGATCACAACCCTCTGGGCTCTGCCCTCAGCCAGTTTTCACCCACCTCCCTGATTGCTCACCCACCCCACGCTGCCTAGGAGGATGTGGCAGTGTCAAAAGACTTGCTGAAGTCAAGGCTGACAACACCCACTGCTCTCCTCTCACCACCCAGCAGCCAGGAGGCAGTCAGATGTGACTTTCCCCTGGTGAATCCATGCCCATCACTCCCAATATCCTCCTGTTCTTGCCCCTGCTTGCTGATGAAACCCAAAAGGAGCTGCTCATATGACAATGAGCGTCCGGCTGCTACGCAGAAGAGCATCACTTCCACCCTGACAGCAGAACAAGCTTCTCCTGCTTCTCAGAGCAGCAAACCACTCAGTGAAGCAGGTAAGTCAACCATGCTGCTGCCAGACCAAGGGAAATGTAGAAGTTTGAGTGGAAACATGGTCATATCCTTGCAGAACAGTAACTGAGCTGGGTCTGCTGGGAACAGGTGGGCCAAGCTTGAGTTGAAGAGGAAACACAGAAGCCAAGCACAGCTCCCTCAGCAGGCAGTTTGCTCGTGAAGGATTTGGCTGTTTCTACCTGAGAAAACCTCTTCCCCCACACCAGCCATTTCTTGTTAAATGGCCACAACTGGCCCAAGTCCCTTCAAGGCTGAGCCAAGTTCTGGACTCCAATCTCTGGTGGAAACCAGCATTTAGACTATTAATAACCTCAACACAAAATACTGGCTGCCCAAGAACAGTTACAGAACATTTAACAGGAGTTCTGCACTGGTATTGTCTGCCAGCCTGAAGCTAACAGTGAGTTCTGTGAGTATCTTCCAAAACAAGGGCCCTGCCTGAGTTTGGAAGAGTTGTGCTGCTCCAGGTGAAGCAGCAGCTTGGACAGCCCTGCATGAGGCCCAGCCCAGGCCTCACTCCCAGAGACAGTAAGAGGAAAGGCCAATGCAGGTTATGGCAGTGCCAGAGCTCGCTCTGCACACACTTATCATAAGGGACATGGTCTCCAGAGACACTCCATGACAGGACAGCTCTGCCAAAAGTTCTCCCACCTGAAGTCTGAGCACATGGCCCCCTGCTCCATGTCACCACCCTTGGGGGAGCAAGCCCTACTCTGAGGCTGCAGAGCACAAGGCAAGCACGCTTCTGTTTACATCCATGTGGGCCGGAGGTGAAGTCGCCTGCACCAGGTAATCCAAGAGCCAATTAGGAGGCTGATGGGTTTTTTCTGATTTTAATTTAAGTTGCACTGTTTTGGTGACAGTTCTTACACCTGGGGATTGCAGAGGAACTCCTGTGGCCAGCTCTGACCTAAGACATATGTGGAATACAATCTGTTGGGACTAAAAACTCCCGCTCCCCGACCTGCAAAGGTCAGCGCTGGCTCTGCCTGTGTGCTGGCCCAAAGCCTGTAGGATAAAACCCCATGGACCCAACAGCAGGGCACAGAACAAGCCCACACAAACCTAAAACCATCTTGGTCTCAGGAGAACCATCTCACACTGATCATTTGCCCTAGTGCTAGCTGAAGGACTTGTAACGGAAGCGCGTGGCTTCGAGTCATTGATGTATTTTTAGGTCCAGATGCAGGATAAGGCATGGAAAGGCATTAACATTCCTTCCTCACCACTTGCTCCTCCGTGCAGTGAGGCATCAATAGGACTGCTCTGCAAGTGCTGTGATTTTTCAGTGGCTCCTGAAGGCAAGGCCTCACTCAAGGCATGGTCTAAACACCCACGTGTTCAGTGCACTGCCACAGGCAGCGTAGGCTCCTTTGTGGGGAAGGTTCTGGCAGCCATGGGGACAGCTGATTTACCTGCATAATGGCATTGAACTGTGCTTCATTCTCCATCTGCTCCTCTGCTACTCCTCTCTGGACACTGGCCAGCACGTTGGATTTGAAGAAGTACCGCCAGTTATGGTGCAGGACCCGGAACAGCAGCTCAAACAGCTCTGCTTTCACATCAGGAGATGAGCGCTGTGAGGAGAGGAGAGCAGGTAACTCCAGGCAGGCTCCTGTACCAGGATCCCACCCATCCCCTGGATCCCACTCTGCCAGCACCCTGTCAGGTGCCCACCCAGCACAGCACCAAGGCACCCGAGCATGGAAGGGTTCCCTTCTAAGGCCAGCACCAAACTCAGTAGCTGCTGGACCATGCTCAGGACACACCATGGAGGTTTGATTTTGCCTCCTGCTTTGAGCACATCTAACTTTAGCCTCTCCTGACAATCCCTGAGAAACCCCCCCCACCCACACTGCTTCCAATTCCCACTGCCCAGTCACCCAGTGCTCCCCACACAGGGACATTTACAGCTCCTGGAGAGCAAGCAAAGCTGCATGGCTCCCACCTCCCCAGCAATTCCCTCCCTCCCTGTCTCCCCTTCCTTCACCTCACACAAGAGCACTCCTACCTCTGCAATGATGGGGTAGACCTGCTCCATGCACAGTGAGATGACACTGGGTAGAAAAGGCTTGAACACTTGGCCTGGCTCTTGTACCACCACTTGCAGGATTTTCAGAAACTTCTCCACCACCCGGCAGCCAGTGCTGCCCTCGTGAAGGATGCTCTCTGCCAACTGCTCTCTGCCACAAAAAGAGAGTCATTTTGCAGTGGAATATCCCCAGAGATCTGCAGAGGTCAGGGCAGGTAGCACCTCTGAACCTGCTCAACCCATACAGACCAAGCATGTTAAGCCACAGACTGAGGCTTGACTGACCCCTCTCCCCAGCAAAAGCTCGAGTGACAGTTGGGACACCCTCAGATCTTGGGTAGGAGCTGACAGGCAATGTGAGAGCCTGGTTCAGTATCACAAGCTTCCCCAGAGGCCATGGGAGAGCTGGAGTTGTGCCTGGGCTGGGTCACTTCTGACTTGGAAGCATTTTCCTGATTTAGTCCTGCTACATGATGAAAACCCAGACACAAAGTGTGTGTGGGGGAAACTCTACACTCTTCAGGGACAGGGACCTGTTGTGTGAGCAGTTTAGTAGGATAAATCACCCTGAGGGATGAGAAAAGTGACCAACATGGGGCAATACCTGGTAAACATGTTTAGGAAGGTCTGTATGATCTGCTCTGTGAAAGGCACTCCCATCTGCACCCTCAGGCCTTGAAACAGAGTGAGGAAGAAGCTAAGCATCTCATCTGTCACATCTAAGATAGAACAGGGAAGCAAGAACATGTTAAGGTAAGATTCAAGTGCATCAATAAGTCTTTTATGTCAGATTTGCCCCCCCACCTCCTCCCACCCCAGGGAACCCCATTTACTCTTGGAAAATCAGCAGCAGGGTTGCCACCAGCAGCTGAAGCCAAGAGTCAGTACTACAGGGCTTGAAGACTATTCATCCATTTCTGAAGCCTGCCAGAGATGACCAGTAACACCAGCACCAAGGACCTCAGAGCAGACAGGGGATTATCAGCACAGCCCTTGGCCTTCTCTGAGTGCTGCTGGGTGCTTGTACAGGGTTAACAGGAAACACAAGGAAATCCAAACCAGCCACCCAGAGAGGCCAGCACACAGAACATAGTTTGTTGTTTTTTTTTTGGCAGGAACTGAAGAAACCCTTCTGACTTCAGAAACTGTTTCCAGCCCATGGCTGTGCAGCCAGCCCATCAGCACTGCAGCTAGTTCCTCACCAGTGCTTTACTAAACCATGACTGTAAGCTGAGGCTGCCCAGTTCCCCTTCACACAGCCTTCTGGAGCCAGTCAGTGGCAACTGCATGAGGCTGCTGGCCTGTTCTGAAGGCAACAGGTCACTGAAGCCACAGCACCAGCTTGTTGTCCTGGATCTTTTCTGCATCTCAACTTTGTTTTGCCTTCCCCTACACCTGCTCCACTGAGGAAATCCCATCTAGCTACAAAGTTTTCCTGGAGCAACTTGCTCTTTGCAAGAGCTGCTGCTGTAGTCCTGGGCACTGGAGCTATCCTGATGGGATACAGAAGGTAAGTCACTGGCCACAAGCTTGCCAAGCAGCAGCCCTGGTTACATCCCAGGAGCCTCTGCTTTACTGGGGAACAAAACCCACATCATTTGATCAACTCTAATGAGATCTCTTCTTTGTCTTCAAGATTCTGGAAAGCACCTAAGTGGCAAATACACTAAAAAGCTTTTAAATGCCTGGCTGTAGCCAGACAGGGTATTTAAAACCTTTTTAGTGTGCTCAGGACCAGCTCCATTGCCTTTCACTGCTCAACACAACACATGGCACCTCCATCTCCTGGAAATGTGACAAACCTTCACACCTAGGCAAAGGCAGATCTCCCTTTCCTGTCCTGATTCAGCCCAGCCCACCCAGAAGTACAGACTCACACGGCATTTCCCAAGCCCACACACTTCACATGAACACCAGGATCCAATGCTGAGGGACTCTGGTTGTTATCAGTAGGCCATTAAGTTACTCACAGCATTACAGCCTGTCCTATGGTTATACCTGACTGATGAATGAAAGCTGGGAAGAGGGCTAGCGAGACCTGCACGGATTCTTGCAGCGACTGGTAACAGATCTGTCGAGACTTGGTGGCTTCTCCAGAGATACTTTCTACAATATCTTCTAAAACTCCCAGTGTCTGATGGATGATCACTTTGGCTGCAAAATGAGATAAGAGAGGTGATTCTTCCTGCACGTGTCCAAACTACTCAGACATAAGACATGAAGAGAAGTCAAGTTCACACACAGAGTTATGGCGACTGGCAGAGAGCAACAGGCAATTCGATATGAATTTGAGGTGGAGCCATTTAATGAGGTGAAATCACCCAGATTCTAGACCTTTCTTACTGCAAACGTGGCAAGCTAAACAACTGCTAATTGGCTACACACACTGTTCACACCGTATTTATTGGTCAGTGATTATAATGAGTTCTGATAAACCCATCGATCTGGACAGGCTGGAAAAATGGGCCTGGGTGAACCTAATGAGGCTCAACACTGCCAAGGGTCAGGGGTGGCACTTGGGCCAGAGGAATCCCAGCCAGAGATACAGACTGGGAGAAGAGCTCCTGGGGAGCAGCCCTGTGAGAAGGACCTGGGGGTCATGGGGGGGGGAGAAACTGAACATGAGCCAGCAGTGGCTCTGGCAGCTGGGAAGGGCGATGGGATCCTGGGCTCCATCAGCAGAGGGGTGGCAGCAGGGACAGGGAGGGGATTGTCCCTCTCTGCTCTGCCCTCGTGAGGCCCCAGCTGGATCCTGTGTCCAGAGCTGGGGCCCCCAATACAAGAAAGATGTGGGGCTGTTGGAGAGGGGTCAGAGGAGCCACAAGGATGATTAGAGGGCTGGAGCACCTGCCCTACAAGGAGAGGCTGAGGGAGCTGGGCTGGGTCAGCCTGGAGAAGAGAAGGCTGTGGGGGGACCTCATTGCAGCCTGCCAGTGCCTGAAGGGAGCAGAGACACAGGAGGGAATCAGCTTGTTCAAGGGCAGAGACTGGCAGGACAAGGGGGATGGAGTGAAGCTGGAGGAGGGAAGGGTTAGATTGGATCTTAGGGGGAAGTTTTTTACAGAAAGAGTGGTGAGGGGATGGACCAGGCTGCCCAGAGAGGGGGTGGATGCCCCATCCCTGGAAGTGTTCAAGGCCAGGTTGGATGGGGCCCTGGGCAACCTTGTGTAGCTCCAGGCCTGAGGTTGGTGTCCCTGCCTGTGGCAGGGGGTTGGAGCTTTATGATCCTCGGGGTCCCTTCCAACCCTTGCCATTCTATGATTGTATGGTCTTACAGCTAAACATCCTTAGTTTATCTTTAATACCTAAAAGTACCTGCACATCTGCTGTTTTGACCCTCTTGTTATGGCTGGTTCCTGACATGTTCCATTACTCCCAAATCCCTTCCCATAACTGCTCCTTGGTTCAGGGCAGCCTGTACCCCTATCAGCAAGGCCGCTGTGTTTGGAGAATGTGATTATGAGGATCCTCTCAGCATGAGGAACTTTTCCTGTCTCATGGGAACAGGAGAATATTGTCAGGGCCTAAATCTTGGGAGAAGAGAGCTAGGCTGCATGCAGGCCTGCTGTGTTCCCCAACACAGAGTTAACTAAAACTATGTAAGGCAGCACATCCACCAAGCATTAAAACCACTCCCAAGTGTGTGTTTAAAAAATGTTTTAAATCAGGTTCAGTGAGGTCACTGTGGCTTGCTTAAATTATACAGGTCTGCTGCCCTGCAGATGCAGCCCCATCCAATCTGGCCTTGAACCCCACCAAGATCCAGAGGCAGCCCCTGCTTCTCTGGGCACCCTGTGCCAGGGACTCCCCACTCCCTGGGAAGGATTTCTGCCTCCCAGCTCCTCTCCTGCAGCTGAAGGCGATGCCCCTGGGCCTGGCCCTCCCTGCCCTTGACACCAGCCCCTCTCCTTTATCACAAGCTTGACCCCACCTCCCCTGCACAACTGAGGATGTCAGTTCTTTGGTGGAAGAGTTCACAGGCAACCTGGGGTGAGAGTGCCCTTTACACACACACAGAACAGTCCTCCCCATCCAGTAACTGTCCAGCCAAAGTGTTATTAGAAAGCCAGCCTAATGATGCCACTTAGGGTTTGCACCACAGCTGTCAGAGGACAGCACACACCCCAAGAAACTTGGTACTTACTGTCCTCCAGCTGTACTTTCCTCTGTGGCACGATGGCGTTGGATTTCAGTTGGCGGTACTCTCTGGTGAGGGCAGAGATGAGGCTGGCGTGGTTGGTGGAGCGAACTCCCCACTGCTGTTCACTCTCTGGAAGATTGGGCCAGGGCAGCAGCAAGACATTGGACAGTGCTCTGCACACCAACACCTGTGCCTAGAATGAAGACATTAAGCAGAGCAGGTTTTACCCTGTTTGTTATTCACTTTATGCCACAGCACAACCCCAAAGGGACATTGTACAGCTCTGAGACAGCCAGCAGTGCTCGCTGGTTAAGGAGGGAGTGCAACAGCAGAAGTGGAGCCCAAGTGAAAATGAGCAGCTCTGAAAGGGGTGAGAGAAGGGAGGCTCCTTCACTTAAGGGCTGGAACCAGCTCCCAGCTCTGTCAGCCCTTCCCTGCAAGGTAAATCTCTATTCTTATTCATGATGAATACCAGACTCATTACACACTGGTTTACACACTAAGCCTTATACTTGTTCAGCACTTGATGCTTCAGTGTGGGCACACAATACAGCCATGTCCCAACAGCCACCATGGCTTTTCAGCACTTCCTCAGCATAAATGGCAATGCAGAGAGAGGCACGTGGAGCACTCATGTCAAGCCTCATGGAGAACACTTTCTGTGTGTCAGAATCAACACACCAGTGCTGTGAAGCCAACATAAAGCTGTGGAGTGTGTCAGCAAGTGAGAAAGGAGTAAGATCATAGAATCATAGAATAGTCTCAGCTGGAAGGGAGCCCAAGGATCACAGAGCTCCAACCCCCCTGCCACAGGCAGGGACACCAACCTCAGGCCTGGAGCTACACAAGGTTGCCCAGGGCCCCAGCCAACCTGGCACTGAACACCCAGAGGGATGGAGCATCAACCCCCTCTCTGGGCAGCCTGTTCCAGCCCCTCACCACTCTCTCTGGAAAGAACTTCCCCCTAATACCTAATTTAAACCTTCCTTCCGTTAGCTTTAATCCATCCCCCTTGTCCTGACATTATCTACCCTTTTAAAAAGCTGATTCCCCTAAGGAATATCAATAGAATCCACCCCCTCTCTGGACAGCTTGTTCCAGCCCCTCACCAAGATCTAAGAGTTGCAATTGTAGGGTTGGTTTTTTTTCCCTCATGCTGTTGCTTCAAATAGGGATGCCTGGATATCTCCAGTCTAGAAATAACTGCTTCCCCCATTCTCTTCCCAAGCCCTCACCTCCACACCCCTTTTTTTTTTTTGAGGTTACACCTCACTCCTGTACCATCCAGGCACAGCCTCTCAAGCACCTAATCTACATTCCTTGTGTTTCAGGCAAACCACCTTATCAGGAAGGCGCTGAGCCGATGTGTCCGTGATCCTGTTGAACACCTTCTGCACAGCCGGGATGCTGATCAGGAACACCGGTCGCACCGTGGTGGCCAGAGACACGAGCAGGTGGCACGCAGACAGCAGCAGCTTCTCCTGCACCTGCAAGAGGCAGCACACGGTCAGACTTCCCAGTGACACCCCCACACCAATCATAGAATCACAGGGCTTGGAAGGGCCCTGGAGAGCTCCTGGGGTGCAACCCCCTGCCAAAGCAGCTCCCCAGCTCATACTGCACAGGTCGGTGTCCAGACGGGGCTGGAATCTCTCCAGAGATGGAGACTCCACACCCCCTGGGCAGCCTGTCCCAGGGCTCCCTCACCCTCCCTGGGGAAAAGTTCTTCCCCATGGTGCTGGGGAACTTCCTGGGCTCCAACTTGCAGCCATTGCCCCTTGTCCTGTCCCCACAGACACTGAAAAGGGGCTGGCCATTCCCCCTGCAGCCCATCCTGCAGATATTGATCAACATTCATAAGGTCCCCCCTGAGTCTTCTTCTCTCCAGGCTGAACAGCCCCAGCTCACTCAGCCCTTCCTCACAGGGGAGATGCTCCAGGCCCTTCATCATCTTTGTAGCCTCCTCTGTAAGCTGCTGCTGCCAGGTTTTTGCAAGCAAGACAGTTTATGGCATTTATTTGCCAATCAGAGCACAAGTTGGTTCCCTTAATGCTGTGGAAGACAGAAACTTCCCCACTTTCAAGTCACTACACTGGGTTTATGTGCCTCTAAGTTGCTCACTCTTGTATTAGCCTGCCCTGCAACCACTAGTATTTAGAACTGCTCTAGGTCCCACCTTACGTGAGGCATTTGCTCAGCAAGACAGATACCCAGCTCCCACACACCAGTTGGCATTAGGAGCCACAGTGTGGTCCAGAGCTGACAAACACCCCTCCACAGCAGCAGCCTCACACTGAGGGTGGAAGCCCGTTCCCAGCCCAGCACTAACAGCGGTACCTTAGAGCTGATGAGGGGTGTGATTGCCTCCAGAGCCGTGGAGACGAGCGAGATGAACTGCTCCGGGTTCTGGCGGTGAACCTCGCTGTAGAACTGCGCCAGCCAGTGCGCGTAGGCCTGCAGAGCTGCCAGGGACTGAGCGTGGCTGCGGAGGAGCAGAGCAAGGGTGAGACACACACACAGGGCAAGAGGCACGTGAGCAGCACAGCTGCTGAACGACACAAGTCCTGAGCACGGCCAGGAGTTTCAGCAGCACACTGTGAGACGAGTTAGAGAAGGTGGTTTTAAAGTTGGACTACACTGGCTTGGGAGGGCTGGAGTGCCAGTGAGCATTAAAGACTGCAAAATGGCACCCTTAGTTCTTCACAGAACTCTTTGGCATCATATTTAAGCACCTGAAGAGGTCTGGGATCTGTTTAGACTTAAAAGTCGTGCTGTTACTAAAGCTCAAACCGATGCAGAGTGGCACCCTGACTCTGCAGACTCCCCAGCTCTGCAGACCCAGGTGGAAACCAGAAAGCAATCCTGAATCCACACAGCTGGAAAGGCTGCAGAACAGCACGTGCCATGAGGGTCACATCCAGCATCCCCTGGTCTGGCAGCACAAGATCCATTTCAGATGCCCACGAGATTACAGGCTAGGGGAATGACCAGAAGGTCATTGCTTTACAGAAATCTGCCATTTCCCAGTTACAAGGATGTGACCTAACCAATCCCTGCTCTGCTGATTCTGCTGAAAAGTCATCTGTGAACACTGATATTCTCTCCAAAACCAAAGGTTCCCCCACATGAATGTCCCCACTGTAGTGGCTGCATTTAAATCCTGTTGTCTACAGCAGGCAACCCCCACTGAGCATAAAACACCCCCTGAACACCCTTGTCAGCATCCCCTGCCTTTATGCAGGGGAGGAAAAGAAGTCTATTAAAAACCAAAATAAAAATCTTAATTTTAATAGCAAATTAGAGGGCTGCCTGGGTTTGTTGGTTTTGGGTTTTTTAAAAATCAATGTTTTGCCTTATTATCTTGTGTTACCCCCTTTCCTTTAGTGCCTAAACTACAGCCCACTCAGTAATTGACTGAGAACTGGTACCCTCCTTACCATTATGCTAGCTGCACAGCCTACAATTTTCTCCTTTGTCCCCAACCCTGTACATGTGTGACACACATAAGGTGTGTTGTGGCTGGACTCATGGTATTATTTCAAAAGGTATAAACTGCTAAGGTCAATTTTTTAGTCTGCCTACCAGCTGATTACAATGTAATTATCATGACACTTTTGGCACAGCACCTCTCAAGATTTGAATCAGGACATTTCTTTGGGATTGCCTAGATGGGTGTCCCCCAGCACCTCTGCTAGGAGCAGCTCACAGTTCCTTCAGGGATGCTGGGCAGAGAAAGGATAAAACCCCTCACTAACAGGGGATGGAAAAGGCCTCTGTTAAGAACAGAAGGTCTCTGAAAAAATGTACACAACCTGTGAATGGAAGTTCAGTTCAGAATCATAGAATCCCAGACTGGTCTGGGTTGGAAGGGACCCCAAAAATCACTAAGCTCCAACCCCCTGCCACAGGCAGGGACACCAACCTCAGGCCTGGAGCTACACAAGGTTGCCCAGGGCCCCAGCCAACCTGGCCTTGAACACCCTCAGGGATGGGGCACCCACCCCCTCTCTGGGCAGCCCCTTCCAGCCCCTCACCACTCTCTCTGCAAAGAACTTCCCCCTAAGATCCAATCTAACCCTTCCCTCCTCCAGCTTCACTCCATCCCCCTTGTCCTGCCAGTCTCTGCCCTTGAACAAGCTGATTCCCTCCTGTGTCTCTGCTCCCTTCAGGCACTGGCAGGCTGCAATGAGGTCCCCCCACAGCCTTCTCTTCTCCAGGCTGACCCAGCCCAGCTCCCTCAGCCTCTCTCCAGAGGGGAGCTGCTCCAGCCCTCTGAGCATCTCCGTGGCTCCTCTGACCCCTCTCCAACAGCCCCACATCTTCCTTGTGTTGGGCCCCAGCTCTGGACACAGGATCCAGCTGGGGCCTCCCAGGGCAGAGCAGAGAGGGACAATCCCCTCCCTGTCCCTGCTGCCACCCCTCTGCTGATGGAGCCCAGGATCCCATCGCCCTTCCCAGCTGCCAGAGCCACTGCTGGCTCAGGGGGAGTTTCTCACCCACCAGAAAAGGCAGGTTGGTTCAGAAATGGCTCGCCTCGCTGTAAGGCAAAACTTCATCTTTGAAGCCAAGGACTCTAAACCCTGAGCTGGGAAAAGCATCTTGTATCTGAGCCACAGATCTGACTTTGGTAGCAAAAAAAAAAATCCATCAACTGCAACTACCTACTGAGAGCACATCCACTGCTTAACACAGCACTCTCATAACACTTATTTTACCACTTAATTAGACCACAAAAACCCAAAGCTTTTACAGCCATTAGCACAGGGCAGGATAAGAGTTTGCTTTTAGAGCTGATACAACCAGGGTTTTTACTTCTCATCACGACTTTATTTTTCTTTAAATACCATTGATTTAAAGGAACAGTGCTCTGAAATGCTGGCAGCAGCATCAACCTTCAGCAGTTAAGAGAAAAGCACACTGCTGGTTAGCCAGCAGCCACCAGAGACACGTGCTGTTCAGAGCATTCACCAAGCACATGGTGAGAGCACCAGAGCACAGAATCACAGGGTTGGGAAAGACCTTTATGATCCTCAAGCCCAACCATTCCCATCCTAAGCTAAACCAGATCCCTGAGCACCTCATCTCCCCTCTGTTAAACACCCCCAAGGAAGGGGACTCAGCCCCTCCCTGGGCAGCCTGGGCCAGGCCCTGACAGCTCTGCCAGGGAAGAACTTTGCCCTCCCATCTGCTCTGCCCCTGCCCTGGGGCAGCTGGAGCCCATTGCCCCTTGTCCCATCTCCTGTCCCCTGGCTGAAGAGACCATCCCCCATCTCTCTGCACCCTCCTGGCAGGGCAGGGGAGGTGGGGAGAAGGGCTCCCCTCAGCCTCCTCTTCTCCAGGCTCAACATCCCCCACTCCCTCAGCTGCTCCTCAGAGGATTTGCCCTCCAGCCCCTTCCCCAGCCTGGTTGCCCTTCTATGGACTCACTCCAGGACCTCAATGTCCTTCTGATGCTGAGGAGCCCAGAACTGGTCCCAGCACTTGAGCTGCAGTCTCCCCAGTGCCCAGTCCAGGGGCACAATCCCCTCCCCAGACCTACTGGCCACACTATTCCTGACACAAGCCAGGATGCCATTGGCTTTCCTGGCCACCTGTGCACATATTCAGCCTGCAGCCAACCAACACCCCCAAATGCAGGAGATGTAGTACTTCCAGCTCCCCAGCAGAGTCCCTTGCAGCACATCTCGTACTCACACATCGATGAGGTCAGGTTTCAGTACAGAGGGCACTGCAGTTTCGATGTTGTACAGTTTGATCTGGGATCCATAGAGTGTCACTTTGACCAACCTGGGAAGTGAATACATGAAGGGTAACACAAAGGGACTGCATGGTGGGTATCCATACATACAAACCCATTTACCATCCCCAGAGAGCTCTTGGTGAGCCTGTGCCAATAGTTAGCTAATGCACAGACAAGATTTAGAGCATTCAGTTGAAAATAACCTCAAGGTTATTTCAGTGTTTGTGAGAAGATGGAGCAAGTGTGGAAATGAGAAACTGAACCAGGGCAGCTGCACAAAGCCCTGAAATTCTGTGATTTGCAACTATGTGCTAATTAAGTTTCCTGGAGGTGAAGAATCAAACGACATCTGCCTTCCAATTTGCTCTGAGCTTTTCATTGAAGAAAGGTGGTTTTAGTGATTAGCTTTGGGAGCTACAACTCTGAAGTAATCAGACACTACAGCCTATTTCATTGCAACACAAACTGCACCTCAATCCTTTCAAGTGACAGATTTTATTTAATCCCTCCAGCAGTTATTGCTTTGGTTAAGGATTTAGAAAGCCAGCTGTAAAACTCAGCACTGATGAATGTAACAATTAAGATTCTGGCCACCAAATTCTCTGTATTTCAATTTAATCCCAATGAGGGGAGACAGAAAGAAACCATGCTTTTCATGTTCATTGTACCAGTGAAGGGACAGCAACTCCCCCTCCCACACCTACCTTTCCACCACTGTAAGAGCATCATTGAACCTGGCAGCAAACACATCCCCAGTGAAGTATTCTGCTAAGCGACCAACAGCCTGCAGCAAGGAGCTCAGGTCCCTCAAGGAGCAGTGCAACCGCCGGCAGTCGTTCTCTGCAGTGATGTTCAGCCTGTGACCTGAAACAACATCCCAGTTCATTAGCAAGGAAGCCAGAAGACCTCAGTGTAAGCAGCCACTTGTGCTGACAGCCGCTGACTGCGAGCCCAGCAGTCTGGAAGCTCGGACTTTAAAGCCTTGTGCAAGAAAAAGAAACCCCCATATAACCTTGCAGCTAGTAAATACAGCTCTTTGGGATGGGAAAGCTAATTGCAAAGCTACAGGAAATGCAAAGTTTATTCTAATTACATGACAAGCATTCTTCTTAAGTTAGCTTGCAGTGGGTCACAGTTCAAACCAGAGAACTGTCCAAGTGACTGACAAACCCAAACGGAGCAAGACAAGCCCAGCTGTTTGACTGGTACACCTCCAGTTCCAGTTTGAAGGCAGAAATAGGTGTTACCAACCATTTCAGCCCTTTCTGCATCGATTTCCTTCTACTCAATATGAACACCCATCCGAGCAGGGTTTTGGTTGACTCCAGAAAGCCACCCCAGGTCTGCAGGGAGGGTCACCATGCACTCCCTCTGCCGGCTGCAGAACAAGAAGGGTCCCAGCATATCTGGAAGGAGAGCATGTTTTGTTTGCTCTCTCATGTTTCTCAGGTACAAGCAGCAGACTAATAACCAGACCTGCCAGCCTTATCACCCACGTGACTGTCCTACTGCTCGGTCTCCAACCATTCCAGACCTTTAGCTAAAAATCCAAACATGTTCTGCAAGACCTTTTCATCCTTTCTGCTTTCCACTGTATTTAATTAAGTTCTCAGCAACAAGCCTGCCACTTTGTGCCCTTGGCACCAGCATACCACCCCCCAGCTGCATCTGAGCTGCTTCTCCATCCATCAGCTCAACAGCCAGACCACAGGACAGCTAATGCAGACTGTTGCTCCATCACTAACAGTCTATGTGGTGCTATCCTAGGTCTGAAACGATCCCAAGGCTGGAATTATTTTCTCCTGAAATGTCTATACAACAACCACCATTCTTTTCCATAGAACAGTAGTAAAGATGAGGTAGAACCTTTACTGGTGTTCCAGAAAAGCTTCCTATGCAACCTTAGCTAGAGTCACCTCTCACACAGATCTTGCTACCGCTACTATCCTTATTTCTCAGGAGGGAGCAAAGCTACACTCATGCTGCTTCTTCAGTTGAGAGATGGGTATCTTTGTAAACTGCTTTGTATGTCCAAGCTCCTGAAGTGTCAGCTAGGTAAGTCTTCAGAAACCCTAAGCACTTTATCTTCTCACTGACTCCCAATGCTTTTAATTCAAGCCTAAATCAAATGCTCCTATGGTGGACACCTTCACATCAGATTTGAGCCCAAAGCAAACAGGGACACAACCTTTAAATAAAGTTTTAGTGGGAGGAAAAAAAACCCCCAAGCCATTATCCCTCCAGGTTATTGCAGTATTTCTCACTGCATACTAGTTCTTCACAGCCATGGTATCTTCAGGTACCAGGACCAGGGAAGAACCAGATCAATAAAAGCCTAAATCATATTATTGTGTTTTTGTCTGCTATGGGAGTGGCTCTTGAGCCATCAGGCACCACACACGTGTGTAAATCCCCAACACAGTATGGAAGAAGCACCACCAAAGCGGGTCTGACATGTTTCTGCAATCAGCTATTCAAAGAGCAAGGAGCTGGAGCGTGGTTATTACCTGTCCCTGAAGTGACCACAAACTGCTGGAGCCCCAGGTAAACATCCAGGTTATCCTGCAGAACCGGGAACTAGGAGAGACAAAGAACAAGTGTGATTAACACCCACCTACTAATTACTCCATTACAGCACAGTTTTATTTCTCTTCTGTGCCTTCAAAAAGCCCTTTAGAGACAAGGCAGTTACTGGGTTCTGGGCTGGTCCTGTGACACCACAGCTTCTCATGCCTTGATAGCTGACACCAAAGCAGAGATCACCACCCTGGAAAGCTCTCTTTCCCACACAGACACCGGTGACTACCCTAATAGGACAGCAATCTGTTAAGTACAGGTGATGGCCCAGCACACCACCACTGTGAACACGAAGATGGATACACAACCCAGATCAAACAGAGGGGGGAAAAGCTCAGCCTGGAGAACAGGAAGCTCACGCTGCATTCACCTCACTCCTAAGCATCAGTGCCTCCAAGTGCAGCTATCAAAATGTTACTCAACAGAAGAATTCGTGCTCGGTGCCTCTGTAGCAGAGTGCAGAAGCTGCTGGCTGCACTGGGAGCAGCCGAAGCCCCATGGGGAACCACAGAATTGTAGGGGTTAGAAGGGACCTCCAGAGATCATCGAATCAAACCCCCTGCCAAAGCAGGGTCCCTAGGACAGGTCGCACAGGATGATGAAGTCCAAATGAAGGTTTCCTATTCCCACTTTCACAGAACACAGAATTGTAGGGGTTGGAAGAGCCCTGAAGAGCTCCTGGGGTGCCAAAGCAGCTCCCCAGCTCATATTGCACAGGTCGGTGTCCAGACGGGGCTGGAATCTCTCCAGAGAAGGAGACTCCACACCCCCTGGGCAGCCTGTCCCAGGGCTCCCTCACCCTCCCTGGGGAAAAGTTCTTCCCCATGGTGCTGGGGAACTTCCTGGGCTCCAACTTGCAGCCATTGCCCCTTGTCCTGTCCCCACAGACACTGAAAAGGGGCTGGCCATTCCCCTGCAGCCCATCCTGCAGATATTGATCAACATTCATAAGGTCCCCCCTGAGTCTTCTTCTCTCCAGGCTGAACAGCCCCAGCTCTCTCAGCCTTTCCTCCCAGGGGAGATGCTCCAGGCCCTTCAGCATCTCCTCAGCCTCCTCTGGACTCTCTCCAGGAGATCCCTGGCTGTTTGATCCCAGGGAGCCCAGCACTGGACACAACACTCCAGCTGGGGCCTGAGCAGGGCAGAGCAGAGGGGGAGGATCCCCTCCTGTCACCTGCTGCCCACACTCCTCCTGATGCCCCCAGGATCCCATTGTCTCTCTCAGCCCCCAGGGCACACAGCTGAGGGAGCAAATGCCACTGAGTCCATCGCTGAGGACCAACAGCAAACAGGCCTGATCCTGGTGATGCTCTGGCTGAGCAATGGGTCACACTGCTGCAGGGAAACATGTGACAAAATGTGACCAGAATGCCACCAAAGCAGCATGTGGCCAGGCAGGTACCGGTACCTATCGGGGGTTACCGGCCTCCTACACACTTGTATATCTACAGGACAGAACTGCATGCCAACTGTGTCTGTGCAGATATCCCACCTGGGAGAGTATTTTTCAGTCTGGCACAGTTCTGCTTCATTTCTAAGGGCAAAGCCACCACATCTGGAGTGGCTAATTCTAGGAAGGTTCACTCGTCCACCAGCACCGGGACTCGCAGCTTTTCCTTCTCCAGCAGGGACAGAGCAACAGCAGCTCTGTAGGTTGTTTCCATTATTTCCTACTGACAGGGGAGCTGCTGCATTCAGCAGCACCAGACTGCTGTGAGAACCAGGGGATCCTGTGTGAGCACCTCCTACCTCACCCAGCACACAAAACCAGACTGACACAGGGCGCAAGGCAAGCGCTGTCAAGCTTGAAAAGCTGAGCTCCCCTGGGGACCTGCAGGAGACCCACTGAACAAGACAGAGTCCTCCTCCTGTTAACGTGTCGCTTGAAGGAAGCCACAGGCACTGCACCATGTGAGCCATATGCTCACTGAAACAGCTGCTCTGTTTGGCTCTGCTGAGTCCCGCAGCGCCGGCAGCTGCAGAGCAACTTCTGCCTTTGTGGGAAGAATGTTTGGCTCCCTATGCCAGAGTTTCATAGACTCATAGACTGGTCTGGGTTGGAAGGGAGCCCAAGGATCACAGAGCTCCAACCCCCTTGCCACAGGCAGGGACACCAACCTCAGGCCTGGAGCTACACAAGGTTGCCCAGGGCCCCATCCAACCTGGCCTTGAACACCCCCAGGCACGGGGCACCCACGCCCTCTCTGGGCAGCCCGTTCCAGCCCCTCACCACTCTCTCTGTAAAAAACTTCCCCTTCATATCTAATTTAAACCTTCCCTCCTTCAGCTTTAATCCATCACCCTTGTCCTGCCAGTCTCTGCCCTTTAACAAGCTGATTCCCTCCTGTGTCTCTGCTCCCTTCAGGCACTGGCAGGCTGCAATGAGGTCCCCCCACAGCCTTCTCTTCTCCAGGCTGACCCAGCCCAGCTCCCTCAGCCTCTCTCCAGAGGGGAGCTGCTCCAGCCCTCTGAGCATCTCCGTGGCTCCTCTGAACCCAGTTTCTAGTAACATGCTTCTGGTGCCCAGGTCAGCACTAGTGTTTCTTAAATAAAAACAGGAATTCAAAGGGAAGAGCCAAGGAAATACAGGCTGGTCTGTCTCACCTCTGTGCCTGGCAAGATCCTCCTGGAAACTCAGGCACATGGGAAGTGTGGAGGTGAGTGGTGCCAGCCAGCATGGTGTCACTGAGGGCAACTCGTGCCCAACAGATTCCGTGACCTTCTATTAACAGGGTTACAGCATTGGTGGATAAGGGAAGAGCAACTGACATCATTGACCTGGACCTGTGCAAAGCATCTGACACTGTCCTGCATGACATCCTTGTCTCTAAGTCACATGGACGTCACAGCTGGAGGGTTGTGGTCAACACCTTGACACCCAAGTGTTCCTTGGGGTCAGTACCAGGACCTGTGCTGTTTAACACCTTTCGAGGCTTCAACTGGAGACATGGATGGTGGGATGAAGTGCACCATCAGTACGTTTGCCAACAACACTGAGCTGTGCGGTGCAGTCAACACGCTGGAGGGATGGGATGGCATCCAGAGGGACCTGGACAGGCTGGAGAGGTGGGACCGTGTGAACCTGGTGAGGCTCAAAAGGCCAAGGGCAACGTCCTGCACATAGGTCGGGGCAGTCCCAAACACAACTGCAGTCTGTGTGGAGAATGGATGGAGAGCAGCACCAGGGAGGACTTGGGGGTGTTGAGGAGCAAGAAGCACAACCTGACCCACCAGTGTGTGCTGGCAGCCCAGTCCCATGTCCTGGACTGTATCCCCAGCAGTGGAACCAGCAGGGCAAGGAGGGGGATTCTGCCCCCCTGCTCCACTCTGGGGAGACCCCCTGGGTCCTGGAGAGGGGCTGGTGTCAAGGGCAGGGAGGGCCAGGCCCAGGGGAACGGCCTTCAGCTGCAGAAGAGGAGCTGGGAGGCAGAAATCCTTCCCAGGGAAGGGGGAGGCCCTGGCACAAGGTGCCCAGAGAAGCTGGGGCTGCCCCTGGATCCCTGGCAGGGTTTCAAGACCAGGTTGGATGGGGCTTTGGGCACTCTGGGCTGGTGTGGGGGGGTGTCCCAGCCCATGCAGCAGTGAAAATGATGTGGGCTGAGAGCCCTCCAACCCAAACCGTTCTATAATGATTCTATGATCAACTAAAAGAAGCAGTTCAGGTCAGGCATCTTCTGCCTCTGCCACAGATCAATCTTCTTTGCTTCTTGGGAATATGTTTCACAGGTTCAGGTACGCAGTATCTCCAGGAGAATTAATGGGCTTGCTTTGACACAAAAACATTGGAGAGGGACACAAACTATTGGAGAGTGCCCAGAGGAGAGCAGCAAGGATGGGGAAGGGTCTGGAGGGGAAGGCTTATGAGGAAAGGCTGAAGGCCCTGGGTTTGTTCAGCCTGGAGAAGAGGAGGCTGAGGGGAGACCTAATGGGGTCTGTGGCTTCCTGAGAAGAGGAGCAAAGGGGCAGCACCGATCTCTCTCCTCTCTTTGGGGACCAGGGACAGAATCTGAGGGAAAAGCATGAAGCTGTGCAAGGAGAGGTTTAGATTGGGTGTGAGGAAGAGGTTCTGTACTGAGAGGGGGGTTGGGCACTGGCACAGGCTCCCCCAGGGAAGGGGTCACAGCCCCAAGCAGGGCCGAAGGCAAGAAGCACCTGGACAATGCCCTCAGTCCCATGCTCTGACTGGGCTGGGCTGTGTGGAGCCAGGAGCTGGGGGTGATGATCCTTATGGGTCCCTGCCAGGTCAGGAGATTCTGTGAGTCTAGGATTTGAGATGCCAGTACTCTACTTGCCCTTCTCTCCCAGCATAAAGGCACTGACCACTCTGAATTTTGTAGCCCTGTCTCACATCCTTAAAATCTCCTCCCCAGAAACCATTCTAATGCTACAAACCCAGACAACTGTCACACCACCAATTCTAGCAACAGCAGTGGCACTAGCTGAGAGAAGCACTTCTCTCTGCTTATCAGCTGTAATTCCCAACTGAGACACTCTTCTCAGCATTTGGATCTAGCTTTGCATTTAAACAAACACTGCACTCTCCTTCAAGCTGTAATGATGACACTCATCTGCCCAATTCACAACACTGCCTCCTAATATAAAGGCCAAGATAAACAGCAGTGAAGGATTGATGCCAAACGGTTATGCCTTGAGACACAGGCTCTTCTGAAGAGCTTAGTGTCCAGCAAGTGGGACTCAGATGCTTGCTGAAGTACCAAGAAACCTGAGAAGCCAAAACTCCAAGCTGCTTCCTTCAATTTCTGGTGTCCCCCTTGCCAAGGTTTGCATCCAGAAACCACATCTCCCTGCTTGCTTAGCACAGTGGCCTCTATCAAACAGCTTGTAACAAACTCTGTCAGTCAGCCAGCACCCATTTCATATCATACTTTTGGTCTGGAGAGCTACTTACTAGTGTGGAGAAGGCATGAGTTGGCAAGAGCTCCATGACTTTCGCAACCACTTCCAGGCTCTGGCGCAAGTACCGCTGCCACTCGGTCTGCTGCTGTGGGGAGAGACACCAAGGTCAGCACAGCACCTCAGGGAAACAGGGGCTTGTGGAAATGAGGGAGTCTCAAGTGATGCTTGGGACGATCTAACTCCTTCCAGTGCTCAGCTTTTGCAGACACACAGATACTTATTACTCTCACATGCTCAGATACCTGACAGAATGACTGTGTGATCCTGTGCCCTGGGAGTGCATGCCTGTTCAGCCCTAAAGCAGGGGTGACAAGCACCTGGTATGTGGAACAACCTGCCCCTCCAGTGTTCTATTCTCATCCCTTCTGGCCACCTACTCCACTTTAACATCTATCAGCACTGAGATGATGTTTACCAATACCAACTTCAGAGAAATAAGCTTAAACAGAAGCACCAACACTATATAAAGCTTAAAAAGCTTTTGCCTCAGATATTTCAGTCAGACACAGGCACCTAATGCCTCTGATAATCAGAGCATAAGTATCTGCATTTTATTCCACACCCCATAAGAAACAAGTTCTAGACAAAGGTCACATCCTTTCAATGCAACTTCAGGTATATTTTATTGTCAAAAGCCTTTTGTGATGCTTTAAACCTCAAATCCCACACAGAATGGAGTGAAGGAGCAGCTGTCTAGCTTGTCCTCCCCCTTACAAGCTCTGGGATAGGTGTTACCAGTGCAAGGGTTAATATCTGGACCCGGTCCTTGTTCAACTCTGCTCCTTACATCATCATCCAGCGTCTCATCATCCAGCTCCTCCAGTTGTGCCTGGTTATACCTGAACTGGATCCTATTCAACACCTCTGTCAGCAACAGAACCAAGGCATCTTCGTACCTATGACCATGGAGAAGACAGAGGAAGAGTTTGATAACAGTTCTGCAGAGACTGCTGTGCCCATGGTCCTTCTAGCAAGGGAGACATGTAAACCAGATGAGTTTAGAGTGGGCTGCTGCACAAAGCCCACACCACAGCTTTACAAGTCTGTCGAGGAAACACCAAGCAGATTCTGGGATTAAGAATATCCCATCATTTCAGGTCAGAAGCTACCTGCAAGGAGTGAGCCTTGGTAATATCTGATAGCCTGTTATCTCTGAAAGGGAAAGGGAGAACTGTTAGCAACAGAAGCAGCCCAAGAGTTCAAAACAGGAAAGGTAGGAGTGGCTTGCCAAGACTAACAGCAGATGTACATGAACAGGAGGCACCAAGAGCCTCTTGCTGTTTAAGCTGCTCCTCATCAGCTCTCTGGTGCTCAGCAATTTGGGCAGTGAACAAGGAAGAGATTAAAGAGGGCAGAGTCACTGCTGCCTGCCTCAAAAGGGTCTTCCCCGAGGCTATTTGTCCTGCCACCCTCTGTCCCTACACCATTGGCCAAAGAATTCAAAGCCAGCACTTTTATCTTTTCACCTCTACAGAGCCAGAAGACCCTCCCTCTCATTGATCACCTAAGAATAATGCCAAGTTGCAAAACCAGCAGAGAGCCACCTGAACACACAGCCAGCCCCAGTGACACGCACCAGAATTCGGTTTGGTTTTTAATGGCACCCTCCTTGCTCAAAAGGTTTAGTCCAATGCCAGGACCAGCCATGCCCTTTCCCAGGTGAGATCAGGCTGGAAAACCAGACATTAACAGCCACTAACAGTGATTGAGAGCATGATGCAACCCAAGTGTCAGCCCAGTCAGCTGTGTCACCAGCTGAACAGATGAAAGCTCTCCAGCAGGCAAGGTGGCTCACTTACCAACTTTTCTGTAATCAAATGACATAACTGTGGATTTAGCAATTTATCCAGTAGTAAAAGTTGTCATGTGTACAAAATGCAAAGTTAAAACCCACAGAACAGGAAGTTTCATCTGTGCTCCTGTGGTGAAACCACTCCCGGACCATCAAACTGCAGCAGCACACGCCTGAAAGCACGCCGGAAGCTCTGGCTGCTGTCACTGAGGACAGGTACTTCTGCAGCACAGGCTTCAACCACTCCTATGCCTTGTTTGCTCTGTAGGGTGACATACCTCCTAGAGACAGCTACTGCTTGCTTCAATTACAAACTACTAGACATGAAGGTCACACGTGTTACATGCACAGTAGTCAGATGAAGAGGAGGAGCAGAATGCCAAGGCAGACTCCAGCAGCATTAGGTAGAGCACAGCAGATTAGGAATCACAATAACAGACTGGTCTGGGTTGGAAGGGACCCCAAGGATCACAGAGCTCCAACCCCCTGCCACAGGCAGGGACACCAACTTCCAGGCCTGGAGCTACACAAAGTTGTCCAGGGCCCCATCTAACCTGGCCTGGAACACCCCCAGACACGGGGCACCCACCCCCTCTCTGGGCAGCCTGGTCCAGCCCCTCACCACTCTCTCTGTAAAAAACATCCCCCTAATATCCAATTTAAACCTTCCCTCCTTTAGCTTTAATCCATCCCCCTTGTCTTGTCAGTCTCTGCCCTTGAACAAGCTGATTTCCCTCCTGTTTCTCTGCTCCCTTCAGGCACTGGCAGGCTGCAATGAGGTCCCCCCACAGCCTTCTCTTCTCCAGGCTGAACAAGCCCAGCTCCCTCAAAACAAAGCGTAAGAAAGTTCAGATGCAAACACCTACTACTTGAGAAAAGAACACTCCCCCAGTTCCCAGGCCAAAAGGAAGAAAGATGTCTGGTGTAAGCTACTTCCACGTTTGCTCTTTGTGGTTATGATGTCAGGCTGCCTTTCAAAAACCAACCCTCGTATTTCGTGTGCTTGAGGAAAAGCAGCTCCCTTCTGCACCTGCTGGAACAAATCATGGCACAAGCCATGGATGGCACTTTTCAGCCTCTGAAATGTGAACAAGGCAGCAGTACAGCTGGCAGATTTCTAAGGGAGTTTTACCAGGAGAACCAGGAGCCACCCGTGGCAGCAGGCAGCATCTCCAAACCAAGAGCTGCCAACCCAGTTGCTGTTAATACAAACCAGTAGCATCAGGCCTGAGCAGGTGGAAGTTTATTTCCAAACACACCCTCATGAATACTACTCAGACACATGCCCTCCTCCAAAGCAACAGGAATTTAAAAATCCGAGTTAAATAAAAAACATTTCCTAATTCATGAGGTGGTTGTGAGAGCTGTGTGAGTACTCATGAGGCCACTTACTCAGTAGTCATCTCCTCTAACATGTGCTAAAACGTGCTCTAGAATTTCCTAAAGGGTGTTACAGTTCTGCTTTAGACCACAGAGCTTTCTTCCACTGGCTGCTAGGTACACACACAACACAAGTGACACTGTTCCCCTCAGCTCAAGTTCTTCTGAATGTGTGTGAAACACTCATGTTTATATACTCTTCCATGCTCTTATTCTAGAGACTGAAAAGACTCAACCACACAAAGTCAGAGTTAACTGGCACTTATTTCCCCCACTCCTTCCACGGCAACCAAGTCTCTTTGCAGCAGCTGCTGCATCCCAGCAGCTTGCCCACTGCTTACCTGTTGAGCACTGCTTCTTTGTCTGCCAGGCGACTTTTAATTTTGCTAGTCAAATAGTCCAAGAAGAGAGTCCAGATATCCAAGCAAGAGAAGTAACCTTCATGGGTAGGCTGAAATACACCAAAACTCACAGTGAATATCATGACCTATGGCCAGATGGATTCCACACAACGAATTACAAGTTAGCACACACTGCCACAGAGGGAATGGCCAGCCCCTTTACAGTGCCTGTGGGGACAGGACAAGGGGCAATGGCTGCAAGTTGGAGCCCAGGAAGTTCCCCAGCACCATGGGGCAGAACTTTTCCCCAGGGAGGGTGAGGGAGCCCTGGGACAGGCTGCCCAGGGGGTGTGGAGTCTCCATCTCTGGAGAGATTCCAGCCCCGTCTGGACGCCGACCTGTGCAATATGAGCTGGGGAGCTGCTTTGGCAGGGGGTTGCACCCCAGGAGCTCTCCAGGGCTCTTCCAACCTCTACAATTCCTGCTTTGGTCTCAGTATTAACTCAGCTCATGGCTTGCTGCATCAGCTACCAGCATTTCTAAAATCTGCCTGTAGCTGTTCACACGGGGTAGGTAGGGCGGAGGTGCGTTGTGACTGCTACAAAGTCACATGTCCCAAAAGCCACAGGGTTGGCTTGGTTTTTAATACTAAACCTAAAAGTAACAAGGAAAGCCTCAGATACAGTAAAAGCATCCCCAGATACAACATGAGCCAACTCCAGGAATTTTTCTAACCAACGTTCTCCATTCCAAGCATGAACAAAAGAATAGAAGCAGAAGCAAAGTTAAACACCAGAGAAGTTATTGTGAAGGGCCACGGAGATGCTCAGAGGGCTGGAGCAGCTGCCCTACAAAGAGAGGCTGAGGGAGCTGGGCTGGGTCAGCCTGGAGAAGAGAAGGCTGTGGGGGGACCTCATTGCAGCCTGCCAGTGCCTGAAGGGAGCAGAGACACAGGAGGGAATCAGCTTGTTCAAGGGCAGAGACTGGCAGGACAAGGGGGATGGAGTGAAGCTGGAGGAGAGAAGGGTTAGATTAGATATTGGGGGGAAGTTCTTTGCAGAGAGAGTGGTGAGGGGCTGGAAGGGGTTGCCCAGAGAGGGGGTGGGTGCTCCATCCCTGGGGGTGTTCAGGGCCAGGTTGGCTGGGGCCCTGGGCAACCTTGTGTAGCTCCAGGCCTGAGGTTGGTGTCCCTGCCTGTGGCAGGGGGTTGGAGCTCTGTGATCCTTGGGGTCCATTCCAACCCATGCCATTCTATGAAGTAACTATATATGCCTGCTGTCTCGAACTAAATTCAAGAGCACATTAAACCATTTACAAGTCCCCAGTATTACTGGGGAAGTGCCAGTAAGACAAGTTAATTGGCTTCTTTTTCGCTGGGCTAACTTTAGGTATCAACTTCACTGGGGAAAACAGGCCAGAGACAACAGAACACAGAGGACAGAGGGAGATACGGTGTTGTAGGGGCTGTACCTGATGAAAAGTGTATTTGAACAACAGTGCCAGAAATTCAACCACAGGGAACTGGGAGTAGGATTCAATCCTTCGCAGGTGGACGCTCACAAAGAGCCGGAGAAAGTCTGTAAACTTCTCAATGTAGCTGCAAGGGAAAGAAGAAAACCTGACTGAGAAAACATGAAGGATGCCACAATGCAAAGCAATTTGATTGAAATAAGTGATAAATACACTCAAAATCCTTTGGTTAAAAAGAAAGTTACAATTAATAGCCAGTAAAACAATTAAAATATAAAGCCCTGCATCAATTACCTACAGGACGGGCAACCCTTCATTCCATTAATACCTGAAACAGCAGAAAAGACAGTCTAGTCAAAAGCAACTTTAATATTCAGATAAATAACACTGAGTTCATTCAATCAGGCCTGCAAATCAGCACAATCCCCCCCCCACCCTAGAGAAATAAGTACTTAATAGCAAGGGTCATTTTACTAATGTAAATAGGATTAGTGTAATAAACTGTACCACTGAGGAATTCAGCTGGAAGCAAGAGGTTAAGGCAGGAATTAGCAGTACACGTGTTAAATTTACACAAGGTAGTGGGAGAGCTGTGGAGCTGAGGGCTGGAAGGGATGGTTTCTTCTGCGGTGCACATCAACTAACCAAAAGCATCTAAACTGAGTCCAGGTTTTGGTGCCTGAACTAGACTACAAAGATGGATATTCCTCCAAAATATGGGACTACTCAAGGCTTGGGACTGTGCTAAGTCCCTGACACTTTGACAGCAGGCTTCTTTTGGGAGTAGAGCAAGAGCGTGACCTTGATGCAAACACTGAGGGTTCTTGTGGACACAGCTGGATAAAGTCCCAGAGACCTCAGAGGTGTAAGCTGTTCTGGTGGAACAGAAACAGGCCCAGCACAACAAGAGCTTCATCAAGGTTAGAAATGGGTCTTCATGATTCATTTCTGCACAGAGAGACCAGTACTTGGTCAGCACGCAGGTCGCACGCACTGCAACGCCATGCACACCCGGCTAGAGCTCTGCCCACGCAGCAGCAGGGTTGTGCAGGGGGAAGCCCACCCTTCCTCCACAGCAAGAGCACCTCAAGTTTCTCTTTTCAATAAAAAGTTACCCTTAGCAAAGTTCCAGACACGCTTGAACAGGCTGGTTCTACTGTGTTACCTCCTTTTACCCTTCTGCAAACTCTGGTGTGCTTTTTATTCTCAGGGGGTGGGGGGAAATCAGCTCTTTCTAATGAAAACCCAACTCAAGCCCAGCAGCACTGCCAGCTAACGAGCTGCAGCACTGCTGGTTATTATCAGCCTACAAAACCACACAGTATTTTGAATATGCAAATTCTGCTTCATTTAACACTGCTTGCTCAACATCACAAAATGTAGATGATCATCTAAAGAGTCCAGACATAAACACCTCCATTATTATTACTTTTCCCCTCTAAAGAGGCTCTGATCCAAAAGCAGCAAAATCCTTCCTTGGCCTTTATGCTCAGCCAGCCCCAAAACCCCTTCTGCAACCACCATGCCACTGCTTGCATCCTTACTAGCCGTTGCCCATATTTTGGGATCTTCAAGTTAAAGCTAACACAAATAAAGCAAAATAGTTTAACCAGAACTTTTTCTTGACTAGTTTGGCAGCTCCAACCCTTGCAAACCAGGCTTGATTCGGTAACAGGAGAAATAACCAGCACCAGAGGAACAGAAAAGGACAGACCCAGGGCAGGAAGGCTCTGAAGACAGCAGTCTACTGTAGGTACCTTCACCAGTGATGATTTTGTTTGGGACTTTGTTAGCACTAGTCAAGAAGACTCTTTCATAAGTTCTTTAGTTTTGGACATTAAATTACAGCTGTATGTCCCTAAGTGACAAATGGGAACTCTTCCATATTTAAGGCAAAGCCCCTTCCACAGAGAGGACAGTCAGCTCACAAAGCTCTTCCCACAAGAACCAGCTCAATTTTTTCCAGTCTCCAGAATATCTTAAGTCATATCTCCACTTCGGGCTCCAGCAACAAATAAAAAGGGCTCTCAGTTACAAATGCAAACCTTATCTGTAGATAGCACAGCTAAGAGCAGAACATAACGATACGGCGATGCCACGTCTGTGAAGGCCAACACAGCGACCCGCAGACCTTCCACAGCCTTCCCAGCCAAGGCTGCTGGCCAGTGTCTGCCCCACAGAAGGCAAAACAGAGTTACATGGGGGTTTGGGGTCTTCCAGGAGAGCTCTGTGTGAAATCCAGAGCCTGTATGCAAAGGTGGCAGATTTCCATTGTACCAGAGCACAGCCTGGGAACGAGCGATTCCCAAGTCGGAGTTAGTCAAAAAATGAGGAAACTGAATTCACTGTTAGACAGGAGTCACAGTCTGGATTATCCCAAAGTTATGAGTGTCTGTGAAGATTTAGAAAAGGGGCCTTTTACAGAAGAAACACACAAGTCACCTCTAGGGAAACACAGGGGCTTGGTTTTTTCCCTACATTTGTTTCTTCTCAAAACCCAAGCAAAAAATCTTCAACAGCCTTGCTGCTGCATATGTGAACAGCAGTATCTTACAGAACAGCACCAGAAATCCCTTTCCACCACCAAACATCCATAGCAAGATACTATTTGCCAACGTCAGCCTGCCACAGCACACGCTCACACGGCGAGCCTGTGGGAAGAGGCAGCATCAAGCCACCACTGCTTCCACCGCCCTGCCAACACATGGCTTCAACCACTCACACACCAGCAAGAGGAGTCTCACTTTCTCTCCTACAAGTAGGAAGGTGGGATATGAAAGAGTCAGGGTGTTCTAGGCAACCAGGTCAGTAGTAACCTGCTGGCAAATGCCAATCAGCAGCCTCCCAAGGTACTGCCACTTCCCCTGCTGCCTCCTGTCAAGCATGCCAGACGGCCTCTGCGGCGGAGCCATTCACAGCTGCTGGGAACAGAGTTCCCTGAGCTGTCTTTGGGTGGTGTTTAAAGGTAAAAATAGGGAAAAAATAAAAAAGCAATCAAAAACCACCATCACATCTCAACAAAGGGTAGGAAACTACTTCTGTTTTCTTTCAATTCATGACTCGCAGAATATCTACCCACTCTTTGTAGGTTTGAGCTTAGGCAGAGAAGGCAGATACCGACCAGGAAAGGGAATACTGCAGTGCCTTTACCTCACTGAGCCTCTTCTGTTTTCTGTTACAACTGAATGAAGGGCAGATTCAGCTCTTGTGCCACCTCAGACCTGCAGTCAAACAGTAACGAACGGGGGAAAGGGGAGGAAGAGGACAGGAAAGAATACAAACCTGTGCCACCACGGTCCCTTAGCAAACTCAGCCCCTTACCAGAACCTTACCTGTGGGCACCTACCTTTCTGCCTGACTCTCCCAGCACAGTGCTCTGAAAGAAAGGCCATTAGACACACCATGCATGACCACAAAATAACAACAACAGTCCTTTAGAAAGCAAGAAGCCCTAGCACAGCTACTCAGCCGCTTGATCGCTCTTACCTTTCATCCAGTTCCTCTAGCCGGCTCTTCACTGTGTGGGCATTGTTCTCCTTGGTAATCTTCTGCAGGAGGTAGAAAGTCTGCTGGAACATCCGTAGCAAATATTCTTCAAACTCCATAGGCACACAGTTCTTGGACATGAGTTCATTGATGCAAGACATAGCCAAGACGCCCAGTCGGCCACGCTCCTGTCCCAGCACCGAGTTCTGGCTGCTGCCATTGACAGACGACATCTTGCGGGCGCGCGTGTCGCAGCCAAAGCGAGCGAAGTGGAAAATGGTGGTGAGGAGTGATGGGGTGATACTGGTAGACAAAGGGATCCAGCTGAAGAGGTGTGCCAGGCACTCCAGCGCCAGGGAACATACATATTCACTTTCTGTATCGAGGATGGGGATTGGCTGGTTCAATAATTTGGCCGCACTGGGACTCTGCAACAGGCTACTCAAGAGGTCACCTAGGGAACAAAGCACATGCCTGCATTATAAACCAAGGCAAGCACCTCCAAGTCCTGCCACTGCCAGCCACTGAGCTATAAAGCAAAGGCCATCAGAGCCTCCAGTGCTCAGCAAGTCAGCATACAAAGCTCTGGCCAAGCCAGACTAACAATTTCTGCATTCCAGAATTTCCCAAATTCCAGATGATAACAGCAATGCCAGGGGATGCATTTATGGAAATTACTATAAAATTGGTCCCCCTCATGAGGTCAAGCATCCTTGATGTAAACTTGCACAAGGTCTCTGGGACATCCACATTCCACCAAGCCGTGGCAGAGCTCCTTCTGGTTGTGTATGACTTAAGAGCAGACATACCAACTCAAACCAATACACCTACCTAGAACAGTAGCCGTCCTCAGCAATCCAAAGCCCACTGCAGGCACCAAAAGCTCACCTCAGCCTCTAATAGCTTCCTGAGCCAGGGCAGGCTTCAAAAATTCTGTACAGCCTCAGGATTTCTCCTTCACAAACTTACCCAGTTTCTAACTAAAGCCACAGAAACTTCCAGGATGTATTCACAACCTCCTGTGACAAGAGCTCTGCAGCGTAACAACACACTGTGTAAAGATGGGTGCTGTCTGGGGCTGCCAGCTGCTGCCAGCTGCTCGTTTCATTTCCTACCCCCTGCACCCCAGACAGGGAAAAGCAGCAATCTCTTCCCATTCAGCTTCTACATGTCACAAAATCACAAGGTTGGAAAAGACCTTTAAGATCAAGTCCAACGAATCCCATCCTAAGCTAAACCAGATCCCTGAGCACCTCATCTCCCCTCTGTTAAACACCCCCAGGGAAGGGGACTCAGCCCCTCCCTGGGCAGCCTGGGCCAGGCCCTGACAGCTCTGCCAGGGAAGAACTTTGCCCTCCCATCTGCTCTGCCCCTGCCCTGGGGCAGCTTGAGCCCATTGCCCCTTGTCCCATCTCCTGTCCCCTGGCTGAAGAGACCAGCCCCCACCTCTCTGCACCCTCCTGGCAGGGCAGGGGAGGTGGGGAGAAGGTCTCCCCTCAGCCTCCTCTTCTCCAGGCTCAACACTCCCAGCTCCCTCAGCTGCTCCTCAGAGGATTTGCCCTCCAGCCCCTTCCCCAGCCTGGCTGCCCTGATCTGGACTCACTCCAGGACCTCAGTGTCCTTCTGATGGTGAGAAGCCCAGAACTGGACCCAGCACTCAAGGTGTGTCACTCAACAGCTTTCTACTGCAGCTCCTCACTCTCCATTTCTTTGAGAATGAAGAGGATGACTTTCCCTACCCCTCACATGGAAGCCACTCACCACCCTCAGTCACCTTTGTTGCCTTTCTACACGGCTTTTGGCCCCACTCAACACCCAGTGATACTGGAAGGCAGGCCTGCAGCCACGGCGCAGGTGCAGATGAGCCTCAGTCCTTGTGGCACCATGACAGTTACCTGGCTCTGACCACTACCCACTGAAGGCTTTGCAGAAGGATCTGGCCTGACACTCAGAAGATGAGATCCTGCATATTGAGGGTGAGCTTGGAGTCCATGATTTGGTACAAGATGAGAATCACTCTCCCTGCCCAAATGCAGGTTCTACTTATCTGCTTTGCATTTCACCTCCTGTTTGCCCAGACGCCTCCTCCTGCCAGGCTTCAGTCATGCCTCCTTTTCACTACCCTGGCTGCCCTGCTGCTGTCAACAAGCCTCCTTGACTCTTTACTGAGCCCTTTTCCCAGGGCTCTAACAAGTACAGCCATGAGCACAACACTCCAGAGGTGACCCTCATGGACTATTTCCATTTCCCTTTTACCTCCTACCTTCTAACCCATTTTTCAACAGCACAGAGGCTCCCTTTCCCACTGATGGCCTTCAAAAGCTTTTAGTGAGAAGCCTAGAGAGCTTTATGGAAGCCTAAGGAGAGACAGCCAGCCAGGCCACCCTTCCCCACAGAAGCTGCCTGCTGACTCGCAGGCTGCCACAGACCACAGACTGAAAAACCTCTTCACCTTCCTAACTCATTCAATACATTCGCCTCCCTGAGTACAAATAACCTCTTTACCTTCAGAAACCCACAGGCACTTGATGAGTTCTAGAATTTTAAGTTCTCCCCAGAAAAACAGGGTAATTTTATTGGTTTTTTTAAAGTGAAATGATCCAACACGAGGAATAGGAAAACAACAGGTATGATTTACTGAGCTATTCCCAGAGCCTGCAGAAGCAAGAACAGATTCCTCTCAAGTCACCACTTTTCATTAAGATCGATGTCTTACATCACTAAATTCATAACTCCCTGTCAAACCCTATCACTGTGTGTTTCTCCTCTGCTCTGGGAATTTAAGGGACCTTGCTACTTCAGCTGAATTAGATAGTAACACTCCTAACTATAGATATATAGTTATATGTTGAGGTTCAACAAAAGCAAGTGGAGAGTCTGGCCCCTGGGGAGGAAGAACTGCTGGAATCAGGACAGGCTGGGGGGGAGCTGCTGGAGAGGAGCTCTGTGGAGAAGGACATGGGGGTGCTGGTGGGGGACAGGGTGGCCATGAGCCAGCAGTGTGCCCTGGGGCTGAGAGAGACAATGGGATCCTGGGGGCATCAGGAGGAGTGTGGGCAGCAGGTCACAGGAGGGGATCCTCCCCCTCTGCTCTGCCCTGCTCAGGCCCCACCTGGAGTGTTGTGTCCAGTGCTGGGCTCCCTAGGATCAAACAGCCAGGGATCTCCTGGAGAGTCCAGAGGAGGCTGAGGAGATGCTGAAGGGCCTGGAGCATCTCCCCTGGGAGGAAAGGCTGGGTGAGCTGGGGCTGTTCAGCCTGGAGAGAAGAAGACTCAGGGGGGACCTTATGAATGTTGATCAATATCTGCAGGATGGGCTGCAGGGGGAATGGCCAGCCCCTTTTCAGTGTCTGTGGGGACAGGACAAGGGGCAATGGCTGCAAGTTGGAGCCCAGGAAGTTCCCCAGCACCATGGGGAAGAACTTTTCCCCAGGGAGGGTGAGGGAGCCCTGGGACAGGCTGCCCAGGGGGTGTGGAGTCTCCATCTCTGGAGAGATTCCAGCCCCGTCTGGACACCGACCTGTGCAATATGAGCTGGGGAGCTGCTTTGGCAGGGGGTTGCACCCCAGGAGCTCTGGGGGTCCCTTCCAACCCCTATGATTCTATAATATTGTATTAAAAAACATGCTGCAGTGCAAGAGCCACTTGCATTGTGGTTTCACAGCAGCACACATGCTCCTTTCAAATGCCTGGCAAACTCCAGCAAATAAGAATAAAAAAAGAATCTAAGATTCTCATCTTTTAACCCATCAATATCAGAAACTCTAAGTTACATCCCTGTAACTCATGGCAGTTGGCCTGAGTACTTTGCACCCAGTTTTTTTACCAAAGCTTGAAGTTTAAAGGATTTTAAATTATCCTGGGTGTCTGCAAACAGGTGATAGGCTTACAGGATGGACTGTGTTTGTGAAAAAGGAGAAGAAAATTCTGCAGGAGGAGCAGGGATCAGGTTGTTCTGCAGCAGTAAGCATCAGCAAACACTTGTGTTACTCATTTATTTACCATACGTGAGTAAGTATGTCTAAACAGAGGGATTCATAAATAAAGAGCCATCAATCATGCAGAGACAACATTTGGAAGATGAGATATTATTGCTGAGTAAATTCTATATTGATGCAATAATTCCAATGTTTCCCAGCACAGGACATTAGGAAAGCTCCTTTGCTTAAGCAGTAAGAGAAATGAGTTTAACATTGTCTTCAAGTGCTATTTAAAAACTATGCAAGACTTGCAAGTAACCATTTCACTCTGCTTCCTTTGGCAAAAAAAGGAAGCATAGGTTTTCCAAGTTCCTAAAGAGAGTTTGGCTCTGGCAGAAGATATTAAACATTTAGAAGGACTCTGAAATTTTCAAATATCTTTACTTTCACCTGAATGTAGAGAGGAAAAATAAAGGTGATGGCCTCACCTAAGGAATGGAAGAGTTTAAGTGTCACCAGTGAACAGGAATACTCTGCTGCATGAATGAGACTCAAACATAACAAGGTGTGGGTAAAGAGATTTGGTCAGCTTGCAGATTCCACAAGTTTTAAAAGCAGAGAAACAATCTCCCATGCAGATTATAATGGCAGAGTTTCACTAAACCCACATTTGTCCTGTATCTTAGAATCCCAGACTGGTCTGGGTTGGGAAGGACCCCAAGGGTCACAGAGCTCCAACCCCCTGCCACAGGCAGGGACACCAACCTCAGGCCTGGAGCTACACAAGGTTGCCCAGGGCCCCAGCCAACCTGGCCTTGAACACCCCCAGGGACGGGGCACCCACCCCCTCTCTGGGCAGCCTGTTCCAGCCCCTCACCACTCTCTCTGTAAAATACTTCCCCCTAAAATCTCCTCTAAACCTTCCCTCCTTCAGCTTTAATCCATCCCCCTTGTCCTGCCATTATCTACCCTTTTAAAAAGCTGATTCCAATAAGGAATATCAATAGAAAACAGGTATTTACTGTGGAAGACCCCAATTGTACTCAACATCACAAAGGACTGAAGCTCTTCCTGCCAGGTTGGGTGAAGCTGGCACTCCTGCCCTCTTCAAGCAGCATGTTCACTCTTGCCAAGTCATATTACAAGTTTTGTTCTTTTTTGTTAGTATTCATTTCTTCAAACTTTTGCTAACTGCAGCAATTTTTCCCCCCCAAAGAAATATTTCTTGTTTGGTATATAAATAGAAAAGTATCTTAAGTTCTTCCACAGGGAAGAAGTACTTGAAATTCTGCTCCAATTCAAACTCAAAGATGACAGTTTTAACACTACCCAAAACATTAACAAAAGCTTAACCCAGGCAGCTGTCCACAAGGAAATGATCTGCAACTCTCAACTCTTTAAGGTACATGATAGAATTGTGCTAACTCAGAACACAGTGGGCACAAAAAGCAGAGCAGCACTTTTGAACAAAGCACAACTTTCACTGCATCACAGTATCTCTTCTTGCTTTGCTTTCCAAGAAGCAGGAACAAAAGACACTGCATGCTGCTGGACAACCCTTGGGTGAGCTGAACATAACTCATGTTATATCAAAGCACAAGGAACACTGGTGGTCATCAAGGTCAGCTTTCTGCCTCAGGGGGTAGGGGACCATCTACACCCATCCCCTATTTAGCTGTAACAATGAAAGGTGCTCCAAGCACAAGGACACAGAAATACATCCTCCATTTTGCAAGAGATAGGTGTGTGAACGAGTTTAGATGAGATAAACACCCACACAAAAGACTAACAGGAACAGGTAGAAAAAAGCTTTCACTGCTCAGAGTGAAAGCTTTCAAAGCTCAGAGTCCCAGACTTTGTGGGTTTTTTTTTAGTTAGGGCTTCAGTTTCGCTCCACTCTGGCTTTTGATGCACTTAGAGCTGAGATTCAGAGATGACAATGCCAACTCACTGAAGTTACAGCATTCTGTGCTGACACTTCAGAAAGCTTCCTACCACCCAAGCACAACCCCAAGCTAAGTGTGCACTCTTCAACAGGGTAGCATTTCCAGCAAGGCATCCCCTCACAAGGGAAACTCATCACCTGCAGTCTGTCTTTCCAACTAGAAATTTGCTGGCCTGTGAAAAGCTCTAGGAAAGGGTATTACAAGAGGTTAGACAGGAAAGGAAGGAGTCTCTGCCTGATACTGCAAGTTTAAGTACATGGAAATATCATCTTGTAGCTTTAGCTGTTCTTACCACTTTCTCCTGAAGTTGGGGATGGTGGTGGAGTGGCAGCAGTAACGCTGTGCTTGTCCCAGATGCTCTCCAAAATACCTGGCCAAAGAGATATTGTTCAGAACAGCCTGCTAGCTAACAGACCAATTGATCTAACGAACAGCCTGGAGACCACAAGAGAACTTGGATGGAAATCATCTCCAGTGCTTTGACAAGGAACACAGTCTTCTCTTAGTAAACCCAACGTAATTACCAACTGCTTACCCACATGATCTCAATTCCCCCTTCCTAAGCCAAGGGACACATGTAGCTACACAGACACTGTGAGCTGAGCCTTCAGACTGCAGGAGCAGCCACTACACCGCCCACACGTTGCTTCCCCCAACCCAGCACATGCAGGCTCATTAGAACATTTGTTGCAAGGCTGCAAGTGCCATAACTCATACCTGTGAGGAGCCCAAGCACTGTTTGCACCTGGTCTAGGAGTAGTTTCCGTAGCTCTTCTTTCCGGGCTACGCTAAGATCTTCCCGTGGGCATGCCAGTTCTTCTGAAGTCGTTTTCAACATGATCAGCCCCAGAGGAGTGGTCACAGGAGACTGAATTAACTGAGAGGAAAACACATGAATGCAACACATGACTGTAACATTCTGCAGAGCTATGGGCTGACAAAGGGGGTTAGGAACACTCTAGCAGTTTACAAGCGCTTCAAGACTGGGGGAGGACCAGTTCCCAGAGCTTGCAGTGTTGCATGTCAAGGGGAGAGAACTGCAATTATTTGATTTCCTGAGACATTAATCTATGGTGTTGCAACAGTTCAAGTACCATGGGAATCCCTGAGGTTTCAAGAGAGCTTTCATAATGTCATTGCACATGTTTTTTGGTTCAGCATGTTTACCAGTAAGAGTTTGTTCCTTCTGTTTACTGCCTTCTGCTGACATCAGCACTTCTCAGAATTGCCTCAGCACCGGCGGTTTCACCACGTAACAGGGCTCAGGTCAGGAGCCAGCCCCATCAGCAGAGCAGCTTGCCATGACAAAGCCCATCCTTTCCACTACAGATTGCTATGACAGTGGATCACAAAGGGACACGACCTCTCCTTGCCCCCGTGCCGCACCGCAAACCAGGATCACACCTTCCCCGACAAGAGCGACTTCCACCACAGACAGCAGGCACAGGGACAGGAGAAAGCAGTGGGGTTTGCTTTTGTTACTCACTGGGACATGAAATGTATATTCATAGAGGCCCAAAGTTTTATTTTCAGCTGAAATCCAATGCTGCTTTTTGCTGCTAACCTGCAACACCCAACACAGTCCATGTGCTACTCCCTAAAGTGCCTAAAGCCACTAGTAGTTACTACAAGCAACCCTTCAAGTCAGAAATGTTTGTAACACAGGCTGACCTCTGCCCTAATCTCCTCACCCAGAGAGATTGGTTAGCACTGCCAGAAAAAGACTAATCAGAGAGACTGAGTTAGCACTGCCAAGGCTACACAGTTGGATGAAATACACAGAGGGAAGAGCCCATCTAAACTCTCTTAGCCTGGATGTACGTTTGCTTTCAGAAAGGAACTGTGATGGCACAGGAGGAGGCAGCTAAAAAAGAAGATTAAATGGCACAACTTGTCAGTAAGTTGCAAAGAGACTTAACGTCTCCTCTCAGAGTATCTTCTGACAATGCCAGAAGTGTAGCAATGCCATGAACCAGCACTCTGGAAAACATTAAGCAAATCACAGAATCACAGAATCTCAGGGGTTGGAAGGGACCTCAAGAGATCATCGGGTCCAACCCCCCTGCCAAAGCAGCTCCCTATCTCATATTACATAGATAGGAGTCCAGATGAGACTTGGATATCTCCAGAGAAGGAGACTCCACCACCTCCCTGGGCAGCCTGTCCCAGGGCTCCCTCACCCTCGCTGGGGAAAAGTTCTTCCCCATGGTGCTGGGGAACTCCCTGTGCTCCAACTTGCAGCCATTGCCCCTTGTCCTGTCCCCACAGACACTGAAAAGGGGCTGGCCATTTGCCCTGCAACCCATGTCTAAGATATTTATAAAAATGAATTAGGTCCCCCCTAAGTCTTCTTTTCTCCAGGCTGAACAGACCCAGCTCACTCAGCCTTTCCTCACAGGGGAGATGTTCCAGACCCCTAATCAACTTTGTCGCCCTTCTCTGGACTCTCTCCAGAAGATCCCTGTCTTTTTTATCCCAGGGAGCCCAGAACTGGACACAGTATTCCAGGTGGGGCCTGACCAGGGCAGAGTAGAGGGGGAGGATCACTTCCTTCTACCTGCTGGACACACTCCTCCTGATACATCCCAGGATCCCATTGTCTCTCTCAGCCCCAGGGCACACTGCTGGCTCATGGCCACCCTGTCACCCACCAGCACCCCCAGGTCTCATACCTCTGAAGTTATTGGCTTTGCATAAGGACACCACCAGTCCAAGTTACTTCTCTGCCCCTCCAGTGGCTCAGTACAAGTTTTACAGGCTACTTAAAAGCACTGGAATACAAGTTAATGGTGAAGAACCAAAGAGTTGCTTCAAACTGGGTCAGAAGATAGTCTGGAGAGGACTCATCTGCAACTCTAAAGCAAGCTCCTCAGCTGCTACTCTTTATTTTGGCATCCTGGAGGTCAGTATGAAGTGTTTTTCTCCCACTTTCTCTGAACATTTCTGGAAGGTGTCTGCTATAGAAATTAATGTATGGGAATGTTTCCCTCTGAAGCTGAGTTCACAAGGAGAGGCTTAAGGAAAAACAGATACCCAAAGTGGGCTCTAGAACCCTTCAAGACGACCTCCAAAGTGCTAGAAAAGTGAGTAGAGGTTCAGAAATTCAGCTGCAGACCCAGGTGAAATAAAAACCAAAACTCCAAGTGTTGACAGCTGTCCCAAGAGTATTTATTGTTGAACTGACCATCTAGGAAAAGTTTGCAGTATGTTGCACTTCACAACTATAGAAAACTACCTGAGAAGAGATGACACCAGCCAGTACCAAGGTCTGTATGCCAAGTTTGCATTTATTTTTTTGATTTTGCAATTAATGCTAGATCCATTTGTCTTAAATAAACTCCTTATACACAGGGACTTTGATTTATTGTATTTTAATTAAATGAACTGCCTCGTGGCTTGCCTGTGGGCATAGCTGCATTCAAATCATGTAATTATGTCAGCAGAAGACAACTGTGCAGCACTTCAGTCATACACCCAGCTTCTTTAAGCCAATTATGAACAATTTTAAGAAAACTGGAAACAAAGCACTCAAATTAAAGGCGGAGGTATGCACTAGCCCACTTTGGCTCCAGCTTGGCTCAGGCTTCACTGTGGAGATACTGAATTACAACCAACATTCAAACTGATGGCACTGTCTCACCCAGGACCCTCACATCCAGACTCTAGTCTTCCCACAAGAGCCCTCTAAAGCACCCCAGCAGCACTCCATTAGTGACTTTACATGATACCTTAGGGCATCTTTAGCTTTTAGGTGAAAAATCCTCAACAGCTGCACTCAAAGACTGATGCATCCATAGTTTTATTGACTTTTTTTCCTTTAAAGAACAACCTCCAACCTCTACCACTTCAATAACTGCTGCTAAATATTTAAAATTCAAAGAACAGTTGATACTTATGGAATAGTTTTGTTCTTTTGTCAAAAAACAAACAACACCAGAAAGAAATGTTGTATGTAGGAAGCTAAAGGAGGAGTGCCACGAAGATAATTAGAGGGTTGGAGCACCTGCCCTACAAAGAGAGGCTGAGGGAGCTGGGCTGGGTCAGCCTGGAGAAGAGAAGGCTGTGGGGGGACCTCATTGCAGCCTGCCAGTCCCTGAAGGGAGCAGAGACACAGGAGGGAATCAGCTTGTTCAAGGGCAGAGACTGGCAGGACAAGGGGGATGGAGTGAAGCTGGAGGAGGGAAGGGTTAGAGGAGATATTAGGGGGAAGTTCTTTGCAGAGAGAGTGGTGAGGGGCTGGACCAGGCTGCCCAGAGAGGGGGTGGGTGCCCCGTGTCTGGGGGTGTTCAAGGCCAGGTTGAATAGGGCCCTGGGCAACCTTGTGTAGCTCCAGGCCTGAGGTTGGTGTCCCTGCCTGTGGCAGGGGGTTGGAGCTCTGTGATCCTTGGGCTCCCTTCCAACCCAGACCAGTCTATGATTCTAAGGGTTATTTGGGAAATTTGCAAGGAAAAGGAATTTAATAAGTAACTTTGCTTTTCCTGTAATCATTTAATCCTTATCAGGGGATGTCACTGCTCAAGGAAACAAAATAATGTCTCACCATGAAGAAAACCAAGTGTTTCCTTTAGAAACTTCTTACCTGCAAGATGTTAGTGAAGAAGTCATGGTAGAACATTGGCCAGTCTTGCCTGCCAATATCCACGATGACTTTGCAGAGCTTGTTCCTGATGAAGTAAGGCAGAGTTTTATGTTGAGCTAAAAGGAGCTTGGGCAGGCAGCTGCGGATCTCCATTTTGTCTTGAGATGGGACCCCAAGCCACATCTTATTGATTAGGTTCTGGAAAAGAAACAGACCTCCTAAATGAGCTCATCTTACACACAAAATGCAGGGACAGAGCTGCTGCATCTACCACCCCAGGCACAATGCACAGGCAGGGAAAAGCCTTTAAAGCTTTTCAATCCATTCAGGCCTCTGCTGACCAAGCCTGGCCAGCTAAAAGCTTAAGCATTCCTATGTGATGTAGTTGAACCTTCCCCACTGCCTTGGGCAGAGCTGTAGGTAAGGAACCAAGCAGGAGTTAGCAGGTTGAGCAGATGATGTTTCTCTTTCAGAAGCGCTCTGGCAGGCTTGCCAGCTGGGGTTGAGGTGCTTTAGCTGCTCAGCAGCCCTGTACCAACCCCAATGTCTTTACCAACATGTAGAGGGGAGTGTGCACACACTGGGCTAGGCAGAGCAAGAGCAGCTTAACAGAGGGCAAACCCTGCACCACTAACTGGGAACAAGCCTGGCTACCTAACGGGGTACTCATTGTACTGGTGATGTCCCAGGGAGGTTGCAGTGGGTAGGGATGAGCTCTGATAAAACCACAGGCAGATCAGATTTGTAGAAGCCTTCCACCATGAAAGTTTCACAGAAGGACAATGGCTTTCAACACCCCAGAAGTTACTCCCAATAGCCCTTTGAAGGCACCAGCATTTCTACTGACCAAGAAGTGTCAACCAGTGCCATATCATTTTAAGCAATTTTGGGTCAAACAGAACTAGTTGACATGCATATAAAGTACTGCCACTATCATTTCACCCTGGAGACCTAGATTTTCCCCTTTAAAGGGCAGGGAGCATAACCTGGTACAAAGCAGAATAAAAGAGGGAGAGCGAGTTTGGCTTTAGCTCACTCTGATGCCATCCAGATCTCTTGAAGCAAAGCTAGACAGTCACCATCAGAGCAACTGCCTTGCAGTGACAGGGCACCCCTTCAACAGAAAGCCTTTAGTCCACTTCAAACTGGACTAAAAGGCAGAGTTGCACATTACTTTCCTGCCATGCTATGACCCCATTTAGGAGCTAAGCCTCTTGGATAGCTTGGTGAGGAGGCCTGCTCCTGAGGCAATGCCAGCACCCACTGCAGGCACAGAGCTTGGAGAAGGAAATACCACAAAGGGGGTTGCTGCAGAACATGGAAAGATTATTTGTGGTCAAGGTAGATCCAATTCTCAGTACAGATGTACTGGACAGAGGTACCAGTTCACAGCGTAGAGGTACAGTCGTACCTGTACAGGCTGGAGAGCTGGGCAGGGAGAGACCTAATGAAGTTCAACAAAAGCAAGTGTAAAGTCTTGCACCTGGGGAGGAAGAACTGCTGGAATCAGGACAGGCTGGGGGGGAGCTGCTGGAGAGGAGCTCTGTGGAGAAGGACCTGGGGGTGCTGGTGGGGGACAGGGTGGCCATGAGCCAGCAGTGTGCCCTGGGGCTGAGAGAGACAATGGGATCCTGGGGGCATCAGGAGGAGTGTGGGCAGCAGGTGACAGGAGGGGATCCTCCCCCTCTGCTCTGCCCTGCTCTGGCCCCAGCTGGAGTGTTGTGTCCAGTGCTGGGCTCCCTGGGATCAAACAGCCAGGGATCTCCTGGAGAGAGTCCAGAGGAGGCTGAGGAGATGCTGAAGGGCCTGGAGCATCTCCCCTGGGAGGAAAGGCTGGGTGAGCTGGGGCTGTTCAGCCTGGAGAGAAGAAGACTCAGGGGGGACCTTATGAATGTTGATCAATATCTGCAGGATGGGCTGCAGGGGGAATGGCCAGCCCCTTTTCAGTGTCTGTGGGGACAGGACAAGGGGCAATGGCTGCAAGTTGGAGCCCAGAAGTTCCCCAGCACCATGGGGAAGAACTTTTCCCCAGGGAGGGTGAGGGAGCCCTGGGACAGGCTGCCCAGGGGGTGTGGAGTCTCCATCTCTGGAGAGATTCCAGCCCCGTCTGGACACCGACCTGTGCAATATGAGCTGGGGAGCTGCTTTGGCAGGGGGTTGCACCCCAGGAGCTCTCCAGGGCCCTGCCAACCCCTGTGAGTCTGTGATTAACAGGTTTTCAAGACTTACATCAAAGAATGGGAATGCGTAGGGTGAGTGAGTGTCCATGCCAGAGGCACCTCCCATTTCTCACCTCAGCCAGAAGCTATCAACAGTTAGCAATCAGAGTGACCAGAAACATTAGACTTGTAGGAGGTTGTCACATGTTTGTGGCACACATGTTAACGGGAACAAAAACTGTCCCAGTATCTAATATCAGCACCATGCTGGGAAGAGAACAAAGTCTGAACAATTTCAAGAATAGTAAACCAGTAATTCAGGGCTGCATCTGAACTCCCCATCACTTCAACAGCATTATCCTGGAGTAAACAGCAGGAAAACCTGGAGCATTTTCTCTCAAATCCTGAAGTGAAGAGCTGCTGTCCATCACGAGGGTGGACAGCACCTTATCTACCCACATCACAGGGCACTGGAAGATGCTTTAGCTATAATATTCATGTCTTGATGCCCACTGAGTTTTGTCCTATCATTTGATCAGGAAGCAGTGGCTTTCTCCCCCTGTGAGGTGTTTTCAGGTAGGTGTTCTCTTTTCCAAAAGCAAGAAGCAAAGGTGGTTCACCTGGAAGGGGAGCACAAGGATTTTTCTTCCAGATTCCCTGTTCACTTCCTAGGCAGTCTTTAGGAAAGACACTGTTCTGGGGAATTTTTGGGAATGAGCCTTGTGTTTCTGTACACACTTGTACTGACATTCAGGTCACACAGACAGTTGAGGACTGAAGACTTGATGATCTTAAAGGTCTTTTCCAGCCTACTGTTTCTGTGAAGAAGCTGCAGACTACACAGGCTCCTACAGAGGACCAGCTGAAGCACTACAGCAGTTAGCTTTGGGAATTGAAGCTCCTCAATGGAGACCTCCTAATCTCTCAGCTGAACGGTGGACTCCTGGTCCCTCACTTCCCACTTGGACAGTGATTTCTTTTGGTTCTGGCTACAGTTACCTTTGCAGTACTACTTCCCCCCACCCCTCCAGAGTCTCAGGAATCAAAGGTGGTTTCCTCTTCATGAAAACCAGTTTCATTATTTGGGGCTCCTGTTGTGTGACATCCATCCCTGGAGCAGGGAACAGCTCTCATACCATTTGTCAGGATTGTTCACTTTTTTGAGAGGAAAACAAAGCAGATTCAGTTTGCAGATCTAGTCCAGACCCCCCCAGATAACCAGAGTGAACACTTGAAGTGAAGAAGTCAACAGCAACAACCCAGACAATTTGTCAAAGCAATAAAGCTTCTAAGAATAGAATTGTTTGCTCTATCTAAAAAAGTGACCCACAGCAAAGGACAGAAAACCTCTCTGATTTAGGAGCAAACACTGCTACCCCAGCCAAGGACACAAAGGAGAAGCCAAAAATGGACTAGGGTGAGTTGTGACATCAACCAAGCCCCCAAGTACCATTAGGGAAAGACACTGCACCAGTCACTGAGAAATCAGTTGATAGAACTGCTCACAGAGTTCTTTCATTTCTTCCAGTAGATACACAAATCAATATTTAGGCTTTTAACCATAACTTTGCTCTTTTATAAATAGGTGAAGAGTGGGATGTGGTCTTCTAAAAGGAGACCTTACCCCTACAGCTAGCACATATGCTTGCAGGATGTAGTTCAAGAGCATCAACCACAACTGAGAGATGTCAGAGAAATAAAAGCAGCTTTGTCTTCCCTCTTTGCATTAAAGTTTGCAATAGCCAGTATCAGGGAATTGTGCACGTATTTCTATCCATAAAAAGAGTATAAAAGCAATAACACTCTTAAAAGCATTGTGCAGAAAACTCCAGCAGAAAACATAGGTAATTTGTACTTAGAGATGCCAGGAAATTAATTCTTCAATTTGTGTACAAAGATTCATATTCTCCCACTCTCAGCCTGCCATTAAGCAGCCTCTCTAGGAGAGCACAATAAAAGCATCCTTTTATCACTGTACTTGACTAGGACTGCCATTTATAGACAAACATTTTCAAATAAAATTGATCACCATCTCAAACTGCATCAGGGAGAAAACTCACTGAGCAGGGAATGGTACACACATCTTACCTCAAAGACAGTCAAACTGTACATCATGACATAGTCATTTCTTGTACTTGAGAGGAAATAGAGGCAGAATCTCCAGGCTCCTATCTGCTGGGCAAAGTTATTTAAAAGTTCCTCTGAAAAAATAAAGTTTTTTTTAAAAAATGACATTAACATTCATAAGCTGTAAACAAACCAGTAACAACCTAGACTGACAGCACAGTAACACACTGAGCATGGAAGAAACCCCATGCCCAGGGAATGGCTCAAACAACCTGGAGGAGGAATAAAAAGTCACATTCCCAAGTATTAAAAGCAATCTAACAAAAGGCTGTAATGAACACAAACCAGGCATGTCATTTCACAACAGTTTTGACCTAAATACCAGCCCAAGAGCTGAACATTAAAATGAGTCACATGGAAATGGTATTAGGAGCCTTACCATTTTATTTCTAGAAGGCAAATGTTGGGATACCAGGTCACTGTGAGGGAGCTAAGGGCACTACAGGTCACACACAGAGTTATACAACCCCCCTGTTTTCATGCAATCACTCCAAGAGGTGCTGACTTTGATGCAGATCAGTGTATTAAAAACCTCTCCAAATGCTCTGGCACAGGACTTGGTCATCTCACATCAAGGGGGTCCATACCAAACACGGCAAAGGGCTCTCTTACAGGCTAATCAAATTTGAGTCTTAATTGATTGGTTTCTTTTCTGCAACTTAAGCAGGAAAAGGAGAGATGCTGAAGGTGTTTACCTCTTCCACAGCAGGAGATCTCCAGAATAGGAAAAGAAACCCCAAACCAACCTGCCTAGTTGATTATACTGTATTTTACCACGTTTCTGGGAGAAGTCTTTCATGCCAATCAGACTTTTGACACTGAAGTTGGAGACTGCTTTTGTTCTCAAACTTCTGCCAAGTGTTCATTTACAGCCATTAGCCAAGAAGGTAACCTAGAGCACCTCTAACACCTCTGCTGGTTTTCAGGAGGACAGATTCCTTAACACCAGCCAAAAAAACCTAACCAAAACAACCCAAAAAGCCAAACCACAAAACCCTATCAAACCTCACTATACCTACTTGTCCCTCCACATTAACTAGGACAGCCTTCTGCTTTCCCTTAACACTAAACACATCTGAAGCCATGCTCCATCTCTAGGCAGAAGGTAGAGGTTTCCAGGATGTGCAATTCAACAACACAGAGGCAGAGAATACATAACATCCTTCTACTCTAACCAACTTACTACCCTTGACAAAACCTCCCTACATCTCCATGCTCAGAGCAGTAGGCTGTGTTACATGATACTCCTTATCCACAGGACCTGCCATGGGATCTCCAAAGCCCAAGCTACATAAGTATCTACTTTAAGTCCATACCCAGGAGAGGCTGAGGTTCCAGCTGTGTGTCAGACAGAGCACAAGCAGTGGTGTGAACTCACCTATCTCACGTTTCCGCTCATTGGTTGTGCAATTGTGGAAAAACTCTGTCATGAGACTCTCCAGAGCCCGTAGCGAGGCCTCCTCAGATGCCTGGAACGACATGGAAAGGAGAGAGGTAAAACTAACTCCTGCTCTGATGTGCACTCAGGAGGTCAGTGTCAGTCATGTCACAGAGCCACCTCAAAACCAACAAGATGACAGAGTCCAGGTGAAGGGCAAAATAATCTGGAGTTTAACAGCACATTGGTGTCAAGTAACAACAAGATCCACCTACTGCACTTGAAAGGACATGAAGGACCATTGCTCAGCTGCATGAACAAAAACCATACAAGAAGTTTCCTTTTCAGCTTTTATTAAAGGAATTCATCAGTTAGAAATTAATGTTTAAGCTGGGTGGCCAGCAGGGACAGGGAGGGGATTGTCCCTCTCTGCTCTGCCCTGGGAGGCCCCAGCTGGATCCTGTGTCCAGAGCTGGGGCCCAACACAAGAGAGATGTGGGGCTGTTGGAGAGGGGTCAGAGGAGCCATGGAGATGCTCAGAGGGCTGGAGCAGCTCCCCTCTGGAGAGAGGCTGAGGGAGCTGGGCTGGGTCAGCCTGGAGAAGAGAAGGCTGTGGGGGGACCTCATTGCAGCCTGCCAGTGCCTGAAGGGAGCAGAGACACAGGAGGGGAATCAGCTTGTTCAAGGGCAGAGACTGGCAGGACAAGGGGGATGGAGTGAAGCTGAAGGAGGGAAGGTTTAAATTAGATATGAAGGGGAAGTTCTTTCCAGAGAGTGTGGTGAGGGGCTGGACCAGGCTGCCCAGAGAGGGGGTGGGTGCCCCGTGTCTGGGGGTGTTCAAGGCCAGGTTGGATGGGGCCCTGGGCAGCCTTGTGTAGCTCCAGGCCTGAGGTTGGTGTCCCTGCCTGTGGCAGGGGGGATGGAACTCTGTGATCCTTGGAGTCCCAACCCAGATTAGTCTATGACTCTATATCAGGATTAATAACAGCATTGTAAGGTCACTACAGCTTTTTGGAAGGATTTTATTCTAGTCACAGCTTACCGAGCTCAGGCTCTCTCCACACACCACACACCACTTACAGCCTGATAACAGATAGCCTTCCAACACAGTACTGCTACAGCACAGACAAGGCCATTAGTCATTCCCCTAATGTTCTGAACACATGCTATCAATAATAAATGCATCAAGATTCAAGCCTCAACCTTCCCCTGCACAGAAACAAAGTAAGCCAGTAAAGAAAACTGAAAGTTCTGTCTCAAACCACACCCCAGCCCTCCACAGGCAAAACAAACTAGAAACAAAACCCATGAGTGGCAGTCTTCTGCAGAGAGATGAGGGAGACAACTTGCAGAAACACTACAGGCTTCTGGTAGTTCCCATTCCCACACAGAGCAGCTGCCCTATGGACCACTGCCGGGCCAAACCACGCCAGGAGAACCCCCAACACAACAGCCTGGGATGAGGAATTCATCTCCACTCTCCAGCACATGGGAGTGGACACTCTGCAGGACACCATGCATCAGAATTACTCTGCAAAGAAATACTGAATTTCATCCTACCTCTTTCCTCTTCCTTCCTGCCCCTCTTGGCTTTATTTTTAAAGACCTGCTCTAGAAAGTAAAGACTATTTTAGCAAGAAATATCATTAGAGGGAAATTGGCTTAAAATAACCTACAATGAAATCAAAGCCACTCTGCCAGCTTAAGCAAGATCAAGGACCTGTTATCACCTCTCTAATCCATTTATACATGGGCTCTGCAAAGAGCCCCGCGCGCTGGACACCTCCACTTGAAGCTGGCCCTCCAGCCACCCAGCAGGTCCCTCCTCCTGCTAGTTACCATCTCCCAGATAAGTGGGGATGAGAGCCTCCCTTTTAAGGGCTAAGCTTAATTAACAATTTCTTAACTTTAGGATATAGCCACATTGCCATCCCTACAAAATTCTCAGTTGCATGTTGCTGCGAGTTCCTCCATCGCCTACTCGCTCCCAACAAGACCAACACACGTGTCCAACATTTGAGTGAATCCCTGCACTTCCCTTCTCTGCTGCTCAACAGGGAGCAAGCCTCACCAGCCATTTCTGATGGCAGACCCCCCAAAGAAGCATTTCCAAACACTGGGCAGATCAATTTGATGCGGATTCCTCCAGTAAGCAGCACTCCTCTCCCACTCCCACCCGTCAAGCTCAAGATCACCTCATCTCCCAGAGAAGGACCAGCTCTTCACACAGGAATGGCAGGGCTCAACTGCTTTCACATAGTTAACTCAATCTGGCTTTAGGAGAAGCAGTTAAGTTTTTGTGGTTTTTTTTTTCCTAAGACTCAAGGATTTATTCCCTACTTTTGGAAATAAACTGCAGAGTTCTCAAATCTTAACCTTCTGACACGTCCTCCACTGACTTCAAACTGCCTTGGCACTGAGATAGTGAAGATGACAGAGCCTACTCCTAGGAACATGCAATCTTTTATGTAACAACATCCCCATTGCAGTGTTCAATCTGTCAGAAGCAAACAGAGCACAACACAAGCATTTTATGTAAAAAACACCAGGCTGGCCAGAATCCAAGGCCAATGTGGGCAGAAAGAAACAGTGTGACCTCCAAGATTGTTTTCTTATCCTACTGGACTTCTCCCAGCTGTTCCAGAGGAAGGAGCAGAGTACCACGAACTGCCTGAAGAAAACAAAACCCCAGGCCACGATGGGCTCAGCGAACGAGAGGGCCTTCAAGGTCTTTCCCCAAGTGTATCCAACAGTCACCTCAAGTGCATCACCTCCTAGCTACTGGCAGGACTTCAGAGAAAAAGGCAGAGAGCAACGTTCTGCATTTGCTAATAATGCCTTTGGGTCTTCCTCAAGCCTTCCTGGAGCATGAGGTAATCGCCCACCTGAGATAAAGGTCACTGAGATAAAGAGGACACATGCTGTTGCAGAGCTGCGCAGGAAGTTTACTGCACCTATACCCTGACACCCCAGAACACCGGTGACAACCTCACTATTATCTCTCTCATTAATATATGGATTGCTTGATGAGGGAACAGCACCCACCCACAGCAAGTGCCCGATGATCCAGAGCTGGGAGGGGTGGCTGCCAGGCAGGACACTGCGCTGCCATCCAGAGCCCTGGCCAGGCTGGAGAGCTGGGCAGGGAGAGACCAGATGGGGTTTGATAAAAGCCAGTGGAGAGTCTGGCCCCTGGGGAGGAAGAACTGCTGGAATCAGGACAGGCTGGGGGGGAGCTGCTGGAGAGGAGCTCTGTGGAGAAGGACCTGGGGGTGCTGGTGGGGGACAGGGTGGCCATGAGCCAGCAGTGTGCCCTGGGGCTGAGAGAGACAATGGGATCCTGGGGGCATCAGGAGGAGTGTGGGCAGCAGGTGACAGGAGGGGATCCTCCCCCTCTGCTCTGCCCTGCTCAGACCCCACCTGGAGTGTTGTGTCCAGTGCTGGGCTCCCTGGGATCAAACAGCCAGGGATCTCCTGGAGAGAGTCCAGAGGAGGCTGAGGAGATGCTGAAGGGCCTGGAGCATCTCCCCTGGGAGGAAAGGCTGGGTGAGCTGGGGCTGTTCAGCCTGGAGAGAAGACGACTCAGGGGGGACCTTCTGAATGTTGATCAATATCTGCAGGATGGGCTGCAGGGGGAATGGCCAGCCCCTTTTCAGTGTCTGTGGGGACAGGACAAGGGGCAATGGCTGCAAGTTGGAGCCCAGGAAGTTCCCCAGCACCATGGGGAAGAACTTTTCCCCAGGGAGGGTGAGGGAGCCCTGGGACAGGCTGCCCAGGGGGTGTGGAGTCTCCATCTCTGGAGAGATTCCAGCCCCGTCTGGACGCCGACCTGTGCAATATGAGCTGGGGAGCTGCTTTGGCAGGGGGTTGCACCCCAGGAGCTCTCCAGGGCCCTGCCAACCCCTGTGAGTCTGTGCTTTCTTCTAGTGCTCGGTGTTCACTCTGCACTGAAGAACACCACAGGAAGATATCACCAGGGGCTGGGAAGTGCTGATGAAATTCACTACAGAGCAGCAATGTGTGGACATTAGTGACAGCCTCAGTCCCACACAGCCAGGACAGGATCAAACCCCAGGAGTGGTCAGTGCTTACTTCGCTTTGGTCTGAAATTCAACCATTTGGGCCAACTGCAAATCTCATTTTTAAAGGTTTTCAAAGGAAGTCATGAAGTGCAGACCATCATGAGCAGTCTGTACTGCAGAGTCTCTGGGTAAGGGCTGGCAGTTTGCCTCACACTTCTTGAGGCATGACAAAATATTCAGCTATTAAACCAGAAATACTTCCCACTCGTTTTCACAAGTTGTAAAATCTGACCCCCTCCACCCCTAACATCTCAGGCCACTCAGGGCTGGGTCAAACTGCCAGGAAATGCTGTTCCCTCTCTTCTGTCAACCATTTGAGAAAAAAAAACCCAGACAAGCACCCCTCAACTCCAGGAATCCCTTTTGCAGAACAGGTAATGTGAGCTGTTTACCCTGAAAACCTTTGCAATTCACTGTAACCAGCTCCATTGCTTCTGGTCACCCAGATGTGGTGGTTGACCGCAGAAATGCAGGATGCACCAGGGAGGATGGCAGTTGAGAGCTTCAGCAGATCCTCCATCCAAAGATGATGTCCTCAGTCACAGCCCAGCTAGATGAACAAGTTCATGATATGTCAAAGCAAGCAAGAAGCTCTAAATGTGAGTGCACCAACAGCTACAGGTCCCTCTGTTCCAGCAGGACAGACATCCTTCTGCCCTACTCAAAATAACTGCTGCTGTGCTATGTTGGGCACATGCAATGTAGACTAGGGCAAGCATCAGGCCTGCCCTAAGTCTGCTGTTCCTGGAACTGCCTGGTCTGATCTGAGCATGACTTGATATAGATCAAGGGTGGGAGTGAGGCACTGTCAAGCCATGTTCTTACCATCCCCATTTTCACCTCATTAAGTTTGCTAAAGGTGTTTCATTGAATTATCAAACCAGAGGGGTGTAGCTGCTTACTCACACCACTTATCTGTGAACTCCAACCTCTAATAGCAGTCTCATACACCAGAAAAATGACAGGTTCACAGCTGGGCCTACAGCTTCCTATTTGGGTAGAAATGATGAAACGTGGTACCAAGACATTCCCCATCCACCAAAGTACCTACCAATGGATCTGCACAACTGGGATGTGCCAGCTGATTTCAGGGCTAAGGCCACTTAGATTTTAAGATGTGTGAGCCATTACCTGCTTTCCATTAAGGAAAGAGAAATACTCAGAGTCGCTGCGTGGTGATGTCCCCTTGAGCTAGGGCACCTCTCAAGGTTGCTCCTCAAGGCAGAGAGACTTTTACCTGCAGTAGATCTTTGTAAGTGATGGACAGCATGTGAATTAATGCTAATTAATGTTTCATTAGCATTAATGTTAGCATCTCTGCTTCAGGAGATGGTTTAGAGGTTCCAGTGGCATAGCACTGATGGTTGGACTTGATGGTGTTTAAGGCCTCTTCCAACCATGATGATTCTATGCATTTTAGGCTGTTGAAACTCCACTGCACCTTTCTAAGGCTCTACAGAAGCAAAGCCTTTGTCCCTCACTGTCTAAACCAGGGCTCCATGACAAGCTGGGTTTAGCCTGTAGCCTATGACTAAAGCATTCGGGTGGGATGAGTTACTCGCCCAACTCCAGCAAGTATCAGAGGAACGACTTCTAGGTGGCAACTCAGATCGCACATTGACTTTAATAGAAATTATAACTCTTAGTTTGCATATAACCAAAGACAGCCCAGCCCCCCTCCCTCCCCCCCTTAAAAAAAACCACCCTGATCATTCTGGAAGATATGAAAGTGCTTTATAAAGCTATTTCAATTTTCTCCAGAAGTGCTTTCATTTAGAGTTCACTTCCTATCTTCTGACTTCATTTAACATTCTCTAAAGTGATTGTTTCTTTTAGAGGAGAGCTTTTCTCTAATGCTTTGCCATAAAAACACAAGCTGTTAACCTTTTAATGTTGGCTATTAACAGCTTGGCAGAGTATCGATCCTAAAATGAAGATGCCCTAAATACAGCAACTCGGGTTGATGATGACTAGGGGAGGGGGTGCTGATTATTTTTTCCCCCTGATGTGTTTGGAAATGGGTATCACTCCAAGATAAAATTGAGGTAATCCCTTGACAAAGGGGGGGAGGAGGTTAAGTGAGATGCTCATTGCAGCCCCAAGGTCACACACCATGACTCCAACCATCCGTGGAGGCAGCACTGAGACACCTTCCTCTGAGGTGGATTTTACACCACAGGCTGAACCTTAAAACACCTCCTTCAGTGACAGGGAGGAAACACACTCACACTCTGAAGCCCAGAAGCTGCACCCACTCCAATGCCTGTACTGTTTAAATAAAGAGGACAGGATCTCTCTTGGGGAACTGTTAGTCACCACCCCTCTGCACCCCATCACGTTTTCAATTCAGACTCCCACTCCTGTTCCACCCCACCCCCTCTCAATACCTGCACTGCTGAAGTGCTTTTCATGCCATATCTAACACCTACCAGCCCATAAAGCCTCCCTACACCATATACTGATCGCCAACAGAGATCTTTCACCAGCACAGCCCTGCCTTCATAATTATTTTGAGCCTGCTTCTACATCCCCTTCCTACCCACTAAGTCTCCTACCATCACCAGCGCGAGACGCACAGCGAAGCCCAATTCAGACTCCCCACAGTTATCAAGGTTTGGATCTTATCACATTTTACCCAGCTCTGCTGAAACGACTATCAGCCCCATCAGCCAGCTTGGGCTCCTCATGGGGAGCTCTTCCAAGAGAGGAGAGACTGCCAGAGAGCGTGCGAGGAGAAACCCTGTCACCCAAAGCACTCCCAGCAGGAACTGCTATAATGTCACCAACAAGCCAGTTCCTAGGGTGAAGAAAAAGAGAAAAAAAATCCAGTGGCAACTGCTAGTATAAAATAACTCATCACCACCCTGCCTTTAGAAAGTTACACTGTCCCATCCTCCTCCAGCTTAGAGCCTTCTGCTTCCAATTTTGTGCAGTTACTCAACAGCAGTTACACACCCCAGTACAAACGACTATGCTCCAGCTGCTGAATTTTCTTCCCTCTTATGATTTGGTTTTATTATTGTTGTAGATAATTTTTAAGGAAACTTGGTCAAGACATATTTAATAATACACACACCTAACATGTGAATTAGTGATTTACTCAGTAGTGATTTACTCATTTAAGAATTACCAGGATGTCTTTAGGAGCCCCTGCCCGGGTCCTAGCATAATGAAGAGAAGCTGAGGGAGCTGGGCTGGCTCAGCCTGGAGAAGAGAAGGCTGTGGGGGGACCTCATTGCAGCCTGCCAGTGCCTGAAAGGATCACTGCTCAGCTGCATGAACAAACACCTAAGTTTCTGTTTTAGCTTTTATTAAAGGAATTCAGTTAGAGCTTCATGTTTGAGATGGGTGGTCAGCAGGGACAGGGAGGGGATTGTCCCTCTCTGCTCTGCCCTCCCCCAGCTGGATCCTGTGTCCAGAGCTGGGGCCCAACACAAGGAAGATGTGGGGCTGTTGGAGAGGGGTCAGAGGAGCCACGGAGATGCTCAGAGGGCTGGAGCAGCTCCCCTCTGGAGAGAGGCTGAGGGAGCTGGGCTGGCTCAGCCTGGAGAAGAGAAGGCTGTGGGGGGACCTCATTGCAGCCTGCCAGTGCCTGAAGGGAGCAGAGGAACAGGAGGGGATTCAACTATTAAAAAGGATAGACAATGGCAGGACAAGGGGGATGGATTAAAACTAAAGGAGGGAAGGTTTAAATTAGATCGAACAGGCTGCCCAGAGAGGGGGTGGGTGCCCCGTGTCTGGGGGTGTTCAAGGCCAGGTTGGATGGGGCCCTGGGCAACCTTGTGTAGCTCCAGGCCTGAGGTTGGTGTCCCTGCCTGTGGCAGGGGGTGGGAGCTCTGTGATCCTTGGGGTCCCTTCCAACTCAGACCAGTCTGGGATTCTATGATAACATAATGAGCATGTAAATTAGTAATTGCGTTCTCAGAAAGACTGTGGGTCATTTTGGGCCTGCTCACGTGGGTCACAAACGCCTTCCTTTTGCAGCTACTGGCAAAGCACAGACACTATCCACCACTTCAGCGAACCCCCATAGCAGCCCTGGGTAACTCCATGCAGCCATGTCCATGCAAGAAGCACTATTTTTAGCAACAAAAGCAGAATAATGAAGTGTTTTGGAAAAAAAAAAATAGAAGAGCTGTACAACACCCAACAAACACATCCTCTGGAGGGGATGAAGCACATTACTGAGAGAAGGAGCTGCGCGGCTCGAGGCCTGAGTGGCAGCACGCCACTGATGGTATCAAAGCACAGCTCAGGCTTTATTCTTGGTTTCCTTGTTGCGTTTCAGAGCTGGTTTTTTGTGGTCTGACAAACTGAAACTAGACTCTGCTTCACTGTGTGCTCTGAGAGCAGCTCAGGGTCCCGGTGCCATTTCAAGAGCTCTCCTGCCTGCAGGATACAACCTGCTTAGCTGGTCCATTCTGGTCAAGGGATGCAACTTCTTCAGCTAAAGAGACCCAGGTTTCACGCACACGTTTCTCTTACACCACAACTTAAGCAAAAAAAATTGACTATAAAATTCATGGCTTACTGTTCTACCTCAGTGCAGTCAATGGAGGAACTGAGGCACTGCACTCCCCTCCACCTCCCTGCTGCAATGAAGCTGATCTCCAGCATCGGAGCTGCTCAAGGCCCTTCTGTCCACATGACTCATCGCTCCAGAGTGCACTTCAGGAATCAACATGTTTTCTTTAAACATCAGCTAAAGACTAGAAATGACCACAGACTGATTGCTCCAGTGTGGAACAGGCTATGGAAAGCCAGCAATGATAATCTGATTTCTTGAACGGGATCAAGAGATCATCTTACCTGTAACCACTGCCTGCTACACAAGTAATCAGGCACCTTTCTGAATACCTAAGGGATCTTATTTCTTAAATCTTCTTGCACAGGCAGGTTCAGTTAACTGGGCTTCAGGCTTTAAAGGTTGAACTTTGACTAACAGACTCAAGCGTCTCAGACTGATTCTTCCTAAACCGATAACTGTTAATCAACACCATCAAGCCCAGCAGCCAGCACGTCCTCCGAGGGTTTCATGTTTGCTTGGCTGTTTACAAAAGGTGGCCAGCAAGCATAGAGCATTACAATTCAGCACCTAGAAATTCTCTTAGAAACCCACCAAAGGAACCAAACAATCATGGCAAGCTGGCAGAAGCAGAGCAAGATGTAGATGCAGCAATTACAAGCCGTGAGGACGAGCGACAGAGCAATTTCTGGCCCCCCCTCTGCTGCCTGGGGAAGGAGGGCTGGTCACGTGCTGAAGACTTGCCAATTGATTTACTGCGGTTTAGCTGCTGGAAAGAGACTTAGCAACACATTTCCCCAAACAAGTAGTTGCTAAAATGACAATATGCAAATGAGAAGTGCAGAAGCACTCAAAGCAGACTGCTAGGGATCTGTGTTCTGCATCAAACAGCCACATACACTGTAGCTTGGGGGTCCCATGTGGGTACAGGTGGCACACGGGTCACTTTTTGGATGCATGGCTTCCTTTCCAGAATCCAGCCACAGTCATGAGACACTCCTCAGCAGACACTGGGTTTAAACAGCTGCTGCCCACTGCTTCTGAGCCACCACTGATAACAAATTTTCAGTTTGGGTGCGATCAGAAGAAAACCCCAACCCAGCAATGCAAGCCATAAAGTCACAGGATGCGATTCAGATGGACACCACACAAAGCTGATCATGTGCCAGAGGTGGCCAGCTGGGCACATACCACCTTCCGGATGCTAAAACACTGCCAGGTGACTGTTTCTCTCCCAGAATACAAAAGCAACTTCAACTCTTCTACAAAAGTCTAAAAATTCCCATCTCTAAAGGAAATCGCTTTGAGATCTCAGTGTCTGGTTGGGCTCATTCTTTTGCCAGGCTCCCTGGGATATGCCACACTCCAAAGGAGCCTGTGGCACCTCAGAGGGAGATCCCAGCCTTTGTTACAGGGTGATGCTTGTGCAGGAGCTCAGGGCCCACAGTCACAGTTCCAAATCACTTCCCTTTTCTCTGCATAAGCAAATCTAGGCTTGCACAAACAGGACCACAGGGCTGGCCCAAACAACATGTGCAACTCATAGAATCCCAGCCTGGTCTGGGTTGGAAGGGACCCCAAGGATCACAGAGCTCCAACCCACTGCCACAGGCAGGGACACCAACCTCAGGCCTGGAGCTACACAAGGTTACCCAGGGCCCCATCCAACCTGGCCTTGAACACCCCCAGACACGGGGCACCCACCCCCTCTCTGGGCAGCCTGTTCCAGCCCCTCACCACTCTCTCTGCAAAGAACTTCCCCCTAATATCCAATCTCACCCTTCCCTCCTTCAGCTTTAATCCACCCCCCTTGTCCTGCCAGTGTTTACCTTTTGAACAAGCTGATTCCCTCCTGTGTCTCTGCTCCCTTCAGGGACCGAAATGCTGCGATGAGGTCCCCCCACAGCCTTCTCTTCTCCAGGCTGAACTTAACTCATTTTGAGACCACACTTCCCCAGCCATATGAGGGGAAATAAAGGGAGGATTTTTTTAAAAGGCAGGTAGGAAACAGATCCCAAAGCCATACTATTTCAGACACAAGTATGTGGGGGAGGGGAGGAAGGAATTAAAAAAATCCTCATACAAGTTATTTATACGAAGGTGTTAAGAAAAAAGCTTGCATCTTTTTACTCAGATGGCCCAGAACAGATGAGCAGCAGCATGTAAAACCAGCTCAGGAAAGGTACAAAGTATGGTCTTTATAGTTGAAATGTTTAAAAAAACATCCCTAACTCTAAGTTTTGGAGTCTTCCTACAAAGAGCTCCATTCTTGCTGTCACAGATGGATACCTGATACTTAAAACCACTAGTAACATACCAAGGGGGTATGATACACACTCCACAAACTCTTAGTGTTTTTAAGTATCAGGTATCCATCTGTGAGATGGGCTTAAAAAGTGTTTTTAATTCATTTCTTCAAAAGCGGAGCCTCCTCTGACCAGAGAGACTACAAAAACAGACATGCAAGTGCTAGGAGTTGCAAACCCAGCATGCTGCATGTCAGCACCAAGGCCTCCAAGATGCATTAACAGATTTTTAAAAACACTAATCAGATATTTTACTGTCTGCAAAACTGTAAAGGGGCCCTTATTTATCTCAGCAAATCACAGTAACACAAGGCAAACTCTCTGAACTGCTGTTGTTTGCAATCCTAACTGAAGGAGTCTCTGACAAGCATGCCTGTGTGCAGCACTGGGAATGGAAAGCACTAGGACAAGCAAAAAAGAAAGTGAATGCAAGAAGAAAAGAATTATTCAGCATATTTCTTAAAGCAGCATGTCACTCAAATACAGTCCCATCTACAGAAAGACAACCCCCCACTGAGATTTTACCTGCGCTGACACATCCCAGCTGCTCATTTTCCAGGTAGTTCTCTGGCATCCACTTCTGTCTGGCAGGATTAAGGCAAATACAGAGTGGAAAAACTCTCCCAACACCAGGTTATGCAAAGCAACATCAACATCAGGCTTAGGGTAAACCTGGGATTATGCCTTACCCCATACGCTGCGCCAGCCAGACTTGATTTCCAAGGGGGTATGATACACACTACAAAAAAACACTGTTCACCCTCACCCTCATCAATGTGATAAAGAAGAAGACAGTGATACTGGCCAAGGGCAATAAAACTTGTGTTGGGCATGCAAGAGCACATAAAAAAGCTATCATGGATAAGGCTTCCCAAGGGAATAGCCTTGTAGGGCTTTTTTTTGCTTTCTTTTTAATAAATTTTAAAGCTTTCCAAAGGCCAGCCCTGGCAGAAAGAACATCTGGTCCTCTGAAAAAGGAAAACACTATGTTGCTATCTGCAGTGCTTGTGCACTTGGGGGTATTTCACAACTGCTTCTCACCCCTGTATCTCCTGCAGCTCTGGGGGAACCATCCCATGCAGAAGGTTGCAGGGCTTCGTGCCCTGTGACCCAGAGCTATGATGGGCCAATGCAACACTAGACCTTGGTCAACATGACCCAGCACCAGCAGGAAGCAAGAAAAAGCAGCTCAAAGTTTGCTGTAAGCTGCTGCAAAGGATATTTTTTTTTCCCCTCCTCCATCACCATTTCCCCCCATCACAAACCATCTCTCCCAGGTTGTTGGCAGAGGAGCAGTGGGTGCAGCCAAGGATGGGCGAAGCCTTGCTGCTGAGAGCCGACCTCACACCCACACAACAGAGTTACAGCCTATGGATCATATCGTTCTGTTGGGTGGGTTTTTTTGTGTCATTTATGCTTGCAAGAAGAAAGCCAAGGAATTGCAAAAAATTCCATCTTCTCTGTATAAGGAGCTAGGCAAACAAATCTAACCATTAGAGAGTAACTCTACTGTAACCCCTCCAAACCTTGATTTTAAACACACTGTTCTTCAAGCCCAGCTGCTGCTCCAGGAAAACAACCACCAAGACAAACTCCAGGGAAGAAACCACCCTCAATCCCAAAGAAAAAGGCGTTGCAATGCAGAAGAAAGCCTCTCTTCTGTTTTACTCATTGGAGGAGGTTAGAGTCAACCAAGCACAACACAGATTTTTAGACAAAATTCTCTCTGCTAAGGAAAAAAAACAAACCCCCCCTTGTTTTTTCCTCTAGAAGGCTGCACCCCCCGAATTCAGTGCTGACTTTGGCCTCCTGACAAGCCAGTACATAAACCAGATGAGTACACTCCTTTTGCAAAACAGGGGACAACCAGGAATCCCAAGGATCCCTTGCAGGAAGAAGTTCATGCAGCAATTAAAACTGTAATAAAATATGAAGTCAAACTGCTCAATAGCCATGCTAACTTGCTGACCCAGCCACAAGCTGGGAGATGCTGAGAGAATCAGAAGATAAATTGGAGCATGATGCAAAATGCTGGGAAACGGTAAAAGAAATGTAGTTCTGGGGACTATCCCTATGGGAGAGAGATGAGGAAAGGTCAGAGAGGGAGGGGAGGAAAAGAGGCAGCATTTGTGATCCTGAAGAAGTGGCACCTTTCCTGACTTTCCAGAGGACCCAACTCCATTTCTGACCACAGTAAGAAATGCCAGGGAGCAAGGAACTCCTTGAACATCAGCATCAGTAGGGTAAAGAGGCAGCTGCTACACACTTTACCCCCATAAATGGTGTTCTAGGCACTTGGACTGCCACCATTATCATCTAGGAGAAAGAGGCTTTTCAGGGTAGCTTATCAGACCTTGAAGCTCAATGATTTTGGCTTTTAGTCCATGTAGAGATAGCGCAGTCTGCATTTAACCCCCCAGGTCTTTGAAAGATGGCACATGGACTGGAGTTAGAGATCCTGACGGGTACCACTCCAGTACATTTGCTATTTTCTTTGGAAAAAAAAGCTTTCACTTTGGGGAAACATCCTTAACATCCATGTTTCACACTGGCTTTCCTGCTCTGAACTTCATTCTGATTCTTCTAGCTCTACCAAACGGGATGCAGAGGTTGAGCCTCTGGCCATCACAGCAGAGCCACCAGCCTGGTCACGCAACGCGCCCTGGGGCTGCACAGGCTTTGCTGTGGAACAGGGTAAGGATGTGAAACATCTCACTGCTGCCCAGCTCCTGTCTCAGGATTTAATAAAAGTGAGGGTAATAAAGGGGCACAGAAAGTTACACGACTCAAAGGTCCAAAAAAGGAAGGGAGATGTTGAAGCCAAGGCTAGAACTTCAAAGTTCCTATTCTTTGGTTTCTCTACTCTGCAGTGTGAGTCACAATGGTTTAAAAAAGGGATTTACTTTTCTTTTTAAGCCATGTACTTGAAGGGGATATACAGAAAGCTGACAGAGGCGCATACTACACCACAGCGGTCTAGTTGTGATGCTGTACATCAGCCTGGGGGATGGGACGGCACAGTCCAGCTCCCTCTCAGTCTCAGAAACCTCTGTGGCCACCTTGCCACGTGCAAGGGCTTCCTGCCTGTTCCAGCACAGGCAGCACGCCTAGCAGCAGGGACCTCTTCTCCATCTCTTGGTACAGAAGGACATCTCCCATAGCTCGCCTGCAGCAGCAGCCTGAACACAATTTAAGTGGCTCTAACACAACGACAGGACGAGCAGGCAGAAGGGTTTGGCATGAATAAGAAGACACTGCTGCCTCCTGCCACAACGATGTCCTCAGACACCTGCACAACAGACAGCAGGAGAGGTCCCAAAGCCATAGGACTGGTCTGCAGCCCACAGACCTGGCCCAGCCTCAGGGCCACCCACTCAGCTACACCAACACACACAATAAACACAAGCTATTTTGGTAATTCAGCAGCAAGCTCCCAGGCAACCAAGAGTGCCAGAGTAACCTCTGGCTCACCAGCAATACCTGGCTAGCAATGCTGCAGTCCAGATGTACTTTATTCCTTTGCAAATGGAAGGCTTAAACCATGGTCAGGTCTCCAAAGGAAGTTCTAAGAACCTGACAGCACTGATAATAGAGGCTACAAAAGCTAGGATGGTGCTGTGGAAACCTTGGGAAGACTGATGCTACACACGCCCACTGCCGACTGACATTTTTACCCGTTGTATTTGCTTCACACAGAACAGGGACATGAGCTTCTTTGGATCAGCTACCACTACTTCTGTTGTCTCCTTCTGACTCCACTACACATCCACGAGGCCTAGTGATAACCTGAAAGGAGTAGGATTTGTCTTGGATCTAAAGCCAACATGTTTGAAAACCCTGTTTGCTCTCTCTGACTGAAGGGTCGACTTCATATGACAGCTATACAACTGCTCCCTAACATGACAGGATTTCCTGGTCCAAGTCCCTTTTCCTAAGCTGTTCTTCTAGTTGCTGGCAGGACACACATCCCAGATCATTGAAGAATCCCTTTGCCAGGAGGTGATCACTCCATTTCTAGCCTCATGTGGGAGTTACAAACGCACTTGCTGGGTGCCTGGTATCTCAGGAGATTGTAACTGAGCTCTGATGGTTTCAGAGATGGTTTATCTTTGACCATGGCAACAGAAGAAAGGTGAAAGAATGGGTGGTGAGACAAACACATAGCTTATTTGGATGCAAAACACAAGCACCATCAAGGACAAGTTCCACAAGCAGTATTTAATTTGAAGCTGCCCACTAAAATAATCTAGAACAATCCTAAAAGTTGACTGGGAAACTGCATTATTACTTTCTGCTCTAAGAGAGCAGCATGAAGCATGCCACCTGAGCAGCTAAGTTAGAGCTAGTTACTCCATGTGTAGAGATAAACCTGACTCCACACAAGTCTGCTTGAGAAGCCTGGAGTTCACCATACACTGTTTTCTCTACAAGAACACCATGACATTATCAACATCAATACATCCTTTTCACAGAAAGCCACAAACTGCTTGTTGTAAAAGCACTACTCAGCAGACACACAGTGTATAGGACTAGACTGACATGCCACAAGCATGTAGAAACGACCACAAAGGGCACAGCCACCAGAAAGCCTGACACAGCAGGGCTGCTCCTTACAAATACCTCAGCAAAAGAGCAATTCAAGCTTCCCATGAAGGTAAGCAGCTTTGCAATGCTGGTGTAAGATTTCTGAGCACCCCGAACCATCACCTGTATGACACAGGTAGTTTTGAGCACACTGCACATCACCAGTTTCCCCTCCTCTTGCTGCACCTGTAGTATGTTTTTTCATCACTCCTTCCCAGCTAATCAAGCTCTAACCCATTACTGCTCCAATTGTTTACACCCTTCAGGATCCACCCTACTCAGCTCAGCATCAACTAATAAAACCTGCTTCCACCAGGCTGTGTTTTTTACAGGGGACTTCAATTGTGTTTTATTTGTTCACACTATGCCTTACAGCTTCTCATCTTCACACTTTTCCAACTGTTTCCAGGAAGGAGGGTACACCAGCAGCAGAACATGCCCATCTGTAAGCTCCAAGGAAATTGGAACAGAAGGGAAATCTTGTGCAGAAGTCAAAGGATGAGTTACAACAGTAAATTCAATGATGAGTGCTTCTCAACTTCCAAACCCAGTACTTGGCTTGCAGTTGAACCAAATATTGGATGTTTGAGGAAAAAAGACAAAGGGGTGTAGTTTGACAGGCTAAATGTGCATCTGCATGAAGGCAAGGGAAGAGTAAGTCCTTCTGCCACCTGCAATTACAAGCATGCACCCTGAAGCACAAAACTTGGTAACCTCTTTCCACATGCAAAGCTTGGGTTTGTTCTGGTCTGCCTTGTTTAGGACTGGTCTGCCAAATCCTGTGAACTCAGCTACCATATTTCTTAATCTTCATACACCAGAGGAATCCACCTCAAGAATATAACCCTTTGGCTGAAGCTAAGTTCAGAAAAACCTGTGACAAGCCAGGAGTAAATCCTGAGCAGGCAGGTACACCCCTCAGGCACTCAGACCCAGCAGCAGCAAGCTACTAAATACACTTATTGAGGAGATTGTGTCCCAACACATCAGCCACTGTACAGAGTAGCAAAGCCTCTCAAAGGGACTAACAGAATTCAATTTAGATGGGCTACAGAGGGCAAGGTTTTAATAAACAAAATTCAACGTACAGATGTGATTCTTTTGGCTTTTGGGTGAAGAGATTCACAACTGCAAACCACGAAGCCAACCTCCTGAAGAAGGAGGAGGTGAGGCCTAAGCCTACACTGCCTGTGAGAGCTAGAAAGCTGTTGAGAACCAGAGCAGGAACTACTGCCTTCGGCCCACAGGGCTCCCTGGGTGAGGCAGGACGGGAGGCAGCCTTCCATGAGCTGATCTGGGGCTGCCAAGAGCATCTCTGCTTACAGACCAAGCACAAAGTATGTGCTTGTGGGTTCCCTTTGCCAGCCCAAGCAACTTGGGGATATAAGGTTTCCCTGCAGGTAGAACAAGGGGAAAACAAGAACAGCAGTTGTTACTTAGGGTATCGCTGCTGGCACTCGGGACGGCGATAGTGAGCAACAACCCCTGAAGACAGATTTCCACCTACCAGCCCTGCGAGCCCGACCGTGTGTGCACCCCAGGGATGCAAGATGTCTTCTCCTGCTCCTTATCTAGAGAGAAACGACTGTGTAAATCAAAGCACACTCTCTCTCGGCCCCGTATCTCTCAAGAGGCCTGCACGGAGCTGCTGGAAGGCGGCTAAGCAGCGGCATCTGTGGGGAATGAATTGGTGCTTCGCACAGAACGGAGTCCGGGTCGTTTCCGCAGCTTATTCAAGGCCAAACCGGAGGCGAACGGGGCACGTCGTCGGCCGGCGCTGGAGAAAGCCCGCGGGTCCCAACAGCCCCCGGCACTAACGCTGCCAGGAAGAATCCCTCCCTTTGCCGCCTTCTCAAATTCCTCACTGCGGCGGCTGGGGGGGGGTCGGCCGCCCTGAGCCCCGCAGGCCCCTCAGGGCCTCTGGGGCCCGCAGCCCCTGGCCTCGCCGCTGCCCAGGCGCCTCCCCGCAGCAGGCCCCGGGCCACCCGGTCGCCGTGCTGGGGACGGGCTCCAAGGGCCGGCGGAGCCGGGACAGGCCGCACTCCCCGCCCCTGCCCGGCCCCGCTCCCCGCCCGCACTCACCATGGCTGCCGACGGCTCCCGCAGGGCGGCTCTAGGCAGGGCGCCGCGCTCCGCTCATGTCACGGCCGGCAGCGGCCGGCGGAGAGGCCTCTCCGCCCATGCACCGGCGAGCCCCCGCCGGCCGCAGAGCCCCGGGCACCGCAGGCGGCTCCCCGCCCGGAGAGGAGCCGCCGCCTCCCAGCCCCCGGGTCTCCCCCAGCCGGTGGGGACGGGGAGCCCCGGGGCGCTGGGAAGGGCCGCCGGAGCGCAGGCCCGAGCGGGCCGGAGGGCGCGGAGCTCCCCGGCGGGAGGGGGCTGGCGGGAGGGGAGGGGAGGAGAGGGACGTGCGGCCCGGCGAAGCTACTGTGGGCACGGCCGGCGGCTACGCCAGGCGCATCCTGCCGCGCACCGGGGAGGCGGCTCTGCCGGCCCGGCTCCGCCCGCCCTCCCGCCGGAAGTCGTGTCCGGGTCCTGCGGCCAATGGGAACCGAGGCGGCGACTTCCGCGCACGCGCGCCCGGCCACGGAACTCCGCCCGCCGCCATCTTGGAGACGGGCACGCTGCCTCGCGGTGCGGTGGGAAGCAGGGAGGGAAGGGGTACGTCCGGAGGTGCGCCTCGCCCCGCCCCCCCCGCGCCTGCGCATGCGCAACAGGCGCTTCCCGCCCAGGAAAAGTGCGTGGCGTGTGTCAGCGGGGCGGGACTTGCGGGGGGCGGGGCAGAGCGCTCCCGCCGCCGCCAGGGGGGCGCGCGTTGCCAGGCAACGGTGAGGGGCAGCCCTGGTCCTCGGGCTGCCGGTGCGGGCGGTCAGGGCCACACGGACCTCAGGGGATGGAGATCGCCCAGACCCGGCCCCGCCAGAGCGGGGTCGCCCGGACTGAATCCGTCAGGAACGCCTCCTGACGGGTTCAATGTCTCCAGAGAAGGAGACTCCCCAGCCTCTCTGGGCAGCCTGTCCCAGGCCTCCCTCACCCTCACAGTGAAAAGGTTCCTCCTTATATTCCCATGGATCTTCCTCTGCTCCAGCTGCACCCACTGCCCCTTGTCCTGTGGCTGCCACCCCTGAGCAGAGCCTGGCTCCAGCCTCCTGCCTCTCACCCTGTACATATCTATAGACACTGATGAGGTCACCCCTCAGTCTCCTCCAGGCTAAAGAGGCCCAGCTCCCTCAGCCTCTGGTTCCACTCCATCACCTTGGTATCCCTGCACTGGGCTCTTCCAGGGAGTTCTGTGTCCTTGAGCTGAGGGGCCCAGAACTGGCCATGATATTCCAGGTGGGGTCTCGCCAGGGCAGAGCAGAGGGGGAGAAGGGCCTCTCCTGACCTACTACCTACCTACCTTTTAATGCACCCCAGGAGGCCATTGGCCTTCTTGGCCACGAGGGCACATTGCTGGCTCATGGTCATCCTGCTGCCCACCAGCACCCCCAGGTCCCTCTCACCTACAGGCCAGTCCCCAACCTAGACTGGTACCTGGGGCTGTTCTTCCCCACATGCAAGACTCCACATTTGCCCTTGTTAAACCTCATTAAACTTCCCCTGCCCAGCTCTCTGGCTGGTCTAAATCTCTCTGAATGACAGCACAGCCCTTTGATGTGTCATCCACCCCTCCCGCGTTGTGTCATCAGCAAACTTGCTGACTGTGCACTCTGTTCCCTCAGCCAGGTCATCAGTGAATATACTGAACAGCACAGGTCCCAGCACCAACCCTGGAGAGTCTCCACTAGACACAGGCCTCCAGCCCGACTCCAGGGCACTGGGTCTGCTGTTCAAGGGCACTGTGTCTGCTGGCTTCACACTTGCCTCAGTAATTAAATAATTAAAATGAACTGGTGGAGACACACACACACACACACGGCACCCTTGCATGACTTTGTCAGCAGTGATAACGAAGCTCTGTAGCATAGAACCCATTATTTGGTCCCAAATTCTCCCATGGCCTTCAGTGCTGCAAGAGATCGGTGGCTTAATGGGCTTTGGTGCAGGTGATACACACAGGGGGGTATCGCAAGCGCTGGCAGTTGCGTTAGAGGATTAAACAGAACCAGAGGGGGGGGGAATAAACCCTCTCTGGTGGTGGGGCTGACCACGAGGCTCAGCAAGAAGATTACAGTTGAGCAGTCCCGTGTCTTTCCCATATCCATGCTTCCAGCAGAGCACCAGCCCCACAGGCTCCCATCCCACTGCCACTGAGCAGGGCGTCCTCTGCCCTGGGTGGAAATGCTGAGCCAGTGGGTGGAAATGCTGTCCCTGGGCCACGCAGACTGACCAAAACCCACAGAGGAGATGGGAGACATGTGGCTTGCAGCAGAGCAAGAGAGCGCTGCCATGTGCTGATGAGTTGCCGTACACACCCCCAGTCAGATCACCAGCACCAAAACCTACTTCTACAACCCCTCCAAAGCCCCTCCAACCTCTCCCATACACCTTGACATCTCCAGAACCCCTTAAACCTCTCCAAAACACGTAACATCTCCAAAACCCCTGCAACCCCTCTAATACCCCTCAACACCTCTAAACGCCCCCCAAACCTCTCCAACACCTCCAAAACCCCTTAATCCTATGCAACCCCCCGAAACATCTCCAAAACTCTTCAAAACTCTTCTCAATATCCCCTCAAGCCCTCCAAAACCTCTCCAACCCCTACAAAATCCCTCTGACTTCTCCCACACCCCCAACATCTCCAAAAACACATAAACCTCTCCAAAACTCTAAAGCCCTCCCAAAATCTCCCCAACCTCTCCCCAACACCTCCCCTCCAAAACACCCCAGATCCCTCCAAAACCCAGGCCAAGCCACACCATGCTCATCAGCGTGTTTAACAGAGGCTGGAACTGCCTTGGGGCACCACCTCAGCTGCAGCTACATCGAGATACTGCAGCTGCGCTGGCAGAGGGCAGGTTACCATGGTGACCATTAAAAGGATAATCTCATTAGCGTCGTTTGTTATTCTGACAGAGTTGTTTGTTGACACGTGCTCCCAGGTTCACATTGCCACCAGCTGCTGGACACGGATCTGCTGAGCCATGTGCACCTTGGCTCTGAAGCTGTGGAAACCCGCTGCTTCCGCCGCTGTGGGGTTTATTTGGTTTGGGGTCTGGGTTGTTTCAGGGTGATTTTGCTTTCTAAAAGAGAAACAGCTCCAGCTCCTTGGGTTGGGATGTGAACGATGAGCGTTGCAGGCACAGGGCAAGCTGCTGGGAATGGGAACAAGGAAGAAAACCTGTCTACCAAACCTCTGGGTCCTTCCACGGAGCTTTTCTCCTCCACTCCTCTTTCTCCTGCAAAATCCAAGGGGTTGTGACACCTTTTAGCATGGGATTTGGGGCCGACAGTGAGCTCCCAGCTCTGCAAGCCTTCATTCCTGTTTTAGAAACATCTTCCCCAGGGCAAAGGAAGGCATCCCCGTGCCTTGCACTGCCATGGAAACAACAGGTTTCGTGCTGCCCTGGCTGAGACCTCGTGTCATCGTCGATCCGGGAAGAAACTGGGTGTGAGTACCAGCATCACAGGTTCAGAAGGAGGAGGAGGGTGTCTGGGAACGTGGCTGTGCCAGACCCCTCCTTCCTTTATCCTGTTTCTGGAAGGGCTAATGAGAAGATATGGTCCCGTGGAGCACTGACTGCCTGCTGCCCCAACGTTTCAGTTTGGGGCTCCTCCGGCTGTGTCCCAGAGAGGGAGGCAGCAGCGCTCAGGCTGTGCTGGAATCAGCCCCGGGATGGGGGACAGACAGACAGGAAACACCACAAAGCTGATCGGGCACATTGGGACATGGAAGGGACAGAATGGGTGACAATCACTCATCACACATGGCTTAGCCCTCAATTTTTACTGTGAACACATGCAGAAGTGCTCTGGAACAGGATCCAAAGCCCTTTTATCAAACCCTCCCGCACCGCTCCAGCCTCCACACCAGCATGTTCAATCCCACCTTCAAACACTCTCCATGCTTAATTACTTCATTCCAGCTTTGCAGAGTTTGGATTTTGCCTCTGGGGTTAGTCTGAACCTAACACCAGCCCAGCAGCCTGCTGTGCTTCACCTCGCATCCAGAGCTATTCCCATCTCCTTTACTCCCTCCCACCACAGACTGAGCTGGAACTCATCCCGAATGCGATGCGTAAAGGAGCATCTTGCTGCTCTGCCACCTCATGTAAAGGAATTTGATAAAAAGGCTTAAGCTGTATTTCAGAAGTACAGTATCACGAGCAAAACTTTGTGCAGCAGGACACCAACCACTCTGTGTCTCACAAGTGGCTTGGAAATAACTTCCCTTACTTAGCAAGGTATAAAAAATATGGTACAAATACTGGTGGAAAGTACAGCTATTTGTAATTAATGTAAAGAAAACCCACTGCAGCCTGCTGCTCCAGGGAAGGGGTCTTCCCAAGACACCTCTCCCCATGTCTCCTCCTCTGCCTGCCATCACTCATTGCTGGGCATCACTTGTAGCTGGGTGTGCTGGGGAGGAGGGCAGTCAGATGGGGCTGTCATCCTGCACTGCCCAGCACCCCTGTGCTATGCAGTCCAGCTGGGACCACCTGCCCCACCCAGGGCATCTGGCTTGGTAAGGGGCTTGTGTGGCCACCGTGGCTCCTAGCCAGGTCCTCCTGCCTCCACTCCTGCTCTGCTCTGCATCCCACTGGGATTCCTCTAGGACAAATTGACTTCGCAGGTCTGACATTGTGTGTGTGTTTGAAAGGGAGGTCTGGGAATTCACCCTGGTGTCCGCATCACCCCTCCCAATAGCCTCAGACCTGGAGGAGCAGGGTGGGAGAGGGGGAGCAGGAGGCCAAGGCAGCTGTCTCTGTCCCCGTTTCTGTTACAGGCAAGGGAGAAAGGACAAGTTCAGGACTGGGGCTTTAATTAAACCTACATAAAGCCTGGAATCCATCCCTGACATCTTCTTAGACCTTGGAAACCCACACAGGCAACATGCTGAGATGTCCCGACCTGCCCTTCTGCACCTCTCCCCATTCTCAGCATCCCATGGTTTCGGGAGGGGACCGGCAGCAATGGAGGATGGTGGAGCTCAGGCTCCCATCGGCAAGGTCCATCACCCACCATGAGCTCCTGTGGGACATCCACCAGGACCCTCTGGGATCCACGACTGGCCACTGGGTGTCATTCTTCGGGGAGCACTGGGAGGCAGCTGATGGGTGCAGTGAAGGGGAGCTGGTGCAGTGAGGAGGAGCGGGGTCCCATCAGCCAGGCACTCGTGCCGACCAGCAAGGTCACCTCCTCTCCCAGGAGGGGTGGGGTGGAAGGGGCTGCGAGGCCAGAAGCCATTAGGGACTCCCCGGGGCTGGGCACTCTCACTTCTTTTTCTCCATGTTTCTGCTCCTCTCTGCTCAGCCCATTAGCTGAGGCATTAAATTTTAAATTTTAACTTTTTTTTCTGTCGCTCCTCGCATCATGTTCCCGGTGAGTGGGTGCCTGGGTGGGTGCCAGGGCCCTGGCGCCGCACCCAGGGGGCCTTGGGGACTGCGGGTGTCTGGCCTGCACCCCAGTGCCCGATGCCTGTGGGATGCTAAAGCCTCTCTCAGCTCCCAGGGACCGGCACAGCAGGAGCATTGCTGCGAGCACACTCCACAGTGCCCTTATCCCGGACAGACACCCTGCTGGCTCCCTGTGCTCGCAGGGGGTGACGGGACAGTGCTGAACCCCTACCAGCACAGCCAGCCAGGGCAGCTGGGCCAGCACCCGCAGCATGACCAGCCCTGGGCAGTGCTGCCTGGGATGGGCAGCCATCCTTTGCTCAGCATACAATTCCCTGCGCCTCACGGGAGCGACCCTGACCTTGGCCTCCCGACACCTTCCCCACAGGGCCCTGCAGATGCCCCCAGCCCTTGTGAAATGCCCAGGGTGGGTAGGAAGCGAAGCCAAGCTCTGTTTGCAGGACCACCCCACACTGCTACTCTGGAGCAGGTTTTTGCCACCCTATGGGTCCCTTGGTGCAAACCACCCCAAGGTGCATGCAAAGGGAGCCTATGAGCTGCCCCCCAGCCCCTCTTTGCCATGGGTGCCCAGCGAACAATGAGGTTCGCTCCCCATGGGCAGCTCCAAGGAGAACACGAGTCCTCAAAAGCCTGTTGCCTTGGGGTAACAGACTCGACTGGACAGCACGAGAAGTGCTCAGGCTTGAAACAGTGGAGGGAAGCTCGAGGACGAGCCCTGCTCTGCACCACAAATCGCTACCGACTCCGGCTGGCCCCGTGTGCAAGCACACCCACAGCCACCGCAAGGGAGTGCAGGCAGCTGGGCTCCCTCCCCGTGTGTCCCCAGAGAACGTGTCTGCCCCGTCCCAGCCAGCAGTGGGCAGGTCCGAGCACCCGGCTGTGGGGGCTCTGCTCAGCCACACACCCCACCCTGGGTCAGGACCAGCAGTGGGAGGCAGAATCCCACCAGAGCCGTGAAGCTCCGTGGGCACTGCACAGCCTTACGTGTGGGACCATCCAGCCCAGCACCCACCTAGGTCTGTGGAGGAAGGTGATGGGAGTGAGTTTGGGACCTCCATAGTCAGGTCCCCCTCTCTCCTGGGGCTGCTGAACAGTGAGGATGGGACCTGTGAGCAGCACAGCCAGGAGCTTTCCGGCCACAAGAAATCAAAAAGCTGTCGATTTTTGCCATTAGAGGGGGTGTGTCTGGAGCTGATGCGCTACAAGCAGAGCCACACACTGAATAATTCACGGGGAGAGATGACGAAGCCTGTGGCCAGGCTGGGGAAGCCTCTCTGTGACCTCCCTGCTATCTCCCAGGGCATCAGCCACGGGCTGGGGCAAGGGACCAGCTCCTGTCTCAGGGACCTTGGGAGGCTATGCTGCTCCCTGGGATGGTCCCAGCAGACTCCAGAGCTTCTTGATGAGGGCAGGCAGCCACGTAGGCAATGGACCCCCTGACCCTGCGCATTGTCCCTGGGGTGGGCTGGCGTGTCCCCCAAAGTGGCTGCCATGGCTTGCACCAGCCCTGCAGAGCCACCCCTGGGCTCTGGGACATGATTCCCTCCGTGGGGGCAAAGACACTACTTGTGGGGCAGGGACATCACTTGTGGGGTAAGGACACATGTCGTGGGGCAGGAACACCCCTCACAAAGCAGCGTGGTGCTCCTGCCATGCCCCACTGTGCCAAACTGTGCGTCAGGGGGCAGCCACCCAGGAATGGCTCCCAGGCCACGCTCTCCACCTTCTCCAACATCGGCAGGGTGTGGGGAACCCACGGGCACCTACGAGCACCCAGGGTAAGAGAAATCCCCTCCCTGCTCATGTGATCTGCCCCATGCAGAGGGGCAAAGGGAAAGGATGGGGTGCCAGGGGACAGAGCATGGGTGTCCTGGTGACACCCCGCGTGCCGGGTGGGCAGGCTGTTTTCCAGGTCTCAGCTGCGGTGCTGGCAAGACCCGAGGCCACAGCCTGGAGCCGGGAGAGGGCGGCTGGAGCCTGGGCAGGGCCGGCGGTGGCAGCCGAGGAGTTAACTTCCCAGCCTCGCCGCATGAATCTGGAGCTATTAATACTCGCACGCTGGTTTAGCTGTCAGAGCGAGCGGCTGCTCTGCCGGTGAGACAAGCCCCGCGGAGCCGCAGCTCGCCGACGGCACAACTTTCCTCCGGGAGCGTGCGGTGCTCCCGGCACGGCTGCCTGCCTGCTGGACCCTGCCAGACCCTGCCGGACCCTGCTGGGTCCCACCTGATGCAAGCCCCCGTGCAGGGGACACCTTCTTTGGCAGCACCGTGGGCATCGTCCTTGCCTGCCACCGTCCGGTGCCACATGAGTGCCGGGTGCCAGAGAGGGGCAGCTGCTTCTCCCGGCCTCTGAAGCATCACAGGGCTTGGCCAGATCCTCATCCTGCCCTGCTGGACCCTTGACCTGGGTGATGCCACCCCAGGTCCCTGTCCACACACGCTGAGGACTGGTGCTGCCTCCGATCGGGCTGTGCCATGGGTGCCAGGATGGTGTTGGGCATGGCCAGCCCCAGAGCAAGGGTGACACGGCACAGCCTGGCGCTGGCTCCGTGCGTGGTGAGTGGCCGGCCCCAGCGCTCAGCCCGGCTGTGTGACGGGCTCCCTGCCACCATGATCCTGGGTGAGCAAGCGTGAGCCTCCAGTGGCACTGGCGAAGGGGAAGAAGATGCCAACACCCCTCCGGCACTGCCTGGCCTGTGGTCCCCCTCGCCCGGGCACGGCAGCTGCCAGAGCTGAGCAATGGATTCCTTCTGCTTCGTCTGCTTCCAGAAAGAGGAGCTGCAGCCCCTGCACCTGCACAGGTCAGTGCCGCGGTGCCCGACTGGGTGGCACACCGCCGATGGTGACACACCGCGAGCCCGCGAGGGGCACGGGAGCATGGTGCTGAGCGGGGCTGGGGACCATACCTGGTGTGGAGGCCACCTGTCTTGGCTGTGCCAAAATTTCCCTTGGAGCAGGTGCATCCTCTCCCAGCCAGAGGAGACCAAGGCCCGGTGCTGTGCCATGACAGGCAGAAGCTATGTGCCCAGCACATGTGTGCATCAGGCATGTGCCTCCCTGTCTGGCGGTAGCTCTTCAGGGCACAAGGTGGGTGTCCCATGCTGTACCCTGCCGAGTGGTGCTGGTGTGCCCATGGGAAGGGATGTTGGCAGCATCCTGGAGCCATTCCATCCACTCCTGCTTGCCAGAACGGGGTCTGTGACCAGACTCTGCTCCCAGGGCCTCACTCTTTGGGGCTGGGGCTGGCTGGGAGGGTCAGGGGGGCAGGGTAGTTGGGAGGGCCCCAGGGAGGGCCATGAGGCTCCCTGAGGTCTGGTTCCTCAGCTCTGGCACCAGCGGTTGCCTCCCCCCTCCCCGAAAGCTCCTCTCCCATCCGCGCTGCTGAGCGGCAGCCAAGGCGAATGTGCCGGTGCCGGAATTAGGCAGGCAGGCGGCAGGGATGTGAGGTGTGAACGCCAGCACATGGTGTGCCCAACTGCTCCTCCATGGCACCGAGCCGCTACCGGCTCCCGTCCCTGTGCCTCCCTTCCCAGAGCAGAGCTCCCACCCTGCCGTGGCCGGCACTCTCCCTGGCCCCCCACCGAGCTCTGGCTGCCCTCTGCGAGGTCTGAGGGGGGTGGCAGTGGGGAGGGGTGGCCAGGCAGGGCTGTAGCCATGTGCCAGTCCAGGAAAACAGTGGGGTTTGTTTTGATATAAATCCTGGGTTTGGAGCCTCTATTCCTGCGAGTCATTGCCCAGGAGCTCAGCGCTGGCTGGGATGGTGCCAGGAAATGGGGGACACATGCACCATGGGATGGGTGGTGGTGGTGTGGGTGCTGCTGGCTGGAGAGGGGTGTGGAGCATCCCCGACACTCCCATCTCACAGTACCACCTGGGGTTGGAGCTGACTGGTGGCACCCAGCTTGTGCTGGGCCACAGGCATCCCCAGCCAGGTAGGGGGGGGACCCAGAGCCACAGTGTGGTGGCCCGACATCCTGCGTGGTGGCTGTGGGGACCATCCCTCCCTGCACAGGGGGGACGGTGCAGGGTGGACAGCTGTGCCTTGTCCCCCATCCTGACCCACTTCGGGGTGCTGTGCTGGGTGCAGGGGTGCTTCCTGCCCCAAAACGTCCCCCAGCTGTCAGCAGCCTTTCCCTGGGCCCAGTCCGTGGGGACAGGGCTGCCATTGCCTGCCACTGCCCTGGCGCAGTAGCTGCTGGGTTGGGCTGCCCCTGGGTTCTGGCTGGGGGGGTGCCGGTGGAGGGACACACCGGCTGCTGCCTGCTCTGCCACCGCCCCACCGCCCATCCCCGGCCCTGTCACCACGAGCGGAGGCCGTGCGTGGGTCCGCGCGGGTGGGTGCTGGAGGCAGCGTGTCTGTCCCCGCAGCCTCGCTAGATGGTGCCAGGAGAACGGGCTGCGAGCGGAGGCGGATGGGCTGCGTGCGGTGCCAGACTGTGCCAGGCTGGCCTGGGTGCCAGGGCAGGCCCCGCTGTCACACGGCTCTGCCTCCGCCCTGGGTTCGGTCCCACTTGCCCCTGTGGCCCCAGTCAATGACGGGACGGGAAGCGCTGCACACAGGAGCTGTGGGCATGGATGTGCTGCAGCCCTGGACAGCGATTCAGACACTGCTGGCAGCTCCAGACCCCGATGGGAGGTGGGAGTGGGATGGTGCCATGACCTGTGACACCCCCAAATCCCACCTCCCCCATGAAGAAACCTGGTCTGCTGCTTTTCAGAAGAAACCTATGCAAAACAAAGTCCTGTTTGTTTTCAACCCAAGAGTCATCGTTATGCTCCAGAGTCAACACACATCTGAGCTCCCTGCGAATGGCCCGGGGTAGACAGCACTGGGGGTCCTGCCCCATCCTGTGCTAGGGGGCCAGCACGCAGGGTGCTATGCCCCATGCCTAGCTGGATTGGGTTGGTCCTGTGCCCCCCAGGAGCCAGGCATGGGTTCTGGGGGGGCTGCAGGAGGGGAAGTGGCTCCTCAACAGCTGCTGGTGGCAGCTCGCTGTCCCCGCCACGCCGCTGTCCTGCAGGCTGCTCTCTGTGTCTCCCAGGCTGCATCTCCTCCCTTGACCTTGAGAGCAGCCGCTGGGAATCTCATCCCACAGCCACAGTGTGGGATAGCAGCACGTGGCTTGGGGGCACCTCCGACTTGGGGGGCACCTGACACCCCAGCCCCATCACTCTGGGAACCCATTCCCATTGACCCCCTTTCCCCTCGAAATCCCCCCAGCCAGGCTCTGTCCTTGGGGACCGAGAGGCCACCCGGGCGCCCCAACATGGGTCGTGCATCCCAGGGTGGCGATGCTGAGGACAGCCGGGCAAGCATCCCGGCTGCACGGACGGACCGCGTGCAGCCAAGGTCACGCCGTGCCCGCAGCAAGCAGTGAGGCAGAGTGAAGGGCAGGACCCGGCGCAGGGGCAGGGCGGAAGGTTTTGGGACTCAGTGGTTGCTACGGGGAGCAGGGCCGGGAGGGACAACCATCCAAAAGCAGCTGTAGGTGTCCCCGGCACCTCCCCAGGCTGAGCGCATCCCCTCTGCCGGCGCTGTGGCTCCCAGCGTGCTTCACTCCAGCACCACCCTCCCTCCTTCCCTCCCTGCCTGCTCCTTCCCAGCATCCCTGCCAGCATCTTAGGGCAGGATTTAGCTCATGTCACCGGAGCGTGACAGGCTGCCGCCGGGTGCAGCCACTCGGCCACGGCCCCTGACCCACGGGGGGGACACAGCCCCTCATCTCCTGCTCTGCCAGGGGGACCGAGTGACGGTGAAGGGATGGGTGACCTTGCTGAGCATGGAGGGGACTAGGCTTGCTAGAAATATCTGGGGCTTTTCAGGTCATTCCCTCACTGCCTGCCCCATCCCAGTGCATCCCCTGGGATATTTCCCTTCAGAGCAGAAATCCCAGGGGTATCCGTGGGGAGTTGTGGGTTCATCCTACCGTTCGGGATCGACCTAGGTGATAAACACCTTTGATCCATCTCCTTTCATCTTCCTAATCTTAATTAGTTATTAATATTCTCCAAGTGCTTTGAAGACCACGGGCTCAGCGCAGACACTGCCGGGTGCTGTTGGTGTTACTATTATTCAATCTGTGCGTGACTCACGCCCCGGCGATGTGCCGGGCTGCAGCCTGGCAGGCACAGGATGAACTTCCGAACCCCACAGAGCCCCGCTGAGCCCCACGGAGCCACTGCCTGGCTGGTCCCTCAGTGAGCCCCCCCTCACTGCCCTGCTCAGCCCCAGCTCAGTCTCCACGTACCTGGGGTGCGGCACAGCCCCATGTGCCAACACTGGGGTGGAGACACCGGGAGCTGAGCCACATGTGGGGTGTGCAATGCTGTCCTTGCAGCCCCCTGCTGTCCCCGGGCAGGCTCCCTGGGCACCAGCGCCTCGCTCCTGACCTAGAAACGGTCCTGAGCTATAAATAGGGCGAACTGAAGGATTGCTCAGAGGCACAGCTTGAAATGCCGCGAGCAGGAGGCCGTGGGAGACAGGGATCCGCAGCCCAGGCACGGCACGGCAAGGACAGGCAGGGAATATGGGGGGACGGGCACCTTGTGTGGGGACTGTGGGAAGGGATGGGGCTAGACCCACTCTGTCCCCAGCAGCCGAAGGAGTGGGGTGAGTTTGAACTGAGTGAGGAAGCCCCACGGCGCCTGGTCTGAGCACCCATCCGGCACCCATTCAGCCTGCCTAGCTTGCTGCATCGCGGGGTTCCGGTGATGTGGGGGATGGTGTTGTGCCCCCATCCCAGTGGGGATCGATCTGTACTCAGATTGTGCAAGCTGGGGGTGCTGGGAGCTGAGGCAGAGAGGGCATCGAGGAGACTGGCGAGCGCTGTGGAGCCACAGCCACCTGTCCTGCTGCCCAGCCCCGGGGCTGGCCGTGCCCCTGGGTGGCAGCTGGACGGGAGAGGGGTGGCAATGTCACGGCAGCGCCTGGCACCGGATTAAAGAGAAGTGTCACAATGTGATTCAGACTCCTGCTTTCAAGTCATTCATAAAAAGACTAATTACTCTCTGTGCTAAACCCGGAGCAGATTAGAGCTGTCGGTGAGTCAGTGGTGATGGCTGCCCTGCCCTTGCCAGCACTGGGGGACTGGGTGGGCAGTGGCGGGGTAGCGGGTACCGCTGGCTCTCACTGCCCATGCAGAGGGTGGGAAGCCCCACTGTCACCCCTCAGAGCAGCCCCACAGCTGTGTGCCCACTCTGAGCAGTGTGGGAGCAAAGGGACCCAGCACCCAGCTGAGAGCCAAGCATGCCAGAGCAAACTGTGGCCGGGTTAAAACGTCCCCACTCAGCCCCAGCAAGTGCAGAAAGGAGAGGCCGGATGTGGCTCTGAGGAGGAGCGTGATGCCTGCCCCTTGCCTTCCGCCCAAGGACCTGACACCATCCCCAGAGACAGAGGTGCCCCAGAGCTCCCCATGCCCCATGCTGGCATCGCTGGCCCAACGCCTTGCCAAACTTGAAGGAGGCCAAAAGGAAGCCCATGTGGTGCGTCTACCTGGGCTGGTTTTCTCCAGCGTGGCTCGGTCCAAGAGCCCTGCCACTCCTCACTGCACGGGGGAAGCCACGCGTCCTGCGCCTGTTCGGGAGGCGCTTTGGAGAGGTGACCCGGGCACTGCCCATGCCCAGCAGTGTCACCCGTGCCGAGGAGCAGGAATACAAGCTCTCGTATTTTGAGGGCGGGCGGGAGCTGGGGGACCGGCCAGCAGCGGGATGCGGCCCTGCACGAGGACATTTCCCACTCGTGGGGCTGGGGGCTGCACGGTTCAAGGCGGGCTGTGGGTGTCCCTGCTCGCTGCTCGCTGCGAGCCGTGCGAGAGGGGTGAGGAAGGGGTGAGGAGCCCCATCCCCGCGTGGGGAACCGCAGAGGTCCCCCAGCCCCTGGCACAGCCCTCCTGCACATCCTGCGTCACCGCTGCCGTGAGCCGCGGCTCCTGCCGGTGCTCCCCGCGCCGGGCACCACCGGGGACAAACCCACCCGTTACCCCCGGTGGGCCCGCGGGCCGGAGCAGTGCCGGTGCCGCGGAGCTGCTGGTGGCGGGCACAGACACACAGGAGGAGCCGGAGAGCGCTCAGCGCCCCACCAGCGCCCGGGGGAGCGGCGGCGGCGATCCCCCCCTTCCCCCTCCTCCCCCCGCCGATCCCCGGGGGCCGCGGGGCGGTGCCGGTGCCGGGCGGAGCGCGGGGCGGGGCGGCGCGGGGGGCGGCGGGCGGCGCTGCCCTGCCGGGGGGCTGCGGGGGGCGCCGCCGCTCCGCTCCGCTCCTCCGGCGGCGGCGGAGCCGCGGCATGAGCCCGGCGGTGCGGGAGGCGAGCGGCGCGGCGCGGCCCCGCGCGGGGGGCGGGCGGCGGCGGCGGCTCCTCTCCTCTCCCGCCGAGGACGGGGCGCGGCGGCTCGCCCCACCGGTAAGGCGGCGGCGGTGGGGAGGGGGCGCGGGCGACGCCGCCCGCTCCGGTACCGGCCCGCGCCTTTGTGGCGGGGCCGCCCTTTGTCTGCCCGCACGGCGCGGGGAGGGGGGGCGTGGGACGGCGGCGGGTCCCCGCCAGCCAAAATAAGCATCGCGGTACAACCGGGGCTCCGGGATGAGCGGGGAGGGGGGAGATGGCGGGGGGGGGGGGGGGGCTGTCGGCTCTCGCCGCTCCCCGCAGAGCCGGGCTGGGGGGCGGGGGGAACCGGGCGATGCGGGTGCTGCCCCGGGGGCTCGGTCACCTCCCCGGTAGGAACGCGGGGTCCCCGCCGGCGGCCGTCGCCCGGTCCCGGGTCTCTCCTCCGACCGCTGCCACCTGCGCCCCGGCCCCGGCCCTGCGGCTGCGGGGACAAACTCGGGGCCGGAGACGGAAGCGGCGTGAGTCACACTTGAAAGGAGTTTGTACCGGAGCGGGGATGGAGCCGGGGGCCGGGGCGGCGGCGGGGGAGCGGCTGCCTTCCGCTCTCTCTGGGGCCGCAGGGAAGGGAAAAGGGGACCCGGTGATTTTGTTTTTAGGGGTGTGGGGGTGTCTCCAGGAGGATGCTCGAGGCGGCAGCCCGGGGGGGCGGCTGGGGATGGGGAGAGGCGGCCTCGGGGGCAGCCGAGGCCATCTCGCGTCCCCTCGCGTCCCCTCGCCACCAGCCCGGTGCGGGAGTGGGAGCCGGCCTCCAGCCCGCACCAGCCTCTCGCCAGCTGCAGCTTGGAAAGGGGGAGCGTGACCCACTTTCCCGCAGGTCCGGCCTCGCCGGCGCTGTGGCCGCGGGCAGGCGATGCCAGCCGGGAGTCCTGCCGCAGCTGGGGAACGGGTCAGCGGCACGGGGAGCACGAGCGGTTTGGTCTCGGCACCCCTCTGGGCCGGATCTGGCATCGGGGCGTCGCTTGGTAAAACCGTGTGCCGAGCCCCCGCCGACCTGCCCGGCTCTTGGTGTAACCGTGTTTCCGTCCCCTGTCTGGGATGCTGCGGGAGTAGGGTGCCCAGGGGACCAGGGAGAGAAGGGGAGGTTGGGGAGAGGTGGGGGCATCCCCCTCAGTGGGGGTCTTCGGGGCGATGCCCAGGCTGTGGGGTGACAGCAGCACCGTGCATAAAGGCTGCGAAGCCCTTTGGAGCAAGACCAGGCTGGTTTTCGCAGCAGGGTGATGCGCCCTGCTGTCCCCAAGAGCCAGGGGCCAAGGCTCCGGCTGGCCGTGCCTGCGGGGACCGGGCAGGCGATGGGCAGGTGCCGCTCGGGGCGTTTGTCTTTGCAGATCCCAAACGTGCGACGCTGCCGGCGCTGGTGGAAGAGTTTTGGGAGGGAGATGATGACAGGCTGATGAAACCAATCAAACAATGAAGTAATCATAAATCCCCGGTGCCGGTGGCAAGGCGCAGCAAAGGCGGGAGGAGCTGGAGGCTGGAGTAGCTGAGGTCCTAACGAAGCCATCCTGCTCGTCAGGAAAAATCCCGGGAGGCCGAAGGGCTGGAAGGCGGCCAAGGTCCTGCTGTTGGGGCCGATGGATGGAGACGGTGCAGCACCGACAAGGGCAGGCAAAACCCTGCTGTCAGCTGTGGGAGAGCGAAGCAGAGGGCACGGAGGGGAGAGTGGTGACTCCCCGGGGAGCGGTGGCCACTTGTCCCTCGGCAGGTTGTCCAGGGCAGCTGCAGGAGAGAGCCTGGGGACTGCTATATTCCCAAATTGTTCCTGCGGAGGGTGTCTGTGAAACCTGAATCCTGGGATCAGAGGCTGAAGAAGCTTGTCACGGCCTCATGGCTGGGATGGGAGATGCTTCTTGCTACGGGGGATGCTATGGAGGGGTGTGACACGGCCAGACCCTGCCCTGCAGCTGAGATGTCCCTGCCTGGAGAGCAGCTCCCCCCGGCCGGGGGCCCGCATGCTTCTGGGTGTTTGTTGGATTTGCCAATGCCAGTCCTGGTGCTGGGAGGTCTGCTTCAGTCCAGGCAAGGAGCTGGTGTGAGAAACTCTGGATCACTGGGAATTCAGTGCCATTGCGTGGAGAAGTGTCCAGAACTGGGGCTGCTGGGAAGGCATGGGTCCTACCGGGACTTCGGTGAAGGTTCGGTGCTGGCTCAGGCTCATAGTGCAAGTGGCATTCAAGCATTTCCCAGCACCTTCCTGCCCCCACAGAGCCAGCAAGAGGACACGGAGATGTGTCCCATCCATTGCCTCTTTGGGGGGGGATGGCTGTGCCTCCTGGGTGGGGGGATGCTGGCAAAAGGGCTGTTTCCAGAAAGCCACCCATCCGCAGCCGCTGCCTGGTTTCCCTGTGCTCTGCATGACGCTTGGCTTCTCCTGAGCAGCTTTAGGCAGCCCCGGGACAGTGTGTGGGAGCAGGGACCCTCTCCCTGCCCGTGTTGCACTGCTTTTGGTGGGGTGAGAGGCAGCATTGCCATTGGGCAGCCCCCTTGCCCAGGGTACCTGTGGCCCTGAGCCCCCGTGAGATGCCCATCCTCCTCCCCACCCCCCACCCCCCCCACCGATGCAGACACTGTCCTCGTTAGGTGAAGGTGCCTTTGTGAGCCCTCCCTGGGCGCCGGTGCTGCTGCCCCCAAGAAGCGTTGCTAATAACGCCTCGCGCCGGTGCGTCGGTCCCAGCGGCACGGAGGAGATGAGATGATGTCCCCAGAACGGGGTCAGGCAGGAACAGAGGCAGCGGAGGCTGGAAATGGCGTGGGGAGGCAGCGGCTCGGCGCAGGGCATGGCCAATGCACCGCTCACCGCCTTCGCCCTTGCCAGCACCTGCGCTGGCAGCACCATGGCAGTGTGGAGGGTGGGTGACTGGGAGCAGGGATAGCCCCAGTGGGGCCAAGCGCTTCCTTGGAGGTGATTTTCCCAGTTAACCAGCAGTTTGGAGGACATGGCAGGGTTCGGGAGCCCACAGGGGTGCAGAGGAAGGGATTCCCCTCCTGGCAGGTGCCCTGGGCTGGTTGGCATTACCCACTGAAAACTAATGGCAGTTACACTAATTAGTGAGCACGCTGCTGCGATAGGGAGCATCGCGAGGGTTTGGGGTGGGGGGAATCACAGCTCTGCAGTAGGCACGTAGCATGGCCGGGGCACTGGCCGGGGTGGAGCAGTGTGTGCCTGTGCCAGGTGTTTCCTTCCTCTGGACCTTCTCCCCCTGGCCTGCCAGCTTTTCCCTTGGCTTTGCCAATTCCTTACCATGGCACAGCCCATGGTGCCAATCCTGGCCCCTTGTTGGGCTCCCAGCATGCTGCCTCACCAGAGATGCCTGTGTTGGGCTTGGCCTGAAAGCCTTTTCCTCTGACCCTACTCAATAGCAGCAGCTTTTCTTCACTTGTCAATCCTGGTGTGACCGGGGGTGTGTGTGTGTGTGTGTGTGTTTGTTTTCCCCCTTTTCCCTCTTAATTTCAACTCCTCTGGGTGCCTGGGGCCTCTCTCCCAGGTGGCCAGGGCTGGGGGTGCAGCAGAGCGGGATGTGGAGCAGGGGAGAGCATCGCCTTGCACAGGTGGGAGCAGGTTGGTGCTGGCCCCAATACCTGACTGGATGCCAGGCTCCGGATACGGGATGCCAGGCTCCGGATACGGGATGCTGGCCTCCCGGGAGCTGCTCTGGGGTTGGAGCTGGGAAGGTCTGGGGAGAGGAGATGAGTAGCTGCCTATAAATACCTGCCAGGGAGCGAGGAAGAGGTGGGTGGATTATCCTCCTTGCTCAATGAGATAAATGGTTCTGAAGCTTAAACACGGAGCAATTTTAGTCTGAATAGTAGGAGAAATGGTTCAGGGTGCAGAGATGACGGCACAAACTGCCTGTGGTGAGTGGTGGGGTCCCGGTGCTACTTGGCAGCATCTCTGTTGCCCCTTTGCTGTTACCTGAAGTCTTGTGCCATGGTAGCCTTTGCTGGGACATGTGTCACTTATCCCCACTTTTAAAAGCTTGTTCATCCCCAAAACGGCCAAGCAGGGGAAGTGCCCTGGGAGAGCAGGTTGGGTTTCCTCAGAACACGGTGCTGACTCCTGTGCCGTGGCCATCAGGCAGGAGAGGAGCTGGCGTGCAGCAAAGGATCTGTCCCAGCTCCGATTTCGCCTTCCCCATCAGTGTATGGAGCCATCCAGAAAGGAGCCCTTGCTCCCTCACTGCGCTGCCCCGCATCGCTTCTGACGTCAAAACCAGCGTCTTTTGAAAAACATTTCAATTTTTAATGAAAACTTCTGCATTTCCACCCTTTCTTTTCGCCTCAGCACGTTGCCATTTGCTTTGGTTTTCCCTGGGATCACCCAGGATCACGTTTGCTCAGCGATCCCACCAAGCTGGCAGGACCAGAGGCACCGTGGCAGCATCCCCAGCAGCGTACCCTGCATGGCAAACGCAGCATCCCCGGCCTTGGCGTGGCCGTGACAGCCGGGCGGGCACCAGGCCACGTGCGATGGGCAGCGTGTTTCTCTGCCGTGGCTTGGCACATCCAGCGGGCAGAAATCAAGCAGCCCTCAGCTGGGAGAGCTCCGGTGGAGCCGTTGGGTTCCCACCGCCACACCCCCAGGCCACCAGCAGGTGTATTTTGCCTTGTTTTAAAATCTTTTCCCCTCAAATCCTAACCCAGACAACTGGAATTGTTTGCATTTCGACACTGGTTAATTAAGAGACGTGGACGAGCATGATTGTAAAGCCAGGCACAGACAGAAGTCTTCTTGCAGGGTGCTGGGAGCTGTTTTTAGTCGTGCATCCTTTGAGCTGCTGCGCTGATCCACCTCCACCTCAGCGCCCAGACGCTGAGCCGTGGCTCCTCTTCCAGGGGCCAATAAAACACTATGGAGATGAGCTGCTTTGGAGATCTTATGAGTCAAGCTGCTACATTTTTGGAACATCATCATGTCGAAGTTCCTTTTCTATTTTTTGCCTGACTTCCTGGAGAAAAAAAGAGAAAAAAATGTAAAAAAAATATAAAAAAATAATAAATGAAGTGTCGGAGCTCTGCGTTGGGGGGAGCAGCAGTGACACAAGGGAAGGGAAAGGTCTGACATTGGCCTGTGGGCATCACCCAGGGTCCTTCCCATTTTAGGGGGAAATTTTTTACAGAGAGAGTGATGAGAGGTTGGAACAGGCTGCCCAGAGAAGGGGTGGGTGCCCTGTGTCTGGGGGTGTTCAAGGCCAGGTTGGCTGGGGCCCTGGGCAACCTTGTGTAGCTCCTGGCCTGAGGTTGGTGTCCCTGCCTGTGGCAGGGGGTTGGAGCTCTGTGATCCTTGGGCTCCCTTCCAACCCAGACCAGTCTGGGATTCTATGATTCCCATGGCAGCGCCTCTGGCTTCTGCAGCCGGGCGCTCACCACCCCCGAAACACTGAGCCCCCACGTTCCATCCCCAGTGCCGTTCCGGAGGCAAGCAGGCTTCCTTTGGAGCTTGGGTTTTGGGTGGTTTTGTGGGTTTTCTTCCTTTTTTTCCCCTTGAGATACTGCATTAAAAATCTAAATATAAACCTGCCCCGTGCGGCGGCTGCCCTAGGGTTTGTGTTAATCTGCTGTGAAATCACCCCGATTTATCTGCTGAGGCACCCACTGACCCCAGGGTGCCTGTGTCAGGGCTCACGCCGCACAGGGTGGTTGTGTCATATTCTCCCATGTGTTTGCAGCGTGGGGTGGTGGGTTTGTGCTCTTGGGGATGGGGGGGTGGGGGGGGTGCGATGAAGACGTCACTGGGGATCCCGGTGTGGTTATGATGCTGTGGGGGGTGAGACTGAGCTCGGATGTTGTTGTGGGGATGACTAAAGCAAGGAAGAACTGCCGGTGGTTTGTTGGGCACGAGGGGTGTCAGTGCTGTTGTCCGCGTGCTGCCGGCTCCGAGTCGTCCCACACCCTGGTATGGGGAAAGCCGAGAGTGGGTGCTGATGGCTGGCTAGGGGTGTATTGCAGAGGGAGTAGGTCTGAGCCATCATGTCCCATGCAGTGCTGGCAGCACGGCCCTGGTGATGCTCTGGAGCATCGCTGGCTCCTGGCTGGCTCAGCCTGGGAGGGGTGAAGGGGATGGCACCCTCTTCCCCAGTCCCCGTGGGAGCTGCAGCAGCCAGAGTGAACCCCAAAGGGCCTCAGCTCCCATCAGGGACGTGTCCTCATGTCCTCCCTCCTGGCTCTGCCGTGCGCACAGACGTCTCCCCAAATTGGAGACATGGGGGCCGCTGCACCCCATCAGCCCTGCCCCCCTGCATCCTCTCCAGAGCCGCTGGGTTGGTAGGACCCAACCCAGAGCAGTCTAGTGCCCCTTTACAAGGCACTGTGGCTGCCAGCCCTGGGGGTGGGACAGGATGGGATGGGGTGTGGTGGCTTTGTAGCACCTGCCAAAAGCGGTGATGTGCCTCTGCCTTGCAGCGCAGCCATGAGTGCGGGTTCGATTGAGCAAGAGCCGTCGCGCAAACTGGCCTGCTGCGGGGTGCCCCTCATCACCGAGGACATGCAGTCCCTGGCCATCCGCACCCTCTCCGGCACCGACATCAGCAAGCACTACGACCTCATCCGCGAGCTCGGCAAGGGCACCTACGGCAAGGTGGACCTGGTGTCCCACAAAAGCACAGGTGAGGGGTGAGGGGAGTGTGGGGGACATGGCTGAGCTGGGGGTGGGATGCTCGGCGTGGCCCAACCATGCCCTGGGTTCACCCCTGTCCCCTGCCCACTGCAGGCACCAAGATGGCCCTGAAGTTCGTCAACAAGAGCAAGACGAAGCTGAAGAACTTCCTGCGGGAGTTCAGCATCACCAACACGCTCTCCTCCAGCCCCTTCATCATCAAGGTCTTTGACGTGGTCTTCGAGACCGAGGACTGCTACGTCTTCGCTCAGGAGTATGCCCCCGGCGGGGACCTCTTCGACATCATCCCGCCGCAGGTGGGAGCCCCCATCCCTCCTGTGGGAACCTGTTTTGGGTGTGGGGGCCCAGTATCCCCTTATAGGTCAGTCCCAAACACAGCAGAGCATCTGCAGCGCCCAGAAGCAGGCGTAGGACCCATCACGTGTCCTATGGGTGGCCTGGGACCTGTCACCCATCCTTAGGGTGAATGTCTTGGGACCTATCACCTGGGTGGCCTGGGACCCATCTCCTGGGTGGTCTGTGATCCATAACTGGTGGCCTGGGACACACCACTCTTCCCCTGGGGGTCTTGAGACCCATCACCCATCCCTGGGGGTGGCCTGGGACCCATCACTCTTCCCCTGGGGGTCCTGAGACCCATCGCCCATCCCTTGGGGGGTGGTGCCTGGGACCCACCACCATCTCCCTGCCACAGAGAGCCCCCCAGATAAACCAGACGTGACCGTGTTGGCTGTGTGACGCCATACAGGTACAGCGGTCCCCAAGCCGGGTGGGATCACCACGGGGTTTGGTGACGGGTGGCTGACGCCATGTCCCCGTGCCTGCAGGTGGGGCTCCCCGAGGAGCTGGTGAAGCGCTGCGTGCAGCAGCTGGGCCTGGCCCTTGACTACATGCACAGCAAGAGCCTGGTGCACCGGGACATCAAGCCAGAGAACGTCCTGCTCTTCGACCGTGACTGCCGCCGCGTCAAGCTGGCCGACTTTGGCATGACGCGCAAGGTGGGCTGCCGGGTCAAGCGCATCAGCGGCACCATCCCCTACACAGCGCCCGAGGTGTGCCAGGCTGGGCGGGCGGAAGGCTTCGCCGTGGACACCAGCATCGACGTCTGGGCTTTCGGGGTGCTCATCTTCTGCGTCCTCACTGGAAACTTCCCCTGGGAGGCGGCGGCGCCTTCCGACGCCTTCTTCGAGGAGTTTGTGCGGTGGCAGAAGGGGCGGCTGGGGGGGCTGCCCTCCCAATGGCGGCGCTTCACGGACGGCGCCCTCCGCATGTTCCAGCGCCTGCTGGCCCTCGACCCTGAGAAGCGCTGTCCCGTCAAGGAGGTCTTCTACTTCATCAAGTGCGACCTGATGGCCGAGGTGCGGCGACGACCCTCCTACCGCTCCCGCAAGCATGCCGGGGACAAGCTCCCGGCCGGGGCCCATCGCCACGAGGCGACCGGCTCCTGCACCCCTGCCCCGCTCAAAAGGACTGTCCTGACCGAAGGGAGCGGACCCCGCGGCTCCGAGCCGAACGTGGCCCCCCCGGGGACGGCAAGCAGGACAGACGGACGGCAGGACAAGAGCAAAGGGCAAATGGTCCTGGCCACAGCAATAGAGATCTGCGTCTGACGGCGCCGGGGCGGCGCACAGCAGCCACCTGTCCCGTCCCATCCCATCCTGTCCCCGTCTCCTCACCCTGGGGACAGGAATGGGTGGGTCGCTCCTGGCAGTGGTGTGAGCTGGGACCAGGCGCCAGGGCTCCCAAAGCGAAACAAAAAGAAACACAAACGAAGAGGAAAAGGACAAAACTGGTCAGGCTCCATAGGATGCTGAGCCCCCTCCCCCTGTCTGGGGGGGGACACCTCGGTGCCCCTGGCTCCCCCCACAGCCACGCTGCCCCCTCCAAGACTCCCCCAGGGTGATACAATGAGGGGTGTCCCAATGCGGGGAGGAAGAGCTGGGGAAGGCTGTGGGAGTGGGTGGGGGAAGGGCAGCCAGCACCCCCTGGGCTCTCCCCCACCCCATGTGAGGGAAGGCCGATGACCCTGAGCCGTGGAGGAGGCCTTCGGGGAGGTTTTGGGGGGAGCGGTGATGTTCCCCTTCTACCTGTCCCTGCCCCACTGGTGGGGACTGGGGTGGGTGGGGAGGTGGGCGTCAGGCTGGCGAGGGGGAGCCAAGGGGGTCGTGGGCAGCCCAGTACTCCTGGCAGCCCCGGCTGCCTCCCTGCCATGGGAGGTGCTGGCAGCCATCGATGTAGCAAGTGTCCCCGTCTGTGTGTAGTCGTCGTGCGTCCCGGCCACAGCCGCTGGCAGCCCCTGTGCCCCCTGGCCCCCAGCCCCGGCTGTCGGCAGGTAGGATGCTCAGGACCGGGATGTCTGCCACGGCAGCGTCCCCTTGTCCCCCTCTGCTGACTTTGGTACCCAGGGGCCGGGTAGGGTGGTGGGGGCACATCTCCAGGGCAGGACCTGGGCAGTGGGGGACGGGGCTTCAGGCGCCCACCCGAAGGTCCCTATGGCTCCGCGCTGTCCCTGTCACCCCCCCTCACTGTCACCCCCTCTCCAAATCCCAGTTCCCCTCCCTGGGGCTGGCAGGGAGGAGGCAGCAGGGCAAATTCCCCCTGGCACCGGCTGCGGCAGAGCGGGATGGTGGTGGGGTGGCACCTTAGTGACAAGGTCATGGGGTGGCGGGGGGTGGGGTAGGTGGGTGTCGCAACCCCCTCCCAGTTTTGGGCACCTGGGGTGGTGCGGGGCTCATCCTGCCGGGGACAGGACAGGGCACCCCAGGGTAGCAGCACCCAAAGCCCTGGCACAGTTTGGGCTTCCCTCCCCTCGCGTGGGTGCCACGGGGACCCCCCAGTCCTCGTCCCCTCCGGCCCCCCAATTCCCGCACAAAGGGCTATAACGCTATTCAGCAGCAGCAGTTTACACAGCAGGTGGGTGCCCAGCCGGACCCCCCCCCGCCGCCGCCGCTGCCCCCCCTGTCCCCGCAGCACCCACCCCTGCCCCATCGCCCGCCCGCGGTGCCAGGGCCGGTTTTAGAAGTAGCATTGCCCCGCAGTAGAGATGCTAGGCACGGTGTGTCCTCCTCTTTGCCTTAGGTCCCTCCATGTCCTCGATCTTTCGTGCAATAATGTAGATACGGGATCCCAGCCGCCCCCCCCAGGGAGGGCTCAGCCGTGCCCCCCCAGCCCCAAGGCGGTGTGTCCCAGGGGTGGGGGATGCCCGGGTGTGATTTCTGTTCCCGTCGAGGTCGCTGTGTCGGTAGGTTGTTGGGTTTTTATTTCCCCTTCCCTGGGTTCCGGCCCTTCTCCCCGTAGGAGAGGCTGTAGTGTCACAGGCGTTACCTCAGTTTGTCACTGTCAAACAGGATTAAAAACAAAAAAAAACCAAAACAACAACAACAACAACAAAAAAACAACCACAAACCAAACCAAACCAAACCAATCACACCAGGAAAACGACACAACCAACAACAAAGGACAAAATCCCTAGTGATAAAAGTGACAAAAACATTCCCAGTGGCTGTGGAGACTCTTCTTTCTGGGACCAGAAAGCATAGTGGAGTGGGTGGGAGGGCACAACCTGCTTTCACCCCCCAGCCCCACTGCTCCCCTCCCCCCCCAAGCCCAGCTGCCGTGGGCACCCCTGGGTGGGAGGGAAGGGCTGGCAGCACCCATGGGTGGGGGTGGGGCTGGAACCCAACGAGGCAGGGCTGCCTGATGCCAAATGTATTCCAGCCACGTCCGCAGGCTAATTTCAATTTCCTGGTAATTATGCAAATGAATGTGGATTTAATTAAGGGCAGATTTCATTAAAGTCTTCTTGGGGAAATGAGAACAGGGTGGGGGAGAGCGAGGAGAAGGAGGAGTCCAGGAAGGAGGGATGAAGGCAGCACCTGCCCTGGAAGACAAATGGCTGCAGGGGATGGTGAGGGAATGGGCTGCTGTGGGATTTTGGGGGGGGTGTGTGTGTCCTGCCTACCCACAGCAATGGGACCCCCATCACAGAGGGTGGGCTCTGGGTCCCCAGCCCTGAAGTGGGGGGGCTGCTGGGGCACAGCCAGAGGGGCAGCATCCAGGATGGACCCCAGGAAGATGCAGCAGTGGCTCCTGCAGTTCGTGTCCAGTGCTGGGCCCTGGGGCAGTGAGCTCTCTGCAGCTGTGACTCAGTGGTGACAGCTTCCATCTCCTCTCCCCTTCATCAGGGCAGGGAAAGCATTTCTTTGACACGTGATATTTGGTGGGTTTTGTTCTTTTTTTCTTTCTTCCCCCAGCTAAAAATACCAATTTGGCTGCACCAAAAGGTCTGGGAAATCAATGTCATTGTCACCAGGCGCTGGCTGGAGAGACCCTCCCCTCCCCTCCCCTCCCCTCCCTGGTGGCAGACAGAAAAGGAAACGCTGCCATTTGACGTCTCTGAAACGAGCCACTCGGGTGGCTTTCAGCTGAACTGTCTTTAATTCAAAGTGAAATGGCTAATTTTATCCCAGCAAGGTCAGGGATGCTGAGAGCCCGGCAGCGCCGGAGGGAGGGGGGAGCTGCCCGTCTCCAGGTGGAACCTTCAGACCCAAAAAACCCAACCCTGTGGGAAGAGCAGCGATGTGGCAAAGCCACCTCCTGCCCGGCAAAGCCATCACTTGCCCAGCAAAGCCACCTCCTGCCCAGCAAAGCCATCCCCTGCCCAGCAAAGCCATTGCCTGCCCAGCAAAGCCATCCCCCACCCAGCAAAGCCATCCCCCGCCCAGCAAAGCCATCACTTGCCCAGCAAAGCCATCACTTGCCCGGCAAAGCCCTCCCCTGCCTGGCAAAGCCCTCCCCTGCCCAGCAAAGCCACCTCCTGCCTGTGTCTTCCTGGGTTTGGCCGGGCAGGCGGCCGCCCTGGCTAGTGACCTTGGGCAGTCCCCAAGCAAGGGATGAGCAGCGCAGTTGCTGCTCAGAAAGACAATGGGTAACAGGGTTGTACCCGCCCTCAGGATGGCTGCAACCGTGCCAGGTGTGAAAGTGGGGTGGGCACAGGATGGGGGATGGGTATGGTGGCTGCAGCCCCACCGGGGTCCCGTGGAGCCAGGTCCTTCCCAAGCTGCGGGGTGGGCAGGGCTGGAGGTCCTGCCCGTTGTGCTCAGCTGCCCGGCTGTAATTTCATCCAGCCTTCCATTTCCAGAGGTGACTTTTACCCGGTGCCAAGATGCCAAGCGAGCTGCTGCGGCCTCAGCTGAAACGCTGGAGCTTGAGAGTAAAAATACCTGAGGCAGATCTGCTCGGCTGGAGCACAAGCGACCAATGCAGGCTTTGCAAAAAGCCCAACGCCCCCCAACCCAACCCCCAAGCCAGCCCTTCTAAGAGGAAGCTTTTCCTCCTAGGATGCAGCTTCAGCTCCCCGGAGCCGGACAGGCTGCAGGATGAGGCCTGCCACAGACATCCCTGTGCATCCCAAGCCAGGAGGGGAGTGTGGGGGTCCGGGTTGCCGGTGGCTTCCCCAGGCACCGTGTGGAGATGCTGGGGGGGTGTGAGCCCGGCGTGGTGAGAGCAATTCATCAAACATGCTCCTTAGGGCTGATCCGCTTCCAGGAGTTCCCAGAAACAGCAACAGCACGGAGCTGCGCTGGGCGCTGGAAGGAACCGTGGTGCATGTGCTACCTGGGGCCTGGGCATGACCGGAGGAGCTCGAGGCTGCCACAGGGGAAGAGCCAACTGAGCCGCTGCCCAGGGACGCTGTGACAACAGGCTCTGCAGGGGCACGGAGCAGGACAGCCCGATGCCCTTCCCGATGTAGCTCGAGCCGCCCACAGAGAGGCTGCAGCTTGGGCTCGTCCCCTGCCTGTCCTTTCCGCAGGGCCCCTCTGCTGTCTGCGCTTCCAGCTGCCAGGGAGGTGAGGGACAGATGTCAGTCAAAGCCTGGCAGCTGCTGAGGGTCCCTGTGGGGACGAGCTGCCAGAGCTGGGCAGCAAAAGCTGTCCTGAGGTGGGGAAAACTCCAGCCCTCCGCCATGTGGGATGGTTCAGCGAGGCCGTGGCTGGTGGCAGAAGGGACAGGTGACCTTGTGCCTTTGCAGAAAGGGGGAGCAGAGCTGGCTGCACCTCTATCCATCTCCATCCCCATCCATCCCTGTCTGTTCCTAATCCATCCCCACACATCTCCATCCCCGTCCATCCCCATCACCCACATCCATCTCCATCTGTCCCCGTCCCATGGCCCAGGCAGGTCCCTTCTTGGTGGAAACTGCCCCACTAGCATCCCCAGGGATGAGTTCTGGCTCAAACTCTGCCGGGTGCCAACTGCCCTCGCTGCAGCTTCAGCCACCAGGGAGGATTTTGGCATGGGGCAGAGGGCAGGGAGCTGCCAGCATCTCTGAACTGGCCACCTGCTCCCTGCAGTGGGTTTGGTGCAGCTTTTTTCAACTGAAGGTGTTTCTTCTCTTTGAATTCTGGGTGTTTTGTTTGTTGGGGTCTTTTAGGTGAAAAATGGGTGGGTCTGATCGCTATTTTGGGGTGCAGTGAGGCCCAGGGGAGATGATGGGGAGCACCCCCAGCCCTGCACCTCCATCTCCCAGCCCTCCAAACAGCTGGGTTACAGGCTTCCACTCTGCAGGCCTCCCTCCCGGTTGTCATGACAACAGCAGCATCCCAGCCTCTGCAAGGACGGGAGATCTCCTCCATCCTTCCCTGCCACCGCCTCACCCGGATGCTGGCACAGGCAGCGGTGCCACCAGCAGTCCCCGAGCCCAAGCCGAGCTTTGCCTGCCAGTCCCGAGGCGCTGGTCCCTTGCTGCCCCTCACCTCGCCCTCTCTCCCAGCGCTCCGGGGCTGGAGAAGGGTTCTGCTTCCCCTGGCTGATCTGCTCTTTCAACACCCCCGGCAGCTGGGCTGTGCCACAGCCGAGCGGGTGCCTGTCTCACAGCGCTGCGAGCAGAGCTCTCGGGCTCTGCTGAGCGTCCCTGTGTCACTGGGCTGTGCCCCGTGCCCCTCCTGTGCTTCCCGGGTGGAGGGATGGGCTCCTGGACCACAGACCCCAGTCACCCCAGCTGCCCAGCATCTCTGGGACCAGTGTTACCCCACTTTAATTAGAGCATTGTCGTGGCAGCTGCTCACTGTCAGCAGCCTCACAGGACCTCAGCCCCAAGCCAGATGAGATCCGGAGCTAATCCCTTGCTGGCATCCGTGGCACTGGGCTCTGGAGAAGCTCAGCCACTCACCTTGGAGGGTGCTGTACCTCCGGAAAGGGCCGGTCTGAAAAGCATTAACACTAGATTAATAGAGGCTTTAATAAACAGCAAATCAGCTGCTGATGGAGCCCAATTCGTGAGCCATCTGTAACACCTCAGGGGCTTAAAGGCACCCAGAACGTGCCTGGAACACACTTAAAAGGGATGTTTATCACCTCGTAGTCCCAAAGAGACCTGAGGAGGGGTTGCTGCTAAGACAGGAGGATCACCTCTTCCCTCTACTGCTTTATGGGGGTGTAATTTACAAGCATGTGTCCTCCACCCCCCAACCCTCACCGGCATGAAGGCAGAGGAATTTGGGCCACCTCTGAGCCCCTGAGGCTGGAGCTGGGTCAGAAGCCTGAAACAGAGCAAGGCCAGCTTATGATGGAGACGACAGGGTGGTCACAGGGCAGGGGCTGGCAGGGACACAAGACCTGTTCAGGCAGGGCAGCCCCCAAGGCTGGCCTCGGGCACCCTCCCAGGGCTGCACCCCCCCTCCTGGGAGCTTCTCCTCAGCAGCAGCATGTCCCCCGCTGAAGCTTCACCCCAGCTTTGCAGCTCCCGAGCACCAGGTGGTCCCAGGAGGTGATTTAGGTCCCTTCCATCAGCCTCCCCAGGCTCCCTCAGCCTGGCTTGCTCCGGCCTGTGACATGCCTGTGCCCACCGGAGGGACTGACCCTTCCCAACCAGGGGGGTCAGGTCCAGTTTTGGTATCCGGCTTGCCCTGATCAGGGCTCTCAGGTGGCTTCTCTGCAGAGCTCCTCAGTCTCCTAATGCACAGCGGTCGCATCAGTCTTACAGTGAAGTCCCAGCAGCACGAAGTGTCCAGCTCCGAGGCGTGACCCAGTCGTGACCCACTGGAGACAACCCCCAGCCCTTCTCAGAGCTGCTCGCGCACAGCAAAGCCCCCGCTGCTCTTCTGTGGAGCAGACCCAGCCCACCAAGGACCAGATCCGTGGGTCCAAGCAGCAGGTCCAGGTGGACATCCAGCAGCCAGGCAGCTTTGAGAGGGCATCAACACCTCAGTGCAGCCATGGACAGCTCAGGATCTCCTGTCAGACTGCTGGCAAGGGGAGCCCCCCACCCCAAGCCGCTGCTCGGAGCATGGTGATGCACCTGTTGTGCCCTAAGAGCTTCATGGCCAGGGCAGCGCCAGCACCATGAACATGGAGCATCAGTGGCAGCAGGGGACAGCCTTGGGCAGGTCACTGTGGGTCTGTCGGGGCTGGCTGCAGAGCCCAGTCCTCATCTCTGAGAGCTCACGAAGGTCTCAGGAGGCTCCTGATGCCTGGAAAACAGCAACCACCACACAGGCCTATTGAGGAGGGGGAACTGAGGGGCAGCGTGGGGGCAGCCCCCACCCTCACCCAGTCGCCCACCAGAGCAGCCAAGTGCAGCCCCAAGGTGGGGACAGGGACAAGGGCAGGAGCCCAGCAAAGCCCCAGCAGCCCCCAGCCCCCTGAGGGTTAATATACCCCTCACGGCAGCGGCGGCTGCGTGTGGCTGGCCACAGCGGTAGGACCCAGGGCAGCAGGGGACCGGCCAGGCGTCCCCATGTCCCGGCCCGATCCCAGCCTGTGATGGGATGGCAGTCAAAGGGCGTAGCTGGTTTGCTGAGGGGCTGGGGATGGATGGATTCATGGGTGGGCGGGCGGACGGACGGACGGACGGATGGATGGATGGATGGATGGATGGATGGACGGATGGAGACAGACAAACTGACAGACTGACAGACACTACAGCCCCCAGGCCAAGCTCCCCAGAGGCACTTCCAGTACCAGCAGCCCCAGCTTGACCCCGCACCATCTGCTGCTGCCCTGACCAAGCCTCTGCCCTGTTGTAACAGAGCAAACCCGGATGCTTTTGGGACAGGGAGTGGTGTTGCCACTGGGTCATGGCCATGCAGGACCAGGTGAGCCTGCACAAGGTGCTGCCAGCACCGATCTCCTGTGTGACCCAGTTAGAGCAGCTCAGTGAGCTCCTCATGCCGGGCTGGTGTTTCAGCCTGAACCGTCTGCTGCTCCAACCAGCTTAATGACCCACATCTGAGTCATCCCCAGCCCTGCTGTATCAAAGCTCCAAGCCTTGCAGACAAACCGCCCTTTGTCCTCCACCAGCCCCTGTCAACACAGGGTTGCCAAGTACCAATTACCAGCATCTCCTGCTGCCCCTGGGCCTGGGAGATAGTGCCCTGGGAAGATGGAGAAGAAGGAACAGAGAGGGGCCATGCCTCACCCAATGGGACAGAGCTGGGACTAGAGCCCAGCTCCCGATCCCACCCCAGGAAGACAATGGGGAGGCACACACTTTCTCCATGGGGACCTCATCTCGGGCACTGGCCTCACTAACACCCAAAGCATTTCAGCTCTCTGGCACAGCCAGGTCTCCTGCGTGGTGGCCCAGCAAGCCCTCCAGATGCAGGGACAGCTGGAGATAAAACAGCAGCAGCTCTTGGCCAAGAGAGAGAGAGGTGCTTATGGTTATGCCAGCTAGAGCAAGCTGAGCATCTGAGAGCAAGGGAAGTGTGTGGACCAGGATCATCCAGCCTGGCCAGGATGGGGACAGCTCCAGCAGGTCCAACAGCTCCTCCGGCTTCCAGAGCCAGCCACAGACCTCTGGGGATGGAAACCAGAGCCTGATTTCTGGGCCATGCCTGCGCAGTTCATTGGGGGGGCAGTAAAGCCTGTTTGCTGTGGCTGGCAGGTCAGGGCAGTGATGTGAGACATCCCCCCGTGCTCAGCACGGCTCGTGTGCGTAGGGCTGGAGCAGAGATGGCTCTCTGGGGTGAATGTAAAAGTAGGGAAAGAAAAGGAAGGGAAAGGGAAAGGGAAAGGGAAAGGGAGAGAGAAAGGGAAAGGGAAAGGGAGAGAGAAAGGGAAAGGGAAAGGGAAAGGGAAAGGGAAAGGGAAAGGGAAAGGGAAAGGGAAAGGGAAAGGGAAAGGGAAAGGGAAAGGGAAAGGGAAAGAAGGGAAAGGGAAAGGGAAAGAAGGGAAAGGGAAAGGGAAAGAAGGGAAAGGGAAAGGGAAAGAAGGGAAAGGGAAAGGGAAAGAAGGGAAAGGGAAAGGGAAAGGGAAAGGGAAAGGGAAAGGGAAAGGGAAAGGGAAAGGGAAAGGGAAAGAAGGGAAAGGGAAAGAAGGGAAAGAAGGGAAAGGGAAAGAAGGGAAAGGGAAAGGGAAAGGAAAAGAAGGGAAAGGGAAAGGGAAAGAAGGGAAAGGGAAAGAAGGGAAAGGGAAAGGGAAAGGGAAAGGGAAAGGGAAAGGGAAAGGGAAAGGGAAAGGGAAAGGGAAAGGGAAAGGGAAAGGGAAAGGGAAAGGGAAAGGGAAAGGGAAAGGGAAAGGGAAAGGGAAAGGGAAAGGGCTATTCCAGCCCAGATGAGATCCACACTGGAATTAGGGGGTGGCTCAGGTCCAGGTGCTGTGTGTTTTCACACCTGCTCCTGCAGCAGGAGGTCGGTGGATGGGGACATCACCAACAGCAAGTTTTGCTCCGAGCTGATACATTTTGGGGGGGGAGTTTCCCATTGTTTTAATTCTGGGTGGGTGGAAGGGTCATTTGGCCCAACTGCACAACCCCCGAGCAGCTGCTGAGCCTGCACTGGAGGCTGAAAGGGATCAGCACGACATGTCACCCACCTCTCCGGCAGCGGCTGGACGCTGACCCCGAGCTGCCTGGAGATGGGCGCAGCCGGCACGTGCTCGCTGGGGATGAGCTGCTCTTCAGGGCCCCAGCGGAGCGGAGCCAGTTCAGCTCCAGCCCTGGATCGTGTGGTGACGCTCAGCGCTGGCAGGGGAATCACTGTCAGCCCCCTCTGCTCACCCAGCGCGGGGTCATCAGCGCCCCGCTGCCACTGGTCACAGCCAGGCAGCCATGTCTGGGCCTGACTGGCGACTAGTTAGATCTGTCCTTGGCACACATGATGAGCTACGACATGACTGTGGGTGCGCCCTACGACATGACTGTGGGTGTGCCCTACGACATGACTGTGGGTGTGCCCTACGACATGACTGTGGGTGTGCCCTACGACATGACTCCGGGAGTGCCCTACGACATGACTGTGGGTGTGCCCTACGACATGACTGTGGGTGTGCCCTACGACATGACTCCGGGAGTGCCCTACGACATGACTGTGGGTGTGCCCTACGACATGACTCTGGGTGTGCCCTACGACATGACTGTGGGTGTGCCCTACGACATGACTGTGGGTGTGCCCTACGACATGACTCCGGGAGTGCCCTACGACATGACTCTGGGTGTGCCCTACGACATGACTGTGGGTGTGCCCTACGACATGACTCCGGGTGTGCCCTACGACATGACTGTGGGTGTGCCCTACGACATGACTCTGGGTGTGCCCTACGACATGACTGTGGGTGTGCCCTACGACATGACTCTGGGTGTGCCCTACGACATGACTGTGGGTGTGCCCTACGACATGACTCTGGGTGTGCCCTACGACATGACTCCGGGTGTGCCCTACGACATGACTCCGGGTGTGCCCTACGACATGACTGTGGGTGTGCCCTACGACATGACTCTGGGTGTGCCCTACGACATGACTCTGGGTGTGCCCTACGACATGACTCTGGGTGTGCCCTACGACATGACTCTGGGTGTGCCCTACGACATGACTCCGGGTGTGCCCTACGACATGACTGTGGATGTGAGCTGGCTGTGCCTAGGACAGGGAAGCACACCCAGCTCCCTGGGACACAGATTCACACTGAGGTGGAGCGAAGGGCTGAATAGAGCTCTGCACACAGTGTGCCCGCAGTCCAGGGCGCTGGGCTGGGGCGCAGCCATGAGCTCCATGCACCATGGGGAGATGCTCCATGCCCCCAGGCACCGCTCTACCCAAGGAAGGCGATGCCAGAGCACGCCAGAGCACAGCAGGCACTGCACTCCTGTCCCTTCCTCTGGCAGGGCCCTAAGGAGTTAACACCAAATGCTACCTATTTTGTCTCCCCTCCATTGAGGCAGCTCTGACACTGGCAGCAGAACAATGCTAAATTCTGATTAGCTCCGGTTTTCCAGCAAGAGGGGAGGCACAAGAGGGTGGGGAATTAATCCTATTCTGCATAATTTTTAATCTAAATTCCATTTCTTTTCTTTTCTTTCTCTAGGAAGCAAACAATCTAAGGGGTTTTGTACTCAATTCCTTGCTTTCATAATCTAAATGAATTGTTTGCAAGTAGGAGCCAGCTGCAGAGCCGGCAATCTCCCATCCAATCTGCCTTTCTCCTAGTTCTAGCAATCGTTAATTTGCTCCTCAGCTCTGATTAGCTAATCCCGGCTGCCTCGTGGCAGTTTGCAGGGAAAAGCAGTGCAGCTCCTTCGAGGGAGCTGGAGCTGGCAGCAGGGTGCTGGGATTGATTCCTGCCAGGGTCTGAGGTGCTCCTGGTTGTCAGCTCTCCGGGAAGGAGCAGGATGCTCCAGGAGGAGAGGCTGGATGGGTTATTTGTGGAATCCTGGCATTTTGGAAATATCAGAGGATGATTCTTTCCCCTGCTCTGTGCAGGGCACGCTAGTTTGTTACACTGAGACTAATTAGCTGGGCTTTTAAATAGGAATTGAAGATACTGCAGCAGCCGCTCGCTCAAAGGGATCCGGGTGCTGCCCTATGTTTGTGTTGGTGGTGTGTCTGGGGGACGTGGAGGAGCTGGGACCTTGGTCTCGTGGGAAACTGAGGCACGGGTCTTTGTGTGTTGGAGGATGGAGGCTCACAAAGAAGGGGGGCTGTTTGGGAGGGCATGTGGTACGGGGGTGCCTCTTGTGTCAGGCCCTTGGTTTATCACTTGGCAAATTAAGAGCCACAGTCTCAAGTCCCGCTGCGCAGCAGGGAGAGCTCCTGCGAGCTGGCGCACACGGACTGGCCAGGGTGTCCCAAGGGGGCATCACCTCCCCAGGCTGACCCCTGCCAGCACATCGCCTCTGACACCCAGCTCCCTGCCAGCCCAGGTGCTGGATGCAGAGCTGGTGGCCCGTGTGTGGCTACCCTGGCCAGGCTGAGGGCTGCTGCTGGCCTCATGCACCCCGTCCTTGCCCACAGCCCTGCAGCCCCTGCCAGCTCCCAGCCAGCTGCACTCCATTCTGACTCGCTCCTTTTCCAGATCAAACTCCCCGAGTGCTGGGGATGGACCCTTCTAATCTGCCTTTGTTTCACAGCCACTCAGGGCTTTCAGCATGACAGAATGTGCCTGGAGGGCAGGAAACAACCGACTGAGCTGCAGGAGCAGCAAGAGCTTTTCCCTCACGCTGATTCCTGGGACCCATCTCCCCAGGGTACCAGGGCAGCTGCTGGCCTCCCTCATGGGTGCATGTTTCCAGAGTGTCTTTGTCCCACTGTAAAACCCAGCAGCCTGTCCAGACAGAAGGGTGCTGGGGAGCAGAGGTTTGGTGGGCACTTCCATATCCTGACACCAACTGCTGTGCCAGGTCAGGGCAGATCCCCTGTTCGTGTCCCCTCTTCGCCCTGCTGACCAGGCCAGTCTCTTTTTCTCTGTTTCAAGGTAGCTCAGAGAAGGGGGACACTGTGCCAGGACTGTCACCAGCTGGGGAAGCAGAGCTTGCAGCACCTGACATCAAAGAGCGTTTGGACTTCCTGGGCACTTCCAGCCTAGTCTGAAAGTGGCCAGGGACCTTGTAGGGGAGGAGAAGGACTAGGAGCAGGCTGTTGTGGAGGGAAAGGCTGTGCATGGAAGGGTTTCACCCTGCCCACAGCACCCAAAGGCCACTTAGAGAAAGCACAAGGACTGTTCTTGCCATGTCTGGAGCTGGGTGCACACACACTTCACCTCAGCAGGGTAGATGGGAAACACAAGACTGCCTGGGCTGAGAACAGTCTTCCCAAAAGGAGTAGAATTTGCCCCATGGGTCCCTGGAAGACTGAGGACCTTTGTAGTAACACCAGCCTATCTGCCAGAGAGCACATGGACAGGATCTGGCCAAGGAGGAATCGCACTATGACCAGCAGTTGTGGAAGGAGGAACAAGAGGCAGGGCTGTGAGTCCATGGGAGGGCAGCGAGCTGGGGCTGGGCACAGCAGCAGGTAACAGGGATGCTGGAGCAAGGAAACATGAAGCTGTCCAGGTTTTAATCAGCCCTACTTGGTGTACCAAACTCTCCAGGTATTCAGCCTTCCCTCAGACTACTTCCATGCAGCTTTGTCTTTGGTACACAGAACAATGCAGCAAACAGAGTCTCTCTGTAGTGTCTCTGGGGCCTGATGCAGTCCCCAGGCACCTGAGAAAACAACAGCAGTGAACCCCTCCCCCTATTTACTTTACTTCCTGAGGTTCTCCCAGCCAGAGGAACACTCCAAACCTGGCTCCATGAACGCAAGCAGATTGTCTCTGAATGCATTCAGCTGGAACCCATGGCTCCGGTTCACAAGGATTTGGTTTTGGGCACTGATCCTTCCTCCCACCATCCTCATTTACCTCACTGATGCTAACACCATACTTCAGACTTTATGTTTTAATGAGAAACATTGGAGCTCTTAGGGGCTGGGAGTCCCACACTGGCATCCATCCATCTGTGGGCTGCTTGGGGGTCTCGATCACCTTGGTTAGCAATCCTGGGATTCAATTCGGTGGATGCTCTCTGATGTCAGGGAGTCAAAAAGGCAGCAGAGCAGCTCTTGGGCCTGGGGAGAAAAGAAGGAAGGGGTTGGGGAAGAGCTGTGATTTCTCTGCATCACAAAGAAACTTCTTTTCAGAGGTAGGTTTCCCAAGGTGCTGAGGCCAGCTTAGTACCCAGGGCTTCGGCCCATAACTCTGACCGTACTAATGCTACCGTGCTCCCCTCAAGTGTTATACACAGTGTGCTGACAGTCCAGCCCCTGCCAGCACTGTGCTTCTCCTGATAGGTTTTTAGGTCTCTTTTACAGGACTCCTGCCTGCTGCTGAGGGGCTACAGACCATGCCAAGAGTAGCTGGGATGTTTTATCTTCATGTTGCTCTGCTCCAGCCCCAGGTTTCAGCTGTCTCTGCAGGGAGGGAGATGATGGAGCTGCCATTGTGGCTGCTGGCATCAGTTTTGGGTCTCCAGGATTAGCACTGCCTGCCAGAGCAGGTTCAGCTGCACATTCATGGGTTCTTGCTGAAGAAGAGCTGTGCAGAGCGTGCCTGTCTCTCAGCTCTGACCCACTAACAGCAGCAGGTCAATGATGTCCCAGCCCTGAGGCTGAGCAAAGCACTCCCTGACACCTGGGGAGGTTCCAGCTTGGGTATGGACCAGGTGCAGGGACATCTGAGACAGCCTCAGAGAGGTCTACATGGAAGTCCAAGAGTCCCTAATGGTGGCACCAACAAAGCTCTGTCACTTCCTGACATGAGCTGGTCCACCTGTGCCTGAGAGAAGCCTGCATGCAGAGCAGGGTCACTGCTGGAGAATAAAGAGCTTCCAAAGCATGAATTCAGGTAGATGTCTCAAATAGGGCAGGTGAAAAGGGCTACATAAATGTTTCTCTGAGAAGACAAGTGGCCTGGACACAGATATCAGCACTGAAATTTCCCATCCTATTGCCTGTCCCAAATCACCCAGGGAGCAAGTATGAAATTCCTTTTCGCTTCCATGGCTCGACTCCATCAATAAACCCTGCAGCTCTGCAGTGCGTCAGGATCTGAAATACATGTTCATTTAACCCTCCTGAACTTTGCCTGATATCATGTTGTTGCACATTAGCTTTGACCTGGAAAGCCTGGCTGACATTTCAGAAACTCATTAGCAAGAGATCAGAGGATCAAACATCATTTCCAGGGACATCCTTTGAGGTGCAGTCATTCCCTGGTGAGCTCGCTCCTCAGATCATAGAATCCCAGGCTGGTCTGGGTTGGAAGGGACCCCAAGGGTCACAGAGCTCCAACCCCCTGCCACAGGCAGGGACACCAACCTCAGGCCTGGAGCTACACAAGGTTGCCCAGGACCCCATCCAACCTGGCCTTGAACACCCCCAGGGACGGGGCACCCACCCCCTCTCTGGGCAGCCTGTTCCAGCCCCTCACCACTCTCTCTGCACAGAACTTCCCCCTAAGATCTAACTTAAACCTTCCTTCCTCCAGCTTCACTCCATCCCCCTTGTCCTGCCATTATCTACCCTTTAACAAGCTGATTCCCTCCTGTGTCTCTGCTCCCTTCAGGCACTGGCAGGCTGCAATGAGGTCCCCCCACAGCCTTCTCTTCTCCAGGCTGACCCAGCCCAGCTCCCTCAGCCTCTCTCCAGAGGGGAGCTGCTCCAGCCCTCTCTGTGGCCCTGACCTTGCTCTGTGATTTCTAAACCTGCCCTGAACTTTGGAGCAAAAGGCCCAGTTAGCAAATAAACATTACTGGTCTCTGTGCTGCTCATAACCCCCAGAGAAGCACTGCAGCCACGGCCGGCCACTGCGCTCACGCTCTCAACTCCCAACTGCTGCAGTGGCCTCTGCTTCCACCAGCGCCAGAGGGTCTCGATTTGGGGCCTGGTCTGCCAGGAGCAGGGAGCAGGGCTGAGCTGATGTGCTTTTTCTCTTATCTCTCACAGAAAGGACTGTGAGCGCCCGTGTGACAGGCTGCTTCCCCAGAGCCGTGAAGCAGAAGGGATTTCATGTCAGCCAGAGATATGCAACGTCCTTTTCAAAGCGAATCAGAAGGCAGCCTGGACTTGCTGCCCTGTCACATTACTTGGCAACAGCCTGGCAGCAGCGAGCGCGGTGCTGTGACAGCCTGGCAGCGATGGCAGAGCTGCGCAGAGCTTCCCCGGCACGGCAGCGCAGACAAGCCCAGCTCTGCCTGGGGAAGATCTTCCTGAGCCTCAGGGAAGCTGCTGAGAACAGCAGCTGGGTGAGGACTTTTGGGCAGTTTTGCCTGTGTTAAAAGTGGAAACACAGACTTCAAAGGAGGCTCTGTGTCTTTCAAGGCTCAACCCCTGCAGCACCAGCACTGAAGGCAGCAGCTCTGATGCATTATGCCATGTTACAAACATTCTCTCAGTCTCCTGCTGGGTTTTCTTGGGGAGCAAAAGGGACCCACAGGAGGGACCTGTCCACTTGCTACCATTTCCCATTCTCCCCAATTCTTTTATGCCTCTTACTCCTAACTCTTTAGGGTACTGCCTCCTGTATCCAAATCTCATTTGTTTTGCACTAAACTGGGGCAATTACACCCAGAGTTTGAAAGGTGTTTATGTGGTTTATTGCTATTAGCTTGTCTTTAAAAACCTAGAGCACAGTGTTTCCTTTCCTGAAACAGTCTACCAAGAGAATATTCAGCTAGTCCATCCCTGGAACAGCCAATGGCTTTGTTTTCATTTTCCATTTGGACTTGGGCTCCTCCAACATAACTTCCCAAGCACAGGACGTGTGCCAGCTTGGCAGTAGGGCTGAACAAACATTTCCTGCCACTTATTTTGCACAAGTAGCACAGCTATCTTAGGAAGTGTTGATTTTTTATACTAAGTAACTGACATCTACAGAAAATACCAAGTCTTTAACAAAGTCCCCAAATATTTTGGCTCACTCCAGTGCCACTGGTGTCATGGGGAAGAGAGTTTGACAGGGTTTTGGTCCCACTGCCCACCATGTGCTGGGCTCTCAGTGTGAGCCAAGGCTTGGGGCTAGCATGAGGCACCACCTCTGATTCATGCAAATTGGAATTTTCTTCTAAAATTCAAACAATTTTGACAAGTTCCATTCCTTGAAGGACACAAAGGACATAGAACTGTGGTGTAAAGCTCACTACTTGCCTGTTTCTCATTCTGGGGATAGAGGAGGTGCTGTGCAGTATCCAGGACCGACGGCTTCTGCCCACAGACACTGGGGGTAAAGAAAGAGGGAAACCAGAGTTACTCTGCCATCAAAACTGTCAGAGACTGCAGATGACCTAGCTTAGAGGAGGACCATGCTCTGTGCCAGCAGCTCTGGCCATGTGCATCTGTTACTGAACTTCTTTACACCGATAAACCCTGGGTTTTACAAAGCTTTGTATAAATGGATTTGGATTCTTAAAATATAAGCCTTCAAACAAACAGTAACGACCTGTTGCATAATGGGGTCTCTGGGGCAGTGGGAAACACACACATAAATGTAGTTAGCTCTGTGCAGGGTCTTTTTCTCAACAAAGATAACTCATGAGTCCTGGACTTTCTGGGATGTTTTCTCCAAAGCCCAGGACCTTCTGAGCTGCCTTCATCAGCAGGGGCTGCCCAGCTAGCCCTTGTTTTGCTCCAGCCCACCTCCAGCCACACGAGTTGATCAAAAGACAAGAGAAATTCAAAGGTAAGAGAGAAACTTCAAAATTGCCTTTTAAACTAACTCCATGCTTGACAGAGTCTTAGGCTTGCAAACCCTCCAGAGGCTTTGGAAACCACTCCCTGCCCCCATATCCAGGTATTGTGCTAGGCAACAGTTTTCCCTTCGGTGGTTTTTCAACAGCTCAGATTTCACATCTCCTGTGTTCATTTTTTGATTTCTACACCTCCTTTCCCTCCAAAGCTCCCAGAGATGAGCTTCCTATAGGGATAACATCACTCCCTGCTAGCAGCAATTAACGCTTAGTAAGAAGGTTTCATCAGAGAGAATAACATCCAGCTAAGTTCCTCAGCACTTGACTTTTGTTCTGATTGCATTACATTGTCTAAAAGCAGGAAGGTAGAAGGCCTGGCCTACACCCTGGTTTGCTTCTGATGCAGCCAGGATTTTGGCTTGCTTTGGTGGAGTTCAGTACAACATTAAGGAGGGGAGCTCCTAAGAACCACACACAGGATAGTTCAGGTCCTACCAACCATACAGGCATCTGAAAGTACCTTTTAAAAGCTCCAACAACCACAGAGGAGCAATGGCTATTAGATCAATATTGCTTATTAAGGCAGCTAAATCTAGTTTGTCATGCACAAAGAGCAGAGCACGCCTTCCTTCCAGGAGCTGCTTTGAATCTGTTTGTAAATTCTTCCCTCTGCCACCCTGCAGCTAGGAAGTCTGGCTGTAAAAACAAGTTATGACAGGGAAGATTCAAATGCTTTCTGCTGGAGATCCAGGCAGCCAGATGCTGACAGAACAAGAAAGGTAAGTCTTACATCTTTCTCTTGTCTGTGGATGGGATAGGGACACTTCCTTCTCTGGATTGTGCCCCCCCACCCCAAGTCCCCACTGCTTCAGCTTCTCCTCACCTCTTCCAAACACTTACTGAGCTCTGCCCTGTGAGTTGCCCTTGGCACCCTACCGATTTTTTTCCCAGATTCCTACTTTGGCTCCACTCTTTGCAGTCAATCAAGCTCACAAGCTGCTTTTGTGCCCCCACCTGCATAAATTGTGCCCCCTTCTCTGTTCTTCCTGCCCTTTGGTGCGGAAATAACATCTTCACAGACATCCAGAGAGCGGGCAGAGCAGCACCACTGCTGCTGTGCAACAGTCACTACAGCTGCAAGGGCCTGTGCTGGCCTTTAAGGCAAGTAAGTGCTCTGCACAGTGCATCCTCCAGCGACTGAATGTCTCTCCCTGATGTGCCTCTGCTAGAGCTGGCTTAGGAAAGCTTTAATAGGCTCTGAACTACAAGCAGCTATACTAGCCGAGCTGGCATTGTTCCTCTCAACACCTGAATCCTCCTCCTTATCACAGCCCAGTCTCTGACATCACATCCCAGGTGACACAGATGGCAACGTTTCTCCCTGTGGCACAAAGCCTAAGTAACGTGGCTCAGCCCTGAATCAACTCCCAGGGCTGGGAGATAATCTCTTACACCCTGGTACTTCAGCAAGGCAGCTGAAACACAGGCTGGGACCTGTGCAACACGAATCCTGGGCCCTGGCAGCAAGAGTGAAATAAACACACAGGGATTTGCTCAGTACAAGATGGGTCACGTGGCTCCTGCTGATGAAGTCAGAAGTGTAATTAACCTCAGATGTTATTTTGAAATGTTTATAAACGAGGCAATGAAGATGTCTTAGCGTGAAGTGTCCTTATGAGACACTAGTTAAGTCAGGCTAGAGTTTCAAAGGTATTTGCAGAGTTGATTTTAAGCAGTGTGGTGGCTTGTGGTACACTGCAGCCATGGTTCACTGGTGGCTGAAGCTGATCCACCAGAGGATGAGAGCCTCCCCCATCCCCATCCCCAGGCACACCTTGCTGCCCCTCCCTTCCACAAGCATCATCTATCATGAAGGCAGATACATGATTTTGTTTGTTGAGCTGGTGTGAAGTAGCACACCATCACTAGTTCTGGCACTGGGTGAGCAGATCCTGCCCTTTGGGAGTGCCTCCCAACAGCCAGAATTCACACACGCGTGTTTTGCTGTCTGGTGAGGGAGTTCTCCATGGCAGAGACAGCCATACTGCCACATCCTGGGCTGAGACTGGTTGAGCCCACACCTATGTCTCCCTGCTTCCCTCTCAGTCCCTTGGCTTGCTGCAAATGGCAAGGAGAAGCAGCTGCAAGGTTTGCTCTGGGGGTACTGCCTCGACACTGGCAATCTTAAAACCAGGCCCAGCCTACTGAAGAGGGAAACACTGGGCTGCAGATCTTGTTACACAGCACTCAACTCTGATGAGTAAAAGCCTGGGAAAAATGAAGAGGCTGTGCTGACAGGCAGTCCCCCAGAACTCTCTTCAGCAGTGACCACTGGGGTTCCCTACAGCTTGCTTTTTTCCCTGTAAACTGAGGAAAGAGCGGGAGGAAACTCACCAGAAAGATCCTGGGAAACTTGCTCTTTGCTTCCCCTTGGCACTGTACCTTGCCAGGTAAATGGTTTGGGATGCAGCTCCCAAGGGTGAGATTTTAAATGAATGGGAGAAATGTCTCAAGTTTGCTTAATTATAAAATGTTTAAAAACACTTTTGAAAAGCTCCCAGAGAAGTTTGCTCTGACTATTCCTCTTGTGACTGAGCGCCCCAACGTTTCATCAAAGTACAAGACCTCCAAGGTGTCCCAACTACCAACTGGGATGTTCAGATTTGATCTCCATGATGCTTGTGAACTCCTGAATTCCTTACTGCTGTCCCAAAACCAGTGTTATTTGCAAGTCTTCCAATGGTACAGCATAAGTCACAACAGCCCTATCAGTGTGGCTGCTGGACTGCTCTTTACCAAGGTGTCAGAACAAAGACTCTTGCCTTCCTTTCCCAGAGGAAACCACATGCATGATCTACAAATCTCAACGCCAAATACCAGCCCCTGTGCAAGGAAACTTTCCCTCAGGGGAACAGTGGGTTAATTGGCCCAATAATCATTCTGTTTCACTAATCAGTCCCTGTAGAAGGGTTGTGTTTGTTTTACCAGGCTTATAAATCCTCTCCCCAGCATTTCTGGTGATTTATTTAAGAGGCTCAGTTTTGATTTTGCTGTCTGGTGTTTGGTTTAGGTATTTTTTTCCTCTTTCATAGAAAACACAGACTCTGCTAAGATATTTCTCCTAGGAATTGTATTGATGGAGCAGGTCTGTTCCCAAAGTGAGCCCTCATTGCAGAGAATTCCCTGTATTCCAGAAACAAGCTGCCAGGCCTCACACACACAACACCACTCTGTATTTAAGGTTTCCAGTGTAGGACACAGGGCTGGGGAACGCTCTGAGCTAACGACCCAGGAACAGCAACGTAACTGAGGAAGAACAGGCTGCCCATGAGTGACATCTGACCTCCTGGGAGTCCAAACTGGTAGTGAATTATGGAAAAGAAAGGCAGCTTCCCTCCTTCAGAGCCCACGCTCCCTCGCAGGGGGCTGAGGCAGCGCTGTTACAGCCCGATTGTCCTCGCTTACCTGTCCAGCAGGGAGTCGAAGCAAATGACCGCAGCGTCTCGCTGCGCCGCTAGCACCAGACACAAACCGTCCATTAAGAGGGAACACTGCAAGAGAGGGAAGAACAGAGCTTTGGTGTTGCTATTCACTTAAATTAAGTCTGTAAGCCTCGCTGATGAACCGCTGACAGCACAGATAACTGCTTGTGTGCTGAGGGGATGAAAGTCACAAAGCAACAGACTTTCACACTGAAAGAGCATCACGGCTGAACTGTTAGTTACCCCGCTCCTATGGCACACTATTATTCCTGTTCCCTTCCCTCAGAGTGAAAATAAGCAGGTTTCTTAGGCGTGTTGTTCAGTCACTAAGTCTGCTGGAAGCAGGAATACAGAGACAGCTGTAAATGTTTGAGATATTGCAGCAGGAACACTTATTGAAGGAGCCCATCTCCCTTCTGGCAGGGGAGAGCAAATGCTGTCACGTTCACCTTTGGCTCAGCAGTGCCAGGCCCTTTGGGAATGCGCCAGCTCTGCCCAGAGTAATTCATCTCAGACAGGAGGAAGTGTTTCCATCACCAGGAGAGCAGTGCTGCTGCCATGGCTCTCCTTCCCACACGCTGGTTCACTTTGTCCTTCCTAGAGAGCTGCACGCATTCCCCTGTGCAGAGAGATGGCATCCTCAGGGGAACCACAGGAGAAGAAAGTAGCGCTTAGACTAATTGGATGCCAGGTGTAATTGCTATTCTATACAGCTGTACTTCAAAGGGATGCTGTCAGTTTAAAAAATCACAACCTGAAAAGATCTTACCTGTTCTTATTACAGATAACACCTAAGTCTCTCATAACTGAAAGGCTGGAAGCACAAATATTTGGCTGTGTTTTTTTAGAGCAACTGCTGCGTGTCTCCGACGGCCCTTTGGTGACTGCTACTTCCAGCATAAGTAGTTTCCCCCTTGCTTACTCTACCTCTGCTCCTGACAGCACTTTCTTGCACGTTCTACCTCACAGCTTTGCCCTAGCAATGCTCCTGAAGCAGCAGGCTTCTTCACTGAGTGCAAAGAGAAAAACAGCCTGGGCCAGATACTCCACTGACGCAAGGCAATGTTATCTGCTCACCCCAGAAGCACATCTCATGCTTCAGCCCCGTGAGCCCTTGCTCAAACCCCATCCTGGACTGCAGCTCGAGCTGTCAGCACCAGCTAAATGAGAAGCAAAATGAAATCTCTGCCTAGGACTCCAGGGCACAGCCCAAAAAGTGGAAGGCATATTTAGCACTGTAGAAGAGGATTAATAGAAACGGTGTTTATATGGATAAACCAGGACAGGATACAGCAGCAGAACAGACATAACAGCAGCAACTGTGTGCTGATAGGTGAGGGGAATGAAATGTTTGATGAGGATGTGCTACTCACATGAAGGATCCACTCACACATAATGATGTCAAGGTTGGGTGTCGGTGAGCGAGCGGGGATGCCAGGCAGGGACTCGCCAGCAAGGCAGGCTGCCCACGTGACTTCCCAGCGGTGCCAGAGCTCAGATGCAGCGCTGCGCTAATAGTGCTACCAAAGCAAGTTTGCTCAGAGCGAGCCTGGATATCTTAGCACAGCATGGCATGAAAAGGCTCTTCTTTTGTGCCAAGGAAGCAAAGCACAACTCCAGCTGCTTCGTACCTTTGCTGCGACGCTGCACTTGGCTCTGCTCAGCGTCTCAGAGATGCAGAGAGCTTGTGGGGCATCCAAGACAGTGAGGCGTACTCCAGTCACCCTGAAACCTTTGCCAATGAGCCCATCGAGCAGGTCGACATACGGTGGTGGGTGCTCTGAGCCCCGCAGGATTATCCCAGGCAACACGAGGCAAGTGGTTTGGCAAAGGTTATCAAGCAACGGGCCATCTGATGGGAAAAGATCAAAACACAACAGATGCTTCTTTTATATCCATCCTTCCCCCCCTTCATCCCACACTCGTTAGCCCTCTAAGTAATTCTCCCCTGCCACAGCCAAGTAACCAGAAGAGCAGAGGCACTGGGGCATCGTTACAGCATCTGGGATGTTCACAGAGGCGGTTGCTCATCCTCAGCTGTCAAACTGCTGGATGCCTACGTGTACGTATCTGGAGATCACAAGACAGCAGTAGTGACCCCATTTCAGGAGTCAGGCAAGGACAGCTGCTGGTTTGTGACAGGAGATACTATTCCCTTTAATTTCTTCCAAGCAAAGGAATGTGTTAATCCTGCTGCTTTTATAATCCAAACCGGGATTCTGAGCATACAGAAGACTTCATGTATTTCATGTTTTCCTTGTGATAAATCTGCCTGTCCATTAGGCAGCAGCTTGGTGATAATTATTTGCTGGAGAAAGAGGTTTAGTTGTGTGCAAGAGCTACCTCTAGTGTTCAAGATGAGACCATAAAGTGCATGATGTGTCTGGCTCGCTGGAGGCACTTACTACATTGTGCCTGACGGTTCAGATCACGTGTACTTGCTTTTCCAGGACAGTAACTCTTTGAAAAACATTTTCTGAGACACAAACACATCAGAGCTGCACACTGGTTTCCTTTTTACTCTCCTTCGGCATCTTCAAAGCAAACAGATCCTCAGGCAGCAGGAAATTAGGGGCATGTTATTTTGAGCTCTGCTCCCACTGCTGGGTTGCACAAAGCTTGCAGAGCACCTGTGCTCTCTCCACAACAAGCTACTTTTTAAAAAAAATGATTTTCTTTTCTGAAATCTCTTCTAAAAATCGAACAGTGCTTCAGTCACAGCAGACCTGTGCTACAGACCTGGTCCTTTCCCACCGTGCAGTAAGCTGACAGGAGAAACACCCTGTCTGTCAGCAACAGCAACACTTTGGATGGGAACACTTGCAAGGCTCCTCTCCCTGCAGCTCTGAGTTCTGAACACAGCTTGAGCTGACATACCCCACTAGAAACATTGATGTAATCACATCTCTGCAGCTACCTGGACAAGAAGGTCAGACAGCTACATGCACAACAGCCAGGTCGCCTCAGAAAAGCTGCTCTAACAGACAGTGAGTTGCCAAGCTCTTGTTCAGAGCTCATACATGGGCTGGGGAACACGGATGATGTCACGAGATAGGCCTCACCCCTCACCACAGGCATCAGTTAAGTCTTAAACCTTCATGCAGTCAGTCTCTGATGCATTAGTTTGCAAGGTGAGAAGAGAAGCTTGCCTGAGGATTTGTGGGTTTTGCCAGGATCATAAAGCGCAGGCAGGGCACAGCCCTAAGCCAACAGGAGCTCATCAGTAATTACCTCAGGAAAAGTCCTCCTCCAGAGACCCCCTGCATGGAGCGACTTGGTGCCTGCCGAGCAGCTATGCTGTCCTAAGACAAAGGCCTTGACTTCCCACCACCCCCCTTGCACTCACATGTGCTCTCAAGGTAGGGGGTTGATGCCCAGAGGTCACATATCAGCAAGGGTTTGCGGTGGGAGGTGACAGTCTGTAATTCTCTAGCAATTTTAGCAGACTCTGCTGCCAGTCCACAACAACTCTGTGGTTTTACTGCTGGGATTTACCACCACAGCCATCAGGTGTAGTGCAGGAACATTTTCTCAGGTCCCCACCCTCCTGCTTGCCAGCCATATCAGAACTCTACAGGAACGAGACTGACCCGGTTCTGAACGTGTCATTCTGAGCTGGCAGCTCTTCAGCAGCTAGTGGGAACCAAATGAGATGTCAGTCCAGTTCCTGAGAGTCAGGGGTCCACACTGCCAAAAGCACTCCTTGCACAGACTGGTATTTATCTACTCACAGCACAGATGGTCTCACAGGCACCCATCACGTCTTGGCCTCTGCCGTGGCAGGACATGCAAGCCACCCATGCCAAGCTGCTGTTGAAAGGCACTGTAGAAGTTCAGCAGAGAAATGTGCACTGTTGCCTATGCTAGCTGTGTTGGCAGTGCTTGTTCTTCTCCTGGAGATAAGGTCAGCCCTATGTTTAAGGTCATGGAAGCGCTGGCAGTGGAAAGGCCTGGCAGATGAACGGTTAAAGGGCTGGACTCCACTAGAGCTGTCTGCAGCTCAGAGTCCTCTCTCCCTTCTGAAAGAATATCAATACCAAACCTTGCTGCCACCAGATGGTTTGTCTTGCTGTCCAATTAATCAATAAGAGTCTCAATCTATAACAAGAGTTAGGCATTTCCTTACCAGGGCTGCATGGTTGCTCAGAGCCCGATGAATCGAGCTGCCCTCCTGCTTCACGCTTGCTGATCTTGCGCCGCTTGCTGATTTCCAAACCGACTATGGGGTCACGTTTCAGGTTATAGATCTGTGGGAGGGAAGGGAGGGAGAGAGAGCCAAGCCATGTGAACACCAGCACCTAACAGGAAGGATAACACTTCTGAAGTATCGATTCAGGCAAGCTGTGAAGCTTTTGTTGGTGGTGTTTACTTCTGTCATCGCCAGCCTAGAAACCACCTGCTCGTCTGGAGATACACAAACATTTTGCATGCATTCTTGACTGGAGCTTAATTCAGTGCAGCATCTTGTCATCTGTTTAAAGGCCCCGTACCCAGGCATGTGTCTAAGGTCTCTGCTCCCAGCTTTTCAAGGCCAGGCACTCATGGACTGTGTCTGACAACTTTACCCAGCACCACACTGGTGTGCAGCGGCGCCCTTCTGTCTCTGAATGAACTGGCACATCCCCACAGCACAGCACAGCACAGCCATGATGCTCCAGACTGAGTTGCAGAGAGAGAGTGACATATTAGTGAAGCATATTAAGATGTGGTCAGCCACTTCCTTTCCCACAGCTCATCTCCTTGGACTAACTCAGCCAGGTCACCTCTGTGCCATGTGGACATAGCAAGGCTCAAACCCTTCCACCCCTTCGGCGGGCATAACCCCGTCATTGCAAACTCTGGCTCTGAGAACAGAAGTGATCAGAGGGGAAATGACACACAACACTAGCTGCATGGGAAACGCTTCCTGCTTCATTTTAACCACTGGCAAATCAAAGAGGTTTGAAGCAGAGACCAGCAGCTACATCACATGAAGAGCCAGATAAGCAGGGGCGGGCCATGCTCAACTGTGTCATAGGAATCATTGATGATGTTGCTATTCCTTCCCATGACCTGCCTCCAAAGCAATGGTGACTCTGACTGTGAACTTTGCTTCCCAAGCATGAGCCCTGCTGAGCCCTCCTGAATTGACAGCACAGGTTAGCAAACACACACAGCTGGAACAAAGTGCTTTTCCACCGAGATCGGCTGTCTCAGGCTGTCAATACAAGGTTAGCACATGGTGGGAACAGCCACAGGAGAAGGAAACCTTGGCAGCTGGTGGAACAGCAAAACAAGCATTGCCTAAAGCATAATGGGAAAGAAGTCAGGGGACAGCAGGGCTGAAGCCATTGCTCTGAGAGCAGGACAGTTCTCAGGACAGGGCAGAATCCTACCTCCTCCTCCTCTAATGTCTGAGTCTCGGCGCAGCACAGCCCTTCTGGGAAAAACAGCTTCACATCCAGGACAGCTCTTTGATAGGATTTGGAGCCTGAGAGATAAATACAATGAGAAGATTCTCTCAGGCCATGAATTAAACATTCTGTAGACTCACACTCATCTTTCTGAGAGATTGATGATGTGCAACTTACTGAAGTAATTGCTTTAAAGGCCAGCTGTTCTGTACAGTAATAGCAAACATTTAAAACCATTATATTTAGAATAGTTCCACTGCCTTCTTGGTATTTTGATTCTGTCCTATTATCACTCAGCTTGTTCTTCATGTAAACAAGATTCCTTCTATTTCCTAACAGCATAGTCAAGGAAATTGCATTAAGGAGCCTGTGAAACTCTTTGATACCAGCTTCAATCCTTTGTTGTTGTCCCCTTGCTTGTGGATCACATCAGGTTGGTCTTATGGAATGGGAAGGAGATGCTAGTTAGTAGAACAACTGTGTTTAGTAACAATAATGTAAGTTTTAAATAGAGGAGGCTCTGATTTACAACAGAAATCTGAACTAGTATGAGATATTGCTGATAGCAGCACATTCTTCTGCTCGCCTGTGGTCAAGAAAGGTAAATTGAGACTGGTACAGATACAGAGATAACGTGGAGATCATGGAAGGACTGGAGAAGCATCTGAAGAGTTAAAAGACCTTGGTTTGTTTGACCCAACATGACACAAAGCTGAGAAGGAATCTGGGGTAGAAAAGGGTAGAAAAGTAAAAACCAAACCTGCTTAAAGCACAGGTATCAGCACAGGAACAACTGGATGCAAGCTGTCTATGTTTGAAAACATAAGAAGGTCTCTAGCTGCCAGAGCACCCAACTGGGGTGGATGCTAACGAAAGGGAATACATGATGGGGCTGTCTGTGAGAGAATTAACTGCACTCAGTGGCTTGAGAGGTCCCTCCAGGTTTAGCATCTGAATATTTCCCTATAAAGAAAGCAACAGTGTTCTAAAGCACTACTTGGAATGCTTTGAGATTTGTGGGTGGAAAATGTTAGAGAAGGAAAAGCTATTTCTATGTAACTGAGGTTCAGCTAGATTGCCACTGTGCTGGCACAGCTCCACACTCCTGGGATACAAACACACAAAACACAAATATCCTTCAAATATTACCACCTTTGCAGGCTACCCATTCAGAGAATCATGTCTCACTGCCTTGGAGCACTCAGCACTGGTTGAATATTGTAATTCTAGGTACTCTAGAGCCAGAGTCCTTGATGCAGTAGTTTACAATCCTAAGTCACCAGTGTGTAAGTTCTGCCATGTCCTTCACATACCAACGTGTCAAATCTTCCTTGTTTAAATCATTGATGGCATTACAGAGGACACAAACACTCCCAAAGCTAGCAACATTTTACTCTCACTTTACTCAAGGTACCAGACTGTACAAGATGCATGTAGAAGAGCTCTCTGGGTTCAAGAAAAGGCAGACTATGGTGACTTAGTAAGACCCAGAAGAGATGAGTGCAGGGTTACCTCTGTAGCTGAGCCTCAGAGTATTAAAACTGTATTATTTGGCTCAAGTGTACCACTGGAACCTGGTCTTCACCTTACTAGTATTTCCCCAGTCACTTTGGGAGCAAACACACAGCTAGAGTTTGCTCTGCTTCAGCAAGATGGCATTAACCAGAAATCATCCTCAGCCAGAGTAACACTGAGAAAACTGGGCATTCCCTCCTAGAAAGGGAAAATAGTCTTCCACAGCCCCCCAGCCAATTACTCATGCAATGATTAACCTCTTCCTGCTTACCCTGTAGGTAAATTTTTCACCCTTACTGGAGGACAAGCTCATGGAGGTGCAGGGTGTTATGAATGCCCCTTTCCTTGCAGACACTTCCCTGGTATAGCAGCTGGATCAGACCCAGTCAGATTCACTGAGCACATCACCTACAGCTGCATCCATTTGCCTTGGCTGTGTGAAGATGGCAGCACAGCTGGCTCTCCAACACAATGCAGTCAGGTCCCAGAGGGCAAGCGGTGGCCAACTAGTGCAGCTCTGTGCTCAGCCCAGAAGCTGGGGTCTGGAGGGAATCCCTGAGCAGACATTGGGGGGCTTCTCTAACACAGGGAGTTCTCTCTCTGTGACTCCCAAGGAAAGACAGCATGACACTCAGCCTCTCTTGCCAGAACAAAGCACAAAATCACAGACTCACAGGGGTTGGAAGAGCCCTGGAGAGCTCCTGGGGTGCAACCCCCTGCCAAAGCAGCTCCCCAGCTCATATTGCACAGGTCGGTGTCCAGACGGGGCTGGAATCTCTCCAGAGATGGAGACTCCACACCCCCTGGGCAGCCTGTCCCAGGGCTCCCTCACCCTCCCTGGGGAAAAGTTCTTCCCCATGGTGCTGGGGAACTTCCTGGGCTCCAACTTGCAGCCATTGCCCCTTGTCCTGTCCCCACAGACACTGAAAAGGGGCTGGCCATTCCCCCTGCAGCCCATCCTGCAGATATTGATCAACATTCATAAGGTCCCCCCTGAGTCTTCTTCTCTCCAGGCTGAACAGCCCCAGCTCACCCAGCCTTTCCTCCCAGGGGAGATGCTCCAGGCCCTTCAGCATCTCCTCAGCCTCCTCTGGACTCTCTCCAGGAGATCCCTGGCTGTTTGATCCCAGGGAGCCCAGCACTGGACACAACACTCCAGGTGGGGCCTGAGCAGGGCAGAGCAGAGGGGGAGGATCCCCTCCTGTCACCTGCTGCCCACACCCCTCCTGATGCCCCCAGGATCCCATTGTCTCTCTCAGCCCCAGGGCACACTGCTGGCTCATGGCCACCCCGTCCCCCACCAGCACCCCCAGGTCCTTCTCCACAGAGCTCCTCTCCAGCAGCTCCCCCCCAGCCTGTCCTGATTCCAGCAGTTCTTCCTCCCCAGGGGCCAGACTCTCCACTTGCTTTTATCAAACCCCATCTGGTCTCTCCCTGCCCAGCTCTCCAGCCTGGCCAGGCCTCTGGATGGCAGCGCAGTGTCCTGCCTGGCAGCCACCCCTCCCAGCTTTGGATCATCGGGAAACCTTTAACTGAGTTGTGCTAGTGATGCTCTAACTGCAGCGTGGGTATCTTGAGCTTTGGGTACTCTTAGCTATGACTCCCAGCCATGACTGAGGAGTTCCCATCCTTGAGACAACCTGGATAAACAATCTGTTAATCTGAAGAGCACAGAAAGCACAGACTGACAGTGGACAAGTATTGGCTGAAGAGCCCTGACCATTTCTCTTGTGTGGGTAGATCCCACTCTTCAGTTGTTCCCATGAATGAGATCCTGTGAGTAATCATGGTGAGACACCTCCCCTGCTTTATTCTTGGTCCTAAGGATTATGATCCTATCTGATTAAAGAAAAAAGACTCTACATGAAGGGGTTGATTCTCTTCTCCAAGCTGTACATTGTGGTTATGTCATTCCCTACCAGTTCTCCTCAAAGGGTCACTTGCTATGGATGGAGTGATTTGACAGCATGGAATACAATAGAAAGAATCAAATAATCCAATGGATCTTGACAGGAAAAGTCTTCTGGAATTTGAAGGTATACCATGCTTGCTAGCTCACCTGTGTTTATGGAAACTACTGCTTCTACAGCCCAACTACTGCTTCTACAGCCCAACCAGTACCACACTGAGGAAAAACACTGTCCACAGGCAGCAACCTGGTGCTGCTTGATTCCTCATGAATTTCTGAATCACATCCTTCCCTCCCATGGCAGCAGCCCAGCACCCCTCCAGCTGGTAATTCCCCTGGTTCTCTGGAGGCCCTGCTCTCCAGAAGTACTTCCCATTTTGCCATCCTTCTCCCACACTCTCAGCTACTTCCCCTCCCACTCCCCCAACATACACACCACAACATCCTCCTTCCCTCCCCTGCTGGCAGATGAACTGTGACTGGTCCAGCACGCTGAGGATGCTGACTGGCTGGTGTCCCTCTGCTGACATGTCAGTCTGAACAGACAACAGCCAAGGTTACCTGTTTTCCTCAGTGAGAGCAATTTTTGATCCCCACTCTCTACCAAGACATTATTGCTCTGAGATATTAAAGGAACTCCTTATCTTAGGGTCTTCTATCCATCTGAAATCTGGTCACAGTCAACCACTGGGTTATGGAGTTCTCAGGAGGGGACTCACAAGCAGACAGAAGACAGATGGGTTCTTGGGGATAATTACACAATAACCCAGCTGAAAATACGAAATGACCAAGCAGTGACAAGATCAAAGGAAATCTGTCCCTATGGGAGACAGATCTAGGGCTGTTCTGGGAAGAAACATTTCTTTAAATCTCTCTTCTGGGAGAATATTTCATAGCTGGAGACATACCCAGCTCAGCCACCATGAAAACAAGGGAGGTTTTCTAGGGAGTAATGGCCTCTAGTGCCTGCAAAGGCTAGATCTGTACTGACTGGTAAGAGTACATAATATCTTTTCTCCACTGGCATATCTGAGCCTTCAGACTTTTCTTTGACAAACACTTACCATAAAACCCATTTTGGACTGTACTGATGCCGTACTGAGCCCTCCAGAGGAGTGGATCTAGTGCTTGGGCTAGTTTAGGATCCTCTGGCCCCAGTAAATCTATCAGCTTCTTCACAGCATTTGGCCTCTGAAGACACAGCACAAGCACAGTGCCTGAAGTGAGGTAGGTACAATGAGCTTCTAAAGCAGCAGGATCCTGTAGAGAAAGAACAGGGAGGGAACAGGTTATAAGGAACAGTGTTGGTGTGTGCTGCGTACACCACAGCTTTCCTGGCTAGATCCATCCTGCTTGAATCATAGAATCATAGACTGGCATGGGTTGGAAGGGACCCCAAGGGTCACAGAGCTCCAACCCCCTGCCACAGGCAGGGCCACCAACCTCAGGCCTGGAGCTACACAAGGTTGCCCAGGGCCCCATCCAACCTGTCCTTGAACACCCCCAGTCACGGGGCACCCACCCCCTCTCTGGGCAGCCTGTTCCAGCCCCTCACCACTCTCTCTGCACAGAACTTCCCCCTAAGATCCAATCTAACCCTTCCCTCCTCCAGCTTCACTTCATCCCCCTTGTCCTGCCAGTCTCTGCCCTTGAACAAGCTGATTCCCTCCTGTGTCTCTGCTCCCTTCAGGCACTGGCAGGCTGCAATGAGGTCCCCCCACAGCCTTCTCTTCTCCAGGCTGACCCAGCCCAGCTCCCTCAGCCTCTCTCCAGAGGGGAGCTGCTCCAGCCCTCTGAGCATCTCCGTGGCTCCTCTGACCCCTCTCCAACAGCCCCACATCTTCCTTGTGTTGGGCCCCAGCTCTGGACACAGGATCCAGCTGGGGCCTCCCAGGGCAGAGCAGAGAGGGACAATCCCCTCCCTGGCCCTGCTGCCACCCCTCTGCTGATGGAGCCCAGGATCCCATCGCCCTTCCCAGCTGCCAGAGCCACTGCTGGCTCATGTTAAGTTTCTCATCCACTGAATCACAGACTCACAGGGGTGGGAAGGGCCCTGCAGAGCTCCTGGGGTGCAACCCCCTGCCAAAGCAGCTCCCCAGCTCATATTGCACAGGTCGGCGCTGCCTGCTCTGTACATCTTACGAGTGGCCAGGGTCTCAGCTCGCTGGCCACGGTCTCAGCTCACTGTCTGAACCAACCCATGGCTACTCACTATTTTCCAGTTTTTGAGGAAGTGGAAGCAAGGGGGAAACCCACCGTTTGGTTCATCTGAATCACATCATCTGGCCTCTTAAGGGTTTTAATTTCTCTGGTGTTTAATCTATTCTAAAAGAACCAGAGTATGGCAACTCTCTACATAAAGCATTTCCAAAAAGGAAATTCTATCATTTCATTTAAAAATACAGAGATAAAATACTTCAAGGCCTCTATTGCTGTTCTATCATAGGAAACCATTCACTGACTGACCCAAGCCATGAGAAAGCACACACACACACACACCTTTCTTAAATTGGGTGCTTATGTAAGAGATTGGATACAAATTGTGAGATTAGTCAATCTTAACACAGAGCAGAGAAAACCCTGGGGTGTCAGTCACATCACACACACCTGAAACACTCAGGAAAGCATCCCAACTCCTCCAGTGCAAAGAGAGTTTGGTTTAGTGGAGGATGTGGAGTTCCAGGATGTCACATTATATTGTACACAAACACAGGTTTTGTATATATGTATTATATGAACACTTTTTGTTTGAAAATTTGTTGTGAGTTTAAAATAATATATATCTAATCTTTTCTTCTAAGGACCTTTCTCTTTGGGACATGAAAAACAGTGGTGATGACTTTGTGAAAACTTTCACAAGGACTGGATACAACATACCAACACTCATCCATGCCACCAACATCTGCAAAAGGAATGTTCAAAGATACAGCTTCCTGTAAGCAAACCAGAGCTTCTAAACTGGGTTTTTAGGTCTGTGTTTTGAATCAGGACAGGCTGGGGGGGAGCTGCTGGAGAGGAGCTCTGTGGAGAAGGACCTGGGGGTGCTGGTGGGGGACAGGGTGGCCATGAGCCAGCAGTGTGCCCTGGGGCTGAGAGAGACAATGGGATCCTGGGGGCATCAGGAGGAGTGTGGGCAGCAGGTGACAGGAGGGGATCCTCCCCCTCTGCTCTGCCCTGGTCAGGCCCCACCTGGAGTGTTGTGTCCAGTGCTGGGCTCCCTGGGATCAAACAGCCAGGGATCTCCTGGAGAGAGTCCAGAGGAGGCTGAGGAGATGCTGAAGGGCCTGGAGCATCTCCCCTGGGAGGAAAGGCTGGGTGAGCTGGGGCTGTTCAGCCTGGAGAGAAGAAGACTCAGGGGGGACCTTATGAATGTTGATCAATATCTGCAGGATGGGCTGCAGGGGGAATGGCCAGCCCCTTTTCAGTGTCTGTGGGGACAGGACAAGGGGCAATGGCTGCAAGTTGGAGCCCAGGAAGTTCCCCAGCACCATGGGGAAGAACTTTTCCCCAGGGAGGGTGAGGGAGCCCTGGGACAGGCTGCCCAGGGGGTGTGGAGTCTCCATCTCTGGAGAGATTCCAGCCCCGTCTGGACGCCGACCTGTGCAATATGAGCTGGGGAGCTGCTTTGGCAAGGGGTTGCACCCCAGGAGCTCTCCAGGGCCCTTCCAACCCCTGGGAGTCTGTGATCTATGTAGGAAAGCTCTTCTGTCTCTTTCCTGTCTTTCAGTGGTTCCCCAGCAACCACGCAGATCTGGGGTTAAGGAGTTAAAGAGGATGCTGTTTCCAATCACTACCAACAGTGTCAGTGAGCCAAGGTGGCTTCTTCCCCCCCCCAGATCCTCACATCCGCTCCAGACTCCCCCAGCCAGTGCTGCCGTTATTTACATCCTGCCTCCGCACCCAGCCGTGTCCTTGCTGCCACCCCAGCAGCTGCGGCGAGATGGCACATGTGCAGGTGACTTGCATTCAGTGAGCAATTCTGTTGCTGCTCATGGAGAGGAAGCTCCAGCTGTGAGCTGGCTCTGGAGGACTAACAGGATTAAAAAGCAGCAAAATTGTCCTTCTCCCTCTACTGTTCAGAATCACGAGGTAGGACTGGAGGGATGCCATCAAGTTATTGAGTCCAGCGACCTGCTACTGCAGCCAATCATGGCAGGTAATCCCCAACAGGAGGATCAAATTCCACTGGAAAAAAAGTACCAAGCTTTCTAGCCAGCAGCCAAAACCCTGTATCTCTGCAGGGTGGGTTCCACTGGACAGGCACAGGAGAGAGTTGCAGCCTCCACAGCCAGAGCTCCCTTTGGGACCAGTCCCTTCTCACACCCTGAACACGATGAGGTCACACTGGGAGGTGAGAAGACAACAGCAGCTCTGGTTATCTGACCTTTTTCTTTTTTTAAAAATTCTTACTAAACATCAGATAACAGGCATTATGGCTCCTGTGATTAGATAACCTCAGCAAACAGTAAGCCAATCCATTATTTATCACATGCCAAAGGCCAAAAGCTACTTAGAAAAAGAATGTTAGTATTCAAGCTGAAATAGCAATCATGTTCCTGAAGTCATGTTGCTGAGGGGAATTGGGAAAGATGATGCTCGGTAGTTTTGCTACCAGTGAATATACTCCAAATCTACTATCAAGTACTATAGAATCACAGAATCACAGGAGTTAGAAGGGCCCTGGAGAGCTCCTGGGGTGCAACCCCCTGCCAGAGCAGCTCCCCAGCTCATATTGCACAGGTCGGTGTCCAGACGGGGCTGGAATCTCTCCAGAGATGGAGACTCCACACCCCCTGGGCAGCCTGTCCCAGGGCTCCCTCACCCTCCCTGGGGAAAAGTTCTTCCCCATGGTGCTGGGGAACTTCCTGGGCTCCAACTTGCAGCCATTGCCCCTTGTCCTGTCCCCACAGACACTGAGAAGGGGCTGGCCATTCCCCCTGCAGCCCATCCTGCAGATATTGATCAACATTCATAAGGTCCCCCCTGAGTCTTCTTCTCTCCAGGCTGAACAGCCCCAGCTCACCCAGCCTTTCCTCCCAGGGGAGATGCTCCAGGCCCTTCAGCATCTCCTCAGCCTCCTCTGGACTCTCTCCAGGAGATCCCTGGCTGTTTGATCCCAGGGAGCCCAGCACTGGACACAACACTCCAGCTGGGGCCTGAGCAGGGCAGAGCAGAGGGGGAGGATCCCCTCCTGTCACCTGCTGCCCACACTCCTCCTGATGCCCCCAGGATCCCATTGTCTCTCTCAGCCCCAGGGCACACTGCTGGCTCATGGCCACCCTGTCCCCCACCAGCACCCCCAGGTCCTTCTCCACAGAGCTCCTCTCCAGCAGCTCCCCCCCAGCCTGTCCTGATTCCAGCAGTTCTTCCTCCCCAGGGGCCAGACTCTCCACTTGCTTTTATCAAACCCCATCTGGTCTCTCCCTGCCCAGCTCTCCAGCCTGGCCAGGGCTCTGGATGGCAGCGCAGTGTCCTGCCTGGCAGCCACCCCTCCCAGCTCTGGATCATAGAACACACAGCAGAGCGTGTGGGAGTTCTCTAGAGCTGCAGGTGAGGAGATACAAAGCCCTTGGCAGAATTTCTGGAAGGGTCAGACACACTGGCTCCATGTTCTTCAACAGGAAATGCTGAAATTCAGCAGCTCCCCCCTGTTAAGAGCTGCCTTCTAAACCCAGTGCTGTGTCCCGCTGTCGAAGTGTTCCTCAGTTCAGGGCACAATGAACATCACTCTAACTCAGACGCTTTAGAGGAAATTCAGCTGTGAAAAGCAGCTCTGTCCCCACCAGCTGCCATTGTAACACTTACAAGCCAGATTTTCAAAATATCCCAGGCCCTGAAGCATGCTGAGGCTTTTTGAAAATCTACCTACTTCTCTTGGGAGTTTTGCCTTTCGTAGCCCTGGAGAATGAGACTTACAGACACCTTCTAAAAACGGGGAGGAACCCCCAGAGAGCAGAAAGCACTTCCTACTGTCCATTCCCCCTTGGCAAAGGCAGGCTATTATCTCTGCTTTCTCACTTTCATAACCTGTTTTGGGACTTTGAGGGGTGGCAGCAGGGACAGGGAGGGGATTGTCCCTCTCTGCTCTGCCCTGGGAGGCCCCAGCTGGATCCTGTGTCCAGAGCTGGGGCCCAACACAAGAAAGATGTGGGGCTGTTGGAGAGGGGTCAGAGGAGCCACGGAGATGCTCAGAGGGCTGGAGCAGCTCCCCTCTGGAGAGAGGCTGAGGGAGCTGGGCTGGGTCAGCCTGGAGAAGAGAAGGCTGTGGGGGGACCTCATTGCAGCCTGCCAGTGCCTGAAGGGAGCAGAGACACAGGAGGGAATCAGCTTGTTCAAGGGCAGAGACTGGCAGGACAAGGGGGATGGAGTGAAGCTGGAGGAGGGAAGGGTTAGATTGGATCTTAGGGGGAAGTTCTTTGCAGAGAGAGTGGTGAGGGGCTGGACCAGGCTGCCCAGAGAGGGGGTGGGTGCCCCGTGACTGGGGGTGTTCAAGGCCAGGTTGGATGGGGCCCTGGGCAACCTTGTGTAGCTCCAGGCCTGAGGTTGGTGTCCCTGCCTGTGGCAGGGGGTTGGAGCTCTGTGACCCTTGGGGTCCCTTCCAACCCAGACCAGACTGGGATTCTATGATTTTTTTTTTTCCATGAACAAAACCCCATCAGCCTGTAATTTTAAAACTCATTAGTCACCAGCTCTTCAAGAAAACTAAATTGATGCTCCAACAGCTGCTCTAGTGTGCTAGAGAGCTCCAAAAAACAAGATAAAATTTTCATGAAATAACCTCTCTTCAAATTTACCTCCCATATAGCTACATTACTTCCTGAGGTGGACTTTTAGGGTTTTTTAAAAATATTTTCTGTTCCAGGTGATGAACTAAACATCTTTGTATTTAGTTGCATGGTTAAAATGTGCACTGGAAAGCACCTCCTCATCAAGTCTAATAGCCACTGTCTCCCTCTTAGCAGTGCTCTGCAAGTATTTAAAAATCAGAAGCTTGTGCTTCATTGCTCTGCTGTCATGCAGAAAGTATTAATTGTTCCAGATCCATGGTTATGTCCTGGCATGTTCCTGTTGTCTTCTGGAAGCCTCTATTAAGAATTTCCAACAAACCAGTGCTATAAACTCTCCCAACTTAACCCAAGAGCAATACTGATTACAAAGGCTTGTTTTGCATAAACGTTAATTGCTGAAATGTCTTAATGAAAGCAATCAAGGAACAAGGATTTCCCCCTCCCACCAAGGGGGAAAAAAAGAGAATTTAACTCCTCTGCAAGACTCAGCTTTCAGTGTCCTGGCTGTCACCATGTTTTCACAGGGATCTCCTGTCATCTCAGGGTATTTCAGGTTGGGAAAAAAAATATTTCTAATACTCTAAAAGAGCAGAAACAAAAATTGATTTTTAGCTACCAAAAGCCTGAAACACCCCAAGGTTCAAGAATCCTCTTTAGCCCCTGTTAGACACCACAATTCCATGTTCTTTTTCAGTTTTTTGCAGGGCCTTTTTACAGTCCCTCAGGCACAGGCTGCTGGCACAGAGCTTCAGCTGGGGATGTGATGTGATGCAGGGATGCACAAGGGGCAGAATCATAGAATGGCATGGGTTGGAAGGGGCCCCAAGGATCATAAATCTCCAACCCCCCTGCCATAGGCAGGGACACCAACCTCAGGCCTGGAGCTACACAAGGTTGCCCAGGACCCCAGCCAACCTGGCCTTGAACACCCCCAGTCACGGGGCACCCACCCCCTCTCTGGGCAGCCTGTTCCAGCCCCTCACCACTCTCTCTGCAAAGAACTTCCCCCCAATATCCAATCTAACCCTTCCCTCCTCCAGCTTCACTCCATCCCCCTTGTCCTGCCAGTCTCTGCCCTTGAACAAGCTGATTCCCTCCTGTGTCTCTGCTCCCTTCAGGCACTGGCAGGCTGCAATGAGGTCCCCCCACAGCCTTCTCTTCTCCAGGCTGACCCAGCCCAGCTCCCTCAGCCTCTCTCCAGAGGGGAGCTGCTCCAGCCCTCTGAGCATCTCCGTGGCTCCTCTGACCCCTCTCCAACAGCCCCACATCTCTCTTGTGTTGGGCCCCAGCTCTGGACACAGGATCCAGCTGGGGCCTCCCAGGGCAGAGCAGAGAGGGACAATCCCCTCCCTGTCCCTGCTGCCACCCCTCTGCTGATGGAGCCCAGGATCCCATTGGCCCTGGGAAGGTACCCTCAGTGAGTGCTGCCCAGCTCCCAGGTTTAAACACCTGGAAGGAAGGTGTGCAGAGCACCTGGGTTGCTCCTTCAGAGTGCCCTACCCGGGATGACCTTGGAGAAGAAAGAGAGGCCACCTGCTTTGCAGTATAAAGAGTCAGCACTGTAAATTACCAGCTAAACAGATTCCTGGGAGGTCTGTATTGCTCATACCCTCCAGATCTGTGTTTTAGAGAAAGCAGGTCTGCTTCTTTATGGCAGGTGATAAAAGAAGCCGTCAGCGTGTCAGCTCCTTTGTGTCTGAGCCCAGCACAGCTCGGATTGTTCCGGGGAGCTCACTTCCAACAACGGCTCACAAAGCCCGGATGGGAATGCTTGGTTTTTCCAGGAATGGATTATTCCCCAGCTACAACATCTCCTCCCTCTAAACCTACCCCAGGCCACAGAGCTGCCAGTTCTTTAGCCAACCTGTTTCACTTCAGAAGGAAGGAGTCCTGAGGCCATGTGTGGCTCCAGGTTGATGTGCTTCATCCCAACCACGCTGAATTTCTCTAGGTCTAATTTTTGGAGGATCCTTGCAAGACTGTGGCTCCAGGCACCAGGTTTGATCAGCAGCACTGTGCAGAGAATCTGGGCTCCTGGAACAAAGCACACTAGTGAAATCCAGTGCTGCTCCTAAAAAGGGAGGTAAAACACACATTTATTTGCTAGCCTGGACAGACATATGTAGAAGAGGATTATCCAAAATCTGGCATGAAGTTCATAAAAATTTGAACAAAACAAGTCCATAAAAAAACCCCAACCCTGGGCATATAGGATTTTTTGGGGTTTGTTTGAGTTTTAGTTTAGAAATACCTCTAAAACAGTCTAGGCTTGTAGATTCTTCATTCCCCCCCACCCCCAGGAAATCTGCTCTGAGTCCAAAAAGTTTATGGGGCAGGTCTGTAGGATAAGACTCAATCCTTTCTATTATATATCAATGTTTTAAGAGGGATAAAATATTCCCTCTTACATTTTTCATGTGAACTGCAGTGATTACATGACATAATCCTTAAGGCAGCTATTAAATTCTGATTCCTTCCAGTTTATCTCCCAGTGTTCTGTATCTCTCTGCCAGAGCTATGTTTCAGAGAGGCACTAACAAGTATGACAGGTCCCAATTAATGTTATAAACCTATTAGGGATAGAATTGTGTTTACTAAAATTGAAATTTCAGCAACAAGGTGTTGTTCCTGACAAAGCTCTCCCAGCAGAGCTGCCAGCCAGGTGCAGCACTCAGTGTGCTGTGAGGAACACAAAACAAACCAGACAGAGAGAGTTTTGCTGTCCAATGCTCTGAAATGTATTAAAAGGCAGAAAATACATACATTTAATTTTTAAATGACATCCTTTTCAAATTATTAGCTTCCCTAAAGTACCTCATTACTAGGAATATCATTAAGATTTTATCCTAATAACATCCTTTGGAGATTTATTGGCAACTGTAGTGTGGGAACCAGCCAGGTAGGACCCGTTAACGGCTGGTGCCTGACCATGTCAATCAGCATGAAGCATGAGGTAACAGTACTGCAGGCTGCTAAAAATCCCCCAGGATTAGCTGTTTGTGTCTATAAAATGTCATTTTACATTTCCTGTACACTACAATCACATAGATGTTGATACAATGAAGCATCAACAATGCAACATATCATGCACACTGCTGCTGTCCAGCAGCAAGAAGCCCCTTACCGACTCATGATGGAGACAATGCTGGAGCACAAAGAGACATGAAATGAGTCCTGCCTCCCCACTTCATATGGAAACTTAACCCTTAGTGTGCAGGGAGCCCTCCTATGAAAGATCTGCTATTTTCTTCACATCATTCTTGAACAGGAAGGTTTAAATGCCATAGCAACAGCCAGCAAGTGCAGGAGGAAGCGGCTGGGATCCGCTCAGCGGCTCGCATGCAGAAGGCAAGCTTGCCTGTGTGCTGTTACATAAGCATTCATTGTCCTCAAGATGTTTTACTCACCATCTGCTGTGTTTCTGGGCAAACATTCTCCTTCTTGTGGAATGTGAATCACTACATGCTGCATATTTAAGTACTTGGGATGCTTCAGGAGGGATTTGTCTTGTGTCACCTTGCCAATTCGGTTTGGTCCAAGACAAGTGTTGAAAACAGGTGGAACACCTTGTCACCTAGAGTTGGTTTTCTCTCCTGGGTGATTGTAAGTGACAATGGTTGGAGAAAGTGCTGCTATCTATCAATGGAACTGTCTCTATTGATCAGGATGTACCTGAGGCACCCGCCTGGCAGCCCACAAACAGGCCTGATCTCCAGCTTTGGTTCTGCTTAGCAGCCTTTGCAGGTTTGCACAAGTTGCCTGCTCTTTGTTATGTTTTCCTGCTCTGTGGTATTTTTAGATCCCTTCTTCACAGCCAATGATTTTTTTTTTTTAAAAAAAAAAAAAATTACATAAGTTTTGATTTCATACTGTAACTGTGAAAAATGCTGTTTATTTTACATACTATTTATATGCCATACTTTAGATATGTGTGTGGCTTAAAATAAGTGTAAACTCAAGAGAAGCAAATACCAGATTTCCTGGCATGCTCAGGAAAGAGAGTGTATAGCACTGCCTGCATTTCCCCTAAGGAAGAAGTCTGTATAATCCCTTTGCTTATTTTTGGCTGGTGCACCCAGACAAGTCAGTTCCACAAAGTCCTTTTCAAACCATATTTTTCCATTTGCTCTTCTCTCACCTGCTTGCAGGTAGGTGAACAGGGACTCTGCATGGCACCTCTGGCTCTCCAGCACTGCACAAGAGAAGTGGAGAGATCTGAGTAAGAGGTCCACATGTGCTGGGACAGGAACTTGAGAGTGCTGCCACACAGGACAGCCAACACTGCTCATTGCTATGACACACTGGTAGTTTCAAATGTGACCCTGGGACAGGCACAGCATTATTTCAGGTGTATGGGGACACCCTGGGAGATGTCATACTCACCACTTCCCCAGTAATCCCACTAGCAGATACAAAAAAGGACTGGAAGTACTGAATCGTGTTTGTTCTTGGCTTCCTTTCCTGTTTCAGGGAGTGGCTGGTGGTGGGTTTAAGCTACATTTGTGTGCCTGATATTTCACAGTCAAGGTAAAAGCTGCCTTACTTCTGGTACAAGTCCCAAGCACTGGGGTGTTTTGTTTAATGTCCCCTCTTGTGCCCTTGGAAGCAGAGCACTGTGTTTCCTGAGTGCACACCTCCAGAGCCCAGTTCAGTCCTCTCCTCAGCTGTGCTGATAAAAGCTGACTGACATTCCCAAGCAGCCAGGAACAGTTGCTTCATAAGAGCAGTGGTTCTTCACAAAAGCAGAGCAGTGTAAAAGGAGCCTGGTGTAAGTGAGTCAGAGCTTCTGACAAAAGCCTATATAAAAATGTAACACCTGCAGCGACCTGGAGAGGGGAGGAAAATTGAAGGTACTTCAAGGCAAACACGAGTTGAGAAGTTGTCTAGGACTGGGGTGCAATGAACAGGAGCTTGTATCACATTGATCACAAAATCACAGAAACTCAGGGGTTGGGAGAGACCTTGAGAGATCATCTAGTCCAACCCCCCTGCCACAGCAGGGTCACCCAGACTAAATCACACAGGAACACATCCAGGAGGGTTTCAATGTCTCCAGAGGAGACTCCCCAGCCTCTCTGGGCAGCCTGTCCCAGGGCTCTGTCACCCTCACAGTGAAAAGGTTCCTCCTTATATTCCCATGGAACCTCCTCTGCTCCAGCTGCACCCACTGCCCCTTGTCCTGTGGCTGCCACCCCTGAGCAGAGCCTGGCTCCAGCCTCCTGCCTCTCACCCTGTACATATCTATAGACACTGATGAAGTCACCCCTCAGTCTCCTCCAGGCTAAAGAGGCCCAGCTCCCTCAGCCTCTCCTCATGAGGAACATGAGAAGAACTTCCTTTTCCAGTGACTGGCAAGTTTAACCAGCCTGACACACAAGGCAGATACCAGGACACTACAATCTGTTTGTCTTAACAAAATCATTACCATTCTTTTCTATTTGTTCCTCTCTGAAACCCAGGTATTGCCATTTCCCAGGGCAATGTATCTGGAAGGTATCTAGCCAAAGCATTCTTGTCTTTCAGTGAGACCTTCTCTTCCCACACATCCATCTCTTACTGTGCAAGAATCCCAAGAGAACATGTAGAAGGTGGAAGCAGCTCTGAAGTCCTTGCCTCATAACCTTTTAGCTCACATCCTCACAGGACCAGGTGATTTCATTAGTATTGGGGTTCTTTGAAAATACTAAGTTTGTGAGGTTCACAGTGACCTGCACTGTAACACAAAGACTGGGGGCCCCATCTGAGACTTAGGAAATGGGCATTCTGCTCTGATTTCTGGTATTTGTGTGTTGGGCAATGGTGACCAACACATTTCATCTTTCTAGGCATCAGTTACGTAAAGAAACTCATAATCTTTCAGATCTACTTAGAAGCAAACATCTGAAAAGGGCTGCTAAAGAGCTGGCACTAATGATTTTTCCAGCTTACTTTCCACACCAGCCCTAGACAGACCATCCAGACATGCCCAGAACAGTGTGGAAGAAGGTGATCTGGCAATTCTACCACCTTCCCCCAGTACCAAGCAGACCCATTTGGCCTTTTCTTCCTAATTGTCTAGGATGATGATGTCCAAATGAAGGTTTCCTATTCCCACTTTCACAGAATCACAGAATTGTAGGGGTTGGAAGGGCCCTGGAGAGCTCCTGGGGTGCAACCCCCTGCCAAAGCAGCTCCCCAGCTCATATTGCACAGGTCGGTGTCCAGACGGGGCTGGAATCTCTCCAGAGATGGAGACTCCACACCCCCTGGGCAGCCTGTCCCAGGGCTCCCTCACCCTCCCTGGGGAAAAGTTCTTCCCCATGGTGCTGGGGAACTTCCTGGGCTCCAACTTGCAGCCATTGCCCCTTGTCCTGTCCCCACAGACACTGAAAAGGGGCTGGCCATTCCCCCTGCAGCCCATCCTGCAGATATTGATCAACATTCATCAGGTCCCCCCTGAGTCTTCTTCTCTCCAGGCTGAACAGCCCCAGCTCACCCAGCCTTTCCTCCCAGGGGAGATGCTCCAGGCCCTTCAGCATCTCCTCAGCCTCCTCTGGACTCTCTCCAGGAGATCCCTGGCTGTTTGATCCCAGGGAGCCCAGCACTGGACACAACACTCCAGCTGGGGCCTGAGCAGGGCAGAGCAGAGGGGGAGGATCCCCTCCTGTCACCTGCTGCCCACACTCCTCCTGATGCCCCCAGGATCCCATTGTCTCTCTCAGCCCCAGGGCACACTGCTGGCTCATGGCCACCCTGTCCCCCACCAGCACCCCCAGGTCCTTCTCCACAGAGCTCCTCTCCAGCAGCTCCCCCCCAGCCTGTCCTGATTCCAGCAGTTCTTCCTCCCCAGGGGCCAGACTCTCCACTTGCTTTTATCAAACCCCATCTGGTCTCTCCCTGCCCAGCTCTCCAGCCTGGCCAGGGCTCTGGATGGCAGCGCAGTGTCCTGCCTGGCAGCCACTCCTCCCAGCTCTGGATCATCAGCACTTGCTGAGGGTGGGTGCTGTTCCCTCAGCAAGGTGTCAGTGAAGATATTGAACAGGACTGGACCCAACACTGAGCCCTGGGGAACACTGCTGGTCACAGGTCTCCAGCCAGACTCTGCTCCATTGATCAGCACCCTCTGGGCTCAGTCTGACAGCCAGTTCTTCAATCTATTTTAAGAGTATAAAATGATTTGGGTTTTATCCAAGAGGCAACTGGTGCATACTTCTGGTCTTACCTTCAGCCCTGGACCTCTTGCCAGGTGGTGGCAGGTATTTCATAGCAGGGCGGTGTTCTGCATCTGTACAAGGAAGGAGATGGTGACCTTCAGTGTTTGGGGAGGGTGGGGGTGATGAAGGCCATTTTATTTAGCAGGGAAAACAGCAGACATTTGACCAGCTGCAAAATATTGAAGAGCTATTTCCTAGCACAAATACCCCTCCTTTCCTCCCACAACAAAACCAAAAACCAAAAAACTAGAGGAAAAATTGCAATGAGCTCACAAAAGAGATAGTGCAGGATGCTGAAGTCATGCTTCTCCTACACTCCTTTGTCCTTGTGAATGGCTTTGGTGGGAAAGGCTGGCATGGCCATCACAGCTCACCTCAGGAAACTGATCTCACAGCTCTGCTTTTCTCTTATCCTGCCTTTTGGCCACAAGAGAACGTGAATGAAGGACAGCAATGCATGAATTCTTACAGTTACAAGCTAATTTGGGATGCCTGATACCTTCTTTGCTGATGGCCTCCTCTTCCTGGCCTCCTATGTCACATAAAACACCCAGGTAGTTCACTGTCAAATATAACTTTCTGTGAGGCTGGAATGAGTATCTCTTTCCTGACACCATCCCATTTTCTTCTTTCTCCTCAGTAACACCAATTTCCTACTCCCTACTACATAAGCACCATGTGTTTGACACAAGCATCTACGTTTGTGTTGACAACAGAGGGACTTTCTTCCCCACAGAAAGACAGGGGAAGTGCTATAAATTACACAGCATGATTGTGCTTCTGGAACTGCATCACTCCTACCCAGCTGACACATGCTGGTACCACAACCTTGATTTATCTCTGGTTCTAAATAGTCAGAAATCATCAGGCTTAGAATGGTTTAACTGCAGGTGTGAGGAGCCAGGTTTCCCCAAGAGCAGAGGTGATATGCCAATACATCTGACATGAGAAGAGAACAGTGGGAGCTCAGGCTCTGCTGCTGTGAAGCATCCAATATCAACACCACCACTGTCTGCACAGTGATTTAGTTCAAGGAGGTGTGGCTATACATTTCTTGCTACAGGAGGAAATGAGCAGGTTTACTGTGCTGGAAGATCAATGCTAGCATCTATCACTGAAGTCTGAGAAGCTTTTGACAGCAAAGGTCTCAGTTCCTCATGAGCTAATCATTCTATTCCAGCATAAAGAGAAATTCTCAAGAAATCTGCTTTCTTCAGCTCCTGCAGGTCAGTAGTACCTTTGTCTCCCTGGGTAGAAGGCAAGGCCATGGCATTTAGCCTCAACAAGTTAGGCACCACAATTAGGTGCCCACATTTATGTGAGAAAGATCTTGATCTCTCTTTCTCAGTTTCTCTTAGACACAGAGACAAACCACACAGTACTATTTAGTGGTCCTGCCAACTGCTGTAGTATCTGTTTGGTATTTATGGAGTACCTTGAGATGTTCAGAAAGGAAACCAGGCTGTGCACAGCCACAGCAAATTAATAGGTCAACAACATGTAGATGACTTCAACTGGCCCCTGCTGATTTAACATCCCTCACTATTATTCAGCCACATCCAGACTTTAACCTCAAATTATTAAGTTTTCCTCTGCCTTAGAAAAGCCCAGAGCCATGGACTCCTTTGTCCAAGTTGAATAGATTCCCAAACACCCTATATCCAAGAATCATAGAATGGCCTGGGTTGGAAGGGACCCCAAGGATCACAGAGCTCCAACCCCCTGCCACAGGCAGGGACACCAACCTCAGGCCTGGAGCTACACAAGGTTGCCCAGGGCCCCAGCCAACCTGGCCTTGAACACCCCCAGACACGGGGCACCCACCCCCTCTCTGGGCAGCCCCTTCCAGCCCCTCACCACTCTCTCTAGGAAAAACTTCCCCCTAATATCTAACTTAAACCTTCCTTCCTTCAGCTTTAATCCATCCCCCTTGTCCTGCCAGTCTCTGCCCTTTTAAAAAGTTGAATCCCCTCCTGCTTCTAAGCACATTATAAGTAGTATAAACATGTCCTACCAGTTACAAAATCCATCTCTGTGAAGAAGAGGGTGGCTTGTCTGAATGTCACCTCTGGGGTCAAGGCCATTACTATCTGTAGAAGGCTGTCACTCTTGCTTGGCTCCTCCCTGCATTGTGTTAATCTCTTCAAGGCATCTGCAAGCACTTGGAAGGCATTGATGCGCCGTAAGGCGCACACAAGGACTGGATTTGACATCAGTGTATCAAGGCTTCTTTGCCAGGAGGTCTCTCCAACCTCAAATGGGGTTATTTCTTTGGCCTGACGTCGAGTGAGATGGGGCAACCACTTCAGTCCCAGCAGCTCAAATCCCACATCAGGTTCTTCTACAAGTCAAGAAAAATCTGTTCAGCAGGAGTTGACAGCATGTGTTTCATAGAAGCTGTGCTTCCTTTTGGAGACAAGTCTTCTAAACTCACATGGACTTTTGTACTAAACAAGTTCCAAAGCTGCTTTGACTTTGCCCCATTGCATCCAAAATGGTCTGTAATGTATATTTAGAGAAATATACTGGGAAAAACCACAGGATAAAAATGCTAGGAAATTCTATTACTGTAAAAAGAAAAAATGGGCTATCTGGGAACTCAACAGGGAGCCACAGAGAGTAAGTGCCATGATTTGATTAGAGAACACAGCTAATGGAGAAGAGTTGAAAGGGAAATACTGAGAGTATGCTGATAGGTGGTTTGATACAGCACAATCCATCGCTAAAGATCCTTTACCACTTCTCATGACCCTCTATTTTAAGCTAGATTAATTATAGGAATAAGCTACAAATTAATGCTGATTCCTCTTTAAAGGAGCTTAACCGTCGCCGTGTTTGCAAAGCACTCTTCCTTTCCAATGCAGCAAGATATCATAGAATGGCAAGGGTTGGAAGGGACCCCAAGGGTCACAGAGCTCCAACCCCCTGCCACAGGCAGGGACACCAACCTCAGGCCTGGAGCTACACAAGGTTGCCCAGGGCCCAATCCAACCTGGCCTTGAACACCCCCAGGGATGGGGCACCCACCCCCTCTCTGGGCAGCCTGGTCCAGCCCCTCACCACTCTTTCTGTAAAAAACTTCCCCCTAATATCCAATCTAACCCTTCCCTCCTCCAGCTTCACTCCATCCCCCTTGTCCTGCCAGTCTCTGCCCTTTGAACAAGCTGATTCCCTCCTGTGTCTCTGCTCCCTTCAGGCACTGGCAGGCTGCAATGAGGTCCCCCCACAGCCTTCTCTTCTCCAGGCTGAACAAGCCCAGCTCCCTCAGCCTCTCCTTGTAGGGCAGGTGCTCTAGCCCTCTGAGCATCCTTGTGGCTCCTCTGAACCCTCTCCAACAGTTCTACATCCTTCTTGTATTGGGGGCCCCAGCTCTGGACACAGGATCCAGCTGGGGCCTCCCAGGGCAGAGCAGAGAGGGACAATCCCCTCCCTGTCCCTGCTGCCACCCCTCTGCTGATGGAGCCCAGGATCCCATCGCCCTTCCCAGCTGCCAGAGCCACTGCTGGCTCAGGGGGAGTTCCTCACCCCCCATGACCCCCAGGTCCTTCTCACAGGGCTGCTCTCCAGGGGCTCTTCTCCCAGTCTGTATCTCTGGCTGGGATTCCTCTGGCCCAAGTGCCACCCCTGACCCTTGGCAGTGTTGAACCTCATTAGGTTCCCCCAGGCCCATCTTTCCAGCCTGTCCAGATCCCTCTGGATGGCTCCTTTCCTTCTAGGGTGTCGACCACCCCACTCAGCTTGGTGTCATTGGCAGACTTGCTGAGGGTGCACTCAATCCCATCATCGATGTCATTGATAAAGATGTTAAAGATATTCAGGGGCTCAATACATGACTCTATGTTGCTGGAAGTTTCTGTCAGCTAGACTCTCTTCCCTGCCTACTGTGATACAGAATTTACTCCACAGTACTGTTTCAGGTGAAACAACATAGTGTAAGTCAAAGTGCCAGATTTCTGTCCTCTGTTAGTACACTTCCTGCATTATTACACCTTGATGTGATTTGTATCATGAAATGATATAAAGTCATCCTCCTGCTTAGCCCCTGACAGCACTCCTCATGCATTTGTAAGCATTTAAGGTGAGGGATAGTGTCTTAGTCCTCGTCTGTGCAGGAGGAAGGAGCATGAAGTGGTGGAGTCCCTTCATCACAAAGGATGTCAGTAGGCACAGTGGAGTTTGGGACTTCTGAATTCCTGTCACTGTGCCCCAATTACACAGCTGCTTTACCTCCCAGTATTCAGGGAGAGACACAATGCTCTGCATTACATAAAAGGCTTAGTAAGCCTAGGCACAGCTTTCACAGAATCACAGAATCACAGAATCTCAGGGGTTGGAAGGGGCCTCAAGAAATCATCAGGTCCAACCCCCCTGCCAGAGCAGCTCCCTATCTCATATTACATAGATAGGAGTCCAGACGAGACTTGAATCTCTCCAGAGATGGAGACTCCACCACCTCTCTGGGCAGCCTATTCCACTGCTCCCTCACCCTCACTGTGAAAAAGTTCTTCCCCATGGTGCTGGGGAACTTCCTGGGCTCCAACTTGCAGCCATTGCCCCTTGTCCTGTCCCCACAGACACTGAAAAGGGGCTGGCCATTCCCCCTGCAGCCCATCCTGCAGATATTGAGCAACATTCATAAGGTCCCCCCCGAGTCTTCTTCTCTCCAGGCTGAACAGCCCCAGCTCTCTCAGCCTTTCCTCCCAGGGGAGATGCTCCAGACCCCTAATCAACTTTGTCGCCCTCCTCTGGACTCTCTCCTGAAGGTCCCTGTCTTTTTTATCCCAGGGAGCCCAGCACTGGACACAGTATTCCAGGTGGGGCCTGAGCAGGGCAGAGCAGAGAGGGAACTAATTTGAAACTCTGAAGGAAACGATGCCCACCTGAGCTGTGTGCAGGATGCAGAGGGGCCTTGCCCAGGACTGACCAGAGCAACGCAGCAGTTCTTCAGGCAGGGAAGCAGAGAAGCCTGTCCTCCTGCCTGAGGCCCCTTCCACACCTAGGTCATAATGTTCCTGCTGTGATAAAAATACCTAGGACAAGGTAAACTTTCCTGACCCAAGAACTGGGATCACCTGTGCTCTGAGACTGGTTGTTGTCCCCAGGAAGAAGGATCTGGCAAAGGATCTCTCCAGCACTCTTCATAGTGTCCCTTCCAACCAGCGTCAGCATGACAACTTGCTCCATATCAGGATCAGAAGCACAGGTTTGATAGCAGAAAAGATGTAGAGGCATGAGAGGGGGGTCTGGCACTGCACTGAGGTTTCCTCCTACTCAGGGAGAGGAACAAAAGAAAACTAGTTACCCCCAAAACCCAAATCTCAAATCTTATATAGTGTGAAGGAACTGACTCATTCTCAACTGAGCAAAGGCCAGTGGCCTCAGGGTGATACTGCTCCTCATGCTGCAGCTCAGCATGGCCAGAAAGAGAATCATGCTTGAGAAGCAGTATCACAGCAAACCTTTACTAATTAGTCACACTTCTTAACTGGAATGACTTATTGTTGTGTAAAGGAAATATATTCAATCTCAATTTTGATATCCTTATTCACACTGTTAAGCAGAGTTGGTAGATCTACAGCAAAATGATTTAGGACATCCATTTCAGATCAATAACTAATGACTGACTTCACATTAAATTGATACTTCATTTTGCTTTCTGGGAGATTACACAGCATACAATTAGGAGCTGACTGAGGGACTGTTAGAATACCAAGCATATATCCACCATCCTATCAGGAACTGTATGGCCTGCAGAATTCCTGGCCCATCAGAAACCTATGTTTGATCCTATGTTGTTTCATTACACAACTATTTAAGCAATGACATAGATTAACTCAGTTAATAACTTTATTGACTTAGTTATTCCTACATCTTAATATTTCATACTGCTAGAGAATGCTGAACAACATGCCCCCAGTTATTATTTTTCCTGATGATTTAGTGTGACTTTGATTTTGGAGAGCAATATTCTTCAATTAAAAATCTCCATACCCAGCATTTAAAATAAATTCATTAAATAAAACTATATTAATCTGCTGAACACATAAGGCAATACTACCTGTAGTTAGTAAACTAAACATCTGATTACCATGACCTCCAAGTGTATAGAAGTAGGAGACTGAAGACTCTCCCACCCCAGTCATAGATAACAGAAAACACATTTACTTGGTTTTTCAAATCCTCCCAATTTTCCAGCTTTGAATGACTCAGTTACTGAAGAGAATTCAACTGTATAAACCAAAATTAAGAATGTCTGAGTAAAGTAAAATGAAAAAGTGCCTTCTCTGCACCTCCAGAAACTACAGCTGCCAACATTTATCCCTTCAGCAAATCCCAGGTTTGGATGTTTAACCACCAATGTCTCCCTTTGGTATTTTGACTTCTCTTGAAAGTCCAGCAATTCTCATGTGTTCATTGGATATTGATCTTTTAATTATGGTAGACAGGGTTAAGGCTTAATTGGTTGGTTTCATGCTGCATTTCATGAATTTATTTTTCCAAATATATTTTAAAACCAAGGTGTTTCCATTTTGCTTTTCTATTGGTTCTTCCATTTATTACCCAGCAACAGAAGACACCCCATGTGAGTGCCTATGACTGACAGACAGCAGGACACTAAATGAATTGTTATAGTCAACAAACATACCCCTAGTGTTCTTATTCAGGGAAATCCCCTAATAAGGGGGATAATCCCCTTATAAAAGCCACAGTGATGCATTTCTTTGACTTACCCAGCACCTGCAGCAAGGGCTCAGTGTATGGAGCCACGTGGAAACACTCAGAGGGGTCCAGCCCAGCAGCAGCAGGCAGGGGGCTCTGCCTGGTGCCCAGGAGGCCTTGCTTTGCCAGTTCATCCATCAGCCCTGTGCACACAACAAAGGAAAATGTGAGGAATACAGAGCTCCACAATGCAGCCCAAGATGCAAACACTCTTCTTGATTCATCTGACCACAGTTCCATTACAGAGACATCAATGTCGGTCACATCAAGCTTACCAAGTCATGAAATGCAGCTCAATCATTCCCCCTCCCTCAAATCATATTCACTTCTGGTGGGAAAAGTGGCTGTTGAAAATTGAGGCTTGGCCACAGCTTTGTCTGGAGACACTTCTGCTTAGTGGCCAGCACCCCAGTTGTTTCTATCACCTAACTCATGTTGTGAACTGAAACATGAACATATGCATGGAAGATGCTGCACAGCCCCTGGATTGTAGTAAATTGGTGTCCACAAGGAAGAGAATTCACAAATCCTGAGTCCTGTGCTCAAGTTCAGACCCTTGAGGAAAGCAGCAAGGCCAGTGTCCTGCGTCCTACACAGCACCATGTGGCCACAGAGGCATTGCCAGCCTTGCAGATCTGAACAGAAACATCATGTTCTGCTCCTGTAACTCCCAGCCTGGAAAACAGCAGATTCCAGGGCACTTTTACAGACACTAAGTGCTTGAAACTACCAATCTCTCAGTTCCTGTCTTTCCTCCAAAGGGCTGGGCTGTGCCCAGGCAGTGCATTAAGGTACACACTACAGTACACTTCCACAACCATGGGTTCAGCCTTCTGTGAGAATATTTCAGGCCACTGTTTTAAAGGCTTGTTATTTTTTAAATGAGTCTGTGTACATTTGATTGCTTTCTACCATGCAAGCCTGTCCAAAATTTACTCTAGTGTAGCATGGGAAATGGATTATTAGTGCTAGAGGCTGATGGCAAACCTCAGACATCAAATCACAGAATCACAGAATCACAGAATCTTAGGGGTTGGAAGGGACCTCAAGAGATCATCGGGTCCAACCCCCCTGCCAAAGCAGCTCCCCAGCTCATACTGCACAGGTCGGTGTCCAGACGGGGCTGGAATCTCTCCAGAGATGGAGACTCCACACCCCCTGGGCAGCCTGTCCCAGGGCTCCCTCACCCTCCCTGGGGAAAAGTTGTTCCCCATAGTGCTGGGGAACTTCCTGGGCTCCAACTTGCAGCCATTGCCCCTTGTCCTGTCCCCACAGACACTGAAAAGGGGCTGGCCATTCCCCCTGCAGCCCATCCTGCAGATATTGATCAACATTCAGAAGGTCCCCCCTGAGTCTTCTTCTCTCCAGGCTGAACAGCCCCAGCTCACCCAGCCTTTCCTCCCAGGGGAGATGCTCCAGGCCCTTCAGCATCTCCTCAGCCTCCTCTGGACTCTCTCCAGGAGATCCCTGGCTGTTTGATCCCAGGGAGCCCAGCACTGGACACAACACTCCAGCTGGGGCCTGAGCAGGGCAGAGCAGAGGGGGAGGATCCCCTCCTGTCACCTGCTGCCCACACTCCTCCTGATGCCCCCAGGATCCCATTGTCTCTCTCAGCCCCAGGGCACACTGCTGGCTCATGGCCACCCTGTCCCCCACCAGCACCCCCAGGTCCTTCTCCACAGAGCTCCTCTCCAGCAGCTCCCCCCCAGCCTGTCCTGATTCCAGCAGTTCTTCCTCCCCAGGGGCCAGACTCTCCACTGGCTTTTATCAAACCCCATCTGGTCTCTCCCTGCCCAGCTCTCCAGCCTGGCCAGGGCTCTGGATGGCAGCGCAGTGTCCTGCCTGGCAGCCACTCCTCCCAGCTCTGGATCATCAGCACTTGCTGAGGGTGGGTGCTGGTCCCTCAGCAAGGTGTCAGTGAAGATATTGAACAGGACCTGTTTAATATCTTCACTGACAAGAGATCTGAGCTTGTACCACTGACAATCATGTCTGCTTTTCAAAATTCAGGTGGCAAGAGGAACCAAACATTGCCCCATCACTGCCACAGCAGCATTACCTGCTGTTTATTTAACTCAGTGTATGGCAAAAAGTAAACTTGGCCAAAAGTTTATGGTGTTTGATGCTCAGGACAGAGACCCATTCCCCAAAGGCAGGTATCTATCTGCACTATTTCAGGAATGATTGTGCCTTGCTTTGAAAACTGAACAGTGTTCAAGACAGTGAAGGGGCAACTGCTTTTCAAGTGTATCCATTACAAATGGAAATGTTCTCAGGGTGGTATTTACCCTACTGAAATCCTCCTGCTATTCTACACCTCCCAGAGGCCACACCAAAGCTTATGGGGCAAGAATGTCAGCTCCCCCTCACCACCAGGACTCCAGAATGTGGAGTAAAGATTCTCCCTGGATCAGTCCTGAAGTAACAACAGAACACATGGAAAGAGGCATTTGCAAAAGTTGTCTACAAAGATAAAAAGAACCCAAGTTCTCTACAACAAGGGAAAACATTTTACCTTTCTGGAATAGCTCTTATTCCAGTGTCCACCTGGCTCTCTGTAGAGGAAATTTCCCCAAGCAGAACATGAACACTGTAAACAACCTGTGACACTGAGAAAAGCAGCAGAAACTGCAGTTCTTTAACAAGCAACTTTCCTTGGGTCTCCAGGCAGCAGGTGACAGGGTGCTGTGTCTGTCATGATTAATCCACTGTGTCTGTACATGCTTTCAGAACATTCTGTTATAGTCTCAGGAACAAAGCAGAGGACTTTTGGAATTCTCTTTCCCCCCACCCCTCCCAAACCTCTGAAGGTTCTTTTCTATTGTGGATGGGTTAAAGGGCAGCAGATTAACATCTCCATCACAAGCTATTTATGGTGGTGTTAATGGAAGGGTCAGCAGCAATGATCCTCTTCTCACAGCAGTGGTGTTTGAAGGGGAGGTTGCAGGAAAACAGATGCAGGAGTGGACTCTCCTGCTGCAGACAACATGCCCACTGCCAGAGCAGGAAGGAGCAGGCCAGGCAGGTTCTTTGTTCCCTACTGATCACTGCTGTGGCCTGTGATCTTCCCCACTTGAGACCAGTATCAGCTCATCCTTAAGAAAACCCAAATAACACTTTTCCTGAACCAGAGCTTCTGAAAAGAGTTTGACTTGAGTAAGATTTGAGGTGGCGACTTGTCTGGATTTTGGGAGTCCCTACCTACAGAATGAGATGCAGTTCTGACATTGGAAGGCACAAGCACACAGAACTCCAGGCTGAGGTTGACAGGATCAGGTAGTATCCTATTGAGATGATGTATTTGTGCTACCCTACCTCTCTGTGCAAGAAGAACACCCAAGAGGGTGTTAGAGAGATGATGAAGCCAGGCCCACTATGCAGGTGTACAGTGGGAAGCCAAGAGACAAGCTCACAAATTCCAACCAGGAAGGTTCCAACCCTGAGGAACCCTGTTAGATTCTGTTCCTCATAAGGGGAGGAACCTGTTAGATTATTGGAACAGAATCTAACAGGGTTCCTCATGAGGATGATCAAGCATCGAACAAAGGCCCAGAGAAGCTGGGGAATCTCCATCCTTGCAGACTTTCAAGACCTGACCATCTTGTTCTGAATCCATCACTGATCCTGTATCATGCAGGATGCTGGACAGAAGACCCTCTGAGGTCCCTTCCAACATGAATCAGTCTATGATTCTAAGTTCAAGAGGACTGCAGTGCTAAAAAGATCAAGCAGCTTTGCTGGATACGTAGTAGTGACTGATTTACCTGTTGGTCTGGAGGCACGTAGAGTAAAATGATCAGGCCCTGACACTCTCAATGAATATTCCCTGCAGTGTAACAGCTGTGATGAGGCCATTCATGCTTAGCTTGCATGCACTGAAGCACAAACCTTCTCTTCTGAGGTTGTGGAGCAATGAAAGCACTACCTGTTACCAGTGCTGGAGCGTGATGACTGGCGTTCTCCTTTCTCAGCAACAGAACCAGGGAGTGCCCGCGGGGTTCCGCAGAGAGCTCCCCTCCAGTACAGCCAGGGTCAGGTGAACTTGAAATCTTGCTAGGGCAAAATGCAGCAATCTGAAATAGAGAGGGCCAGATCAAACTACTAAATCCAGATGTAGTCACAATAGGGCTTAAGCAAACAGTTACATTACACTGACATAAGATAGAGTGTTGCAGCTGAGCCACAGGAACTGCCTATAACTGGCACTGGGGTGTTGGGGAAGGCAGCAGGCCTGCGTGTGGCCTAGCTCTCTTCTCCCAAGATTTAGGCCCTGACAATATTCTTCTGTTCCCATGAGACAGGAAAAGTTCCTCATGCTGAGAGGATCATGATAATCACATTCTCAAAACACAGCAGCCTTGCTGATAGGGGCACAGGCTGCCCTGAACCAAGGAGCAGTTATGGGAAGGGATTTGGGAGTACCAGAATCACAGAATTGTAGGGGTTGGAAGGGCCCTGGAGAGCTCCTGGGGTGCCAAAGCAGCTCCCCAGCTCATACTGCACAGGTCGGCGTCCAGACGGGGCTGGAATCTCTCCAGAGATGGAGACTCCACAGCCCCTGGGCAGCCTGTCCCAGGGCTCCCTCACCCTCCCTGGGGAAAAGTTCTTCCCCATGGTGCTGGGGAACTTCCTGGGCTCCAACTTGCAGCCATTGCCCCTTGTCCTGTCCCCACAGACACTGAAAAGGGGCTGGCCATTCCCCCTGCAGCCCATCCTGCAGATATTGATCAACATTCATCAGGTCCCCCCTGAGTCTTCTTCTCTCCAGGCTGAACAGCCCCAGCTCTCTCAGCCTTTCCTCCCAGGGGAGATGCTCCAGGCCCTTCAGCATCTCCTCAGCCTCCTCTGGACTCTCTCCAGGAGATTCCTGGCTGTTTGATCCCAGGGAGCCCAGCACTGGACACAACACTCCAGCTGGGGCCTGAGCAGGGCAGAGCAGAGGGGGAGGATATGTCAGGAACCAACCATAACAAGACGTTCAAGCCAGCAGGTGTGTGGATGCTTCTAGGTATTAAAGATAAACTAAGGATGTTTAGCTATAAGATGGGTTTATCAGAACTCATTATAATTACTAACCAATCAATACAGTGTGAACAGTGTGTGTAACCAATGAGCAGTTTTTAGCTTGCCACGTTTGCAGTAAGAAAGGTCTAGAATCTGGGTGATTTCACCTCATTAAATGGCTCCACCTCAAATTCATATCGAATTGCCTGTTGCCCTGTGCCAGTCGCCACATTCAGGTCTCATCAATTCATGAGAGAAACTGAACTGAAACCTCAGGGAAAAGGCTTAACGAAAGCATCCTGCCCTGCAACTGCTGTTAACTGCTTAAATGGCCATTTAGGAGCATGCTCCAAACAGTCAGTTACTTGGGCTGTAGCATTTCATAAAGAAGTTCTGTTTCTTCTACCAGATTTGGTGGGCAGGGCAAGTGTTGTTCCTCAGGCTTGATCACAGACCAAGCAGAAAAGAGGGGGTCTATACACAGGCTAATTTGCAAAATGGTTTAGTTCCTCATTGAAACAGCAAACAAGCCCAAGCAGGATAATTTAAAGTAGGGGGATCCACTCCTTTGTAAGACAAAGAGTCATATGATCCCTGGGTGGTTTATCAGGTCAGAAGTGCTGAACTGGGCTTCTTGCATATGTTAAGTTTGACTGGGAAACACAAGATTTCATTCCTGCTGTTTCCTTAGGCTGACTTGTCAAAATGCCAACTTCACTGTAACTCAGCCCCAGCACTGTGTGAGACAGGGCTTCAGAGAAGAAGAAAAAAAAAGTGATTTTTGACAATAGGAAAGCTCTTTTTGCAACCCATCTGGACTGCATGAAACTGGGGGACCTCATGCTGAAAGGCCATAAGCAGTCCCAGAGGGACTAGGGAACATGTAATCAAACATCAGTCTGTTAGATGGAGACTGTTCTCCTGGATACACATTTGCAGATGAGGAGGTCTTATTTTGCTTCATGGGGCTCCTGCCTGCTCTTGTTTATTTTGAGATCAATGGTAAAACTCATGTTTGCCTTAGTAGGAGGCAGCCCAATTATGAATTTACACCACTGTTCTCAGCAAGAGGCTGAGGCCTGGTGGGATATCCCTACTGAAGAGGAAACCAGCACTGAAAGCAACCAGAGTACTGTTCACAGGAGCACAGAGAACATGAGTGCTGGCTCATTAGTAAAGAGAGAACAAACATCCCTGAGAACACTTAGAATCATATGGGTTGGAAGAGACCTCAAGAGATCATCAGGTCCAACCCCCACTTACTAGAGGAGTGTTGGCTCACACCTCCACAAGCTCCCAGCATAATTAGTTTCAGAACAAGTGGTAAGCCAAGGTCAACAGCTGAGCTGTGTGCTCTGTCCAGTACCTGACTGGCTGTCATGCTCAGCACAAGGCCTTGCTGGGGTGAAAGCTGCTGCTGGCCGATTCCTTGGAGAACAAAGCCCCGACGAGTGCAGACTGAAATCACCTTACCATAGGCATGAGGAGATACCACAGGTGGTACCACCAAAATGATGTCCCCTAGATCAGAAAGAAGGTAAGAAAAGCAGTGTGTTATTTTCCTGGGAGCTGTGGTATCAATGCAAGGCACCTCTCAAAGGGCCTAGTTACAACTTTTAGCACATCTCAAATGATGACACTGGATTTTAGGGATTAAGTGCTCTATCCAGCTCATGACTGCTACTGGAGGCTAACCTAGAATGGAAAAGCTTATGGCATCATCAGTAATATCTTTATGAATCACCTACCCCAGATAGCCTGTCTCATCAGGCCTGTCTAGCTATCTGTGAGCTGTTCATCTACCTCAGAGGTATCTGTGCTCTCAGCTCAGGCACTAGCTGTGTGTCAGCCCCTGCCAGGCTGGGTTGGAGCTGTTACCCTTACAGCTGACACCCTGACAGCTGCCTGCTCCCTCAAGGGCTAAGGACCTGATAAATCTGGCCACACTAATGAGCAACTAAAGGCCAACAAGACCAATTTGCAATTTGTTCACTCTAAAGCACATGAAGCCACTTTGCCATTCTTCTGTGCTATTTTTGGTGGTCCTAGCCTCTAGGTAGCTTCTACATCTTGTTCAGCACTACCTTCTGCTTCCCCTTGTCCCTTCTTTACTCCTGCCTTTCACATTCATCCCAAGGCTTGCCTGGTGGTGCAGGTTCCTGAATCTTTGTACCAACCTGTGGTCTTGACTTCACCTCACTCTTTGGCTTGGTACCATCTTCACAGGTTCCTGTCCTTGGTCATCATGATAATGGTACCAATCTGCTCTCTCCTACCTGATTCTCATCCACTAGGTCTGGCTGCTCATGCTCTCCTTGTAGCCCTCATCCCAGTAAATAATATTGCAGAAGCAACTGGAGTTTATGTTGGGTTAGAACCTTGATTTTAGATTCTTGTTTCCTAAGTTGAAACCCTAACTCACTGCCAACAGAGTGGCAACACATGCTAGGAGTGAGCTCAGGAGAAAGAGCCTACAAGACCTCCTGAGCAGTGTCTAAGCCCTAACTTAGGTACAGCAGGACAAGCCATCCAGAGCCATGTTGAGATATGGGCCCATGCAAACTGTCTGGAGCTCACCAAGGCCAAGGGCAAGGTCCTGCACGTGGACTGGGGCAATCCCAAACACAACTGCAGCCTGGGCAGAGAATGGATGGAGAGCAGACCTGAGAAGGACTTGGGAGTGTTGGGGGGTGGGGTGAGCAGCTCAACTTGACCCACCAATGTGTGCTGGCAGCCCAGAAAGCCACCCGTGTCCTGGGCTGCATCCCCAGCAGTGGGGCCAGCAGGGTGAGGGGGGATTCTGCCCCCCTGCTCTGTTTTGGGAAGATTCCCCTGCAGTGCTGTGTCCAGCTCAGGGGTACCCAGGGCAGGAGTGTGAAGCTGTTGGGGCGAGCGCAGAGGAGGCCACGGAGATGATCCAAGGGCTGGAGCATCTCTGCTCTGGAGCCAGGCTAGGAGAGCTGGGATGGTTCAGCCCAGAGAAAAGAAGGTTGCAGGGAGACCTCCAAACCCCTTCCAGTCCCTCAAGGGGCTTCAGGAGAGCTGGAGAGGGGCTGGTGCCAAGGGCAGGGAGGGCCAGGCCCAGGGGAAGGGCTTTCAGCTTCAGGAGAGGAGCTGGGGACAGAAATCCTTCCCAGGGAGGGGAAGGCCCGGGCACAGGGTGCCCAGAGAAGCTGGGGCTGCCCCTGGATCCCTGGAAGGGTTCAAGGCCAGGTTGGATGGGGCTTGGGATACTCTGGGCTGGGGGAGGGAAAGTCCCTGCCCATGGCAGGGGGTGGGACTGGGGAGGGATCCTTTGAGGTCCCTTCCAACCCAGGCCATTTTATAATTCTGTGAAGCTCAAGACCTTTCTATGAAGATCAAGACCTTTCCCTGAAGCCTCTAACCTACCTGAGGCCCTTCTTTGTTCTAATCTTACTTTTGGTTTCTGTTTTTACCTTCAGCTTCATTATTGTACTGTCCTAGCCCTAACATTGCATTCTTTCTGTTCACAAAGTACATCCAGATCTCCACCACCTGCCAAGAAAGAGCTCTGAACACAAATCCTTAGTATCACTTCTCTACTGGTATCCTCTACTCTGCCCCATTCATTTCTCCTAGCTCTGAATAACAGTGTTGGAAGCATTGTCCCAATTCCCACTTGTTTTGGGGGACAGAACTATCAGCAGGGAATGTTTCTTTGAGTTTTAGACTTTGTGATATGGATATCTGTCCCCTCAAGAATCTGATAGGGGTTCAAACTGGTAGTTCAAAGCAATGGCAACAAAACAAGGGGAAGTTTGTCCTTCTTCCTAAGGATGGGCCAGGCAGCCTGTTTCTTTGCCTAAACTTTCTGTTTGGCTTTACAGCTGTAGTTTGCAGGCTTTGAGCCAGACTCACAGTAGTGCCACATTCATTTTAAGTGAAGCATCACAATTCAGGGTAGCAGATGGTAAGATTTTGGTTCTTCTCTGTAGTTGATAGCACTTCTCAAAAAGCATTTTTCACATACACATATCCCAAAGCAACAGGAATACCTGCCAGGCTCAGTCAAACTTTGATTCCTGAGCAAGGGGCAGATAAACCTGGCAGGAGCAGCAGTGTATTTATTCCTGCACACTCTGCATGGATGCATCTTTCTGTCTCCAAGAGAAGCTGCTGGAGAGCTGAGAGGAGCAGTCAGTGAGTGGTTCCTTTCCCTAAGACCCTATGGGGTGTCTGCTCCCAGACCAGATTTTCAGCTTCTGAGAGTCAAGATACAGTTATCTGAGGAGCAAAGCTTGAAAGTGACTTCCTGAGCCCAAATACAGATGGAACGTGGTGTAGCTCAGCAGCCCACATCAAATGTGAATCATTAATGGCCATAAAAGGAAGGGGAGGCAGAAAATGTGACTCATTCCATCAGCAGCAACCAGCTGCCATCGATACCAATCCCAAATAACACAGAGCCAATGGCTGGCTGCCAAGCTGCTTGGGTTACATGCCCAGTTACATGGAAGAGTATCTCAAAGATGAGACTTTTTCTCCTTTTCTCTTCTCCATTTTCTTTCTCTTTGTCACTTTCCCCTCCTTTTATCTTCTTGGCTTACACCTTCATCCTTTTCTCATACCTTCTTTCCCTTTGGCAGTATAATTTTCTGTGGGTTCTTTCTATGCCTGCACAGCCCTGCTTTGCTTCTGCCATCTCCCCAACAGCTGCTGAGCTTCCACACCCCTCAGTTGTTTGTTGGGTTTTGTTGTTTGGTTCTTTTTTCCCTTCCCTGGGAAACTCTTCAATTGTGGGAGTAGAAAACAAATGCTCCAATAACATTGTCTAAAAATCATTTGTGCCTGAGATGTGCTGTGCCAGGCCCTGCTCCAGAAGATTGTCAGCATGTGGGCCTGCTGCAGCAGACACCCCTACACCACACAGCTCCTCCTGAGCCCATCAGAAGGCTGCATGCCTTGGCAGGTTTCCCTCAACACATTCAGCTTGCTGCAGTATGAATTTGGAAGCTGGAAGACTACTCCTACAAAGGGAAGAGAGGGAGCTGGGTAGAACCAGGTGACAGCCAGCTAATATTAGCCCCATGAAGCACTTCCCTTCCTGATTGCATGGCCAGTCCTGCTCTGAATGAAGTCTTAACCAGTTCATACCCACAATGATTCTGTGATTCCTCACCAGTAGAGGTAAATGATCTCTACTCAGATAAACATGCAGTTTAAGGACACAGTTAGGGCCTCACATGGCTGTTTTTCTGCTGAGCAGGGCCCTGTGTGCAGAGATTTCCTGTGGGGTGTTTTTGCTTTTTTTACCATTCAGTGAAACCTAAGCAGCTACTCCCAGGAGCAGGAGGTGATAACAATCCTCTGTCACTTCATTTGAGGCAGCAGTGTTTCAGTAGAAACTAATTCCTGGCTCTAGGTCACAGCACTGAGCCCTCCAGGGAGGCAGAATTTCCTGAAGCAGGTGGGACTGGAGTGAGTGAAGTAAGGAAATAAGGGAAGGAGAACCATAAAACCTCAAGAGTCATTTCCTAACACTGACCTTTGGTGGTTGAGACAAGCATGGCTGGAGGTTGAGATGGCACTATGCCCTGGAGATCAACCTTTTCTTCATCTGCTTCTGTCCCAGTTGATGAAGGACTCTGAGAGCTAAAGAAAAACAACAAATATTAAAAGCTGTTATACCAGGTTCTGATTCAAACCTACTTTTTGCAACAAACCCAGGCCACAGAAGCTTCTCTGGTAAAACTGCTTTACTGGAAAAACTGTTTCAGTCCTTTGTCCATGACTTGAGCTGCATCAAGGTCTGACTGAACATCTTTTTACATTACTCTTTCCAGGGCTCTCTGTGTTCAATTAAAAGTAGCCAACTTGGCAAGGAAATCTGGGAATCAAGAAATACATCAGGCTGTATTACCAGAGCTTTTTCTACCCCCAGATACATGATAGTTGCAATTCCCTTTTGGTTCTTTAGCCAGAGTTTAACCAGTTTTAAAGGTTCATGTTAGGCAACAAGCACAATCAAGTCTGTCAGAGAGACTCATGGCAGTGAAACCTCTACAACATTCCTGTATACCCAAAAGGACCAAATCATAGGCATGGTGAACATGAGGTGTGGCTCTGAAAGCCAGGGACTGACAGCAACACAAGCTGCAGCCTGTCAAACAGTTTGGCTAGGTCTGAAGTGCAGGCAAACCTTCTTGCCTCGTCCCCTGCCACCTCTGAGCTGGCTGGAATATGTCCTGCTGCTTCTCTCCCAGGAGACCACAGCATCTGCAAGTATAATCTGAAAACTGCAATCTGAGTTGCATTTGACCAAATTACCAGCATTAGGAGAAAGGCAAGTGCATTATTTAGAATGTAGTGCTGCTCTGGACTGGCCAAGATATACCAGAGGAGCAGAATTCATCCCTTTATAAGAGGATATTTCCCTAAGGAAAATAAAGAAATAAAGAAAATGAAACTTTGCTGCCACCAACAAGGTGCCCACCAAGCACCCAGGAGCAGAAGGGATCTTTAAAAAGCTTTCCTGGACTTGCAGGTGCAGGGCTTTGTCTGAGCTTTCTGGAGGGGATTTTCACCACAGCAGCACTTATTAAAGCCAGCAATATTATGAGGAGATGCCCAGGGCCTGAAAACACCAGTGTAGAAGCTGGCATCCCATCTGTGTGACAAGCCTGACTGCCAGGGAGAGGAGATACATAGCATGATATTCTCCTAGTTGGTGGAAATTTCTTGAAGTCCTTGACCAAATCTTTTGAAAAAACACTGTAAACCAAATGCCTTAAGCCACAGCTCCACCTGTGCTTGGAACAACCACAGGGATGTCTTTCAGGAGCCAAAATAATCCCAAAACAAGTGGCTCTTTTCCTTCTGCAGGCCAGTCTCCTCTGGCCCATCAGAGTAAAGGGACCTCCAAGTGCAGCAGAGCCCTTCATTTACACACACGGGATTCCTGCATCCTTAGGTTTGAGTCTCTGCCCAGGAGGTTGGAAGATCTTCAAGAGAGGAAGCAATTGCTTTGTGCTGTGGAAAGTACTGATCTTCACCAAGAAAAATCATAGAATCCCAGGGGTTGGCAGGGCCCTGGAGAGCTCCTGGGGTGCAACCCCCTGCCAAAGCAGCTCCCCAGCTCATATTGCACAGGTCGGCGTCCAGACGGGGCTGGAATCTCTCCAGAGATGGAGACTCCACACCCCCTGGGCAGCCTGTCCCAGGGCTCCCTCACCCTCCCTGGGGAAAAGTTCTTCCCCATGGTGCTGGGGAACTTCCTGGGCTCCAACTTGCAGCCATTGCCCCTTGTCCTGTCCCCACAGACACTGAAAAGGGGCTGGCCATTCCCCCTGCAGCCCATCCTGCAGATATTGATCAACATTCATAAGGTCCCCCCTGAGTCTTCTTCTCTCCAGGCTGAACAGCCCCAGCTCACCCAGCCTTTCCTCCCAGGGGAGATGCTCCAGGCCCTTCAGCATCTCCTCAGCCTCCTCTGGACTCTCTCCAGGAGATCCCTGGCTGTTTGATCCCAGGGAGCCCAGTGCTGGCTCATGGCCACCCTGTCCCCCACCAGCACCCCCAGGTCCTTCTCCACAGAGCTCCTCTCCAGCAGCTCCCCCCCAGCCTGTCCTGATTCCAGCAGTTCTTCCTCCCCAGGGGCCAGACTCTCCACTGGCTTTTATCAAACCCCATCTGGTCTCTCCCTGCCCAGCTCTCCAGCCTGGCCAGGGCTCTGGATGGCAGCGCAGTGTCCTGCCTGGCAGCCACCCCTCCCAGCTCTGGATCATCAGCACTTGCTGAGGGTGGGTGCTGTTCCCTCAGCAAGGTGTCAGTGAAGATATTGAACAGGACCAGACCCCACACTGAGCCCTGGGGAACACTGCTGGTCACAGGTCTCCAGCCAGACTCTGCCCCACTGGTCAGCACCCTCTGAGCTCAGTCCGACAGCCAGTTCTCAACCCACCTCACTGCCTACTCATCCATCCCATGCTGTCTCAGCTTTGCTATCAGAGAAGTTTGGGAACAGAGCACTGAGGCTGCTGACCCAGCCTTCCCTCTGCAGAGCTGCTCAGCACTAAGTTCCACAGAGCTGCTGAGGCTTCTCTCCCTGCTCCCTTCCCTTGTGCATCTCTGCTCTGCTGAGCAAGGCCAATGGCAGGCATCCCAGCAGTGTGACATCAGGGCTATAACCCAAGCAACTGGAGTCTTAAAGAATATTAGGTAAACCCATTTCTGTCCAAGATGGTCTAAGTGAGTCTTTAGGAGCTGCAGTCCCCCTCCCCACAGCATGACATGGCAGAGCACAGATGCTGTAGCTTGTGTGATGGATGAAAAGCCCAGTGCCCTCTGCAGCCATACCCAGACCCCTGTGACAGTGAGATTCCCTGAAGGTCACTTGTCACTTTTTGACACCCTATTGCTATGCAAGAATTCTTCAATTGCATTTCTCACACTGTTTGCTAGACTTAAAAGTTTACAAGTCACCCTTCATTTTCACACACTCCTGTCACAATCCTCCAAAGCATCTTTTCCAGCTGAAGCCCCCTCACTCAAATCAGTTGGTAGGGAAGGGACATAGAGCAAAGCTGGACCAGGCTTTCTAGCCAAGGGCAGCTCAGTGGCACACAGCCTGGCAACTCTTTTCCAACACCAAGCACAGTTAGAAGAGGTCTCAAAACAGTTGTTTCAGGCACAGTGGTCCCAAGAGCACATGCTGCAAGTGTATGAATTACAGGCCTCACTATGACACATCTGTTAGGTGCTGCAGAGAGGACGGTCCTGTGAGAGAGGGACTTTTGCAGACTCTAGTTCCCTCTAGTTTGGAAATGTTCAAGTAGATGGAGTGCTCCCACCTTGTGCTCTGTTCAGCAAGACCTTTAGCAGAAGACTGATTCATAAAGACAAAGCAGGCTGGTTGCATGCCTGCCCACCCTCCACGTCACCCTGTGCCCCTGAGAACAGCCATAGTTCAAAGAGAACCAGAGCCATCACCTCGCTGCGTCGCTGCTCAGGGAAGCAGGGCACAGTGCTGCAGCAGCAGCAGCCCTCCCTCCGAACCAGAGGCACAGCTCCCTGTGCACACAGCTGTCCAGGAGGGGCAGGGAGACAAGAGGCTCCTCTTGGCTCTGGCAGTAGATGGCGTTGATGGAAGCGCAGTCCCTCCCGCTCGCCAGCTGCGGGTCAGGCGGCCCGGTGATACTCCGCAGGGTGCTCCGTGCTCTGGGGCCTCTCACGCCTAACGCCAGCACTACTGGCACCCTGCCGCTCTCGGAGGCGTAGGAAGAAGGCAGCTTTCCTGGGAAACACAAACACAGGTGTGACTAAAACGTGGAACAACCCACCCCGAGGTCATTCAATCCTCTCAAGTGCTCTTCTCAGATCAGAGATGAAGTACCCTCCTGGTCACCCGTCCTGGGGACGGTAGGCTGGCAGCCAGCTCCATGGTGTGACCCAGCAGTGAATCTGAGGTTCCTCAGGGCAGTCTGCTAAAGAAAGAGGAGCTGGTTGCCTCATATTTGCTGTCAAAAGGAGTGTGCACAGGGGCAGTTACTAGGAAGCTGCTGCTGGGCTAGAAGACAGCACTTCAACTCCTCCTGCAGCCTGTTGTCCCTGCCCACAAGGGAGGCTGGGGGACTGAAGGGAGACAGCCTGGGAGCACAGGCCTGAGGAGAGGGCTGCTTTGCATAGTTTTCATCAGATTGAGGAAAACTGGGAAGGGGATCACAAACTGGAAGTGTGTGGAATCTTTTCTAGATCATTTCCTTCTGCATCAACTGCAGACTTTTGCCCATCTTGCAGAATGACATATCTAGGGAAATGTTTAACATTCCCATGCCTTGACTGGAACTGTGGCTTCCCTTCTGTCCTACAACACCTCTTCCTATGCCACAGACTCACAGTGGTGGGAATGGCCCTGGAGAGCTCCTGGGGTGCAACCCCCTGCCAAAGCAGCTCCCCAGCTCATATTGCACAGGTCGGCGTCCAGACGGGGCTGGAATCTCTCCAGAGATGGAGACTCCACACCCCCTGGGCAGCCTGTCCCAGGGCTCCCTCACCCTCCCTGGGGAAAAGTTCTTCCCCATGGTGCTGGGGAACTTCCTGGGCTCCAACTTGCAGCCATTGCCCCTTGTCCTGTCCCCACAGACACTGAAAAGGGGCTGGCCATTCCCCCTGCAGCCCATCCTGCAGATATTGATCAATATTCATCAGGTCCCCCCTGAGTCTTCTTCTCTCCAGGCTGAACAGCCCCAGCTCTCTCAGCCTTTCCTCCCAGGGGAGATGCTCCAGGCCCTTCAGCATCTCCTCAGCCTCCTCTGGACTCTCTCCAGGAGATCCCTGGCTGTTTGATCCCAGGGAGCCCAGCACTGGACACAACACTCCAGGTGGGGCCTGAGCAGGGCAGAGCAGAGGGGGAGGATCCCCTCCTGTCACCTGCTGCCCACACTCCTCCTGATGCCCCCAGGATCCCATTGTCTCTCTCAGCCCCAGGGCACACTGCTGGCTCATGGCCACCCTGTCCCCCACCAGCACCCCCAGGTCCTTCTCCACAGAGCTCCTCTCCAGCAGCTCCCCCCCAGCCTGTCCTGATTCCAGCAGTTCTTCCTCCCCAGGGGCCAGACTCTCCACTTGCTTTTATCAAACCCCAGCTGGTCTCTCCCTGCCCAGCTCTCCAGCCTGGCCAGGGCTCTGGATGGCAGCGCAGTGTCCTGCCTGGCAGCCACTCCTCCCAGCTCTGGATCATCAGCACTTGCTGAGGGTGGGTGCTGTTCCCTCAGCAAGGTGTCAGTGAAGATATTGAACAGGATCACGCCCAACACTGAGCCCTGGGGAACACTGCTGGTCACAGGTCTCCAGCCAGACTCTGCCCCACTGGTCAGCACCCTCTGAGCTTGGTCTTACAGCCAGTTCCCAACCCACCTCACTGCCCACTCATCCATCCCATGCTGTCTCAGCTTTGCTGTCAGGATGCCATGGGAGACAGGATCGAAAGCCTTGCTGGAGTCAAGGTAGATGACATCCACCTCTCTCCCTCCATCCACTCTGGATGTCTCTGGCAAACCTTTCTCCATGTCTACTGTCAGCAAAATTTGGGCCCAGTAACCCCAGAAAGAGAGACAATTTGGCTCCTCTGCAGTTTTTACTGCAGATATTAGAAGAGGCAGCAAAGCATGTCATTTTCTTCCCTGAGGTTTAAACCCATATTCAATTACATCATCTGTTGCATAAGAATCAGAAGCCAGAACCATCTCCAGAGCAGGTAGATAATGGAGAAACTGGCTGTAAATATTTAAAATAATAATTTTTAAAGTTTTCAAGCTAAGGGGAAAAAACTAATTTACAAGCTTGCATAGCAGTTCTCAGCTCAAATGAATTGTCTCTTCATACAAAACCTTCCTAAATAATGGTGCACAGTGCAGAGCACTGAAGCAGATCTGCTGCCTGCCATCTCCTGATGACTGGTGATTGTCTGGTTTTCTTATTCATATCTGGAGTCCTCCTGCATTTCTCCAGCTGTCAGTCCAATGTATAAAGTGCACAGTGCTGAGACAACTACAACCACAATCCCATTTTTAAGGCAGTCTGTTCCTATTGTTTTCAACTGTAAAAATGGGTCAGAAAGACTGGAGAGTTTTACTCTGGTTGGTCTTCAGTCACCTTCTGCCTGAGGAAAAGGAAACCAGTTTCTCTGCCTCTCAGTCTAGCTGTAACTTTCTCCAAGAGAAATGGATTGCCTGTATGTGTGATGGTGTCACATACAAACCTTCCATAGGAAGCTCTGTGTTTCGAGGTACAAGCCATACTGTACTGCAGAGGCAGTTGTTACACTGTGTGGGTAATGTTAACAGCTGTTCCTCTAGGGTTATAGCACGTTGGCAACTGATAATATTCTGTATGTGCTTTAAGACAAGTCAGTGGGGCTGGATGGGATCCATCCCAGGGTACTGAGAGAGCTGGCAGATGTGCTTGCCAAGCCCCTTTCCATGATCTACCAGCAATCCTGGCAGACTGGAGAGGTTGTCCCTTGGAGGAGGACATTGTCCCTTGTCCTGTTCCCACAGACACTGAAAAGGGGCTGGCCATTTCCCCCTGGAGTACCACTGCATGATGGATTCCCCAAAGGAAAACTAGAGCTCACCTGAGCTAGAGAGCAGCACATCCTGCTGAGGGTAGAGCAGGCGGAGTCCACAGATATCCAGACCAGAACCCAGTACCAGCTGCAACATGTGATGGGTAGCCAGGGGACTTTGGAAGAGAGTTTCAAACAGCAACACCATGGCAACCTGAACAGCAAGAGCACATTGGAGAAATGAGCCAAATGCTTCCCAGCCCTCAACAACCACAGAGCTGTATCTCTTCTGCTCACCTTGAATCCCCACGATTTATCAACACTGTAGGAGCTGCAAAGAGGCTTTCTCTTAGGTTACATTTACATGCAGCAGTTCAGCACAGTAGGCCCTTGGTTCCAGGTTAAAGAACTATCAATGACAATTATGATTGAATCTATTTCTGCTGATCTAATTGTGCCTTTTGTCACATAAACCTACTAGTAAAAACCTGCAGGGTCTCTGGGGCAGACACTGGAGTGTATCACTCCTGCCACTTCATCTTGTGCACTACAGAAAGATGGTTAAATAATAATAGACCAGCTGCTTGTTTCTTTATACCTACAAAAGAGCCAAAATCAACATTAAAAACATGACTCAAAGACACACACACATCACTGGTACTGTCCCAAAATTGTATTTTGAAGTCTTCTTTACCAGTTTCATCCAATTGAGCCCATCTTGGCATGTAGGAAGACATAGAATCATAGAATGGCCTGGGTTGGAAGGGACCCCAAGGATCACAGAGCTCCAACCCCCTGCCACAGGCAGGGACACCAACCTCAGGCCTGGAGCTACACAAGGTTGCCCAGGGCCCCATCCAACCTGGCCTTGAACACCCCCAGGGATGGGGCACCCACCCCCTCTCTGGGCAGCCTGGTCCAGCCCCTCACCACTCTCTCTGCAAAGAACTTCCCCCTAATATCCAATCTAACCCTTCCCTCCTCCAGCTTCACTCCATCCCCCTTGTCCTGCCAGTCTCTGCCCTTGAACAAGCTGATTCCCTCCTGTGTCTCTGCTCCCTTCAGGCACTGGCAGGCTGCAATGAGGTCCCCCCACAGCCTTCTCTTCTCCAGGCTGACCCAGCCCAGCTCCCTCAGCCTCTCTCCAGAGGGGAGCTGCTCCAGCCTTCTGAGCATCTCCGTGGCTCCTCTGACCCCTCTCCAACACCAATATAGAATCAGTGTCTATACCCAAACCAGACACACGTTCTTACTGCATTCCCATCAGAAGAAACATAATGTTTCAAGCACTTTCTGGGAGGAAGTTGTGTGGTGCTGAGGGTAATAAATTGTCTAGCTGTAGAACACACAAGTGTGATTGTGCTGGCTTCAAATTTGTGCCTGGTTTTCCTGGATGTAAAGCAAGACAATGCTATGCCCAGCAGCAAGCTTTATGGCTGTGGTGAATGCCAAATTCACTCATCACCACTACTGGACACTAAATGAAATGCTTCTCCCCCATAAACACATTATGAGGCTTATACCATCACAATAAATCAAGATATAAATTTACTTAAGTGATAAAAAAGTGGTCTGATTAGAAATAAAAGCTCTATTTCTTTGTATTCATCTAGCTTGAGCTCTCCTCATACTAACCCAATATTCACAGCAGCCAGTAAAGCAGTATTTTTCTGTAGCTGCTACAAGCATCTCTGGGGTTTGGCTGCCCAGGCTCAGGGCCAACCTGAACAATGCAGCTGTCCAGCATTGAGAGACCTCAGTCACTGCCTGCCTCCCCTTTGCTTTGGAGCCAGGCACTTGGCTCTCTGAGCTTTGTTGTACATATGCCTTGGCCCAGTCTCCTACAACACTGATTCTGGCCATTATCCTAACTGGCTGACTTGACATTCTGGCCTGGCCTTGTCACTACCAGCTCTTGGCTGACCCCTGTTACTGCTGCTGGAGCTACTCTGCTCCTCCTGCTCAGCTACTGTGGGACTGCATGCTGCCCATGCAGCCACCAACCCTCAGTTCCTGGCTTGCCCTCCCTTCTGCCCTTGCTGTGAGGAGGGCTGCACTGCCCCACTAACTGCACTCCTGAGGCAAGCTGAGGATCTGTACTGCAGACACAAGGTGTTTTCAACTGTGCCAAGCCCCAGGTATGTTCAGTTCCTAGTTGTGGACTTTAAGCATCTTTCAGGAGCAAGCCTGGTACACTCTCAGCAGCTGGCTGGGTTTGCTGTGTGCTCAGGAAGAGCTCAGTACTTCTGCACCCCCTGAATCCATGCTGACAGAGTTCTGTCAGATCAAACACACTATGTTTTACGTTGCACAAGAGCTCAGGAAGGTGAATCACCACAGGTAGCAAGTTATCATGTGTGGTTAGAGGTCCAGTACATTTGGGTATGCACTCCTAAACAAGTAAATATCAGCTCATTTCTTACCTTACCCATCTCTTCTCCTAGAACTACTTCCTTGTTCTGTTACAGTTATTGTGGGTCAGTCAGATACTACCAGAAGCTTCCAAATTTATTTGGATATTTCTGAGCACAAGTTTAAAAACCCCAACCAGTTGTGTTATATAATGGCTTGCAGGTAACTGGGGTGGGGTTATCAACTTTTTTGTATAATGCCACTGATTTGCACCTGGTTGGAAGCAATTTCATCACCCTGCACGTTTCACAGTTGAATCTTGCACAGCTCAGAGCAATCAGCACGTCGATGCTGATGACACAAACTGGTCAGAACTATTTAGGTCTGAGTGAGAAATACTTCAAGATCAGTATTTGTAACCAAACCTTAAGACTGAAATATTCTAGATGACTTAATCATCTCACAACTTCCCCCATCATCTCCCAAGTGAGGAAGCAGGGGCTGCTTTGGGGTTTTTACCTCAGTGTCTGTGTCTCCACAAGCCTGGATGGTGCTGCTGTTAGGGAAGGATTTTTCATTGGTTTCAACTGTCTGCCAGTAAAATCCATTTGGTGCTGCAAACACCTTCTCCACAGCCTGAAATGCACAAAAGACATCTCTTACCTGAATGTTAGCTTGATCCCTCAAAATCACAGACTCCCAGGGGTTGGAAGGGCCCTGGAGAGCTCCTGAGGTGCAACCCCCTGCCAAAGCAGCTCCCCAGCTCATATTGCACAGGTCGGCGTCCAGACGGGGCTGGAATCTCTCCAGAGATGGAGACTCCACACCCCCTGGGCAGCCTGTCCCAGGGCTCCCTCACCCTCCCTGGGGAAAAGTTCTTCCCCATGGTGCTGGGGAACTTCCTGGGCTCCAACTTGCAGCCATTGCCCCTTGTCCTGTCCCCACAGACACTGAAAAGGGGCTGGCCATTCCCCCTGCAGCCCATCCTGCAGATATTGATCAACATTCATAAGGTCCCCCCTGAGTCTTCTTCTCTCCAGGCTGAACAGCCCCAGCTCTCTCAGCCTTTCCTCCCAGGGGAGATGCTCCAGGCCCTTCAGCATCTCCTCAGCCTCCTCTGGACTCTCTCCAGGAGATCCCTGGCTGTTTGATCCCAGGGAGCCCAGCACTGGACACAACACTCCAGCTGGGGCCTGAGCAGGGCAGAGCTAGGGAAAAATAGTAGTCTGTGGCTACAGAGCACATAAGGATGGATGTGAATGGATGAAGCTCATTAGTTCAGTGGGTTTAATCTATCATTTGCTTTCTCACAACCACACCACTTGCTCCAATTAAGTGACATGCCAAGAATATGAATTTGCAACTGCTTCCCAAGAGACCAAACGTTCCCAGGGTCCAACCCAGTGACCCACCACCAACAGGAGGTGCATGCAGAAGACACTGTGGGATCAGGCGAGCAGCTCGAATCCTTGATTCCCCACAACTGTGCTGAGCATCCAGCAGAAAAGGGCTTTGTTAAAGGGATGCTCTAATTAACTAATCAAATGGAAGACTAGGGAAAGAACTGCAGAAAGGTGACGTGCCTCTAACCAAAATAGGACATTTCTCCTGTGCTCATGTCACCACAAGTGACACATATCTGTAAGTCTCACTGTGCCACACTCACAGACAGGCAAAAAGCCTCTGGCATTTAGGTCAGGGCTTTACCCAAGTGCAGCATTTCCCAATCTCAGCACCTTATTTTGTTTCTCATACATTTTCTGGGCAGCCAAGCAAGCAACTTGCACAAGTGCAAGTTTAAGGATGTGTCACTCAGCAGAACTGGCTGAGACTTCATTCAGTCCAGGAACAAGCACAGCTTCTAATTCATGTTGGTCAAGTTCTGGTTTGGGAAGAAGTGATGCTCCTGGCTATGCCACAACCTGGCATTCCAGGAATTTGGATGCACTTGGACAGGATTCACTCCAAGACTGGAAAAAAACAACCAACCCTACCACCCTAAAAGAAGCCCAACTGTCACTTCTGAGATATAGGCTCAGGTGATAGAATCAGAGAAGCTTCACCATTTTCCCAGCATCTCCTGGGGACAGACCTTTACAAAACAGCAAATAAAAAGGAATTCAATTTCAACATGGTCTCATCAGGACTTTTATTATGGATAGAAAATGGAGCTACACTGCATGAAGGAGTGTCTGTTCTGGGCTGTGATGTACATAAAATGCTGTTTAATTGTCTATAATCACCTGAGAGAATTATTTTGCATTGCTGGCAAATGATGGGCACTTCATGTCATTCTGCAAATGTTTAAAAACAACCACCAGGAAAGGAAATAATTTGGAATAATTATAAGAACCCTCTGACATCTGCCTTTCTGCTTCAATAACCTGTTTCCTCCTTCCTCTATTTCCTGTGCTTCATGAGATATTTGCCTAAGAGCAGAACAGGGGATTTCACTTTTCACCCAGTTCCAGTCACCACCAGTATACCAAGCCAAGAGCTTTGACATCTCTCAATAGATTTGTCCTTTTTGTCCTGCAATTCATCATTCACCAGCCTCCACTTGTGATAACACACTTGGTTGCTGTGGAAAACAGTATCAGAAGAAAAGGGAGAACTCATTGATTTAAGGGAACAGAGGATCTCCTGTTAACAGCATTTGCTGCTAGCTCCTGCATGCAGGCAGCACAGACAAGCCCTCTGAAGTGGGAGCACAGCAAGACCCCAGTCTTCTGGGGCTCAAGGTGTTCCTGGAACAATCCTCAAGTCTGTGAACTTTGGACAAATGCAATCAAACCAACTCCAGCTTACATTTCCATGGAGACCTTCATTGCAAACATCCAGCCCCAGTTAGGACACCCAGGGGACACAGAAGGCAAAAAGCTGAGCTTTAGGAAGTGCCATGGTGTAAGGTGGGGATCAGGTGTGATCCCAGGCACTGCACCACTGGCCTCTCCCTCCCTGCCAGGGCAGGGATCTGCCTGCACCTCTCAGGGAATCAGGCCTGTGGAAAATCACTACTCTGATCTGTCAGGTTCTGGTTTTTAGCAGCCAAACTCAATGTCATTTTACAAAGGAATAGAAAATGAAGCTTGAAAAGTCATCGTTGTCCTAGAAAATCCTTTTCTTCATGGGTAAGAAAATCCACCTAGATGGCTTTGGAATGACAGCCTCTGCTTTTTTCAGGGCAGCTAAAATGTGCCAGGGGAGGAGGAAGACTCCTGACTCTGCCTCCCTATGTGATGCACACAACAAGTAGGCAGAAAGCAACTTTTCCATGAACAGAGGAGTGAATTCCTCCTGGCCAGCAGTGACAAGCACTCTATGACACACCCTGCAGGGACCCTGTGCAGGCAGTTGCATGACCCCACACTTCCCAGCATGGTTTTGGTGATTTTGACACTACTTCACACTACTTTGGTGCTCCTTTTAATGGTCCACAAGGAGAGAGAGGGTAGCTGTGAGAATTGTATTGGGGTCACCTCAGGGCTGGTTTCTCTCTGATGCCTCCAACATCCCAGTAGCTGTAACACTTCTGTGTGAACAGAATCATAGAATCACAGGGATTGGAAGAGCCCTGGAGAGCTCCTGGGATGCAACCCCCTGCCAAAGCAGCTCCCCAGCTCATACTGCACAGGTCGGCGTCCAGACAGGGCTGGAATCTCTCCAGAGATGGAGACTCCACACCCCCTGGGCAGCCTGTCCCAGGGCTCCCTCACCCTCCCTGGGGAAAAGTTCTTCCCCATGGTGCTGGGGAACTTCCTGGGCTCCAACTTGCAGCCATTGCCCCTTGTCCTGTCCCCACAGACACTGAAAAGGGGCTGGCCATTCCCCCTGCAGCCCATCCTGCAGATATTGATCAACATTCTTAAGGTCCCCCCTGAGTCTTCTTCTCTCCAGGCTGAACAGCCCCAGCTCACCCAGCCTTTCCTCCCAGGGGAGATGCTCCAGGCCCTTCAGCATCTCCTCAGCCTCCTCTGGACTCTCTCCAGGAGATCCCTGGCTGTTTGATCCCAGGGAGCCCAGCACTGGACACAACACTCCAGGTGGGGCCTGAGCAGGGCAGAGCAGAGGGGGAGGATCCCCTCCTGTCACCTGCTGCCCACACTCCTCCTGATGCCCCCAGGATCCCATTGTCTCTCTCAGCCCCAGGGCACACTGCTGCCTCATGGCCACCCTGTCCCCCACCAGCACCCCCAGGTCCTTCTCCACAGAGCTCCTCTCCAGCAGCTCCCCCCCAGCCTGTCCTGATTCCAGCAGTTCTTCCTCCCCAGGGGCCAGACTCTCCACTGGCTTTTATCAAACCCCATCTGGTCTCTCCCTGCCCAGCTCTCCAGCCTGGCCAGGGCTCTGGATAGCAGCGCAGTGTCCTGCCTGGCAGCCACCTCCCAGCTCTGTATCATCAGCACTTGCTGAGGGTGGGTGCTGTTCCCTCAGCAAGGTGTCAGTGAAGATATTGAAAAGGATCAGACCCAACACTGAGCCCTGGGGAGAACACAGCAGTTCAGAGAGTCTCCCCCAGGAGAGCTCGTAAATCATCTCTGAACACTGACCTGTCTCTTGGCAGGGAGACAATCACACAACCCCATGTATGATTAGTCTGGGTGATGCTGCTCTGGCAGGGGGCTTGGAGTAGATGATGTTTTGAGGTCCATTCCAACTCCTAATGGTCTGTGAGAAGAGGAGACTCCCTCCCCATGCACTGCACAGGATGGGGAGGGAGCAGTCCAGCCTTTGATACCTACCTGAAAAATCTTCTCCTCTGAATCTCTGCAGACCCAGAGCACCCCTGGAATCTTGTGTGTCATGGTAAGGGAGGAAAGATATCCTACAGTGAGGCAATAGCAGCTCCTGCAGCCCTGGGAATACTTTGACTTATTCTGTGATAGGCTTCAAAACCCAGAATCATTTAAGCAGAACCACTTCCCTGTTTGTCTCCCCCACCCCTCACTGTAAGAAAACATGGTTTCTTACAGCACTGAGACCCTCTGCATCATGCTGCCATGACCTGAAAGAGCAGGAAGGGTTGGCATGTCTGGAACCTCCCACTTGTAGTTATTCTATATTGTCAATCATCCCTTTTCTTATTTGTTTTGGGAGACATATTCTGATTTCTGCTGCCTTAAGACGATGGAGGGATGGAGGGATGGAGGATGGAGGGAGAGCAGTGGATGTCATCTACCTTGACTTTAGCAAAGCTTTCGATACTGTCTCCCACAACATCCTGATAGAGAAGCTGAGGAAACAAGGGATAGATGAGTGGACAGTGAGGTGGGTTGAGAACTGGCTGTGGGACCGGGCTCAGAGGGTGTGATCAGTGGAGTAGAATCTGACTGGAGCCCCGTGACCAGCAGTGTTCCCCAGGGCTCGGTGTGGGGTCCAGTCCTGTTCAATATCTTCATTGATGACCTTGATGAGGGAACAGCACCCACCCTCAGCAAGTGCTGATGATCCAGAGCTGGGAGGGGTGGCTGCCAGGCAGGACACTGCGCTGCCATCCAGAGCCCTGGCCAGGCTGGAGAGCTGGGCAGGGAGAGACCTAATGAAATTCAACAAGGGCAAGTGTAAAATCTGGCACCTGGGGAGGAATAACCAACTGTATCAGTACAGGCTGGGGGATGACCTGTTGGAAAAGAGCTCTGTGGAGAAGGACCTGGGGGTCCTGGTTGATGACAGGGTGGCCATGAGCCAGCAGTGTGCCCTGGTGGCCAAGAGAGCCAATGGGATCCTGGGATGTATCAGGAAGAGTGTGTCCAGCAGGTCAAGGGAGGTGATCCTCCCCCTCTACTCTGCTGGTCAGGCCCCACCTGGAATACTGTGTCCAGTGCTGGGCTCCCTGGGATCAAACAGCCAGGGATCTCCTGGAGAGAGTCCAGAGAAGGGCGACAAAGTTGATTAGGGGTCTGGAACATCTCCCCTGGGAGGAAAGGCTGGGTGAGCTGGGGCTGTTCAGCCTGGAGAGAAGAAGACTCAGGGGGGACCTTATGAATGTTGATCAATATCTGCAGGATGGGCTGCAGGGGGAATGGCCAGCCCCTTTTCAGTGTCTGTGGGGACAGGACAAGGGGCAATGGCTGCAAGTTGGAGCCCAGGAAGTTCCCCAGCACCATGGGGAAGAACTTTTCCCCAGGGAGGGTGAGGGAGCCCTGGGACAGGCTGCCCAGAGGGTGTGGAGTCTCCTTCTCTGGAGATATCCAAGTCTCATCTGGACTCCTATCTATGTAATATGAGATAGGGAGCTGCTTTGGCAGGGGGTTGGACCCGATGATCTCTTGAGGTCCCTTCCAACCCCTGAGATTCTGTGATTCTGTGAAGACACTGGAAAAGGCCAATTTTTACCATAGCTAGGATTGAACAAGCATCATTTCCCAAAAAGTGTTAAAAAGAAACCCAGGGCTATCCTTTGTTTCACACAACATTCCTGAGATGAAGCTAGACAGTTATTGGAAGAAAACAAAAACCTGTTGTAAAATACTGAGCAGAAACAAGAATAAGCACATTTTAGAGAAGACTGGAGCTGCATGCAGCCAAGCCATGAATCTTTATCTGTCATACAGAAATATGACCAAATCCACCCTCTCTCCTTGCTTACAGTGTATTCTGTCCTCATCTCTGACAACAAAGAAATAGCTTTTGCTGTCAGATGATCTAAGAGAGTCTTTTAAGTTGCAATGAGTCTTCTAGACTGCTTCCCAGCCACAGCAGGAAAACAAAAACTGCAGGAAGGATTTCTACAGATTCTACTATCTCATCTCCTCACATGGAAGGTGCTTCCCAATGCAAAGAACTGCTCAGCCATTATCAGTATGAGACAACACTCAAACCCCTTGGAGAACGAGGCTGCATCTTCCACTACCTCTAGAGACAGACTGTAAATCCTGTATGCATATAACCTTTCCCTTTCACCTCCACTGACCACATCAGGGGCAGCTGAGGCAGCACTATTCTCACTCTAGCAAAGGCCTCAATGCCAACACACCCCCCTGAATCAGGCAGTGTGATTCTCAAGCTCTCTCCTCTCCCCACTGTCCTGAAGCCCAATGCATTAGCACTGTTTCCCTCCTGCAATCCAGGTTAACCCAAACCTGACTTTGTTTCCTGCACATCTCCTCTCCCCATTGTGCATGTTCACTTCAGATGGCTACAGAATTTAGCATAGGAAGTGTGGAACTACAGGAGGAAGTTCCCAGGCAGCAAAAAGGTTGAGGATGGAGCAGGTTCATTAAGAGCTTTGATCACAGGGGAGATGCTCCAGGCCCTTCAGCATCTCCTCAGCCTCCTCTGGACTCTCTCCAGGAGATCCCTGGCTGTTTGATCCCAGGGAGCCCAGCACTGGACACAACACTCCAGGTGGGGCCTGAGCAGGGCAGAGCAGAGGGGGAGGATCCCCTCCTGTCACCTGCTGCCCACACCCCTCCTGATGCCCCCAGGATCCCATTGTCTCTCTCAGCCCCAGGGCACACTGCTGGCTCATGGCCACCCTGTCCCCCACCAGCACCCCCAGGTCCTTCTCCACAGAGCTCCTCTCCAGCAGCTCCTGTCCTGATTCCAGCAGTTATTCCTTCCCAGGGGCCAGACTCTACACCTAGCATGCCTCAAAAGAGCAAACAGGAGAGGAAAAGGAGCATCAAGGCTGGCTACATGTGTTGTCTGTATCCCTATGGTTAACACTTGGATCCCAAGGCTTAACAGGAGGAAGCACTTTTATCTTAAAATGAAGCAATCCTCTCTGTGCTGCCAAGGGACATTGCAGGTAATAACTTCCACAGGGATTATGCCACTCCTAACCTAACCTGGGGTTTCAGTGACTGCACTGTGAGTTTGCTCTTCACATCAAAAGTGAATTAACTGCAGGCTAATAGGCTGTCTGCAGAGCATTAATAAGAAAGCCTCAAAGAGACAAATAGCAAAAGAAAAACAATCTGTTTGGGGCCCAGACCAGACTGAAAAAACACTAAACAAACTGCCTGCAAACAAGACATTGGCTCAGGCACTAACCAACACCAGGCTTAGAGGTTGTTATGATTACTGATAACAACTGCTTGTAAAATCACACCCAGAGCCAGCCAGCACACAAGCAGACAGCATCTTTACCTGCTGTTCCCTCTCACTGTGCTCCTACCCATTTGTTTTATCAACCCATCAGGATTTTTGTCTCAGACTAAGCTACAGGGAGCAAAAATAGGTACTCAGGGCCTGCTTTTCCAACATGTAGTAGCAAGTTCTTCAGTTTCCTTAGTTTTGTATACACCACTGCAAACCAAATCTAAATATAGAAAAGGCAAGCATGGATCAGTGGCCTTGGGCAAAATCTTCAAGCCAAAGAAGTTAAAAGAAAATGATAGTGAATTTTCTATGTAGAGCTTTTTTGGTTGTATTTCAGTGACACTTGGGAACATTCTCAGTTGGTGCCAATTTGTAAAGCTTTGGGGCAGGCAGCAGGGTAAGCTGCTGCCTGCTGAGAGTCTGGCTCATTGAGCCTTGCTTTGAGAAATCACCCTTTCTGCTTAACTGCAAGATAGAGCTTATCAAAAAGCCATGACATGTGGTGGTCTCAGTGGGACTCAGGCCTGGGAACCTGGGTGACACAGAGCATTTGAACTTCTGAAGAGAATGTGGTCTTTCAATTGACTTCACTTTTTCTATGGCATCAAGGCAAAGATCCACCCCCAGAGCTCCTGCTATCTTGCTGTTCAATTTCTAATGATTTATAATTCCTCTAATAAGGGATTTGCATAAAAGCCCTGACTGTTTTAAATGATGCCTTATTTTATGCCTCCAAAGTGTACAGCAGATTTATCATTTACAAGGACGTCAGACTGCTTTATAGCACTTGCTTCTACTTGAAAGCTACAGCAACTGCAAATCAACAACATTAAGCCTCCTTTTCCACCACAGAAGTGGGATAAACCTTTAGGCAAATTGCTAAGCACACTGCTAAACCCCTCAGCTTTCATGGCATTGATTCTCACAGAGAAGAATAATCCCTAAATCTGGTTGAAATTGCAGAAAAGTTCTCATGCAATTTTATTTTCAGAACTGAATTTCGTTATGAAGCAGAATTGCAGCCTTCACTATTCCCTGGAATTCTCTCTTAAGGATGCTGTGGATTTAGAAATATTGGGAAAAGAACATGATTGTCCAAAGGCTGATGATGTCATGGGGAAAAAAAAAAAGGAACATTCCCTCTAAAGCTGTGAAAATCAGGTCATATTCAGTACTGCTTTGAAAACCTGGTCTAAATATTTACAGTCAGGTAGGACAGGCTGTTAAAGGCCTAAAAGCAACACTGGATGCCCTGATGGAATAAACTCACATAACTGCAACAAATTCTTGTAACATTTCATAGAATCACAGACTCACAGGAGTGGGAAGGGCCCTGGAGAGCTCCTGGGGTGCAACCCCCTGCCAAAGCAGCTCCCCAGCTCATATTGCACAGGTCGGTGTCCAGACGGGGCTGGAATCTCTCCAGAGATGGAGACTCCACACCCCCTGGGCAGCCTGTCCCAGGGCTCCCTCACCCTCCCTGGGGAAAAGTTCTTCCCCATGGTGCTGGGGAACTTCCTGGGCTCCAACTTGCAGCCATTGCCCCTTGTCCTGTCCCCACAGACACTGAAAAGGGGCTGGCCATTCCCCCTGCAGCCCATCCTGCAGATATTGATCAACATTCATAAGGTCCCCCCTGAGTCTTCTTCTCTCCAGGCTGAACAGCCCCAGCTCACCCAGCCTTTCCTCCCAGGGGAGATGCTCCAGGCCCTTCAGCATCTCCTCAGCCTCCTCTGGACTCTCTCCAGGAGATCCCTGGCTGTTTGATCCCAGGGAGCCCAGCACTGGACACAACACTCCAGCTGGGGCCTGAGCAGGGCAGAGCAGAGGGGGAGGATCCCCTCCTGTCACCTGCTGCCCACACTCCTCCTGATGCCCCCAGGATCCCATGGGGCACTTGCCAGCCTGGCAGAAGTGAAACAGTTAATCATCAGTCTATTTACAGACAGCATGAAGTGAATGTTCTTGCAGATGTCTCAAGGCATGCAAGTGATTTTAACCCCTTGATTTTAAGAGGTCCTTGTAACCTCATTCAGAGCAGTAGAAATCCATGCTGCTTAGAAGCATTTGTTTTTCAACTCTGTTGAAATCCTTACCTGAAGGAAATGGGGATGCCTGTTACTATCAGAACAACAACAGCTTTTACCTAATGAGAACTCAAATGACCAGAAGTCCAAGCATTTCTGTACAGTACCTGAGGATCAGGATTAACAGCAGTGACATCACTCAGCAGGACAGAAGGAATTTCAGGAAGAAGTGGACACAGTTGGTTTGGGAAGCAGTTGGCCAGTTCTGCCCTCCACCAGATAACATCTGGCAGCCACGTACAGGCTAGAAATGCACAAATCTTCTGGTAAAATACAGATGTTCCTTGTAGCTCTTCTTTAGTCTGCAAGGGTCAATGGTTAGAAAGCATTGGTGATGGCCTCAGGAATGTTCTGTTACATATCATGCACACATAGCAGCTCTTTCACTGCCTGCAACCATCTCAGGCTTGTGCTTCATGCACCTGCACTTCAGATCCTCCCAAGGAACCCCCTAATGTAACACCCCTTAGCCCTCCCAGCCATCACACCCTGCAATCAGAGCTCTAAACCTGTCCCCTCACCCACAGAAAGCACAATCCTCCCATGAGCCTGGAATCACCCCTCACCCACAGAAAGCACAATCCTCCCATGAGCCTGGAATCACCCCACAAAGTCTCTACTCCCACACCCAAAGACAGAATTGAAGCTCTTGGGGTTCCTGACCCAGGAGGTGGGATTCAAAAGCAGGTGCTGTCTGTAACAGCCAGTTACACCCATCAGCTACGTGGAAGGACTCCACATGGACTTGAATCAAAGTGGCCCATGGTGAAGGTGCTGGGGAGATGAGCAGCATCACCCTCCTGCCAGAGCTCTCACCACACTCAGGCTGCTCAGCTATAAAACTCCAACGTGGATGAAAACTGGTGAGCTGAGCAACCCTCAGCTGGTTGCAAGACACTGTTATAAACTAACTGGGTCATTACATCCCTCAGCCAACAATTATATTGAAGTAGATTATATACCACACTTCAAGAGGGGAGAGAAGGTCCTAAACAGGACCATAAAGCAGCCCAATACAAGGTATCACAGAATCACCAGGTTGGAAAAGACCTTGAAGATCATCAAGCCCAACCATTCCCATCCTAAGCTAAACCAGATCCCTGAGCACCTCATCTCCCCTCTGTTAAACACCCCCAGGGAAGGGGACTCAGCCCCTCCCTGGGCAGCCTGGGCCAGGCCCTGACAGCTCTGCCAGGGAAGAACTTTGCCCTCCCATCTGCTCTGACCCTGCCCTGGGGCAGCCTGAGCCCATTGCCCCTTGTCCCATCTCCTGTCCCCTGGCTGAAGAGACCATCCCCCACCTCTCTGCACCCTCCTGGCAGGGCAGGGGAGGTGGGGAGAAGGGCTCCCCTCAGCCTCCTCTTCTCCAGGCTCAACACCCCCAGCTCCCTCAGCTGCTCCTCAGAGGATTTGCCCTCCAGCCCCTTCCCCAGCCTGGTTGCCCTTCTCTGGACTCGCTCCAGGACCTCAGTGTCCTTCTGATGCTGAGGAGCCCAGAACTGGACCCAGCACTCGAGCTGCAGCCTCCCCAGTGCCCAGTCCAGGGGCACAATCCCCTCCCCAGACCCACTGGCCACACTATGTCTGACACAAGCCAGGATGCCACTGGCTTTCCTGGGCACGCTGCTGGCTCCTGTTCAGCCTGCAGTCACCCAGCACCCCCAGGTCCTTCTCTTCCTGACAGCTCTCCAGCCAGTCTCCCCCAGCCTGTAGCTCTGCAGGGGGTTGTTCTGTCCCATGTGCAGCACTCTGCCCTCGGCCTTGTCAAACCTCCTCCCCTTGGTCTCAGCCTTAATTTGTGAAGGATTTCATAGGCATATAAATGAAAGGATTTATTAATTTCAAGACTGAGACTAATATTAATATATTAATATTGATTACTGCACTGCTAAATTTAGGCTTTTCTACCATTTAAGCCCCTTTGTTCAACCAGGTTGATTCTTAATTAGTAGGACTTTCAGAGAACAAAATTGGTGACCTCAGTAGGACCCAATTACAACTGAACAGAATCAACAATTATGCATTTTCTCTACACCAGCTATTATTGCATCTAGAAATTGGAGCTCAAACAGGAAAGGTGTGCCTAAACCCCTAAATTTAATAACAGAGATTGGGAGCTCTTCTGAGCCACCACAGAACTCTCAGCCTGGGAGAAGAGCCCCTGGGGAGCAGCCCTGTGAGAAGGACCTGGGGGTCATGGGGGGTGAGAAACTGAACATGAGTCAGCAGTGGCTCTGGCAGCTGGGAAGGGAGATGGGATCCTGGGCTCCATCAGCAGAGGGGTGGCAGCAGGGACAGGGAGGGGATTGTCCCTCTCTGCTCTGCCCTGGGAGGCCCCAGCTGGATCCTGTGTCCAGAGCTGGGGCCCAACACAAGACAGATGTGGGGCTGTTGGAGAGGGGTCAGAGGAGCCACGGAGATGCTCAGAGGGCTGGAGCAGCTCCCCTCTGGGGAGAGGCTGAGGGAGCTGGGCTGGCTCAGCCTGGAGAAGAGAAGGCTGTGGGGGGACCTCATTGCAGCCTGCCAGTGCCTGAAGGGAGCAGAGACACAGGAGGGAATCAGCTTGTTCAAGGGCAGAGACTGGCAGGACAAGGGGGATGGAGTGAAGCTGGAGGAGGGAAGGGTTAGATTGGATATTGGGGGGAAGTTCTTTGCAGAGAGAGTGGTGAGGGGCTGGACCAGGCTGCCCAGAGAGGGGGTGGGTGCCCCGTGTCTGGGGGTGTTCAAGGCCAGGTTGGTTGGGGCCCTGGGCAACCCTGTGTAGCTCCAGGCCTGAGGTTGGTGTCCCTGCCTGTGGCAGGGGGTCGGTGCTCTGTGATCCTTGGGGTCCCTTCCAACCCATGCCAGTCTATGATTCTATGAACTGTTAAGTGACCAAAGTGTACAGACAAAAGCCATGATGCTCTGCAGAGTGCTGCTGTGCCTAATTGGGAATGCTTAGTAGGTTCTTAGAAAGCATATGCTGTGCAAACCTAATTCCCATCAGACATGCTTGTAACTGCAGCTTGTCTGTCAGCAGGGAAGAATTACAAGAGGTGAGTGTGTAAGCATTTGTTCTGACAACAGGTCAAGAAACCAAACCCATGAAGGGATGTTCACATTTGCCTCACTTCTAGCAGTTGTTTGGATGAGTATAGAAACTGAAAAAAAACCCCAACCTAACCCCCCCAAACCTGACAGAAATGGGAGGAAGCACAGCAGAACCACCTGATATAGGAATAGATACTACCCCAGTTGAATAAGCCCAAAGGCTTAGTGATCTGCTAAGGACAAGAGTGTTTGCCTTGAGAGATACATGGCATTTGTGTCCATAACCATTAAACCTTGGGACAGAGAAATAAAATGTGAGAAATGATAAAAACCACCCAGATGACAGTGAAATGGACTCTAAATAAAATGTTGATGGCTTAGATGTCTGGGTTGTAGCTCAGCTCCAGTTACTACTGGGGAGGAAAAGAAACAACAAACAAAACCCCAACAAACCAAACCAACAAAAGGCCCCCCCAACCCAGAACAAAACATGAACTAAACTGCTGGTTTCTCTCACATATTTCCTTCCAGTGCCTGAAGGGAGCAGAGGAACAGGAGGGAATCAGCTTGTTCAAGGGCAGAGACTGGCAGGACAAGGGGGATGGAGTGAAGCTGGAGGAGGGAAGGGTTAGATTGGATATTGGGGGGAAGTTCTTTGCAGAGAGAGTGGTGAGGGGCTGGAACAGGCTGCCCAGAGAGGGGGTGGGTGCCCCGTGTCTGGGGGTGTTCAAGGCCAGGTTGGCTGGGGCCCTGGGCAACATTGTGTAGCTCCAGGCCTGAGGTTGGTGTCCCTGCCTGTGGCAGGGGGTTGGAGCTCTGTGATCCTTGGGCTCCCTCCCAACCCAGCCCAGGCTGGGATTCTGTGATACTAGCAGTCTGCATTGGTCCAGTTCTCAGTGCTGAGCTGTACACCATCACTGGAGCTGTGAACCCAGCTGGAGCAGGCAACAACATCAAAGGCAATGAGACTGAAAAACACACTCAGTGTGTTCAGTCATGGCAGGGCTGGGATTTGCCAGTGGGGCAAGCTGGGGAAAGTGAAGCCTTGCCTTTTGGCACAGATAGGTTGTACAGGCCTAAGTGTGAAGAGGAAAATCTACCACACTTCTCTCCAACAAAGGCTGAAGCTGCTCAAGGGGAGGACTGGGAGGTAGGACTAGTTGTGCTGCTTTCCTTGTCTCAGCTGTGGCTGACATTTCTGAAAGACTTTTGTTGTTCCTACCAGCTTAGATCTCTGCTGGGGAAAGAGCAGCAGCTTTACAAATGCCTCAGGAAAGCAACACTGAGAAAAGTCACTGTTACCACAAAGGCATATGTTAGAGCCTTTAATGAGAGGAAACCTCAGTTACACACAGTCTTGCTTGAGGAACACCATCCCAAAGCCTTGCATACCAGCCAAACTGACAGCAGTGTAGGTAACCATGAATGGGGCAGCAGAACAGCATTTACAGCTCCTGTGCAGACCAGACACCGTATCACTCACCCTGCCAACCTGTGACACAGCCCTTCCCACCTCCAGCTAAACGTTCAGAGCAGCCTGAGCTCACAACTCAACCCAGAAGTGCATTCAGTTACCTGACACCTATATTGGCCATACTCAGTGCTCAGCAATTTTGACCCCTTGGCCAACTCAGTGGCCAAAATCAGCAGAGCAACAAGGCAAGTGGACAGAAGGCAGGTCAGTTGAAGTCTGTTCCTCCATTCTATTTGGTCTAGGGAGCAAGCATCTTGAATTTAGTTGCCTTAGGCAGAAATCAACTTTAAGCCAGTCTAGCAGCCTTAGTCTCCAACTTGCTGCTTCTGCCAACAGGTGCTCAAATAGTAACAGAGGGGCTGCTTATTGTTTTGGGGCTGGGTTTTTTGGAAGCATTTTAATCATCACATTTGTTGGCAGCATCAGTCATTTACTTGCAGGAGCACTGGAGCCACAGCTGTCATACTCCAGGCTTTACAATACATCATGGGAAATGTAATCTTCAGTGCTCCCAGGCAGGCAGCTGCAAGGGAAGAATGCTTGCTGCAGCTGAGTAGGGGAAGCATAAACATGCTTTTGAAACACATTTACACCTCCTCCTCCTCCATTTAAACTTCACAGGATGTGTCCAGCAGGTGCAACTCAGATACTTGGGCCCCCACCAGAGATCACCTGCTATTGCATCTTATGGGGTCTTCTCAGCATAGAGGAGGTGGCAAGAACAAGGTCTATTATCACATTCCAGGGGTGAAGGACAACATCCACTGCCAGCTTGCTAAAGCCACAGGTGCTGCTTTGAGGCACCTGAACCTCACCAGCCTCAGCAGAATGCAGGGCCAGCATCTCCCAGGTTATTCAGTAACACCATAGTTATCCAAGTGAGTGGCCCACAGGCATCGCTGCTCCCCACAGACACCCCTGGGGACATTCTGCAGGAACAGTCAGCTATACTGCACAGGTAGGATAGCTATCTATAGCAGAAGAGAGCAGCAATTAATTAACAAGCTGTCTCCAACAGACCAAAATGCTCAGAGTACCAAGCTGCATCGTATTAGCTCTGTGAAGAGACAGAGCCAACAGACTAGGGCCCAGAGCTGCTGTTCCATTGCTTTGCTGCTTTCAGGACACCAGCTCGTGTCGTGCCCAACATTACATGGTGCTGGGTTTACAGCTTGTGTGCTAGACCCTTCAGCTTGGTGTTTCATCACACAGAAACATAGAATCACAGACTCACAGGGGTTGGCAGGGCTCTGGAGAGCTCCTGGGGTGCAACCCCCTGCCAAAGCAGCTCCCCAGCTCATACTGCACATGTCGGTGTCCAGACGGGGCTGGAATCTCTCCAGAGATGGAGACTCCACACCCCCTGGGCAGCCTGTCCCAGGGCTCCCTCACCCTCCCTGGGGAAAAGTTCTTCCCCATGGTGCTGGGGAACTTCCTGGGCTCCAACTTGCAGCCATTGCCCCTTGTCCTGTCCCCACAGACACTGAAAAGGGGCTGGCCATTCCCCCTGCAGCCCATCCTGCAGATATTGAACAACATTCATAAGGTCCCCCCTGAGTCTTCTTCTCTCCAGGCTGAACCGCCCCAGCTCACCCAGCCTTTCCTCCCAGGGGAGATGCTCCAGGCCCTTCAGCATCTCCTCAGCCTCCTCTGGACTCTCTCCAGGAGATCCCTGGCTGTTTGATCCCAGGGAGCCCAGCACTGGACACAACACTCCAGCTGGGGCCTGAGCAGGGCAGAGCAGAGGGGGAGGATCCCCTCCTGTCACCTGCTGCCCACACTCCTCCTGATGCCCCCAGGATCCCATTGTCTCTCTCAGCCCCAGGGCACACTGCTGGCTCATGGCCACCCTGTCCCCCACCAGCACCCCCAGCTCCTTCTCCACAGAGCTCCTCTCCAGCAGCTCCCCCCCAGCCTGTCCTGATTCCAGCAGTTCTTCCTCCCCAGGGGCCAGACTCTCCACTGGCTTTTATCAAACCCCATCTGGTCTCTCCCTGCCCAGCTCTCCAGCCTGGCCAGGGCTCTGGATGGCAGCGCAGTGTCCTGCCTGGCAGCCACTCCTCCCAGCTCTGGATCATCAGCACTTGCTGAGGGTGGGTGCTGTTCCCTCAGCAAGGTGTCAGTGAAGATATTGAACAGGATCAGCCCTGGGGAACACCACTGGTCACAGGTCTCCAGTCAGACTCTGCCCCACCGATCAGCGCCCTCTGGGCTCAGTCCGACAGCCAGTTCCCAACCCACCTCACTGCCCACTCATCCATCCCATGCTGTCTCAGCTTTGCTGTCAGGATGCCATGGGAGACAGGATCGAAAGCCTTGCTGGAGTCAAGGTAGATGACATCCACGTGGCACAGAGTTGGTCTACCAGAGCTGAGGGAACAGAATCTCAGGTCCTACCTCTGGGCCCCAGTTCCTTGGAGCTCAATCACACAATACTCCCTCTCATGGACCAGCCTCTTCATGTGGTTAAAATGTAAGAGCAAGAACCATAATACACACCAAACATACATCTCCTCCCAATCCAGTCAGATTTCTGCACTGTGAGGCTACAGCCACCCAAAGTGTTTTAACAGCTAATGAGCAGCAGAGACAAAAGACTACACCACAGAGAGACAGCTCCTCATCTGCATGTAGTCTAAATTCAGCATAACCAGGGATGCTTGGGATGGCAATTAGCTGTAAGCAATCTTTCAGTTCCCACAATACTGGGCTGTTCCTCCATTCTAATTTAGAGCAGCACTTATGTTGCTCTGTCCTGGCTCACTGAAATTTGATCTTGAATTGGCATATCCAAGCCTGGCCCTTAGTAAAAACCAGTGGTAGTGCCTGTGGTTTCCTAGCAAGGGTAAATGCTGATACTCACTTTCATCTTCTGGATATTGGTGCTGCTCTGGGCTGAAGTCTCATCTGTGGGCATCAGACAAGCATACAGGGCCAAGCCATCCTCTTGCCAGGCCTGCTGAAGTCCTACCACGTGAAATGGAGCTTTGGGTCCACTTTTCCCTTTCAAAGGAAACACCTGTAAATCCATTGGAACATAATTTCATTTTCAGATGGATGCATTCAGGGCCTGCAAAGAACCCTTTCTCTTGGTCTGTTGCTTTTGAGTAGATCCCCTGTAACATACAATAATCCAGGGAGCACTCTCCCTTGATTAGTGGATTAGCTGTGGTTTAGCCAGTAGAAAAAATCAATAAAGACCAAATTAAATAGGAATAACATGTAGGGTTTGAAAAGCCATGGGATTTATTTTCTCAATGAGGACTTGCAAGCTCTGACTTCCACCAGTTTCACTCTGTGAAAGGCAGGACCTGCATTCGTTTCCTAGTCTAGCAAGACATGAGAAGAGCCCCCACCAGCACTGGCACAACACTGAGATCGATCCAATCTCAGCTCAGAGATCAGTGCTAAGTGACTATGCCATTCTGAGGAGCTAGTGCAGGCTTCCTTAATGACCCTTTGTCTTCCCTCTCAGTGATTGCTACTGGCCAAACCCTCACCAGTCCCCACCCAGTGCATACACCTTTCAGTGAGATGGAGTTTTTTCTGTGCACACATATGTGTGAGGTAAACATTCTGCTTTCCAATATACATATCTGATCCAAAACAAGGAGGATAAAAAGTGACTCCTGCCAGTCCCAAGATGAACACTGGACAACTTTTATTGTGAATATCAGTTTCATTCCAGAGAGGACAGACCACTCACTGGTTTATCATAGAATCACAGAATGGCATGGGTTGGAAGGGACCCCAAGGATCACAGAGCTCCAACCCCCTGCCACAGGCAGGGACACCAACCTCAGGCCTGGAGCTACACAAGGTTGCCCAGGGCCCCAGCCAACCTGGCCTTGAACACCCCCAGACACGGGGCACCCACCCCCTCTCTGGGCAGCCTGGTCCAGCCCATCACCACTCTCTCTGCAAAGAGCTTACACCTAATATCCAATCTAACCCTTCCCTCCTCCAGCTTCACTCCATCCCCCTTGTCCTGCCAGTCTCTGCCCTTTAACAAGCTGATTCCCTCCTGTGTCTCTGCTCCCTTCAGGCACTGGCAGGCTGCAATGAGGTCCCCCCACAGCCTTCTCTTCTCCAGGCTGACCCAGCCCAGCTCCCTCAGCCTCTCTCCAGAGGGGAGCTGCTCCAGCCCTCTGAGCATCTCCGTGGCTCCTCTGACCCCTCTCCAACAGCCCCACATCTGTCTTGTGTTGGGCCCCAGCTCTGGACACAGGATCCAGCTGGGGCCTCCCAGGGCAGAGCAGAGAGGGACAATCCCCTCCCTGGCCCTGCTGCCACCCCTCTGCTGATGGAGCCCAGGATCCCATCGCCCTTCCCAGCTGCCAGAGCCACTGCTGGCTCAGGGGGAGTTTCTCCCCCACCAATAAGGCTGCTCAAGGTCAGGCTGAAACATGATGTACTTTATCCTACAGAATACATGAGAAACAGGGTGGAACACAATCTGGGAGGCACTGCAGTGCTGCAAAGCTTCCTGAAACCTGGGGAGCAGGTGAAAGAGGGCAGAAGGCTGTGAGAAACTCAGAAACAGGCAACCAGCAGAGCCACAAGAAAGGAAGAGCAGCCCTGTGAGCAGGTGCCCAAACCAAATCACACCTTAGGTGAAGAGACAGGCAAGTTTGAATGACAGCACTGTAATTCCTTCCCAGGATTCTGGTGAATACAGAACCCACTAAGTCTTGTTCTCATGGTCCTTACCATCACTGTAATCTCTAGATGGATTAACTGCTCTGTTATTTATTGCATATATAAACCAAGCTATTTACAGTGAGATAAAGGCCTTTGGAAATAGGTTCTCAAAACAAGGCCTGAGTGGATTTTCAAACTGTTGCATAGTTCAGCTGTATCACTCAAAATAGCACTACCAAGCCCTTGACTGCTTTGAACACTGGTTTCACATGGGGAATTCTGTAGCAGCTCTGCTGCTGGGGAATGCTTGCATCAGGAGGATCCCCTTCTCACCTGGCAGAAATCAGCATCTCTCCAAGGAAATCAATGAAGATACATTGATTTACACAAGCAGCAAATCAGTGGAACTACAGAGATGAGAGTTTGGTCTAAAAATGCCTCAACCCTTCCACTTTTTTAATTCAAGAACTATAGATTTTCATTGCTATCCAACTGCTGCTTGAGAACCAGTGTGAAACAAACTGGTGGATTTTACCCCAGTTTCTGTGGGGCACAAAGTCCATCACAACATTTGACCCTACAGTGTAGTAAATTGACACTGAGCCCTGGAAGCTGAGCTACCCTTTCAGGCTTGGAGAGAGCTGCTACAAGTCAGAGCTCAGGATGTCTTTAAAATGGGAATAACACAAGGGAAGAAAGTTCACACTGCAGCTGGTCACAAGCTGACTGGTTTCTGAATGGAAAATGCAGACTCTGGAGCAGTTCAAGTGGCAATTTTCATTAGCACTGAACTAACATTAAAGAATGTTAGCAATATTTTAACAGAGTGTGAACATCATTAACAATTAATACTGTTTAAGTGGCATTTAAGTGATTTAACAACCTTGCACAGGCTGTCCACTCAGGGTGACATCTACCTGGAGTGCATGGATTGGTATCAGTAGCCAATGGCTTTAACCAGGGAAAAGAATGAAGGAGGAAAAGCACACATTGCCTGTTTTCCCTGAAGGAAAAGGATAATATGGGATTAAAGAGAAGGGTGAGGAAAAGATGGTTTCTTTAGAAGAGAAAAACATGCAATCCAAAGGGCAATTAAGATGAAACAGACCACCCCTCTTTTATAGCCCTCTCAACTATCAGAAAGAGCTATTCTTTCTCAGCACAAGTGGTAAGGAATAGGCACCTGTGTCCATTTGCTTCTTTTGCCAAGCACAAAATACAATACTTAACCAGCCTGCTGCTTCCAGGAGTCACTTTTGACTTCTGCCAGGCTGCAACTGGGCCCTGTTCTTTGTAAAATACAGACATAATCCAGCTCTCACTGGCTTCAGAAAGACTTTAATTTACTGACTTGACATTAGAGCATCTTTCCTCTTTGTTCAGCCACTGCTTTTTGGGGTCTTTTTGTTTGGTGGTAGGTTTTGGCTTGGTTGTTTGGGGATTTTTTTGTAGCTACTGGAAGGAGATTTCAAGAATAATTATCTATTCACTAAAAGGCAAAACAGCCTTAATCATACAAACCTCCTTTTAGTGTCCCAGCACGTACTCACCAGAGAGAGAAGCCACGTCACAAGGGCCTGGTAAGTGTTGGCTGCTCTCTGCACCATGTTAGGCACCTGCTCCCCACATTGATCTACAGCTACTTGGCCACAACTTGACAGCCAAATGGTCATAAGCAGCACCTCATTTTTCATCCTGTGTGGTCTAGGCAATGTGTCAATATCTGGCAAATAAGATGCTTCCTGTTGGGAAAAAAAAAGAAAGTAGTGTGAAAGTGGAAGTCATGTGGCTTACTGGAACTGTATCCATCATCATGAATGAATTACATTCCCTGCCATCACAGGAGGGGCAATTAATATCTAGTGAGCATTTAGCAAGGAAGAAGCATGAGCCATAAAAGCTAGGACATTATATCAGTGATGCCTTTCTGGAGCACTTCAATTTTGCTTGGAGGGACATCACCTGGGTCTTCATTTAGTCAAACACTGCTTGGTGAAGGGAAGATCCCACATGGGCCCAGCTGGAAAGAGTGTGATCAAATTTATTCTGTATTCTTTAAGATTCAGTGTTGTTGTTATTTTTTTAATCAGTGAAATGTCTCCAAACAAGCCTGACAGCAGCATCAAAACTTCCAGCATTTTCTGCTTTGTCTAACACACATCGTTACAGATGACTTGACATTTCAGCAAGCTCATCTCCATTCTTCACTCTAGTCCAGAAGCTTGATTATTTAGGATGAAATTCCCTCTCTTTTAAGAGATCTGTACTTTAACAACCGACCTCCAGCTTGAACTGTGAGATTACAGTCAAGCTGGGAGGGGTGGCTGCCAGGCAGGACACTGCGCTGCCATCCAGAGCCCTGGCCAGGCTGGAGAGCTGGGCAGGGAGAGACCAGAGGGGGTTTGATAAAAGCAAGTGGAGAGTCTGGCCCCTGGGGAGGAAGAACTGCTGGAATCAGGACAGGCTGGGGGGGAGCTGCTGGAGAGGAGCTCTGTGGAGAAGGACCTGGGGGTGCTGGTGGGTGACAGGGTGGCCATGAGCCAGCAGTGTGCCCTGGGGCTGAGAGAGACAATGGGATCCTGGGGGCATCAGGAGGAGTGTGGGCAGCAGGTGACAGGAGGGGATCCTCCCCCTCTGCTCTGCCCTGCTCAGGCCCCACCTGGAGTGTTGTGTCCAGTGCTGGGCTCCCTGGGATCAAACAGCCAGGGATCTCCTGGAGAGAGTCCAGAGGAGGCTGAGGAGATGCTGAAGGGCCTGGAGCATCTCCCCTGGGAGGAAAGGCTGGGTGAGCTGGGGCTGTTCAGCCTGGAGAGAAGAAGACTCAGGGGGGACCTTATGAATGTTGATCAATATCTGCAGGATGGGCTGCAGGGGGAATGGCCAGCCCCTTTTCAGTGTCTGTGGGGACAGGACAAGGGGCAATGGCTGCAAGTTGGAGCCCAGGAAGTTCCCCAGCACCATGGGGAAGAACTTTTCCCCAGGGAGGGTGAGGGAGCCCTGGGACAGGCTGCCCAGGGGGTGTGGAGTCTCCATCTCTGGAGAGATTCCAGCCCCGTCTGGACACCGACCTGTGCAATATGAGCTGGGGAGCTGCTTTGGCAGGGGGTTGCACCCCAGGAGCTCTCCAGGGCCCTGCCAACCCCTGGGATTCTATAATACAGCTTTATGGGTTCACTTTTGCTCTCCCCAAGATGCAGTAGCTGCTGTTATTACCCAGCCTGCTATTCCCAGCTATATTCAATTTGCTGCCCCTGACATTTCTCTTGTCAATTAAGCAGCCAGTCTATAAAACTGCCAAGATTCTCCATGGTGCTGAAAAGCATTGTTCCTAAGCACTTATGAAGCATTTATAAGGACCCCCAGCCCCACCCTCCCAGACATCCTGAGTGCATATATCCTACAGATGTGGACACACACTCATTTGGGAAACAGCTGGAGCTGTTTATGGAGCTAAGGCTTCCAAGCTACTTGTTAGAGCATCAGCTCCCCACTGCAGAGTGAGCACAGTGCAACACCACTGCATTTCCTGTGCATGTCAATGCAATCAGCCAACAGACTAAACTGCTAATTAAGGTGAGCAGAATTAATCTGAAATAAGCTGCTGTAGTATGAGCAAGGCCCCCCCTTTCTAGGAGCTGAGCTGTGGAACACAATGAGAGCAGGAGGGTGCTGAGGGGTAGCTAAGCAGTTATGTTTGCTGCAGGTAGCTCGTAATGAGGCTGCCTGCCCATGCCTTTACACTGAGTTAACCTTAATTTGATTTACCTGAATTTCCTTTGGAAGCAATGTAAGCTAAATCCAATTAAAGGCACTTTAATTCCGAATTAAAACGTTCACAAAGGTGTCTAATGACTAATCCACTTGACAAGTTAATGTAGCTTGACTTCTGTGCCTGTCCTCAAAAGAGACAGCAACTGACAATGCTTTAAAAAAAACCCAAACCAACCAAAATCCCACTAATAAACCACCTCAGGCAGGTCTATTGCATCACCCAGTGTTTTGGTCCCAAAGTATCTGGCACAGACACAGCCCTGTCTACAGCTACCAAATATACACTGCAATCAGGAAAAAAGAAAACCAGTCCTGCAGAAGTTTCTGATGCTGCAGATCTGCACTACCAGTGGTACTGCAGCCTGGGAGAACAGATCTGATCATGGCTTTGGCCATCCCATCGTAATCCTTCGACAAAGAGGCCTTAAAAGGATCTCTCTCAGTAGAGGGGTGGCAGCAGGGCCAGGGAGGGGATTGTCCCTCTCTGCTCTGCCCTCCCCCAGCTGGATCCTGTGTCCAGAGCTGGGGCCCAACACAAGAGAGATGTGGGGCTGTTGGAGAGGGGTCAGAGGAGCCACGGAGATGCTCAGAGGGCTGGAGCAGCTCCCCTCTGGAGAGAGGCTGAGGGAGCTGGGCTGGGTCAGCCTGGAGAAGAGAAGGCTGTGGGGGGACCTCATTGCAGCCTGCCAGTGCCTGAAGGGAGCAGAGACACAGGAGGGAATCAGCTTGTTCAAGGGCAGAGACTGGCAGGACAAGGGGGATGGAGTGAAGCTGGAGGAGGGAAGGGTTAGATTGGATATTAGGGGGATGTTCTTTGCAGAGAGAGTGGTGAGGGGCTGGAACAGGCTGCCCAGAGAGGGGGTGGGTGCCCCATCCCTGGGGGTGTTCAAGGCCAGGTTGGCTGGGGCCCTGGGCAACCTTGTGTAGCTCCAGGCCTGAGGTTGGTGTCCCTGCCTGTGGCAGGGGGTTGGAGCTCTGTGATCCTTGGGGTCCCTTCCAACCCAGGCCAGTCTGTGATGCTATGAAATACTGAGAATTCCAGCAAAAGGTGACCTTCCAGATCCTATACTGGAGAAACGATTCGTTCTCATTTGACAAGGGTGTGGGGATCAATGACAGGAGGAAACTCAAGTGCTGAAGATTAAACCAGCATCTGATTAATGCTTCATGGGAAATGTTTCAAATTTGCTTGGCCCAGCAGCAGAAGGCATCTTAATAGGTTTTCTGACCAAGATCAGCTAAGAATTTTACTTAAAGTTCTCTCTGGGAATGAGGGAGGTTTGATCAATGTCAGGCCTTCCCTCCACTCCCTCTGCCAGCCTCCTTGGCCCAACAAGAATTTAGACAAAGAAGAACTTACCCAATTTCAGGAACATTAAGACTAATGAACAAAAAAGGAGTTAATCCTATTTAATTCTGGGTATCACTACAGATACATTCAGTGCTTCCTCAGTATGCTTTCCCACAGCAGTGCCCAATTTACCCTAATCTACCTATGAAGAGAGTTCAATTTGCCTACATGTTACACTGGCTTGTATTTGTGACAGTATTAGATTATAAAAAGACTAAAATTACTCAAATGCTGGGCTATTTTTGGTTGCTCTGGCTGGAATTGCACTGTCAATCACAGACAGGCTTAGAGCTGATTGTAGTCAAGTACCAACAATTACCATAGAGTAAATAAGATAAAATTTCCTATTTCCAAAGTGCTTGCTATTTTATTTTGCAATTATAGTTTACAGTATTGCAACTTACAGCACTTCAAGCTCAATTTTCCAACCACCTCCACCCCCTACTTGGACCATCTTTCTAACATAACAATGCAAGTAGAAGCACTAACCCCACTATGCAGCAAAGGAATCACCTCCTCTCCAATCCCCACTGTAAAAGAAATGAGGGAAAAGGAATAACAAGACTTAGAATCATAGAATCCCAGCCTGGTCTGGGTTGGAAGGGACCCCAAGGATCACAGAGCTCCAACCCCCCTACCACAAGCAGGGCCACCAATCACAGAATCACAGAATCACAGAATCTCAGGGGTTGGAAGGGACTTCAAGAGATCATCGGGTCCAACCCCCCTGCCAAAGCAGCTCCCCAGCTCATACTGCACAGGTCGGCGTCCAGACGAGACTTGAATCTCTCCAGAGAAGGAGACTCCACACCCCCTGGGCAGCCTATTCCACTGCTCCCTCACCCTCACTGTGAAAAAGTTCTTCCCCATGGTGCTGGGGAACTTCCTGGGCTCCAACTTGCAGCCATTGCCCCTTGTCCTGTCCCCACAGACACTGAAAAGGGGCTGGCCAATTCCCCCTGCCACCCATGTCTAAGATATTTATAAACACTAATTAGGTCCCCCCTAAGTCTTCTTTTTTCCAAGCTGAACAGCCCCAGCTCACTCAGCCTTTCCTCCCAGGGGAGATGTTCCAGACCCCTAATCATCTTTGTCGCCCTTCTCTGGACTCTCTCCAGAAGATCCCTGGCTGTTTGATCCCAGGGAGCCCAGAACTGGACACAGTATTCCAGGTGGGGCCTGACCAACGCAGAGTAGAGGGGGAGGATCACCTCCTTCGACCTGCTGGACACACTCCTCCTGATGCATCCCAGGATCCCATTGGCTCTCTTGGCCACCAGGGCACACTGCTGGCTCATGGCCACCCTGTCATCAACCAGGACCCCCAGGTCCTTCTCCACAGAGCTCTTCTCCAACAGGTCATCCCCCAGCCTGTACTGATACAGTTGGTTATTCCTCCCCAGGTGCCAGATTTTACACTTGCCCTTGTTGAACCCCATCTGGTCTCTCCCTGCCCAGCTCTCCAGCCTGGCCAGGGCTCTGGATGGCAGCGCAGTGTCCTGCCTGGCAGCCACCCCTCCCAGCTCTGGATCAGCAGCACTTGCTGAGGGTGGGTGCTGTTCCCTCATCAAGGTCGTCAATGAAGATATTAAACAGGACTGGACCCAACACCGAGCCCTGGGGAACACTGCTGGTCACAGGCCTCCATTCAGATTCTACTCCACTGATCACACCCTCTGAGCCCGGTCTGACAGCCAGTTCTCAACCCACCTCACTGTCCACTCGTCTATCCCTTGTTTCCTCAGCTTCTCTATCAGGATGTTGTGGGAGACACAACCTCCAGGCCTGGAGCTACACAAGGTTGCCCAGGGCCCCATCTTAGGGTTACCCATATATTCTAGCTTTCAGCTACAGCAGTGTTGAAGTTACACTTAGAGGATATAAATTTGTCAGCCAAGCTCACCATTGTCTTGTTTCTAATAAAATAGCTCTAATTGGGTAAATGATGCTTTTGCTGATGGTTTTCAAAAAGACTAGTTGGAAGGGCTTGTCCTGTACCTGCATACTAGATTGGACAAACAGCTCTGTTGCCCAAAAACTGGGAAACATTAGCAAAACTGGTAGAGGCTGGAATGCCCCAGCAGCACCTCAGGAGCTAAGAGGAATCAGTGACACCTCTGCTGCTCATCTTCAGCTAGGTAGAAGACTGATGGCAAGTGAGAACAGCTGCTGTCAAGTGCTGTTTGGGAGCTACACCACATAAGATGCTTGGAAAAGACAATTTCATCACATTGACCCAAGAAAGCAGGTAGGATTTCCCAGGAAAATCAGCTCACCCAGCCTGAGTGTTTCTCCCAGGGAAGGGTGGGTTAGGGAAAAGCCAACCTTTTCATTACAGACACAGTCTCTCTTTGGAAGGGCAACAGAACTTCAGCATCTCCCTTCTAGCACCTTTTCCAACACTAACTAAGCAGATGCAAGGTATCATATTCAATCAAAACCCATTCTACTGTGCTAAGCAGACTCTACAAGAGCAAAACCAAAACATCCCCTGCATGTAAAATGAAGATAAGTGATACTCACACAGCCTTCTCCTTCTTTACTGGAGGGGGTGAGCTGGAAGGGGAGGATCAGGAGGAATCTTATTCTCATTGGCTGGAGGCTTAATCAAAATAATTGTTTGCAGCCACATCTAAATTTATCCTTCTATGTCATCCACAGCCCAGCTTGGATCACAGAATTAAGAGGCAATCCCTGATGAATGGCAAGTTACTGACTGCAAAAATCTTTTGGCAAAATGATGCATCTGCTGTAGGTCTGTCAATGTGAGCTGATTTCTAGGTGCTTTAGCAGCTCCAGCTAATTCCTCTCATGAAAATGCTCTGCTCATGCTGAAATAGCTCCAGCATCACATGTTCAGGCTTCCTTATAGACAAGAGTTCACAGCACAAAAAAGCAAGTGTGTTGATTAGGTGGTTCTATACATCTATTTTCCACACAGTGGTGTTGCTAATGTAGGAGAGGAGATAGTTAGGGCACATGTAACAGTTTTGCCCATCTAAGGCAAAGCAGATAATGCTCTTTCATGGCTTCTAAAAATTCCTGCATGAGATGAAGACATACTGGAAATGTCAAGTGTTTGTTCATTTTCATTCTGTGGGGAAGAAAAAATGATGACAATGCCATCTGTTAGATGATTTGAAATTCCACATTAAATGGTGGAACAAACCCTGAAACCATCCAAAGACCTGCTTTATCATTCCAAAGTGGGAGCAATGGATAAGAAGAAGGAAAATAGCTGCATTTCCTGCATGCAACTGGCAGAACACACTGTAATTAGCAAGGCAACATTTAGTAACAAAAAGCAGAGTCCAACTGATGTTAATGGGCTGAATGGTCTTTCTGTTAATGCATTTTGTAGTAGATTTACTCTCTAGAGCACCAACAGCTTTCTGAGTATCAAGCATGTTGAGGTTATGGATCTGAGAAATATGATGGTGGCAAGATGTTATTGACATTTGCTGATCTGAACTGGGCTAAAATGGAGGAGTTCTGATCCTCCAAAGCTGACAGCTCTGCCAAAGCAAGACTGCAGGAAATCAGAGCTGCATAATGGCAGCATTATTTGCTGTGAACTCTGTAGTTCTCTGATTCAGTCAGGGCATTACTTATCATGTGAGTTTAAAAAATAAAAAGGGAGAATCATAGAATCCCAGCCTGGTCTGGGTTGGAAGGGACCCCAAGGATCACAGAGCTCCAACCCCCTGCCACAGGCAGGGACACCAACCTCAGGCCTGGAGCTACACAAGGTTGCCCAGGGCCCCATCCAATCTGGCCTGGAACACCCCCAGACACGGGGCACCCACCCCCTCTCTGGGCAGCCTGTTCCAGCCCCTCACCACTCTCTCTGCAAAGAACTTCCCCCTAAGATCCAATCTAACCCTTCCCTCCTCCAGCTTCACTCCATCCCCCTTGTCCTGCCAGTCTCTGCCCTTGAATAAGCTGATTCCCTCCTGTGTCTCTGCTCCCTTCAGGCACTGGCAGGCTGCAATGAGGTCCCCCCACAGCCTTCTCTTCTCCAGGCTGACCCAGCCCAGCTCCCTCAGCCTCTCTCCAGAGGGGAGCTGCTCCAGCCCTCTGAGCATCTCCGTGGCTCCTCTGACCCCTCTCCAACAGCCCCACATCTTCCTTGTGTTGGGCCCCAGCTCTGGACACAGGATCCAGCTGGGGCCTCCCAGGGCAGAGCAGAGAGGGACAATCCCCTCCCTGTCCCTGCTGCCACCCCTCTGCTGATGGAGCCCAGGATCCCATCACCCTTCCCAGCTGCCAGAGCCACTGCTGGCTCATGTTCAGTTCCTCACCCCCCATGACCCCCAGGTCCTTCTCACAGGGCTGCTCTCCAGGAGCTCTTCTCCCAGTCTGTATCTCTGGCTGGGATTCTTCCAGCCCAAGTGCCACCCCTGACCCTTGGCAGTGTTGAACCTCATTAGGTTCCCCTGGGCCCATCTTTCCAGCCTGTCCAGATCCCTCTGGATGGCTCCTTTCCTTCTAGCTCATCTGGGCTATCACAGATACACATAAACCCCTCTGCCACGAGTCAAAGGCTCTGGCCCATGGGATACATTAGCAGATCACTCCATATCACCCAGACAGGAAGTGCTACAGCCCAAAATTCCACACGTGTTTATTCTGGTATCTGCAATGAAAGAGACAACTCAGTGGCATCCAACATTTTCTCCTGAATAAGAAGCATCCTGGACCCCAGAGTCTGCTCCCTGCCCTGCACTGCTCTCTTCTGCCTCTCCTGCCAGTACTCCTGCTGTGAGCTCAAGGAACTGCCCAGCCTCTCTTGCACAGCCCAGTGTGTCCTTGCTTTGTCCTGTCCTGCAACATCATTATTATTGGAAAGACTTACACCACCAAGCAAGGTTATTTTTTGGCCAATATCTTTCCAGTCAGTCTGAGTTCATGAGGCCAGAATGGTATGAATGAAACAAGCATATCTATCACTCAGCACTGATAGACAAGCACAGTTAAAGCAATGATGGCTTCCTTGATAGAATTGCTCTGAAATGACTTCATTAGCACATGGAATGTTCTAATTAGTATTTAAAGCCAACTAGGAGCACGTGTCAAATACCAGCCTAGCTTTCAGATGACTAAGGACCAATGCCAACATAATTCTACAGAATGTCCACGTGGTTGTACAATAACCAAAAGCAGTTGAAAATAGGTATTTTCACCCATTTTCACCCAAACATGTTCAAGAAAACCTGTAAATTGAAGCCACTTAACAACAAGTCTGAGCACAGCTAAAAAACATTCCATTAACCAATGAAAAGCAGCTGTTTTACATAAAATTTCCTCTATATTTTTTAGCAAAAAAAGCTCAACTCCTCAGGTAAACAAAGAACTTCTCTGAAAACTGCAGTAAAATTGAAATCAAAGTAACATTGAGTCCTATTTGATTTTGTTTGCTTTCAGAGACATAATCATTAAAACTGAGAAGTGCCTTTTCCATGATTGGTGTTTACACTACAGTAACACTTAGAGAGGCTTAGAAGGATTCGCAGCCTCATTGTGCTAGTGTTCTCTGCACATGTAACAAAAAGTTCCTCCTCTAATGAGTTTATACTCTTGGTTAATGAGAAGTAGCTGAAAGAAGTAAAATGAAGTTTAATTACTTACACATTTCATGGGAGAGCAAGACTGGGAGTCAGGAGTTTGGGCCTCAGTCCTGGCTCTGGAGTGGAGCATTTATCTATGGAACTGTAAGGTGAGGAAAATGTTTCCTTAGCTTAGTCCCTGCCTAGCAGGAATAATCATCAAAACCATGTAAAACACTCTGAAGAGGAAGAGTGCATGGTTATCAAGAAACTTTCAGAATTCATCTCTGTTCCCTTTCTTTACACCCCAAAACAGCACTGAGGCCTCTAAAACCCAAAAAGTAGTATCTGTACCTTCCATAGCATTGTTCTTCAAATGATTTCAAAGTGCCTCACAATAAAAAAAGGCCACAATCCCCAGACCCACAGCACAGCATGCAATTGTACAGGGTCCCTCTGACATGCTGCACAGAGCAGGGAAGCAGGCCTCGCCTGTCTGAAAGCTAGGCCTCCATTTGGCACAGGCTCATACTGGTCTTTAAGTATTATGAAACAGCTCTAGTTTGATACCCCAGGAAATTCTCTGTATACTTATCAACTCCATGGAAATCCCCCCAAGAAAAAAAGAAAGGGGGTGGAGTGGGGGGTGGGAGTACAAACTATGCTCAGCTGTCTTACTGGGAAGTTTTACCAGAGCTCCTCCAGTGGCTTGCTTTTTAAATTATCAGCTTCCAGTTTAGGAATAGATTGTGTCCAGTTTGTCATACAGGCTCTGTGATAAGCAAAATACTGGGCAGATCACCCTTCAGACCTGTGAATTCTCCAAGGCAGTGGTTTTGTGATTCTGAGAAGCAATGAGAGCTTTCAAGGCCTGCTGAAGCTTGTGGGAAGTCCAGGTGCTTGGCACAAAGCTGGCCAGAGCTCTATGTTTTTAAAATAAAAATAACTGCATGATACTTCCACTCCATAATCTCTGATAAAGCCTTAAATTCCATTCCCTGCCACTAAGAATAATGTTTCCATAATTCTTATTTGGGTAATAATGTGTTTACAAGTTGTGACCAAACATCCCCCGGCGTGTTAAGATTTGGAACTGTAGCCCAACCAAAGTCAACACTAAACAGGAAGGCATGAGAAAAAATAGAAATACAGTTTAAATTATACAGCTCTTTTAACAGCACTGTGGCTGTGTCAGACAAGCCTGTGCAGCCCCTTCGAAAAACAGAGGGATAGATTCAGCCTTCTTTCATCTTCAAATAGCATCAGTGATCACAGCCCTGAGGTAAGGCCAAGAGTTACAGAATCACTGAATCACAGAATCTTAGGGGTTGGCAGGGCCCTGGAGAGCTCCTGGGGTGCAACCCCCTGCCAAAGCAGCTCCCCAGCTCATACTGCACAGGTCGGTGTCCAGACGGGGCTGGAATCTCTCCAGAGATGGAGATTCCACACCCCCTGGGCAGCCTGTCCCAGGGCTCTCTCACCCTCACTGGGGAAAAGTTCTTCCCCATGGTGCTGGGGAACTTCCTGGGCTCCAACTTGCAGCCATTGCCCCTTGTCCTGTCCCCACAGACACTGAAAAGGGGCTGGCCATTCCCCCTGCAGCCCATCCTGCAGATATTGATCAACATTCATAAGGTCCCCCCTGAGTCTTCTTCTCTCCAGGCTGAACAGCCCCAGCTCACCCAGCCTTTCCTCCCAGGGGAGATGCTCCAGGCCCTTCAGCATCTCCTCAGCCTCCTCTGGACTCTCTCCAGGAGATCCCTGGCTGTTTGATCCCAGGGAGCCCAGCACTGGACACAACACTCCAGGTGGGGCCTGAGCAGGGCAGAGTAGAGGGGGAGGATCACCTCCCTTGACCTGCTGGACACACTCTTCCTGATACATCCCAGGATCCCATTGTCTCTCTCAGCCCCAGGGCACACTGCTGGCTCATGGCCACCCTGTCACCCACCAGCACCCCCAGGTCCTTCTCCACAGAGCTCTTTTCCAACAGGTCATCCCCCAGCCTGTACTGATACAGTTGGTTATTCCTCCCCAGGTGCCAGACTTTACACTTGCCCTTGTTGAATTTCATTAGGTTTCTGGTTAGAAGGTCTATTTGGCTTCCAAGGACGAGATGCATGGCAGAAAGTGTGTCTCTATGTAATTAAACATGACTGGCAGTCATTCATACACATTGCAACCTTCTGGCAGCTATTCCTTCTGATGACCCAGGACCTGTCAAAGAGCAAGACCCGAAAAACAAAAGGTACACAAATGGTCTTTGCCTTCCACCCTCATCTAAATGAGAAATGGAATTTGGCCCATGGACATATTGTCCTCTCTTCAAGTTTAATCTGAACCATGTGAAAGGAGTAGTATTTAGGACCTCTACTGGCAGCAAGTTCATGCATGTAATTCTGGAAACTATATTCTTTTTACTTATATTAACCTTTCCCTTAAGCAACAGAAACCAATGTTCCCATCTGTCAAGTTCATACATAAGTATATTGAAGAATAAGCCTAAACTCATTTTAATCACTTCCAAGATATGCCAAGCAATATAAAGGATTAAATATTTCATATTATCCTGGGGCCATTTCAGACCCCAATCAGAAAAACAGCACTGAAAACAGCCATTGCTTCAAAAAGACCTGACTGTTCAATTCGTTCTGTAGCTGGGAAGTGCAGCAGACATAGGTGGGAGCCCCTGTGGAACCATTCAGACTGGGTCTCCACACATGTTTCAACAGAAGGTTCTCTATGGCTTTTTGGTGGTTCTGTTGCATTTGGGACAGAAGGTGAGTTTCCTGGTTCCCAGCATAAATGCAGCAATTTGGAGAAGCCTACCAAAGCAGACAGGAGGTTTTTAAAGCAGGATTATGGTGTGTCATTTTTAAACTGCTCTGGTGAGAGCACAACTGCAGTCACCAAGCTGTAAAGCTCCCGACTTGCTTTAATCTGTGCCCTAAGAGTGCCCAAGCACACACTTCCAGAACGTCTCTTACTCAGAGAACACAGAGAGCAAGTAGGCAGACTCCACCTGTGTAAAGCAAGTTGTTTATAACAGAGACATTTAAGGCCTAGATTCTCTGCTATGCCTAATAAGGCAATTCCTTATGATAGATCTGGGCCATCCTGGGCCGTGGCAGAGGCAGGAGCAGCCTCAGCTCTTCTGGTCACATCATAAACCAGCTAAACTCAACGTAAGCACGAAGTATAGTGCCAGAAAATCCCCCCTTCCATTTGCTTTCACTGGTACCAAGTGGGAAGATGAAGAGGAGGCCAGAAACACAGGCTCTGTGCCAGCTATCAGTTGTCTGTGCTAGAAAAACATTTTCTTGGGAACTTCCATGCTATTCTGGATCCTGTGTGCTGGCCTGGTGGTACAAATAGGAATCTTGGCCTTCTGTTTCTGCATGCTAAATTTAACTGCATCTCTAATTGCCTTAGTTTATTTTTAAGCCTTTCTTGAGTTGAGGCAGCAGGTTCATTAAGTACAAGAGATTTTAATCTTGTTTCAGGACCTCATTAAATACCTCGCTGCAAAGAAGAAAGGAGGAATCCAGGGGCCATCTGCTGGCTGCTCAGCACAGCACTGCTGCCACAACCCCGCCGCCGGTCCGGGAGCCTAAACACCCAGGGCGAAGGGAGCCCAAACACCCAGGGCAAATGAAGCCCAAGGCAAATTCAGCTCTGATGCTAGAAAAAAAAATATAGTGTAGGAAATACTTTGAAATTATTACAATTAATGGGCTTTATAAAAACTGTAATAAACTAACAGTAAGGCTAAATGCTGTGTTGGGTTACAATCACACAGGTGCAAACGTAGCAGTTGGTGTGGTTCAGTGTAAATTGAAACATTTGCTCACAGGGTGATTTACACTTACCAGATCAGTTGTAGAGTAATACAGATAGAGAGAAAGTCAATTACTGTGTCACAAGGTCATTATAACTGAAGACTTAACAGCTTTCCTCAGCTTCTCCAAATAACTACATTGCAGCACTTTGTTGGAGATAAACTGACACTTAGAATCATAGAATCATAGAATGGCAAGGGTTGGAAGGGACCCCGAGGATCATAAAGCTCCAACCCCCTGCCACAGGCAGGGCCACCAACCTCAGGCCTGGAGCTACACAAGGTTGCCCAGAGCCCCAGCCAACCTGGCCTTGAACACCCCCAGACACGGGGCACCCACCCCCTCTCTGGGCAGCCTGTTCCAGCCCCTCACCACTCTCTCTGCAAAGAACTTCCCCCCAATATCCAATCTAACCCTTCCCTCCTCCAGCTTCACTCCATCCCCCTTGTCCTGCCAGTCTCTGCCCTTGAACAAGCTGATTCCCTCCTGTTCCTCTGCTCCCTTCAGGCACTGGCAGGCTGCAATGAGGTCCCCCTGCAGCCTTCTCTTCCCCAGGCTGAACTAGCACAAAGCCTATGCTTTTCACAGCTGGTGGATCAAGGCCTTGTGTGCTCTTTCTACTGAGCCATGAATTCCAGTCTTACAGTTCTTTTCCTTGACACATTTTCCAAACAGCAGTAAAAATGGAGAATGTTTCTATACTGCTTAGGACATCACCTAAGTGTGTTCATGTAAGGAGCTCTACAACCGAGTTGGTGAGATGTCCCAGAACCTGGGAGCCAGGACCCAAGGCAACATCCTTGAAGAGCCCTTTGTGCTCAGGTGACATGTAAGAAAAAGGCAGTTTCCAATGTTGATGCTAATGCCACAGCCTTAAAAAGACCCAGACACCCCTGCAACAGTAATGGAATTCAGAGACACCTATTTTAGCAAGACAGGTAAAGAATCAAAAGCATTTCACTGACAACAGTGCAGATCAAGGCACCCACTAGAAAAAAACCCACCCCATACAGGGCTAGTAATTGAACTAAAAATACTTCTAACAAGTTTTGGAATCAATCTCTGCTCTCTGTCACACTGTGCTAATCCAGGGCAGCTGTCACTGTGAGCAAACATACAGCGCTGCAGTGTTTGCCTCGGTGGGAAGTACAACCCAGGAGTTCAGTCAGAGATCTTCCCAGAGGAGTGGTAGCACATCAAAGGGTGCATAAGGCTTTAAAGGGGCAAGGAAAGATTTTGACCCTAGTATATTGATAATTTTAGCTTTTGTGGGAATGCAAGCAGAAAATCTTTTCATTGAGAATTTTACCTGAGATCAGGGAGCTGAGTCAACGGTGTAGGAATATAAAAGACCCCCCCCCAATTCTGACAGAAAGGTTATAGAGTCTGTGTTTTCAAGATAGAAAAGATATCTGTATAATACATTTGTTAAGCTAGAATGACTTGGTTGCATGCCTGGATATTTTTGTTTTGTAAGCCAGCTGTATGGCTAAGCTGCACTGAGATGATGACCATGGTAATGTAATTACTAATACAAGGTTAGCCAAAGTGATTGTGGAGCCAAGAAAAATGAGATGTCTCAGTATGAGTCAACACATTCATTTCCCAAACAGTTTGGCTGTACAAGGTAGATAAAACAGTGTTTATAAGGGACTGGTAACAAGGTGGTTCCTAATAGCTTTTGAACTACATTATCTTGTTCTGCCATATCATGATAAAGCAAGAGAGGCTTCAAGCTGAAGCCTGTTGGAAATACCTATTTTGTTCCAATCACAGAGCTTAATAAAAGCTAAATGCTATTTGCTGTCTGTTAAACTAAGCCCATAGCTGGATGTGAAGTATCATGGCCGCAAGCACCACCCCTGCAGTGGTTTAGCAACCTGTGTTCAGGACCAGTTCCAACACAAGCTCAGGCATGTCATTTCACACGAGTGCTATGAAGCCCCTGCTGTGTCCTTCCCCCCTTCACCTGAGAGCAGCATTGAAGCTGAGACCCCTGCCCTCGGTCCTTGACTGAGCTACACTGCAGCTGTACCTCTGCCTGGCCACCTCACCCATCTGAACCCTGCCCTTAACGAACTGATTGGACTTGGTGGCTTGATCTCCCACCTACTTCACCACCACAGACTTCCTGGGTGATCACCGGCTACTGGCTGACCCTGTGTCCTGTCACTGGCCCCAGTCCTGGCCCTGATGTGACTTCCCAGCCTTAATCTTGGACCTATCTCATTACCACACACTCCCCAACTGATTACCTTTACTACACCTGCCCTGTTTTTCTTGTCTGGGCCTCTAGAGGGATCTGGACAGGCTGGAAAGATGGGCCCAGGGGAACCTAATGAGGTTCAACACTGCCAAGGGTCAGGGGTGGCACTTGGGCCAGAGGAATCCCAGCCAGAGATACTGACTGGGAGAAGAGCTCCTGGAGAGCAGCCCTGTGAGAAGGACCTGGGGGTCATGGGGGGTGAGAAACTGAACATGAGCCAGCAGTGGCTCTGGCAGCTGGGAAGGGCGATGGGATCCTGGGCTCCATCAGCAGAGGGGTGGCAGCAGGGCCAGGGAGGGGATTGTCCCTCTCTGCTCTGCCCTGGGAGGCCCCAGCTGGATCCTGTGTCCAGAGCTGGGGCCCAGCACAAAAAGATGTGGGGCTGTTGGAGAGGGGTCAGAGGAGCCACGGAGATGCTCAGAGGGCTGGAGCAGCTCCCCTCTGGAGAGAGGCTGAGGGAGCTGGGCTGGCTCAGCCTGGAGAAGAGAAGGCTGTGGGGGGACCTCATTGCAGCCTGCCAGTGCCTGAAGGGAGCAGAGACACAGGAGGGAATCAGCTTGTTAAAGGGCAGAGACTGGCAGGACAAGGGGGATGGAGTGAAGCTGAAGGAGGGAAGGGTGAGATTGGATATTAGGGGGAAGTTCTTTGCAGAGAGAGTGGTGAGGGGCTGGACCAGGCTGCCCAGAGAGGGGGTGGGTGCCCCGTGTCTGGGGGTGTTCCAGGCCAGGTTGGATGGGGCCCTGGGCAATCTTGTGTAGCTCCAGGCCTGAGGTTGGTGTCCCTGCCTGTGGCAGGGGGTTGGAGCTCTGTGATCCCTGGGGTACTTTCCCACCCATGCCATTCTATGATTCTATGTGGGACTGCATTTCTTGCTGGTGAGGTCCCTGCCCCTGCCTGCTTTGCTGTCACCTCCAGCTCCTGGCTTATCTTCCCTTTGAGTAACCTGCTTGTGCTGCTCCCAGCCATAAAACTCCAATAAGAGCTTGGTAAAAGTAACAGCTGTTTTCTGGATCTCATCTAATGGGAATGTGATATGGAAATCAACATTAGTACTAAGCTACTCTATCATAATACACAAAATGAATGACAGATAAACCCCATTTCAACATCCTCCACTTAACAGGTTCACACACTGCACAGCATTCCTCCTTTGTCTCCCTTGTCAGTAACTCTCTGCTCAAATACTGAAACAAACACTGGGCATTTTACTCTAAACCCTCTAACTCACCCTGAATTTAAGCAGGGATCACATCACCACTCTGCTGGCTTGCAGCAGAACTGCAGATGCTTAAATCACTTCTGAATTAGATCCAAAGGTTAAATGTGGTTGAGGAGCCCATTTCCAGGGTCAATCCAGGACAGTCTCCAGTTTCACTGAATGGTTGGGTGGTGGTGAAGAGCAGAATTATTTTTTTTTAAATCAGGCTCTTTTTTGAGCTGTTCAAGAAAGACCAGAGCCAGCCACCAAGATAATCCAAGGACTGGAGCAGCTCTGCTGTGAGGAGCAGGCTGGGAGAGGTGGGCTGGTTTGGCCTGGAGAAGAGAAGGCTCTGGGGAGCCCTTATTGCAGCCTGCCAATCACCAAAGGAAGGGGCTCCAGGAAAGCTGAAGAGGGGCTCTTCATCAGGGGTACAGTGATAAGGAGTAACTGAGAGAGGTGAGATTTAGACATTTGAAAAAAATCCTTCCCAGGGAGGGGGGAGGCCGTGGCACAGGTTTCCCAGAGAAGCTGGGGCTGCCCTGGATCCCTGGCAGGGCTCAAGGCCAGGTTGGATGGGGCTTGGGGCACCCTGGGCTGGGGAGGGTGTCCCTGCCCATGGCAGGGGTGGCATTGGGAGGGCTTTGAGGTCCCATCCCACCCAAGCCAGTCTGAGATTCTATGCAGTTTTGAGAAGAGGTGGGCCAGATTGCAGAAGTGTTCAGATACCTGAAGGCACAGACTGGACACACACAATTCTCAGCATGAACCCACTGATTTCTAGGGGAACTTGGTACTTGCAAATAGCACTGGCCATATCAGCCCCTTCTTGAGATGCTCAAGTAAGACTAAGAACTACCTTTCAGCCAAAGTTACATGCCCTGTTTTGAAAGGGTTCTTCCCAAACTTGATTCTCACTTCTATCAGTACTTCCCACAGAGTGAAGCTGAGTACAGACTTTGACTGAACTAGGTTAAAGAGAAGAAAAAAAGCCAGCAGCATTAAACCTGGATTTCAGTGCTTCCAGACAAGGATTCTACTGTCACCCTAATGCAGCTTTTTTCATTCCCTTTGCATTTCTTTCCCAGCACCTCAGCTACAGTAATTGCAGTTTCTAAACTTTCTCTCTGATTATTATTCAGTTCAATTATTTATGTACATTATAAATGGTCAGAAGAATTCTGGAAACTATGACAAGTGTTCCAGATCTGAACATCTATCATTGCCAAAACAAAGGACTTGAAAAACAAATTTGAAAGGGTGCTACTCTGTCAAACACTGTGGCTTGTTCTTTGAATGTACATGTTTATATATAGATATTAGATATTGTCACTGACTTGACACAGCTGCCAAATTACAGCTTCTTTAGTTTTCTATGTCAAAACATCCAAGTTTTTCTGCCTTCCTGTGTGCAGCAAAGGGAAAAAAGAAAGAAAAACCTGCTCTAATTCAAAGAAAACACACTGCTGTCAAGATGAATTTCAAGTAATCTCATAAATGACTGTTGTGTTTGATAGATGATGCTGATACATTTCTTCATCCTTAATTTTAATAATGAATATTTCCAAAAAGAACTAAAAGAAAAGTTGCCCACAGAACACAGTTGTTATGGTTTGTGCTGATTTTGTTTCTACCAACAGCACCTTGGAAATTCAGGCAAGTTTCCCCTCAAGCTGACTGTCAGCTTAGGTACTGGTTAGCTGTTTCTGCAAGCATCAGAGGCAGATTAAACCCCAGGCTGGGTAGCTTATGCCACTGACTATGCTGCCACAACTAGCTGCAACACCATTAAAGCTATCACAGGTGTATTTACACTGGGGTGCAGTGACAGCAAGGCTGTGGTGCAGATACACCCTGAGGAGAAACCACAGTACCAAGCAGTTATCTTTGTTTGATTGGCTCCAGCACAGCAAATGTGGGAAATGCCCAAGATACAGACCAATCCAGCAATCACTTGGTGCATTCTCAGGAATGAGTTCACAAACTCATCTATTTCTGATGAGCAAGGAAGTGCCTGCATCTTACTATGAGCTAACTGGAATTTGGTGGGACCTCCCAGCAGAATGAGAAAATCTCAAGACTAGATTTGCCCCCTTCAGAACAGAGCTCTGAGCAGTGCACTGGCCTGGCCAGAGTGGGCTGAGAGAGAGGGAAATTCAGCCCTTGGTTTGTTAGTCCTGTCTTTCTCAGCAGTTATTAATCCAACATTAAATAAGTTTTTTATCTGTAGGAATAGACTAGTCAACTGCTTACAAACAGAATCACAGAACCACAGGGTTGGAAAAGACCTTTGAAGATCATCAAGCCCAACCATTCCCATCCTGAGCTAAACCAGATCCCTGAGCACCTCATCTCCCCTCTGTTAAACACCCCCAGGGAAGGGGACTCAGCCCCTCCCTGGGCAGCCTGGGCCAGGCCCTGACAGCTCTGCCAGGGAAGAACTTTGCCCTCCCATCTGCTCTGCCCCTGCCCTGGGGCAGCTGGAGCCCATTGCCCCTTGTCCCATCTCCTGGCCCCTGGCTGAAGAGACCATCCCCCACCTCTCTGCACCCTCCTGGCAGGGCAGGGGAGGTGGGGAGAAGGTCTCCCCTCAGCCTCCTCTTCTCCAGGCTCAACACCCCCAGCTCCCTCAGCTGCTCCTCAAAGGATTTGCCCTCCAGCCCCTTCCCCAGCCTGGTTGCCCTTCTCTGGACTCACTCCAGGACCTCAGTGTCCTTCTGATGGTGAGGAGCCCAGAACTGGACCCAGCACTTGAGCTGCAGCCTCCCCAGTGCCCAGTCCAGGGGCACAATGACTTCTCTAGACCTAATGGCCAAACAAATCAGAATGGTCCATCCCCTGGTTAGTGCTGTTAGCTCTTATAACTTTTATACTGAATGAGGACCTTTATTATTTCTATTTGCATAAGTAAATCATTATGATGGACTCAAATTCCAGAGTTTCCCATCTCCTCTTACCTCCTCTCAGCTGGCCTTGTGTTTAGTGAAACCAATGCAAGGACAAATGAGAGCTACATACACAAATCTCCCCAGGAGAAAAGAAGCCCTGTCCTCTGAGCCACACTGCAGGCTCTGGGTAAAAAAAAATAATCAGGATAATTTCATACTCAATTAATCATGGCATCAGTCAAAAGCAAAACCTATTCCTAAACCCACAGTCCTTCAAATACACCCACAAAACTGAAACACATCACTGGTAGGGCCTGACAACCAGACAGGACTCAATAAAGACTTTGCTTGAGAAGTATGTCAGAAAATATATTTAACTTCTTAGAAAAAAGTTAGGAAAAAATCACATGTGAAAGCCTGGCTGCTGTGAAGCAGAACACACTGAGCCAAGTGACTTCAGAGCAGCCCTGGGAGAAGGACCTGGGGGTCATGGGGGGGGAGAAACTGAACATGAGCCAGCAGTGGCTCTGGCAGCTGGGAAGGGCGATGGGATCCCGGGCTCCATCAGCAGAGGGGTGGCAGCAGGGCCAGGGAGGGGATTGTCCCTCTCTGCTCTGCCCTGGGAGGCCCCAGCTGGATCCTGTGTCCAGAGCTGGGGCCCAGGACAAGAGAGATGTGGGGCTGTTGGAGAGGGGTCAGAGGAGCCACGGAGATGCTCAGAGGGCTGGAGCAGCTCCCCTCTGGAGAGAGGCTGAGGGAGCTGGGCTGGGTCAGCCTGGAGAAGAGAAGGCTGTGGGGGGACCTCATTGCAGCCTGCCAGTGCCTGAAGGGAGCAGAGACACAGGAGGGAATCAGCTTGTTCAAGGGCAGAGACTGGCAGGACAAGGGGGATGGAGTGAAGCTGGAGGAGGGAAGGGTTAGAGGAGATATTAGGGGGAAGTTCTTTGCAGAGAGAGTGGTGAGGGGCTGGAAGGGGCTGCCCAGAGAGGGGGTGGGTGCCCCATCCCTGGGGGTGTTCAAGGCCAGGTTGGATGGGGCCCTGGGCAACCTTGTGCAGCTCCAGGCCTGAGGTTGGTGTCCCTGCCTGTGGCAGGGGGTTGGAGCTCTGTGACCCTTGGGGTCCCTTCCAACTCACACCAGTCTGGGATTCTATGATTCAGCAAGCCAGGACTCCTGCTATCCCCTGAGATATAAGGTCTGGTGGGCAGCACTCCCATACAGGAAAGATGAGAAAAATGCTATTAGCATGAGACAAGAGCTGTCAGACTGCTTATCTCCTCAGGTGATGGTGCTCTGTAACAAACAGGCTCTAAATAACACAATGAAAAGGACTTTAGTTCCAGGATCAGACTTGCACTTGGCCAGGAAGCAATGGTGAGAAGGACAGTCCCACACTGAACTACTAACCATGTGGAACAGAACAGGGGTTCTCTCTGCCATGGGCTGCATTCCAGTTACTGAGTGCTGAGGCCTCAGTCTCTCCAGCTGCTCCTGGAATCTGTGTCTCTCTCTCATCTGTTCTTCCTTTTGGGATAGCTCTCTCTTACTTTCTTCTGTCCTGAAAAATACACAGATTCTGCTTTGCTTGAGCTTTCCACTTGGGAGAAAAAGCACTCTTGTTCATCTGTTGGCATTTATTTTTCCTTATATTTCTACCACACACTTGAGGGTGAATCATGACAAGCTAGGCTAAAATAGACCCAGAAAGTGTTTGTGAGGGGACACAAGGACTTGTCATTGGAGAAAATCATCTGTCAGAACCATAAAAAGTCCCAAGAAAAGGAGCAGACCTCAAACCTTTAAGTGGCAACAATCTATTTGGAGACCAAAACTCCATTAAGCAGAGGTGTGTTTGTGATGTTTCCCTCCCTGTCTCCACTCCAAGACTCTCAGTCTAACTCCATTTCCTTTCCTATCTGCTACAATACAGGGACAAGTTTCCCCTGAACCACAGCCTCCCATCTTTCTGTATTTTGACATCTGCAAAAAGATTTCATTTGCCATTTCCATGGCAGATATTAAGTTCAATTTCTTCTGAATCCTTCCAGCCCTGGGTGCCCTGACAATAATTAGAATAGCAAGAAAGAAACCTGAAATTCATTAAAATCATTGCCAGCTATTACTCAGCAACAATAAATAACACAGACTCTTGCCAAGCCATCTATCTGCAGGCTAACAGGTAGACAAAATGGACTTTTATAGAACTGATGGAAGCAATGAGCTTTAATGTCAGGAATCCCACAGAGGAGAAAAAAAGCCCTGCAACCAACCATCTGCCATTTAAACCATGTACACAGTAGCTGAAGTGTCTGAGAGGCAGGGTAGGCAACTGTTTAACACTGAAAAAGTAATAGTCTCTGGAGCAGGCAGATTCTAATTCTTTTAAGGGCTCATATGTCAAAGTCAAAATGTTAAATTTCACTCTGAAAATAGCAGGCAGAATATAACCTTTGAGAAGTCAGGATAATGGAACTTCCCCCAAATAGCTGGGCAGGTGCATAAGGCAACCACCTCATTTCACTTTAAAATTAGACCTTATGCAGAATACACTATGTGAAACCAAGCCCAAAGGGGCAGAGGCCCAAATAACTCTGCTATTCCCTCAACCAATAGCTGGTGGGTTTTTAAAAGCTTTCCAAGATATTCCTGTGGTATAACCTGTTCCTCAGGAGTATACTTTGTCACTCTAAATTCTTGCACTTTCCTTGATGTCAGAGCCAGAATTGTTTTGTTTGGGGGAACAGTTAAAAAGGGAAACAAAAATCATCTTCCAGTTTGTAAAAGGCATTTTATACTGAGAAACAGAATCAACGATTTTCCATGTGTCCTGGGAATATGACAAGAAATAAGCTGAAATTTGAGGTAGAATAATTTAAACTTAAGGAAAAGCTTTACAATTGTAAGGATAATTAAGCAGCAAAATGTACTACCTGGGGAGTCAAGGAATCCTCACCATTGAGAATTTCAAGACCAAGCTATACATAAAATCTGCAGGAAAGGGTAAGATTTTACCTCACTCTCTATTGGTACAGGGAGACAGACCCATCCAGACCTAAGAGGTTATGTTTAGTACATCCCATTCCCATCCTTCATAAAGGATATCAACACCATGTTATCTTCTTCTTACATAGAGTAAAACCTAAATAGCTCAATTTACTATGTCAGAAGTGCCACGACACATCTAATCCCAGGCCAGTTCTCTGATCTGCTAAGTCTGGCTCCTGCCAAAAGTTTAAGTAATAGTGGCCATGCTGGGCTGTCTTCCTAGGTAACAAAACCAGGCACATCCTTTTGCCCCACCTTACAGATGGGATAAGGAACATTCTTTAATCTTAGACAATTACATAAACCATAATCAAAAGCACCAATGTCTTTTCTTGTGTGATACCTTGGCAATTCTGTTGTAATTAGAAGAGAGTCTGGAGCATTTTCTGAATGTGGAACCTTCTCAGCTTGTGGGTTTTTTTCTTCTTCTATGCCAACTCCATTGTCCCCATGGCTTGATGAAGAGGTATTTTGTTTCTCTGGTTTCAATCTCACCAGTGTCTCAGCAGTCACCTGATTTGTCTCTTGCCTCACATTAAAGTCTTGGTTTTGACTGATCTTAGAGGAACTTCTCTCTTCCAGACTTTCTGGATCCTGTTTTAGGTCTTCCCATTTTTCAACCTGGGTGGATGTTTTATGTAGAAGCTCTGAGGTTTCTTTTCGGGCTGCATGGAGTTGCTGCAGCAGCCAGCTTTTCCCTGAGCAATTCCTCCTGCAAAGAACATACAAACCTGATTTAATCAAGGTAGAGTGTTATATGAGTAAATTCAAACTCTGAGGAACTTCCCTTCGAGTGACAGCTCTAAACAAGGACTGGGTGTCTACACAAATAATGGTTATCAATAATAGTGGCACCAGCACACAGGCAACAGAACATGAAACCAATCTTAGTGACAATTTACTTACCCCTTCTGCAATTTCAGGCATAACAAACACCTATTAGAAGAACCCTGAACAAATGTAATGTCACAGAAATTAGAATCTAGAGATCTTTGTCCCCTTTGGATACAGGGGTTAGGATTCAAATACATACAGAAGAAAAGTTCTTCTCATAATTCTTAGGATTTTTGAGTGTTTGATTTCATTTCATCCATCTCCTCCAAGTTAATGAGATTGATGAACTGTCAGTGACCACACTGTAGTGTGATGGTGTTGTGTTGTGAGAGGTGGTAGCATGACACAAGGGGCAGGTAAGTTACTCTGTCATGCAGTTCTGTTCAACCACAGGTCTCAAGTTGTCTGCTACAGGAAGACTACCATCAATTTGTAGTTCATTGGGAGATGAAGAGCAAGTCATCTACCTTAATTTAGTGGTGGCTGAAAAGTACATGGACTGAGTACCGGTGTTGGGTACCGATGATGTGATGTGGTATCCATGAATATGCAGCTTCAGTAAAGCTCTCAGAACAAAAGGGAAACAGATGGAGAGTATTCCTCCTCCTGCCATCCTATCCAGAGCCATCAAATCAACATCGATGGCTGGGCCATGAAGGAGTAAGCCTAAGCAGTGGCAATTCTGGGAGAGCTTCCTGTGCTGGAGAGCAGTCTCATGACACAGTGCTAGAGATGGAACCAACTCCCTGCATATTCCAGGGAAAAAAACCCAGCATATTTTCTAGGCTAAGTGCCTGGAGACCAGGACAACTAGCCCTCCAAGGCCTAATACATAGGCATCTTGTACTACAGAATATGGGATTAATAATCCCATCCAGGTAAGAGAAAACCTGATAGTAACTCCTCATGAGATCAGGCCCTTACCCTGCTGAGACCATGAGTCTTTCTTCTTTAGAAACAGAACTGAGTAACATTTGCCAGGCATTTCATTTGCGTATGCTCTTTAACAACATTAAAGCAAATCAAAATCTAATCAACTAAACTCTGGTCTCCATCACTCCAGATTTACAGTGATGCAACTTCTGTGTTTGCATCAGTGCCAGTGAGAGTTCCCCAAGCATCATCTTGTCCCCTGCTTTCTGCTGGCTTTGTGTTAGATGTTCTAAATGATCCTGAGTGTTCAGGCTCCATTCCTTGTCGAATCATTTATTATCATTTATTTTTTCCAATTACTCAAAAAAGAGTCAGAGTAATTGGCTGGCACAATCCAAATGTTATGCTTGTCCTCTGCACTGCTGGAATGTGAACTCACACACATCAGACTTCTAAATGTAATCCAGAGCATAAGTGCAGGAAGAGGTTTGAAGCTTGACATATTTGTTCCACGTTAAAAAGGTGTCTAAAAACCTATGGGTATGAATCAGGCCTGAGTTTAGCAACAGGAAAAGGCTGGCATCTGTGCCTGTTGAAGAATTTACAGTTCAGGATTCCATCCATCATTTCTCTCTCCTTTTCCCCTTCCTCCCTCTCCAATTAAGGAGAATTGAGAGCATCCCTGCCCACACATTGTATTCAATATTCTCTTTAGATCAACATCCATTCTAGCCTATTTTATTACTTCTAAAAATAAAGGTTTGTCTGAGTCAACACCCTACAACAACGTTTTCCAAGCTTAGTTCTGAGTCATTTAAAACCAGTTCTCACGTCACTCAAACATGTCTGGAGAACCAGTCAGGTTTCCCAGCTACCCAGGTCTATTCCATTTGTCTATTGAGCCTTTTCCATGCAGCTGCACAGCAGCAAGGTGCTCTACTGCCTCAAGCACCAACAGCTATTTTTCTGCCTTTGGTATCTTTATCATGCAACAGGAAAGAGTGATCTCCTGGTTCCAGGCTGAAGCACCTTCCTTACAGGACTTTTTTGCTAGGAAGACCAGGAATGAAGATATTTCATTATAGAAGGTCTTACTCTAATCAGTTTACTACTCTAAGTAGTTGAAGAAAAAAGTAAGTATTGTGGTATTTGAACTCTTACATTCTCTCTTCTGCTTGGTCCTTAATCATCATAGACTCTTCTTCATCAGAGCTGTCACTTGCACTGTGAAGCAGATTAGATCATATTAGGTAACTCTGTTCCAACTGGGTGTTGGCTTTTCATCACCATGATCAAAAAGGGAAAAATACTTTCAGGAAAGATTTCCAGGTGTTAAAGCCAGTTCTTCACACTATTCTAGCAAAAACAATTTAAGCAACTCCATCAAGATGCATTAGTCATTTATTAACTATTAGCTGTTTATTAGCTACAAGGTTTCTTCTGGTGATTGTTTTCTTCAACCACTTGCTGCAGCAAGAGAGCAAACATCTACCTCAGACACCATTAGCTCTAGGGGAAAGGACATGTTTGCCAAAATCTGCTGCAGATTGAGAAGAATTTGGCATCCCATAACTGACTATATAAGGTCATCTTACCATACAGGAGACAGAAATCAGCACCCACAGTTGCTTGCCAGGAATGTAGTCAAGGATGTCCATTTAGTACACAGTGCTGTCAGATTGCTAGCCCAACTCAGACAGCTCCAAGCACTGATTTGCAGTCCCTGCCCACTCTCTTATAGATGGAAGCTTTCTAAATGTTATTTCCTAGATGGTTTGCATGTCCTTTCTGTGCTGCCTGCATCCCCACAAGTTTACTTGTTCTGAGAGAAGTTGTTCTCTTCCTGAGAATCCATCTGTGCTCTGTGAGAGGCCATGCCTTCCTGCTAAGGTCACAGGGGTGGAAGAAAACACTTTGAAATTTCTATTTCACAAGTATGAGATTCAGAGAAAAGGTTTCAGTTTCCTACTTTTTGTTACTTACTTCTCACTACCAATAAAGCCAGGGTTTACCTTTGTTTCTCATTGGGGGATGTTGCTGGCTTCTGTGGTTTAGCATCTCTTAAATCCATGTAAACAGTTCCAGGCTCTGGCAGGCACTGTAATGTCACCACGTCCATCCTTGGAGAACTTTGGGAAGATGATGGGAAGGCAACGTTCCTAAGTACAGAAAACACTGTTTCAGCATGTCCTCTGCCTTAGCCAGACAAGGAGTCCTGCAGGGTGTGGATTATGATCAAAATTGGATTGTGAAAGGAGCTTTGTTCTTGGCAGATTCAAACTCTCCTTCTGCCTACTCTCCATCACCTTACAAACCTGAACTCAAAGATTCAGCTTCCCCCAAGGAATACAGATCACAGGCAGCATGATTCTTAAAACTGAGAATGTCAAATCACTCTCTAGAACAAAACTAAGCAGTTATGGTACCAAAGAGCTTACAAGTTTTAAGAGCTCAATATCAGGCAGTAAAAATGGGTCCCCTTTTCCTCTTGATGTTTTTTTGCAATTCCATTCTATTTTCCAGAGCTACAAAGTGCAAATCCCCTTCATGGCTCTCCCAGCTCTGGAAAAGTAACCTCATTGCTCCTTCCCCTTCACAGGCTTGTTTCACTTCTGCTTCCTCTGTGCTGCCATCATAGACTTTTGTTTCCTCCAAACAGTTTGGAAATCCACTTCTTCCACACAGAACCCTCCATGATGCACAGACAACTCCACTGATACCTCCATGAAAATTAGCCTGTATGCTTTAGCTACACTGAGGTACCAGTAAGAGACACCAGTGCACTAGATGACAAAATAGGTGGCCACAATATTCTGCTTAGCCTTCTTTCCCTGCCTTTCCCATTTGCCTCAAGTCTCATAAGATCTAGACAGAAGCAGTGGCTGATGCTAGTGTGGCAGGATACTGACTGCTTATCATCAAATGTAGATGAATGACCAGGTCTTCCTTTTTCTTTTAACATCCCCATAGCATATTCCAGTATTTATCAGCTTTCTGCAGAGGCTACAGAGAAAAGCACCTACAGAACACTGGGAGTTTCCAGGTATCCCCACTAGCAGTCAAGGTTACCTAGTGTACAGGACAGAAAAGGACCTACTTATTCTCTTGCTGTTGTGTAAAGGAGGAGAGCTTGAGTGATGGCCACCTGCAGTGTGGAGATGCTGTCCTGGACTGCCTGGCACACAGCTCTTCTAGCTTTTCCATGAGCTGGTTTTCAGACCTATTCCTGAAGGTCTCTATGGAAGAGCAACAAAAAGAATCACCAGTTGTGTTCTTCTGCCACAGGATCACCCAATACACCCTTCCCCATTTTCACACTGTCCCTTACTCTCCAGCCTGTCAGAAGGAGAATGATAAAGATCCTGTTATCTGGCTCTAACTCACTTCAGACCCCCATCCATCTCAGCCAAGTCACAGACCACAAAGCACTGGTTTCAAGCTCTGAAAGCAAGGTGAAATCTTGGGGGGAAGCTAATTAAAACAGTTGTAAAAAGCATCCAAAACCCCACTATGATTTCAACAGTCAAGATGCTGCTGCAGGGAATGACTTAAACACAGGAGCCTGAGCTTTATTTTTTAATAGACTTTCAAATTTGGTATTAATTTAGCAATGTTACCATGATTTGTTGAGGAGAAAGCAACTTCTGCAGGAGTGTTATCCTTCTGCTGCTCCAGCTCCTCAAGACTCTTGTGTTGATCCCATTTCTCAGTATTCTGAAAGAAGACAGCTGAAATGTAGCAGTCTTTTGGGTGTGAATTTTCCATCTCAAAAGTCCCTTTGACTCACATGACCTGTAGGAAGCCCAGGCTCCTCTGGCACATTCAGTCATACAAATGGCACACTTATCTCTAGTACCATGTCACCATCACCTGAGTAGATGAACCAGTGTGTCAGTCTGGACACAGCTGCTTCAGCAGGAGCCTCAATCAGCATGACTGACAAAAGGATCCTGAGTGTTTGAACACTGCCTCCCATCATTGCCAAGGCTCTGCACAGCTAGCACAGGGAAGTGCAGTACAATTACTAAGAGAAAGCAGTGAAGGACTGACTGATGCTCACTGCAATATATCAAAAGTAAGAGTATTTCCCCCTTCCCCACTTAAAAATCACCAGAACTTAGAACTACTCATGATTTTTTTTTAAAGGAAAAAGGTGGCTGTCAATTATGTCACAACTACAACATGCATTTCATATGACCACTCAAGAGCTTTAAAAAACCAGAAGCAACCTCCAAAAGCTGCAATTTCACTTAGTAAAAGCCTATCATCTTCCCCTCCCATTTAATACCCTTTGCAGATCCTTAAATCTTCACACATACCTGAACCATGATTAGATCTCATCTAATATTACAAGCTGCAGCTGATGAAAGGTAAAAGCCTGACAAGAGTCACAAGCTGAAGTCTTTCACACCAACACAAAGCTAATACTGGTGTAACAATGTGACTGAGGTGTGTTGGTCTGGAAGAGCAAAGACCCTCACAACTGAGTGCTGATTCACAGGTCAGTACAGGCACCAGTTTATCCAACAGCATGAAAAGAATGACAGGATATGCAGTTGCTTTAATTAAGATGCAGTTAGGAAAAGCTTTTTTCCCCAATAATAGTACATAAATACAAACCATTATAATAAAAAGATCAAACTACCATGTCATCTGCTGCAGTAAGGCTCTTTCCTCCTAATCCTGAACAGGAACAGCACTGCTGTGAGGTACAGTACAGGGTTCAGAAGAAACAGAAACAAAGCTCTGTACAATTCCATTGCTAACACACACAAAGGAACCTTAACATACCTGAAAAAATTGCTTTCAAACTGATCTGGTTAGAACCAAGAAGATACTGTCTGAGGTTTAGCAGCTTTACTTGGTGTCAACTGAGGTACTAGGTGGGCTGGGAAGCAACAACCAGCCCAAATCCAAACACACACTGTGCATACAAAGGACACAGGTTTGCTCCCCCTTTCTGAAAGGGAGAACACACTGAGCCTGGTCTCAGCACTCACTCAAAAGCAGCAGACTTCAGTTCATTGCAGTCAGTGCTATCAAACCAGTTCTGAATGGGAAATCAGGCCTCCTGAACTAATGGAGCAACTGACTTAAACAAGGCAAGATGGAAATTCAACTTAGAACCACTTGAAAGAGCTCCCCTCCAAAAATGGCATGATTAAATGATGCAGCATCATTTCAAAGCCCACCATGACAGTCAACATCTGCATTCTCTGCCTACACTGGAACCACTCTGACACCACAAAGTTTATTTCTGTGATTATAGATGGAAGGGGAAGTGAACATCTGTTCTCTGATTCTGCAGAAGGCTCTGAACAGAAACAAGTAGTTCATGTTCTCTGCTAATTAAGTCTAAATGACCTTATAACTCACTACAGTCAGCAGAGATCTGCTATTACAGCACTGAAGTGAACCACCTTTCCATGCTGGGGCCACACACTAGATAAGCCCACAAGCCACAGACATAAGAAGTGATTAAGTAGAAGTCATTCCAGAGTTCAGGAACAACCCTAACCACCTTCTCTTCTCACCTCCAGCATTACACCACAGTGCACAGCTTCCAAGATGCTGGAAGGCTGGAAAGCTCACTCTTTTGATCATAGAATCATAGAACCATAAGATGGCATGCGTTGGAAGGGACCCCAAGGATCACAGAGCTCCAACCCCCCTGCCACAGGCAGGGACACCAACCTCAGGCCTGGAGCTACACAAGGTTTGATGCAAAGTATGGCATCTCAGTTCTTCAGTAGGAGTCTGCAAGCAATGTGCTGTGCCCCCTACCCCACAAGCAGCACTCCCCAAGACCATTTATTAGGACCACTTACCTGCAGTGACAAATGAGTTAGTTCTTGAAGATGGTCATCTGAGGAGGCTTCTTCCTTAGCAACTCTTTCTACACTGTGGCTAACCCCACGTGAGGGAGATTTGACTCCTGGCTCTGGGTGGCCTGGTGATGGCTCCAGAATTACCTTGGAGAGTATCTTGGTCTCTATCAGCTTTCTTCTCTCTTTCTGATTGCTCAGCTCTTCCACAGACAATACAGTATTACACCACGAGTTCCCTCTTTCCCTGGCCTGTTTCCTGCTTGGTTCTTTCTCTTCAAGATGATGTGTGGAATCTGCAAGAGACTCATCAAGAGCAGCTCCCTTTTGTCTCAAAATACCTTCAGCACGGCTGGCAGGATGGGAAGTTACATCTCTAATCACTGGTACCTCTTCTTTTGCAATGACTTGGGCACCATCTGGTATTTTCTGGATGCCAAAACTTTCTAGATCTTCATTCCACATCTTCCATAGGTCTCTTTCTGTTTCCTGGGTTTGCTACAGGTAGAGAAAATAACTTGCATGCAGAAAGTCACACCTCCCTAAGCCTTAGAAGCTGACAGCAGACCAAAACAAAGTGATTGGCAGACAGCAGCTCCAACTCAGGCACCATCTGGTTACAGCACACACCATATCCATTATGGAAACAGTAAGACTGTTTACTTTTCAAAGTCTAACTTCAGGAAGTATTAAAACATCCTTGAAATGAAGTTGCCTTACACCTGCTCACTGTATGACATCTCTTACACAGAGATAAACACATGGGAAAGCAGTGCAGGAAGTTAGTCTTCCCATGACAAAACTTGCTGCCAGCTGCCTGGGATGGCTAATCTTCATCACTGCAGGCACAATAGAATCATTTTATGTCAGCAAAGCTGTATGAGGGATAAACTTCATACTTGTCCTCCTTACTACACTGTTCCAGCTAACCCTATGTTTTCTAGATACAGAAAATGGGGGCTGAAACTATTTCTCACCCTGAAAACAATCAGGAGTCATTGCACAGTGTTCCTGTGAGTGCAAAGGAAAAAAAACCCTAGAAACAGTAATAAGAACCTGCAAGGAGATAGGACAAAAAATTCTCAAAGAGCAGATGGAGCTTAAAAGGGTCATTATATAAAGGAAAAGATTTAGTCTCTGGGGCAGGGGGAAGTACTGGGGACTTCTAGATTGCTCTCTCACCAGCTCCATCTAACAGGTGAAATAACAGCAGCTACCCACACTAGGGACAGCCAGAAGGTGGGGTTACGGTAGTACAGCTTGCACACAACAGTCAACAACCTGCATGTTCGAGTCTTCAAGGGAAAACTCCATCAGTTCTTCTGACAGGTCAGGAATTAAGTTTGGCTGTTCCCGCTGGAAGATGAAGAGCTCCTCATCGCTCTCACCATCAGACTGCAAACAAACACAACTGCATGAGGCACTGTAATGCTCATCTAACCAGCTATTCTGACAAATCCTACATGATCAACACCTCACTGGAGTTCAGAGATGACAATTTTTTCTGCAGATCATAGAATCCCTGACTGCTCTGGGTTGGAAGGGACCCCAAGGGTCACAGAGCTCCAACCCCCTGCCACAGGCAGGGACACCAACCTCAGGCCTGGAGCTACACAAGGTTGCCCAGGGCCCCATCCAACCTGGCCTTGAACACCCCCAGACACGGGGCACCCACCCCCTCTCTGGGCAGCCCCTTCCAGCCCCTCAACACTCTCTCTGAAAGAACTTCCCCCCAATATCCAATCTAACCCTTCCCTCCTCCAGCTTCACTCCATCCCCCTTGTCCTGCCAGTCTCTGCCCTTGAACAAGCTGATTCCCTCCTGTGTCTCTGCTCCCTTCAGGCACTGGCAGGCTGCAATGAGGTCCCCCCACAGCCTTCTCTTCTCCAGGCTGACCCAGCCCAGCTCCCTCAGCCTCTCTCCAGAGGGGAGCTGCTCCAGCCCTCTGAGCATCTTTGTGGCTCCTCTGACCCCTCTCCAACAGCCCCACATCTTTCTTGTGTTGGGCCCCAGCTCTGGACACAGGATCCAGCTGGGGTCTCCCAGGGCAGAGCTTGTCTCCTGCTTTGGTCTGGACACTGAAACCCTGCCTGTGCATGGCAAGGCTGTGCACTGCAGACTCAGGCTCTGGACACAGGATCCAGCTGGGGCCTCCTGAGGGCAGAGCAGAGAGGGACAATCCCCTCCCTGTCCCTGTCCCAGGATACTTCATGTTCAGAAAATTAATCTGAACATAAAGCAAATAGTAGCTAGGCTCGGTGTTCAGTCCTGTTCAGTATCTTCACTGACACCTTGCTGAGGGAACAGCACCCACCCTCAGCAAGTGCCCGATGATCCAGAGCTGGGAGGAGTGGCTGCCAGGCAGGACACTGCGCTGCCATCCAGAGCCCTGGCCAGGCTGGAGAGCTGGGCAGGGAGAGACCAGATGGGGTTTGATAAAAGCCAGTGGAGAGTCTGGCCCCTGGGGAGGAAGAACTGCTGGAATCAGGACAGGCTGGGGGGGAGCTGCTGGAGAGGAGCTCTGTGGAGAAGGACCTGGGGGTGCTGGTGGGGGACAGGGTGGCCATGAGCCAGCAGTGTGCCCTGGGGCTGAGAGAGACAATGGGATCCTGGGGGCATCAGGAGGAGTGTGGGCAGCAGGTGACAGGAGGGGATCCTCCCCCTCTGCTCTGCCCTGCTCAGGCCCCAGCTGGAGTGTTGTGTCCAGTGCTGGGCTCCCTGGGATCAAACAGCCAGGGATCTCCTGGAGAGAGTCCAGAGGAGGCTGAGGAGATGCTGAAGGGCCTGGAGCATCTCCCCTGGGAGGAAAGGCTGGGTGAGCTGGGGCTGTTCAGCCTGGAGAGAAGAAGACTCAGGGGGGACCTTATGAATGTTGATCAATATCTGCAGGATGGGCTGCAGGGGGAATGGCCAGCCCCTTTTCAGTGTCTGTGGGGACAGGACAAGGGGCAATGGCTGCAAGTTGGAGCCCAGGAAGTTCCCCAGCAACCTGGGGAAGAACTTTTCCCCAGGGAGGGTGAGGGAGCCCTGGGACAGGCTGCCCAGGGGGTGTGGAGTCTCCATCTCTGGAGAGATTCCAGCCCCGTCTGGACGCCGACCTGTGCAATATGAGCTGGGGAGCTGCTTTGGCAGGGGGTTGCACCCCAGGAGCTCTCCAGGGCCCTTCCCACCCCTGGGAGTCTGTGATTCTGTAACTGCTTCCTTATAAACTGCATATCAGGGTAATGAAAGCACTTAAGGGCATAAACCAGAATTCTAAGTGCCCTTTTTCCAATGCAAGAACACAGCACACTGAGGTCACAGCTCTCTGGTGCACCAACCCATCTTCCCAGTGGTGGAAACCACTCAAAGGTGCAGCACTGAAGGCTCAGCAGGCCGCTGTTTCACATGAAGCAGGAGAGGGATTATACAACCAGGCTTTCTGAATGCAAGTTAAGGGTAACACCTAAGTGCCAAAGAGATTGCCTCTGTTCCTTTCAGCAGGACATTTTTTCACATGTAGCAGAAACAGAGAATTTGGAGATTGCTTCTAAGTAGAAAAATGTTCAAGGTGATGTTATAGAATGGTATTTGGCCCCAGAGTACAAAGCTATCTCTCTTCTCTGAACCTTATTGTACACATCTACAATGAGAATGCCTAAAAATAACTTGTGAGTGTTGGGCCTTAATCTATATGCTATATAGACACATATTAAAGCACAATGGTTGCTTTAATAACTAAAGCAGAAAGTATGCAGGGGGAAACTGAGAAACAGTGAAGCAACATAACTTGTCCAACATGTTACTGGTAGATCCTGGTCCAGAAAACAAGTCATGGGATTTCTACCAACACTTTATCCACTAGAGCACACTGCTTGCAATGACTGGTTAATAATAAGTAACCATACTCCATGCAGGCACAGTCTGTCTTCTTCCCTGCTCAGTAGACTCCCTTTGTATCATTAAGGGCCACACTAGGAATAAGATACATCCTTTAAGTGCTCAGGTTTTTCTTTTCAAGTTTATATATGTTTGAAAATCAGCAAAATATTCTGATTGGGTCAAAAGGCCACTAATACTTGAGCCTTGAGGCACCTTGGAAAAGTCACAGCCTCACAGAGCGTTAGGAGTTGGGAGGGACCTCGAGAGATCATCTAGTCCAACCCCCCTGCCACAGCAGGGTCACCCAGACTAAATCACACAGGAACACATCCAGGTGGGTTTGAATGTCTCCAGAGAAGGGGACTCTGGGCAGCCTGTCCCAGGGCTCTGTCACCCTCACAGGGAAAAGGTTCCTCCTTATATTCCCATGGAACCTCCTCTGCTCCAGCTGCACCCACTGCCCCTTGTCCTGTGGCTGCCATCCCTGAGCAGAGCCTGGCTCCAGCCTCCTGCCTCTCACCCTGTACATATCTATAGACACTGATGAGGTCACCCCTCAGTCTCCTCCAGGCTAAAGAGGCCCAGCTCCCTCAGCCTCTGGTTCCACTCCATCACCTTCCTGGCCCTGCACTGGGCTCTTCCAGGGAGTTCTGTGTCCTTCCTAAAGTCACTGCCAGAGCCAGCATCTTGGCCTAGAGAGGCAGGCACTTGTATTATTTCTGCTGGATTGCTGCTGTCCTGTGAACAGAGTCCTCCAGCAGCCAAGAGGCAGCCTGTCCCAGACACTAAGACCCAGCAAGTGAAAAACCTGTCACAATGAAGAATACTACACAATGCCTATCAATCTTCTGCTTTATATGAAAAGGTTAGTGGCATTATGCTTCTGTGCAGGTAGAATTGAAGCACAAAAAGGTAACATAGGTTGTGAGGAATTATGGGCAGGGAAAAGCAGTAGAACCCAGTATTGAATTATCTGCCAAATGGGTTTTCCAGTGGACCACAAAGTCTTCAGGAATATCCCTTTCCTGTGGTGCTCATACATAGCAAAACATACTAACTGGCCTGCTGTCTGACAAGTACATTATTGGAATGAACAGCATAATACTCAAGCACAAAACCTTGTAATTTCATTTAATATCAGCAGTATGCTTCTTTCATGCTGTATTTTTGACTGAACAAGCTAAGAGGAAACACAGGCTCATTCTGCAAGATGCCAATACCCTCCTCTTCCCAACCTAGAAATACTTCTTGTCTGGAGAAATTGGTCCCATTTTCAGGTTCCAAAGAATAGAGGGAGAGGAGACAGCAGTTACACTTTGACAGTTAGAGATAATACAGATGGCTGCAGATTCATGCAGTGTTATGACAGTCAGAACAGGCAGCCCACCGAGGGTGCCACACTAGCTACTCAGAAACAACCAGCTAAGGTGACCTTCTCTTGCTCTTGAGAGGTTTCACCAAGAGACAGTGAGGAAGAAAGGTGGGTTCCAGTGCTTACTGTGGAGGTGTCAGAGTCCAGAGATGGGAGCTGGTCTTTCACTGCAGCGAGAATGGCTCCCCATTGAAATGTTCTGTTACTCCACAGGGAAGCTGCAGGAGGCTCAGATGGATGCTCTGTATCCTCACTTTGCCCTTCTGTGGCCATTCCAACAGCTTCCCTTCAATCAAATGAAAGATGAGCTTAAGTACACCTCATAAAAGAACACAAGGGATAACATCAGTACAAAGCAAGAACAGAGCATGTGCACTCAGGGTCAGCATTAATTCTCAGCACTCCCTGGGGTTTCACTGTCAGTGCTGGATGATGAAATTTGCATTTTTTGGAGTCATTCCTTCCCACCTGAGTTCAGAGGATTGGAAGCTTTCTGCCCTGCACACCCAACATTGGGGTGACAGTTTAGCCCCTCATCTATAAAGCATTTTTTTCTGAGCCAGGCTGACTTGTATCTGTGTTCACAGAAAACCACGTCCACACTGCCTGCAGGGAGAGAGAAGAAACACAGCAAAGGCAAGGCTGACACCTCTGCTCTCAGCTGAGGCTTACTCCTCTTCCCTATTTCCCTTACAGTCCCCTCCTCACTGCTCAAAGGATAGATAAAATGATTTATGTTTGCTTTTTTTCCCCCCCACTGTATTTGTATAAAAACAGTTGAGAGCAGGCACACTCTGGGATCTTGACCTCTTAAAGTGTTTATAAAGAGTCCTCTTTCCTGCATCCCTTGATGTGCATGAGGACTCAAGACAAAACAGCAGGGACTGCTGGACTAACAAGTTCATAGAACTGTAGGGGTTGGAAGGGCCCTGGAGAGCTCCTGGGGTGCAACCCCCTGCCAAAGCAGCTCCCCAGCTCATATTGCACAGGTCGGCGTCCAGACGGGGCTGGAATCTCTCCAGAGATGGAGACTCCACACCCCCTGGGCAGCCTGTCCCAGGGCTCCCTCACCCTCCCTGGGGAAAAGTTCTTCCCCATGGTGCTGGGGAACTTCCTGGGCTCCAACTTGCAGCCATTGCCCCTTGTCCTGTCCCCACAGACACTGAAAAGGGGCTGGCCATTCCCCCTGCAGCCCATCCTGCAGATATTGATCAACATTCATAAGGTCCCCCCTGAGTCTTCTTCTCTCCAGGCTGAACAGCCCCAGCTCACCCAGCCTTTCCTCCCAGGGGAGATGCTCCAGGCCCTTCAGCATCTCCTCAGCCTCCTCTGGACTCTCTCCAGGAGATCCCTGGCTGTTTGATCCCAGGGAGCCCAGCACTGGACACAACACTCCAGCTGGGGCCTGAGCAGGGCAGAGCAGAGGGGGAGGATCCCCTCCTGTCACCTGCTGCCCACACTCCTCCTGATGCCCCCAGGATCCCATTGTCTCTCTCAGCCCCAGGGCACACTGCTGGCTCATGGCCACCCTGTCCCCCACCAGCACCCCCAGGTCCTTCTCCACAGAGCTCCTCTCCAGCAGCTCCCCCCCAGCCTGTCCTGATTCCAGCAGTTCTTCCTCCCCAGGGGCCAGACTCTCCACTTGCTTTTATCAAGCCCCATCTGGTCTCTCCCTGCCCAGCTCTCCAGCCTGGCCAGGCCTCTGGGGAGCCTCGCGCTCCGGGCTGACAAGGCAACGGCGGGAAACGCCCCTTCCCGTCCGGGGGTCCTGACGAGCACGCAGGCCGCCGCGGACGCGGGGAGAGCTAAGGGCTGCTCGGGGCTGCTCGGGGCTGCTCGGGGCTGCTCGGGGCTGCTCCCAGCGCCACACGGCCGGTCTCGGGGCCGGCGGGCCGAGCGCGGGCAGCCTGAGGCGCGCGGCGGCGGGAAGCCCCCGGCGGGCACCGAAATGGCGGCGCGGGCGGCGCACGCGCAGCTGCGCCAGAGGCCCTCGCGCCCGCCCGTCACCATGGCAACGCGGCTAGCGGTTCCCGGCGCTGCTCCCCCCGCCGCGGGGCCTCCACACCACAGCTCCCCTTGAGCCGCCCCTGCCCCCCGCTCACAGCGCCCAGCGGGCGAGAGCCCCGCGTCAGCGCTGCCCTGGGGTCTGTCAGCGGGACGGTGCGGGCCCGGGGGCTTAAAAACACCCCAAGAGGAGGGAACGGCCAGCGGGAGCGGCCAGCCCGGAGGCCAGCCCGGAGACCAGCCCGGAGACCAGCCCGGAGGCCGCGCCGCCCCCCGGCCGCTGCTGGAGCTCGGCGCTTCCCCCGTACCTCAGCCACCGACTCGGGCACACCCCGCTGGCTAGAACCGCCCGCCCTCCCGCGGGGGCCGGATCCCATTGGCTAGTCTTCACCCCGCCTCCTCAGAGAGACGCAATTCTATTGGCTCCGTGTCGCGAGGGGCGGTGCTTCCCTTTCGGCCGCGGAGGCTCTTGGGGTCTGTAGTCTGGGGCGGCCAGGCGGTTCCCAGCATCCCTTGCGCGAGAGGGGCGGCTTCCGGCTGCGGGCCTTACCGGGAGCGCAGGTGCGGTGCGGCCTGCGGGGGCCGGGGGTGGGTTGGCGGCCTGCGGCCGTGAGCCTGCGCCCCCGCGGCGGGGCCGGCGGGGGTTCCGCGCCGCGGGGGTGCCCCGGCCCGCCCCAGGAGGCCGCGGCCCGGCTGCTGGGCGGCCCTCGGGGCGCGGCCCGCCCTGCCTGGCGGCCGTTTTGCTGCGGGGCGTCTTGTGGCGCCCGTGGAGTTCCCGGCTCGGCCGCCGCCGCGCTCGGGGGCCCGTCCCGCGCCGGGCCCTGGGGTGCGGTGCCCTCCTGCCGCGACCAGCCCCTGCGCTGGGAGGCGCGCTCGCTCGTGGGGCCGCCGAGGTGCTTTTGTCCCTCTAATTGTATCTGTTTGGGGGCGTTTTGTGTGCTTTACCGCGCCTGGGAGCGCCGGGCCCGGGCAGAGGGGGAGAGCTTGGTGTCTTTCCCGTGGGGGTGCGTAGGGTTGGACATGGGTGCCTGCAGCTCACAGGGATGCCTGCTCTCCCCAGGCCCGTGTGAGCGCTGCTGTGGTTCCAGCAGCTGTAGTGGCTGTACCCACCTCTGGGCAGTCAGCAGGTGACAGTCAGTGAGGGTGAGGGGTTCTGGCTCTGGGAGTGCTTATTGTGACTGAGCTGGGAACAGCTGCTTGTTCCTGTATGAGGATGTAACAAGGCTTCTTACTTCCCCCAGTAGGTCACTGCTGAATGTAGTGGAGATGGATCTCCGTCAGGAGCACCTTGTCAGCTTGATGGCTCAGTTGGAAAATTCCAGCCACCTCATGCTGTCTTGGGTGTCTCATGTCTTTTGGGACCAGAAGGGCCTGTGTGGATGTGACCAGTGCTTCTGGAAGAGATAGTGAGAGAATGAATCTAGCTAGAGCCACTGAATGGTGCCTGACAAGTGGTGAATTTGTTCTGTGTTGGCAACTGTTTCTCTTGGCTGCTTCTCAAATCACCTTCCCTTTATTTTTAGTATGGCTCTTCGGCCACTCTTTCATCTGCTGTTGCTTGTTCCTTAGGCTTAACCTCCCAAAGGTACCTCCTGAGATGCTCTTTTGCTGCAGCTTGCATTCAGAGCTTTCATAGCATGTTTCTTTTCCCTGACTTCTGGTTTTCTCAGTGGCTCAGACAGTGAACTTTCTGAATCCAGGGCAGTGTGCTATTTTCTACCTGCTCAGAGTCCCAGCACAGTAGAGTTCTGATCCTGCTCATTATTACATCAACCCCCAGCTATGTAACTGTAATGGTCTCATGGGGCTGAGGAAGATCTCTAACAAATGTCAACCAAACTGCTCTGCATCAAAGCACAAGCAGTGTGTGAGCATTCAGGAGGTGTTTGTCTAGCTTCTTCACAGCACCCTAGCCTCTGTTGGTAATCCATCCTACTACACTTGGTTTTCCTCTTATAGGGATTTTTGTGGCCATAACCAAAGTCTCCCATGCTACAACATAAGCCTGTTACCTCCTGTCCTGTTCACCACAGGTTATTTCTGTCCTCCTCTCTGCAGCAAGGAAAAGCTCTTTGAAGGCTGTTATCACATGTCCCCTCCAGGCATCTCCTCTTTGGCCCAGACAGCCCTGGTTTCCTTGCATCCAGTCTTTCCATTTCAGGCTTAGGGCTCTGCTCACTTTTATTCTTGTGCTGTAGATTCTCTTCAGTTGTCCTCTCTATTTTCTCAGGCTGTGCTCTGGTTCAGGCTGGGGTGAAATTTCAGAGCTAAAAAAAATAAAGCCCCAAAACAAAGCCCAAACATCTGAATGGTTTTCTACAAACTGTCCTGGACTTCACCTCCTCTACCTGTGAATATGTCTTTTTGCCTTCCTGGGGCAGCTTTAATCTGTTGGAGTGAGAAACACTCCTACTCCTTCTCCTTACAATCCACTCAAATCCAATTCTCTCTCCTTGTGTTTTGATTGTGAGGTGTTCAGGTCTTTCATTTGCTTCCTGCCCTGAATATTCTTCTTGCCTGAGGCCTCTGGGTTGCCAGCATAATACAAATTGCTGCTCTTAGGTAAAATAGGTGCTTTTGCAGCTATCTGAAGAAAGGAATCACTTATTACCAGCACATGCTGATGAGGTAGAATGGATGATGCTTTTGTTGCCTTAACAAAGTGCAGAAGGAGTAGCAAGGTGGGGGAGAAAAGAGCCAGGTGGGGAATGAAGAGGGAGGAAATAAAGGTGTTTTGCTTCTGTTGTAAGAAAAGAGGCTGGTGCCTGCAAGAAAAAGGCTCCCAGTTCTTTAGAACATTTAAGTAGTGTTTTGAAATGTTACAACTGAAGCCATCTAAAGGACAAGTGCTGCTGAGAAACACATCCCTGCTCTTTCATTCTTCACCAGTGGCAAATCTGGCATTTGCATGACCTCAGAATGAGTCAGTCTGAGGAATTCAACTGGCCAGAAATTACCAGGATGAAGAAGGAATACTTTCTGCTGGCTTAGCTGCCCAGCACAACACTGAGTGGGACCAGGCCAAGCCCAGAAGTGCTTTGGGGGGTGATGAGGCTGCAGGGAGGGGAGCACACTCCCCATTGGGTTGATGGGGATGTAGCCTGAAGCTGCAGCTGAAGACCTCAGGTGACAGCTGCAGCTGTGTGGAACAGCCTTTTATGAAGTGCTGAACAGGAATGGTCTCCTGTGAGTGGTTAAAATGATTAATATACAATTGCTCCCTGAGGCTAGGCATGGGAAATAAACCTTTCAGCCAGCCATGAAACCCTATGAGCTTTGTAATTAAGTTACTGTCTGCAGGAGGGTGGACATGCCCAGATAATGAATGGGCAGGTGCACTGCTGCTCCAAGGGTCTCAGCAGTTTGAGATGTGTGGGGACAGGACTGGGCTGCTGAGGAGCTGAAACAAATGGGAGAAACAAGCTACTTACAACCTGGTGGCATGATGGAGTGTGTGTGCCCTATTCAGGTGATAGGAACTACTTTCCAAAGCAGTGGACAGCTGTCATTATTAATGACTGTGTCTTAATTTAAGCCATCCTGTAATATAAGACAGGTGGAGGAAGACCAGAAGCATCTGACACAGGAATTCTTAATTCTCTCTCTAAAGTATAGTATTTCTTAAGTATGTAAGTATTAAGTATTTCTTAAGTATATAGTATTTCTTAAGTATAGTATTTCTTAATATTCTTAATTCTCTCTCTAAAGTATAGTATTCTCTCTCTAAAGTATATCTCATGCAGACCAGGAATTCCATCCTTTTGTATAACACTGAGCATGCCATCAGCACTTCAGTAGGCATTCAGGAGGGTATCCAAAGCTGCCTTAGGCACATTTTGATTAAAAGGAGGGGAAATAAAGCCAGTGCTTCTGAAGTCTTCAAATTAGATTTGAAGGATGGGTTTTTTTAGTATTATTTAGTATTATTTATTTAGTATTTTTAGTATTATTGGCTTTTATTTTTTCCAGTGTATTTAAATCCCAGAGTCCACTGCAGCAAGAAAGAACCACCAGCAAGAAAGAACCACCCGCAAAAACTCCTCAGCACCTTGTCCTGCTTCAGGCTACAGAGGAGATCAAAGCAGAGGTAGGAATTTGAAAGCTACACCTCTGAGATGACCTCACCTTCCAAGCCAGTGGCAGTGTGGAGCTGTGGGGTGATGTGTAGGACGTGGAGCTGAGCAGCTGGCAGTTGTGCTTTGCTTTCGTTGCTCAGGGCGGGATGTCGGAGCTGAGTGATGAAGCCAGCGAGTCGGAGCTGCTGAGCCGCAGCCTCTCCATGTGGCACGGCGTCGGTCAGATCATCTGTCGGGAAGAGCTGGATGTTCCCCTGGACTTGCACACAGCCTCCTCTGTCGGGCAGTATGAGGTGGTGCAGGAGTGTATCCAGCGGTAAGGAGGGGCTGGGGAGGGCACAGGGCTGCAGTAACTTACTACCAGTTGTGCTTTTCCACTCGCTGGTGTACAGGTCGGTCTAATGTTGCAGTGGGGGCATGTTACTGCAGCTCCCAAAAGGTTCTTAAACACAAAGTTTCAAGGCAAAAATCTGCTGATAATTTTTATCTCTGTAGCAATTTGCTGGAAGCTGTTCTTGAGCTGGTAGGAGTTCCAGCTTCAGTGCTAGAACTCTTCAGCCTTTCAGTACAGAGTCTGCAGCTCTCTACCTACAGCTCCAGGACAGTAGTTCAGCTGAATTCTTTTTCTCTGTTATTTAGTGGAGACCTGGATTTAAATAAGAGGAATTGTGGTGGCTGGACTCCACTGATGTATGCCTCCTACATTGGCCACGACACCATCGTGCACTTGCTGCTGGAAGCAGGAGTGAATGTGAACATCCCCACCCCAGAAGGGCAGACCCCACTCATGCTGGCCTCCAGCTGTGGCAATGAAAGCGTTGCTTATTTTCTCCTCCAGGTGTGTATCCCATAATAAGTAGGTAAAACCACGCTACATGGTTTAAATTCTCCACCAGTTGCACACCGAAGTGGGCAGTTTACCTCCTCTTATAAGTTCAGCTTCCTGACAGGGTTTTAAACTCCTGGGATTGCAGTGCTGACAGTGGCTGACAGAGCCGGCAGGGAGGGGGCAGTAAAGAACATTCTCTGTTCTCTTGAAGCAAGGTGCAGAGCTGGAGATGAAGGACATTCATGGCTGGACTGCCTTATTTCACTGCACCAGCGCTGGGCATCAGCAGATGGTCAAGTTCTTACTGGACAATGGGGCAAATGCCAACTGCAAGTAAGGAGGAATCTGTTGTTGAATTTCTTGGGATGTGGAAGCAGCACTTAATGTGTTTCTGGATGTGTTTGAAGGTGGGCAGTGAGAAGATGCCTGCCTTTGTCTTTTCTCCTGTACCTCAGGAGGCACGGTGCACGCTTTAGCTAACACAAGGACAGGTGACTTGCAAACTAAACAGTGAAGTCTGCCTGTGTTGTCACTGTTTATTTAACTAAGATCAAGAGGAAGTAGATTTACTACTTGTTTAATTATGGGCTAAGCTCTGAAAGCAAGCAGATGCAGCACCTTCTGAACTCAAGTGTGCTTTGCAAGTCTTTCTGTTAAGATATCTGTGGCCTTGGAGTTCAGCCTGTGTTTCTCTGAAGTGTGCAGCACATTCCCCTGCCTGGGGGTGACCTGCTGGTACCTTCCTGCATCTTGAATTGCCAGAGGTCAACAAGGGGTTCTTGTGGTGTTAGGTCCTGCAGAACTGATTTTGCTATTGAAAGGCAGATCAGCAACTGGAAGAGAAACCTGTTGCTGTGCAGCCAGCAGAGTAATGCTTTCTGAACCTCTGCTGGGAGTTTTACTGAGGCAGAGCAGAGTGCAGTAGAACAGGCAAGGCCTGGTGCCATTTGGGATGCTCTGAGGGGGGAAGCTGGTGATGCCCTAGTAGGGGTTGGCGGAGGCTGCAGCGTGTTTCAGCTTGGGTTATTCTAGTCTCTCTGTGTGTGTTTGTTCTCTCTCTAGGGAGCCTGTGTATGGATATACACCTCTGATGGAAGCAGCTGCTTCTGGCCATGAGATAATCGTTCAGTACCTTCTCAATCATGTAAGTGTCTGGATGGGTCTCTGCAAAGCTGAGAATCTGGGGTTCCAGCCCTTGGAGGGGAAGAACCACGAGTCTGACACCAGACCTTCCAGTGTTATGTTTGATGTTGGTGACTGTCACCTCTGAAATCCCAGACTTCCAGGACTGTTCTCAAAGTCTCTGCTTTCTGAAGGCTAGTACTCTGATTTTTCCTGTCCAGGTGGAGCCAAATAATGACTGAATTAGAAAACAGATAGCACAGAGATCTCCATCCTGTTCATAGGCGTGCATGCTTGGCCCACCCAGCATCTGCCTCCAGCTTACTTCCAGAAGGAGGCAGCAATGTAAAACATTCCTCAAAGAAAACAAACTAGCTCTCCATGCAGGAGAGACATGTACCTGGGCTACTTGGCATTCAGGGATTGGAGAGACTGGGGTTAATTAGAAAAGCAATGAGGGATTAGTGGAGTCCAGACTGTCTATCAAAGGTTTGCCTGTATTTCTGATGAGCTGAAAGTTCTTCAGCTCCCTTGAATTTTTGTATGTGCTGCCCTCTGCTATGTGTATTTTAAACATGGTTTGCTTTTGGTTTTTTCTAGGGAGTGAAGGCAGATGTCAGAGATAACACTGGAGCCACAGCACGGACACTGGCCATGAAGTATGGCCATACCAAGATTGTGGGGCTGATAGATTTGCACGCAGCCCCAGTTCCTAAGGTCTTCTGCAGGGGTCCAGGTAACAGAGACTTCTTCATTTTAAGGTAGAACCTGAAGAGAGGTGCTTGGTATCTTGAAAGTATGTTCCTATGTCTGTAGAGTAGTATTAGTTGGTCTGTCTTGAACATTCCAGCATTTCCGAGGGTGGAAGAAGCATGGATCCAACTTTTTTTGGCTGCTGGCCCTTTTCTAGAAGGTCCCTTAGTTAAACTGCTTTGTTCTCCCTCTTTTAACACTTTATTTTCTGCTGCATTTTTAGGACCACTAGCAAATCAAGTAGGTAAGTGAGTTACTGTGCTGCTAACAATCTTTGTTTGGACTACAGGAAAATATGAAGAGCTGAGTTCCTCAGACGAGTCATGTTCTGCTCCCCAGAGACAGAGACCTGTTCGTAGGACCAAGGGTCCCAGCATCCATGATGGGCCCCAGGCTTTGGCTAAGATAACAGCAGTTGGAATTGGGGGAAAGAAGCAGTCTTGCTATGGTGAGTGTAGTGAGAAGCCTGAAGTCCTTTGACATCTCTCAGATGCTTTGCAGCTATTTATGTGCTAGCCTTTTGCTTTTTCTTCTTCCCTCCTTCTTTTGACTTGGGTTTTGTGTGTGGCTTGTACAGAAACAGAGATTGCAAACACTGTCATGCAAAGCTATCCAATCTCTGGTTTAAAACCAAAACCTCTAGAATTCTCTTGTGATGTTGTGGAGCAGAACATTTCTGTGGAGGAAACGCTGCTCTTGCCTTGATTCCTGTTCCCCTGACTCTTGAGAACAGCCCAGCTTCCCCTTGACATAGCCTCAAAGGCTTGAGATCCCTTCTCAAGCTGATGACAGAGGAAGTGGTCACCCAGGCCAAGAAATCATTGACCGTGAAAGTGAACTTGCTGCTTTTAGACCTGCCAGTTTTTCTTCCCTGCTGCTCAAAACACTACTGAAAATGAGATTATAAAGCCCTTGCAGTAGGCCAAGAGAAAGATTGTCCCTGTGGTATGATTTTTGTTTCCTTTGTGTGTCACGGCCTTAGGTATTTCTCTGGCTGACCTAGTTGCCTAGAATAGCCAAGAATATGGACTTCAAAGCCTGTTCAAAGGTCAGCTCCTTCTCTTCATACACACACATCCCATCCCACAGGCAGTGGCTGTATCAAAATGGCACTGTCAGCTCCTGAAACAGTACTGGGAGGCTACCAGTGTGTTAACACAGAGGGGCTGGCTCTGCAGGATGTGCTTGGCTGGGGATGAGGCACAGCTGGCACCTTGTTCTCTTAAGCAGAAATTTTTCCCCTTTGATAATTTGGGCAAATTGTAAACCTAGTTGTATTTCACAGAATTGAATTGTAGGGGCTGGAAGGGACCTCCAGAGATGGAGTCCAACCCCCCTGCCAAAGCAGGTTCCCTAGGACAGGTCACACAAGTGACATTTTCCCCAGTACAACTGTCTCAATCAAATGCAGCTGATGTGTGACATGAGGGAGGCTGTAGTGTGTGCATTCCTCAGTTCTCTCTGCTTTCTAGAGATCAAGTCCTGCCAACTTGATCTGATCCCTGGGTGCTTGCTCTTCCTGTTGAAGTCTCCCTGGTAACTTGCATCCTAATCTTTATTGGTTCTCCCTTCCCCTTGCACACAGAGCAGGTCCCTCCTCAGGGCTACGTTACCTTCAACGATGATGGCAGCTGTGAAGCAGACAGCATCCGGAACAGGGATGTTACCTCTCCGATTAACGAGCAGGACGTGGAGAGCAGCAGCAGTAGGGGTAAGAGGCTGTCTCAGAAAAGAGTCTGGCTTGGCATGCACATCTGGATGTGGGAGGGACCCCTTGGCTGGAATGTTCCATTCCCACTGAGGTGTTGGAGTATCTTGGCAGGTGCCTGATGATCCAGAGCTGGGAGGAGTGGCTGACACAGGACACTGCGCTGCCATCCAGAACCCTGGCCAGGCTGGAGAGCTGGGCAGGGAGAGACCAGATGGGGTTTGATAAAAGCAAGTGGAGAGTCTGGCCCCTGGGGAGGAAGAACTGCTGGAATCAGGACAGGCTGGGGGGGAGCTGCTGGAGAGGAGCTCTGTGGAGAAGGACCTGGGGGTGCTGGTGGGGGACAGGGTGGCCATGAGCCAGCAGTGTGCCCTGGGGCTGAGAGAGACAATGGGATCCTGGGGGCATCAGGAGGAGTGTGGGCAGCAGGTGACAGGAGGGGATCCTCCCCCTCTGCTCTGCCCTGCTCAGGCCCCAGCTGGAGTGTTGTGTCCAGTGCTGGGCTCCCTGGGATCAAACAGCCAGGGATCTCCTGGAGAGAGTCCAGAGGAGGCTGAGGAGATGCTGAAGGGCCTGGAGCATCTCCCCTGGGAGGAAAGGCTGGGTGAGCTGGGGCTGTTCAGCCTGGAGAGAAGAAGACTCAGGGGGGACCTGATGAATGTTGATCAATATCTGCAGGATGGGCTGCAGGGGGAATGGCCAGCCCCTTTTCAGTGTCTGTGGGGACAGGACAAGGGGCAATGGCTGCAAGTTGGAGCCCAGGAAGTTCCCCAGCACCATGGGGAAGAACTTTTCCCCAGGGAGGGTGCGGGAGCCCTGGGACAGGCTGCCCCGGGAGGTGGTGGAGTCTCCTTCCCTGGAGATATTCAAGACCCATCTGGATGCCGACCTGTGCAATATGAGCTGGGGAGCTGCTTTGGCAGGGGGGTTGGACATGATGATCTCTTGAGGTCCCTTCCAACCCCTACAGTTCTGTGATTCTGTGATGTCTCATGAGGAAAGGCTGAGAGCTGGGATGGTTTAACATGCAGATGAGAGAGCTCAGAGGGGATCTTACTGACTTGTACAAACAATCTGAAAGGAGGGTGTAAAGCAGACTGAGTAGGGCTGTTTCCAGTGGGGTGCAGTGACAGGACACAAACCCAAAGACAGGAGGTTCCCTCTGAACATAAGAAAATGAGCTTTTTTCTTTTTTTACTGTGAGGGTGGCTGCACACTGGGGCAGGGTGTCAGAGCTTGCAGTCTCTGGCATGGGACATGCTCCTAGGTAGCCTGCTGCAGGTGACCCATGTTTCCACCTTGTAATGAAAAGCCTCATGGAAGCACACTCGGCCTTTCTGCTCTCTGTGGTGCTAGACCTGGAGAAAGAGCAGTGCCTGGGATCAGATATGGGGTGTTTCTGTCTGTCATTAGTGCTGTGTATGAAGCCTGTCTCTGGGTTCTTCCATTATACCTCAAGCTGGTTTTGCTGATAATTGTGTGGCAGAGCCAACACTGACTGTAGGGAAGTTCAACCTCAAACTTCTGTTTTTCATATTCCTTTCTAGAGGATAATGTTTTCTTCACCAATAACTTGGCAACCGTCAGGAGCAGCAGCAGCAGCAGTGAATGCCTGACCAAAGCCCTGGGGGTCAGCAGTGAAGGCTCCTTGGAGAGCAATGAGGTGGGGTTTTCAATTTTCCTTTCTCTGCCTTCAGCTCAGCCAGGGCTGTCACCCTTCCACAGCCCACTACCTGTCCACCTCCACAGGAGGCTGTAGTACGAGGCTGGCTGAGGAAAGGTGGTATTACAGGAACACACAGACCAATTTCCATAGCTGAAGAATGTGGATTGGCTTGTTTGATCTCTAGCTAGTAGCCAACTGAGTAGCTTTGCTTTAGAACAGGGTGTTGGTAGCTAGTCAGTGATTTTGAGGTTCTATCCACCTTGTCAACGCTTTGAGACTGACTTCTAGCTAGGTGGTGATCAAGAAAGGATCCAGTTTGCTAGAGCTGGGTCTGTCCTTGAGCTTTGTGAGGCAGCAGGCAGTGTGGTAGGGTTCAGAGAAGTGCAGCAGTGCTGTAGTGGCATTTCTGAGGTGCCCGAACTGGGGAAGAGGTTGGGGGTTACTCAGCAGTTCAAGTCACAGCTTGTGGTCTGTGACACAGCTCTGGGGCTGATGTACAGAAGGGTGATCGAGCTGAAGGTGAGCACAAGTCCTCTGTCTTGATGAGGGGTCTGTCTTCCAGTGAGATCTGTGTTGGCTCAGGGAGGATTCAGTGTTGCCCTTTGCTCTGGCATGTTGCTTCCTGAACTGGGATTGCAAGAGCCCGATGCTGCTCCATGGTACCAGGCTGCCACCTTGGGAAGCACTTGACCCAGCCCTTCCTAATAGGGACTTTGGTGGTCTTTGCCTGGCTTTGTGGGACCACTGCTTGGGCTTAGAGCTTGGGACTTGGAGCCTGCACTTGTTAGCTCTAGTGGCCCTGGCATCTTTGCGTGATCATCCTTCACCTTTGTGTTTCTTTCTTTGCCAGGACTCTGACCATGCAAACACTCCTCCGAGCCGCAAACAAGCCAAGAGCTTTAAGATCAAGAACCGCTACAGCAACAGTGATAACCAGTGGTCCCACTGCCCAGGGAAAGCTGGGGGAGCTGGTCAGCACCTAATCCTTCCCGAGCCCCCTGCCTATACAGGGCCCCAGGTAACTGTACACACAAAGTTGTCTCTGAAGTAATGCAGCTCATGTCACTCTGTCAACCTTGGGCAGCTTGTCCAAGGTTCCCTAAGCTGCTTTCATGGCCTTCTCTGATTAAAGGGAGGTGGTTGCTTTGATTCCAAACCTCTGCCCAAACTTCAATGCTTGTGAAACAGTGTCTTACTGTATGAAGAACTGTCTACTTGGGTGTTGCTGTTGCTCAGAGGGATATTCCAGACCCGCAGGGGTGAGGGTGTGCTATAAAACATGGCTGTGGAGGGTGCTGGGGTTAGATGTTGGTGTGTCTGCTTTCCCTGCACTTCTTAGAGGCAATGGCTACAGTCATGTTGAGTGACTATGGAGGACAGTTATCCCAGGGAAGTCACGATTGCCGCTAGAACCCGCGAGGGGGTAGCAGCAGCATGAGGAAGCTGATGCTTATGATGAAGAGGCATGGCAGTGCTTTTCTTTGGGAGGGTATACATAAGTTTGGCTTGTTGGTTGTTTGTGGTTTTTTGGATGGGCTGCAGGACCTGGCAACATTCCTTGAGCAGATTGGGTGTCTGAAGTATCTCCAGGTGTTTGAGGAGCAAGATGTTGACCTTCGCATCTTCCTGACGCTCACGGAGAGCGACCTGAAGGAAATAGGCATCACGTGAGTGTCTCACCTTTCCCCTCACAAACCACAGGCAGGCACAGCCTGCTCAGGCAGGTCTGGCTAGTGAGTGCTTTTCTCTTGTGCCTGGTTTCCCCATGCTATCAGTGTCCCCTAGTCCTTGGCTGCAGCAGGCTCCTGGTTTTGGGGGTGCCTTGGAGGAACCCACAGACTGCAGAGGTCACGAGGGCCTCAGGACAGGTGGTGCAGTGTGTGTTCCCTGATGGTTTGTCATTCTCCCCCCAGCCTCTTTGGGCCCAAGAGGAAGATGACTTCTGCCATTGCCCGATGGCACAGCAACGCCCGGCCGCCCAGCGATGCCCTGGAGCTGGCCTATGCCGACCGGCTGGAGGCTGAGATGCAGGAACTGGCCATTCAGCTGCACAAAGTAAGAAGTCTGTGAGCTGCTCAGTGCCTTGTGGGACCACAGCAAGTCATCAGTAGCTATTTCTGTGCTGTGCCTTAATGGCCTGGGGTAATGTCTAGTGCACACATGTCATGCCAGGTAGATAGGTAACGCTGTAAGTGCAGCTTATCTGCTCCTCATCTGTGCTCTGTGCTTGTGAAGCCTTCACCTCTGCGTTTCACATCTGCCTGAGAGTTACAAGTGGGAGTGGGAGGAATTCCTGACCCCCCTCTTTTGGTAGTGTCATTGTTATGGTGAAGCTGTGCACCTGTTAGTGAACAGGCTTCTGCTGATTTGGGAACCCAGAGCTGCTGTGTACCTTTGCAAGCAGGGAGGAAGGGAGGATTGTAACTACAGGGCTGGTCTTGGTGTGGAGAGAAACTGTATTGGGTGCACAAGCCTTATCCAGCTTCCTTTCCCATGGGGCTTAGCAGGAACCCTCTGGCAGCCCAGGCCACTGAAACTGCAGGGACATGGCTCAGGCACATGTGAGAATAACGCACAGTTCTCCCATCCTAATACTCTGTTCTGCTCTGCTGTAGAGGTGTGAAGAGGTGGAGGTGATGAAGGGCCAGGTGTGCCAGGAGCAGAAGCTGCGTGCAGTGGCAGAGAGCTGTTTGATGGAGCGGGATGAGACCTGGAACGCTGTCCAGTGCCAGCTCAGAGAGGCACAGGCCATCACCAAGGATGCTGGAGTCCTGCTGGATCAGATCAAGTAAGTCATTCACAGGAAATAGCACTGAGGCTACTGGGAAACAGGATTTTGGTGGTACAGAGATCATAGGTCATACTGGCAGCAGTGCGGGGGTTGCTTAGGTACAGCAGGAGAGCTCACCAGGCATCTGAACCCATTTTGGATCCTGCCTGACTCTCCCTAGTGGGAAGCCACAGCCACATGAGCAGATGTGAAGCCTTAATTGTATGTGTGAGCTGCAAATGGCCTGACTTCTCAGATGCTGAGTGTTCCTGTTTCATCTACAAGGTGAAGGTGCTCTGCTCCTCTGGAACCAAAAGGTTAAGTGCTTTGTGCTTACAGGAGAACCAGTGGCCAGGGTATAACCTGGTGATGGGGTGAATGCAAGAAAGACTAACTTCCAAGTGGTATCAAAGGACTCACAGTGTCTTGCCCTGACTAGTGAGGAATACTTTTCTTGCAGCTCTGACACCCAAGAGAAAAATCTGCCCTGCTCATTCACACCACTGCCTTTGAGTTCTGTCTTCCCTGCCTCCTGATGCATCTTCTGTTGCCTTTGTGGTGCTTTTATCCCTGCCCTACTTGCACCCCTTTCACAGGTGCTGTTCCATCCACCTATAGACCAGATGTGTCCTTGAAGGTGGCATCAATCCTACTGCTGCAGTTTCTGGCCCAGCATGGAATTTGGGCCTGGTCTCCACCAAGCCCAAGAGAACTGGGATTGGAGCAGTACTCCTGCTGTGAGGGGCCCAGTGCTTGTCTCTTTCCCCTGACTGAGGAGCTGAGGCCTCTGGCAGAAGCACTCTGCCATGTTTGTACTGATGCTGTGATGATGTTAGCTGGAGAACTTTGGGTGCCTCTCTGGCTTTAACCTGCTGCCTGCCCTGAGGTAGCTCTGTTTGCTCAGTAGAAACCTTGGCTCAGGCTTGATTCTTAGGAACCAGGCGCCACCCCTGGCTTGGGCTCTCTCCTGCTTACCCCACCCCCTCCTTCTCTTCTCCCCCCACAGCTCCTCTGTGGACAGGGGCAGAGATTGCTGTGCAGATGGGGCACAGTGGAGAGTGCCCTGAGCTCTGTCTGGGGTCCATCTTCCTCTCCCTGGGAAGGAACAAGGAGCAGTCTGTAACCCAGGGCGTTAGATGCAGTCCCTCAGCACCCCAGGCAGGTACTTGCAGGACACAGGAGTGCAGGGACCAGCATGTTGTTCCAAGGAGTGTCCCTGTGCCCCTCTGATGGGCTTGATCTTGTTTGGCAGGTCCTGTCAAGCAGAGCTGTCCTCACGGCTGACCCATGAGCAGGTGGCTGGCAGAGTGCTGGGCACAGAGGTGCAGCTGGGGCCTGGTGAGAGCAGGCGGCCTGGGGAGCGTCCAGGTGAGGAAGAGAAAGGGGCCTGAGGGGTGGGGGCAACATCAGGAGGCCCTGGAGCAAGCCCTGTGCTCATCTTCACTGCTGGAAGGCTGAAGTTGAAAGTGATTTGGAAACAGAGGAGCACCCAAACCCTTACATTTAATGTAAAAAAAAAAAAATCTTGCATTTAGGACATTTGGACTTTACCTGGAGCAGAGTTTCTCAGCAGGGGAGAAGCTCTGGGGCCTGACAGGGGTTGTGCCTAAAAGCACAAAGCTGTAGCAGAGACACCCAGTGTCAGTGGGGTTCCCCATCCTGCGCCGCAGCGTGTGGGCACCTCGGGCCTGTTACCCTGCTGTGTGCTAGAGCAAGATCTGACTCAGAACACTGGTGTGTTCCCTGCCCCAGGCTGGGGGGTTGTGCTGTGCCATCCCAGAGCAAACCACTGTACGTGGCAAGGCAGGCTTGGCCCACCAGCTCCTTGAGCACAAGGAGTTAGCAAGTGACCTGCTGCCCATGACATGCTCCCAGAGATGGGCTCTTTGCTCCTTGTGTTTTAAAAGCAAGACAGAGATCCTATTGATTTGTCTGCTGCATGCTTTGAGATTCTAATACATGATCCAGCCAGTATAAAAAATAATAAGTTCTTAAGGGGTAGAATTACCAGAAAAACCTCTCAGTTTGCTGGAAACAGGTCCTGCTCTCTTCTCATGTGACTGAGAACACTGAACTGCAGCCACTTTGGGTGTGGATGCTTCCCAGCAGCACCAAACCCTTGCCTCTGCTCTTGTCACAGGGAGGATGCTGGGGTGTTCTTTTTTCTTGCAGTGCTGGAAGGATGGCCACCTTCCTTGAAGTCCCTGAGCTTGCCTGAGCTGTCAGCTGTCCTAGAGGAGTGCGTGGGAGAAATGGGTAAGGTGGGGGAGGATTCTGAATGGGTGAAGTGAAGGAGGGGAGGCATGGCTGGGCAGGTTCTTGATGATTTGGCAGGGGTAGGTTGGAGGGACCCCCTCATTCAGGAACGTCTGCAGGCTCTGTAGTCTGTGCTGGCATCTTCTTGCACAACATCTCACTGCTGATCTTTGTTTCTGCCTCATCTTATGCTGACAGGTCCCAGCTGAAAGTGGGTATGGGCCACCTCCTGCATCTCTCCTGCTCAGTGGTCAGAGCCACTTGTGAGGTGGTTCCCAAAGCCTGTGTTCTGTCCTGTTCACAGGAACTTGCCCCAGCAACAGGCAGAGAGCAGAGATGCTCCACGCTCCGGGCACTGGAACTGCAGGGGAGAGGGCAGCACAGAGGCAGGGCAGCAGGGCCTGTGTGCAGCCTGGGCCTTGCTGCTTGCTGGCCTGTTGCTGACGCTGCCTTGGGTTTTGTTCCTTTGTGTTTGTCCTCAGGAAAAGCTCTGCAGACTGTGACACACAACCTCCAGAGGCTCCAGGCCCCAGGGCAGAGCGGGCAGAGCTGGCCAGAGCCATAGCAGAGCAGGAGGGTGAGTGGGACCTGGTGATGGCCACAGAGGGCTGTGACATTGAGGGGGACATCCTTCCTCACAGCGAGCAGGAGCTGGCTGTGTGTGCCCTCACCTCCTGAGCACTGAGGCTCTGCTCTAACCAGTCCTTATGTGCCTGCTTGGTTTTCCAGTTGGAAAATCCATAGTCCCCTTGTTCCCCTGTCCCACTGAAAGGGTGACTGTCCTGCTTATGTTGTTTTTTCCCTGGTGGCTGCAGGAGTACTGACGTCGGGTGACTGTTCCACCCGGAAGCTGAGTGTGCCTGGGAGAGTGAGCATGAGGGCTGTGCTGGCAGCAACACAGCACCTGCTGGCTACGTGGGAGAAGGTCTCAGCCATCAGAGAGCATGCCTGGGAGAACAAGGGCCAGCAGAAGACAACAATCCAGCAGCTCTTTGAGCCTGACTGTTGTCTGGGTTTCCAGGACAGTTGTTCACAGCAGCAGGTTAGGTTAGGAGCACTGAGCCCCAAAAGGGGCCTTGTCTGCCTTGTGCTTCCTGCAGCCCTTGTCACTGGGGGCTGTGTGGGGGTTAGACACTGGTTACCCACAGCCATCGGTTGTCCTTTTCCACATCCTGTCATCTACGAGGCCCCTGACACCCCTCTCAGCGCCTGTGATGCCCTGCAGATCCCTAGCTGCTCAGGAGCTGATCCAGAAGATGTCTGTGAGGTGGTAAGGCAAGCAGGCTTGTTGTGGATGGGTAAAGCATGCAGAGTTTGAGATGTTTGCTTCCCCAAGCAGCCCTGGGCTGTAGCTGGAATGTCTGCCCTTCTGCCATCCCAGATCTGTGCTTCAGAACCTCTCCCTCCAACCAGCCCACCCTGGTTCAGGTCAGTCTCGCCCCCTTCAGGGGTTGTTTGTGGCTGCATTATTCAGTCCCCAAGAACTCGGGGTTTTTGTGGCAGAGACTCAGTCTGGTTTGTCAGTGCCAAGATCCTGATGCCAGCAGCAGTTGCAAGGCAGATGTTCCCCTGGAAGGACATGAGAGGGGAGGAAGAGCTCGAGACAGAGCCTCCTGTGCCTCTGGCAGGCAGCACAGTGCCAAGGCAGAACAAGAGCTGGGGGATAGATCCATCCCATGTGGGAGATGGGTGAAAGCAATTGCAGCCCAGATGCAGCTGCAGTGCAAAGCTTTGGTCCTCAGTCACTGCCTGCCTTTTTTGGGGGGCTTTAGTGTTTGGAAATAATTCTGCTGAGGCATTCTTGTGCTGAGGGTGTGGGTGTGTTCAAAGAGTGGGCAGAGGCTTCCTCCCCAGCCTGGCTGCTCTGTCTTGGAGCAGGGTGAGCAGCCACAAGTGCTCTGGTGATGCTTAGGTTGATGTAAAGTGGTTTCCAGTGACCATTCCTGTGTATCACTGAGGCCAGGGGGAAAACACAGACCGCAGAACCTGTCTGTGAGCATTAGCCCTGAGTCTGGAAAGTGTTCATAGAAGAATCAACCCCCTCCCCCAAAGCTCTGGGAGCAGCAAGGCAGCTCAGCAGCACCACCTTCAGCACTGGGTTGGCTGTGCCAGGGAGCGAGGGGCTGCAAGGAGAGGCCACACAGCCCTGGGTCTGGCTTGCTGGGTCAGAAAGTGGAAGAAAAGGGGTGTTTTTTTTGGGGGGTAAGGTGTTAAATCCACCTGATTGTAATGCTTGGGGGCCTGGGAGAAGGTGGTCTGTGAGGGATGGGGCAGTGCCTGGGTGAAGGAAAATAGTCCCCCAGGAAAGGAGCTGCAGGAGCCTGGAGGGAAAGGGTGAAGGGTGCTGGAGTAGCCCAGGAGGGGCGGTGGGCAGGGGAGGGGGGCTCATGGAGCAGTGTTTCCTTGAGGAGGCAATCCTTTAAGCACAGACCTTCAACAGCTCTGGCTGAGCACAGCGAGGTGAGCTGTCCCAGGGCAATGGTGATCACTGCCCCCAGCCCCCAATAAAACCTGAACCCCTCTTGCTGCTGCCTGAGTTTCTCTGGGGGGTGCTGTGCTGGGGGAGTCAGGAGCAACCTCCCTGCTTTCTCTCAGGACAGCTGGGCTTGTGTCCTGTGCTTTAACTGGGAACACGGGTGCTTCTCCAGCACCCTCTCCTGGGGGCTGGCACTGCCCGCAGCCTCCCAGCCCTCCTGCCGCAGGGAGGGGAGAGGGGGGAGCACCCATCTCGTTGGGCAGGGCCAGGGCTGCTGGGGAGAGTGTGTGTGAGTAACCCTACGGGTGTGCTCCTTCCTCTCTGGCTGCTCTGGGCCTGCCTGGGCTGTAAAACGCTGTAGCTGGGTGACACAAGGTGCCTCCACTGAGGCAGAAGAGAGGTCAGGGCTCTGGGAGCAACACCCTGGGGTCTGTGCTGGTGTGATGGAGCACGGAGGTTGGGCCTGGCTCTGGTGTGAGATTTGGGAGCTGGGGGTGTGACCAGACCCTGGGCTCCCTTGTCAGAGATGCTATGGGGCTGCTTTCCAGCAGCTGCTGCAGAACTTTAAATAGGGCAACACAAACCACTCTGGTCAGAGCTCAAGCTCAGCTGGGGTTTGGAGTGGTGGGAGGGGAGCAGAATCACAGCAGAATCACATCTCACTTGAGGAGAACCCAGCCAGCTGCCCAACTCCTGGCCAGAAGGACCTGCTCCCTGGGGCTGTGTGACAGCTCTGCTGGTGTGTGAGCTGGGCTGCTCTGGTTCTGATCAATACTATATACAGGTTCTATTTTGCCACTTTCCTCCTTGTGTAACCTGTTCCCAACCTGAGGGATGGGAACACTGAGCAGCAGCCAGCCAGGGGCTCTGGTACCTGAGCTGCAGGTACCTTTGGTAGCCCTGGCAGCAGGAGCTCACATGCACAGCCCCTGAGCTGCTGCCTCCTTCAGAGCAGACAGAAGCAGCATGCTCTGCTTGCTGAAAAATAAATGTTTATTTACATCTGAAAAGAGAGTTAATGTGTAAAATGGTCTCATGGGGGTTACACCAATCCCAGAAAGCTCCTGTGTGACTGCAGCCTTGACCCCAGCTCCAGCTGAGCCTTTCCATGCTTGAGCTGACCCTCCTTGTGCTGCTGCAGCTGCCCAAGGGTCTCCCCCTCCTGGAAGCAAAGGGAGCTGGGGATAGAGAACCACCCCATCCACTCACACCTAGTGGAGAGTAAAACCTGCTCTCCCTCCCTGAGCAGCCTTTTCTGCCAGGTAAAGCAGGTGCAGTTGGAACAGCAGACATGGCAGCACACCCATCCTGGGAGCGAAGGTACGAGCAAGGGGACAGGGGTGCTGGTGGTGGCATCTGCTGCTCTTGGCTCTTTCCAGGGAGCACCAGGCTGGGAGCAGTGAGCCAGATGCGCAGAGCCAAGCCTGAACTGCACAGCCTCCTGCTCTCTGCTTGTGAAGCCCAAGGGGTGGTGATGGTCCTGGGCTTCCCTGCGTTCCCCAGGCTGCCTGGCCAGAGGGGGCAGCTGGCACCCCGGTACCACACCAAACAGGAAACCGTGTGAGCTCCAGAACCCCCCAACCTCCTGTGGGCACCGGGCTTCCTGAGCTGAGGGTGCTTTCCACCCAGGATTTCATGGCTCTCCGGGCTGTGGTGAGGGAGGTGCTGGGCTCTGCGCTGGGCCTGGGACGGGTGAGGTGGGGCTGGGCTCCCAGCTCGGGGCTGGGCTCCCAGCTCAGCTCTGGGCTGGCTGCTGCTCTCCATCCTTCGCCCTCACTTGCCGCCGAAGGAGAAGCGACGCTGCCCCTGGCACGCAGGGGGAGTACAGGAGTCGGAGCGCTGGAGCGCTGCGGGGAAGCTGCGTGCGTGCTGCCGGGGCTGCGCTGCCTTGGAGTCACCCGGGGCTGTGCTCCCCGGGCCCGGGCTGGGGGATCTGCTGCGGGAGGAGCTCAGAGGACGAGAGCCGGGGGCGTGAGGCTGGAAAGCAGCGTGGGGGGAGGTGGGAAGCCCTGTTCTGTGCGGCGGTGAGGGAGCTGAGGAGGCGCAGAAGCCTTGCAGGACGGTGCCGGGAGGGATGTCTCAACCTCGGGGCGTTGGTGAGAAGGTCCTTGCTGAGGAGAGAGGGGCGTGAAGGCGAAGCCCTGGATGGGAGCGGCGCTGGCAGGGCCCAGGGTGCAGCAGGATGTGCCTGTTCGTCTGGGCAGGGGAGCCGGGCTGAGCAGCGTCCCCCCTTCCCCACTCCTCCGCTGACAGGGACAGCCGGGCCCCCTCCCCAGCCACTGCGCCCCCCTCCTGCAGCTGCCCAGCCGGGTGCGGATGAGAAGGTTCCTGGGAGCTGGTGGGTGCGCAGAGGTAGCTGACGGCATGCGGGCAGCAGTCGAAAGCAGGAGCAGCTCCCCGAGCCCAAGCAAGGGGAGGCTCTTCCGAGGGGGGGTGGCTGGTACAAACGCGGGGTGCCACCTCCCCCTCGGACCACAGTGCAGGGGGGGGATCCCTCAGACCCCCCCAGCAGTTCCAGTGCTCTCAGGTGGGGCACAGCCAAGATACAGGTCCCAGCATGGCCATTCTGGGTGGCTGCTGCCCTGGCAGGGCTTCCCCAGGCCCCTGGCCCTGTGGTGGCCAGCAGCCCCTGTCCTCCGGCACTGCGGGGCTGCTCATGGCATCACTGGGTGCAGCAGAGCACCGGGTGGTCAAGCTTCCAGAGCTGCCACTTCTTCTTCATCTCTGACTTCACCTGTGGTGTTGAGGGAGAGTGTGGGGGCTTTTCCCTGGCCATGTCCCCCCCTCACAGACCCTGCAAGGCAAGGGGGAAGATGGCGAAGCCATGGGCCAAGGCAGGGCCGAGCCCAGCACCGGGCAGCAGCTGCTGCGTACATACCTCCTTATTGGCAAAGCAGTACAGCACAGCCACCAGGAAGCCCTGGGGGGAGGGAGAGCAGGGACTGAGACCCCACCACCACTCCCTCTCCAGGGCTGGGATGGGCTGGGACCCCCCCGGCCATTTCTGGGTGCTCTTGGGGCCAAGGTCCCCACACCAGCACTGCCTCGGGGCACCAGAGCCACCTCATGCACCCAAGAGGGCTGAGGGAGCTGCAGGTGGGGCACGGTGGGGACAGCAAGCTGGAGCAGGGACACACCCTGTCCCCCCACCGTCCCTGCTCCATGCTGTGCCCAGGGATGTGTCACTCTCCCACCTCACCTGGAAGGAGTTGAGGAAGAGGGTGAAGAAGACCTTGACGTAGCGCAGGATGCCCGTGGTCTGCTCGTCAGTGGCGAAGATGAAGACGACCTCGTGGATCCCGAAGAGGGGGATGAGGGTGAGTGTGGCTTTGGCCAGCCTGAAAGAGGGTAAGGGGACCCTCTGGCAGTGAGTACTGAAGGGCTGGGGCCCAGGGCCCCCAGGGACACACTCTTCATTCATCTTGGGGTGGCGGTTTAATGATGGGGAGGGGGATGGGGATTAGGAGGGTGAGTGGAGGATCCAGGACCAGCAGGCCCTTCCTCCCAGCTCACCGCAGCTTGTAGTCGGCGTAGCCCTTCTGGTTGGCACGGAGCTTGGCCAGGATCACCTTGAGGATCCGCATGAAGATCAGCAGGTTGATCTGGGAAGGGGGAGACAGTGCAGGGGCACAGACAGCCCGGCACCCCCACCCCAGCCCCCCCATCCTGGCCATGATACACATCCTCAGGGGCCACAGGCACTGGAAGCCCCTGTGTGGCCACGGCTGCTGCTGCCCAATGTGCTGAGTCCCCAGATCCCAGCTAGGAAACAGCAGCCCCTCCCCACCCCGCAGAGACCTCCGGGGCCTGGGCATTGGTGAGCTGGGGCAACCCCCCCATGTGCATTTAGCATCATGCCTTGGAAGCTGCCCCCCTCCCTCCTGGGCTCTGCAGGGAGCTGCCCTGGGAGTCACTGCCTCCACCCCAGTGCTGGGCCCCAGGGGCTGAGCTGCCATTGTCCAAAAAGGTGTGGGGCTGGTGGGTGCCCCCATACCAGGGAGGCGAGCAGGATGGGGATGCGGATGATCCACCAGTAAGCCATGTTCTCATTCAGTGCCCAGCACCTGCCCAGGGAGACAGGAAGAACAGCCCCATCATGCTATGCCAGGGGGTGCAGAATGAAGTCAACCCCCCCAAGGGGGTCAGAGACCCACCATCCCGCTCCCTGTCCCAAACTGAACCCCAGCCTGGGGCTGAGCATCCTGGCAGAACCCCCACCCCTCCCAACTCACTCCGCATTCTCCTTCAGGTATTTGGCAGCCACCCAGGGCACCACGAACACCACGGGGGTCCCTGCAAGTCACACAGCAAACCCTGTAAAACCAAGCACCTGCCTGAGCTGAGCAACCCGCCCTGGGGCAGGGGGGACACCGTGGGGACACCGCGCCCGCCTCAGCGTTTGCCAACACCAGGTGCTGTCCCCAGCCCCCCGCAACGCCCGGGTGGCCCCTACCCCAGCCCAGGTAGAGGTAGAGCCTGTAGTAATTCTTCTCGGAGAAGACGGCCCCGATCAGCAGCTTGTAGAGGTAGATGGCTTCCACCAGGAACCAGTAGTGGTTGGCCAGGATGCAGTACTGCATCAGGACCTGCGCCGCCCGGCAGCCCAGCGCCGCCTGCGAGAGGAGACCTGCCATGGGGCCAGGGGCACCCCGAGAGCTCACTCCAGGGCAGCCTGGGCACCCCAGGAGCTTGCCCACTGAGTGTGTGGGCAGCACAGCACCCCAGGAGCTTGCCCACGGGTGTGCTGGCACCCCACGAACTCGCCCACTGGGTGCCCAGGGCTGCCTGGGCACCAGCATCTGGCTGCACACTGTTCCCTGGGGCGAGGGTCCGCACCCCCATTCCAGGCCAGCATTGAGCAGGGCCCCCCCAGCCCAGCGCAGCACTCACCTCGTGGCTCAGCAGAGCCTCCCAGTCGGCCACCTGCACCACCTCCATGCCCCAGCGCCTCTCCAGCAGCGCGTCTTTCACCATCACCGAGGTCGCCCGCAGCCCGAAGGAGGCGAAGAGGTTGGCGTGGATGTAATTCCTGGTGCAGCGGAGCTTCCTGCCGAGAGCCAGGGTGAGGGGTGGGGGGCACCCATCGGCTCAGCCATTGCTGGCTGGGAAGGCCAAGGGACAGGACCCCCTGCCCTGGCTCTCCTACCTGAAGACGGTGAGGATGAGCAGGGCAGAGACGAGGGTCAGGAGTGACAGTGAGTACCCCACAGTGTAGAGCACCTTGAAGCTCACCATCAGCCGGCGGGTGCCCTCCTGCAGACGAGCAGGGTGCTGGTGAGCCGGGGTGAGCTGGGCTGGGGTGCTCCTGCCTGTCCTGCCAGCGCTGGGGGCCGGGGCGTCCCACCTCCTCGGCGCTGGACTCCATCTCCTCCTCGCACTGCGAGTAGTCCCGCCAGGGCTGGCTGCCATTCACCGTCACCCACTGCCCGTCCGCGCCGCACCGGCGGCTCACCAGCCCGTGTTTCACTGCGGATATGAAGCACCAGCATGTTCCCCTCAGGCTCCCACAAACCTCTCTCCTGTAGTGATGGGTCAGGCTCTGCTCAGCCCCAAACACCCTCTTCTGGGCCAGGAGTGGCTCTGCTCCATGCCCCACATGTCCCCTCAGCCCCAGGTCTGCTCTCAAAGGTCCCTCTCCCTCCATCAGCGGGCAGGAGGGGAAACCCTGAGAGTCCCTGCATCCCCCACCCCGTATGGCTGAGCCCTGACTTCCAGCTCTGGAAGGGGGCAGAGGGTCACCATCACCTTTGTCAAACCAGGGCAGGTAAAAGGGGCAGGAGATGTTGACGGTGGTGCCGGGGCTCCCATCGGGCCAGCAGGCATACATGTCAAACGTCCGGTTGCAGAAGAGCCCTTCCAGTGACAGCAAGGTGAGGGAAAGCCAGGGTCAGGCGCTGAAGGCACAGCCATGTGCAGCCCTGCCACCCCAGCCCACTGCAGCCCTGCCATCCCAGCCCACTGCCAGCACCTTGGCAAGGCCAACATCACCCTTGGCAAGGCTGACATCACCCTCACTGGGGCCGTGGTGCCACGGACCCCAGGACACCCCATCTGAGATGCAGGAACACTTGCCAGGCTGCTGGCTCGACCCTCTGCAGGTGACCAGTGTAAATGATGCCAGAGCAGGGATAAAGCCCATCCCCAGCCATCGCCTGGCTCCACATGCCCCACATCTGCCCCCCCGCTGGGGCGCAGCGCGTACCTGCCGGGTAGGGTTCGCTCGCCATCCTCCTCAAGCACTCATCCCGGTATCGCATCCACTCCTCAAAGGTCTTCTCCAGGACCTTGGCCCCGCCGTTCTGCAAGCCCAGAGCTGGCTCAGAGCGGCTGCCCAGCTGCCGCGCCGCTTGCCCACCCCACCGCAGCACCCGGGAGCTCTCCAAGACGGCTGCCTGCATCCCCCCCCCCCAAACTGCTCCTTCAGCCTTGGGAGGAGCAGGAACATGCAGCGCAGCTGGGGCTGAGCCTGTTTGCAACGGGCCACAGCCCGGGGGTGGCAGTGCTGCTGCCCTGCCCGTGGGCCGGCCCAGCCCGTCGCTTACCGGCACCGAGGAGAACAGGCACATCCAGGCGAAATGGAGCAGGCTCCGCCGGTACCCAGCCCCTGGCACATCCCTCATGGCTGCCCTCGCCAGCCCGCAGCCAGCGCTCCCGCTGCCGGGGCGCGTCTTGGTCTGAGGTGGGCACCCGGATCCTGGGTGGTCTGGGCACGGCAGGGCTCCCTGGGGCAGCGGAGGAGAAGCAGGGTGCGAGTGCCGGCCGCGGGCACGTCCCGGGCTGCTACAGCCCTGGGTCACTCCCCTGCCGGGGCCAAAACCTCGGGGAGCATCACCAGGTGGAGTGTCACCGGACCGCGGCCCTTGGCCGAGCCGTGCCAGCTCCCACGGCTCCCAGCCAGCCCTGGCAGCTGGCGAGCGAAGCGGCAGCGGCGCCGAGGCCGGAGGGAAGCACAAGCCACCCCGGCGGCCGCTGTGACAGCCCCCGCGCCACCCCCATGGGTGGCCTCCTGCCCCCGAGCCCGCGAAGGAGCCAGGGCTGCGGGGAGCACCCCAAGGGAAGGCGAGGAGACTCCTGGGGGGGTTCCCGTGGGACACACCGTGCCACCCCCACCCTGCCAGCCGGGATGGGACCCCCACAACCGGCTGCGCCCCGTCACCCCCCGGCCCCGCTCCTGCTCCCGGGGGCTCCGCAGTCCCCAGCCCAGCCGGGTGGCTCCGGAGGGAGCGGCAGCCCGCAGCCCCCCTCCCCCGGGGCTTCCCGGCTCCGCGTCGGACTGGTCCCAGCCCGGGACCCTCCTCGCAGCACGGACGCCCCCCGGTGCCTGCCTCCCCCGGGGCTCCCCGGCCGGTCCCGCTCGGTGCCCGCCCCGTGCGCCGCCGCCCTGCGCCCGCTTACCCTGCGCTCCGCAGCCCCGACCTCCCGGGCAGCCCCGGCACTACCGGCAGCCCCGGCTCCGCGACGTGAGCGCGGCGGCGAGCGAGCGGTGTCTGCGGCGCGGCCGCCTCCCGCCAGCGCCGTGCCCCGACGGGGGGCGTGGGGGCGGCACCGCCTCCCGGGGCTCGGGCCGCCCCGACGGGCACGGGGAGGGGGCGGGCGGGGGGCGTCCCGGGCGCCGCAGTTCCCGCCCCCCGCGGAGCCCCCGCCTGCTCGGCGGGGGACGGGGACCGGGGTCGGGGTCCAGCCCTGCCCGGGGAGCCTGACTGGGTCCCGGGGAGGGGCGGGGGTGAGGGTGGGGGTCCAGCCCCGCCCAGGGTCTTTGGCTGCATCCCCTGGGGCTGGGATGGGGGGGCAGCCCTCAAACTGTGGGTCGCAGGGGTGGGAACGTGTGTCCTGACCATCCCTCGGGCTGCCCCAGAGGCCCGGGCACAGCCCCAGGGAGAGTCACTGGGGTCCTTCACCCCCCAGGTTTGGCATCCCTGGAGCTGCCCCCTGGGCTGGGTGCTGGGGTGCGAGCACCCTGGCAGCCCCTCGCTGTGCAGAGCCCTCCTGGCTGGGGTGGGCTGCTGGGGGCGACCCTGACTGGGGGACAAGGAGCAGGAGGCCCTGGGGATGAAGCTGGGTCTAGCACAGGGACAGAGCCTGTGACACAGGCCCCATCACCTGGGGTCATCAGCAGGATAACAGCAAGGGCAGGGACATGCTGTGGGACAAGCCGTGGGACATGCTGTGGGACATGCTGTGGGACAAGCCTGGCAGCCCAGGTCCCACTGCCCACCCCCAGCTGCCCCACACCCTCGCTGCAGGGCCAGGCAGGGCTCAGCTCACATCCAGCCTGGGGAAGGGCAGGTGAAGGAGGTTTTCCCATCAGCAGAGCAGGCAGGGGAGATTTAAAAGGCAGCAGGTCCCACCAAGGCTCAGGTGGGGAGCCCTCCAGGCCCTTTCCTGTGCCTGCCCCTGGAGCTGGGGGGTGCTGGGAGGCTGGTGCTGCCCCTGCCCCTGCCCCTGCCCTTGCCCTGCAGCAGGAGGTCCTGTTTCTGCCCCAGAGCTGGTTGGATGCAGCAGAAAATCTATTGAATTTTGCAAGAAGTGGGATGTTGCCCCTGAAACTGTTCTGTGGGGCTGGGAGCAGCCAGAGCCATTCCCATGGGCTGCACCTGCTGCGTTAGCAAAGCGAGCGCTGCCTGCTTATCCCATGTGACAGAGCAGCCTGGGGGGTGTTTTGGGGGAAGTTAAGCCCTCAGGGGGGTCAGTGTCAGTGTGAGCTGACACTGGGTTCTTTCTGGGGCCTCTCTGCCCTGTGGCTTTGCTGGTGAGCTGCTGACAGTGCTTTTGGGAGGCTGCTTGGTGCCCACAGGTGGAAAGCTGAAAATAATGAGCTTGAGATTGAGAGAGTGGAGCTTGGGTGGGTTTTGACTGGATGTGCTTGCTCCGAGGGTCCCTGCTGCTGGCAGGTCCCTGGGTGTGGGGCAGGCCTGCCTGCAGGGTCCCAAAGCCCTGTTGGGGAAGGGGAGGCGAGCAGGGGGATGGTGTGTGAGATTGAGCTGGTCCCTTGGACCCCTCTGAGCATCCCACAGTGTGATGGCCAGGCACAAGGAGCAGCTCCTTCCACCCCTGCAGATCTACCTGCTTGGGAAGCTGAGCTGGAGAGCAGCCCTGAGCCTGCAAGGGCTCTGCTGGGCACCCCACGGAGGTGTGGGTGCTTGCACCCCATCCAGGTGCCTGGGTGGTCACAGTTCATGCTGTGGAGCAGGGCTCATACTGGGGAGTGGATGCTGGGGTGACAGGCTGCATCTCCCCTGCAAACCTGTCACTGGGCTCAGCACAGGCTGCCCCCCAGGAGCCACAGCTCCAGGACTGCAGAGGGTCCCCAGGGCTGGGGGGTGGGCAGGGGGTGGGCACTGGGCAGGGAACAGGCCCCTCCAGCGTCTCCAAGGGGACTGGGTGGGCAAACCAGTTCTCTGTCAGGATTTGAGCAGGCTCTGCTTTGGGAAGCACGTAACCCACAAGTGCCAGACCCCTCCAGTGTCCTCCCTGGGGGTCCAGGAGCTGTGAGTGATGAACTCTCAGGCTGTGCTGACCCTTGTGTCCCCCCTCTTTCAGGGCCACCTGCCCCCGAGCTGCTGCATTCCTTGGGGCTGTGCTGTGCATACCCAGGCAGAAGGCAACCTCCTCCCCCCAAAACTCACCAGGAGCCTGGGAGAGCAGCAACGGGGGTGAGAAATCCATCTGGAAGGGAGGAGGCCTGTGGGGACAGGGGAGGGTGCCGGGGAGGTGATTGTTGGTGAGGGCTGGCTGAAGGATGGGTCTCATGGGAAAGGTCTGGCTGGACCAGCCTCAGCATAAGGTGGGGAAACAGAGGCAGCTGGTCTCACATGGGAGCGATGCCAAGGACATCAGGACAGAACAAGAGCATTGGAGGTGGAGATGATGGGACTGTAGGGTAATCCTGCCTAGGAGGGGTCTTGGGAGGTCTCTAGTCCAGCTCTGGTCACAGCAGGGTCAGAGGTCAGAGGTGATACAGGGCTTTACCTGGTGTGGTCTTGACAACCCCCAAAGCTGGATGTAGAAGATGGACCATGACCTCCAAAGCCTCCACGCAGCAGATAACCCAAAGGAGGGTTTCCTGCAGGGTTTCTCTGCACCAGCATCACCAAGCACAGGTGAGGGACACAGCCCAGGAACCCTGTAAGTCACGAAGGGTGATGAGGAACAAGTGTGTGTGCTGGCAGGCAGCGTTAGCTGCAGACAGAGACACTCTTCCCCCCAGTTGCAGCCCAGCTGGAAGAAGATGTAACCAGCACTGACCTGGAGAATGGTTGGCATTGCTTGGTGCCAAGCAGCAGAGAGGATGGGGATGAGAAGGAGCCATGTGGCCTTGGAGACGTTGCCCCAGCCGTGCTGCTGAGGTGGCTTTGCTGGGGGTGTTGGTGTTCTCCTCAGTGGACAGTTACCTCTTTCTCAGGGTGACAAACGCTCTCCATGTGAGGGTATAACTCCCAAATCTTTGCTGGAAGACTTGGAATCCCCTGCACCACCTGTAGAAATGAAGCAGGACGAGGATATGAGCCCCTCCTGATCCCACCCCTGCCTGGGGCTGACCCTTGCAGACCATGGGGGGGCTCCAACATCACAGGTGTTGCTGTGGTTTCCCCCACCACCATTACCATCACCAGCATGACTGCAGACTGAGCTCCAGAAGGTTCCCCCCTGCTCACCCTGCCCCAGGCAGCTGCTGCCTTGCTGCTGCTTTGCAGCCCAGCTCCTCTTCCCCCAGCTGCTTATGGTGCCAGGTAAAGAACTGATCCTCCTCTTCCTCTTCTGCCTCTTGTCCTGCCTGGCTTATCCCCCTGGACAGGCAGTGGCATCGCTCACCAGGCAGGACACAGACCCTGGCTTTGCCTCTCTCTACGGGCTGGTGTTGCCACTCGATGGCTTTAGTGCAGGGGGAAAAGTGAGGAAGCAGAGATCTTGGCTGTGGTGAGCTGGCCTCATCCTGCCAATGGCTGTGGAGCAAGGAGGATGCTCAGCGGGTCAGCAAACTCCTGAAGGGATCAGGGCTCTTGTCTCAGAGGGGTAAATTGTGTGAGGGGCTCCTCTGCTGCTCCCACATGTCACCTTGCCACGGGGACAGGACCAGTGCCAGCTCCCCCAAGGTCGCATCCTGCCTCACACCACCAGTCCTGGGACACCTACGGGAGAGACCTCCAGCCACATCCCTGGTACCCTACAGTCTGCCCCACAGACCTCCCTGTATCTCTGCACAAACCCATCCAGCACCAGGGCTGGGCTCATCCTGCAGCGATGCTGAGTACGTGGGACAGCACACAGCTGCAATTCCCTGGAGAGGGACCACAAAACTCATGGCATCATCACCCAGCACAGACCCAGCCGATGCCACGGGGCTCTGTGGGGTCAGCAGGGACCGTGCTGGGGTGAAGGGTCCATCTGGAGGGGATTTGCTTGTCGGTCCTTTGAACGGGAACGTGAGGAACAAGCTGTTCCTGTCCATATTGATGCATCTCAGGCAGGGTCTCCATAGCGACTGCAGCGCTTGTAGCTCAGCTGGGGCTGCATCCTGACCCGTTGGGTGCTGCGGAACCAGTTGTAGGGATGGGGAGGGTGGCTGGGACAGCATCCAGGTCCAGGTATCACTGGGATGGATGTAGTGCTGGAGCCTGGTGCTCCATCCTCCAGGGCTGAGCTACCCAACCTCAGAACAGCCATGTTCACCTTGTCCTCCCATCCCTGCCAGGGACAACCCCCCCGCTGCTGCCCTGCATTTTGGGGAGATGCATGGGCATTTCCCATTGGGAGTCTTGCATCCACATTCTCCTCTCAGCCATGATCCCAGCAGACCCTCCACACACAACAGTGATTTTAGCATCAATCTGTGCTCAGCCAGGCCCCAGCAGCTCTGTGAGTGGCACAGCTGCCTGAAACACCTGCCTGGTTTCCTCATACAACAGCTCAGACCCTGTGAGACCACCACAAACCTGCTCTCCCACAGCTCCAGACCCGCTGTGGTGGGTTTGGGGATGCTGGCTGTGCTGCATGGCTGTCACCAAGGAGACACAGTGGATAAATGTTGATGTTAAGGGCAGAGCTGGCTGTTTGAGGTGGGAAAATTGCCCCTGTGCTGTCTCATGCATTGAAGGTGTCGGTGCTTCCTGGGCAAGTTGTGAGCTGCAGGGGGCTTTGGGAAGAGGAGAGCATCCTCCCTCCAGCAGTGCCACACCAGGCTGGATGCCACACCAGCCAGCCATGCAGGGTGAGTCCCTTTCTCCATGGGCTGTTAGCAGGTTACACACCCCTGAGACAGTGGGTTTCTCTCACCACTATTGCCAGGGGGAACTCCTGCATGGGTATTGTCATAGACTGCTGACCACGCTGCCTCGCTTCCCACACGGCACAGAATAAACACTCATCAGCCTGTCCTGACTTGCAATTACTGGGTGAATTTCTCAGAAATACCTGCCAGACCCTTACCTGGTAGAGGAATGAGCACGAATGCCCACGGGCCCATGTGAGGGGGATGCTGCTCAAAGCAATGGATCCCTTCTGCACCCCTTGCTGTTGGGTTTTGGGGGCACTGAAGGCGGCTGCTTGCTGTTGTACTACACTGCAGTTATCAGCATCAGCAGATGGTGCTGTTAAAGGCAGCTGCTCTGTGCTAAGAGAGGATCTTATGGATGTTGCTCAATATCTGCAGGATGGGCTGCAGGGGGAATGGCCAGCCCCTTTTCAGTGTCTGTGGGGACAGGACAAGGGGCAATGGCTGCAAGTTGGAGCCCAGGAAGTTCCCCAGCACCATGGGGAAGAACTTTTCCCCAGGGAGGGTGAGGGAGCCCTGGGACAGGCTGCCCAGGGGGTGTGGAGTCTCCATCTCTGGAGAGATTCCAGCCCCGTCTGGACGCCGACCTGTGCAATATGAGCTGGGGAGCTGCTTTGGCAGGGGGTTGCACCCCAGGAGCTCTCCAGGGCCCTGCCAACCCCTGGGAGTCTGTGATGCTGTGAAAAGTGCAGCCAGATGGGACAGGACACAGGGACAGACCCACACGACTGCAGAGCCACTTGCCCTGTGGTTTGTTCTTCCCAGAAGCCGTTGCCCAGCTCCAGCTAAAGCCTTTTCTTGCCTGAACCTCTCCAACACCCGAGAGAAATGACCCTGAGCTCTGCCCAGCCACAGAGTGCTTCCTCTCTGCGCAGGACAGTGATCTGGGTTGGACCTGACCTCTCCAATGCAGAGCAATGGCCAAATTAACTCCTGGGAGACATCGAGTCACTCCAGCCAGCCAGGACATCGCGACAGGGCTGGACCAACCCACCTCACCTCCAGGTTTGCTGCTTTGGGGCTTGTTCCTGCAAAGACCACAGGGAGGTAACAGTTGGTACTATGTAACACGGTGCTGTGCTACGTGGGGCATAGAACGCAGGCTTGAGCATCTGGCTGGCAGCCACAGGCTTCATCACCAAGTGGTTATGGAGAGATGGACGGTACATCAAGGTGTCCACAGCCTCAGGAACAACCCACATGCCATGGCCATCCTGCCCAGTGACAGCCAGTTAGGGGGATTGTAGAAAGTCTGCTGTTTGGGTGTTTATTCCTGATAGATGTTTGGTCCACCACCCCCCCCCAGATACAGGGGGGACAAAGGACTTTGGAGGGACAGGGAGAAATGCTCTTTTGGGTTGAGAAGAAGCTTGGGAGTCACATTCCTGCACCTTGCAGGGGTCGTAGGGGCCCCAGGGCTCTGAACTGGCACAGGGTTCCCACACTGTTTCCCCCACCTCGGGCAGGGATCCCACTCCATCCACACTATTTCACAGCAAAGGTCACTTCCAAGCCGGTGCTTCAGCGTGCCACATGCTCATGATAAATGACTGTTCCCAGCTCATAAAGGCACTATTGAATTTGGCACTTACTCAGAGAAACCCTCAGCAGATTCCGAGTCCTTCTGGAGAGCCCCCGGGCACGCAGGTTGCCAGCTCTGTATTCAAAGCTCACCAAGTCCCTTTAGTTCCCAGTGTGTTCCTCACCTTAGTCAGGCAGGAAGGCTGAAATGATAACATCAAGAACTTCTCTGAAAATCATCTATATTCACATCCTGCCCCAGAGCTGGACTCTTTGTACCCGTCCTCTGCCGAAGGGCACGGCTTGCCCTCCTCCATATGTAAAGCCTTGGCAGGCAGCGCAGCAGCCGGGGTGGCTGCATCCCCGGCACTGGGAATTCAAGGAGGGGAGAAGAAGCTGCATCTTTTATTTTCCTGCCTACTAGGACCCTGGTTGCAACTTCTTAGGGCCAGTTATTTAAATGGAATGGTGCCTGATCTGTCCCTTGCCTGTCTTCTCTTCCCAGTCAGACTGGAGGTGTAGCCACATCCAGCATCTCCTTTTCACCCGCCGGTGGTCAGCATCTTCTTGCATGTATGTGGTGTGTCAGGGGATGGAGCTGTGCTTGGCTCTGCACCCAGCTGCATTTACAGCCCCAGGGGTAGGCAGGCAGATGACTTTCCAAAGGTGAAACAGCCCTGAAGGTGACTTGGGCTTTGCCCCCGGAGCTGTGAGCCAGCTGGGCAGGGAGAGACCAGATGAGATTCAACAAGAGCAAGTGGAGAGTCTGGCCCCTGGGAAGGAATAACTGCTGGAATCAGGACAGGCTGGGGGGGAGCTGCTGGAGAGGAGCTCTGTGGAGAAGGACCTGGGGGTGCTGGTGGGTGACAGGGTGACAGCTCCCCAGCTCATATTGCACAGGTTGGTGTCCAGACGGAGCTGGAATCTCTCCAGAGATGGAGACTCCACACCCCCTGGGCAGCCTGTCCCAGGGCTCCCTCACCCTCCCTGAGGAAAAGTTCTTCCCCATGGTGCTGGGGAACTTCCTGGGCTCCAACTTGCAGCCATTGCCCCTTGTCCTGTCCCCACAGACACTGAAAAGGGGCTGGCCATTCCCCCTGCAGCCCATCCTGCAGATATTGATCAACATTCATAAGGTCCCCCCTGAGTCTTCTTCTCTCCAGGCTGAACAGCCCCAGCTCACCCAGCCTTTCCTCCCAGGGGAGATGCTCCAGGCCCTTCAGCATCTCCTCAGCCTCCTCTGGACTCTCTTCAGGAGATCCCTGTTTTTTTCATCCCAGGGAGCCCAGCACTGGACACAACACTCATCACCTAACCCAGGGGGGACAATAATCCCCCAAATCCCACTAACATCTGCAGAGCCACAAGAGCAGAGAGGTTACAAGGTGTCTCTGCACACTCCAGACAGGTGTGTGATGCAGTCCCAGTGCAGGCAGCTGCTGGGAGCGACCCTGAGTGCAGCAAGGAGGAACAGCTTCCCCCAGGCTCAGTTTCACAGCCATTGTGTGTTGGCAATAGAAGGTGGTCATTACAACAAATGGGTATTTCTGGGAGAGGCAAGGCCCAGCTATTGCCCCTCAGCTTGCCCTCGTGCTGGGGTTGCTGCTGGGCCATGAAGCTGGACGTGGGACCCCTCGGGCTCTGCTGAGAGCCGGGGTCCCATCAGGGACTCGGCAGCACCGTCACCCACCCACCTGCAGGTAATGGGGCTACTTGGGTCACAAAATCTTTGGGTTCTGCAGCTGCACCCCATCCCCACCCTGAAGCCTCTCCCTTCCTCCTGCTCCAAACACTTCCTCATCACAAACCTATTCTTAGATGTATCGAACCTAAACCAGCTGCCCCCCAGCCCTTAGCAGAGCAACACTTCATTCTGCTGCTGAGATCACAGGTTTCTGCCAGCACATAAAACTGCCAGACTGGCTCAGCCCCAAGGTCTATTTATCCCAGACCCCAAGTCCCCCTGCGAGCTGGGACTCGTGGAGTGGCTGTTTCAGCTGATGATGATGGTTTGAGGCAGAGCTGGGGGCAGAGGACAAACCCAGCTCCTGGCGCTTCCAGACTTAGGCTGCACTTTGATAAATCCAAAAGGTTTTTAAGCAAGCTGTTTCTTCTCCTGGCAGTATAAACCATGGTGTACTGTAGCAGCTGCTTGCTGTTTAAATGCTAATATTATTTCTCCATTTCCCTCTGAGCTCTTTCTCTCTCTTTTTCAGAGGATGGGGCTCCATCCCCATCGTGCTGTGGCTGTTGTCAGGGCTCCTGCTGCCCTGTTGCTGGCTGAGCAGCTGCTGGGCTTGCCACCATGCAGCTTCCCCAGCCACAGTGGTCCCTGAGCCCACCCAAGGCTCTGTGGTGGATGCAGAGGTCACAGACTTGAGTGATGCCACCAGAATGCAGCACTGGGGGTGAAAGCTGGGCAAAGGTGGCCCCTCCAAAGGTAAGGAGTGTTTGGGATGATCCTGGAAGATCTCTCATTTCCACTCATTAGCGTCCCTCGTTCTGATGGTGGTGCCCAAATGATGGATGCTGTTCATGAACTGACAGAGCTGTGCCTAGACCGGAGCCTGGGGAAGAGGACCTTGCCCAGGAGGACTTGCTTCACCCTTGTGCTGCACAGTGCTTGTACTTCTCACCCACAAAAGCAGTGTTTCACTTGGTGATGCCCAGCAGCAGGGACAAACTGGGATGCAATAGCATCCTTCCATGTCACCTCTGAATCTTTCTCCTGGTCACCTTGGCTGGACGTTCTCTGGACCCTTCTGTCCAGGTAGGAAGAGCCAAAATGTTGGTTGTTGCAGAAAAACACACCAAAGCTCTTCTTGAGAAAACAAATGGGGTCTGGATCACTTTGCCTTGTAGGGAAGCTGATCTGGACTTTCAGCTCCCAGGGATGCAGGGGGTGTCATGTTGTATATAAATCCAGCTGAGCTGTGCCAGCTTACAGGGCCCATCCTGGAATTCTGGGGAGAAGAAGAAAGCACTTAGTGCTGGCTTCAGGCAGGCCAAGTGGCACTTGGCTTTGGAGGGAGCTAATGGGGAGTGGAAATACAATCTTGGTTTTCTCTGCATATGAATGAGCACCCAGTGTCTCCTCTCCTGACCTGTCAGGCAAAGTCTGAGATAGATCTGGAAATCTTCTTGCTTGGGGATGTGGGGTGGGTTTTTTCATCCTAAGTAGCTTCTCTTGCTTATCTGCTGAGTGCCTGAACAGAGGCTGTTGATTTATTACCCCTTCCACTTGATACATGGGCTGCTGCTTATCCTGGGTACAGCACTCTGCTCTCCCAGCTCTTCCCTAATGCCAGCACATTAACAGGGAGGGAGCTGTTCTGCAATGTAATTACAGGGAACGGGACATTCCTGGATGTTTTCCTTCCCTGGACACAAAGGCTGGAGATTTCCTCAGTGCAAAGAGCTGGGTTGAGGGTTAACAAGTGAAGCAGGAAGGAAAAGGAAACTCTTCTATGATCCAAGGGGATCAAGAGCCACAAACAAGAACCTTGGAGTGTGTGAACAGGGGCAGCAAATGTTGCAGCCCAGGGTAGAAAACAGTTTTTAGGTGAAAATTCCTCTGTCCTGGATGGGAATGGGGGAGGCTCCAATCACCAGAGCAAAAACTGATGCCAAACTTGCAAATAAAAGCAGAAGGTGGATGTAAAGACCTGACCATGAAGGGTCTGTGTGATGCTTCCAGACACCAGCCAAATGGAAACCTCTTTCATGTCCTGGCCTGGGTTTTGGGGTGGGGTTTTTATTAGCACCAGTCCCTCTCCAATCAAATAACTCTGGCAGATTTCCCCTTCCCATTTCTGCAGCTCTAAGGGGTCAATTTGTAAAGCTACTGCCCTCCTGCAGCCTTTATCCTATGGGGAGCTCAGGAAACAACCCAGCAGCAACAGGTTTTATTTTCTCCACCATCAAGATGACCACAGTCTCTTTTTTTTTCCCCCCACAATGTGTGAAGGTGACATGGAGCATATCAAAGACAACAAACTTCACCTGAGCATCTCTTGGGGTGTAAAGGAAGCTTCTGAAGCCCTTTTTCCCAACCAGGAAGGCACAGATGGGTGTTTTCATAGAACCCTAGAATGGTTTGGGTTGGAAGGGCACTCAGAGCTCCGCACCCCCGTGCCCCCCTGCCACGGGCAGGGAGACCCTCATCACCCCAGAGTGCCCCAAGCCCCATCCAACCTGGCCTTGAACCCTGCCAGGGATCCAGGGGCAGCCTCAGCTTCTCTGGGCACCCTGTGCCAGGGCCTCCCCCCTCCCTGGGAAGGATATTTCTGCCCCCAGTCCCTCTCCAGCTGCCCTCCTGCAGCTGAAGGCCGTTCCCCTGGGCCTGGCCCTCCCTGCCCTTGGCACCAGCCCCTCTCCAGCTCTCCTGGAGCCCCTCGAGGGACTGGAAGGGGCTTGGAGGTCTCCCTGCAACCCCTCTCCAGGCAGAACCAGCCCAGCTCTCCCAGCCTGACTCCAGAGCAGAGATGCCCCAGCCATTGGATCCTCTCGTGGCCTCCTCTACACTCACCTAAACAGCTCCACATCCTTCTTGTCCAGGACCCCTGAGCTGGATGTGGCACTGCAGGGGTCTCCCCAGAGCGGAGCAGGGGGGCAGAATCCCCCTCTTTGCCCTGCTGGTCCTGCTGCTGGGGATGCAGCCCAGGACACAGGTGGCTTTCTGGGCTGCCAGCACACACTGGTGGGTCAGGTCGAGCTTTAAATCAACCCGACCCACGTGCAGGACGTTGCCCTTGGCCTTGTTGAACTTCATGTGGTTCACACGGTCCCACCTCTCCGGCCTGTCCAGGTCCCTCTGGATGCCATCCCATCCCTCAGGCATGTCGACTGCACCGCACAGCTCAGTGTTCTTGGCAAACATGCTGAGGGTGTTGGGTGACTGCAGGCTGAACAGGAGCCAGCAGTGTGCCCAGGGGGGCAGGAAAGCCAATGGCATCCTGGCTTGTGTCAGGAATAGTGTGGCCAGTAGGTCTGGGGAGGGGATTGTGCCCCTGGACTGGGCACTGGGGAGGCTGCAGCTCGAGTGCTGGGTCCAGTTCTGGGCTCCTCAGCATCAGAAGGACACTGAGGTCCTGGAGTGAGTCCAGAGAAGGGCAACCAGGCTGGGGAAGGGGCTGGAGGGCAAATCCTCTGAGGAGCAGCTGAGGGAGCTGGGGGTGTTGAGCCTCGAGAAGAGGAGGCTGAGGGGAGCCCTTTTCCCCACCTCCCCTGCCCTGCCAGGAGGGTGCAGAGAGGTGGGGGACGGTCTCTTCAGCCAGGGGACAGGAGATGGGACAAGGGGCAATGGGCTCAAGCTGTGCCAGGGCAGGGGCAGAGCAGATGGGAGGGCAAAGTTCTTCCCTGGCAGAGCTGTCAGGGCCTGGCCCAGGCTGCCCAGGGAGGGGCTGAGTCCCCTTCCCTGGGGGTGTTTAACAGAGGGGAGATGAGGTGCTCAGGGATCTGGTTTAGCTCAGGATGGGAATGGTTGGGCTTGATGATCTTAAAGGTCTTTTCCAACCTTGTGATTCTGTGATCCCACTGTCCATATTGCCAGCAAAGCTGTTAAACAACACAGCTCCCAGTTCCCTGAGGAACACCACTCATCACTGCCTCCCCTTGGACATCGCAGCATTGACACAGCTCTTTGGGTGCAACCATCCAGCCAGTTCCTTACCCACAGAGTGCTCCATCCATCAGATCCACATCTCTCCAAGCTTGTATTTTGTGCTTGAGGAATCTGAAGCATGCCTGATTGCCTCCAGTTTGGTTCTCCCTGATAAAACAGACTGTTCCAGGGAGGAGAGTAAAAGGCCTCGCTTCTCACGCCATCGCATCTTCCACAGCACCTTATGTCCCAGCCTTGCCAAGAGCTACAGTCCTGCCACCCCTGGACCTGAGGGCTGAAGTTGCAGTGTGACAGTAACCAGGTAAGGCAGCAGCAGAAAAAGAGCAGGGAAATGGTGACAGGCTTTTTCTTTGCTTTGCAGGTCATTTGCACTGAGGAATGTGAGGACTCCGATGTCATCTCCCTGGGCTTGTGCAAGGCCTGTGACACAGTCCCCCACCACATCCTTATCTCTAAACTGGAGAGATGTGGATTTGATGGGGGGACCATCCAGTGGATAAGAAACTGGTTAACAGACCGTAACCAAAGGGTGGTGTCAATAGGTCTGTGTCCAGGTGGAGCCGGTGACAACCGGTGTCCCCCAGGGGTCTGTCTGGGGACTGGTTCTCTTTAACATCTTTATCAATGACATCGATGATGGGATTGAGTGCACCCTCTGCAAGTTTGGGGATGACACCAAGCTGAGTGGGGTGGTCGACACCCTAGAAGGAAAGGAGCCATCCAGAGGGATCTGGACAGGCTGGAAAGATGGGCCTGGGGGAACCTAATGAGGTTCAACACTGCCAAGGGTCAGGGGTGGCACTTGGGCCAGAGGAATCCCAGCCAGAGATACAGACTGGGAGAAGAGCCCCTGGAGAGCAGCCCTGTGAGAAGGACCTGGGGGTCATGGGGGGGGAGAAACTGAACATGAGCCAGCAGTGGCTCTGGCAGCTGGGAAGGGCGATGGGATCCTGGGCTCCATCAGCAGAGGGGTGGCAGCAGGGACAGGGAGGGGATTGTCCCTCTCTGCTCTGCCCTGGGAGGCCCCAGCTGGATCCTGTGTCCAGAGCTGGGGCCCAACACAAGGAAGATGTGGGGCTGTTGGAGAGGGGTCAGAGGAGCCACAAGGATGATTAGAGGGCTGGAGCACCTGCCCTACAAGGAGAGGCTGAGGGAGCTGGGCTGGGTCAGCCTGGAGAAGAGAAGGCTGTGGGGGGACCTCATTGCAGCCTGCCAGTGCCTGAAGGGAGCAGAGACACAGGAGGGAATCAGCTTGTTCAAGGGCAGAGACTGGCAGGACAAGGGGGATGGAGTGAAGCTGGAGGAGGGAAGGGTTAGATTGGATATTGGGGGGAAGTTCTTTGCAGAGAGAGTGGTGAGGGGCTGGAACAGGCTGCCCAGAGAGGGGGTGGGTGCCCCGTGTCTGGGGGTGTTCAAGGCCAGGTTGGATGGGGCCCTGGGCAACCTTGTGTAGCTCCAGGCCTGAGGTTGGTGTCCCTGTCTGTGGCAGGGGGTTGGAGCTTTATGATCCTTGGGGTCCCTTCCAACCCAGGCCAGTCTATGATTCTATGATTCTATGACTCAGGCGCTACTGGAGGGAGGTTTGACCACACCAGACCCACACCTGGCACAGCTTCCCCTAGTCCCTGGGGCAGTGCTGCTGGGGGAGGCTGGGCTCAGGCTGCCTGGAGCTTGTTTCAGCTGGAAAAAACTCACTGCATTTTGCTTTTAGGTATGTGGATTTCAGGAAAGAGAGCAGGGAGCAATGTTCAATGGCACAGGCAGGGAACAGTGTGCAGCCCACCCTGCAGAGCTGGGCAGCCTCATGTCCCTGACACTGGCCTGGGGACAAAGCCCTGCCTTGGAAGAGCCTGGTTGTCTGTCCTGGTGGAAAATGGGTGATTCTGCATCTCTGAGAGCAAAATCAACTGTAGCTGCTCTCCTAGCAGAGATGGGAAACTGGGTGGTGGGATGGGGGAGGAAAATAGCGGTTTGTTTGCAACATGACTACAGTGGAGCTGTTCCTGGAGGCACACAGGAGAAGCAGGGTCACAGATGAGTGTCAGAGCAGGTGACATGGATGTGGTTTTCCTCCTGCTCCTGTGATTCAGCCTGTCCCTGGGAAGATGTTTGTGGCTGCAGCGGTGATGTCCCTACTTTCCCTCCCATCCCCTCTTCCCAGACTCCCCACCAGCGTGGCTCATGGGGCTGCTGCACACTATTGCTTTCCAAATTTACATTCCCTGGGGCTGAAACACATCCTGTCTTCACAACTGGCCCATGGCACTTGTCTGTCTGCCACATCCCCAAGCATTGACCCTTGGTGAGCGTGCTACAGGGTCAGCCTGATCCTGCATAGCTGTTCTCCCCAAGGGAATTACATGGAACAGCAGCTCTTCATGAAGCATAATTCCTTTGTACCAGAGGGGGAAAAAGGTTTTAGGCCAATCTGCCAGGTACTGTAATGTCAGTATGTGAGAATTGGACTTCAAAACATATGATAGCAGCTTTAATACCAAGCTCTGCCAGAAAAACAACCTGGGGAAAGAACAGAAGAACAGGGAAAATATATATACCTTGCCAAGAAACACCCCCTTCATCTGCAGGACGATGGCATCGAGTTTAGATGGCTGAAAGGACATGGGGAAAGATTAATAGAGCTGATTATGTGTCTGTTGAGAACCTGACAGGTATCGGTGGGGGGATGTCCTGAAGGGATGGGGGTGGGAGCAGCCAGCTCCTCTGAGATGAGATGGGGAGAAATGAGAAAAAAACCCCAACCACTGGCTGCCAGCCAGGAGACTCCGACCATGAGATCGATCACGCTGCTCTAGAGGCAGAGAGTGTTTGAAACAAGGGGAGGGAAAGCAAGGAAAGGGGGCTCAATGCTTTGCTGGTCACAAAATGGTGACAATGAGGTGAAGTGGCAAAAAACATATGTGGAGGTTGTATGTTGGGGCTCCACACACAGGGAGGGGGGATCCTCTATGGGCAGATGTGGCCAAACTGTTCTTTTTCTCCCAAAAAAAGAGTTTGTCTGGCAGGCAGAGGAGACTGGTGGGGTGCAACAAGGTCTGGCTGTGCACACAGGGGGAGGGTTTCTCCTTCCCATACCTCTCTGATCATAGAACCCCACAGTGGTCTGGGTTGGAAGGGACCCCAAGGATCACAGAGCTCCAACCCCCTGCCACAGGCAGGGACACCAACCTCAGGCCAGGAGCTACACAAGGTTGCCCAGGGCCCCATCCAACCTGGCCTTGAACACCCCCAGGCACGGGGCACCCACCCCCTCTCTGGGCAGCCTGTTCCAGACCCTCACCACTCTCTCTGCACAGAACTTCCCCCTAATATCCAATCTAACCCTTCCCTCCTCCAGCTTCACTCCATCCCCCTTGTCCTGCCAGTCTCTGCCCTTGAACAAGCTGATTCCCTCCTGTGTCTCTGCTCCCTTCAGGCACTGGCAGGCTGCAATGAGGTCCCCCCACAGCCTTCTCTTCTCCAGGCTGAGCCAGCCCAGCTCCCTCAGCCTCTCTCCAGAGGGGAGCTGCTCCAGCCCTCTGAGCATCTCCGTGGCTCCTCTGACCCCTCTCCAACAGCCCCACATCTTCCTTGTGTTGGGCCCCAGCTCTGGACACAGGATGTAGTGTGAGCTCCTGCCACTGTTATTTGGCAGCAGTTTGCTCCTCTGTGGGCCCCTATTTAGTTCAAATCTAGATCCACTCCATCTCCAGTGGCATGTTTGTCCTGAATAATAATCACAACAATAATATTTATATAAAGAGCTGAGGTAAACAGTACGCTGACAATTTACTTCACATATTTTACAGCTTTGGCTTTCCCCCACATCTTTCATCACACCTGTCTGGCACTGCTACTCAATGTAACACAGCAGCAGAGCAGAGGAACGTCTCCTTCCTCCACTGGTCTCCTGCCCAGGCCCTTGGATGGCTGATACACTCCTGAACTAGTGAATTGTTAAGCTATCTCATGGGTGTCTGGCATAGGAAACCCAGCCTCTAATCGTATATCCTTTTTTCTGATGGAACTACTTCATTTAAATGTTTATTATTTGTAGGATTTATTGTTGTTTCCCTGCTTTTGATTACTTTTCCAGCTGTGTGGATAGGGTATTGCTCACTATAGAGCCAATGTGGGCATGTCTTATGTATGCTGGGGCAGTTAAAACTGGGAACTGCAGACTGCTCCACAAAGCATCCTGAGACATCCATAGATCAGCCTGACATCTAGATTATTTTCAAGTCGTTCTGCCCCATGATATTGATGACACTGTCACCAGGAGCTGCGGCCGCTCCATCCGGTGTCCCTGCACAAGTCTCCTGGTCAGAGCTCCTGTTCCTTTAGGACATCTGAAACCACCAAGTGTTGGCAGAGAAGCTGTCATACTGTTCTTACTTGATGCATCAACATGAAAACCGCTGGTGGCTCTGTCTGTAGGGGCAAAGTCAGGACACAGAGAGCCTTTAAGAAGTTTGTTATGAAGCTGCTGACAGGATCCATCAGTGTCAGCAGTGGGGAGGAGCTGAGAGGTGGCTAGAAGCTGTGCTGGCTGCCCCAGGGACGCTGGTTCCCGTGGGTGTCTGGGCACCGGTGGTGAATGGACAAGGCTTGGCTTTGCTCCTGGGCAGCCTGGGCTGTGCCAAAGGCCTCTCCTGCCCTTCGGCCAGTGCTCTGCATCCCCCAGTCGCTGTCAGCTTGGCTGTGCCATGCTGGATGCCCGTCAGAAACGTGTGACCGAGGGGAGGAAGGTGTCCTGCCCTGGTCAGTGCCCTGCCCTGGCCTGCGTCCTGCCCTGGCCTGCGTCCTGCCCTGGCCAGTACCCTGCCCTGGCCTGCGTCCTGCCCTGGCCTGTGTCCTGCCCTGGCCAGTGCCCTGCCCTGGTCTGTGCCCTGCCCTGGCCTGCGTCCTGCCCTGGTCAGTGCCCTGCCCTGGTCTGTGCCCTGCCCTGGCCTGCGTCCTGCCCTGGCCTGTGTCCTGCCCTGGCCAGTGCCCTGCCCTGGTCTGTGCCCTGCCCTGGCCTGCGTCCTGCCCTGGTCAGTGCCCTGCCCTGGTCTGTGCCCTGCCCTGGCCTGCGTCCTGCCCTGGCCTGCGTCCTGCTCTGGTCAGTGCCCTGCCCTGGCCTGCGTCCTGCTCTGGCCAGTGCCCTGCCCTGGTCTGTGTCCTGCCCTGGCCAGTACCCTGCCCTGGCCTGCGTCCTGCCCTGGCCTGTGCCCTGCCCTGGTCTGTGCCCTGCCCTGGCCTGCGTCCTGCTCTGGTCAGTGCCCTGCCCTGGCCTGCGTCCTGCTCTGGCCAGTGCCCTGCCCTGGTCTGTGTCCTGCCCTGGCCAGTGCCCTGCCCTGGCCTGCGCCCTGCCCGAGCAGCCGGGCAGAGCTGTGTGCCAGTCCCCCGTCCTCGGGGCCATGTGGGTCCTCCGCAGAGCAGGAGCAGGATGGACATGCCGACGGGACCAACAGACGGGTGCTCGGGCCCCCGGGCTGCGTCGGTGGCGGGTCTGGGGCCGCCCGGCCTGTCCCGGGGAGCGCGGCCTTCTCCCCAAGCCCCAGCGGGCCTGGCACCGGCGCTGCTGGGCCTGGCACCGGCGCTGCAGGGCCTGCCTCGGGGCAGCCGGCGGTGGCGCCCCGCATGACGCGCTGGAGCCCGGCTCACCACAGTCCCTGCCCCGGCTGGGTGTCCCGTCAGAGCGCCGGCGGGTGGCTGGGGAGTCCCGGAGCACCGGGGACAGCCCGCACCCCGGGGGCAGCCGCCTCGCCAGCAGGCCCACCCGCCCTACGGAGGGGGCCGGCCGGAGGCTGCCCCGGGGCCCGCCCCGCCGCCACGGCCGTTCGCTTTCCGAGGCAGTTTGGCCCGGCCGCCGCGCCGTACGGGGTTGCCGTGGAGACAAGCGGCGCGGCCTGGCGCGGTGGCGGCGGGCGGGCGGTGTGCGGAGATGTCGTTCCGCGACCTGAGGAGTGAGGAGCCTCGCTGGGCACAGCGGGGGCTGCGGGACGGGACGGGACGCGGCGGGCCCCGGGCTCGGCCTTCCCCGGGCTGCCGCGGTTCGCTGGGCCCTGCCGAGCGGGTCCCGCTGTCCCGAGCAGTTCCACGGGAGGGGCGGGGGCGGCCGAGGGCCCGAGGGGCGGGCTGCGGGGGCGGCCGCCGCAGCGCCGCAGCCTTTCTCTGCTGCCTGGGCGTAGCGACCCCAGCGCGGGGGCGCGGCGCAGCCCCGCAGGCTGCAGTTTACTGTCTGAGGGCTGTTTTGGGGAGAGCAGCGAGTGCATTCGCTCTGAGAGGGCCTCTCCAAGGGCAAGCGGCCTGCTGGGGATCCCCGGGCTGGTGGCGATGCCCGAGTTGGATGGTGTGAAGGAATATCCCTGCTCTTGTTTGTTTTCCAGATTTCACCGAGATGATGAGGGCACTGGGGTACCCCCGGCTCATATCTATGGAGAATTTCCACACCCCCAACTTCATGCTAGTTTCAGAAGTGCTTCTCTGGCTGGTGAAAAGGTCGGTGGTTAGGTGGGGCTGGTGTGAAACTGCATTTAGAAGTTTAAAGCTTAATGTGGGGCCAAGCTCAGAGGGTGGGGATCAGGGGAGCAGAATCTGAATGGAGCCCTGTGACCAGCAGTGTTCTCCCAGGGCTCAGTGTTGGGTCTGACCCTGTTCAATATCTTCACTGACACCTTGCTGAGGGAACAGCACCCACCCTCAGCAAGTGCTGATGATCCAGAGCTGGGAGGAGTGGCTGCCAGGCAGGACACTGCGCTGCCATCCAGAGCCCTGGCCAGGCTGGAGAGCTGGGCAGGGAGAGACCAGATGGGGTTTGATAAAAGCAAGTGGAGAGTCTGGCCCCTGGGGAGGAAGAACTGCTGGAATCAGGACAGGCTGGGGGGGAGCTGCTGGAGAGGAGCTCTGTGGAGAAGGACCTGGGGGTGCTGGTGGGTGACAGGGTGGCCATGAGCCAGCAGTGTGCCCTGGGGCTGAGAGAGACAATGGGATCCTGGGGGCATCAGGAGGAGTGTGGGCAGCAGGTGACAGGAGGGGATCCTCCCCCTCTGCTCTGCCCTGCTCAGGCCTCACCTGGAGTGTTGTGTCCAGTGCTGGGCTCCCTGGGATCAAACAGCCAGGGATCTCCTGGAGAGAGTCCAGAGGAGGCTGAGGAGATGCTGAAGGGCCTGGAGCATCTCCCCTGGGAGGAAAGGCTGGGTGAGCTGGGGCTGTTCAGCCTGGAGAGAAGAAGACTCAGGGGGGACCTTATGAATGTTGATCAATATCTGCAGGATGGGCTGCAGGGGGAATGGCCAGCCCCTTTTCAGTGTCTGTGGGGACAGGACAAGGGGCAATGGCTGCAAGTTGGAGCCCAGGAAGTTCCCCAGCACCATGGGGAAGAACTTTTCCCCAGGGAGGGTGAGGGAGCCCTGGGACAGGCTGCCCAGGGGGTGTGGAGTCTCCATCTCTGGAGAGATTCCAGCCCCATCTGGATGCCGACCTGTGCAATATGAGCTGGGGAGCTGCTTTGGCAGGGGGTTGCACCCCAGGAGCTCTCCAGGGCCCTTCCAACCCCTGTGAGTCTGTGATGCTACTGAGGCATTCTTCGAGATCTGCTCTTCTATATGTCAGATAGAATGTCAGTGGTGATTAAGTTTGAAGGCATTTAGTTTAATTCTACAACAAAAGCAAAAAGAAAAACCAAACCAAACTTTCAACTCTCTGGGAGCCTGTTCCAGCCCCTCACCACTCTCTCTGTAAAAACTTCCCCTAATATCTAATTTAAACCTTCCCTTCTTTAGCTTTAATCCATCCCCCTTGTCCTGCCAGTCTCTGCCCTTTAACAAGCTGATTCCCTCCTGTTTCTCTGCTCCCTTCAGGGACTGGAAGACTGCAATAAGGTCTCCCCACAGCCTTCTCTTCCCTAGGCTGAACATAACACTTTGACAGACTTTGGTTAAGTATTTAGGAAATGTGAGGTGCTAATCAAAGCATACATCATCTTCTTTCTCCCATATAAGTAAAATAAACTAAGCTTTTTAAGCTATGCAGTGGGTAGAATATTACAGTTGAAAATACTACAGTTCCCATTTGCCTGGTTGCTATTTTTTTGGCCTGAATTCATAATTAGTCTCCATTAAGGTTAATTACCAAGCTGTTAGAAATTTGCTGATTGCTGTTGCAATTGTAACAGAATAGGGAAATACTTAAAACCACACAGCATTACTTGGTTGGAGTTACAGGAACATACTTTAAAATATTGCTGTTACACTGAGGAGGGCTAAATTGCTTCTTGTTTTCAACTCCTGTGTGAAAACATACATTAGTGTCCCCCACTTGGTTTGCAGCAGGAAAAATAACAGAGAAAAAAGAAAATCCTTTAAAAATCTGTCTCTCTAATGAACCTGAATGCTTTTAAAAGCTTGAACTTCTGCATTCTATTCCTGGGAGCCCTGAGCTTTCAGACCAGATAGCAGCTCAACACTGGGTTGGAATTACACCTGGCTCAGGTAGGCAGCTTCTCCAGCTTCTAAAAGCCTTTTAATTATCCCTTAAACCAGGAGGCTGCTTTGCACGTGCCTTGGTCATAATTTCCAGTGGGATTTGAAAGTGAAGATGCTTTTTGAGGGGTTCTCTTGGCCTGTCTGAGTGCTGAAAATCTCAAATCCTTTTATGAGGCTGGGAATTTACTTCTTCTCCCTGCCTGGTTGCTGGTGACCTCTGTGAGTTTCTGCATTTCACTAGTGGGGTGGGGTTTTTTTTTTAAGGTTTTACAGTCTTTCAGGTTGGTTTTGTGTATGTTTTGTTTACTTTTGAAAGTAACATGTTTGAAATGAACTTGTAGTGAGAAAAGTAACATTTTAAAGGACAAGGTGGCTGATACAGTTATTACCAGCAGCAGGAACCTAGTACAAGGCATTTTAACATCGTGCTAGAAAGGTGGGGAGAATGAACTCACCCATATGCCTGGTGTTTTAAATTATGAAGCCACACATGTTTAGGCTTAGTTTGATCTATAGAAGCATAATTAAGTAGTAAGTTACTTGTGAAAATAACTATTTCACAGACTTAACTGATCCAACTGAATTTTGCTCCTTTGGGGGACTGAGAGAAAAGATGTGCTCAGGACCCCACAGTGACAGTTCCCTCTGGAGAAGCATCTCAAGTTTTACAGCTTGTGCAGTTTGCACAAACCTACTGTATAAATTCCAGGGTCTGGAGCCCCCAAGCTGCAGTAGGAGCAAAAGGTTTGTTTTCCAGGCTCATAGATGCTTGTTTTCTTGGCTTTTTGCCTCACCTGCTTCTCTCCACAGGTATGAACCTCACACTGATATTCCTGCTGATGTGGAGACAGAACAGGACCGGGTTTTCTTCATTAAGGCAGTGGCTCAGTTCATGGTAAGTCTGCCAAAAGGAGTTGTGCTTAAACATGTTGAAATACTGGTTTAATACTTTTGCTCTTAACCCTTTACAGTTCCCTTGCAGTGGGTGGCTGAGTGTGTGCTGGGATCTGGTGCTGTGGTGTAAAGGTTTCCCCTTTTCAGTGTCTGTGGGGACAGGACAAGGGGCAATGGCTGCAAGTTGGAGCCCAGGAAGTTCCCCAGCACCATGGGGAAGAACTTTTCCCCAGGGAGGGTGAGGGAGCCCTGGGACAGGCTGCCCAGGGGGTGTGGAGTCTCCATCTCTGGAGAGATTCCAGCCCCGTCTGGACACCGACCTGTGCAATATGAGCTGGGGAGCTGCATTGGCAGGGGGTTGCACCCCAGGAGCTCTGCAGGGCCCTGCCAACCCCTGGGAGTCTGTGAATCTGTGATTCTGTGATTCTGTGTGTCTTGTGCAGTTGCAGACATGAACCAGGCTGGGGTGTGCTGTTAGTGGAATGGTGTAGAGTCGTGTACATCTCCTTGTAGAATTGGGATCTGAGCATCTAACACTCAACCAGTCTTCATCCTCATCACTTCCTGCTGATGAGAAGGTAGTTGGGGCAGATAGAGCTGTACATGTTAACGTTTCAAAGATACCTAAATATGCCCGGGGTGGGGGGTTTGGCTGAGTCCCCTTCCCTGGGGGTGTTTAACAGAGGGGAGATGAGGTGCTCAGGGATCTGGTTTAGCTTAGGATGGGAATGGTTGGACTGGATGATCTTAAAGGTCTTTTCCAACCTGGTGATTCTGTGATTCAAGAGCTTTTGGGTCCGTTCTGTAAATCCTCAAATATCAGTACACAGACCAACACTCAACCTGTGTAAGAACATAACAGCTTCTCCTTGTTTGGTAAAGGAGAGCAGCACTCCCAGTTATAATTCATGGTGGTTAATTGTTGTGATTCAGCCCCAAAGAGTGGCTGAGCACCACTCACCACTCACTCCCGGAGGAGAGACAGACAGAGGATAAAGGACAGTTACTGACAGCAGCACCATGAAAGGGGACCAGTCACACCCCGTGGCAAACTTCACTCACACCTGATGACAACACAGAGTACCTGATAACAAGACATACACCCACACTCAGACTGCCCTGGAGGCACAAAGGAGCACCCCTCCCCAACCAGCCTCTCTTACGGGGGATTAGAATTGGTCAGGTGGTGTGGAAACAGCCTGGGCTAACTCAGCTCACCTGGGCTGGCTGCCTGGGGAGGTTGACTCTGGCCTGGACAGAACCAGGACATCAATCTCACCTGACATTCTCTTCTGTGACAAATGTGTCTCCATCACATCTCACATCTGACTACAGATGCATTAGTTACTGGGAAGATAATCATGGATTCCACAGACAGTGAGTTATTAAGGAAATGTCTGGAAGCTTTTCTCACCCTGGAAATGCTGAAACCCTACAATAATCCCCATATTACCTTGTAGTATTAACTAAGTACAGGCTGATTAAAGAAATTTCCATTCATTTTCTCAGGCATATTATGTACTTCTTCAAAACCCTTGGGATTTCTTACATGAAAGCAGCTGCTAAAAGGAAAATGTATGCAGAACATTTCTGCTTCCACACTTGTCCTTTCAAAACATGTTGGATTTGGAGTGGGGAGGAATTCCTCCAAACAAAGTAGACCTGTTCACTACATCTTATGATGTCCTACACTGATGATGGCCCCTGTTGCAGTTTTGTGTGGCTGTGCTGCTTCAGTGGCTTTTGTAAGCTGCAGTTCCAGCTTTCTGCAAGCCCCAGAGTTTGAAAACATTGGTCAGTTCAAGGCCAAATTCAAGGCTGAGCCTATCAGAGCTGGTCACAGCGCCTCTGGGAATCACATAGAGGAGAAGAAAACTGCTGGCAGGGGCACTTTGCCACTGGAGTGCGAGAGAGAAGATGTAACAGGCTGCACAGACCCCAAGGCCAGGCCTGCAGGAGGGGGGTGGGGGTGATGAATGCAAAAAAAGAGTTTCCCCAGCAGCTTGTGGTGAGACCATGGTGAAATGGGATTGGACCCCAGGAGCTCTCCAGGTCCCTTCCAACCCCTGTGAGTCTGTGATTCTGTTATAAAACAGGTGACTGTCTCAAGCTTTCCAAACATGAAGTTACCTTCTTGAGTCAGCAGTGCCACTGTGCCAATCTGAAAAGCACAGGTACTCCTCTGTGTGTTTTTGCCTCTTTTAAAGTAGTCTTTAAGTGAAAAAAAAATTGCTTTTCACTTTACTACACATTGATTTTTCTCTCTTGGGGTTGAATGGAACTGAAATTGGAATTCCTGACTTTAACAACATCCTCTGTGATGGGGTGCATTAGTCGTCTTTGTGTAGAGGGTGTTTAACAAACTCTGTCAATGTAATGACCTGCTTCTCTTAAAATGTAATACCTACTGCTTCCACAATGAGATTTTTAGATTTGTTGTAGTGGAAGGGAAGGAAGGGAACATGCCTGCCTCTCCTCTTTGTGTATTGGCTCATTGGAGGTCACACTGATCAAGATTTTCAAAAGCAGCGTGTGGGTTTTGTAGCATAAGTTTCCTGTTGCCCCCACTCAGGGAGTGCAGCACCAGCAACGTGTCCTGGAAGTTCTGACTTCACTTTTCAGCTGCATTCTTGCTGGCCAGAAGCAGGTGTAGAGTCACTTTCCCCTGCTGGGTTGAGAGAGGCAAGAGGTAAACATTTCTTGTCACAACGTTTGACAAGATGGCCCAGCAGCTCTTTGCTTTGTTACCTTTGTTCTCAGAAGTGCTGGAGCTAAATCCATGCTTTGAGATGGGCCCTCTCTGTGCTTCCACGGGAATGTTCCTGCAGTCATTCAGTGCAGAGGGGCAAAACTTGTGCCAAAGGCTTTAGTGGCTGAATCTTTCACCCCAGACTGAAGGTTATGCACTGTCAGAGCCCTGGGGTGTAACAGTAATCACAGACTCCCAGGGGTTGGCAGGTCCCTGGAGAGCTCCTGGGGTGCAACCCCCTGCCAAAGCAGCTCCCCAGCTCATACTGCACAGGTCGGTGTCCAGACGGGGCTGGAATCTCTCCAGAGATGGAGACTCCACACCCCCTGGGCAGCCTGTCCCAGGGCTCCCTCACCCTCCCTGGGGAGAAGTTCTTCCCCATGGTGCTGGGGAACTTCCTGGGCTCCAACTTGCAGCCATTGCCCCTTGTCCTGTCCCCACAGACACTGAAAAGGGGCTGGCCATTCCCCCTGCAGCCCATCCTGCAGATATTGATCAACATTCATCAGGTCCCCCCTGAGTCTTCTTCTCTCCAGGCTGAACAGCCCCAGCTCACCCAGCCTTTCCTCCCAGGGGAGATGCTCCAGGCCCTTCAGCATCTCCTCAGCCTCCTCTGGACTCTCTCCAGGAGATCCCTGGCTGTTTGATCCCAGGGAGCCCAGCACTGGACACAACACTCCAGCTGGGGCCTGAGCAGGGCAGAGCAGAGGGGGAGGATCCCCTCCTGTCACCTGCTGCCCACACTCCTCCTGATGCCCCCAGGATCCCATTGTCTCTCTCAGCCCCAGGGCACACTGCTGGCTCATGGCCACCCTGTCCCCCACCAGCACCCCCAGGTCCTTCTCCACAGAGCTCCTCTCCAGCAGCTACCCCCCAGCCTGTCCTGATTCCAGCAGTTCTTCCTCCCCAGGGGCCAGACTCTCCACTGGCTTTTATCAAACCCCATCTGGTCTCTCCCTGCCCAGCTCTCCAGCCTGGCCAGGTCTAAAATACCCAAGCTGTGTTATACCACCAGTGAACCCTGGATAGATTCTTTCTGCCCCACAATATTCCCAAAGATAAACCTTTTAGCAGGAGTTTCATCTCAAAAAGACACTGAAAAAATGATGTTAAGTCATTTGGCTGCTTAGCTTTTGCATTCATAACTGGTGATCAGTATTTTCTTTGCTTGTTCATTCTGTCATGCCAGCTCAAAGACTTCCTCATGGCTTTACCCAAAGTTTGGTGTGGCTATCCCTTCATAATATCATCTAGCCAAGCATTTTGAGAACAGCATTGGTGTCCTTTCAGTGACAGATGTCTCATTTCCATTATGCCCCCCCCCCTTTACTATTGTGAAGTATAAAAAGATAATCTTACAGTTTGTAATGGGTATTTTTGTTGCTGCTCTGTCTGTACTGTTCAGAGATGGAAGACAAGGGAATAAAATCATTAATATCATAGCAAGAAAAATTTGAGAGAAGCAATAAAATGTTCTGAAGTTACTGCTGGAGGAGAAGACAGTTAAATTAGGATAATTGATCTTATTCTTGTAACTCATTAAGGGTGAAATTTACCTCTCTGCAGCATCATCACAAGACCTGTGCAGCACTTATATTCCACTTAAACTTAATCTGAATTTAAGTGGTGCACAGGGCTTTTGCTGATCTTCATGCAGGGAAGAATTAATGGATAGTTGGAGTTTTTTCATTCTGGCAATTATCTGCAAATGCTCTGACATGCAGAAAGAGCACATGTTTCAGGCAGATTTCTTCTGGAAACATCAGTAATATGATGAGGCAAACTTGTCTTTCCAAACAGGAAGATTTCTTTCCTGAAAGCAGAGCATGGTGCCCCCCAAAAGGGCTTTTGAGTGAAGTGTGAAGAGGGAAATGAGGGTTTTGTTCTTTGTAACACCATGAATTCCATTCTTTCTTCCCAAAGGCTACCAAAGCTCACATCAAGCTCAACACTAAGAAGCTTTACCAGGCAGATGGCTATGCAGTGAAGGAACTGCTAAAGGTCACCTCTGTGCTTTATGGTGCTATGAATACCAAGGGAGTGGAACACACAGACCTGAGTGAGGAAGACAGCAGCAAGTTCAAGTTTGATCTTGGCTCTAAAGTAAGGAAAACCTGTGTTTTATAACAGGCATGGGGGTTCTCTTAACTTAGGAAAAACAAATCCATTTTCTCTCTGGAAGTTAGGTACAGAATGCTCTCACAAGGGAGAGGGTGGAGGTTTAACTCCTACATTCTCTAGTTGAGTTTATATGCTAGGAATTGTTTTATTCTCTGTGAATTCTCAACAAGACAACAAGTGGCACCAAATTGGTTGTCTTTGGTTTGGACTGCTGTCAAAATGATAGAAATATTGGAGTAGGCTGAAATAAAGACTAATTTCTCTCTACTGACCATATTGCAGCAGGAGGGGGTTTGCAAAAGACTGTCTGAAAATTGGTTTTCAGCTCATTCCAAGTGAAGGAAAGGGAAATCTTCTTAGCACCCTAACTGACATCAAAGCTGCTGCAGCCCTTAAAATAAATGCCTTCTCCAGATATTAAGAAAATCCAAAGCAAACCCAACCAAAACCCAACACTTTGTTAAATTAGAGGAATTCCTCTTACTGCTTTTTGTTAGTTTTAGCACCTCTTCTGGTATGTCCTGCCTGCTTGTCAGGTGACACAGCTACTCCTGAGGAAATGGCACAACCACAAGTGTTTTCTTTCCCTTCTGTGTAAGCCTGGTGTGTCTCTCTGAAGAAAGCACCTGGAGAAATTATGGGAATCCACTTGTGAATGATCAGTATTCATCACCTATACAATGTGCTGGTCACATACCTTTTTCTATATCACAGACTCCCAGGGGTTGGCAGGGCCCTGGAGAGCTCCTGGGGTGCAACCCCCTGCCAAAGCAGCTCCCCAGCTCATAGTGCACAGGTCGGTGTCCAGACGGGGCTGGAATCTCTCCAGAGATGGAGACTCCACACCCCCTGGGCAGCCTGTCCCAGGGCTCCCTCACCCTCCCTGGGGAAAAGTTCTTCCCCATGGTGCTGGGGAACTTCCTGGGCTCCAACTTGCAGCCATTGCCCCTTGTCCTGTCCCCACAGACACTGAAGAGGGGCTGGCCATTCCCCCTGCAGCCCATCCTGCAGATATTGAGCAACATTCATCAGGTCCCCCCTGAGTCTTCTCTCCAGGCTGAACAGCCCCAGCTCTCTCAGCCTTTCCTCCCAGGGGAGATGCTCCAGGCCCTTCAGCATCTCCTCAGCCTCCTCTGGACTCTCTCCAGGAGATCCCTGGCTGTTTGATCCCAGGGAGCCCAGCACTGGACACAACACTCCAGGTGGGGCCTGAGCAGGGCAGAGCAGAGGGGGAGGATCCCCTCCTGTCACCTGCTGCCCACACTCCTCCTGATGCCCCCCAGATCCCATTGTCTCTCTCAGCCCCCAGGGCACACTGCTGGCTCCTGACCATCCTGTCATCTACCAGCACCCCCAGGTCCTTCTGTGCTTTTTTACATTTACATATGAAAAAAAAATCTACTATGAATTTTTCTTTGCACTGTTGGGGATCCTGTGTTGCTGTTCAGTGCTGTTGTTGTGTTTCCAGATTGCTGACTTGAAGGCAGCCAGACAACTTGCTTCTGAAATCACCTCCAAAGGAGCAACCCTGTATGACTTACTTGGCAAAGAAGTTGATCTAAGGGTAAGTAACACGCAGGAGAGTGTGTGAGAACTTGTGCTCACTGGGTGCTGTGAAGGAGAAAGGGGAAAAAAGCATCTTCCACCTGAGAAGGACCTGGGGGTTCTGGTGGACAGGAAACATGAACATGAGCCAGCAGTGGCTCTGGCAGCTCGCAAGGCCAATGGGATCCTGGGCTCCATCAGCAGAGGGGTGGCAGCAGGGACAGGGAGGGGATTGTCCCTCTGCTCTGCCCTGGGAGGCCCCAGCTGGATCCTGTGTCCAGAGCTGGGGCCCCAACACAAGAGAGATGTGGGGCTGTTGGAGAGGGGTCAGAGGAGCCACGGAGATGCTCAGAGGGCTGGAGCAGCTCCCCTCTGGAGAGAGGCTGAGGGAGCTGGGCTGGGTCAGCCTGGAGAAGAGAAGGCTGTGGGGGGACCTCATTGCAGCCTGCCAGTGCCTGAAGGGAGCAGAGACACAGGAGGGAATCAGCTTGTTCAAGGGCAGAGACTGGCAGGACAAGGGGGATGGAGTGAAGCTGGAGGAGGGAAGGGTTAGATTGGATCTTAGGGGGAAGTTCTTTGCAGAGAGAGTGGTGAGGGGCTGGAACAGGGTGCCCAGAGAGGGGGTGGGTGCCCCGTGTCTGGGGGTGTTCAAGGCCAGGTTGGCTGGGGCCCTGGGCAACCTTGTGTAGCTCCTGGCCTGAGGTTGGTGTCCCATGCCTGTGGCAGGGGGTTGGAGCTCTGTGACCCTTGGGGTCCCTTCCAACCCAGACCAGGCTGGGATTCTATGATCCTGTGGTATACAGCAGCATGAAAGGCATTAATATTTCAAAAGGGAGAGAGGAGTCACAATCCAGTTTAATTCAACATACACAACCATCTCAAAACCATTAATCAGTTGCTTGTCCTCTTGCATTCTTCACTTAATTTCTTGGCTTTGGACATAGTTCTCCCAAGAATGCTATCTAATGTGTTAATATTTGCTTTGGAGCATTAAACCCTTTTTTCCTGTATCCTGCCTCCCTCAGAACTCTGCTGAGGTCAAGTATAGGCCAGCAAAAGTCTACATTTTTATAAAGTACTCAAGCATTGATTTGAAATTGGGCAGTGTTTAATCACTTTAAATCAAGGCTTTGAGGAGTCCAACTGACTTTCAAACTGGGCCTTAGAAGGACTTGCATGAGTGCAGAGTGCTGCAAGTGTGGAATGAAAAATCAGGAGAGAAGTGCTGCAGCACAGGCACTGCTCATTGGGCCCATCAAGACATCTTCAGCAGCAGACCAAAGGTGCAATTTGTGCAAGGACAGGATTCCTAAATACACAGTAGGAAGTGGGTGATTCTTGTGGTGTAATGACTGAGGGCACAGGATGGGGCTGACTCATCCAGGAGAGGTGCTCAGCTTATGCTTTGCCAAAGGGTTTGACAGATTGAACTTCTTCTCTTTGAGAAATCCTGTCTTAGGAAGGAGGATGACCTTTGCTTCTGTCTCATTAGCTCTGACTGTGTATCTTGAAAGCAGAAGGTGACACTATGACAATGCAGTGAGAACCTCCAGAGAGCAGCAGAAGAGCCTCCCATGCTCTGTTCCTTATGATTTCTGACTGGTCCCAGCATTCTTCAGTGATTTGTTCAATCTGAAGGACCCATTTTTGGCTTGTGCATTAAATGCCAAGCTTGGTACAGAAGAGCATGATGAGTTTGAGACCTGAGCCTGTAGCAGAGTAAATAGCTTTTGGGTTAAAAGCCATGAGGTTGCAGCAACCAGTTGTTCAGTGTTTTAATGACAAGCACCCAGCTCTGCCTTTCGCTTGTGTGAGATTTGCTCTTCAGGTGAGAGGCTCAGAGCCAAACACTGCTGGTTCCTTCCCCTGCTCTTAGGTCTGGTAATGCCCAAGGAATTCAGAGGAGCTGCAGTTCTTGCTAAGCAGCCAGTGTTGAGGGCAGCAAGGAATCTCCCTCCTTAGTGCCACACATCTTCTTGGGATCCTTCATGGAGTTGGTGAGGTGATAGGAGGATGATGGGGATGGAACACTCTCCTTTCCCCCCTTCTCCTTTCCCCCCCCCTTCTCCTTCCCCCCCCCCTTCTCCTTCCCCCCCTTCTCCTTTCCCCCCCCTTCTCCTTTCCCCCCCTCTCCTTTCCCCCCCTTCTCTTTCCCCCCCCTTCTCCTTTCCCCCCCCTTCTCCTTTCCCCCCCCCTTCTCCTTTCCCCCCCCTTCTCCTTTCCCCCCCCTTCTCCTTTCCCCCCCCTTCTCCTTTCCCCCCCCCCTTCTCCTTTCCCCCCCCCTTCTCCTTTCCCCCCCCTTCTCCTTTCCCCCCCTTCTCCTTTCCCCCCCCTTCTCCTTTCCCCCCCCTTCTCCTTTCCCCCCCCTTCTCCTTTCCCCCCCCGTCCTTTCCCCCCCCTTCTCTCCTTTCCCCCCCCTTCTCCTTTCCCCCCCTTCTCCTTTCCCCCCCCTTCTCCTTTCCCCCCCCTTCTCCTTTCCCCCCCCTTCTCCTTTCCCCCCCCTTCTCCTTTCCCCCCCTTCTCCTTTCCCCCCCCTTCTCCTTTCCCCCCCCTTCTCCTTTCCCCCCCCTTCTCCTTTCCCCCCCCCTTCTCCTTTCCCCCCCCTTCTCTCCTTTCCCCCCCCTTCTCCTTTCCCCCCCCTTCTCTCCTTTCCCCCCCCTTCTCCTCCTTTCCCCCCCCTTCTCCTCCTTTCCCCCCCCTTCTCCTCCTTTCCCCCCCCCTTCTCCTCCTTTCCCCCCCCCCCTTCTCCTCCTTTCCCCCCCCCTTCTCCTCCTTTCCCCCCCCCTTCTCCTCCTTTCCCCCCCCCTTCTCCTCCTTTCCCCCCCCCTTCTCCTCCTTTCCCCCCCCTTCTCCTCCTTTCCCCCCCCCTTCTCCTCCTTTCCCCCCCCCCTTCTCCTCCTTTCCCCCCCCCCTTCTCCTCCTTTCCCCCCCCCTTCTCCTCCTTTCCCCCCCCCCTTCTCCTCCTTTCCCCCCCCCCTTCTCCTCCTTTCCCCCCCTTCTCCTCCTTTCCCCCCCCCTTCTCCTCCTTTCCCCCCCCTTCTCCTCCTTTCCCCCCCCCTTCTCCTCCTTTCCCCCCCCCTTCTCCTCCTTTCCCCCCCCCTTCTCCTCCTTTCCCCCCCCCTTCTCCTCCTTTCCCCCCCCCCTTCTCCTCCTTTCCCCCCCCCTTCCCCTCTCCTTTCCCCCCCTTCCCCTCTCCTTTCCCCCCTTCCCCTCTCCTTTCCCCCCCTTCCCCTCTCCTTTCCCCCCCTTCCCCCCTCCTTTCCCCCCCCTTCCCCCCTCCTTTCCCCCCCCTTCCCCCCTCCTTTCCCCCCCCTCTCCCCTCTCCTTTCCCCCCCCTTCCCCTCTCCTTTCCCCCCCTTCCCCTCTCCTTTCCCCCCCTTCCCTCTCCTTTCCCCCCCTTCCCCTCTCCTTTCCCCCCTTCCCCTCTCCTTTCCCCCCCCTTCCCCTCTCCTTTCCCCCCCTTCCCCCTCTCCTTTCCCCCCCCTTCCCCTCTCCTTTCCCCCCCCTTCCCTCTCCTTTCCCCCCCCTTCCCCTCTCCTTTCCCCCCCCTTCCCCTCTCCTTTCCCCCCCCTTCCCCCTCTCCTTTCCCCCCCCTTCCCCTCTCCTTTCCCCCCCCTTCCCCTCTCCTTTCCCCCCCCTTCCCCTCTCCTTTCCCCCCCCTTCCCTCTCCTTTTCCCCCCCCTTCCCCTCTCCTTTCCCCCCCCCTTCCCCTCTCCTTTCCCCCCCCTTCCCTTTAGGGCAGAAGTAGAAATGCAGTTCATTCTGGCTTTGTGGGGGGATTTAGAGCTTTGTCCCCAGATATCAAATCAGTTGCCACTAACCTACAGTTACTTTTATTCTTTCTTTAATGTGAATATTATTCATTTCCATGGCTTGTTTTCTTTTGGTGTTGTATGGCTAAGTGATGCACATGATAAATGGCCCTGGCAGAGATTGTGGTGCCAAAGGCTGGTCGAAGAGAGCAGCATGGTTTATTTTTCATTGCATTTTATCTCCTGAAGCCTGCCATGTATATGAAAATGCAGCCACAGCTGAGATCCTGTTCTAATGAATTTACAAACATGGCAGTTCTATGTTCCCAAATCTCTTTTCCCCCTCTAATCCATCCATTTCCCAGTATTTAAATGAAGGATGCTGCTTGCTAAGCTTAGACAGACCAATGACATACTGTGTTTGTGCCCTAAGTGAAAATTGCTTCATGTCCAGTAACTGGAAGAGAAATGCCAGCACTTGGCACTGATGGGTTGGCTGGGTGTGTTCTCCCAGCCTGAGCAGCTTTTGGGGAAAGGTCATTGGGAAAAGTGCTGTAAAACTACAGGCTGGAAAGATGGGCCCAGGGGAACCTAATGAGGCTCAACACTGCCAAGGGTCAGGGGTGGCACTTGGGCCAGAGGAATCCCAGCCAGAGATACAGACTGGGAGAAGAGCCCCTGGGGAGCAGCCCTGTGAGAAGGACCTGGGGGTCATGGGGGGTGAGGAACTGAACATGAGCCAGCAGTGGCTCTGGCAGCTGGGAAGGGCGATGGGATCCTGGGCTCCATCAGCAGAGGGGTGGCAGCAGGGCCAGGGAGGGGATTGTCCCTCTCTGCTCTGCCCTGGGAGGCCCCAGCTGGATCCTGTGTCCAGAGCTGGGGCCCCCAATACAAGAAGGATGTAGAACTGTTGGAGAGGGTTCAGAGGAGCCACAAGGATGCTCAGAGGGCTGGAGCACCTGGCCTACAGAGAGAGGCTGAGGGAGCTGGGCTGGGTCAGCCTGGAGAAGAGAAGGCTGTGGGGGGACCTCATTGCAGCCTGCCAGTGCCTGAAGGGAGCAGAGACACAGGAGGGAATCAGCTTGTTCAAGGGCAGAGACTGGCAGGACAAGGGGGATGGAGTGAAGCTGAAGGAGGTAAGGGTTAGATTGGATCTTAGGGGGAAGTTCTTTGCAGAGAGAGTGGTGAGGGGCTGGAACAGGCTGCCCAGAGAGGGGGTGGGTGCCCCATCGTGTCTGGGGGTGTTCAAGGCCAGGTTGGATGGGGCCCTGGGCAACCTTGTGTAGCTCCAGGCCTGAGGTTGGTGTCCCTGCCTGTGGCAGGGGGTTGGAGCTCTGTGACCATTGGGGTCCCTTCCAACCCAGACCAGGCTGGGATTCTATGATCTCTGGACTGAAATATGAGATTCTATTGAAGCTGTGCTGTTTCTAGACCAGATCTGGGTGAGCACAGTACAGGTTATTGCTGTCCTCTCCCAGTGCAGTGGTGAAGACACAGAATTTTTGGTTTAAAACACATAAAGCCCTTTCCTTTGCAAGATAGTTTGCAGTTTCCATCTTTCTGGTCCAAATCTTAGCACACAGAAATGTTAAACTTGGCATTTGGAGGGGCTGTTTCTGAATGTGCTGGTTCCCAACACTCTGTCAGTGTTACTTCCAGTGCAAAATCTCTGTCATCTTGATACACATCAGGGCAGGAGTGGGGTGATGAATGACTGTTAGTGCAGTGCAGTGAGATCCCAGCTGAACAAGAAATTCCATGCACAGAGACATCTTCATCCTCACTGTTTCCTCTCCTGCATGGGGACTGCCTCTGCTTTGCATGACTATGTAGCCCTAATGTGTAGAATATTTACATCTAGCTTTCACAGAGTAGCTGCACACTTGGAGTTCTGCTTTTCCTTACTCTGTTTTCTAACGTTGGGGTTTTTTGATAGGCAAGGTGGGTGTTGGTTTGGATTTGGGGTAGGGGTGAGAGGCTTATGAATTCTCTCACTCTGTCTCTTCACACACTGGATACTGAATCTCAGTATGATTTTTTTTTAAAGTAGAAATGTAAAGTGTGCTGTGATGAAGGCTGTCAAGCCCAGAATCAAGAATCACAAGGTTGGAAAAGACCTTTAAGATCATCAAGTCCAACCATTCCCATCCTAAGCTAAACCAGATCCCTGAGCACCTCATCTCCCCTCTGTTAAACACCCCCAGGGAAGGGGACTCAGCCCCTCCCTGGGCAGCCTGGGCCAGGCCCTGACAGCTCTGCCAGGGAAGAACTTTGCCCTCCCATCTGCTCTGCCCCTGCCCTGGCCCAGCTTGAGCCCATTGCCCCTTGTCCCATCTCCTGTCCCCTGGCTGAAGAGACCATCCCCCACCTCTCTGCACCCTCCTGGCAGGGCAGGGGAGGTGGGGAGAAGGTCTCCCCTCAGCCTCCTCTTCTCCAGGCTCAACACCCCCAGCTCCCTCAGCTGCTCCTCAGAGGATTTGCCCTCCAGCCCCTTCCCCAGCCTGGTTGCCCTTCTCTGGACTCACTCCAGGACCTCAGTGTCCTTCTGATGCTGAGGAGCCCAGAACTGGACCCAGCCCTTGAGAAGAGCAGCAGTGGAATGGATGTTGGCAGTCAGGCAAAAGGCCACACCACGTAACTGTGCATTCACTTTGGGTCTGATGGTGGCTCCCTCTGGATCCACACAGCTTTTTGCCACGGCTTGGGAATGGCCAGAGGATGCTGGAGAGTCAGTGGTCCCCTACACCCTGTGACAGACTGTGATCATGAGGAAAATGGCAAGTTTGGGTGGAGGGGAGGGGTGACAAGGTGATCCAAACCCACTCTTTAGCACAGACTTAAGTAGTACTGACTCTGTGATCAGTTGAGGAAGGACACTCAAGGATGCTCCCCAGGTACCGTGGGGTGAGCATCCAAAATCCAAAGGGAAGAATCCACAGCTGGCTCTGGCCTCCAGCCCCTGCCACTTCCCATCTGCCAGAGGTCCTGTGGACACATTAGCAGGTGCCTTTCCAGAACATGCCATGCTTAGACTTGCTGGATTAGTAGATGGAGTAAAATAATGAAGCAAAAAATTCCAAAATAAAGCTGCCTCTGTGCTGGTGGCAGGCACAAAGATTTCTGACCTTCTCAAGGGGTGGGTTCATTTTATTTACCTCTTAATTAGCTCTAAGCTGTGTACAACCAAAGAAAGATGAAGACTGTTTTTCTGTGTACTGGTGCTGAAGGCAGTCAATGCATCAGGTTTGTTTTCTAATGCTCCTCTTGGCACTTCATCTGTGACCTTGAACAAACTGTTTATCCCCTGTGTAAATAAGGTAATTCTTGTCATTTTGTAGATTAAAGCTTTTAACAGCCAGATAAAGTGCTTCCCAGCCTATGGAGGATGAATTTCTAAGTGCAGGGTATTGCTAGGAGTGTTCTTGGTGTGTGTACACCCAGTCTAAGCTTGTTTCAAACCCAATGGGAGTCATGGAGAATCTCTGGATGAACTTCAGTCTGTGAAACACTTGAATCAAACTCTTAGGAGAGCCAAAGGGGTTTAGATCCAGCTGTGGAGCCTGTAGGCTGAGAAACTAATTTCTCTCATTTCCTGGCATTGGTTACAACCAAAAGAGTTGCCACTAAGGACATTTAACTTGAACCTCTTTCTTCACAGCTTTTTGATTAAAGAACCCTTCCTCCCTCCCTGCCTCCCCCCTCACACTGTTGTACCTTGCCACCTACTCCTTGTGTAGAGAGGTAGATCTGATTGGGGTGACAGCTGCATTATTCAGCACTCTCTGAAAGGTAACAAACAATATTTTATTTGTATCATTGGAAACATTTTCCATCTGCCAAATGTTAGTTCTGGGTCCCAGATACTGCCTGGGGGAGGCTGATAAACTAATTTCTCCCATTTCCTGTGCTGTGGCTACAGACATGCCACACAGAGGGAGGAAAAATTCTTTCTAGTGGAAATTCATAACCCAAAATTGCCAGAACTCAGGATCATTACCTAGTTTGCTTCCATTTTTCAACTGCCCTGCTTCAAACCAAACCCTAACCTATCAGTTTTGAGAAAAGGGACTTCTTGCAAAGTGGGAAGCTCTGTAAAACAAGCTAAAATTAAACCTTGTGGCTGTGAGATGTGTAGGGCAGGATTGAATCACATCTTTTAGGTAGGCATGGTGATGATTATAACACAGTGCTGTGTGGATATAACACTAGTAGGCAGGTGTTTCACATAACAAATTAGTTTGTAGTGAACTTCCCATTAGTATTTAGCTCAAAGACTATAAATCTAGTCTATAAATAGACTATAAATCATTAGTATTTAGCTCAAAGACATAGCATCAGCTATAAATTGATCCATCTACACTGATGGGTGGCATGTTTCTCCTTGCAGTTTGGGGACTGGGCATGTCAGTGCAGTGATTATCTTGTTGGATAGTAGGAAGTTTGGAATTCTTGCAGCTTGGTTCTAGACTATGGGAAAAATAAAGCATTCTGGCTTGGCAGGGAGGAAAATCACATTTGAACCATCTTTTCTGTGTTGTGGCACTCGGCAAAACCTGTGTGAGTCTGCAAGATGCTCTGCTTAACTGGGCTAAATCAGAAGTACTGTCTTCTGAATATCCAGGAGGGTTTTGGTTGTTAGTTATTCCTGACCTTCCTTCCTGGGACACAGAGTACAGCCATGTCAGAACTGCCACATGAGAGGAAAATAAGCTGGCTTAAATATAAGGACAATGGATTTTACCTATTTTGAGCTATTTAAAATGCCTTTGTTCCTGCCCAGAGAGAGCCACCTGGTATTTCTGTTGCTGGAATCCAGCAGCCACTCCACTTACTGCAGGTTAAGTTTTACTGAGAGCTCAGACCTGAGCTGTTTAGCAATGGTGACTCAAGTCAGAGACTTGGATTGAACTGGTGTGAACTGGAAATTTGAGATGTTGCTTTGTGTGGTGTTGCTGCTGTACACACAGTGCCTTTGCTGCAGCTTTGCATGATGTCTTCAGGAGTCTTTGAAGTCTGAAAGATACTGATGAAAAGTGCACTCCTTTTTGTTGCCTTTTTTTTTTTTCCCACTGAAAATTAAGCCTTCCTGAAGTTGGACTTGATGATCCATATGGGTCTCTTCCAACTCAGCCTAGTCTGTGATTCTATAAGTTTTCTGCTATGTCATCTCTGAGGAACAGATGTTCTATTTCTGATTTTGGTACAAAAGAATGTGGATAAAAGGAGAAACTGAAAAGACTTTTCCCTGACTGGGTGTTTTGCCTTTTTGATGACCTTGATCTTCTCTTTTAAAAAAACCAAAATTAGCTCCCACCTGTCTAGCTGCCCCAGGACCTTTCTATCTGTTCCTATTAGGAAAATCACTCACAAACCACTCAGCTTCTGCTCTGCTAGAAGAGATGTTCCTTGTCATGCCAGACTGTGGAAGAGACATCAGCAGCTGCCACCGGGTTGAGGACCCATTAAGTGGCACCCTGTAGTCTTAGAATCATAGAATCATGGAATGGCATGGGTTGGGAGGGACCCCAAGGATCACAGAGCTCCAACCCCCTGCCACAGGCAGGGACACCAACCTCAGGCCTGGAGCTACACAAGGTTGCCCAGGGCCCCATCCAACCTGGCCTGGAACACCCCCAGGGACGGGGCACCCACCCCCTCTCTGGGCAGCCTGTTCCAGCCCCTCACCACTCTCTCTGCAAAGAACTTCCCCCTAAGATCCAATCTAACCCTTCCCTCCTCCAGCTTCACTCCATCCCCCTTGTCCTGCCAGTCTCTGCCCTTGAACAAGCTGATTCCCTCCTGTGTCTCTGCTCCCTTCAGGCACTGGCAGGCTGCAATGAGGTCCCCCCACAGCCTTCTCTTCTCCAGGCTGACCCAGCCCAGCTCCCTCAGCCCCTCTCCATAGGGGAGCTGCTCCAGCCCTCTGAGCATCTTTGTGGCTCCTCTGAGGACCATGCTGACTTAGGTGTCTAGCAGAAAAGGCAGTGTTCCACAGGTAATCTTCCCTGTGTGTCACCTGCCCTTTGAAACACCCGTTCCTCATTAGTCCTATGGACTGATCCAAGCTTTCCCAGCACAATGTGCCATGAAACCTCCCATGAGGGAAATTCAAGGTGGGGTTTCAAAGGCTGTAGGAGGAGAGCAGTAAACTCAGGCTGGGATTTCTGAGCTGAGGGTAAATCAGTGCAATCTGCTCTTGAACCAAAAGACAAATGGACCTGGGTGGGTATGTGGGGAGGGAACAGAGGGGTGTAACTTCATGTCTGTCAGGGAGGTTTCAAGTTCTCCCCTCAGCAGTCTGTATGCCAGCGTTGCATGAGGTTTCTTCTGTCATAAAGCATATGTCCAGCTTCCTTCTTATCTGTTTAGACAGGCCTTCCAGTTCTTCTTGGTCTGCAGAAAAAATCTGCTTTCCAGTTGGTTCTGTATCTCAGAGCTTGTGACATGCCTTTTATACATGGGGAGAGCCAGGAGGCTTTTCTTTTTCCATCTTTGAGGGAGGGCTCTGCCTTCCTGAACTGGGAGATGTCTCTGTGGACTTTGTGGGACTGCTGAGCTGAGCATGCTAGAAAGCAGCACATGTTTGTAAGAAGAGCCTGGAAGGATCAAAATTCTCAATTATCTTGAACTTTAATCTCTTGAGGAGGAAAACAGGCTGTTAGGAAGTATCAGATTCCTTTGGAAGGTCTGGATTATTTTTAGCATCCCTCCTGTACCTTCCCATTCTATATATAATGATGCCTAATGGTCCATTCCCTACCTTGGCCAAGTGTGATCCCTGTATGTGTTAGTAAACTCCCTGAAAAACAAACTCTCTGAGAGTTTTATCACTTGTGTCAACAGCTCTAGTTGCAAATTCCTTATTTGCAGGGAGTGTGGGATGTAAAATGCTTCCTGGGCTGACTGGAGGCAATGGATGTAATTTGTGTATGGATCAGGTTTATGAATTCCTGCAAAATGAAGGATTTAACCCATGGTCAAAAAACCCTTGGTGCAAAGACTGGTGTGTTAAGACAAAAGCCTCAATTTCTAGTCCTTATCATGAAAAAAGGTGTTTATAAACCTCTGCTAGACCTTGAACACATCAATATATACATCTGTTACATTTATCATGAGTGACTTGTGTGCTGGTCATGCTTAATTACTTGCTCTGGTTCCTTACTGTAGTTCAGAAGATATGTGCACCCAATTATCCATACATCAAGCCTGCTGGAAGCTCTTAGCAGGTTGTAATGCCTAACCAATGGAAAACCATTACCAGTTGCAAATGCTTCATTGGGCATGTTTGCAGAATGGCTTTTGCAGCTGTGGCTCATCATTAACCCAGGATAAAGCTCCTGTGGGTAAGGAAAGTGGGTGCATTGGCATCCTCCTGCCCTCAGGTTTTGTATCTAGGAAGGGTGTTTTGCTCTCTGCATGGTGACAGCAAGGGAGCATGGGGAAGTCAGGATGGCTTCAGTGTTCCATGTTTACCTGGGGAAACAGGAGTATCAGCAGAAGGTTAGGAAGATGAATGGATTACCTCTTGTGCATGAACATTAGGAAGAAGTTCTTCACTCTGAGGGTGGTGAGACACTGGCACAGGGTGCCTGGAGAGGTGGTGGATGCCCCATCCCTGGAGATACTCGAGGTCAGGCTTAATGGGACTCTGAGCAACCTCATCTAGTTACAGATGTCCCTGCTCACTGCAGGGGGTGGAACGAGATGGCCTTTAGAGACCCCTTCCAACCCAACACAGCCTGTGACTCAATGATTCTATGAATGTAGTTGCTCAGCAAGACAGTGTAATGCAGCAGGTGCACTCGAAATCTGCACCTTGCATCACTTTGCAGGAACCTCCCCACAGCACCAGGGCATCACCTCTGCTCCCTTCACACTTGATTGACTTTCAGAGCTCTTCAGGTTTCTGTAGAAGGCCAAGTGATAGTAGAGTTGTTTCCCATTCTGAGCCTGAAATTTAAGCTCAGTGAGGCAAGCTGCAACTGAGTCCATGAGAAGAGCTTCTAGATTTTAGAAAGGGATCACAACGTTATCCTTTTATTTAAGGATTCTGGATCAGCTTGTAGCACCTTGCACACAAGGAGAGGTACAGTGTTCCTAGAAAGGGCTGTTTGCTGCTACTGCCTTTCTTCTAAGGTCAGAAGATGCTGAGAGCCTGAGGTGGTTTGGCCCTGGCTAGAGGCCAAATGCCCACCAAAGCCACTTTATCACTGCCCTTTTCAGCTGAAAAGGGGAGAAAATACATATTGGGAGGCTTAGGATTTGAGCTAAGGACAGAGAGGGATCACTCTGCAATCAGTGTCATGGGCAAAAGGGACTCAACACAGAATAAAGAAAACCAATTTATTATATCTGCAACTACACCCCCAGTGACACCAGAGTCAGGTGATGAGAAGTGCAGCCAGGTCTCAAAGCACCTTCCCCCCACCCCTCCCTTCTTAGCAGACTTCATGATTTTACTCCCTTCTTCCCCCCCACAACATGATGCAGGGAAGGGCAGGGAATGGGGCAATGGGGTTCTGGTGAGTTCCTTACAAGCTGCTTTCCTTCTCCAGACTGTAAACCACCTCTACGTCCCCCACCCTGCACCACCCGCCCCTCTTATTAGACTTTAGTCATAATTTCATTTCCTTCTTCCCTCCCATCAGAGCACAGGGAGGGGCAGGGAATGGGGAGGTTTCAGTCCATTCCTCCTGAGTTGTTTTCCTCCTTAGCTGGGGGGGGCATTCCACACACACACACCCTTTCCCTGCAGCACCGTGGGGTCCCACTCACAGGAGACAGTCCTCCATGAACTTCTCCAGCATGAGTCCTCTCTATCAGGGAGCCATCTCCTCACCACTTGCCTCAGCACAGCTCCTTCCATGGGGTGCTGACCTTCAGGCCCTGACTGCTCCGGCCTGGTCCCCCACAGTCACAAGTCCCTTGGCAAACCTGCTGAGGCGTGGATCAATCTCTTCACAGGCCATAGATGTCTCTGCTCCTCAGCATTATCCATGTACTGTGGGGGGACACCTGCTCCACCATGGTCTTCTCCATGAGCTGCCGGGGAGTCTCTCTCTCTGGCACCCAGAGTGCCTCATTCTTCCTCCCCATTCCTTCTTCCCTGGCCTTGATGTTCCTACATCTCCTCACTCCCTCTTCTGGGGGAAAAATGCAGCTGCCTGCAGGGTTTTTTCTCCTCACTGTGATTCCCAGAGGTGCTGTGACCAGCACTGATGGGCTCGGCCCTGGCCAGCAGCAACTCTGGCCTTGAATCTGCTGATGCTCACTGTCTGGGGCCTGCAGAGAGCTGCTGGCTGCCTCTTGCAGCAGCCATCTTGTGGTAACCAGCGATGAGCAACACGCAATTCACTATGAATTTTAGGTGAATTTAGGCCATTTCTTGGGTGAAATCACACAGATTCCAGACATTTGTTACTACAAACGTGGCAAGCTAAAAAACTGCTAATTGGTTACACACACTGTCCACACCACACTGATTGGTTAGTGACTATAACAAGTTCTGATAAACATATAGCTAAATATCCTTAGTTTACCTTTGATGCCTAAAAGCATCTGCACACCTGTTGTTTTGACCATATTATGGTTGGTTCTTAAGATGTTCTGTTACTCCCAAGTACCTTTCCATAACTATATCTTGTTTTAGGGCAGTCTGTGTTGGGGAAGGCAGCAGGCCTGCTAGCGGCCTAGCTCTCTTCTCCCAAGATGTAGGCCCTGACAATATTCCTCTCTTCCCATGAGACAAGAAAAGTTCCTCATGCTGAGAGGATCCTCATAATCACATTCTCAAAACACAGCAACCTTGCTGATAGGGGTACAGGCTGCCCTGAACCAAGGAGCAGTTATGGGAAGGTATCTGGAACATGTTCGGAACCAGCCATAACAAGAGGGTCAAAACAACAGATGTGCAGATACTTTTAGGCATCAAAGATAAACTAAGGATGTTTAGCTATAAGATGGGTTTATCAGAATTCATTATAATTACTAACCAATAAATACGGTGTGAACAGTGTGTGTAGCCAATTAGCAGTTGTTTAGCTTGCCACGTTTGCAGTAAGAAAGGTCTAGAATCTGGGTGATTTCACCTCATTAAATGGCTTCACCTAAAATTCATATCGAATTGCCTGTTGCTCTGTGCTGGATGCCAGAAGTCTGTACCCCTATCATCTGTGCTGTGTTTTGAGAATGTGATTATTAAGATCCTCTCAGCATGAGTAATTTTTTCTGTCTCATGGGAACACGAGGATATTGTCAGAACCTAAATCTTGGGTGAAGAGAGCTAGGCCGCTAGCAGGCCTGCTCTCCTCCCCAACACCATCTCTGCAGCCTCCCCTTCTCTACCAGCACCCAGCTAAGCAAAACTGTGACAGAGCCATATCTTGGCTTTCTGCAGGCCCATATGATACTTGACAACATCCTGATACTTTTTAGCTCAGCACGGTAAAGCTCCTGGGTAGGTGAACCAGTTGCTTCATTAACCTTTGGTGGAAAGAAGCTGTCCAGTTACACTGACCTGAGTGTTGTGAGAATAATGGTAACTTGAGATCTTGCTGATGACTTCTGTGGTTGAAACAACAGAACTGCAGCTCATTGCCCTCTCCAGAAGCCTGGCTGCTGATCTGATTCCTGTGGACAGAACATTGGGCTTCTGCTCTGAGGATGTGCTGTGGCCTTCCTCCTTGCAGGTGTTTCACCCAGGGGACCATCTCTCAGTAGGGATGCGGATTTGAGATGAGTAAATTCTTTAGACAGATGGAGGTTTGAAGGGTTTAAGACCAGTGTTATTTCCTGAGATGACTGCTGTACAGTTTTGCCCTAAGGAAATTAATCTCCACTCTTGATGCCAAAAGTGGTGCAATTGGGGCAGAACTGGCTTCACTCTTAACTTTCCATGTCCTGGGGGGAGTGTCCTGTCAGGCTGTGTGCTGTTGTATTTGATCAGGCTGTCAGCTAGTCTTTGATTAGAAACCTTGGTAATGAAATTCTCATTTCAGAAGAAAACAAAGTTTTCAAGTCTAAACCAGCCAACTAATTTGTTAGCACTTCCAATATTGGCTTTGTCCGAAGTGAGATTCAAAACTTAAAGAATTAAAGTCTCAGCCCTTCCATGCAGCACCAAATATGAGTCCAACCAAGGGGGATAAAGAACACCAGTAAATGGTGTCTCTTGTGTGCCTTCATCTGTTTTCTTTAATAATTGTCAGCTTTAGTTCATCCAAAATAATTTTACACTTGGCTTCCCTGATTTTTAATTAGTATTTATCATGTAAAACTATAGCCAGGGAGCTTTTGGACACTTGAAAAGGAAGCAGGTAAACAATCAGCTTGCTCATGAATACCTCTCTGGTTTTCCCTGTTTGTTTTCCCAAGTTGTAATTACCAAGCATAGTCCTAACTTCTTCTGCTTCTTCCTTCCTCTTGCCTTGATAGTTTGGGTTTTTTTCCTGTGTTTTCCATCTCTCCAGTGAACTCTATTTTTAATGGTTAATTTAAAGGAAACCTCCTGTGTATTAGAACGTGCATTCTGATCAGTACACTTAATTGCCAAGTGCATTAAAGGAAGATGAATGAGGCCATATTTTTCAACTGGCTTTCATTCACACACCTTTTGAGAAACTAAATGAAGTTCAACAAAAGCAAGTGGAGAGTTTGGCTGCTGGGGAGGAAGAACTGCTGGAATCAGGACAGGCTGGGGGGGAGCTGCTGGAGAGGAGCTCTGTGGAGAAGGACCTGGGGGTGCTGGTGGGGGACAGGGTGGCCATGAGCCAGCAGTGTGCCCTGGGGCTGAGAGAGACAATGGGATCCTGGGGGCATCAGGAGGAGTGTGGGCAGCAGGTGACAGGAGGGGATCCTCCCCCTCTGCTCTGCCCTGCTCAGGCCCCAGCTGGAGTGTTGTGTCCAGTGCTGGGCTCCCTGGGATCAAACAGCCAGGGATCTCCTGGAGAGAGTCCAGAGGAGACTGAGGAGATGCTGAAGGGCCTGGAGCATCTCCTCTGGGAGGAAAGGCTGAGAGAGCTGGGGCTGTTCAGCCTGGAGAGAAGAAGACTCGGGGGACCTTATGAATGTTGATCAATATCTGCAGGATGGGCTGCAGGGGGAATGGCCAGCCCCTTTTCAGTGTCTGTGGGGACAGGACAAGGGGCAATGGCTGCAAGTTGGAGCCCAGGAAGTTCCCCAGCACCATGGGGAAGAACTTTTCCCCAGGGAGGGTGAGGGAGCCCTGGGACAGGCTGCCCAGGGGGTGTGGAGTCTCCATCTCTGGAGAGATTCCAGCCCCGTCTGGACGCCGCCCTGTGCAATATGAGCTGGGGAGCTGCTTTGGCAGGGGGTTGCACCCCAGGAGCTCTCCAGGGCCCTGCCAACCCCCGTGAGTCTGTGATTCTGTTTTTTTTAAGCACAAGGAACTGTGAGTACAGCCAGTGGCAATGTAAGACCTGGTATTTGAGCGCATTTAGAAGTTTGGGTTTGCCTTCAGTTACACACCCTGGTCCTATCCACAGAGTCCAGCGCAATGGAAGAGCCTTTGTGTAAAGCCAGGCTTTACAAATCTCAGCCGTCGTGTTACTGCATATTTTATATTGGGTGAGAAGTAGTAGTGAGGATGAGTTGGGCTGGAGGAATACCATGCTTTATTTGCTCTTTGGGTGGGTTTGTTATTAATTTTCTTTAATTTGCTCATGACTTAACTGTGTTTAAATTGACCAATTGGTACTTTAAAGTAAATGTTTTTCCTAATGTCCTCATAATATTTGTGTTTGTTTTTCTAATGTGACCTGTCTTCCTTTTAATCTTCTGCTATCTGGCCAGTTGCAGGAGCTTTCCTGAAGAGATATTAAAAGTCATTTTTCTCCTTGAGACTTTCCATAGGATGACAGGAAATGGCCCGGTGACAGATACCCAGGGAAGCTGTTACAGACACCAATTAAAAATGTGTCAACCGCTTTAAAACCCTCAACATATATTTATCACAGACTCACAGGGGTGGGAAGGGCCCTGGAGAGCTCCTGGGGTGCAACCCCCTGCCAAAGCAGCTCCCCAGCTCATATTGCACAGGTCGGCGTCCAGACGGGGCTGGAATCTCTCCAGAGATGGAGACTCCACACCCCCTGGGCAGCCTGTCCCAGGGCTCCCTCACCCTCCCTGGGGAAAAGTTCTTCCCCATGGTGCTGGGGAACTTCCTGGGCTCCAACTTGCAGCCATTGCCCCTTGTCCTGTCCCCACAGACACTGAAAAGGGGCTGGCCATTCCCCCTGCAGCCCATCCTGCAGATATTGATCAACATTCATAAGGTCCCCCCTGAGTCTTCTTCTCTCCAGGCTGAACAGCCCCAGCTCACCCAGCCTTTCCTCCCAGGGGAGATGCTCCAGGCCCTTCAGCATCTCCTCAGCCTCCTCTGGACTCTCTCCAGGAGATCCCTGGCTGTTTGATCCCAGGGAGCCCAGCACTGGACACAGCACTCCAGCTGGGGCCTGAGCAGGGCAGAGCAGAGGGGGAGGATCCCCTCCTGTCACCTGCTGCCCACACTCCTCCTGATGCCCCCAGGATCCCATTGTCTCTCTCAGCCCCAGGGCACACTGCTGGCTCATGGCCACCCTGTCCCCCACCAGCACCCCCAGGTCCTTCTCCACAGAGCTCCTCTCCAGCAGCTCCCCCCCAGCCTGTCCTGATTCCAGCAGTTCTTCCTCCCCAGGGGCCAGACTCTCCACTTGCTTTTATCAAACCCCATCTGGTCTCTCCCTGCCCAGCTCTCCAGCCTGGCCAGGGCTCTGGATGGCAGCGCAGTGTCCTGCCTGGCAGCCACTCCTCCCAGCTCTGGATCATCAGCACTTGCTGAGGGTGGGTGCTGTTCCCTCATCAAGGTGTCAGTGAAGATATTGAACAGGACTGGACCCCACACTGAGCCCTGGGGAACACTGCTGGTCACAGGGCTCCAGTCTGAGCTACCAAGCTACGCTGCTCTTGTCGTGTCTTCCTCCAAAAGGATCTACCTGTAGAGTTACTCAGGAATTCCTGTTGTGCAGACCCTTTGTGTCATATTTTCATTGCAATTCATTTTCTGCTGCTTGGGGCTTGTGTTTCTGTTCAGACAGGGGAATGTTCACAACACTTCGGGCAGTGTAAGCTGTCACTGCTGCCAACAGATGTAGTTCCTCTCGCTACCCCCAACCTAATATTTCTTCTACTTCTTTTCTTGTGCCAGAAAAAAAAGCCCTTGTGCAGGCTTGTTCAGGGAACAGCTCCAGCAGAGAAATAAGCTCAGCACAAAAAGCTGATTATTTTGGCTGGGTGAGCTCCTTGATGGAGTTCACCAAGCACCTCCCTGTACTTGAGCTGGTGCAGAGGGAGCAAGGCTGCCTCTGCTACTTACTTGCTTGTGCAACCTGGAGTGTCTGGCATGGTAACTTAACAAAGTCACTGGATCTGCTGCCAGAATTCATCTTGCAGTAGGCTGGGTACAGCCTGTTGCAATGTGAATGAAACGTTTTTAGATTCTTAGTCAGATGTTCTCTGGAGAGATGCTATTTCCATCTTTATCCACCTGTTACCAAGTGGTTTGCCAAGATAAAATGTTTTTAAGGCCTTCTAGCTGCAAAAATTCTCCTCCTCTCCTCCCAGTAGCAAACAAGTAATCGATGTTTTCATATAATGACCAGGCCAGGGTTGTGAGACGTCACAGAGACAAGTGCTCAGTGAATACCCCTAAGCACATCGCTCCCCAGAACTGCCAAGAATGGAAGAGGTCATCACTTTGATGAGGGTTTTGAGCTGCTTGGAGATCAGAATGGGAGAAGCCCATAGATCTGCATCATCTGAGTTTCACAGGGGCGTAGGAGGCACCTGCCAGCTGTCCCAGCAGCCTGGCTGAGTTATGAGCTCTGCAGGTCTTGTGACTGCTCATCTGTGCTTATAATTACCTGAAGCATGGGATGCAGGGGGAATTAGCCAGCCCCCTTTCAGTTGTTAGTGGAAGCAGGACAAGGGGCAGTGGCTGCAAGTTGGAGCCCAGGAAGTTCCCCAGCACCATGGGGAAGAACTTTTCCCCAGGGAGGGTGAGGGAGCCCTGGGACAGGCTGCCCAGGGGGTGTGGAGTCTCCATCTCTGGAGAGATTCCAGCCCCGTCTGGACACCGACCTGTGCAATATGAGCTGGGGAGCTGCTTTGGCAGGGGGTTGCACCCCAGGAGCTCTCCAGGGCCCTTCCCACCCCTATGAGTCTGTGATTCTGTGATCTACCTGCACTGTTGTTTTCATAGGTCTTGTCCTAAAGATGATGGAATTGTCTGTGCTACGTTGCAAAACTTGCTCAACATGTAATAACCAGTGCTGTTTCCAGTATCTGCAGCCAGGAATAATTAGGGTTTGGACAGTAGCACCTACCTACTGACCCACCCACCTCTCTAAAAGATACCTGAATTGCTCTGCGTTAATCCCAGCCTCATTTAACTGACTTTTTCATTATCTCTCATTCTTTGAATCATCTGAGCCTTGGTGAATGTTATAAATGACTTGGTCCCAAACAGAATTTTAACCAAACTGAACAATTTATTAAATGAATAAAGGCAGCAAACAGTGCTGGGGGCACAGGCAGCACCGGGTGTGCCAGGAGTCTCTGCTCCATCAAGAAACACCCCGAACAGTTCCAGTCCCTGGGTTATAGACCTTCCAGGGGATAGCACGGCCCACCAGCTTCAACTGACAGACTGGAGTGCTGCCAGGTGACCTCCACAAGACATAACCATAGAATCATAAAATCATAGCATGGCATGGGTTGGAGGGGACCCCAAGGATCACAGAGCTCCGACCCCCTGCCACAGGCAGGGACAACAACCTCAGGCCTGGAGCTACACAAGGTTGCCCAGGGCCCCAGCCAACCTGGCCTGGAACACCCCCAGGGATGGGGCACCCACCCCCTCTCTGGGCAGCCTGTTCCAGCCCCTCACCACTCTCTCTGTAAAGAACTTCCCCCTAATATCTCATCTAACCCTTCCTTCCTTCAGCTTCACTCCATCCCCCTTGTCCTGCTATTGTCTATCCTTTTAAAAAGTTGAATCCCCTCCTGCTTATAAGCTCCCTTCAGGCACTGGCAGGCTGCAATGAGGTCCCCCCACAGCCTTCTCTTCTCCAGGCTGACCCAGCCCAGCTCCCTCAGCCTCTCTCCAGAGGGGAGCTGCTCCAGCCCTCTGAGCATCTCCGTGGCTCCTCTGACCCCTCTCCAACCATACACCAACCATATACATCCCAAACTGACATGCTGGGGTGCCAGGCGACCCCCACAAGACATCCTCTAGGTGAGCTTTAGCTTTTGTTTTGCTAAGGATCAGGCAGCTGGTTCTGCAGACTCAGGTGCCTTCCTCTTCTTCTTCCTTTCTTCTTCTTGATTCCCTCCTTTTCAGAGACAAGCTGTTTCTCCTGAGGTATCCCAATGCACACACTGTGCTACACTGTGGTCCTTTAGGCAAAGCTTTGCACATCCTTTATATAGTTTGTTGCTGCTTCACCATGCTTCATTCAGCACATGTAAAATCTCCAACTGTCCCTCCCAGGCCCATGTCCATACAAGGGTCTGTCATTATCCCCCAACATTATTCCATATTAACACCAATCAGATAGACATATATCACAGTGAATAAATATTAAATCCTACACTGTTTCTTCTGCAGGCAACCATATCATTGCTGCTTGACCACCATCAGTTCTGCATGTATTAGTTCCTTTGTGTAGAATTTAAATATATTGGTGTGTTTTTATTTAACAGGAAGCACGGACAGAATCCATTGCCAGACCCTTGGAGATAAATGAGGCTGAGAAGACAATGAAAATTGCCATTGACTGCCTTCTAGTAAGCAAAACTCTATGTATTTAATTGCAAAATTAGCATTCCTCCCCCACAAGAAGAACATAACCTCTCTTTATCACCAGCCTGGGGTTGAGTGCCACAGCACACCCCACCTACAGCTTACTGGGCCAAGCAGTGCTGTGTCTCATTAGTTAATAGCTAATGTTGAACTCAGTTAATGGCTGATGCAGACTTCTTTAGGTGACATCAGATGTGTGAACAGGAGTTCATCAAAGTAGAGATCAGTCTGTGATGACTCCTTGTGTTGTGGTAATGAATGCAGTCGCTGGTGATCCTTCTGGTTTATTTGGGAAATGCGTTGTGTTCAAAGTGAACAAGGCTGTTAATTGAAACAGATAGCTTTCCTGGAAGTGAAGGGGGTGTCTGCACAGTGGTGATTAGGAGCTGTCAGTCAGAAATCACAGCCTGCAGCGGAAAGAGGAAATTATTTTAGCAGCACTCCCTGGGAAAACATGTTAAGACTTGCTTTGCTTTCAGCCTGTTGCACTGTATAACTGTGTTGGTTCAATATGCAGAAACATTCTTCTGATTGAGGCATCAAAGAGCTGCACTTGGCCTCTCTCAGCCTCTCTTTTGGGAGGACACAGCAGAAAACCCCTCCACAGTTTAGTCATATTCCCTGCCTCTGTCACCCCAGAAGCTCTACAGGAGGGATAAATAAAAATTGTCTAAATCAGCACAGAAATCTGCATCCCACCCACACTGTCTTAATCTTGCAGACTTTGCAGAGTCAGGGCTGCAAGGGGTGTACTTGGTAACTCAGAACGTGCTGGAACCTCTAGGGTTTTGAAGTTGGATTCTTCCAGAGGGCCTTGTGTCTGTCCTGATATTGCCACCACTGTCCGTGCTCTAGTGCTTGGGTTCTTGTATTTGTGAACCTTTAGCTGCACTCCCAGCACTGTGCATGTGTGGTAGTTAATTAAATTTTAGTGATTACTCAAAGTTATTTAACTGCAAACTGTTTTCAGTCCAATTATATAATTACAAGGAGAGGAGTTCCAGATTTAAACAGCCAATATGTAATCAATAGGTACTCCAGGCAACCTTTCCTTGTGGTTCTGCTCCTCCTCACAGTCTATATGAATTGAGAACATGGTTAATATGCTCTGCTATTCTGGGCAGTAGCACTAATGAACTACCAGCAGCATAGTAGAGCCATTGGCTTCTTGTGAAATACCAGTAACACCTCAGCTGGTCTAGTTCTGGTCCAGGTAATGACATGATGTGTTAGAGCTGAGCAGCACCTAACAGTTACTGCTGGAATTTCAGCAAGTGTCAAGTCTTCTCTCTCTCTCTCTCACTCCAAAGATGCTCATGGTTTCCTGAGCATGAGCACACTGAATGAACTGAGCTCCTTTTAATAAGATGGAATATTCCCACTTTCCCCCTCCTGATTCCTGTAGCACGTGTTGCAATGCTCAGGATGCTTACCAGATTTTGAAAAGATGGATAAAGTGAGACTTAGAAAAGGATTAAGGTATTTGGATGGATTAAGTTCTTTAGAAAAGTGGCCTTTATTTTAAAGATAATTTTTATTGTCTGGCCAGTTTATGTTCTAACTCATTGTTATAAGGTGATTTGATAACCTGAGATGTGAGATTATACAGAGCCCAGCATCTGAAAGACAATTCTAATTATTCCAGTGGTTCACCATCCTTCTTTTTTTTTTTTTAGGAACAAGTCCAAAAGACTAAAGACATGTTGAGTAATGTGGCTTTGGATGAAGCCAATTTGGAAGCCAAGATTGAAAAACGAAAATTGGAACTAGAAAGAAGCCAGAAGAGGCTGCAGACTCTACAGAGTGTCCGGTAAGCATGATGAGCTGATTCTCTACTGCATCAATGAGTCTGGGCATAAATCACAGAATCACAGGATCACAGGGGTTGGAAAGGCCCTGGAGAGCTCCTGGGGTGCAACCCCCTGCCAAAGCAGCTCCCCAGCTCATACTGCACAGGTCGGTGTCCAGACGGGGCTGGAATCTCTCCAGAGATGGAGACTCCACACCCCCTGGGCAGCCTGTCCCAGGGCTCCCTCACCCTCCCTGGGGAAAAGTTCTTCCCCATGGTGCTGGGGAACTTCCTGGACTCCAACTTGCAGCCATTGCCCCTTGTCCTGTCCCCACAGACACTGAAAAGGGGCTGGCCATTCCCCCTGCAGCCCATCCTGCAGATATTGATCAACATTCATAAGGTCCCAGCTCATATTGCACAGGTCAGCGTCCAGATGGGGCTGGAATCTCTCCAGGGAAGAAATGATGGAGCTGGACATAGTGCTTTGAACAGCTTTGAACAGCAAGGAGTGAAGTCTGTAATGAGACTGAGATGGTAGCCTCTGGGAGAGAGATTTTGTTTCTCCAGAAACATCCTGTCTGGATTGTGATTGTTCTTTTGACTGTTACTCTGTATTTGAAATCAGGATTTCAAATCACACTGCCAAGGGTCAGGGGTGGCACTTGGGCCAGAGGAATCCCAGCCAGAGATACAGACTGGGAGCAGAGCCCCTGGAGAGCAGCCCTGTGAGAAGGACCTGGGGGTCATGGGGGGTGAGAAACTGAACATGAGCCAGCAGTGGCTCTGGCAGCTGGGAAGGGCGATGGGATCCTGGGCTCCATCAGCAGAGGGGTGGCAGCAGGGACAGGGAGGGGATTGTCCCTCTCTGCTCTGCCCTGGGAGGCCCCAGCTGGATCCTGTGTCCAGAGCTGGGGCCCAACACAAGGAAGATGTGGGGCTGTTGGAGAGGGGTCAGAGGAGCCAGGGAGATGCTCAGAGGGCTGGAGCAGCTCCCCTCTGGAGAGAGGCTGAGGGAGCTGGGCTGGGTCAGCCTGGAGAAGAGAAGGCTGTGGGGGGACCTCATTGCAGCCTGCCAGTGCCTGAAGGGAGCAGAGACACAGGAGGGAATCAGCTTGTTCAAGGGCAGAGACTGGCAGGACAAGGGGGATGGAGTGAAGCTGGAGGAGGGAAGGGTTAGATTGGATCTTAGGGGGAAGTTCTTTGCAGAGAGAGTGGTGAGGGGCTGGACCAGGCTGCCCAGAGAGGGGGTGGGTGCCCCGTGTCTGGGGGTGTTCAAGGCCAGGTTGGCTGGGGCCCTGGGCAACCTTGTGTAGCTCCAGGCCTGAGGTTGGTGTCCCTGCCTGTGGCAGGGGGTTGGAGCTCTGTGATCCTTGGGGTCCCTTCCAACCCAGACCAGACTGGGATTCTGTGATTCTGTGATTTCTGTGTTATTGAAAGTGACCAGAATATAATTTGTTGGGGTTGCTTGACTGCAGCTTGAGCTGTACAGAATGGTCTGGTATCATGTCTTTTCCTTTGTCATTAAACATTATCAGATAGTTTTCCTGGAAATGACAACTGGTGCAAACGTTCCCTCTGTTCCTAGGGGCTTCTAGCATTCTTAGCCACTGATTAAAAAAGCTCACCCCTTGTTAGGATGAGTCCCTCTTGGCAGTGCTATAAAATCAAGAGGGTCAGATTCACAGTTTGGGTTGTTTTCTTGCCCTTAATTAAACTGCAGGTTTATACAACCTAATATGAAAAAAAAAATAAAGAGTGTCGGGGACATTAATTCTTTAATGTGTTTGGATCAGTCCCCCTGTGGGTAGATGTGAAGCATCAGAGAGCAGTAGTGTTCTTGGGGTGCAAGGGTTAGCTCTAGTGCAAGGACATCAGCACTTAGTGGCTTCAGGTCTGGTTGGGTGTGTAACAACCCAGCACAGTTTTGTAGCAAGTCTCCAGCAAATTAGGTGCTTTACCAGCCCTGCTACAAGCTGGCTGTTTTGGGATTTCCTTTGGAGTCATGGGCCAGTGGGATAATTAACTTAGATTTGCCTCCTAACAGGGCCTTTCTGCCTGCTTGGAAGTGAGTGGTGGTGGGTACACAGTCTCCTTCCCTTGCAGGATGGTTTAATAAGGTGTTTTGTTTTCTGCTGGTAGGTTCTGAAGTAGTGTGGAACATCAAAAAGAAAATTTCCTTTTAGTTTGCTCTATTGCAGAATTCTGCATGATGTCCAGGTCAGTATTTTGCTGAGTAGTTTGTGCTTCTTCTCTCCAGTCCTGCTTTTATGGATGAGTATGAAAAGATTGAGGAGCAACTGCAGAAACAGTACAGTAGTTACCTAGAAAAATTCCATAATCTGACCTACATGGAGCAGCTCCTGGAGGATCATCAACGGGCAGAGCAAGAAATGTTTGAGGTAAGACAGCTCAGAAACACTCAGCATGACTGTATATCCCATAGGTCCTGGCCTTGTGACAGAGAATGCTTGAACACCTCTTTGCCAAAGCAGCACATTGCTAGCTGTAGAACCAGCTCTGAGTGACTGGCAGTTTACTGACAACCCAGTAAGAGTGACTGCATTTGGACAAGCATGGTAACACAGCTTTATTTTTTGAGTTAGTGAAGTTAAACCAGTGGAATGATGCTCTTTTCCAGTCTCTGGCTCTCCCTGACTTGTTTCCAGTTGATTTTTGTTCATGAAGAATGTTTTCAGCATTTCTGATCTTGCTTTTTCCTACGTGCAGTGTATGTGCTAAGAGTTCTTAGGGTCTCAGATTTTATCATCTGCCAACAACTGATGTGTGAGGGTTTCTCAGTGCAAGACTCTCCAGTTTCCCTGTAGTGATCCTCTTCAATGAAAGCAGCAGAGACTCTGAGTGAAAAGAGGAGATAGGCTGGAGTCCTTGCTCACACAGACTTCAGCTTTGTTTGGCAGAAGTTGTATGGTCTGGTGACTGGCTGAACTGTGTCAGTTCCCTCTGAGTCTTGATTATGTATCCTGGTGAATAATCTGCATCTCCTCCTGCTCCAGACTTCCCTTTGGGTGTTTATTGGACTGCAGTGCTTTCAGCCAGCCTTTCATTCAGCTTCCTGTAGCCTCATGTTTTACTTGGTGGCTTTTCATCCTTCTCACACACGTTACCCAGTGTATCTTCATTCACCAAGACATGTTTTCACTGAGGAACAGCTCTCCCATTGGGCCTTAATACTGGTGGGTGCATATCCCCTGAGTTAACCAATGCTTCCTCTCTCTGAATCATCCCATCTTTCATATGCAGATCAGGTTTTATTTTGTCAGCTCAACTTACTCTTGTTCCTGGCAGAAAGAGGGGAGAGCTGTGCATGATGTTCTTTCTGTCTGGCTGTCACTGTGGGCGTTGCTTCTGCATCTCTGTGGCAACTGATTTGAAATTGAAGTGATTTGAGCCCAAGTTTGTTAGGATTCCCTTTAAAATCTTCACACTTCACAGAATCACAAGGTTGGAAAAGACCTTTAAGATCCACAAGTCCAACCATTCCCATCCTAAGCTAAACCAGATCCCTGAGCACCTCATCTCCCCTCTGTTAAACACCCCCAGGGAAGGGGACTCAGCTCCTCCCTGGGCAGCCTGGGCCAGGCCCTGACAGCTCTGCCAGGGAAGAACTTTGCCCTCCCATCTGCTCTGCCCCTGCCCTGGGGCAGCTTGAGCCCATTGCCCCTTGTCCCATCTCCTGTCCCCTGGCTGAAGAGACCATACCCCACCTCTCTGCACCCTCCTGGCAGGGCAGGGGAGGTGGGGAGAAGGTCTCCCCTCAGCCTCCTCTTCTCCAGGCTCAACACCCCCAGCTCCCTCAGCTGCTCCTCAGAGGATTTGCCCTCCAGCCCCTTCCCCAGCCTGGTTGCCCTTCTCTGGACTGGCTCCAGGACCTCAGTGTCCTTCTGATGGTGAGGAGCCCAGAACTGGACCCAGCACTCGAGCTGCAGCCTCCCCAGTGCCCAGCCCAGGGGCACAATCACTTCCCTATCCTTGTGCTATAGTAAAAGTTCACCCTGTGCTCAAGGCACAGTAAGGTTGCAGTGCTCCTTCTCCTCAGATCTGCTTCTGGTACATCTGGGAGGTGTGTTCAGAAAGCCTTGCTGTGCTGTGGAACCCGTTGTGCCGAGCAGCCTGGCGCTCGGTGCCTGCGTGTCCACACCAGGCAGTGCAGCGTTCAGGGGCTGTGCTACCAACCTTCAGGTTCTTCTGCATCTGGAGAAAACATGGTCCTTTCCCTCTCCTTTAGGACAGAGGCAGAGGCGTGCTGTGTTCTGTTGAGAAGGCTCCAATGTTCTGCTGCGTCATTTGCTTGAGGGATAAAATAACCTGTCTTTCCAAAGAGAACATGGGCATTTGCAACTTGTCAATCATCATGAACCAATTTCCCATTAACCTCCCTTTTTATAAGCCCTGTCTCTGTAGACAACACTGCACATGTTTCTCATCAGTAGTCAGCATGGTATTTTCACGTGCTTGTTTTATAATGTTCTAGTTCTTCCCCATATCTTCAGCCAAAACCAAGTTCTCCATTCAATCAGCATCTTGAAATGAAGCCTAAAATCTAATTTTTCCCTTCTGTTCAAATGCCATTGAGACTTAATACCGAAAGTAGAAGTGTTTTGAACTGAACTACCTGAACCTGTTTAGAAATTCATGCACAGAAGTTAGTAATGAGCTGGTGTACAGCTCCTCAGGGGATTTTTGTTAAAAGATAATAAGAGGAAGAAAAAGCTTTTGTCATTCAGGGCTGTGCCTGTGCTTAGAATATGGAGAAAGCTTTTTATTTTCCTTTTCTCCTTCTTTCTGAGAGACACCTGGAAATCTAGCCATATGCTTTGGCTTTTCATTTACTAGGGTAAGTGGGTAACAATGCTTCAGCATCGTGCCGAATTAAAGAGTAGAAAAGCTTGTGACAAAAAGATGTGGGCTTTTTCTCTGCCCACTTCTCTCACTGGTTATATGCAGTCCACATTATTAATGGGCACTGGAACTGGAAACACCTTTAAGATGTGTTTGTGTGCTGAAAGCAAAATGCCGTCAGATCTTCTGCACGTGGTACTCGTGCTGAGTCTGATGATCTGTATTCGGGTGTCTGTAGCTATGACCTCAAGTGACCAAGTTACCTGTGCTACAGCTGTTAAATACATTGTGTTAGCTTAAGCTAGCTTGAAGTTTACCTGTCAAGTCCAGTTCTGTAGCTTGAGCTTAACCTTCAAAGTACCCTGGGATCCATTCACTTTGCTTCCTCTATACTGGTCTGTCAGATCTTTTCCCTCTGCTCTGCCCTGCTCAGGCCCCAGCTGGAGTGTTGTGTCCAGTGCTGGGCTCCCTGGGATCAAACAGCCAGGGATCTCCTGGAGAGAGTCCAGAGGAGGCTGAGGAGATGCTGAAGGGCCTGGAGCATCTCCCCTGGGAGGAAAGGCTGGGTGAGCTGGGGCTGTTCAGCCTGGAGAGAAGAAGACTCAGGGGGGACCTTATGAATGTTGATCAATATCTGCAGGATGGGCTGCAGGGGGAATGGCCAGCCCCTTTTCAGTGTCTGTGGGGACAGGACAAGGGGCAATGGCTGCAAGTTGGAGCCCAGGAAGTTCCCCAGCACCATGGGGAAGAACTTTTCCCCAGGGAGGGTGAGGGAGCCCTGGGACAGGCTGCCCAGGGGGTGTGGAGTCTCCATCTCTGGAGAGATTCCAGCCCCGTCTGGACGCCGACCTGTGCAATATGAGCTGGGGAGCTGCTTTGGCAGGGGGTTGCACCCCAGGAGCTCTCCAGGGCCCTGCCAACCCCTGGGATTCTCTTTGGTCAGACTAAAAATTAATAAAAGGTGGGGGGTAAAGAACACTTCACAGTTGTTCTTTAGAACTTGAGAGAGGAGCAAGGGGATCAAGAACAGAAATTAGAGTATCTAAAAATGCATACAGTATTTAAAGGATGAGACTCTGCCCGTGTCTTTGTGGGCAGCAGTGCAGGGACTCGGGTGGCCCCGGCCGCTCTGTTGTAGGAGCCATTGCTGTAGTGGAAGAGGAGAATCCTACCATCCTCTGTCTCTCTCTCTGCCAGATTTTCAGGAGTGCTGGGCTCCAAACTATTATTTGAAGTTACAAGGAGGTATCACTGCTCAAGGTCAGGTTCCAGGACTTGGTAACTGAAAAACAATGAAGATTCTGGGTTTCAACTAAACCAGGAGGCTTACTGATACACTCCTGTTTCTAAACCAGTGGAAGGGTATTTTTTAATGACTCTTTTTTTATTTTAAAAAGATGATGCACTGCTTAACCCTTTTCAAAGTGGTCTCTTGGCAAGCTGGAACACTGGAGCATTTCTCTCACCACTTCTGGCTGTCCTGCTCTGCTTTCAGGTAGTGCTTCATCACCTTCAGCTGCTTGTTGGTGAAGCAAAACTGTGGGTCATATATTACCTGCTTGGAAAATAAAGCAGTTTGCTCTAAAATGGTGCTGCATCTTGTCCTAATGTTTATCATCTCTTGTCATTTTTAGAATCAACAGAGGAAAAAGTAACTAGGATAATTACATTTAATCCATTTTAACACACACTGTCTCCCAACTCTCAAAAAACACTGAAAATTATGTTGATTTTTTTTTCCCCAACCCTGATTTGTCTTTTGTTCCACCAAACAAATCTTAATTATCTTCTGTAGTAGAAGTGAGAGTCAATTCTTTTTATCATTGCTGTGTGTTTTGTTAAATAGCTTGCCAGAAAAAAGCCACAGCAATGTAATTAGATTAATCCAGCACTCTGTGTGCTGTTCAGGGCTGAGAGCTGATTCCAGGACCCCTTTCCTTGACTAGGTGCATGTTTTCAGGAGGAATTGTTGTTCTGATTGAGAGACTGTTGCTGAATAATGAGACTAATCTCTAGTGCACTCAAACTCAAAGCTGTTTTGGTACCCTGCTGACGTTGTGCAGTTAGTGACCTGGGCCAGAGTGCAGTTCCTAATTAGAAAAGTGATTTAAAGATTGTACCCAAGCACACTGTTTTAATTAAGTGACACTGAGCAGCTGAAGCACTCCAGCCTTTCCAGACTGCAGTGATGGCCGTTTGGGTGGGGTTTTTTGTCCCTCCATGTGGTAGGTGCACAGTCGGATGGAGAGGAGCCCTTTGTAGCTCCAGTTATTGTATTGAGCATCCTGTTCCTTTTGCCTCCTGGTGTCTGTAACAATACAGAGCCATGGTTGGAAAGCCATGGGCAGGAGCCTCCTGCCAGGCACTGACCTGAGAAGTCTCTCTGTGTGTTAAAAGGAACTCAAAGGCTTGGTGTAGAGTCTGAAGTGAATGAATTGCCAGAACTGAACAGTTAATTAATGATGAAATTACCCCTTGCAGAGCACCTGCCTGTTTGATGTGGAAGCCCTGTGAAACATATGAAAAATATGGAATTATTTCTCTGTTAGCAGCTCCCATTTGTGGAGCTGTCAGAAGCCCTCACATGATTCCTCCTTTGAGTGAGTGTCTCATAACTATTGACAAACTGTCATGCACTACTTATTACTTGATCCAAGGAATTTAAGTAAGAGCCTTTTGTCTTTGCAGCCTCTTTAGCCTTTCTTCATTTTCAGCCACCTCTTTTGTTCTCTTTCTGTTCTCCTGTGCTGCTCATGGAATTAATCCATCTTGCTGCATTTCTGTGCAGAAGCAGGGACTTGTGTGCCCTGTCTCCTCAAAGGCTGCTTCTTATTGTTCTACTCTAGAAAGATTGAGCACATTTCAGTAATTTCTATGCTGTTTCTAAGATGAAACTGTTTCTGATCACAGAATCACAGACTCACAGGGATTGGAAGAGCCCTGGAGAGCTCCTGGGGTGCAACCCCCTGCCAAAGCAGCTCCCCAGCTCATACTGCACAGGTCGGTGTCCAGACGGGGCTGGAATCTCTCCAGAGATGGAGACTCCACACCCCCTGGGCAGCCTGTCCCAGGGCTCCCTCACCCTCCCTGGGGAAAAGTTCTTCCCCATGGTGCTGGGGAACTTCCTGGGCTCCAACTTGCAGCCATTGCCCCTTGTCCTGTCCCCACAGACACTGAAAAGGGGCTGGCCATTCCCCCTGCAGCCCATCCTGCAGATATTGATCAACATTCATCAGGTCCCCCCTGAGTCTTCTTCTCTCCAGGCTGAACAGCCCCAGCTCACCCAGCCTTTCCTCCCAGGGGAGATGCTCCAGGCCCTTCAGCATCTCCTCAGCCTCCTCTGGACTCTCTCCAGGAGATCCCTGGCTGTTTGATCCCAGGGAGCCCAGCACTGGGCACAACACTCCAGCTGGGGCCTGAGCAGGGCAGAGCAGAGGGGGAGGATCCCCTCCTGTCACCTGCTGCCCACACTCCTCCTGATGCCCCCAGGATCCCATTGTCTCTCTCAGCCCTAGGGCACACTGCTGGCTCATGGCCACCCTGTCCCCCACCAGCACCCCCAGGTCCTTCTCCACAGAGCTCCTCTCCAGCAGCTCCCCCCCAGCCTGTCCTGATTCCAGCAGTTCTTCCTCCCCAGGGGCCAGACTCTCCACTTGCTTTGTTGAAGCTCATTTGGTTTCTTAATGATGTTTGGATGTGAAGGCTGTTAGAACTTTGGCTGCTCTAAAAATCAAAGTTTCAGGGGTTTTCAGATCCAGGGGTTGAAATTTTCTATGGATTTATGAATGGATGCTTCCCTTTTAAAGGACACCACAGACTAATACTGTTCAGAAAGGCATTTTTGAAACTACCTTGTGTCATTGCAGAATAGCTTGGTAATATCCTTTAGCATTTGCCGTTTTGCTACACAGGCTATGCTTATTCTTTCTTGTGCTTCTCAGAGGACATCCCTAAAGTACTTTCTTCTCCTGTTATTTCCTTCTAAGGTTATTTTAACACAGCTTTTATGCTGTGCTATGAAATCTCAACTAAGGAATACCAGGAAGTGGTGGACACACGGATGGGGATGTTCCAAGCCACCTAGTCATTGTCTTTGGTGTGGGATTGCTTAAACCATTTTTCTTTTCATGGTTATGATATTTCTATCAGCAGTCACATCACAATTGAGCAAGGAAATCCAAATCATAGACTGGTCTGGGTTGGAAGGGACCCCAAGGATCACAGAGCTCCAACCCCCTGCCACAGGCAGGGACACCAACCTCAGGCCTGGAGCTACACAGGGTTGCCCAGGGCCCCATCCAACCTGGCCTTGAACACCCCAAGACACGGGGCACCCACCCCCTCTCTGGGCAGCCCCTGCCAGCCCCTCACCACTCTCTCTGCAAAGAACTTCCCCCTAAGATCTCATCTCAACCTTTATTCCTTTAGCTCCATCCCCCTTGTCCTGCCAGTCTCTGCCCTTTAACAAGCTGATTCCCTCCTGTGTCTCTGCTCCCTTCAGGCACTGGCAGGCTGCAATGAGGTCCCCCCACAGCCTTCTCTGCTCCAGGCTGACCCAGCCCAGCTCCCTCAGCCTCTCTCCAGAGGGGAGCTGCTCCAGCCCTCTGAGCATCTCCGTGGCTCCTCTGACCCCTCTCCAACAGCCCCACATCTTCCTTGTGTTGGGCCCCAGCTCTGGACACAGGATCCAGCTGGGGCCTCCCAGGGCAGAGCAGAGAGGGACAATCCCCTCCCTGTCCCTGCTGCCACCCCTCTGCTGATGAAGCCCAGGATCCCATCGCCCTTCCCAGCTGCCAGAGCCACTGCTGGCTCAGGGGGAGTTTCTCACCCCCCATGACCCCCAGGTCCTTCTCACAGGGCTGCTCCCCAGGGGCTCTTCTCCCAGGGTGGATCTACGGCTGGGATAAATAATAAACAGACCTTATTGTGACTTCCCCTTGGCAACCCACCCACTCCAAATAAAATCCCCTCTTCATTAAGCTAGTGGTTTGGGGGGGAGGGGGGTTTTATCAGAACTCCAGACCTGAAGCAGATGCTTTACTCTGAATTCATACAGAACAGGGATGTCTGAGTTGTGCTGCACTCTGGCAGACTCCTTGCTTCTGCTGCTTTTCATGTCTTTTTGCCTTGAGCCATCCCATTTGAAATATTAAATCCAGATATTCCCACTGTGACACCTGCTTACAGCAACAGCCAGGCAGAAGGTTAATATGAAAAGCAGTTGGTTACAGTCTTTAATCTTCCAGCTAATGTACATTTCAATTACTACTCTTTGGTAACATTTTTATAGGTACCAGGAGAGCACTCCTGGGCCAGTGTTGCTGAGTTACATTGAATATTAGATGAAAAAGTAAGTACAGGCATCTTAATTGTTGATTGCTTCTATCTTGGCATTTAGTCTGATGTACAAGTGTGACAGTACTGGTGCACTGAGACACAGAAATCCCATCACAGGGAAATGTGGGAGCAGGGAAAGGAGGAAGGGAATGTGGAGGGAGAGAGTGGGGACAGTGGAGCATAGGAGAAAAGGACAGAGGTAATTGCTAGCCTGAGAAATGGAACAGTGAAGGTGGAGAGAGAGAAAAGGTGGGAGGGCATGTAAAGAATGTGTTAGGAAAGATGGGAGTGTTGCTGTGTGTGTTCATTCCATTGAAGCAAACATCTGCCATCCCCTACCAATACCACAGTAACTAAACCTAGACTCTCAAAGGTACCTCCCATGTCCCAAAGCACTTGTGTGCCCCTGCTCCTGGTGCTTTCTGGACACTGTCTTCCATTAAAAGCTTTAGGAAAACTTTCTGGGAAATTCAACCAGTTGAGATGAGCTCCACTGATCTCAGTGGGATCAGCTGACTCAGTGCTCAAAGATCCACCTATTCCTCAGGATTGTCTTGACATCTCATATGTCAGATGGGTGAACAAACTTGCCTTGGGATCCCAAATATGGGGTGGTTTGACTCACAGCTGCTTCATGTCTGACAGGCCCTAGATTATTTTTTCCCAGACCTAAAGATCAAACAAGAGTTTATTAAAACTCTGATTATCACCATTGATCATTCTGATCAATGGAAACATATTCTGCCTTCAGCAGCCCACAGACTCCTTGGCAGAAGAGGTAACAAGGTTCCTTGTGCACCAGGGCTTGGTGCTACACTTGGATATGAACACCCTGCACAGGCTCCTTGGTCTGGCTCTTCCTTGCTGTTGTTGTAAAAGTGCTAATCCTGTTAGATGGGCAATACTCAGCAGTGGGGGAAGGACCACAGGGAGAGTAGCTACTAAGTTTTGTGGTAGACTAAGTGTTTCTGTCATGCCAGCAGTTGCTTCTGTGCAGTGTGCATCATGTAGCTTGGAAATCATTAATGCTTTTCAGAATAGAGCTCAGAGTTCCAGATCTCTGTGGTGGTTTAGCCCTGGCTGGAGGCCAGACACCCACCAGAGCCAGTCTATTACTCCCTTCTTAGACAGGGGAGAAAATACATGTTAAGAGGCTTGGGAGTCAAGATAAGGACAAGGAGAGATCATTTTATCAGCAATGACATGGGCCAGACAGACTCAACACAGAGTGAAGGAGAGAACTGTTCTGATGGTGACACTGCAAGAGCAGTGAAACCAGAGTCGGGAGTGTGACCACATCCCAAACCAAATGCACCCAGCTCTGGAACCCCTTCATAGAATCATAGAATGGCCTGGGTTGGAAGGGACCCCAAGGGTCACAGAGCTCCAACCCCCTGCCACAGGCAGGGACACCAACCTCAGGCCTGGAGCTACACAAGGTTGCCCAGGGCCCCATCCAACCTGGCCTTGAACACCCCCAGACACGGGGCACCCACCCCCTCTCTGGGCAGCCTGGTCCAGCCCCTCACCACTCTCTCTGCAAAGAACTTCCCCCTAAGATCCAATCTAACCCTTCCCTCCTCCAGCTTCACTCCATCCCCCTTGTCCTGCCAGTCTCTGCCCTTGAACAAGCTGATTCCCTCCTGTGTCTCTGCTCCCTTCAGGCACTGGCAGGCTGCAATGAGGTCCCCCCACAGCCTTCTCTTCTCCAGGCTGACCCAGCCCAGCTCCCTCAGCCTCTCTCCAGAGGGGAGCTGCTCCAGCCCTCTGAGAATCTCCGTGGCTCCTCTGACCCCTCTCCAACAGCCCCACATCTTCCTTGTGTTGGGCCCCAGCTCTGGACACAGGATCCAGCTGGGGCCTCCCAGGGCAGAGCAGAGAGGGACAATCCCCTCCCTGTCCCTGCTGCCACCCCTCTGCTGATGGAGCCCAGGATCCCATCGCCCTTCCCAGCTGCCAGAGCCACTGCTGGCTCAGGGGGAGTTTCTCACCCCCCATGACCCCCAGGTCCTTCTCACAGGGCTGCTCTCCAGGGGCTCTTCTCCCAGTCTGTATCTCTGGCTGGGATTCCTCTGGCCCAAGTGCCACCCCTGACCCTTGGCCACGTTGAACCTCATTAAGTTCCCCTGGGCCCATCTTTCCAGCCTGTCCAGACTCCCCTGGATGGCTCCTTTCCTTCTGGTATGTCACCCACACCACTCAGCTTGGTGTCACCCACAATAAGAGGATTCTTCCTATTCTGGTCTCTCTGCCTTCCCTGTCAGCCCACATTATGTGTTTGAATATTCAGAGGTACTTCAGATGTGAATTATGTAACAGATGCAGCATGAAATCCACTCAAACCAGGAGACAACCAGAGCACTTGAAGCTATATTGATTAAGCAGATCAATTTATTTTTCCCCAGAGAACACCTCAGCAATAAAAGTCATTATGAGAAACCTCTAATAGGTGATTAAAACCCAAAGAATTGGGTGAAAGGAAAAGTGAAAATAACTCCTCCTTGGGGACTGATGTTTTGCAAGTGACTTGCACCAAGTGACATAAGGATATGATGATGTTAAAATGATGCAAGTAAAATCCAGGAGGCTTCTGCTCTGCTGCTCTGCAGGATACTCCATAGCTGAGGAAGGGAGAGATGAGGCTGGTGTTTGCTTTCTGTGTCCATGTGTCACCTCATCATGTGAAGAGCAGCAAGGTGTGAGTTTGGAAATGTTAAAAACTAGAACACTTCTCAGTTTTCTAGCTGTGCAGAACAAGTTCTAGTTCAGTTCTGTGACACACATGCAAACCAATGCTCTGTGCATACCAACACTGGACCTCTAGGGCAGATGTTCTGGCAGACCCCTGGTGTGACACCCACCCAGTGCAGTGTGGCACCCTGCACCATGCACAGGCACTGCCCTCTCCTCTGAGAGCTCCAGAACACTGTCTGGATTCTTTGAAGATCATTCAAAGATGAAGACTCAGGGGAGATCTAATTAATGTTGATCAATATCTGCAGGATGGGCTGCAGGGGGAAATGGCCAGCCCCTTTTCAGTGTCTGTGGGGACAGGACAAGGGGCAATGGCTGCAAGTTGGAGCCCAGGAAGTTCCCCAGCACCATGGGGAAGAACTTTTCCCCAGGGAGGGTGAGGGAGCCCTGGGACAGGCTGCCCAGGGGGTGTGGAGTCTCCATCTCTGGAGAGATTCCAGCCCCGTCTGGACGCCGACCTGTGCAGTATGAGCTGGGGAGCTGCTTTGGCAGGGGGTTGCACCCCAGGAGCTCTCCAGGGCCCTGCCAACACCTACAACTCTGTGATTCTGTGATTCTGATCTTGAGACCCGTGGACCAACTTGTGAGCCAAAGCTCTGCAGCAGGGTCAGACATCAGGACTAAGGAAAGGTAAGAAACCCCAGAGCAAACAGTGCATCTCTCTGCCCACAGACTGGGGGTCAGATTTATTTCACTGGAATTTCATTTATGTTCTTACTCAGCATTATCTTGAGTGCAACAGAGTCCTGAAATTTCCATCAGCAGAGGGGTGGCAGCAGGGACAGGGAGGGGATTGTCCCTCTCTGCTCTGCCCTGGGAGGCCCCAGCTGGATCCTGTGTCCAGAGCTGGGGCCCAACACAAGGAAGATGTGGGGCTGTTGGAGAGGGGTCAGAGGAGCCAGGGAGATGCTCAGAGGGCTGGAGCAGCTCCCCTCTGGAGAGAGGCTGGGGGAGCTGGGCTGGGTCAGCCTGGAGAAGAGAAGGCTGTGGGGGGACCTCATTGCAGCCTGCCAGTCCCTGAAGGGAACAGCGACACAGGAGGGAATCAGCTTGTTCAAGGGCAGAGACTGGCAGGACAAGGGGGATGGAGTGAAGCTGGAGGAGGGAAGGGTTAGATTGGATATTAGGGGGAAGTTCTTTGCAGAGAGAGTGGTGAGGGGCTGGCAGGGGCTGCCCAGAGAGGGGGTGGGTGCCCCGTGTCTGGGGGTGTTCAAGGCCAGGTTGGATGGGGCCCTGGGCAACCTTGTGTAGCTCCAGGCCTGAGGTTGGTGTCCCTGCCTGTGGCAGGGGGTTGGAGCTCTGTGATCCTTGGGGTCCCTTCCAACCCAGTCCAGGCTGGGATTCTATGATTCTGTTCCCAGACATCCCCCCAACCCCAAACATCTCTCCAGCCATCTGCCTGTGTATAACCTTTTCATCTCCACAAGGGAAACTCACATTTCCTTCTGTGTTTTCTTCTCTTCTTAGTGATTTACCAGAGAACAGTGGTAATCCCACTGCTCTTCACTACACTGGGATTCTCTGATTCTATGATAATGTACAGGACTGGCAGTCAAGAAACCATGTGGCTTCTTCAGATCCCAAATCACAGGCCCTAGGGCAAACAACAAGTTGGTGGCAGAGCTGGTTTGTCTATGTGTCTGCTGCTGGAGGATATTTTCCATGGTGGCATGTTGGCCTCTGTTTAAAAACAATCAAACAAACAAACAAACAAACAAACAAACTCCCCCAAGCCCAGGCATATAGTTTAGTGTGTTTTGCTTGTAGATGTTATTGCATGCTGTTCAGTAATCCTTCTCTTCAAGGAATTATAAAAAATAGTCAATAAATGACAAGGCATTTCTCAGGTTCTGCTTCTGTAGAGCTTTCTGTAAGAAGATTTTTCAAACCAGCTCCTGCTCTCCCTGCTGTCAGAACTCACAACTCATGTTTCCCTTGCCTGGAGAGCATTAGGTTCCACTGGATGAAAGCAGGCTGCCAAACAGTGATGTGTTTTGTTTTATTGCTGTTTTCCTAAGGCTTTCATAGTCAGAGAGGAGGTAGAAAGCCATCTGCTTTGCCAACTAACGTAGGCTGAGATGCACAATATCTGTATCGTGCTCCAACTCCATTCTGCATAAAACCCATGTTTGTCCTCAGTGCACCCAGCATGCTGGGGGAGACAGGCAGCTCCTGCTGCAGGGGCCAGAAAATGGGCAGGAGAAAGGTGCAGTTGATTGTAACCCTAGGTGAAACTTGTTTGAAAAGCCTGTTTTGTCAACAAAAGGATTCTTTCTTTCCTGTGGCTACTGAGTGCATATGGACCATTTGTTCATGTGTCACAAAGCAAGGTGCCTGCTAGGGAAAGCAGGTGACATCACTGGTGACTAAGGTCAACTGAACCCTTCTGCTAAAAGATATGGACACATTCTGGAGTGTTAAAGAGTTCTGACTTGATCCTGTGTCCAGAGATGGGAGGAAATCTCCATTTGGATAGTCAGGTGTTGGGACAGGCTGCCCAGACAGGTGGATCAGCCTCTCTCCTTGGAGGTTTTTAGCCCCAGCTAGCTCCAGCCTGCACACTGTGGTCCCATCTCACTGCTGGTCCTACTCTGAGCAGGAAGTTGAGCTGGGTACTTGTGAAGGTCCCTTGGAGTGGGGGGGTTGTTCTGGGGTCTAAGCTTAGGACAAAGTCCTGCCTTGCTGCCTGTTTCACTAGGCTGGCTGCTCTGAGTTTGCAGTGATTCATTGGATTACTCGTGAAAGGGCAGATGTACATCTGGAAAAGGCTGCATAATATATGAGACAGAGGAGGAAAAGTTCCATCTCAGCAGAGCTCTGTCTGCCTCTAATGCAGGATTTTCAGCCTCAGTGATCCCCAGTGTCCTGAAAGGCCTGGGACCCCCCTCTGACAGGGCAGGCTGGTTCCAGTTTTGCATTAAGTGGCACTTTAATTGTGTTAATTTGACATTGTGGTTCCCCAGTACATGCTGCCACTTAATTTGGGTAAAGATTGCTCTTAGAATAAGTGTTTGCCTGCAGCCTTCTAGTCCTCCTTGCTTACTGGAGAGACTGAACAGGAAGCTTAAATGTTGGCACCCACTCCTACAGCATCCTGAGGCACCCAGACTGTGACCCAGAGTGAGCTGGGGCTGTTCAGCCTGGAGAGAAGAAGACTCAGGGGGGACCTGATGAATGTTGATCAATATCTGCAGGATGGGCTGCAGGGGGAATGGCCAGCCCCTTTTCAGTGTCTGTGGGGACAGGACAAGGGGCAATGGCTGCAAGTTGGAGCCCAGGAAGTTCCCCAGCACCATGGGGAAGAACTTTTCCCCAGGGAGGGTGAGGGAGCCCTGGGACAGGCTGCCCAGGGGGTGTGGAGTCTCCATCTCTGGAGAGATTCCAGCCCCGTCTGGACGCCGACCTGTGCAATATGAGCTGGGGAGCTGCTTTGGCAGGGGGTTGCACCCCAGGAGCTCTCCAGGGCCCTTCCAACCCCTGTGAGTCTGTGAATTGAACCTCCTATGGGTCAATTATGACTTTTTTTTAAATAAAATAGTTTGAATGTTGAAACTTTGTATTCTGGTTGTAGGTATGAGTGCCCTTAACTGTTGCTGTGGGACCATCCAGTCAGTTACTTGCCTGGGTAAGGTGGCAGCCTTCCTAATCCAGTTGCTTTCACCTCTTGCAGGAAGCAGCAAACATGCTGCGCCTCATGCAGAACAGGCTGAAGGAGGAGGAGCAGCGCCTGCTCAAGAGTGGAAGTAAGTGGCGTTCCTTCACCTCTTGCATTAGCAGAGAAATCATCAAGTCCTGTCTCCTTTATGTATAAGTATCCACTTGTGAATGGAGGGGATGTGGGATGGATGACAGAGCCAACAGGCAATATTAGAAAAAGTGGAAGGATAATAACTTGGAAAAGACAACAGTGAAATAGGGAACCTGACGTCTGGGAAACAATTCTTTGCCTTGTGAATTTTACCTGCAGCACCCAGGGATGGAACCATCACCCACCAAACATGCTGTGCAATCGCAGAGAGCAGATTTGGCTGCCAGGCAGGACACTGCGCTGCCATCCAGAGGCCTGGCCAGGCTGGAGAGCTGGGCAGGGAGAGACCAGATGGGGTTTGATAAAAGCCAGTGGAGAGTCTGGCCCCTGGGGAGGAAGAACTGCTGGAATCAGGACAGGCTGGGGGGAGCTGCTGGAGAGGAGCTCTGTGGAGAAGGACCTGGGGGTGCTGGTGGGGGACAGGGTGGCCATGAGCCAGCAGTGTGCCCTGGGGCTGAGAGAGACAATGGGATCCTGGGGGCATCAGGAGGAGTGTGGGCAGCAGGTGACAGGAGGGGATCCTCCCCCTCTGCTCTGCCCTGCTCAGGCCCCAGCTGGAGTGTTGTGTCCAGTGCTGGGCTCCCTGGGATCAAACAGCCAGGGATCTCCTGGAGAGAGTCCAGAGGAGGCTGAGGAGATGCTGAAGGGCCTGGAGCATCTCCCCTGGGAGGAAAGGCTGGGTGAGCTGGGGCTGTTCAGCCTGGAGAGAAGAAGACTCAGGGGGGACCTGATGAATGTTGATCAATATCTGCAGGATGGGCTGCAGGGGGAATGGCCAGCCCCTTTTCAGTGTCTGTGGGGACAGGACAAGGGGCAATGGCTGCAAGTTGGAGCCCAGGAAGTTCCCCAGCACCATGGGGAAGAACTTTTCCCCAGGGAGGGTGAGGGAGCCCTGGGACAGGCTGCCCAGGGGTTGTGGAGTCTCCATCTCTGGAGAGATTCCAGCCCCGTCTGGACACCGACCTTTGCTTCACAAAAGGCTTCACTTTACTGTTCTCCCAGCCCCCCCTGGGTTGGCTGTGGATACGATGGGAATGCTGGCTGAAGGTTGGTTTGGGAACAAGTTGGGTTAGAGGATTCTAACCAGCAAAATGCTTTTGCCTGTATATGAGTTGTGGCAGTGCTCAGCTCCCTGGTGTTACACACGTGCTTGTGTGCCTTCCCAAAATGGAGTATAACTCCTGTCCTCAGTAGTGAGCCAGCCACATTGCATGGCAAGGAGTTCAGTTATGTGTTCAGATTCATTCTTTGTGATGTGTCTTTCAGCTCAGAACTTTCCCAGATGAAAAACACTCAGCTGGAAATGCTCTTCAGTATCATTCATCTTCCAAGTAGGGTTCACATTTGGCTGCTTGTGTTTGCTTGCTTTTAGTTTACCTGCAAAATGTGAATGCAATTAAAATCAGGCTGATTTTTTTCTTCCCACCCCCCCCAACATACTCTTAATTAATTAGAATTCTAGCTGAGGATCAGAAGGGAATAAGAACCTCTTGAGATTTTGCAGAAAGCTAACAAACCAGATTTTGCTCCTTTTGAGCCAAGCATCAGCAAGAACTTCCTTGTTAATTACCCCTGTGAATTTAATATTGCAGTATGTGCATTTTTATATGGGAGTGGGAGAAAATAGAAGGGAAGTTAATTCTCAGGATCAGAGGGAGAGTTCATGGAAGCTGAAATTGAGTAAGGACATGAAAGTTGAGCTTCACAGTTTGTTTGCTGGCAGAGATTTTCAGAGTGAAGGAGCAAATTCACTCATTTCTGCCCATCTTTCATCTCATTTTCTTATGCCAGTTCCAGTAAAAAATGAAGTTTGAGCTGAAACATAGAATTTGTGCTATAAGTTACAAGAATACAGAATTGTTTCAGGGGCTCCATCAGCAGAGGGGTGGCAGCAGGGACAGGGAGGGGATTGTCCCTCTCTGCTCTGCCCTGGGAGGCCCCAGCTGGATCCTGTGTCCAGAGCTGGGGCCCAACACAAGGAAGATGTGGGGCTGTTGGAGAGGGGTCAGAGGAGCCACGGAGATGCTCAGAGGGCTGCAGCAGCTCCCCTCTGGAGAGAGGCTGAGGGAGCTGGGCTGGCTCAGCCTGGAGCAGAGAAGGCTGTGGGGGGACCTCATTGCAGCCTGCCAGTCCCTGAAGGGAGCAGAGACACAGGAGGGAATCAGCTTGTTAAAGGGCAGAGACTGGCAGGACAAGGGGGATGGAGCTAAAGGAATAAAGGTTGAGATGAGATCTTAGGGGGAAGTTCTTTGCAGAGAGAGTGGTGAGGGGCTGGACCAGGCTGCCCAGAGAGGGGGTGGGTGCCCCGTCCCTGGGGGTGTTCAAGGCCAGGTTGGATGGGGCCCTGGGCAACCTTGTGTAGCTCCAGGCCTGAGGTTGGTGTCCCTGCCTGTGGCAGGGGGTTGGAGCTCTGTGATCCTTGGGGTCCCTTCCAACCCATGCCATTCCATGATTCTATTATTCTATTATTTACTTGAGTGAAAAAGCCCAGGCCCTGCTATCAGGCAGCTTCCAGGGCAAATGAGCTCAAGAGGAGGAGAACATCTCTGATCAGTCCTTGGCAGGGTTTAGTATAACTTGGAAATTTGGTGATCTGTTTTCTCCTTGTCTGTGGAAAACTCCTCAGTTATTTTGCAGCTCTGAAATAATGTGAACCTTTTAGTGAGTGATGTAACTGCCACCTAACAACCTTGGATTATGACTTCTATTCACTTAAAAATATTACCTCAATATATCTTTATTCAAGTGTTTAATTGTCATAATTAGTATTTATTGTAGTGGTAAGAGCACCCAGATCCTGGTTTGCAGTGCTGGCTTGTTTATTGACTGTCTCATAACCTTGGAAAACCGAGTCATCTTTGTCAGCTCCCTGCTTTGAGCTGCACAGGCATGGAAGGCTGCAGAGCTGCAGGGATGTCACTGAGACCACACATTTGGCTCCCAGTGGCTGTTTTCCCCAGTCCCCAGCACGGCTTCATTACTGCTGTAAGGTTAATCTACTGAATGCTGTAAAGCTCTCTGAGACCACAGTTTCCTAACATGTAATGATCAGGTGCCAGGCTGTGCTTTCCCCTTAGACCAGACCCCACTCTCCTCCTCTCATTATTAGTTAAACGATGCCCTTTACTCAATTCACAACCAAGAGGTTTGCTCTGATGACAGAGCTGGCATAGCACTGCCTTAGAGGAATGGTTACAGAATGGTTGTGTTAATTCCAGCATCCTGGTCACAAGAAAACCAGGGATTTTGCACCAGAGGAATCACAGAGGCAGCAGCACTGAAGAGCTTTGCCCAAGTGGCTCCATGGGTTCATTGTGAAATTCATACTAGAATTAGAAGGGATGGGGTTGCTGCCCTCCCAAGCACAGCCTGTGGTTTATCAAGGAGCACTGGGAGCATTGTGTGTATCATGGGGAAATGGTGTGAAGTGCTCACACAGCACTGAAACCTTTCACCTGTGCTTGGGGATTCTGCAGGCTGTATCCTCCTTCTGAGGTAGGACCAGCCCTGTTAATGAGATGGACACAAGGAAGGCTAAAGGGCTTCTTCACCATCAGCAACATCTTTCTGAAGTAGGGTTGAGAAGGAAACAAATGCTTGCTTATTCCTGTTGTAATTTTTGAGTGATACCCCCCACAAAAAGTGCTTTTATCCTCAGTTGTCTTTGTCTTCAGCTTGTCAAAACCTGTAGGTCTTTGTTGTCTGGGCCTTCAGCCCAGCAAGTGCCTCGTGCCTGCCCGCAGCACTCTTCAAGCAGACCCTTGGTCTTGCTCATGCAATGGGTTCTGGAGATGAAGGGATCTCCTTTTCCCCTCTGCTCAGTGGGAGGTGAGCAGGCTGTCCTGGTGGCTCTCAGGATCCCAATTCTCTCTGGCTGAATCTTGAAGGTCCAGGCTTGTGGAGTGAGCTTTGTTTGGCCAGACTCAAACGGGCAGCCTGGAGCCCTTGCCTCCTGCAAGGGAAGGGGAAAGTTCTCTAACTCTCATTACACTTTGCCCCTGGGAGCTGTGAAACACTTAATGAGGCTCTTCTGAAAGCACAGGCTGGAATGTGGTGATAAATTTGTTACCATTAACTGATAAAAGTCAGCACCCATTCTGCCCCTGCAAGCACTCTTACCTTTGCGTCCCTTCCTAATTGATGCAGCTCTCTTATGTCTGGATCCTTTGACCTTATCTCCCAGTAATTTGCTAAGAAGAGTTGCAAATTAACAGTTCATTTCTCTGCATCAGAGTCACAGGCATCCTGGGCAGCTCTCAGTTGAGTTTCAGGCTGTACTAACACCAGAGAAACCTAAATCAGTTTCTTTTTAACTAAAGAATTGTGAAATGGAGGTTGAATTCTGCAAGTCTGCTTATGGAAAGCCCATGGATATATCATCATGCAAGTAAGAGTATGGAAATCCCATGGATATATCATTGTGCTCACATAAAATTTGCAGTCATTAATGTGATTCAGCAGTTAGCTGGTATTTTCCTCTTTTGCCAGTGTACATTGTGAGTTATCCTTTGGTTTTGACAGAGGGACCCCCCCCATAAACCACTACACTAAAAAGAAAACTAAAAAGGTGGCACTAAGTCATATGAAACCCCCATTCTTAAATCCTGTGAGGGTGTTGAACTCCAGACACAGATCTGGCTTTGAGTATTATTTGCATGATGAAAACTGTGGTGGTTTTGGCCATGGCTAGAGGCCAAATACCCACCAAGCCGCTCACTCACTCCCCCCTTCAGCTGAAAAGGGGAGAAAATAAATATATTGGGAGGCTTAGGACCTGAGCTAAGGCCAGAGGGATCACTCTCCAGTTAGTGCAATGGGCAAAACAGACTCAGCACAGAATAAAGTGATTTATTACTACTGCAACTAATACACCCAGTGGACTGGAATGAGATAAGAAGCAACCAGGTCTTAAAGCACCTTCCCCCCACCCCTCCCTTCTCAGCAAACTTAAACTTCATCATGATTTTACTCCCTTCTTCCCCCCCAACATGGCAGAGGGAGGGGCAGGGAATGGGCAGTGGGGTTCCAGTGATCCCTCACAAGCTGCTTTTCCTCCCCAGCTCCCAACACTGCTCCTTCCCCCCACCCCTCACCTCTGTGCACTCTTGACTTTAATCACAGATCTGCTCCCTTCATCCCTCCCCTCCAGCACAGGGAGGGGCAGGGAATGGGCAGTGGGGGGTTCAGTCTGTTCCTCCTGAGTTGTCTCCCATCTCAGGTGGGGAGGGGGCATTCCACACACACACCCCTTCCCCTGTGGCACTGTGGGGTCCCACCCACACAAGAGTTGTGTCCACGAACTTCTGCAGCGTGAGTCCTCTCCATCAGGGAGCCATCTCCTCACCACAGGCCTCTCAGCAGGACTCCCCTCCTTTGGGGAGCCATCTCCCCCCTACAGGCCTCTCAGCAGGACTGTCCCTCCATTGGGGAGCCATCTCCTCCCCACAGGCCTCTCAGCAGGACTGTCCCTCCATTGGGGAGCCATCTCCTCCCCACAGGCCTCTCAGCAGGACTGTCCCTCCTTTGGGGAGCCATCTCCTCCCCACAGGCCTCTCAGCAGGACTGTCCCTCCATTGGGGAGCCATCTCCTCCCCACAGGCCTCTCAGCAGGACTGTCCCTCCATTGGGGAGCCATCTCCTCCCCACAGGCCTCTCAGCAGGGCTCCTCTCCTTTGGGGAGCCATCTCCTCCCCACAGGCCTCTCAGCAGGACTCCTCTCCATTGGGGAGCCATCTCCTCACCACAGGCCTCTCAGCAGGACTCCCCTCCTTTGGGGAGCCATCTCCTCACCACAGGCCTCTCAGCAGGGCTCCTCTCCATGGGGTGCTGACATTCAGGCCCAGACCCCCCAGCCTGGTCCCCCCCAAAGTCACAAGTCCCCCTGCAAACCTGCTGAGGTGTGGATCAATCTTCACAGGGTGTAGGTGTCTCTGCTCCCCATCCTCATCCCTGGGCTGTGGGGGGACACCCATTTCACCATGGGCTCACCACGAGCTGCAGGGGAAGCTCTCTTTCCACATTCTTTCTGGCCTTGGTGTCTGAGCAGCCTGTTCCATCTTCTCCCTCAGCTCCAGTGGCAAAGTGCCCCTGCCAGCAGGTTGTTTCTCCTCCTCTCTGTGATTCCCAGAGGCACTATGACCAGCTCTGATAGGCTCAGCCTTGAATTAGGCCTTGAATTGACCAATGTTTCCAAAATCTGGGGCTTGCAGAAAGCTGTAAGTGCAGCTTACAAAAGCCACTGAAGCAGCACAGCCACACAAAACTGCAACAGAAACATAGGCAAATGAGCATTTGCAGCAGCACAGGAATGGGGTTTTTGTGACAAACAGCAAGTAAATTGCTGTTATTTTTCTAATCTTTATTTCACACAAGATGCTCTTAGAGAAACCCATGGCCAATGTGGTGGTTTTCACACCCTGTGCTGCCCCTGTGGCACTGCCAAGGTTGGTGCAAAGATTGACTGAAACTCAGGGCTTGGTCTCCTTGTGCCTAATGGAATAGTGACATACAATATTATATTAGACACTGCTGGGATGAACACTGTGAAGGCTGTTGATAGAGCCATTGTCAGGTGTAGATACGTGAAGAGTTGCTCTGATAATGGTTTGGAGTGAGAGGAAAGGGCTGGAGAAGGTCGTTGATGTGGCAGAAATTCAAGCTAGGCTTCTTTGGGTTCATCCCAGGTTGAAAGAACATGTTTGCTGAGCACAAAGTAACAGGTGAAAATGTTTCTAGACTGAAACACAGATTTATAACAGCAACAGGATTAACTGATGCTCCCTGAGAGATTCAGTGCTGCTCCATACACAGCCAAAGTTGTTCCTTGGCCAGTTCTACTTGCCAAGCTAAATGACAGCCAAGCAGAATGTGCTTAGCTTGATCATCTTGCTCAATTAAACAGAGCAAATAGATGTGCTTTGGGCAGCAAATAGCATGACACCGTTGCAGTTTGTTGCTGTGCTGAATCTCTTCTACCCTTCCTAGTCCAGAATTAATGCTTTAACATCTGACAGGAGGTAAATGAAGAGCCATCTCACAAGAATTGTGGCACTTGGGATCCTGGGGGCATCAGGAGTGTAGGCAGCAGGTGACAGGAGGGGATCCTCCCCCTCTGCTCTGCCCTGCTCAGGCCCCAGCTGGAGTGTTGTGTCCAGTGCTGGGCTCCCTGGGATCAAACAGCCAGGGATCTCCTGGAGAGAGTCCAGAGGAGGCTGAGGAGATGCTGAAGGGCCTGGAGCATCTCCCCTGGGAGGAAAGGCTGGGTGAGCTGGGGCTGTTCAGCCTGGAGAGAAGAAGACTCAGGGGGGACCTTATGAATGTTGCTCAATATCTGCAGGATGGGCTGCAGGGGGAATGGCCAGCCCCTTTTCAGTGTCTGTGGGGACAGGACAAGGGGCAATGGCTGCAAGTTGGAGCCCAGGAAGTTCCCCAGCACCATGGGGAAGAACTTTTCCCCAGGGAGGGTGAGGGAGCCCTGGGACAGGCTGCCCAGGGGGTGTGGAGACTGTGAGTCTGTGATTTTAAGTGTAGCAGTGAGTCACTGGGTAATTCCCACACGGGTGAGATCCCTGGGTGATACTGCTAATGCTCAGCACTGTCCCCAGCTGGATCACAGCATCACAGACTCCCAGGGGTTGGCAGGGCCCTGGAGAGCTCCTGGGGTGCAACCCCCTGCCAAAGCAGCTCCCCAGCTCATACTGCACAGGTCGGTGTCCAGATGGGGCTGGAATCTCTCCAGAGATGGAGACTCCACACCCCCTGGGCAGCCTGTCCCAGGGCTCATCCTATTCCAGGATGCTCAGACCATCCATCTTCTCCTAGCAGATGCTTGGAACTTGTCCAAAATAGTCTGGTGTTTTGCTTGTTGAATAATTGCAAATTCATGTTCTAATTTAATAGAACTTTGATGGATTTTTGGCTTTTGAGATCATTAGAAATCCTTAGGTCACCAAATATAACCTCTCTATAAAATGGGCCAAAAAATAACTTAGCTACTTCCTCCTGTGCCAAGACTACAAATCCCAGTTTAAATGGAGCTTGTCTGCAGGAGTTATTTTTAATTATTTCAAGGAGCAGAGACCTGTTGCTTCCCTGGGCAGCAGTTAATCATCCTTACTGTTAAAAATGTGAGTTTGGATTACTGTAACAATAGCCCATTTTACACTGATCCAGTGAGGTATGGAGCTGCACTGAGCTCTGCCTCTGCAACAGTGGGTTGTGTAGGGTATCACCCAGTTTTAGCATGAGCAGGTCTCAACATCCACACTGGCTGGTGGAGTTGGTAGGAGCCACGAGTGCCTGGACCAGGATCAGGAGTGCTCAGCACCACGATGGATTTTGTTAGAGCTCCGAGGAAGGATCTCAACTTTGTGCTAAGGACAAAGGATGTTCCCTCCTAAAATTGAGATATCAAAGCATTTCTTCCTGTTGGAATTGAAGAGCTGTGAACATAGAGATGATTTTGGGCTGATAGACAGCTGATATACAGCCTGATCCTCTCAAGTCTGGTGAGACAAGAGTATGGAGTTGGTAGAACTGAGATTTCAAGCGGGCACTGAACTTTGCTCTCCTTTCCATCACATTAAATTCCACCCCCCCCCCTTTCCTTCTGTTCTAAAATTTCATCCTATTTATTAAATGGGTTTTGTTTTGGATCAAGGGGCTGTCAGTTGCCCACTTGAGTTTTCTCATGATGTTTTTTTTACCAATCCTGCTGAATCCAGTAATTGCTCTAGAGCCAGTGCCCCTGTTTTCAAAGCAACAATTTTTATTATGAGATTGAACATGCTAAACAACACTTACATCTAATTCTAAAGCATATCAATAAAAGATGTCCTTTGTGCTCATTATCCTCACCACAGTACCTTCTTATTTTACAGTTGGATACATTTACTTGAATATTTATGCAAACTAACAAATCTGTAATGAAATCACTAGTAAGTTATTAAATTATGCTGCTTTTCCTTCAAGCATTGCAAACTACCAAAAATTAAATCATTTAAATATACTATTATCAGTCCAGGTATCTGCTCTGGAACAAATAAGGCATCTTCTGAGAGCACTGGTGTTCAGTTGTAACCAGGATGTACTTTTTATGGCTGGGCTGTTTTAAATGAAGTTTAGTTGATTGAAACCCACCTTTATGAAATGGAAATGTTGAAATGAAGGGGAGTTTAAAATCCCAGTGTATTCTCTCTCAGGTAGGCTGATAGTTTGCCAGTATTCTCTGTTCAGTAGAGTAAATCACAGCAGTGGGGAAATGGGCCAAACACAGTGTATAGAGCTGCTCTGTTGATTACCTTTTCATAATAAAGTGACAGGGTGTTGTTAAAATACCAGCCTTAAGCTCCAGTAAGCTGCCAGTCTTGGCCTAATTTAGGGCACAGGGATTACTGAACAGCAGTTTGTCATGAAGCCAAATAATCTTCACATAAATCCATGTAAATCCCATAAACCACCTCCTTCAGAATGTGTTCTGTACGGCACCTACAGGTATGTGGGAATTTGTAGCAGCTTGCTTTATTATCTTCATTGCTTTCTGCTGGTACAAGGAAAGTAATCTACATTTTTCTGTGTAAAGAACGTTCCTTGCCTCCCTGGAATTGATGCATCATTGTTTCTGTTACGTGGTGTCACACAGACATGGTTGTGACTTCTCCTAGCTGTTTCTTTTCTGTGTGTTGGGAATTGAAACTTTCTGGCATGTCACCTTTTTGTGAATACCAAGAACATGTTGCTGAAACCTGGACGTGCTGGGGAAGAACAATGAGGGGTGGGGATGGTGAACCCTGCAGAGCTCTAGCTAGGATGGGGAGCACACAGCATTAGACTTGTCTGCTGTTTAATCCTGCTATGAAACCTGGTCTCAGCTTGTCTTTAGCTTATGCATTTAAATAAATTATCAGCACTATGCTTTGCTTCCCTGTCCTTGGGATTTTGGCTCAGCACGATTCTGCTCAGCTGATCATAGAATCCCAGCCTGGTCTGGGTTGGAAGGGACCCCAAGGATCCCAGAGCTCCAACCCCCTGCCACAGGCAGGGACACCAACCTCAGGCCTGGAGCTACACAAGGTTGCCCAGGGACCCATCCAACCTGGCCTGGAACACCCCCAGGGACGGGGCACCTACCCCCTCTCTGGGCAGCCTGTTCCAGCCCCTCACCACTCTCTGTGTAAAGAACTTCCCCCTAAGATCCAATCTAACCCTTCCCTCCTCCAGCTTCACTCCCTCCCCCTTGTCCTGCCAGTCTCTGCCCTTGAACAAGCTGATTCCCTCCTGTGTCTCTGCTCCCTTCAGGCACTGGCAGGCTGCAATGAGGTCCCCCCACAGCCTTCTCTTCTCCAGGCTGACCCAGCCCAGCTCCCTCAGCCTCTCTCCAGAGGGGAGCTGCTCCAGCCCTCTGAGCATCTCCGTGGCTCCTCTGACCCCTCTCCAACAGCCCCACATCTGTCTTGTGTTGGGCCCCAGCTCTGGACACAGGATCCAGCTGGGGCCTCCCAGGGCAGAGCAGAGAGGGACAATCCCCTCCGTGTCCCTGCTGCCACCCCTCTGCTGATGGAGCCCAGGATCCCATCGCCCTTCCCAGCTGCCAGAGCCACTGCTGGCTCAGGGGGAGTTTCTCACCCCCCATGACACCCAGGTCCTTCTCACAGGGCTGCTCTCCAGGGGCTCTGCTCCCAGTCTGTATCTCTGGCTGGGATTCCTCTGGCCCAAGTGCCACCCCTGACATTCTGCAGTGCTGATGATAACTTGGGCTGTAACCAAACAGAGCTGGGCTGGGTGGTAGCAGCCACTGAGCTGTGTTACAGCAATACATTTCTTTCTTTGGAGGTGGGTAAAAAGGTGCTCGCTGTCTTTCCAGGTGGCTGGCATAAGGCTTGGGGGAGGAAGTTCACTGTTGCTGAATCCCATTTGCATCTGCCATGAGCCAGCAGTGTGCCCTGGGGCTGAGAGAGACAATGGGATCCTGGGGGCATCAGGAGGAGTGTGGGCAGCAGGTGACAGGAGGGGATCCTCCCCCTCTGCTCTGCCCTGCTCAGGCCCCAGCTGGAGTGTTGTGTCCAGTGCTGGGCTCCCTGGGATCAAACAGCCAGGGATCTCCTGGAGAGAGTCCAGAGGAGGCTGAGGAGATGCTGAAGGGCCTGGAGCATCTCCCCTGGGAGGAAAGGCTGGGTGAGCTGGGGCTGTTCAGCCTGGAGAGAAGAAGACTCAGGGGGGACCTTATGAATGTTGATCAATATCTGCAGGATGGGCTGCAGGGGGAATGGCCAGCCCCTTTTCAGTGTCTGTGGGGACAGGACAAGGGGCAATGGCTGCAAGTTGGAGCATAGGAAGTTCCCCAGCACCATGGGGAAGAACTTTTCCCCAGGGAGGGTGAGGGAGCCCTGGGACAGGCTGCCCAGGGGGTGTGGAGTCTCCATCTCTGGAGAGATTCCAGCCCCATCTGGACGCCGACCTGTGCAATATGAGCTGGGGAGCTGCTTTGGCAGGGGGTTGCACCCCAGTAGCTCTCCAGGGCCCTTCCAACCCCTGTGATCCTGTGATTCTATGATCCTGTGGCATGTTCACTTCCAGCAATGCTTGTGTTGGGATATCACATCAGGCTTCCAGCTGGACTGTTCAAAGGAAATCCAAACTCTCAGCATTGATCTGTAACACGTTTTGTTCCATACTCACACTGTAGGAAAAGTGATGTTCTGTGTTTATATACTAATAATTCACCTGATGAATCTTTCTCTTCATTTGTGTTGAAAGGTAATCCAGGACTTTGAAAGGTGTAAATGAAAGCTAGGGGTAGAGTTGCCCCTGGCTTGGCTTGCCCAGCACTGAAAGATGAGGTAGCAATGATGCAGCAGGCTTTTCTGGGGCTTGCCAGAGATACCTCATGGCATCCACACATGGGCTGGTGGCAGGAAACTGCAACTTCATCACTGACAGGCCAGAGTTACAGCACCTGAGTTAGCAGAGGAGAAGGATAAAAGCAGTAATGTGAGAAGGAGGGGATTGAGGACAGCAGAGAACCTGAGGCAAAGAAGAAAAGGTCTGGGTGAAGGGGGTGGAAAACCTGTGTTTAAGCTATTTTCTTTCATAAAGCAGCAGCTTGGGGCCCTCCAGCCACTGATTCTCTCTCCACAGTAGCTGTCACTTCTATCACAGGGCACCTACTGTGGGATCTTCCTGCAGGTCCCACTTTCCAACAGAAAGATGCTGTGGGGAATTGTATGATGTGATGAGCTGCTTTTTTTGCTAAAATGGAAGTGGGTCAGTAATGGCCTGAGTGCCAGGAGTGTGCTACAGGGTGCTGGGAGGGTTCACAGCCTCACAGAACATTAGGAGTTGGAAGGGACCTCGAAAGCTCATCTAGTCCAAACCCCCTGCCACAGCAGGGTCACCCAGACTAAATCACACAGGAACACATCCAGGTGGGTTTGAATGTCTCCAGAGAAGGAGACTCCCCAGCCTCTCTGGGCAGCCTGTCCCAGGCATCCCTCACCCTCACAGTGACAAAGTTCCTCCTTATATTCCCATGGAACCTCCTCTGCTCCAGCTGCACCCACTGCCCCTTGTCCTGTCACTGCCACCCCTGAGCAGAGCCTGGCTCCATCCTCCTGCCTCTCACCCTGTACATATCTATAGACACTGATGAGTTCACCCCTCAGTCTCCTCTTCTCCAAGCTAAAGTTCATGTGGTTCAGGAGGGCATTAGGCCATGGGTGTGGGTACTAGGAAAGAGCAGTTCTGTGTGCATGTCCTGTGTGCATTTTTACCTTATGCCTGGGGGTCTGTTACCACAGGAGGTGGGGGGGGGTTAAAAACAAAAGGTTTCCAGAAAAGTGAAATGTAAAATTGATGGGTGGTGGTGTTACAGCCATGCCCCTACCCAGAGCAGGACCAGCACTGTGTGGCCTGTCCCAAAGGGAGTGAGCTGGGTTTCTCACTTTGGGTTGTCAGGAGAGAGCACTGGCTCCATTAGTCCCCATCTCAGCAGGCAGCTGATGCTCAGGAGATCCCAGTGAGAAGCAGAAATTGCTAATGGGGGTGAGATGGAAATGGCCTGGCAAAGGTATTGTAAGGGCTCTCTGCAGCTTGCTCAGCTCTGGGCAGAGGTGCTGTGTAATGGGGGAGCACAGGTGAGAAAACCTAGAAGGGAGGAATTGCTGCCCAAAAAATAGATAAAAAGAAGGCAGAAAAATCCCCCACAAAATAAGCACAAGGGCATTTTAGTAGTAGCAGTGAGAGCCATCACAGATGAGATCATAGAATCACAGAATCCCAGCCTGGTCTGGGTTGGAAGGGACCCCAAGGATCACAGAGCTCCAACCCCCTGCCACAGGCAGAGACACCAACCTCAGGCCTGGAGCTACACAAGGTTGCCCAGGGCCCCATCCAACCTGGCCTTGAACACCCCCAGACACGGGGCACCCACCCCCTCTCTGGGCAGCCTGTTCCAGCCCCTCACCACTCTCTCTGCAAAGAACTTCCCCCTAAGATCTCATCTCAACCTTTATTCCTTTAGCTCCATCCCCCTTGTCCTGCCAGTCTCTGCCCTTGAACAAGCTGATTCCCTCCTGTGTCTCTGCTCCCTTCAGGCACTGGCAGGCTGCAATGAGGTCCCCCCACAGCCTTCTCTTCTCCAGGCTGACCCAGCCCAGCTCCCTCAGCCTCTCCTTGTAGGGAACGTGCTCCAGCCCTCTAATCATCCTTGTGGCTCCTCTGACCCCTCTCCAACAGTTCTACATCCTTCTTGTATTGGGGGCCCCAGCTCTGGACACAGGATCCAGCTGGGGCCTCCCAGGGCAGAGCAGAGAGGGACAATCCCCTCCCTGTCCCTGCTGCCACCCCTCTGCTGGTGGAGCCCAGGATCCCATCGCCCTTCCCAGCTGCCAGAGCCACTGCTGGCTCAGGGGGAGTTTCTCATCATCTGGCTCTTTAACATACAGACCATGAACTGGAATCCTTTCTTTGGGCAGCTTTTCCCAAGGAGTTCACCTGGACAAGGGCTGAACCAAACCCCACTGTCCTGAACACCAGGTAGCTCCAAGCAGTGCCCATGTCACACAGCAGTGCACAGTCTCCTCACTTCCCAAAGTACAACACAAACAGACACAGCTAACGTTGCTGGAACCTCCTAATCTTACCAGGGTATAAAACACATCCCTTGCCAGTGTAGTTTGTCATTAACTTAACATTGCAGTGCAAGAAGATGACAGAAAAATGTCTAATATTTGTATATTGTCTGATAATTAAATAGCACATAGATGTGTCAGCTCATTACTAACCACAATTAAGGCAGTTATTTCCATTTTAAGCTCAGACTTGTGGGTAATTAAATGTACCTGGGAAAGAATTGCCTAGTTTCTCTAAATAATTAACAGCTATTGTTGCTGCTGACCTCACACTGGGTCCTGTTGGGTCTGTCAGAGCACTGCTAATTCCATGAGCTCTCAGAGGCAGGCTGGCACACAGCATCAGTGCTGAGCTGCAGGAGCCTGTGTGAGGGACAGGAGTTCATAAGAAGGAAGAGTGTAGAGTGCTGCACATGGGACAGAACAACCCCCTGCAGTGCTACAGGCTGGTGAGGCTGCAGCTCAAGTGCTGGGTCCAGTTCTGGGCTCCTCACCATCAGAAGGACACTGAGGTCCTGGAGTGAGTCCAGAGAAGGGCAACCAGGCTGGGGAAGGGGCTGGAGGGCAAATCCTCTGAGGAGCAGCTGAGGGAGCTGGGGGTGTTGAGCCTGGAGAAGAGGAGGCTGAGGGGAGCCCTTCTCCCCACCTCCCCTGCCCTGCCAGGAGGGTGCAGAGAGGTGGGAGATGGTCTCTTCAGCCAGGGGACAGGAGATGGGACAAGGGGCAATGGGCTCCAGCTGCCCCAGGGCAGGGGCAGAGCAGATGGGAGGGCAAAGTTCTTCCCTGGCAGAGCTGTCAGGGCCTGGCCCAGGCTGCCCAGGGAGAGGCTGAGTCCCCTTCCCTGGGGGTGTTTAACAGAGGGGAGATGAGGTGCTCAGGGATCTGGTTTAGCTTAGGATGGGAATGGTTGGGCTTGATGATCTTCAAAGGTCCTTTCCAACCTTGTGATTCTTGATTCTGGGCTTGACAGCCTTCATCACAGCACACTTTACATTTCTACTTTAAAAAAAAATCATACTGAGATTCAGTATCCAGTGTGTGAAGAGACAGAGTGAGAGAATTCCTAAGCCTTTACTGCATAAGTGCAGTGTAGAAAAGGCTTTTCAGTGGGTTTCTCCGGTGCCAAAGCATTCTAAATGGTGTAAAGAAAGCAGAGACTTACATTGTATTAATACATGGGTATCTGTGCCCTTGAAAGTGTTCGTGCCTGTGCTGCAGTATTGCATTTATACTTCAGTTTAACCCAGGTCAGAACCTTTTCTTCAGCCCTAGTTCTACTACTCTCAGTGTGGAAATTGTTCCCATGACCTTGCTCTGGATGAGAAGTTTGAATACAAGCCTGGTGTAGACATCCCTCTCATGGATGGAGGAGAGGGTGGAAAGTAACTGCGAGCTGAGTCAGCAGTGGTGGTGGTGCTCCTTCCTGCCCTACCACCACAGCATGGCTCAGCTGTAGTTTCCTCTCACTTAAGGGTCAGGAGGGAGGAGAAGTTGTTGTACCATGGCCTCCCCAACAGCTGCAGACATGGGAAGGGTGCTGAGCTGATACCCAGCACCACAGCCACAGCTGAGAACATTTGGTAGACGTGACCCATGAATGAACCCACATGTCTATGGAACAGACAGCAGCTCTCTGACGTCTGTCCTGGGTTCAGCCCAGCAACAGGCTATGTTAGCCCTGAGAGTATTCCATACCAATTGCATCATGGTCAGGTGGTCCGGCCCACCCCCTCCTGCAGGGGTGACTCCGGACCCGGGCTCGGGAGGTTCCGGTCCAGGCAGGCGCAGTGCCAGTTCCAGGTTCTTGCTCTTTCTCTTTTGGATCGGCGCTGCAGGCGGTGGTGAGGGGGGCCTGGGGGCGCTGGGCTTGGGGAGTGCTGCGTTTGGGGCTCTTTGGGGCTCTGAGTCGGCAGCGGTTCGGGCACGGCTCAAATGACATAGTGGGGTGAGAGGTTTGCACTGTACATAATAGCACTGTAGTTAGTTGTTTTCATATCAGCTCACAAGGCCAATGGGATCCTGGGCTCCATCAGCAGAGGGGTGGCAGCAGGACAGGGAGGGGATTGTCCCTCTCTGCTCTGCCCTGGGAGGCCCCAGCTGGATCCTGTGTCCAGAGCTGGGGCCCAACACAAGGAAGATGTGGGGCTGTTGGAGAGGGGTCAGAGGAGCCACGGAGATGCTCAGAGGGCTGGAGCAGCTGCCCTACAAGGAGAGGTTCAGGGAGCTGGGCTTGTTCAGCCTGGAGAAGAGAAGGCTGTGGGGGGACCTCATTGCAGCCTGCCAGTGCCTGAAGGGAGCAGAGACACAGGAGGGAATCAGCTTGTTCAAGGGCAGAGACTGGCAGGACAAGGGGGATGGAGTGAAGCTGGAGGAGGGAAGGGTTAGATTGGATATTAGGGGGAAGTTCTTTGCAGAGAGAGTGGTGAGGGGCTGGAACAGGCTGCCCAGAGAGGGGGTGGGTGCCCCGTGTCTGGGGGTGTTCAAGGCCAGGTTGGATGGGGCCCTGGGCAACCTTGTGTAGCTCCAGGCCTGAGGTTGGTGTCCCTGCCTGTGGCAGGGGGTTGGAGCTCTGTGATCCTCGGGCTCCCTTCCAACCCTTGCCATTCTATGATTCTATGATATCTTCTCCTGTTGTTTAGTAAACTATCCTTATCCCAACCCGTGGGCCTTTGGTTTTTTTTTCCTTCCTCACGGCTCCTCGGTTCTCTCCGTTCACCCATTCCCCACCTCTTAAAGAGGCAGGGGACTTTTTCTAACTTTTGTGGCCCCCAGCTTTTCAGCTGAGGTTTGAACCACAACACATCATAGGACATTTGCTGCTGGAGATTGATACTTCAGATGGGAGAGTTTGCAGGACACTTTGTCTTCAAATCTAGCTCTCCCCTTCCTTTTAGCACATCTCTTTATTTTGGAGATACCTTTTTTCCTCATTCTGATTAGGATTCCAAAAGCAAAGCAGCTTTATACACACTGGAGCATTTCTTGATTCCAGCTGCTGTTCTGTGTTACAGGTTGGTTTCAGTGATATTTATCTGCTGCTTTTGTTTTAACCAGATAATGATGATTCTGACATAGAGATTCAGGAGGATGAAGAATCTGAGAGTGAAGTGCAAGACAGGCAGCTCCTGAAGCAGCGCGCCGCCGCGGAAGCACTACTGCAAGGTACCTGTCCTTCCCTGCCTGTACCTGAGTAACCTGCAATGTAAGAACACCCTGTTACCTTTCAAGGGTATCATTCACTGCTGAACTCTCCTGGAAGGGAGCAGTGTCTCCTGGAGATGACAGGCTTTCAGGGGAGCACATTAAGGATTAGTTAGTGAAATAAGTGCTGTGTGAGCAAAATCCTGACAGGTTCTTGAAGCAGCTTTATACACAAGCTTGGAGAAGTTTATGTGGAGCAGAGCTGCAACCTCTGGCTGCTGATTCTGCTGGAGCCATGGTCAGAAGCAACTTGGAGAAATTACCATGTGTGTCCCACTTGGGCAGAAAAAGAAACATTCTGCTTAGTCTGTAGTCAGGCAAATGAAACCAGGCAATGCAGTTAGTTCTCCTTGGTGTTCTTGTTAGTGGTGAGTGATTTGGGCCAGAAGAATCCCAGCCATAGATCCAGCCTGGGAGAAGAGCCCCTGGAGAGCAGCCCTGTGAGAAGGACCTGGGGGTCATGGGGGGTGAGAAACTGAACATGAGCCAGCAGTGGCTCTGGCAGCTGGGAAGGGCGATGGGATCCTGGGCTCCACCAGCAGAGGGGTGGCAGCAGGGACAGGGAGGGGATTGTCCCTCTCTGCTCTGCCCTGGGAGGCCCCAGCTGGATCCTGTGTCCAGAGCTGGGGCCCAACACAAGGAAGATGTGGGGCTGTTGGAGAGGGGTCAGAGGAGCCACGGAGATGCTCAGAGGGCTGGAGCAGCTCCCCTCTGGAGAGAGGCTGAGGGAGCTGGGCTGGGTCAGCCTGGAGAAGAGAAGGCTGTGGGGGGACCTCATTGCAGCCTGCCAGTGCCTGAAGGGAGCAGAGACACAGGAGGGAATCAGCTTGTTCAAGGGCAGAGACTGGCAGGACAAGGGGGATGGAGTGAAGCTGGAGGAGGGAAGGGTTAGATTGGATCTTAGGGGGAAGTTCTTTGCAGAGAGAGTGGTGAGGGGCTGGACCAGGCTGCCCAGAGAGGGGGTGGGTGCCCCGTGTCTGGGGGTGTTCCAGGCCAGGTTGGCTGGGGCCCTGGGCAACCTTGTGTAGCTCCAGGCCTGAGGTTGGTGTCCCTGCCTGTGGCAGGGGGTTGGAGCTCTGTGATCCTTGGGGTCCCTTCCAACCCAGGCCAGTCTATGATTCTGAGCAGCAGCAAAAGCCTCTCTGGGATCTGGATGGACTGCCTGTGTAGGTAGTTTCATGTGCCACTGCTGCTGGAATCTTAGATAAACTGCAGACAGGTTTTTTTCTGAGTTGAATTCTGCTCTCCCCTCTCTGGCTGAGAAGGTGAAGTTCTCCCTGCACTATAATACAGAAAAGTCAGTATAATTCAGTGTAATTCAAGCATTTTTAGCCCCATTTCCTCTGATTTTCATAAAACTTGACAGTTCTTGCTAAGTGCCAGGAACTCTAATATCCACTATGGATTTTTATCATGCTGTTTCTCAAGGAAAGGTTTCTGTCTGGGTTTTAGAGCTTTGGAAGGGGCTGTGTACCTGTCTGTGATGATTTGTCTCCAAGGGCATCGTAGCCTAGTGAGGTGGCTGCTGCCTGCACTCAGTCAGCTCTTTCTTAGGAGTAGAGTCAGCTCAATTTTAGGAGTAGAAAGCTAAAAGTTGTAGATCTTGCTGCAAGTAGAATTTTTTTCTAGAAAGAGCTCTGTTATCATGAATTACACTTGATGGAGACTGGGCATTGGCTTGTTGGACTTAGAGCAAGCAGTTCAGATCCCTGAGCAGTTTTCTCTGTTTAGATTCCTTCCTGTGTTTCTGTCAGTCTGTTCCAAGTGTCCAGGAAACTACTTCTGGCAGATAATTATCCTCTGACTTTGGCATACTTGGGCGTGCTGTTTGCTGACTACACTGTCTCCATCCCAGCCTTTCCTCTCCCTATCTCTGTGCAAGATGGAAGCCTTCCTTAGCTCTCTGCCCTCTGCTTTGCCTCTTGCCTGCTGTGAACTACTGAAGCAGCTCCAGATACATGAAGTGGCTCCTGTGATCCCTTTCCTACAGGTCCTCCAGAGGAATAAGGTTGTGTTACCCTATTCTAACTCCCAACACTTCAGTCCTGCAGTGCTCCAGTGCTATCGCTGCTGGCAGAGATGGATACAAACATTTTTAGACCCTCAAGGGAGGGGTTGTTGGCTCACTTTTCTACTTTGCTGAGGTTTCCACATCATCATCTTGGGGAAGTTGTCCAGTTGTGTAACTACCCTGTGAGATTAACAGTCCATTCCACTGGCTTTGGTTCAAAACATCTACCCTTTTTGTTTAGGAAAACTCAGGCTTGGGCTATCTCTGCCCCTGGTGCTAGAGTGAGCCTGCCCATTCTTACCTGTCCAGAACATGTGAACGAACACTTGGACTATATGAAGACACCAGTCAGGCCAAAGCTTTCCTTCTTGGGACATCTTGGGAGCTGTCATGCAGCTCATGCATGCTGGCCAGGGGATCAGGCCCAGTCAGCATGGGGTTACAGAAGGCAGATCCTGTCAAACCAACCTGATCTATGACAAGGTGACCCGCTGGATGGACAAGGGGAAGGTGTGGATGTGTCTACCTGGGCTTCAGGAAAGCCTTTGGCAGGGTTCCTCACAGCATTCTGACTGAGAAACTGGCTGCCACTGGGCTGGACAGGGGGACCCTCAGCTGGGTTAAACACTGGCTGGATGGCCAGGCCCAAAGGGGGAATGGAGCCAAACCCAGCTGGCACCCCCAGGGCTCATCCTGGGGCCAGTTCTGTTCAGCATCTTTATCAGTGACCCCAGTGGAGGGATGGGATGCTCCCTCAGTCAGTTTGGAGATGACACTGAGCTGGGAGGAGGGGTTGATCTGCCTGAGGGGAGGGAGGCTCTTCAGAGGGATCTGAGCAGGCTGGGCCCATGGGCTGAGACCAAGGGGAGAAGGTTGGACAAGGCCAAGGGCAGAGTGCTGCACATGGGACAGAACAACCCCCTGCAGAGCTACAGGCTGGGGGAGACTGGCTGGAGAGCTGTCAGGCAGAGAAGGACCTGGGGGTGCTGGGTGACTGCAGGCTGAACAGGAGCCAGCAGTGTGCCCAGGAAAGCCAGTGGCATCCTGGCTTGTGTCAGACATAGTGTGGCCAGTAGGTCTGGGGAGGGGATTGTGCCCCTGGACTGGGCACTGGGGAGGCTGCAGCTCGAGTGCTGGGTCCAGTTCTGGGCTCCTCACCATCAGAAGGACATTGAGGTCCTGGAGCCAGTCCAGAGAAGGGCAACCAGGCTGGGGAAGGGGCTGGAGGGCAAATCCTCTGAGGAGCAGCTGAGGGAGCTGGGGGTGTTGAGCCTGGAGAAGAGGAGGCTGAGGGGAGACCTTCTCCCCACCTCCCCTGCCCTGCCAGGAGGGTGCAGAGAGGTGGGAGATGGTCTCTTCAGCCAGGGGACAGGAGATGGGACAAGGGGCAATGGGCTCCAGCTGCCCCAGGGCAGGGGCAGAGCAGATGGGAGGGCAAAGTTCTTCCCTGGCAGAGCTGTCAGGGCCTGGCCCAGGCTGCCCAGGGAGGGGCTGAGTCCCCTTCCCTGGGGGTGTTTAACAGAAGGGAGATGAGGTGCTCAGGGATCTGGTTTAGCTTAGGATGGGAATGGTTGGGCTTGATGATCTTCAAAGGTCCTTTCCAACCTGGTGATTCTGTGATCCTGGTGCTCCAGCCTGATCCAGAGTGCACCCTTATGTGAGAAGCAGTTCTAGCCCTCAGAACAGGCTCAGATCTGCACCTCTGATTGTGTCAACAAGCCCCTCTGGTCCTGGTTCCTCTCCAATAGTGCTGTTCCATGTTTGGCTGCATGACCTTCCCCAACTGATGGCTGGAGACGTGTCAGGACTTGGGGGGTTAACCCTGGCTGCTTTAGCTGATCAGGCCTGAACAATCACTGCCCATTTCTCCTTCAACACACCAAGAATCCACACATGTACTTCAGCACAGGCAGCTTGCATTTAAAATATGCTTAAATCATTAAGGCAGCATGACAAGAACATTATTTCTATTAATTACTGCTTTTTTTTTCCCTTGCCTCCATTCAGGAGCTTTCCATCACTTCTCAAGTGTAGTGTCTCCTTACATGGCAGTGCTTCAGAGCCATGTTTGCTCTCAAGCCAAGGAGAAATGCTCCTCTGTGGTCAGCTCCTGTAGGTGCTGTGATTCAGTTTTACATCTCTAATTTCCAGGTTATTAGTATTGTAGGAGAAGACTTCCTCCCTCTGTCTGTAATAGGTGGGGAGGTATTCCAGTGGGTTTTGCCATTATAGAGGCAAGGTTCTCAGGGAGAGATAATCTCTCTTATTAGGCCACTTGGTATAATTGAGAAAAATCAACACACTTTCAGCCTCAAGAGTCCTTTCATCAGGTTTCTCTAGATGCAGCAAAATTCAAACTAAATGCCCCTTTGGTGATATTGTTCCTGGGTTTATTCTTGTAGCCAATTAAAAGACTTGAAGGTAGAGGATTTAAGTCTCCCATGGAGCAGAAAAGAGTCTTAGCTGGAGGAGACATGACAGGCTGCTAGCTCCTGTGGTACAGAGAGAAAATTGAACCCTTATTCCCCATGTACACAAAGACAACCAGGCAGTGGCAGGTTAAGGAGGAACCTGTAACACACTGGGGACTTTGTATCTCCTTTGAGTCCAAAGGTTTTGGTCCAACAGTACATCAAATCCTGTTTTAGGAAGCCAGGGTGGCTTCAGGAGGGAGCAGGCACAGGAGTGGAATTAACTGGCTGGGAAGGCCATCATCAAACTGGCTGATGCTGGTTTACTGGGTTTGTGACACTGCAACCTGTTTTGTTAGAATTGTGGGCAAGTCTCCTCCTTGAGAAGGCTTATTATAATTAAATTCATGTGTCACTAGTCATTTGCTTTTGTAGGTAAGAGAATACATTGATTGATCACCTGTAAGTTTCAATTTGAACATTGTCAATGTGAATAAAAATCCATATTTACTGTTATTCTGCCTGGTGACAGAGGAGAGAGGCTGGTGTGCAGGTCAAGTAGATGGGTGGGCTTCCCTGAGGTCAAACCAGGAGTTAGTGATGGCTTCTGGAACAAGAGTCTCTTCTGTCAGAGAAAGAAAAAATCCTTGCCATGTTGAAAGGCTTAACCAGCAGTTGGCATCATGAGTGTTCTTCCTGGGTAGGTGAGGTAGACATCAGGGTGATGTTCTGATGTCTTGTCCTAGGAATGTAGAAGCTGTTGTAGGTGCCTGTAAGAAACCTGAGGAAGAACTGTTCCCAAGGGCATGTAGCAATGGGATGAGGGGTGATGGTTTTAAACTAGAAAAGGGGAGATTTAGGTTGTGTGCTGGGAAAAAGTTCTTCAATGTGAGGGTGGGGGATCACTGGCACAGGGTGCCTGGAGAGGTGGTGGCAGCCCCATTCCTGGAGATATTCAAGGTCAGGCATGATGGGCTCTGAGCAACCTGATCTAGTTACAGATGTCCCTGCTCACTGCAGGGTGGGATTAAATGACCTAGGGAAGGAATAACTGCTGGAATCAGGACAGGCTGGGGGGGAGCTGCTGGAGAGGAGCTCTGTGGAGAAAGACCTGGGGGTGCTGGTGGGGGACAGGGTGGCCATGAGCCAGCAGTGTGCCCTGGGGCTGAGAGAGACAATGGGATCCTGGGGGCATCAGGAGGAGTGTGGGCAGCAGGTGACAGGAGGGGATCCTCCCCCTCTGCTCTGCCCTGCTCAGGCCCCAGCTGGAGTGTTGTGTCCAGTGCTGGGCTCCCTGGGATCAAACAGCCAGGGATCTCCTGGAGAGAGTCCAGAGGAGGCTGAGGAGATGCTGAAGGGCCTGGAGCATCTCCCCTGGGAGGAAAGGCTGGGTGAGCTGGGGCTGTTCAGCCTGGAGAGAAGAAGACTCAGGGGGGACCTGATGAATGTTGATCAATATCTGCAGGATGGGCTGCAGGGGGAATGGCCAGCCCCTTTTCAGTGTCTGTGGGGACAGGACAAGGGGCAATGGCTGCAAGTTGGAGCCCAGGGAGTTCCCCAGCACCATGGGGAAGAACTTTTCCCCAGGGAGGGTGAGGGAGCCCTGGGACAGGCTGCCCAGGGGGTGTGGAGTCTCCATCTCTGGAGAGATTCCAGCCCCGTCTGGACGCCGACCTGTGCAATATGAGCTGGGGAGCTGCTTTGGCAGGGGGTTGCACCCCAGGAGCTCTCCAGGGCCCTGCCAACCCCTGAGATTCTGGGATTCTGTGTGAAACCAGTGATGAGTTCAGGGGTTGGCAGTGTGCTCCCATATGGCAGTGGACATGGGCTGCTGTGAGGATCCCTGGTCCTGCAGAAGTAGCACACCCACAGTGTGCTGCTGCTGCTGTTGTGTCAGACTTCGTGAGTTGAGATGAAGGTACTGACCTTCCCTGCCTCAATTTGCTTCTTAAACCTGAGCTTGTGATTATGAAGTAGGAGCTGGGGGCCTGGAAAAGGGCCCAGGGTACCCTGCATGCTGCAAGGAAAGCTCCAGAAGCTGAGTTAGCCCTCAGATTCCTCAAACCTATAGGGAAGGTAAGAGCTTTGACACAGCAGTAAGAAAACTTCTCAGGTGACATGACACAATCCTGTTTCCAAATCTCTCTGTACAGTGTGCAAGATAAAAGGTAGGAAAGTCCTGTTGGGAGTGGAAATGTTCAGACTCCACTTGTGGAAATTCTCTCTCCAGCATGTGGCTGCATTCACGTGTCTGCTACTGAATTTCTGGAATGTTTTCCTTTCTCTGCAGGTGTGTAGATGCCACAGGTATGCCATCAATACACAGCAGAGTGCAGGGGTTCAGCTGCCTGCTCCTAGTTGGGTGTCTTGTTTGCATTGAGTTCCTGTGGCTGTCACCTGCCTCATTTTCAAAAGCATGTGTTAAATAACTCTTCTATTTCTTCCCTTCTCTTTGGGTCCTGAAGGAAATGACATCTCTGAGTCCAAGACCAAGAAACATGGAATCATAGAATCTTGGAATGGCATGGGTTGGGAGGGACCCCAAGTATCACAGAGCTCCAACCCCCTGCCACAGGCAGGGACACCAACCTCAGGCCTGGAGCTACACAAGGTTGCCCAGGGCCCCAGCCAACCTGGCCTTGAACACCCCCAGACACGGGGCACCCACCCCCTCTCTGGACAGCCTGTTCCAGCCCCTCACCACTCTCTCTGCAAAGAACTTCCCCCTAAGATCTAATCTAACCCTTCCCTCCTCCAGCTTCACTCCATCCCCCTTGTCCTGCCATTGTCTATCCTTTTAAAAAGTTGAATCCCCTCCTGCTTATAAGCTCCCTTACATGCCTAAGTGCATTTATTTTAACAAATCCAAGTTATAGCAAACCTGTTCTTCACTGTGGAAATGACTTTAGATAAGAAAGACATGCTGAAGCCCACTGCAGTTGTCCAGGCATCATTCAAATGCTGTATGATCCCATCCCTGATCTCTCAGCTTCCTCATCTGCAGCTTAGTGCAATACTCACAGAATCATAGGGGTCAAAAGGGACCACCAGAGCCCAACCCCCTGCCAAAGCAGGGTCCCTAGGACAGGTCACACAGGTTGGCAGCCAGACAGGTCTTGAGTATCTTCAGAGAAGGAGACTCCACACCCCCCTGGGCAGCCTGTCCCAAGGCTCCCTCACCCTCACCATGAAATTCTTCCACATATTGGTGCAGAACTTCGTGTCTCCCCCTTTACTGGTCCCAAGTCATTCCCCCCCAGTAAATGTGTTCAGAAACCCTTATGGAACAGTGATTGGGGTCTCCCCACTGCTGCAGTCAGAGGGCTTGTGTTTCTGAAGAAAAACCAGAAGAAATGCCTTGTTCATGCCATCCTTGATAACCACAGTGTCACTAGGGAGGATTTGCCAAGGGTGTTGCACATGCAAACTTCAGCTGCAAGCTCAGGAAGCTCTCAATGTCCTTCTGATGTCCCAGCAGCCCCAGCATGGGAAGGCCTGAGTCTCAAAAATACCAGGAATCTACAGTTCACCTACTCCATGAGACTTGCAGGTCCTCTGCAGCTCCTGCTTTCAGAGGCCCAGATAGGTTGTGATGTCTGCAGGGAAGGAAGAGCTGCAGACCTGATGTCAGATATGAACAGCGCCCGTGTGACAGGCTCTGCTGGGCACTGCCCTTGTCTTACCCTTCCTTTCTCTGTGCTCTGTGCCCAGTTCTGTTCAGCATCTTTATCAGTGACCCCAATGGAGGGATGGGATGCTCCCTCAGTCAGTTTGGAGATGACACTGAGCTGGGAGGAAGGGTTGATCTGCCTGAAGGTGGGGAGGCTCTTCAGAGGGACCTGAACAGGCTGGGCCCATGGGCTGAGACCAAGGGGAGGAGGTTTGACAAGGCCAAGGGCAGAGTGCTGCACATGGGACAGAACAACCCCCTGCAGAGCTACAGGCTGGGGGAGACTGGCTGGAGAGCTGTCAGGCAGAGAAGGACCTGGGGGTGTTGGGGGACTGCAGGCTAAACAGGAGCCAGCAGTGTGCCCAGGGGGCCAGGAAAGCCAATGGCATCCTGGCTTGTGTCAGGAATAGTGTGGCCAGTGGGTCTGGGGAGGGGATTGTGCCCCTGGACTGGGCACTGGGGAGGCTGCAGCTCGAGTGCTGGGTCCAGTTCTGGGCTCCTCACCATCAGAAGGACATTGAGGTCCTGGAGCCAGTGCAGAGAAGGGCAACCAGGCTGGGGAAGGGGCTGGAGGGCAAATCCTCTGAGGAGCAGCTGAGGGAGCTGGGGGTGTTGAGCCTGGAGAAGAGGAGGCTGAGGGGAGCCCTTCTCCCCACCTCCCCTGCCCTGCCAGGAGGGTGCAGAGAGGTGGGGGATGGTCTCTTCAGCCAGGGGACAGGAGATGGGACAAGGGGCAATGGGCTCAAGCTGCCCCAGGGCAGGGTCAGTGTCGAAGACCATCGGCCGCGGACCGATGGTCAGAACCGGAGGGAAGCAAGGACACACTCAATATGAGCGATCAGCAAGCTTCGTTTATTAGGTTTCGGTTAGTCCCTTTTATACTTTATTATTAGCTTATGTCTATGGGTTAGTTTACTATTGGCTACTTATGTCCACTAGGCAATACATCATTGGTTGGCTTCATTGTGGTTCTTCCTCTATGATGTAATCTTTCTTCATTGGTCCGCTCCATAGTCCTTTGTCAGCATCCTTGTTGGTTCTATAGTTCTTTGTCAGCGTCCTTGTGGTTGAAAGTTAGTTGCAACCGGTCCTCCGGTTCTTGATACGAATGGTTAGGTCATAATGTCCCTTTATTTAATGTATCAACTTTCTTGTTACACAGTAAAAACATGGTATCCAGTGAGTTCTTGCTTTGCAGCGTTTCCCGTGAGAACATGACCTTTCTCAGCTAACCATTCCTCCACAATTCCCCCGTTTTTATTTTGAGCCAAGAACATTTGTTCTGTGATCTGTCCTGCTTTTTTAACCACACAGCTAATAGCTACCCGAGCTACAATCAAAATTAAAAATACAATTATTAGCCAGCGAAAACCTTCTATGATCAAGCTTTTAAGCCATCCAGAAAGGCCCCATTTCCCAAAAAGTTTATCTAACCAATCCCAACTACCTGTCTGTTTGAGTTTTGACACTCCTTCTTTAAGTTTTTGAATGCTAGCGTGGATCGATTCCGAATGGTCAGAAAGATTCATACAACACATGCCTTCAAAATCTTCACAGCCATGGCCTTGTGCTAGAAGTAAAAAATCTATAGCAGCTCTATTTTGGAGCGTAGCATGGCGAACACTATCAACATCTAATAAAAGATCAGATAAGGCACTGCTAGTTGCATTAGTTTGCTTGGCAAGCCAACATCCCAATTTATCTAAAGTTGCCAGGGCTTTGCCAGCTGCAGCACCCGGTAACAATAACGAAGTAGCAAAACGTGAACCAAAAGACCAAAATTCTACATTATCATCACATATAGGGGTATACGCATGGAGTCCTCGTTTGGACCTATGAGCCAAATGGTGTTGTAAAATCATAGATGTATTAGGGGTTAAAACAGTAAGGCGTCCAAGGCTACACGGTCCTCCTTTTATGTGAGAGGGAATATCAGGCCATGCCCTATCCCCACATATAAGAAAGACCCCCGATGGCAATGACAAGGGAATATTGGCAGATTTAGAGATATTGTTTGATGTATAATTACACCATTGGCTCGAATTCTTAAATGCAAGATGGGAAGGAGAAACATTCCATGCCTTGGACTGATTCCGTCCAGAATAGTTAAACTTAACACAGAAATCCATTTTTACCGACCCAAGGATTTCGATCTCCTGTGGTTCTAGGACTGCCTGTGGAAGTTGAGGTGTCCACAAATCCCACATGTCGGTAAGATTTGAATTGTGGGTTCCAATAGCAATTCTCATGTCAGTAGGCACTGGCCATTTGTCCAGTGGTAAACCCACCAGACATGTGGAAAAGGGGTTGTTAGGAGTGGCAGTGGCAAGGCACAGGGTGTTCTGTCCTGTCAAATTTGCTAAAGTAATCCAAACATTAGTCTTAGGTAAAACTGGAGGAAAAACATTGCCCCAAAGAGTTACTGATTTAAGCCCTATAATTATCAATATCAAACACCAAATCATTTTAGTAAAATTAGCTAAACACCAAACCATTTTAGTAAAATTATCTAAAACAACTAAGCATTAATTAAAACTTAAGCAATTTATCACCAGGTTGGATCTTTTCGTGCTCCGTTGGGATGCTTTTGTGACTCAGTCCTTTTTCTGAGATTCGTCAGTGGTGTCTTCAATGGCAGGCTTTATCCAATGGCTGGGTACCCACAGTGTACCTGTATCAGTTAACACACAAACATAACCTCGTCCCATGTACAAGACATTTACAGGGCCCTTCCACTCTCCTGTTTTTGCATCTTTATACCACACCCGCATGTGAGAGGACTCAGGGACCTTATGACCCATGAAATGCCGTGCAATCGGTGGATCATTAGTATCCCCAAAGACACACAAGTAATTGAGCACAAAAAGAACCTTTTGAACTCTCTCTCTAGGATCTTCAATTTCCCTAAATTTGTCTAAATAGCGTTTCACAGTTCCATTGGCTCTTTCTATGATGGCCTGCCCTGTTGGTGAGTGAGGGATACCTGTAATATGGATAACATTCCATGTTTGCAAAAAACGTTTTAATTGCCCGCTACTGTAGGCAGGTCCATTATCTGTTTTGATTGTACCAGGTACTCCCAAGACAGCGAAACAACTAGTTAGGTGTCTACGCACATCTCGAACCTTTTCTCCTGGTTGAGGAGTGGCCCATATCATATGGCTGTATGTATCTACAGTCACATGTAAATATTTTAGGCGGCCTAATGCAGGAACATGAGTGACATCCATCTGCCAGATCTCATTAGCCTTCAGCCCCCGAGGGTTGACCCCACATCCTAAGCCTATTCCAGAGTTCTGATAACTGCATGTGGGACATGCCTTAACAATGGCTCGAGCTTCAGTTAATGGAAGTCTATAGGTTTTGGCTAGTCCTCTTGCATTTTGATGAAAGATAGAGTGGGACTCGCGTGCACGGGTATGAGGACTTAAAGGGGGTTCTATTGTAATCGTCACTAAGCGGTCCGCTCGAGCATTGCCTTCTCCGAGGCCTTCATTCCAACAGTGACTTCGGATGTGTATAACAGCATATTTTTCAGTTCGCTGTGCAATTGCAAGTTGTAGGCTGGTCAAAAGTCCTAAAAGTCGCTTGTTCTTTAGCTCCCGCAAATTTGCGTCTTCAACGCGATTTACAATTCCTGCTACATACAGTGAGTCAGTAACTACATTCAATGGAATGTCCTTCCAACGTATAAATGTCCAAACAACAGCAAACAGCTCAAGCGTTTGTAAAGAGTCCCCTTGTTGTGCCGGCAGAATCTTGTGTTGCCACCCTTGGTCATCTTTCCACGTCACAGCTGCAGTCTGTGAGCGACGTCCAGCGTCTGTAAAGACCGTCAGGGCTTGTGCAAGGGGTTGATTAGACCGCATGGGTCTGGTTATCCAGCCTATATTTGTCATCCAAGTCAAAACAGGTGAAGGCAATGGCTTAGCTATGAGTTCTGCTCCATCAGTGAGTAATGCCGATTGTAGTTCTTCAGAATTCCGTAGGTACCACTCCAAATCAGTTTGTTTTATGGGCACCCATATGGTACCCGGTGGAGTACCGTCTATTTGTAAGATGCGGTTCCGGCCCTTGCGAATTAAATCAGCCAAAGTCACAATTTTTTCCTGTATTGTTCGTTTTGGCTGTAACGGTGGTGCTATCCATTCCAATACAATAGTATCGGTGGTTGCGGTGGGTCCTGGTGTGGGTCCTGTGGTGGGTCCTGGTCTTTCCCCCGTTTTTATTTTTGTTTGTGTTAATGCAGCCATTAAGTATTGAGGGCCGTATAAAATAGTTAAGTCAATGGGCTGTCCTGCAATGCGTCGACGGGTAAAGCGGTGGGTGACTAAAGAGGCTATTTGTTGTAATACCTCTTTTTGTTCTGTGGTAAGTTCAATGGCTTTAGTTGGATCTGTGCCTCGCAATAAAGGACGTAGCTCATTGAGCAATTCATTTGGAATACCAACCACTGGCCTCAACCACTGGAGGTCGCCAAGGAGACGTTGCGCATCGTTGAGGGTTCGGATATCAAGGTGCAAGGTCAATTTCTGTGGTTGAATGATGGTATTGGTGATGTGCCACCCAAGATATTGCCAGGGACTGGATTCCTGAACTTTTTCCGGAGCTATGATAAGGCCCTGTTGTTGAAGCTGTGAGTTAAGTTGTTGTTTCTGTTGTGAAGAAAACGGGGATTGTTGGGCTAGTAAAATATCGTCCATGTAATGATAAATCAGAGTATCGGGCCAATTCCGTCGAAGTGGTTGCAGGGCGGCATCAACGTAAAGTTGGCACAATGTAGGTGAGTTTCGCATCCCTTGAGGAAGTACAGTCCATTCAAATCGTTGAGCCGGCCCTTCGCGATTTATTGCCGGGAGTGTAAAAGCAAATCGTTGCTTATCTGCTTCATGGAGAGCAATGGTGAAAAAACAATCTTTTAAATCCACAATGAGTAGGTGCCAGCCTTCTGGTATCATGGCTGGGTTAGGCAGACCTGGTTGTAGCGCTCCCATATCATGCATTTGCTTGTTAACAGCACGTAAATCGTGAAGGAGACGATATTTCCCTGATTTCTTTTTGATAACAAAAATGGGAGTGTTCCATGGGCTGGTTGACAATCGCAAATGTCCTTGATCAAATTGTTCTTGCACAAGTAGGTGGGCTTGTGCCAGACTTTCCCTTTTTAGCGGCCACTGCTCTACCCATATTGGATCATCAGACTTCCATTGCAGTGGGATCGGGAAAGTCCATGCAATGGCCGTTCCTAAAAAGGCGGTTCTGAAGTGAGCACCATTCCCATCTGTGACAATATATCGCGCCCTATCAGGGCGTGCACCCCCTCAGGTAGCGGAATAATAGAGACACAACAGTTAATTGTTTTGTCTTCAATAGTCCATTGTAACAGTGGAGATTGGCGTGTAACAGTTAGTCCTCCTACTCCGGTCACAGTGGCAATGCTTGCATAAGTCGGCCAATTGCGTGGCCACTTGTGTGAGCTAATGATGGACACATCTGCTCCAGTGTCAAGAAGGGCGGTAAGGGAAATGCAATCGTCGCGGTACTTTATTTCCACTTTATGTCGTGGTCGTTGTTGCAGACCGACGGTGAGTAGCGCCATAGGTGTTGTTGAGCAAAAAGCACCGGTTCCACGAGGTTGTTGTTGTAGTGGCGAAACTCCCTCCGCTAGGTGGGGTAGAGGGATTAGTTGAGCAACTTTAGTTCCTTGTGGAATGTGCAATGGAGGAAATAGTGTGTAAGCCAGGATATAAATTTGTCCTTTATAGTCCTTATCTATGAGTCCCACCAATATGTACAAACCGTGCAGAGAGGCAGAAGAACGGCCTATTAATAAGGCCCCAACAGGTTCATTATTAATATACACCGGACCTTGAACACCAGTGGGAATGCGGGCTGGTCTCATGTCAATAAAAGTATAGTCTATTGCTGTTGCCAAGTCCAAGCCGAGGCTTCCGCTGGTGGCGGGGCGAAGAGAAACGGATTGTTGGATGGACTGGACGTTGCAGGGTAGGCAGCCGCTTTTTGTGTCGGCGCGGGGCGACTCTTCCCGCTGATTCGGGCGTTTCCCGACTTCCGTCGGCAGGCTGCATCATTATGACTATTAGAACGGCAGGCTTGACACCACACGTCTCCAGCAGTACAGGTTAGGCGGATATGACCCAATTTTCCGCAACGGAAACAACGCACCCTACTGTAGTTACGTCGTTCAACGGAGGCTTGCAAAGGAGCAAGGGCTGCAAGTACTTGACTTTGAGATGTCTGATTTTGTTCTTTCATACTATTACCTAATTCTTTAACTGCTGTTACTAACATAGCTTGGGGTCCTACAGGCACCTGCGACATTCGCTCTAAACTCTCCTCTATAGTCCAAGTGCCGGGTAATGTAGCTAATATACTACGGGTAACAGGGTTACAATTTTGAATGGCACACTGTTTTAAAATTGACCCTTTCAGATAATCAGGGACTCCTGCTGATTGAATGGCATTGGCAACTCGATCAATAAATAAGCCAAATGGTTCATCCCTGCCCTGTTTTATACCCATATATAAAGGAATGCCTCTAGGCTCTTTAATACGCTCCAATGCCTTCCTAGTTAATGACATGGATTCCTTAACCTTATCTGGTCCCATAAGGGCTTGTGCTTCCGATCTTAAATACGCTCCCAGACCAAGTAATTCGTCCAAGGTAACCCCATGAAGAGGGTCACCTGTTTGGCGAATCACCGCAACGGACTCCTGACAAACAGACTGCCAATGGGCATTGAATAGTAATTGTTGATGTTGGGATAATATGAGTTTCATAATGCTACGGATGTCATTAGGAAGTAGAATATTAGTAGCCCATAAATAGTCCAACATCTGTCTTGTCGGTTCCCCTTTTATCCCTGACTCATTTACGGTAGCCCGCAACTGAGTCAGTAATTTCCAATCTAAATTTGTCATGGTGACAGTAATTCGCCCCTGGTCGTCAGGTTGTGAATACAGGACCGGGAATGCATCATGTGCTATATCTGTGGCGAATTCACGGTTACCATCTAGCATAGCATTCTGAGCAATCTGTTGCCATGTCCGTTGTCGTTCTTGTAAGGCACCGGTCAAAAATGGATTTTTACCAGGGCTATGGTGAGAGCAGAGGGGATCCTCTGCCTCCTTAAAAGGACCTATGGCTGGTAAATTGGTCTCATTCACCCCCGCAGAAGCGGCGTCCGCCCCAGATGGGGCTGTTGGCACCACAGGTGGCGGAGGAGAAGAGGGTAAACAACCCCAACCACTGCCCGGACTCTGAGGGAGTGTAAGTGTTCTTACAGAAGGAGGCAGAGGATATTCCTCGGTCATTTTTGTACTATTATTGGGGGTGGGAAAACTCCCTACGGGTGGTCCCAAATGTTTGGCTGCCACAGTAGCAGCCTGTTGTTCAGCTTTATATTGTAACAAAGCATTAATTACTGCCCTCCAAGATTTCATTAATTTTTTAGCTGTTTTTTCCTCATTAATTACTTCATCAAAAAGTATATCTCTAAATTTACGCCATTCAGTGTATTCAAAAACAGTATCGGGATTTGCAAAATGACCCTTTGCTACCCCATATGCCAAGAGTCCCGGTAATTCTTTTTTACAATCTATATCCTGAACTTTTCGCTTTTCTAAAAAGCATTTAAGTAAATCATACGTCGCTTGTCTATCCATACCTTTTCATCAGCGCGCTGTTGCAGCCTTTGCAAGACTTCGGCGACGCGTATCGGCGGGGCCCTATCGTTTTCCCGAGCAACGGAGATTCTCCTGGTCCAGCAGGATCTTTCCCTTCTGCCTCCTGAGCTGCTTTAGGCAGGACCGAACTAAGCTCCGTCGACACGTGGCAGCGAATTCACCCTCTATAGGGTCTCAATTCCTCCTTTGTAGGTCCCTGTTCGGGCGCCATTTTGTCGAAGACCATCGGCCGCGGACCGATGGTCAGAACCGGAGGGAAGCAAGGACACACTCAATATGAGCGATCAGCAAGCTTCGTTTATTAGGTTTCGGTTAGTCCCTTTTATACTTTATTATTAGCTTATGTCTATGGGTTAGTTTACTATTGGCTACTTATGTCCACTAGGCAATACATCATTGGTTGGCTTCATTGTGGTTCTTCCTCTATGATGTAATCTTTCTTCATTGGTCCGCTCCATAGTCCTTTGTCAGCATCCTTGTTGGTTCTATAGTTCTTTGTCAGCGTCCTTGTGGTTGAAAGTTAGTTGCAACCGGTCCTCCGGTTCTTGATACGAATGGTTAGGTCATAATGTCCCTTTATTTAATGTATCAACTTTCTTGTTACACAGTAAAAACATGGTATCCAGTGAGTTCTTGCTTTGCAGCGTTTCCCGTGAGAACATGACCTTTCTCAGCTAACCATTCCTCCACAGGTCAGAGCAGATGGGAGGGCAAAGTTCTTCCCTGGCAGAGCTGTCAGGGCCTGGCCCAGGCTGCCCAGGGAGGGGCTGAGTCCCCTTCCCTGGGGGTGTTTAACAGAGGGGAGATGAGGTGCTCAGGGATCTGGTTTAGCTTAGGATGGGAATGGTTGGGCTTGATGATCTTCAAGGTCTTTTCCTACCTGGTAACTCTGTGATTCTCAGCACACGTGTTTGCCTTGATCCAGAGTTGGTGAGAGTGAGGAGATGAGTGGGCCTGCATTTCTCACACACCATGGCAGAGGCTGGAGGCTGAGGCGTAAGGAATGGGGCTGGCAGAAGCTGTTGTGCTGTGTGTTATGCAGGATTCAAGGTCTCCAGCTGTTGGATAATGTAGGAAGTCAAGGGGAAAAATGTCACCACTGCACCTGTGCTCAGAGCACCTCAGGTCCTGCTCACTGTGAACTTTAAATAACTTTTTTCCTCATCAGCTTCCCCAAGGGCAGTTTTGCTCTCACTGGGCCTTGTACACGTGACTTACAGCAGGGCCTTGTCCCTGTGCTCCTGGAGCCTGTGTACTTCTCTAGTAAAGCAAAAGCCTAATTGTGAACCTTAGAAAAGAACTTTGGAGAGACAGGTAAGTCCCTTCCTTGCCTCTTTGGGTCAAGCAGGAGGGGAAAAAGCAGTCAACACCAAGTGTTTGAATCACCAGTTCTGATTGCCAGTGCTTGGAGGAAACCAATCTGGGCAAGGAGCAGGCTGATAGAACCTTGTGAATTGCTGTGTGGATCTCTGGCCTCCAGATAAAAGCCTGCAAAGTCTTTAGTGTCCTGGTATTAGACAGTATTACCAAATATGTAGCTGGGAAAAGGGGGTAATTAGGGCTGTTTGGAAACCCCAAAATGGGGCTGAAATTTGGAATTCACAAAATTGAGATTGTCTTAACTTGGAATAGAGCTTCCCCAACGGAGCTGTCTCTGGCTGTGTGTTTCCTGTCAGGAAAAGTCAATGCACCTTGGGGAGGAGGAGGCATTTCTGTCTCTTTTCAGCCCTTATTACAGCCATTGCAACTCCAGACCTTGTGGAGAAGGAGGAGAAGTTGAAGGTCCGAAGTGGTGGGATTGAGACAGGTAACTCACTTCTCAGGGATTCTTCTCATGGAGCTCTAAGAAATAAAGACAGGATGCCACTTCTGGGCAGCAGCTGTAGTGTGCTTAATTAATCATCATAATTGGCAAGGCCCAAAGGGCATGAAGAATCACAGACTTACAGGGGTTGGGAGGGCTCCTGGGGTGCAACCCCCTGCCAAAGCAGCTCCCCAGCTCATATTGCACAGGTCGGCGTCCAGACGGGGCTGGAATCTCTCCAGAGATGGAGACTCCACACCCCCTGGGCAGCCTGTCCCAGGGCTCCCTCACCCTCCCTGGGGAAAAGTTCTTCCCCATGGTGCTGGGGAACTTCCTGGGCTCCAACTTGCAGCCATTGCCCCTTGTCCTGTCCCCACAGACACTGAAAAGGGGCTGGCCATTCCCCCTGCAGCCCATCCTGCAGATATTGATCAACATTCATAAGGTCCCCCCTGAGTCTTCTTCTCTCCAGGCTGAACAGCCCCAGCTCACCCAGCCTTTCCTCCCAGGGGAGATGCTCCAGGCCCTTCAGCATCTCCTCAGCCTCCTCTGGACTCTCTCCAGGAGATCCCTGGCTGTTTGATCCCACAAGCCCAGCACTGGACACAACACTCCAGGTGGGGCCTGAGCAGGGCAGAGCAGAGGGGGAGGATCACCCCCATACAGCACAGAAAAATCAGGTGAAAGCTTTCTCCTGGGTTTCAGTGTGCAGAGGGAGGGAGGCTGTTGTACCTGAGCTCACACTGTGAATTCCCTTCAACATCTGGTGACTGAATGCAGCTCCTCAAACCGGGAGCGAAACGTTTCAGCTGCAGATCTGCCTTCCCCTCAGAGCAGGTTGTCCTGAGCTCTCAGGTCAGCAGATACCCGCTCGGAGTTAACGTATACACACTGCTGGGCAAGCTGTAAATCCTCCCAGCCCGTGGATCCATTGTGGGCCGCTGCACAGGTTCAGGCATGTTGCAGTTTTGTGTAGCTGTGCTACTGAGATGGCTTTTGCAAGCAGCAGCCAGCAGCTCTCTGCAGGCCCCAGACAGGAAACTTTGGCCAATTCAAGGCCAGAGCTGCTGCTGGCCAGGGCCGAGCCCATCAGTGCTGGTCACAGCACCTCTGGGAATCACAGTGAGGAGAAACAAACCTGCAGGCAGCTGCATTTTTCCCTCAGAGGAGGGAGTGAGGAGATGTAACAAGCTGTGCAGACACCAAGGCCAGGGAAGAAGGAGACTGGGGCTGGGGGTGAGGGAAGAATGATGTGCCAGAGAGATTCCCCTGCAGCCCATGGAGAAGCCCATGGTGAAACGGGTGTCCCCCCACAGCCCAGGGATGAGGATGGGGAGCAGAGACACCTACACCCTGTGAAGATTGCTCCACGCCTCAGCAGGTTCGCTGGGGGACTTGTGACTTGGGGGGGACCATGCTGGGGGGTCTGGGCCTGAATGTCAGCACCCCATGGAGAGGAGCCCTGCTGAGAGGCCTGTGGTGAGGAGATGGCTCCCCAAAGGAGAGGAGCCCTGCTGAGAGGCCTGTGGTGAGGAGATGGCTCCCCAATGGAGAGGAGTCCTGCTGAGAGGCCTGTGGTGAGGAGATGGCTCCCCAATGGAGGGACAGTCCTGCTGAGAGGCCTGTGGGGAGGAGATGGCTCCCTGATGGAGAGGACAGTCCTGCTGAGAGGCCTGTGGTGAGGAGATGGCTCCCTGATGGAGAGGACAGTCCTGCTGAGAGGCCTGTGGTGAGGAGATGGCTCCCTGATGGAGAGGACTCACGCTGCACAACTCTCGTGTGGGTGGGACCCCACAGTGCCACAGGGGAAGGGGGGTGTGTGTGGAATGCCCCCTCCCCACCTGAGATGGGAGACAACTCAGGAGGAACAGACTGAACCCCCCACTGCCCATTCCCTGCCCCTCCCTGTGCTGCCAGGGGAGGGATGAAGGGAGAGAAATTATGACTAAAGTCAGGAGTGCACATAGGCGAGGGGTGGGGGGCAGTAGAAGTGTGAGATCTGGGGAAGGAAAGCAGCTTGTGAGGAACCACCTGACCCCCGCCGCCCATTCCCTGCCCCTCCCCATGCCATGTTATGGGGGGGGAAGAAGGGAGTAAAATGGTGATGAAGTTTAAGTCCCACAGGGAGGACAAATGGCAACACTCCCAGGCTGAACATGGGGCTGGGCCTTCGCTGCTGGTCGCTCGGTGGCTGTAAACCCTGGCGAGGCACAGAGATTAGATTTGGATCCAAAGGTGCAGTGAATTATGGGCTGTTCATTTCTCACATTTTACCTAATTATCACGTTGTACAGCCTGTCCCAGCTGAATTCCCAGGGTCTGTAAGTAAACCCAACAGGCTCTCACCCACCTGGAAGCTGCGTGAGAGGCCGGAGCAGTGCAGCACTCATGCTGCAGCAAGCTGAGCCCAGCCAAATCGAACCCAGGAGCTGTGGAGTGGCAGACAGCTCCAGTACACGTGGAAGCACCCCGTGGCTGTCTCCCACTCCTCACTCCCACACACGGAAACTTGGGGGGTGATCACCTGAGAGTTAAAAATAACACCCCCCCTTTTGTCAGGGAAGCTTTTCTACCAGCACAGAAGATCTGCTCCATCTCCTGTCTGACCTACAGCCTACAGCCCCAGGCCCTCTGCGCCCCAGGGTGTCTCCTGTATGTGTCCCATGGTGGTGCTTCAGGACCTGCCACTGCTGATCCTGCAGTCCCAGGTCAGAAGAGGCGCTCCTGGCATAAGCTGATGTAGGGATCTAAGCTTGGGCAGTACCTGATCTCACCTTTGTAAGCAGGTAGCTGCCTATAAGACATCCTTACTGTTTCCACTGATGGAGGATCAGTGTCCAGCACCCTACAGCCCTTCTCAAAGCTCTACCCTTGGCATTCTTGGCATTACTCTCCTAATGTGATACCCTGATTTTCTTCTGTATCCAGGATCTCTCTCAGCTTTGTCTTACCAGATGTTAGGAGCTCCCAGCTGCTTTCTTGGTTGAGGTAACAATTCCCTATCTAACACTTTATGCTGAGCCTTCTACGTAGCAAAATTGCACTCAAACTCTTGAAGCCATCTGTAGGTTGGACTAAAATGTAGTTCCATGGTCGTGGAATGATGTCAGGTGTAATTGTAATTTTATGCTGTTTAGTCTAGTGTATATTAGAGCAAATGTCTGTAAAGCCTGAGGAGAGATCCAGGAATCTCACTATAATCCCATTCCCACTGCCTGTGTTATCAGCAACCAGAGGGACAGAGGACACTGCTTTTTGTTTAAAGTTGTAAGATCCTTTAAGCTGTCTGCCTTGCAGCAAGGCTTTCTTGGTGATTTCTTGTTGAGTTAGCCAGCTTTCTGCTACAACCAACCCAACCCATCTGCAGAGGGAACAAAAGGTCATCTTTTTACTCCAGGGACTACAAAGGAGGTTTGAAGGGATATATTTTAAAGTTGTTTTGTTTTCATGCTAAAAAAATAAAATAGATTTTATCTAGATTGGAAAAAAATAGAGAAAACTAGTGCAGACTGGAGATAAACAGATGGTGACATGTGATGGTCACAGCCAGACTGTTAGATAGGCATCCGGTGATGGTGAGTGACTTCTGGTAGCTGCAGAGAGCAGCGCTGAGTCACCCTCTCAGCCCACACACAGAATTTCCCTGGTCACCACTCTGCTGTACCCATTCCCAACACCTTCTGGGCTTCCTTCTGGCAAAGGAGACCATGCTTCAGGATCTCACCCTGCCATTCTCTTAGGCCTCCAAAAGGTAAACCCTGAACTTCACCTTCCACTCTCCCATTGACCATGAGCCAGACTTCATGGTGATTCTCTTTGCTCTTGCAGGAAGAGCTGGTGCACGGATTGTGGGAACCATGCAAGGTGGAGACTTGGAGGAAGATGTAAGTAACCATCCTGTATGCCTGTAGAGCTGCTCTGACAGCGCTTTAGAATGCCAGCCCTCTCCTCAGCTAGAGAAATGCCTTTTTACCTGCTGAATCCTCATGCCCCAGGCCTGCTTTGCTCCCCCATTCCTCCAGCTGACTGCTCTCTCATCTGCATAAACACACATTTCCCTGGTTTTCTTCTACTCCTGGAGTCTCTGTGCCCTGCCCTGTGCTTTAACCTCTGGCTGCAGCAGGGAACTAGCAGCACACGAGCTGCAGGAATGCGGTTTTGTGCAGCAGCAGAGTGCAGGGAATAGCAGCTCAGTGCAGTGCAGCAGGAGGTAGAGGCTTTACTGTAAACCCCTGTTCCTTGGAGCCCTGAGTGGCCTGTCCTAAGCACAGTGTCAGTATCCAGCTGACAGGACAGAGGCAGAGCTGAACCCTGAGCGGTGCCCCTTGGCATCCCAGCCTTGCAGGTGGAGCTGTCCCGGGGCTCCTGGCTTTGCATCTGGTTACAGTTGAGCTGGTGAGCGGGCAGCAGCTAAACAGGGACACACAGGTCTGTACAGCACTGAGTCTGACTGCTGGGCTTCCTCTTTGGCATACAGGCAACTGCTTTGGTGAGTGGGCAATCCTCCTGTGCCTCTGGGCACTCGTTGGTGCCTGTATCTGTGTCAGGAAGCCAAAGCTGGCTGCTCTGGTACAGATTGTGCCCATGCAGTGAGCTCTCCCCACTGTCCCAGAGTGATGCTTGCTTCCAAGCCACTGACCAGGAGCGGTGTGGGGCTGTCCTGTTCCCCTGGTGACACTGGAATATTGTTTTGGGGAGTGCTGGTTGGCACAGGCCACAAGTGTGCTGGGAAAGAGTATGAACGCTGAAAAACCATGACAACTCTGAGCTTGTATTTGAACCTGTGTAGATGTAGCCTTTCTGTCTAGCTGTCCAGCAGACACCCCAACCCAGCGCTGCCTGTCTAGAGGAGGGTGTGCTGGGAGCTCAGGCATCCCCTCTGGGCCCTGCAAGAAGCCCTGTGCTGTTGGGGGACTGTCTGTATTTCTCAGTGCTGCCCTGCCTTTCGCTGCCTTCCTGCCATAGAAATTAAGCCACCCTGAAAAAAAACCCACTAGAAAGCCAAAGAATTTGGGGGCTATTTTGAGAATTACCTTCAGAAACACCCATTACAGAGGGCAGACCCTGGGGGAGCAGGAAGTGCTCAATGGAGAAGTGGTGAGCTAGCAGGACTCCAAGGTCTCAAGGAGAAGGTTTAAAATGAGAAGGAAGTGGAAGGGGGAATGCTTGTCCTTAGGGCAGAAATGTAGTAGGAAACTCTTGATGTTGGCCAGCAGGTACCAGAGCCATTTGCCATGGCAAAGCTCTGGGCAGACTATTGTCCTGCAGACAAGGCCAGAAGGGAGAAAACACCACTGCTGTTGAGTGTTTGTTGCAGAGACCTGGGGCACTGCAGAGATAAGGGAGTTGTGTCTCTTGCCAGAGAGGACAAGCTTTCCTTCTGGCTGCCCATCCACACCTTTGCTCTGGAAAGGAGCTGGCAGACCGTGCTCTGCTGCTTGCTTCCACCAGACTGGGCACAGTTAAGGCAGCTTGTTGCCCTCTGGGGAGTGATCTATGCCTGTGGCATTCAGCCCTGCTTCTGGGTAGGGTCAGGAGTGCCAGTGCTAGGGGTTAAGATGTTGTGACCTTGGTCATGGTGCTGCCTGATTCTCCTTGACCATTTCTTGCCAGATTTGGGCAGTCATCCTCTGTGATTTCTCTTCCCTTTGGACTTCCCTGTTGAGAGCTGTCTCCCGTGCCTCCCCATTAGCACAGCCCTGGCATATCCAGGTGTGGGAAGCCAAGGCCTTCAGCCTCTTCCTGCCCTCAACTGAGTTGTCTCCTGGCTGAGGGGCTCACTTAGGGACCCTCGCAGGTCTCTACACATCTGAGCTCAGGGAAGGAAACATATGAGGCTGGTTTGAAGCCCTCAAGGAGTTAATCAGGTTATGAAATTGAGAAGAGAGCAGGCTCCAGCCTGCCCACCCTCTGTCACTTGCTGGTGTGGCACATGGCACCTGAGCTGTACCTGGCTTTGCTGCCTTCTCCCTTGCTCCCATTTCCAGTTACTTTCTGTTTTCTTTTATGTTCTTGTATGTTTGTTGTGGTGGTTTGTTTTTTCCTGCTCTGCCTCTCCTTTCTACTGTGGTTCTCCAAGGGGGGACCTGCCCCAGCACAGCCAGGCACACGCAAGATCATCACCAAGGCACAGGTGGGTTCCTCTTCTGCAGTTGATTTTTCTTCACCTGCACCTCAATTCTTTGGTCTCATGATAGGTACCACTGTAAAGTTAAACATCCTGTGAGGTTTTTAATGCCACAAATTGAGCAGAAGCTGGGGAGTTAATTTCTGTCAGCCCTGGGAAGCCAGGAAGGAGGTTTGCAAGAAACTGAATGGTGCAGCCACTGAGTAACAAAGCTGGGAGCTGCTGGTGGAAGCCATGTGGGCATTTTGCTGCCTTGGAAGGCCAGAAGCCTGGACAGGAACAAAGCCTCTTGCAGTATCTGCATGTCCAAATTCATGTCCATGCCAATGTGGTCAAACAACCTCCCCCATAGCTCTGGGGGTGTGGCTGCAGAGATACCTTGCCACTTGAGAGCTGAGCTGCTCCTGAACTCTGCTTGCTTTCAGCAGGAGTCGGGGGATAGTGAGATTGACCTGGATGAAGATGAAGATGAGGATGATATGGATGATGACAGCATGGAAATCTCCCCAGGCAAACCCAGTCACCGAGCAAGGAAGCCAGAGCCACTAGAGGAAAGTGATAATGACTTCTGAGCCTTCAGTGGCAGGACCAGGAGGCATCTGGAAACCCAAACCTTGGCGCTGGAGATGGTGCAGGCCAGGAGCTTGGAAAGCGCTTGTCAGCACAATTCAGGAGTCGGTAAATAATGTTCATTAAATTTGAAAATTAAACTTGGATTGGCAGTCTTGTGACTCCCAAAGCATGAGCAGTTTGGCCATAATGAGAATCGTGCAGTGTGGAGGGCTGTTACTTCCATCATTGCATTAGCACTGGCCCTCACACGCTGCCCTGCCAGCAGCCACACTCCGCTGAGCACCGTGCGCTCGGTTTCCCTGCACTTTATTATGGCCAAACAGATTGGTTTGGGCTTAATAAAACTGGATGAAAAGCTGCTCTGGGAACGTGCTTAAATTGATTTTAAATCTGGTTTAAATCTATTTATCCTAAACATATCTTTTACTTCATCAAGGGCTTGCCTCTGCAACGCGCAGCACTAAGGGGGTGGGAAACTAGTGGAGGGGTCCTCAGGTGTCACCCACAGTGCAGCGTGCAGCGTCTCCCAGTGTTTCAGCTGTGCTGGGAGAACTGCTCTCAAGCTTCAGTGGGACACGCTGGCGGTTCTGAGAGGGACTGAATCCCTGTGGGCTGCAGCCTCAGCTGGCCAGCGGATAGAGACCTGTGGGTGCAAGGCTCGACTTCGTGGAGCTTTGGGTTCTGATGGATGTGTGCCAGCTGTTGTATAAGGGCAGCAGAGCCAGTGAAGGGGCTGGGGCACAAATCTGATGACGATCAACTGACAGAACTGGGACTGTTCAGTCTGGAGAAGAGGCTCAGGGGAGACCTTACTGGTCCCTCTAAATCCCTGAAAGGAAGTTGCGGTGAGCTGGGGTCGGCCTCTTCTACCCAGCGACAGGATGAGAGGGAATGGCTGCAAGTTGCACCAGGGGAGGTTCAGGTTAGAAATGAGGAGACATTTTTTCTCAGGAAGAGTGGTTGGGCATTGGCTGGGCTGCCCAGGGAGGTGGGGGAGTCACTGTCCCTTGGGGTGTTCAAGGGAAGGTTGGGTGAGGTACTGAGGGACAGGGGTTAGGGAGTAACATGGGGGGTAGTGGGAAGGTTGAACTAGATGATCTTGGAGGTCTTTTCCAACCTTAATGATTCTGTGGTTCTATGAAATTAGTCCTTTAATTATACCTGTACGTCTGGGGTGGGCTGAGGTTTGGGCACTCAAAGGGGACAAAAATTGGGCTGTTGTCAGGAAGTTCCGCTGATGCCGCCAGTGGACATGGGTTCGGGCAGCCGCAGGCGCTGCAGTCTGGCTGGCAGGCTGGCTGGCAGGCTGCCTCTTGTCTTCCAGCTCTGCTCTAGCAGGTTTGTCCTCAGAGGAGCAGAAATCAGTGCTTGATTAGAAGAGTTCATTTCAGTGTGTGTTCATGGGGCAGGCAAGAGCCCAGGCTGCTCTGCCCTTCCCTTGCTGTCCAGCAGCAAAGGCCTTTGCTGTCTCTCCCTGTCCGAAGGCTGGAATGGGGTCCAACCCCCCCATCACTGCGTGGAAGGAACATGTCTGAGTTATTTGAAAAGCCAAGAGCTACCTCATCCCTCCATGTCTCTGGCCTTGAGGGTGGGACCTTCACACCCAAGGCAGAGCTCAGGGCTTGAAGTACCACGTCAGGGTGGGACAGAAGCTGACAGGCGAACACAGCGTGGGGTTTTGTGTAGTCATGGGTGTGTGTGTGTGTGGGGGGGGGGGGGGGGGGGGGTGGGGGGTGTACAGCAATGTACAGCTCAGGCTTGAGCTCACCTGCCTGACCACACACTTCCTTGTGCTATAAAGGTAACTGATAGTTTGCAACTAATTTCTAAGCAGATGCAAAGGAGAACATCCTGGGTTTAAGGCCTTTTCCATAGTACACAGGGAATCTGATCTGTCCCTGTGTGCTCAGATCCACCTGACCCAGGAGAGGGACTTCCCATGAGACTGGACCCAAGCTCCCAGTCTGGGCTGCAGGTTCAGCACTGCAGTTTTCTGTGTCATTTCATATGTTTTAGCCAAAATGGAAAGCTGACTTAACACCTTGCACGCAGAGAACCAGAGCCTCTCCAGGCAGCACTGCCACCTAGCCTTTGGCCAGGCTATAGAGAGCTGTGCTTTGCAGCTTCATGTATCACGTTGGTCGTTCTCACCATTGGCATTCCAAATAATGTTTTCAGCTCAGTGTTAGGCTTTGGTCAGAGCCCGACCTGTGTCTCAGGGCAGGCTGAAATACAGGTGAAAGAGGTAGGGCTTAAATCTCTCAGCATCGCTGTACCCTGTCGGAGAGCATGCTGACACCATGGGGAAGCCACAGGCCCACTTGTCACACCAGCACACTGGGGTCTGCAGCCAGGTGGACCACGAGCATAGCACACCCCGAACGTCACCTGTAACCTGTAACCAGCACCAAGGGAGGAAGATGACACCAGACATCTGCTCAGCCAGGAGCCAATTTACTTTGAAGGGTGTGCCTACCACACAGCTCAGCCCAGCGCTTCTCCAATATCAGCCCACGGCTGTCCTCAAAGCCATCGCTTCTGCCCTGGTTGCAGCAGGCTCAGGGACAGCTCTGGTGGGGCTGAGAGGGGTGAGGGGCAATGGCTGGAGTGGGCTCAGGAGGAGGTCATGTAGTTTGGCTACTGGTCCACCTGCAAACCCGGCACCTTCCGAAGAGTCACTGGGTCTCGGCCGTGCACTCAAGGGCATCACCCAGCACCTCTGCTTTCAGCACCCGCCTGCCCAAGCAGGTCCGACTGGGGGTTGGAGGGGGGATGGGCATGACACCCTGCCTGCAGCTGGGACCTCAGGAAGGCACATCCAAGGTCACACAGCTTGTCACCGACGGCAGCAGCAGGATCACCCAAGTCATCCTGCCTGTACCCAGGGGCAGACCTTGTGAGGAGGCAGTCCCAGCGTCACACCTGGGCTGTGTGCTGACGATGGCCCTGCTGTTCCTCTGGCCATCACCCTCCCGCTCCTCCCCGTGCCTGAGGGCATTTCCAGATGGTCCCACTCCTATGCCCAGGGACGCCTGACTCTTCCGATGGGCTCTGGCAGAGAACAGCACTAACAAACAATTCAGTCACACTCAGCCAACACCAAACTGTTAACTGAGGGCACCGTGACCACGCTGGTTCTGCTCGCAGCCGAGGACCCGGCCCTGGCCCGAAGCGCTGCTCCCATCCAAGCAAAGAGATGGAAAACCTTCCTTCTCAGTCTGGGATGTCGAGGGGACCCCGCAGGATCGGGGCCAGGCTGTGTGTGAATCCTGCCTTTGTTTCACCCACTTCTCCCAGGACCCCTGCCAGAGCTGGGGGGAAGAGCTGGTGCTGAGCAGAGTCCTGGGATGTTGCAGTGTTTGTCCATGGTGACTTGGGCTGGGACAGGAGCAGAGCTCTGGGCTGGTGGGGATGCTGCCGGTCTGGGACAGGGTCTGAGCGCTGCAAACCCCTGGAGATCACAGGAGGGGGTCGCTGCCATCGGCAGGTAAGTCACCCAGGAAAACTCAACCTGCCCCCTCCTCCCTCCTCTCTGCATGTCACTTGTTCCTTAAAGCTCCCCACGGCCTGACTGAACAGAACATGGTTGCGTATCCCCCAGCTTTCATCACTAGTGAGTATTGACCCTCCTGCACCACTGATCCAGAGGCCCCAAGTCGTCCTGGGCCGTGTCAGGGAGCTCAGGAGCTCTCCTGGCCCCAGCTCTCCTCCCTGGGATGGATGGGCGAAGGGCCGAGCAGCTCCCTGCAGTGGCACACTGGCCCAAGGGACCCACCAGGCTGCAGCCAGGCAGCCTCACACGTCCACAATGCAGTCAGGGGAGTTTGTCCGGATGGTGTCTGAGATCATCTTGGCTCCTGACTCGCCGATGTGGTTTCCCTGCAGGCTGGGAGCAAAGAGGAGTTCAGGCTCGGCCATGAGACTTGGTGGGTACAAGAGATGCTCCCCAGCTCTGCACCAGCATCACCTGTAGCCTCCACACACCATCCAAGAGCCCTTGCTGGGACCCTGGTCACAGGGGACACAGTTTGAGAGCCCAGAGGCAGCCAGGTGAGAGGCTGGAGAGAGGCCCTGGGGAGCTGGGGAGACTGAGCCAGTCTGTCCCTGTGATATTTTGGAGAGTGTTTAGCTTTTGGGGTGGTTCTCTGCCCCAGAAGCATCCCCAGGGAGGAGCTGTGGGGTCTAGAGCTGTGCAGGAGTAGTGGCTGTCACACTGGGAAGAGCATGGAGCCACCCTGCCCCACTGGGAAGGTCTCTCTGGGGCAGCCAGAGTCCCTTGATGGTTCCCATGGTCTCCCCAGTCCCTGCCTTACCAACCCACTCAGCAGCCACTTACTTCACGTAGGTGAGGCCATGGTTGCCCTTCAGAGCAGTGGCGATGCAGATGGCTCCATCCATGCCCAGGGAGTTTTCCTGCAAGCTGTGGGAGATGGGATGGTCAGAAAGCACCAGCCAAGGTGTGCCCACCAGGAGGGAACGCACAGTGTGGGCACTGGAAAAAGCCACTGGCTCAGGGCTTTGCCCCACTGTCTGGGCTGTCCCCTCACTGCTCCCCCCCAGGAGGGTCTGGGTAGGCTCCATCTGGCTCGCCTCAGGGAGCAGGGAACTCACTTGAGCCGGCGGAGGCTGCGGTTCACCTTCAGTGCATTGGACATTGCCTTGGCCCCTGCCACGCCGATGGAGTTTCCCCGCAAGCTGCAAGGAAGAGCAAGCGGTGAGGAGGAACAGCCCAGGATGGCCCCGTGCTCTCCATGGGCAAGAGAAGGAGGTGGGACAGCTGTCCCCACACCAGCGAGCCGAGGGATGGGCAAGCCAAGTCTGGTAGGACATGATGTGAGGGTGCAAGTGGTGCTGAGCTAAGGACCAGGGCCTCAGACACCCTCAGGAAGCGGTGTCACAGCCATGGAGGTGTACGTGGTGGCCCCAGTGAGCACTTACTCTAGAATCTTCAGGCTCTTGTTGACCATCAAGGCTTCTGCCAGGGCTCGGGCACCAGCTGCGCCAACTGACGCTACCTGCAGGCTGCAAGGGAACAAGGACCCTTCAGCACAGGTCGTGAGGTGGCCATGGTGTGCTAATTAGACAAGCCAATTAGACAGGCTGCAATGCCAGGACCCTGAATACTCACTGGAGATCTGCCAGGGTTGTGTTGACCTTCAGCGCGGCAGAGAGAGCAGCCATTCCCTCATCGCCGATGGCGTTCTCCTGCAAGCTGAGACACGCCAGTGCTGTGTCTGCCCGCGGCCCAGCGACACGGGGCCGGGAGACGGGCACCAACGGGCAGCACAGGGACAGCACAGGGTGCTGGGCTTCCCAAGTCACAGCATCCCCAGCCAGGGACACGCAGTGGGGACAGGGATGGATGGGAGCGTGTAGGGGAGGCAGCGGGCAGTTCCACCTCCCTGGAGCAGCACCAGGGAAGGTCCCAGTTGCTGCCCACCCGTGCCCACACTTACTCGAGGCTGGCCAGGCTGCTGTTGGACTGTAGTGCTTGGGCCAGGGCTGCGGCAGCTTTTGCCTGGATGAAGTTCCACTGCAAGCTGCAAACAGGAGAAACAGAGAGGTGAAGCCTGGGCCTGGGAGGTGACCCACATACAAGAGCCTGTGGGTGCATCCAGGGTGGCACAAAGGGCCACCCAGGGAAGCTGCTGTCCCGGCTGGAGGGCTGAGCCCAGGAGCAGTGACCCTGCCCCACAGCCACACAAGGGGCTCCAGACCAACCCAGGTCCAAGGGGAGACTCACTGGAGGGACGTGAGAGCCCGGTTCTCTTTCATGGCTAAAGCAATGGCCTTGCCACCTTCGTCGTGCAGCAGGTTCGCCGCTAAGCTGGAGGTGGGGACAGAGAACACAAGTCACACACACAGAGCTTCACAAGTCACACACACAGAGTGTCACACCCCCTGTGACACTGCACAGCAGCATGGGCACCCTTGGGAGCCTACGGGACTTACTCCAGCTTCCTGAGGGTGCTGTTGGTCCGCAGGGCCCGGGCGATGGCGGGGCCCCCCTCCTTGCTGATGGAGTTCTCCCGCAGGCTGGGGAAACACGCAGGGCTGGGGGGGGGCGCAGCCAACGCAGGGCTGGCACACAGCCCCCTCACCCCTGCTCTAGGGCTGGCACCATCTATTGCAGTGGGCAGTCTGCCTGACCTGCACTCCCACTGGCATCTCCCCCAGCACCTGCACCTCCATTCCCTGTATCTCCCCCAGAACCTGCACCTCCATTCCCTGCATCTCTCCCTGCACCCACACCTCCATTCCCTGCATCGCTTCCTGCACCCACACCTCCATTCCCTGCACATCCTACAGCTGTGGCCCTGATGCCACCAGGGCTTTTTCCCAGCCTCCCATCCCTGCTTCCATCATGTCTTTGCCACACACAGCTGACCTGATACTGTCCCAAGGGGAGAAAACTAAGGGTGGAGAGAAGATATTTGCAGCCAGAGGAGGGACAGAAGCTGCTTTTGGCATCTCCAAGCACTTGTGGGAATAACCCAAACACAAGGAAAAGCTCTCACATCCTGTGTCCTGGGAGCAGCTTTTGGCCAGGGTGGCGGGTGGGACTGTCACTTACTTGAGGTTGATGAGTCCCTTGTTGGAGCAAAGAGCTAATGTCAGTGCGGTGACCCCGGTGCTGCTGATGGAGTTGCTCTGGAGACTGAAACAAAAGGGGGAAGGCGTGAGGATGGGCCAGATTTGACATCCCGGGCAGGCTGTGGGGTTGTGTTTGGTGTGAAAAGTGCCCATTTTGCTGACAGGCATCTCTAAGCTGTGGGGGGCTGAGGCTAAAGGACCAACTTCAGCAGCAGCCAGGCCAGGATCAGCATCTCCAGCTCACCACAGCAGCGCAAGCCCCACTTGAGCAGAGGTGATGGGGTTTACCGGCACATCTGGACAGCCCTGTGCTTGGCCATCACCACTGCTGGCTCAGCTGGAGATGAGGTTCCTGCCATCTTTGGGTTGTTGTCACACCACAAGAAGTCAGTCAGGGTCAAGGTACAGCAGTTTGTCCCCAGGAGCTACCAGCCCTCTGCTCCAGCCAGGTGGGAGGAGCTGTACCCAAGGGAGATGAAAGCCACACCATCCAACCCTGACCCACACCGGCCACAGCCTTCCCCATTAGCCAATTCCCATCACATTTGAGAGAGAGGAGTCTGGTATCCCCCAAAGGCAGAACAAAAAAGAGATCATCATCTGTGCTGAGGATTAACCCCTCGGTGCTACCATGGTGAAGGCAGGGCCGGCCCAGCTGCTGCTGCTATTGCCTGGGGCTGCCTCCCCATGCACAGAGCACCCGCAGCACTGCGCTCCTCCAGGGAGTGTGGGCTGGGCGAGACCTGAGGAGCCTCTGGGGTGGCATGAGGGGTTCTGAGTGAAGAGTCTCTGGGGTGCTATGAGGGGTTCTGAGTGAAGAGTCTCTGGGGTGGTATGAGGGGTTCTGAGTGAGGAGCCTCTGGGGTGGTATGAGGGGTTCTGAGTGAGGAGCCTCTGGGGTGGTATGAGGGGTTCTGAGCAGTGAAACGTGTTGCTGGAGTGAGGAGGCCAGGCTGGATGCTGTTGGGCAAGGGGGAGACCGGGTGCAGAGGGAGGACTCACTCAAGGCTTTGCAGGCTGTGGTTCACCTTCAGAGCTTCGGCCAAGGCAACAGAGCCGTTGTCTCCTACCGAGTTGCTGGAGAGTCTAAGACACGAGGGGAAGAGCAGGCGTTACCAGCAGCCGCGCTGCAGCCAGGTGAGCTGTTCCAGCAAAGGGTTCATCCAGGCGGGCAGGATTGGCACCCATAGTACCTCGGGGTCCTGGGAGCACCCCCAGGGTCCTGTCCCGTCCCTGCTCAGCACCCTGAGGCAAAACGCTCTGCCTCCTGCTCCAGCAGTAAGCAGAGGCTCGCTGCACTCTACCTCCAACCCACCTACACGTCCCCTTGGACATGGGGTTTGAGCTGAAATGGCTCTAATGGACTTTAACACCCCTCAGGCAAAGCTCCATCCCGCCTGCAGCCCCTGCTCCTGCCCGCGGGTCCCAGGAGACACAGCGCTGCTGTCACTGTCGTCCCATCCATGTCCCGTCCCGTCCCCCCACCGTGTGTGTGTGTGTGTGTGTGTGTGTGTGTGTGTGTGTGTGTGTCCCCATGCTGTTCTTACATCAACTCCTTCAGACCCCAGTTGTGCTTCAGCGCCTCCGCGATCTTCCTGGCGCCCAGGGCTCCGATCGCGTTCTTCTGCAGGCTGCCAAGGGGAGGAAGGAGCCCGTGAATAGCCCGTGCCACATCCCTGCCAGCGGCACCTCAGCTTGCTGGGTGGCCAGAAGAGGGGACAGCAGGTCCGGGCCACTCACTGCAGGGTTGTCAGCCTGTGGTTGGTATTCAGGGCCTCAGCCAGGAAGGTGGCACCGTCCTCCTTGATGGCATTGTGCTGCAGGCTGCAAGGAGAGAGGAGCACAGCTGTGCACGGCCATCACGGCAGCAGGGCGAGGGTCCGGGCAGGGCGCGGGGCAGTGGCTGCCTTCCCTGGCCTTTGCTTGCCCTTGTTCCTGGCATGAGGAGAGTGACTGGCCCCCAAGCATCCCTGCCCCTTTTTTTTCCACACACTGGCACCAGGGATGGGCCTGGACCCCCACCCACTGAAGGTGAGAGCAGGAGAGGGTCCCTGTGTCTCTGCCCCGGGGCTTCCCTGGTCACTGGGTCTCTGCCAGCGGCACTTGTGCTTGCTGCCTGGCACAACCAAACCAGAGCGTGCCCACGGCCTCCACATCTCCTGCCCCTCAAGTTGGGAAGTCCTTGATGGGGCAGGACGGAGCTGGAGGGGGCTTGTCCTGGGGATCTGCTCCCAGAGGTGCTGCAGAAGCTGAGACTTACTTCAGGGACAGCAGGACTTGGTTCTTTTTCAGTGCATCAGCCAGTGCTCGTGCTCCACTCGGGCCAATGGAGTTGCTCCTTAGGCTGGGGTGGGGAAGCTGAGGTTAGCAAAGCCAGAGTGGCATGTGCCTGCTTCAAGCCAAATGTCTCCTCCAGACACAACCTCAGGTGCTGCTGAGGTGGGATATCAGCTCCCAAGAGTTACAGTCATCTCTTGAGCAGTGAGGTGTTCTTTGGGGGCTGGAGACCCCCTCCCCAGTTTGGCCAGGCCAGGTGGGATGTGGCCCCACCATGGCCACCAGAATGGTTCCCAGATGGGAACACCCACACCAGGAGCTGGGAAAGGGCAAACACTTACTCCAGCACCATCAGGCTCCTGTTCACCATCAGCGACCTGGCCAGGTCTTTGGCTCCCTTGTTGCTGATCCGATTTTCTGCCAAGCTACCCAGAAAAAGAAAATTCAGATGTTTTTCAGGGGGAAAAGGGGCTCTCACAGCCTCTGGCATGTCCTGGGATGCAGCTGGGTTGGATCAGCAGGGGAGACCATGGGGAGTCTTTGATTTGTGGTACAAGCATGCAAAGTGGTGGATGCTCCTAGATCCGATCTCCTCGGGTGGACACCGGGCAGGGGACTGCAGAGACAGGGTGGAAGGGGATCTAGACTTCAAATTAATTTGTGCCATGAAAAGGAGCTCAGATCACAGCATGGAGGGCTCTACATGCCGCATGGGGGAGGTGGGGAAAGCAAGGACCCATCTGTGTGGGGCCAGGCATCTCCCTGTGTGGGGCTGGGAGCCAGTCCCCTCCCTACATCAAACGCTCCGTGCAGAGACACGGGTGTCCAGCAAACCACCATGACATCAGGAAGCAGCTTGTTGGGATAACCCATGGATTTCTACCCCAATATTTAGGAACAGCAAGGAAGCAGCAGCCCCAGGAAGGATGGGCAAGACAGATGGCAACTGCAGGAACACAAGGTCACCATGCTTGGGTACAGGAGCTCGTGAGGGGCTGACCTTAGCATGGGCACTTGGAGGACCCTCACCCTGGTTCCCAAGATGCTGAGGTGCCTCCAGCTCTGCTCTGCATCCCCAGGAACAGCCTTTCTGCCCCAGGCCAGGTCCTACCTGAGCTTTTGGATCTGGCAGTCCTTCCCACTCAGCACGCTGGCCAGCAGCTCCATCACGTTGTCCTTAAACTGATTATTGTCCAGCCTGAAAATTATACAAGGCAAGAGCGAAAGCAAGTGTTTTGGAGAACAGGGGGTGGAGAAAGGACAACTGAGGACTGGACAGGCACACAGCCCTCCCCTGACATCTGCCCCTCCCAAGTGGTAAAGCTCAAGTGCAGAAGCAAAGCTGACCCAGTGCCATCCCAGGGCAGCTCTCTGCGGATGGACAATGTTGGTGGGCTCATCGACACTTGAGCCACATTCCTGTGTCCCTTCTTGCTTCTCCCAGTGCAGCCCCACCAGGACTCACCTGAGGTTGTGGCAGAAAAGGAGCTGGGAGAGCAAGCTCTTACAGATGTCGTAGGTGAGGCAGTTGGAGAGGTTCGTCTCCTCCACACAGATGTCAGAGACCTGCAGGAGATAAGCCAGGGCAGAGCAGTTCATGGGGGTGAGCATCCCAGCCAAGCTCTCGTTCTTCATCGCTTCTTCCACTGTCTTAGCGACCTCCATGTGCTGAATTTCATACAGGCAGTGCATCGTGTTCACTGCCCGGGAGGAGATGACATAGTTGGTGTTCAGGCAGCCCTGAAGGAAGCTGATCGCTTGATTCCTGAAGCTGTTGTGCTCGTCCTTCACCAGCAGCCACCCAGACAGCAGCTTGTTCACCTGTGGGGAAAGGAGCCCAGAGAGAAAACGCACAAAGATGTCCAGCTGTCCATCCTCTGCCTGCAGCGATCGCTGAACAGCGCTCTTGAAGTGGTTGATGAAACCCAGCTTGGGCCAGGACATCCCACTCTCGGTGAAGAGGTCGAATATCGCCCGCTTCGCAGCCGTGTAGTAATACACAGCCGCCAGGAACTCCTGGATGGTTAAGTGGGAGAAGTAGTATGCTGTGAAGGACTGCCTCTCCTCTTTGAGTAGGAGTCTAGTGCACAAGCTGCTCTGCAGCAAGGAGGGGTCAATGCCATACACCTTCATATCCTGCTCGTAGAACACGTATTTCCTTCTGAGCAGCCCGTAGAAGGCCAGTCTGCCCAGGCTGCCCAGGATCTTCTTGCTGTTGTTCACCACTTGCTCGATCCTGAGTGCTTCTCTCGGCTTTTCCGGCCAGTCACTGCTCAGAGCCATCTTAAAATAGTAGGAGTAGATTTCTGAGAGGGTCCTAGGGACAGTGGTCATGTCCTGGGACTGGTCAGCACTGGTTTTTAGGTAGTAACCGATGGAGGAGCCAGAAATCCAGCAGAAGCCAGGAACGGTGCACATGACGTGTAACGACCTGTTGGCCCTGATGTGATGCAGGACTTGGCTGGAGAGGTCTCTGTTGTCAAGGAACATCTGGTCCAAGAAGTCCTTCATCTCCACGGCTCCGAAGCCCCGTATTTCCGTCATCCGGTCAACCAGCCCACCGGGGATCTGGCCAGCTGCCGTTGGCCGCGATGTGACCCAGACAGACGCCTCCTGCAGCAGGTTGCCACGTATGATGTTGGTGATCAGGATGTCCACTTGGATCTCCTTTTTGGGATCGGTGCACACCACTGTGTTGGAGAAGTCCAAGGGAGTCTTGAATTCATCCAACCCATCCAGGATCAGCAGGGTCCTGGCGGCTCCCGCTGAGATGCAGGTGGGCTCGGTGATGTGAGGGAACGCTGAGCGGATGAGCCTCTCAGCAGAGAGCTTCTCGTAGGTGTTGAGCTCCCGAAAGGTGAGGGGCAGCACGAAGATGATGTCCCTGTTGATCTCCCCCTTTACCCAGCTATAGACAAAGAGCTTCACCAGTGTGCTTTTGCCAATCCCCGCCACTCCAATGGTGACAGAGATCCGAGGTGGGATGCTGACCTTGGACAGAGGCAGGAAGAGCTTCTCCAGGGGGATGCTCTTGGACACATTTCGTAGGCCTTTGGTGGCTTCAATCTGCAGGATGTCATGCTCCTTCTGCTGGATATCAGACAAGCCTTCCACCATCAACAGGTTTGTGAGTCGCTGGAGGGGACCTGTCTCCAAACCATTCCCGTAGTAGCTTTGGAGGCTCTCCAGGTGCTTCTGCACCATAGGTTCTGCACAGAGAGAGATGAAACACTGAAGTGAGGAGGATTATTGTAACCACAGATGCAAATGAGAGGCATTGCCATGCCTGTGCAGGGGGGAAATCGCACTGAGCCCATATGTTGGGGCAGGAAGGTATGTGCTAGTGTCCTGAGGGCACCCATAAGCGTAAACAGCCTTGATCAGCCTCACCCATCGATCCAGGAGCCCATATGAGCTCAGCCCAGGGTCTTCAGTCCCCACGTGAGCTATGCTGTAGGAGCACTTGTCTACACTGCCATTGCATTTGTGCCTGCTATGGACCTTGTTAACCTGCATTTGCCTGGTAACCACAAGACTGTGTCCAACTCTGCTCTCCCTTGCTACTCCTGATCACTGGACTGACTTTCCAGTTTGGGCTCCAGCCCTGCCTCATTGCCATGGACTTGTCTGATGAGTTGAACTCTTGGCTGAACCTGGACCTGTCCTGCTCACTGGGCTCAGACACTCTAGTACAGCATATTTAAACCTTCTGGCAAAGGCTGGACTAGCAGCAGGTGGTGTTGTGAGAGGTCCAGAGCAGACACCAACTGACCAAGGTTGGAGCCATCCAATCAGGAGGGAAACCAAGGAAACCTCTCCTGACAAGAAGGCTTCAAGGAGAGCCTGAAGTTGGGGCAGCCAGCAACAGAGGGGGTCAGGGATGCCCATCCATCCTCCTCCTCCTCCTGCTCCCCTGCTCCCAGCACAGCTGCTGGGAGTGACTGGTGTGATATGGACATTGAAGGCATGAAACGCTCCTGCAGCTGCCCAGAGAGATGTGCTGAGAGCAGCAAGGGGCCTGAAGGAAGGTCCCTCACACCTGCCACACAGCCCTTGTCACCCCCTGACTGTGTCCTTCCCCAGTGGAGACCCAGGAGATGGCACCATCCCTTCCATGGACACTGTGTTTGGAGCTGCCAACGCTGCCCAGCTCTGAGAACATCTTGGGACGCTTCAGCAAGCGCCCACATCCAGGACGTGCGCAGACGCCCCGCGCTGGGTCCAAAGCGGACTGCCTACCATAGACAGTGATGTGGAGGTAGAGCTGGGAATTGGTGGTCTCGATGAAGGTCCGCAGGGACTGGGAGGCGTAGGTGCCCTTGCCAGCCAGGACGTCCACCACCGCCCTCACCTGCTCGGGCAGGGAACTCGCCTCCTGCGCCCGGCTGGCCTCCTCTGCCGTGAGCAGGTCCCGCCCGCGCAGGTAGCAGATCATCTCCTCCAGGAACTGTGGCGGGACAGACCTCACCAGCTGCTTGCGGTAGCGGTTGATCCAGGCCTCTGCGGGAGAGGAGAGCGGGAGAAGTGGGTCTTAAGCATGCCCTGGGCACGTTGCTGAGGGGTGATGGGGAAAGGCGGCAGCAGCGCAACCTGTCTGACTCTGAAGGTAGAGGAGGGCTACAGAGAAGATAAAGGGCCTGGAGCATCTCCCCTGGGAGGAAAGGCTGGGTGAGCTGGGGCTGTTCAGCCTGGAGAGAAGAAGACTCAGGGGGACCTTATGAATGTTGATCAATATCTGCAGGATGGGCTGCAGGGGGAATGGCCAGCCCCTTTTCAGTGTCTGTGGGGACAGGACAAGGGGCAATGGCTGCAAGTTGGAGCCCAGGAAGTTCCCCAGCACCATGGGGAAGAACTTTTCCCCAGGGAGGGTGAGGGAGCCCTGGGACAGGCTGCCCAGGGGGTGTGGAGTCTCCATCTCTGGAGAGATTCCAGCCCCGTCTGGACGCCGACCTGTGCAGTATGAGCTGGGGAGCTGCTTTGGCAGGGGGTTGCACCCCAGGAGCTCTCCAGGTCCTTTCCAACCCCTGTGATTCTATGATTCTGTGATTCTATGATTCTGTGATTCTATGGTTCTATGAAATGAGAGCCCTCCAGAGTGACCTGCCAAAAATCCCCCTTGAGATGAGGTCATCACAAAGTCATGGCAGGCTTTTTGTTAGGAACTGCTCGATCAAGGCAGGGACTATCAGCATTGGAGTCAAAGCAACTGAAGAATGCAATCATGAAGTGATGTTTCTTCCTGGAAACCAAGCCCATGCAGAGATAAAAGTCTGAGTGAGATGACTTATCTCCGCAGACATCTGTTTCCCCTTTGCCAGCCCAGCACTCCCAAACTCCTCGACCAGGAACCACCGTCAACCCTTTTGCCATTGAGCCCACCTTGACCCATGTTTTGAACCTGATACTCCCCCGACATGACAGATCTCCAGCTGCCCAGCCACCACTCACCTTCCATCAGAGGCTTCCCGTGACATGGGCAACGCTGGGGCGAGGAGCTCTGCGTTGGCTGCAGCACAGCCGTCCCATGGACCACCCCGCATCCCCCTGGATGCCTCACGGCATCAGTTGAGGCTCCTCAGCCTTTATCCACATTCCTGGTGGAAGAAGAGGAGAAGCATCAGGAGTGCCATGGAAAGGAGCCCACCTTGAGCTAACGTGGTGCTGACCATGGTTGACCCAAGGGTCCATTCATCAGCTTTTGGCTAAGACCAGAGTCCCCAGTGCTGGGAACCTGGCAGGGGCAGAACCAGGACCATCACACTGTAACATCTTCACCCAGACCTCCTGTGCCACAAACCTGGTGCCTTCACCACCACCACTGTGCCTGAGCCTTCCTCAGGCAGCATGACTGCATCAATTGCCCTGACGATGCCCCCCGTGCCATCTGTGGACCACCCAGCAAGTGCCCCAGGGCCACCACTGTGAACTGCTCATGTGTTTTCCTTCTCTGCATTGTAAAGGAAGTCATGGGGCAGCAGGCAGACTGACAAAGGACCTGTTTTGGTTTCAAGCCCACTTCTCTGCCACTCAGGGCTTGCTGAGTGTGGCCAGTACCACATCCTGTCACAGAGTTCTGTAGATGCTCCACTTTCAGCAGCAGTGGTGCACATCTACCCACTCCCTCCCCTTCGGCAGCTGCCAAACCACACTGAGGGTTCAGTGTTTTATGTGTATTTGCTCACTGAGACCAGTTGTTTTTTTGAGCAGACACAGAGAGGAAAACACCTCCACACCTGAGAACGCTCCCAGCTTCACCTCTGTTAGCAGATGGCACCATGCTATGGCCTCTCTACCAGCCCCAAGGGCATCTCCAGGGCCTGGCCATGTCCAGGTGGGACCTTCTCAGCCCCAGGGACTGTCTGATCATGGCATCGATGTGGACACAGTGTCCCAGTGCCCTAGCCCATGTCCTGGCATGGCATCCTTTCCTCACCTCTACCTGGCCTACAGGATGCTCTAGATCCATGCAGCCCCATGCATGCTGGTCAGAGGCACTGCCAGGACGTGCCTGCCCACAGGCAGCCTTGCCCAAACCCATTCCTCAGTAGGATGTAGGTATCATGGGGACTTCAGCACAGTCTCACCAACACACAACACTTGCTTTCTTTGGTCCAGGGAGAAAGCACAAATGGAGCCTGACCAGAAAAACTTGGTTGAGTTTCTGGTCCGTGTTTAGGTCCACAGCACAAGGTTAAGGTGCTTGCAACATCTCCTTTACAGAGCTTTCTCATGCTGAGGTTTATGTCTCCCACCAGGCAACACGAGGGCTCAGCCACCAGCAGCAGCCCAGCCCTGCAGATGAGCTGCAGGAGGGAGCGCCAGGCACAGCATCTCCAGGAGCTGAGCCCCTCCCAGGCTGGGTTTCTCATCAGGACCCCTCACAGCCCATCCCATGGAGCAGGGTCAGTGTCCGAGCGGCGCTGGGCAACCAAGCACCGTCCCACCCCCACCTGCACACATGGTTTCACATGTGGCTTGGACAAGCCTCTTTAAGGGTGGGGGTTGCTGTTGTAGCTGGGTCTGCACTCACAACCTTCCCTGCCAGGGGAGAAACCCAAATCCTTCTGCTCTTCCTCGGCTGCCTGACTCTGACCCCTGGCTTCGGAGCTGCAGCGGGCTGTGCTCCTCCTGATGGTGATGGTGATCCCACAGCAAAGCCCCTTTCTCCATGCAGGGAGCAGCAGGGCTACAGCAGCAGCACACCCTGTTCTTCACCCCCCAGGCAGTGGCTTGGTCAATTAAGATACCATAAATTAAAGAAACTCAGTGAGCAATTCACAGTGCAACGTTCAGCCTTTGATGTCTCCTTGTCTCTAACTAGCCTGGAAGGTTCAATTAAGTCTTTGCAGGCAGCAGTCCCTCATCTTTGCCATGCAACCAAGACCACAGGCAAGATGCAAGAGGGGTTTACTGCGTACAACACAGTTCCCACAGCCCTTCCTCTGAAAGGCAGCTGGTGAGAAAAAGCCCTTTGATGGGGGGGAGCCTGCTCTGACACCAGAGCCTGTTTGATGGGGTCCTCTGATGCTTCTTCAAACTCTGATCCTGCTGCTGGAAGCCGTGCTGGGATGTGTGCTCAGAGAAGCAGCCCTGGTTTGTGCCTGCCCTGCCTGCATCCCCAGGAGTGCTGGGATAAGGAGCTGGAGGGCAGGAGGGAGCCCAGCTCCACTGATGGATGGTGGCTGCAAACCCTGGGAGGGACACAGGGATGTTTGGAGTGTTGGCAGCATCTTGGCATTGATGCTTGTTTTGCTTAGTACGGTTCAAGAACCCAGCCTAGGGGAAACTCCTCTCTCCTGAGGATGTTCTGCCAATGCTAATATGGTCTTCTAGCAGCTTCAATCCCACATCCCACCATCCCACCACACCTGCTAGCAAATGGTCCATACCCAAAACCCACCAGTGCCACAAGGACTGTGCTGGAAGGCCCCTCACCACATACAGAGACAACCCCACGCCAAACAGCCGCTGTGTGTTTCACTGTGTGTTCCCTGTTCCAAGACCCAAATGGCCTGGCATGAACACCAGAAAACATGGACACAGAGGTAGCAGCTTCTGCTCATCTCTGGCTCTAACTATGTGCATGCTTTTCTGCTCCTGAAAGTCCAACATGGACCAAAAGCAGGTTGCCAGGAGATCCGAGATGGAGAGGCAGTCCTGAGGCAGTCACAGCACGAAGCTGGCTGGAGACAACAGATACTTACTGCCTCTATGCTCTACCCAGCCTCTCTAAAGCTTGATCCTGAAAGTGGCTTTGGTCTCCACAGGTCAGCAACCCCCCCTCCCAGACAGAGCCATGGCTCTGTGCTTTGGGAATCTGCTGAGGACTCAGGACCATCCCATGATGTCCTCAGCCATCACAGCAGCCACCAGCAGCACCAGAGTGATGTCAGGCTTCAGCACTCAGCAGTCAGAAACCTGTGGTCATCCCCCCCATGAGGACTCGTGGGCAGGTTCACTGGCAGCTCCAGGGAACCTCAGGCAGTTCTTTCCACCCAGCAGATCCTCCAGGACCCAACCTGCCATGATGGGCTGGAGACAGGGTTATGCCTGGTCTAGGTAGGCATGAAGTGCTGAGCAAGAGCTCCTGGGTGGCTGCAGGGACCCACGTATGGAAAAGATGCAGAACCAGGCTGATCTGCAGTGTTTGGATATGTTTGAAGCTTTTTAAGCAATATCTGCATGGTTAACCAGGTACCCAGAGCAGCAGAGAGATGCCCTCTCCAGCACTGCTCCATGTCCTCAAACCCTCAGCCCAGACCTTGTCTCCTCCACACCCATCACTGTGGGGTTTGCAGCGCAGCCCTGCAGTGAGGGGCAATGCATTTGGGTGCAGCTCGAGCCTGAGCAGCACAGCACCCATCTCAGCACCCGTCTCCCTCCCCCAGACATGGGAACAGAGAGAAACCAGCCCCACAAGACCTTCCCACCACTTCCTGGCTCACTGGGTTTCCTCCAGCTCCTTTACCAACACAACTTCGGAGCGAGGGTTTATTTCTCCTGTCATACATCCACCCTGAGCCGCTCCCATCACCCAAAAACATCTGCCAAGCCAAGGGCCCCGCTGTTCCCCTTCTGCCGAGCAGATCCTGAAGCCAGGATGGAGGCTGCCACCTTTTGGCAGAACCAGAAAGGCTTCACGTTATTAATTGATGTTAATTAAGCAAAGGTACAGGATATCTTCTGCATTACACCCAATTATGACCTGAGCAGGTTGGCAGGTAATTCACTTTAGCTCTACACACCATTTTCAGTTCCACTCTGGCTGATTTTGGACCAGATTTAGCACCAGTGAAGTTTCCTGCAGACACAGAGTGACGCCCTGTGCCTGAACTCACCCCTACACACTTGGCTCTGGGGTTTGGGTTTTCCCAAAACCGCCCCTCCACCCGAAGTAAGTGGGTCCAGAAGCAGCAGGAGTTAAATAGCGAGTTGTGGAGGCAAGGAGCCCTGAAGGACCACCAGCCAGGGGCAGATGCTGGTGGTCCTAATGCCAAATCTCACCAAGAAAAAGTAAAATCAACCCACAGGTAACTCCACCCAGCTCAAAACAGCTTATTGCAGCGAGGAGATCTTTCTCTCAGGGTACTGCTGCTCCTCACCAGCTGCCCAATGAAGGCTGATGCAGTCACTGAGCCGATGGTGGCTCTGGGGTGCTTTACCATGGAGGTGCACAGAGCTGGTGGAAAAGCAGATCCTCTCCCCCCAGACTGAATCTGCCCCTTTCACCTGCCAGATCTCATCAGGGCAGCAAGCTGCTGCCAGCCTGCCTCCATCACTGACACCAGCCACATCAGCAAGCCTCGTCAGGGACACCAACAGCTGCGGTACCCCAGCACCCCCCTGGGGTTTGATGCTCGGGGGCAGCCCTGGTTTCTGGGGTTAAGGAGCACCATGAAAAGCATCCATGAGGTCTCAAGCTGGAGACTTCTGTGCAAAGCAGAAATCCTTGGTGCCAAGCTCTGCCCTGGCTGCCCTGATCAACACACAGCCCAACCCTTCCACACAGCAGCCCAACGCCAGGCGCTGGTGGTGCCTCAGTGGGCGACAGCACCCAGCTCCTCCTGTCCCCAGCAGCCCCATACCTGTGGGATGCATAGAGCCCCTAATGACCTTAGAGCACATAAACAGCAGAAGGATTAAGCATAATGCACCAGCACAGTGCACACGGGCACAGAACCATACATCCATGCTGAGCATCCATCCATCCATCCATCCATCCATCCATCCATCCATCCATCCATCCATCCATCCATCCCTCCATCCCTCCATCCCTCCATCCCTCCATCCATCCATCCATCTCCTCAACCTGCTCCCTGGGCCTCTGGCCCCCACACAGTGTTGGGCTGGGGGCAGGGGGGTGAGGTTGGGCCTGCAGTGAAGGTGGCTGAAGGAGCTACCAGCTGCAGCTTTGGAGACCTCAGCACTGCTGTTCCCTCCAGGTGAACCCCAGGAAGATGTACTGAGCCCAATCCCCAAACAGGGCAGGGGGACAGGCAGCTCTGGGTGTGAAGGTCCATCAGTCTTGGACTGCCAACCAACCCAGGACCCTGCCTCACTCTTTGGTGCAATTTTGCACTGCACCAGGGGTATGTTGCTAACCTCAGCCTTTTCTATCCTCCTGGGGATCGTTTTCTGATGGTTTTAAGTGGCATGGGTCCAGTACGTGCCCTTAACATGGAGGCCAGAGCCGACGCCACGCATGGCGGAGAGGCTGTGCAGGCAGTGCGGCCCGGCTGCAGCTGCCTCTGGGCCTGGGCAAATGGCTGCAGGCAAGGGGACAGAATCTGTGCTAAGTGCCAGGGTCACATCCCTCGAGGCTCAGCACCGTGCCTGCCAGCACCAGCACCATGCCGTGCCATGCAGGCTCTGCTGGGTGCGGCTGGCAGCTGGTGACGTCTCACCCATCCCAAGGACCTCTGCCCAACAGGTCCTGCCACGTGTCGGCCCAGCGACTCCACCACACGTGGCGAGAGGCCTGCCACAGCTCATCCCCATGCGGGAGGGACGCTGCCTCCCCTTCTCCCCATAGCCCTCCAAAGAAAAACCACCACCACCCCCCCCAAACCTTACCTTGGCCTCGTGCCGCCTTCCCCAGGTCTGTGTGGGAGCAGGAGAGCAGAGAGGGCATCCCCATCGCAGTTGGAGGATGCAGCCCCTCCATGCCCCCTGCTCAGCCCTTTATCCCCAGAGCTTTCCCTCCTCCTTGCCTGGATGCTCAGGTTCAAGGCAGAGAAAGAAAGCCACCCCAGGTGGTGGCTGCTGACTCCAGGGGGAAACGCAGAGCTGATGGGACCCAGCAGCCAGGGAGATGCTCCAGACAGCAAGCAGTGAAGTGGGACCCCCCCTTCCCCAGCCACCCACTGACACCGTTTCCAGCCCGGTGGCTTTTTGTCTCTTTACAGTTTCTTGCTCACCTCTTCCTGCGCCGTAGGTCTCAATCTTCCTTCCTGTCAGCGCAGAGCTGCAGCCTATGCAAATCGATGTTGGTTATCTGTTGAACCCCAGCAGCACGTGGTAACCGCCCATAGCCTGTATGACACCCCCACACCCCCCCCCCGACAGCGGAGGCACGGGGTCCGTCCCTGCAGGATGCTCAGTGCACAGCCACGGCTGCTTTCTCCCAAGAGACCCACCAAACCAGGCTGCCCAACACCCAAATCACACCCGATCCTTCCAGAGTAAACCCCCACCCTCGCCCCAGCCCAGGAGAGTGGAGGGGTTTTTGCTCCATAAGCCCCTCGCTGGCCAGGGACGCCGAGGAGAGCCCATGGAGAGCCCATGGAGAGCCCATGGAAGGGGCCGGTGTCATCGCAGCGCAGCGACATTTCCACGACTCAGTTAAGTTGTAGCTTGCAAGAGCAGAATCAAGGGGCAGGGACAAACTCCCCCTCCCCCCCAGCCGGTTTTGCCCCAGTGCTGGGTGTTTCCTTGCGTTAGGAGCTGATCTCTAAAGAGCTGGATCTCCCGGCGCCAAGAAACGCCGCGTCCACACCCGAGGAGCCCGAGCGGCACCAGCAGGAGCCCCCTCCCCAGCAGCGCTCAGGCAAGTGGTGCTGACCATCGGTTTCCATGCTTAAAAACCCCTGCTGAACCTTAGTTTGTAATTTCTGTAACAAGTTTTGGTGGCATTTAAGTAAATCCTGTAAGTTCTGAGATGGCAGGCAGGGATGTCCCCTGTGGGCACCTGGGCAGGGTGGCACAGCAGCATTTGCACCCAAGGCAAATAATTCTGTGCTCCTTGAGGCCCAGGGCAGAGCCACAGAGCTCGGGGAAAGCTGGGGGGGACCGTGTCTCACCCAAATAACAGGATGATCGCCACAGTGGGGTTTGCTGCCTGCTTTATGCTCAGCGGTGTGGGGTTTTGGGGGGATAAAAGCTCCTGCTGCTGGGTTGGTTTGGGAAAGGTCGGAGGAAGCAGAAGTCAGCAATGGAAACGGGTTCAGAGGAGCCACAAGGATGATTAGAGGGCTGGAGCACCTGCCTTACAAGGGGAGGTTGAGGGAGCTGGGCTGGGTCAGCCTGGAGAAGAGAAGGCTGTGGGGGGACCTCATTGCAGCCTGCCAGTGCCTGAAGGGAGCAGAGACACAGGAGGGAATCAGCTTGTTCAAGGGCAGAGACTGGCAGGACAAGGGGGATGGAGTGAAGCTGGAGGAGGGAAGGGTTAGATTGGATCTTAGGGGGAAGTTCTGTGCAGAGAGAATGGTGAGGTCCTGGACCAGGCTGCCCAGAGAGGGGGTGGGTGCCCTGTGTCTGGGGGTGTTCAAGGCCAGGTTGGATGGGGCCCTGGGCAACCTTGTGTAGCTCCAGGCCTGAGGTTGGTGTCCCTGCCTGTGGCAGGGGGTTGGAGCTCTGTGACCCTTGGGGTCCCTTCCAACCCAGGCCATGCTATGATTTTATGATTCTATGAAACAGATGAAAACAGTCTAACAGGTAGCTCTAATGAAGCACATCTTTCTCTCCAACCAGTCCAGCTGAGCAGTGGCTGATGTCCGAGACACCAGGTGGAGATGCTGGTGGCTGAAGGAGCTCCCACTGTGGAGATGACAGTGGTACGGGATGAGGCGGGCCCAGAGCCCAATCCACTGTGTATGGTGACCTGTGTTTGGGGAGGAGAGATGTGGGCAAGCAGGAGTTTGGACCTCCAGCCACTGCTCAGGGATGCGCATCTCCCGGGGCTTGCTCTCTGCTGGTCCTACTCCAGCTGCCCCTGGCACGGGGTTCAAACGGGGTTCCTCTCTGGAGCAAGGGGTCTGTGGGTAATTCCCTGCCGCTGGTTTCAGAAGAGATGGAGCTGGGAAGTCCCTGCAGCCCGCAGCTTCCTGGTGAGGGATCTTTAGGGATCAGAAATGACTGTGCCGCAGCCCCGGCCGTACCTCCTGCTTCACAGTCATTCGTTTATGCTAATAAAGCATCTGAATTAGTCATTTGCAAACATATATAACATGTCCCACATACACTTCCCAGCCTGTGTACTTGATTCAACCCCAAATTTCCCAACACATTCAGCCAGCTCAGCCTATCGAGCTCCTGGCGGGATGGGTTTGGGTTGGACCCATCCCTTGGTGAGCACAGTCTCGAACCGGCCCGGCGCAGCCCGGGGGTGACGGAGGTCTCAAGGGTGCTCAGAAAAGCCCCAGAGAGGACTCTGTTTATTTTGACTCGCTCGGGTTGCTCGGCAAAGGGGTGACCAGGGACCGTTCCCCGAGCTCCGCCCAACGCAGGCAGCATTCACCTGGGGATAACGAACCGGCCCGTCTCCGGGGGAGCAGGGGGATGCTCCATGGGCACAGACGGGTCCCACCCCAAGGAACGCGCCTTACCGGAGGACCGGCTGTCGCAGCGCGGGGGCCTACGAGCCTCGGGATGTCCGCGGGCCGTCGGGGCGGCAGGGATACGACCCCCGGGAGGGTGCGCGGCTGATTGCAGGCGGGCAGCGACTGAGGACGGAGCGGGCGGGGCGGGGCGGGGGGCGGGGCCGGGGCGGGGCGGACAGCTGAGGCCGGGACACAACCGAGCGGGCTCAGGGAGAGCTGAGCAGAACCGACCGAAGCCCAACGGAGCCGGACCGAGCCGAGCCGAGCCGAGCCGAGCCGAGCCGAGCCGAGCCGAGCCGAGCCGAGCCGAGCCGAGCCGAGCCAAGCCAAGCCCAGCCCAGCCCAGCCCAGGTGAGGCGGTGATGCGGTGAGGATGCCCGCGCCGCCGCCCGCTCCTCTGAGGAGAGGCGGCTCCGCGCTGCCCTGGGCCCCCGCGCTGCCCTGGGCCCCCGCCGTGCCCCATCCGGGCCGGGCCGGGGGCTGAACCGCCCGTGTGGCGACCTCTCTGTGTCTCGTCCAGGCAGAGCTCCGGCACCGTCCGCATCGCCTCATGGCCGGGAAGAAACTGATCGTGGTGTTCGGGGCAACCGGTGAGTGCGCGGGGAAAGGCCCGGCCCCTGCCTGGGGGGCAGAGCCCCCATGCACCGGGCGGGGGCCGGGGGCGCCGGGGGGGCGAGGCCCGTGTCGGGCCGGGTAGCCCCTGCCTGGCCGGAGCGGGGCTGCTCCGTCTCACCGCCCTGCGAGAGCGGGGCCCGGGAAGGTGGGTCTCTGAGCGGGGCTGTGCCCACAGGGGCCCAGGGGGGCTGCGTGGCCCGGGCGCTGCTGGATGACGGGACCTTCCAGGTCCGGGCGGTGACACGGAGCCCCTCGAAGAAGGAGGCCGGGGAGCTGCAGCGGAGGGGAGCCGAGGTGGTGAAGGCGGATCAGGACGACGAGGCATCGCTGGAGCTGGCCTTGGCGGGTGCTTACGGAGCCTTCATCGTAACCAACTTCTGGGAGCACTGCAGCAAGGAGAAGGAGATCGCACAGGTACGGGCGCTTACTTTAGCTGGGACCCCATGGAGAACAGCCTGGGCTGGACGGGCGGAGGGACAGCCGGATGGCACTGGGGTCCTGGGACACTCAGCGTGGCCTTGCCAGCCCTGACAGCTCAAGTGGCCAGTCCGGAGAAGTCCCAGGGCCTCACAAACAAACCAGATTCCAGTTCTTGCAAAGCCAGAACTTACTCCCCGTTCCCTTGCTGTTGCGTGGCTCCAGAATCTGGTGCCAGGAGGCTTGGTGTGACAGAGAGCACTGCCCAGGACCCAGGAATCCTGGGCCTTTCTCAAGGGTGGTGTTCGCCCCAGGACAAGTTTGCCAAGGTGGCGTGATTGTTACACCCAGATGGCAGCGAACAAAAGATAAGGTGTGTTTGGGCAGGTACTTTGGCCCAGCAGATCTTTAGGGCTGGTGCTTGTGTGCTTGGTGGAGGAGCTAGTGCCAAAGCTGCAGAGTGCATGGCCTTCCTAATGTGGGATGGTGTAAGCAGAGGACACAGCTCCACCTGGGCAGCTCTCAGGGCTCACTGGGCCGTCTCAGCCCTGGTTTCAGCCAAGGGCTTGGGCTGCCAGATGCTGAGGAGCCTGTTCAGACAGTGTGTTAGGGATCCTGTCCTGACCAGTGCGAGGAAGGGTGCGTGGGGGGTGATGAGAGGCCCAGCATGTCCCATACCCCCTTTTTATGGCTGGCTTCACCCAGGGAAAGCGGCTTGCTGATCTGTCAAAGCGCCTTGGTCTGCGCCACGTTGTGTACAGTGGCCTGGAGAACGTGAAGCAGCTGACGGGGGGCCAGCTGGAGGTGCTGCACTTCGATGGCAAAGGTGTGGTGGAGGAGTACTTCCAGAGAGCTGGCGTTCCCACCACCACCATCCGACTCCCGTTCTACTTTGAGAACTTCCTCTCCATCTTCAAGCCGCAGAAGGCCTCCCAGGGAGATGCCCTTGTCCTGGGTAAGACTGGACCTCTTGCTCTCCAGGGCACTGTCTGTAGCCTCATCTGCTGTGCAGAGGCTCACTGCAGGGCGCTGGAAGCACCAGCACTGCAGACTGATGGGGAAAAGAGGGCTGTGCCAGCTTCGCCTCAGCAAGTTGCCACTGCATTATGATCCTTCAAGCCTGTTTTGTGGCCTGCAAGAAATATGTGAGATCCTGGTCTTGTTTCTGGTGCTGAGTCCCTGCAACTGGGGTGTTGGGGGTCAGAGGTGGGGCTGCAGGTCAAGGCGAGTCACAGTGCTGCTCTGACCGATCAGTCTCTTGGCTCAGCCCTGCAGGTGCTCTCTTGGCTTGTCACGCTGGTGGGTACTCCAGGCTCTTCCTCATCTTGTGTCCAGAGGCTGGGTAACTCCAGCTGTACCTCCTCAGAGCTGGGCTCGCTCAGGTGGGGCTGTGCTCTGACTGGGATCAATCTCTCCGAACAGCGCTGCCCATGGGGGATACCCCCATGGATGGGATGGCAGTGGAGGACATTGGGCCTGTTGTGCTTTGCCTGCTGAAGTCCCCAGAGGTGTACATAGGGCAAGTGATCGGGCTCAGCACCGGGAAGCTCACTGAGGCAGAGTACGCCGCTGTCCTCTCGCAACAGACGGGCAAGACTGTGGAAGCCAGCAAGGTAGGAAGTGTTCTTTGGTGAATGTCACGCTCTTGAGGCGGGGGGAAGGAGGGTCAGGGCCCTGCAGCCTGCCTTGAGGTGGGAGGGGCAGTGGGGGGGATGATCCTTGCCCCTTTCCAAGAGCTAGAGGTATCTCAGGTCCATGCCCAGGCCCCGTACAGGGGCTGAGCACAGACCATGGTGGCAATACGAGTGCTGTCCTGCCCCAGCGGTGAGCGCAGGAGCTCCCAAGGAGAAGGGCCCTTCTAAGCTCAGAGTACAGGTTCTGCACAACCTGGCACTGGTGTCCAAGGTGAGTCCTGCTGCCCCTGCCTGCAGCCAGAGCGCACGTTGGTACCAAACTGCCTTGTTGGTGTTGTCACTGGGACAACTCTGGCTCACAGGGTGTTCCTGAGGCAGGTGTGTGCCTGTCTCTGAGCAATGCCGGGAGCCAGGCGGCTTCAGAAGAGCCAGGGGCTGGGCAGTCACTAGTGGGGCTGGGCACCTACAGAACAGGTCTTTGCTCGTGGCACTCCCTTCAACAGGTCTTCCCTGGGGCCTTGCTGTGTCATGCTCCCAGCTCCTGCCCTCTCATGCCCGTGACTTCTCTGTTTGCACTGGGCTGTGCTGCTCCCCTCGGCAGGCGGTATGGTGAATAAGGGGGTGTGGTGGCTCTCTGCTTGGAGGACAAAGCACGTTTTGGCAGAAACACAGCACCTCTGAGGCGCTCTGCAGCTTCTGCTCTCCCAGGGATAAGTGAGCAGCGCTCGTCTTCCCAGGGCACAGTGCGGAAGGACAGTGATCCAACCTTAGGTGCAGGCAGGGAGGGTTGGTACTAGGGCCTGCTCAGGCTCTCCAGTGCTCTCCTGTAACCCCCAAGCTCGTGTTTCTTGACCCCCCTCAGCCACGGCTCATACTCTGGGCAGGGAAGGGCTCCCTCGTAGCTGCTCCAGGTCTTGGCTGTGAGGTGAAGTGGGTTGTGTGCCAGAGCCAGGTGCTGTCCCCAAGTTGGTTGGGCTGTTCCTTGCCAGCAGAGCTGTGGGGTGCTGTGGTGGCTGTGGCTTTGGGCAATGGCTGGCTCTGGGCAGAGCCAGAGGAAGCTCCTGAGCATCCATGCAGCATAATTTCATCACCACCACACTCTCTTACACTGCACCTGGAGGAGAGGTGGACTGGGAGGCAGTCCTGGGTCAGCACTAACCAAGACACAGTGATCTGCTTCATCCTGCCACAAAGCCTTGCCCTCACGCTGCAGGGCTGCTGCTTCCTGTACATGAACCCCCACCGAAATGACTTGCAGGGCACCAGATCCCTCCTCCCCAGCCAAAAGAACACAGCAGGCCCCTCCACTTCCCTGCCCAGTGTAAGGCAAGAGCCCCAGCAGGCTCTGCCCTGTGACAACACTGGGGTTTAACCTCCCAGTTCTTGTTTGCAGATCTCACCAGAGGAGTATGAGAAACGTGGCTTCCCTGGGGCCAAGGAGATGGCTGCTATGTTCCGTTTCTATGCCTTGAAGCCAGACCGCAACGTGGACCTGACCATGAAACTCAACCCCAAGGCCCGCACCTTCCCTCAGTGGGTGGCAGACAATAAGGCTGCCTTCTGACCCTTCCCTCCCTCCTCTTCCTCCTGAGCTTCTGCGGCAGGAACTAGTCAAGGAGGTGAGCTGCACTGCACCACTCTGCCTTTCCACTAGCTCCCCGGGAAGAGGGCTCCTCTGCAACTTGGCTGGGACCAGTTCCAGTAGAACAAAAGGCTGAGCAGCTGCAGGCGGCTGGGGGAAGCGCTACCTTTGCACGATAGCTTCAGGGAGGTGTTTGTTTAGTGATTCTGGGTGTTTTCACGTTTGTAGGTGGTGGCAGCAACTCTTTCTTAGGATCGCCCTTTCCCAGGCAGCTCTGAGCTCACAGCACCACTCCTTGGACTGAACCTGTAGTAGCTCAGGGCAGTGCCTTCTCCGTAGGGGCTGGTGGCTGGCCCACAACCAGCGCTGGCACAGGCTCCTGAGCGAACAGAAAACCCAAGTTCAGGCCCCACAGGTCAGCCAGTGGGCAGAGCAGCATGCCTGGAGCCTGCAGGGACAGCGCAGTGACATCCTGCACTCTGTACCCTAACCCACTGCCCCTGCTCAGACAGCTCTCCCCTGCAGCCTGGCTGCAGGCTCCCAGAGCCCACACCTCAGTCGCTGCCCTTGCTCAGTAAAACCTTTCCAAGCCTGTCTAACCTTAGGATTTAAGGCTTAAAACACCTCCTTCCCCTGCCCCACCATCTGCTCAGAGAGCTCTGGTAGTCCTTGCTTGCACTTCAGCAACAGGCACCAGCAAGGTACTTGAGCCATCTCCCCCTCCTCTCCTTGTCAGAGTCCTTCCTTCTGTTCCTGGGGGAAAGGGGGTGGCAGGCAACGCTGGAAGAGTAGACAAGGCAGCAAGGCACAGCACGTGTTAAATATCTTTATGAAGTCACTCTTATTTACATGGATACAGAATCACTTTACAGTTTAATCAGGAGGCAGCACGTGCTTTATTTCAGCAAATTAAGAAGGGCAGGACTTCCATGTCTTTGTTGAACTGGTGGATTAGTATGTGGGCTGATGGTACCTGCACAGCGTAACTAACAACAGCAGGCTACGAGTAACCATGAAAATACTCACTGCGAGAGTGCAGCTCCACCTGGAAGGAGCGATCACTTCCCCTGTCTTCTCACACATGTAGGATATGCTATGGGTGTTGTGCTAATGTAATAAAAGACTTTGTCCCAAACTGGCAAAGGGCTCGATGGTAAAACTTGTACCTGTTCAGAGGCAACAGCATTTGTGTTTTATCTGTAGTGAATTTGGGGGGGAACCCGATGCGAAGTGCAGATTCCATGGCTGCTCTTCAGGCAGGAAATCAGCAGGACTAAGGAAGCCCCCAGCTGTGGAGGGAGCCAGGGGGCTGGGCAGCATGAGTCCCAGCCCCAGGGAGATGCCCCATGCAGGACAGCAAGGAGGGCTGTCATAAAGATGGGGCTAAAACTCACTGACCCACCAAGTCTCCTGGGAGGAGAGCAGCAGTGAGAGCTCACCGAGCACATCTAGCCTTCAGAAGGGCCTCTGAGCAAGCAGCAGCCACCTGGGGCTCTGTACAGCCAACTGCTCCGCTCTGTGCTGGGAAGGACAACTTCTATTTCATGTTTCCACTGGTCTGGATTCTAAATAATACTTCAACTTTTAATTTTTACTAAATTAGCTTCCAGCAGCAGCAGGGTCTGCAGAGCAGAGTGTCGCATCTCCGCAAAGCTGGCGTGTGCCTTCACCCCCATGTCCTGGGATGGTGGGTGGGTTTGGGATGGTGATGATCACCGGTGCCTCAGTGGTTCATAGTCTCTCCCAGCTGGGGTTTCTCATGGTGCTGCTGGTCCTTTGCTCTCCAGAGCCCGCTGCCAGGAAGAGTCATCCCCAACTCAAAGATGAGCTGCTGCAGCCGGCTCTTAGTTTCCAGTCGAACGCTTCCCTGCAGTCAAATCAAGAGAGAAACTGAATGTTTCCTGAGGAAACCAGCCTCACAGCAGGCCAGTGCCAGCGAGCAAGCAGTGCTGCTGCAGCTCAGGGTGCCAGAATGGCACTGCTTGCTCCCACACTGGGGGGCTGCTCTGCTTCCTGACAAAGACTGATACCTTCCTAGTGCCCTAAGCCCGAGGTGGGGGTGAGTTCAGGCTGAGAATACGGGCTCTGGAGGCTGCACAGGCCAGCCCATGCCTCCCAGCACACCTGGGCTTTGCAGTGGCAGCAGGAGCACCCAAGCCAAGGGGAACAGCCCCGGTGCTCTGATCGGGTACAGCCACCGAGTGGACAAGGGAACAGCTGCAGGGGAGGGCAGCAACTGCCCTGCAGACTTAACCCTGCATTTTTGCTGCAACAATGCAGTTTAGTCCCTGGCTCTTTGTTCCAGGTCACAGAATCATAGAATCCCACACTGGTCTGGGTTGGAAGGGACCCCAAGGATCACAGAGCTCCAACCCCCTGCCACAGGCAGGGACACCAACCTCAGGCCTGGAGCTATACAAGGTTGCCCAGGGCCCCATCCAACCTGGCCTTGAACACCCCCAGGGACGGGGCACCCACCCCCTCTCTGGGCAGCCTGTTCCAGCCCCTCACCCCTCTCTCTGCAAAGAACTTCCCCCTAATATCTAACTTAAACCTTCCTTCCTTTAGCTTCAATCCATCCCCCTTGTCCTGCCAGTCTCTGCCCTTTTTAAAAGTTGATTCCCCTCCTGTTTGTATGCTCCCTTCAGGGACTGGCAGGTCACAGAGGGGGCAAGCTAGGGCTTTACACACCGGTGGCTGGAAGGCCTGAGGCTAAGTGAGAAGCAAAGCTGTGTTTTTACTGCTTCTCCCTCCCAAGAAGTACAAATTCTGCTTAGGGTGGGGGAAAGATGACAATAGAACACAAGAGCCCTCCTACCTCAGATGGGGTGTCAGGAGCTAAACATTTTCTTAAGTTTGGAAAGGAATCCCTCCTTGTTCTCCTCAGCCTCAGGCCTATCCCCGCCTGCGCCGGCGCTACCCGTGGCCCTGCCACCTGGACACAAACAGCAAAGGGCTGCAGTCAGAGACATCTCTCACCAGCAGCCAGCCCTGATGAAGTGAGAGGGTTATTTTACACAGGGAACTGTCAAGTCAGCTGGTTTTACCAGCATCCTCACGCTCTGCCTGTCACACACAGTACAGACCACTTGCACAGGAGAGCCCAGACCCCAGAAGTGGCAGAAAAAGAGCATGAACCCAGGTTACACTGTTCCCTTCCCCTCTCCCCAGCCCTCCCAACTGGCAAGGAAACTCTTCTGTTGCACAATCAAGTCAGGGACCCCCACAGGCTTTGGAAACATGCATTTGGAAGTGAGAGTTTGCCACTAAAAACAAGTTGTCAACTTGACCATAGTCAGCCAGGACTTCAACAGGGGAAAAAACAACAACAAGAAGCTGTATTGGTGGTCCTTGGAACCATCTCTCATGGTTGTTGGGAGCCTCTAAAGCAAAGGAGTGCAAAAGCATTCCAGGGTCCTGCTTCAGGTGATTTCAAGCAATGCTCAGACAGTTACAAAGGAGAAAACAAACTCAGGCTACAGTGAAAAAAGCCACAAATACTTCAGAACCAGTGTCCAGATAAGGAATCTTACTGGCAGCAACGAGCATTATTTCCCTGTAATAAACAGGTCCTGAGAAGTTGTTTGTCCCTCCAGAAGCAGCTACCACAAGAACAAAAGGAGACCTCCTTGCTGATCTACTTTTTCTGCAGGAAAACCACCACCAAGACACCCTCCAAATCCTCCTCAAGCTGTTCTAGACACAGAACACAAAGCCCTGTCCTCCCCCTGCTGACTGCTGTGCTCAGACTGATGCAATGCTATGAAACACCCGTGGCAGGACACACCCCCATCCACTCAGGTTATTTCTGCTTCCCAGAGGAAGGACACGCTCCCAGCAGCAGCCTGTCTCTGTGCTGCAAGCCACTGGTGTCATTTTTAATCCCCACTGCAGCTTCACTGGGGTACAAACCAGCAGGTTTGCTTGTTAAAAATCCTATTTGGAGAGCATTTTTATTTCTTTTGGCACATAAACATCTTTAAAAAGCTAGAATGGAAGTTTTGTTTTTAGAGACCTCTCCCTTTCCCTCCCAAGTGAAAGAGACTTCACTTCTGTGTTCTGAAAGCACTAGAAAGCCTAACATGGGTCAGCATGTGGTGGGTACTGCCTTCCACCATCCTGAACTTCAGCCAGGGATCATTTGGCAGCTTTGTAACACTCTCACTTCTGCATAGCTGTACGCAGTCAGAAACACCCTTCTTTGGTTTCAAGCACAAAAAGAAACCTAGCTGGCTTTAAGGAGCTCCTTGTTCTGATAGGAGAACAGAAGAAATGGCTATCCAGTAGCAAAAGACAAAGCTCCTGCCTTACTGTCTGACCACACATTTTGCCTCTAGCTGCTACTGTACCCAGGTCCCTCACTCCCAAAACTTAAAAGATGTAATTGCTGAATCCAAATTGTGAATCTGGAGCTGAAAGAGTAGCTTCACAGAGCTCCCAGCTGACTTCACTGCCCTCCATCACAGCGGATGCTGTCTACTGATGAATGTTTCTACCCCAGGTTCCGCCCCCTGTGCAGAGAGGAGGGCTTAGAGCAGCCTTGGCAGCAGTGTTCCCCTTCAGCTTTCAAGGAGAAACGTCCCTGCTGCAGTCAGAAGCAGACTCCCACAGAAAACCAGCCTGAAACACATTCTCTTCTTCTACCTCTGCAACTCAGACAAGTTATTTAAGGCACTGGGGCAGAAGCAGGGAGCAGAAGGCACTCATCACCACAGCAAGGTGCCCCACAGCTCATCAGGACCCCGGAGCAGCTCAATACCTGCTCTCCATTCATGCACAGATTTGCCCAGTAAGTATCCAAGGAAAGCCTTCTGGGAAGAGGCTACCCCCTTGCTTTGTGCTACAGTCTTTGAACATCCCACTAGAACCATTTCTAAACCACCATGCTTGGCAGGTTGCGTCTCAAAGCAACCATGGCTCAGCTTCCTGCCCAGGAGGCCTAGGGAAGCGCTCTGCACTCCCACACCAGCTGCAGGAGAAGGGAGCACTGATTCCCCCACCTACCTGAGGCTGTGTTTGTGACCCCATTCACTGTGCCGTCCACGTCGGCCTCATCCTCAGCATAGCTCATCATCAGGGCTCTCTGGCGGTCCGTCAGCCTCCTGCAGGGTGAAGCACTGGTTACAGCCGTATCTACAGGTGTATCTACAGCCCCCCTTAACCTTCTCCAGCAACATGCATGGGAGGCAGCTACTGGAAGTACAAGATCAATCTACCGGGTGTACACTGCGAATCCCTACAGTGCCCTTAAAATGGACAGTCTACAAAGAATGAGCCTCAATGGGAGAGAAGAGAGACAACCCACAGTGTTTGACCAAACTGCAGTGAAACTCCATGTGAAGCCCTACTCTGCCCTGGCAAGGCTGAGGGAGCTGGAGCTGTTTGGCCTGGAGAAGAGAAGGCTGAGAGGGGATCTCATCAGCACTGATCAGGATCTAAAGGAGGGTGTCCAGAGGATGGAGGGCCAGGCTCTTCCCAGGAGTGCCCAGTGACAGGATAAGGGGCACTGGGCACAAACTGGAACACAGGAAGGTCCATCCCAGTGTGAGGAAAAACTTCTTCCCTCTGTGGGTGCCCGAGCCCTGGGCCAGGCTGCCCAGAGAGGCTGGGGAGGCTCCTTCTCCAGGGAGATCCCAAACCCGCCTGGACACCGTCCTGTGAAGCCTGCTCAAGGGGATCCTGCTTTAGCAGGGGCTGGACTGGGGCATCTCCAGAGGTCCCTGCTGACCCCACCAGTCTGGGACTTTGTGAGATGCAACAAAAACACGCATCCACTGGGGACTCCTCAGGAAACGAGCTCCCTTGTTGAGTGCATCAGGGCAAGCTGAAAAGTCTCCTTCACCACAGGAGCAGAGGGCAGACAAGCAGTCTGAAAAGCAACTCCAGTGAGTTTGGTTCCTCTGAGTTGTAGGTGAGAGAGCATAGAACACTGAATTCATGGGCCTGGCCTCCAGGTAGAATCACAGATAGCCAGGGGCATCCCCAGGGCAAGAACTGCTTAGGTATTTCCAGGGTTTAGGATTTTTAGAGCTGGGTTGCCAAGTGGTATTAACACACACAAAAAGAGTCTGTCTTGCATCAGAATTAAAATCAGAGGGAGAAATTAATGGATAAAGCAGTAAGGAAACTTCACAATGACATTTTTTTGCAAGAAGTTTGAAGATTTCACAGCAACCTGCATGAGTTCTACTTACTGAGGAACTTTTATCTTTATGTGGATGTAGTGGTCTCCGTAGCCGTAACTGTTAACCCTGGGAATGCCTTTCCCACTCATTCGAATTCTCTGGTCTGGCTGAATACCAGGGGGTATCTACAAACACAGAGGTGTCACTTTTATTACTCCTTTAACCATTTATAGAGTACTTACATTATGTGTCCATAAAAGTTAACTACTCCTTCAAAGCAGGCTGGGCAAGACCAGTACTTTCGTGCACCTGGGCACACTGAGAAGTTAGGCTGGTAATGAGGGAAAAGCTTCTGAAGGAATGAGTAAAGAACCCTGCATGGTCTGGAGACCTGGGATGGGATTTGTCCAGCTACCCCCCCCAGCCCATCCTCTCCCTATCCCTGTGCAGCGACAGGAGAGGAGGTGTGACCAAGCAGGTGTGACACTCAACCCTGAGAAGTCTGAAAGCAACACTGGCAGATTTAGGAGATTTGCACCATCTTTTCTGCAAAGGAGAAGCCTCTGCTGTCCCACACTGATTTACTCCCCAGGTCTTCCACATAATGGTACTTACTGCGATACTGATTGTCTCATACAAGCCTTGACACCTGGCTGTGCCTCCCAGAACAGCCTGGGCTATTGAAATAAGGAGGTCTGAATGGATGTCTGCTCCGTTTCTTCTGAACACAGAACTCTTCTGAACCTAAAAGGCAGGCAGTTCCAACAAGAAATGAGCACCCCAGCACACAGTTCTCAAGGTAAACTGCTCTGAAGGCTCTCTGAAGAAAACTGATCAGAATGCTGCAGTCAGACCCTTTACCAGCCACAAACAACATAGCTAACAAGGCTGAGTTAATGTTTGGTCTTTTAGAAACACACAGATCTTGACATAAGCCTAATTAGCCAGAGGCTTAGGGGGATGCCTGCTTCCTATCTCAGCACCTCCCTCCCCTAATCCTGTTGTTAATTTATCACCATCAGTATGATTCTGTGGAGACAGAGAGACACTGCCTTGTCCAGTACCGGAAGCAGGGGAAAGCCAGGAGTAAAGAGGGAATCAAGCACCCTCGCAAGCTGAAGAGAGTTAAATCCTCTGCCAAAAAGAGGCTGAAAGAAACGTTCTCCTTAAGAGAAATGTGTGTGATGGCATGCCTACAGAAGAGGGTCCCAGCTACAAAACCCATCTGAAGCAACACTGAACATGTATTGAGGCCGCTGGAGCAGCTGGCCTCTCACGGGCACCCCCACAGCCCTCCCGCCCACGCAAGCAGACAGCTCCTTCACATCTCCAAGTCAAAGACTCCAGGCTTCAAGAACCAGCTCTGCATTTTGATGCACACTGATATGGGCCTCACCCTGGAGCAAGCAGCACGGTTCTTCAGGAGCAGACCGAAGGTTACACGGCTTGTTACAATGCAGACCTGCCATCTCAGAAAGTTCATGTGGCTCACGTTACCTCAGCTGTTGCAGAGGATCGATGGCTCCTCCTCTGTCCCCCATTCACTCAGGCTTCCCAGGCAGTTGTGGAGGGACCAAGCAACCAACTCAAATACTGAAAACAGCCAACAATGCTAACAATACATACCCTGAATGTGATGAAAATCTCTTTTTTCCCCACAGGCATCCGAACTGTCTGCCCATCCTCAACACCTGCAAGCAGAAAAAAACAAGGGGACATTACCTTGCATTGTAACCTGTGTGTTACTGGGGTAGCTACAACCCTTGCTGTCCCCAGAAGCACCACAGCACCTGTGCACCCAGGAGCATGAGGCACAAGCCCTGCCAGAAGGCAGCACAGTAACACTCTCCACAGGAGCTGTGGCCAGAGGAAGGAAGCGTCAGCACATAATTATACCTCTGAGGTGGTCACTACACCCCAGGCAGGCTCATCACTTCAATCCCTTACAGAATTCTTTTGGGAAAAGCATCAGACCAAGGAACAGCCAGCAGCCTCCACAAGCCACAGGAAAATTCCAGGCTGCTCACCCAGGCTGGTCTTGAAGAAGCAAATCTTCAGCCCCACCACTCGCTTTATGCTCTCTGGTGAGGAAGACCATCAGAACACTTTCCTAAGCCAAGCTAAAGCTTTCAAGATGCCCACTCACCCTTTTCACTCTTCAAAAGCCACCTAGAAGGATCCACACAAGAACCAAAACCTCAGCTCAGGAAGGGCAAAGCAAACGTTAACATCCACAGCCAGAAAGTTCATCTCCTTTCTAGCCCTCTCAATTGCCAAGCTATCAGCCTGCTCTGTTCTCAAGGTAACTTGGCTGCAGCAAAACTTCTTACGTTGCTCTCATGTTCATACCTGGCAGGGACCTGCCACGCTTTGGAGGCAAATGCCTTGTTGCTGGCCAGGTGGAGGGAAGTAACTATTGGTATTGAACAGCAGAAAAGTACAGCACTAACCAGCTGGCACAGGAACCATCACTGTCTTCTTTTGTTTGGTTTGCCCAGTCCCTCGACACATGACGCATGGCGTTGTTATGATGCTACCACGACCGCCGCATCGCCGGCACGTAGATCGCATTACAAACGGGCCGGTATTTATCGTCTCCTGGTGAAGAAAAGATAGATCATACAGAGCCAGTACTTTTTACTTCCACAGAATGCTGTCGGGGACCACCGAGTCCCTCTAGCTGCACACACAACCTGACAGAACTTCACAAGGGCTGGAGCAGCAAACGGGCTCAGAAATCCCACAAGGATGCCACTTGTGAGAAGCTGGATCAGGTTCAATTGCCATCATGTTCCCATTGCTGCTGAAAACCACTGTGACACCAAGCAAGTGCCTGGCATGGAGAGGGAACATAACGCTTCATCTCCAGAGTTTACTGCATGAGGAGAACTTGCAGCACTGTTTCACAAGGGGCTACAAACATCTGCAGTTTGAGGAACCCAAGGACAATCCACTTGTGTGATTTACTGCCCAGGGAAGCACTACAGAGCCTAAGCTATGGACTGAACTCAGCCATCTGCCAGACTCAAGCACATGAGGAAACAGCAGGAAGAGCTCTCAACCTCCTCTGACCCACCACACCTGTTCTGTACAGGAAGATACTCTGGTCACAGAATGGGCTGCTGGTATCCATTCTGGTGCATGGAAATCAAAGCCTGAAGCATGATCATTACTCTAAGTAACTTGCTGTCCTGGTTTACACATCTTATTTCATGATTACCCTCAGGCTATCGTCTCCTTCCTCCTCCCCTCACCCTTCCATTCCAAGTATCCCATTTAATGCCCAAGTAATTTCAGAGCTGTTACATTTTGCAAACACAATTTGCTGGAGGTACCATGCCAGATGATCTAGCCCCAAGGGCGAGTGCTTCAGCTGGGCAGAGCACTTACTGATCAGAAAGAAAATCTTCCTAGTGCACAGTAACATCATGTCCACGTTAACTCAGCTTCACCCAAGGTAAGCTGATGACTGTAGCAAGGATGCTTCCCCACAGAAGGGACTGACTTACCCCAACAAGGAAAATCACTGCAGAATCTTCCTTAAAAAGCACTCACCATGCCTGTGCCGTTGCAGTAGTGACAGCGCTGTGCTTTGGTACCAGGTTCGTTTCCTTTACCGTTGCAGCGCTCGCAGGAGTCAGTGATGTTCACCACGATCTCCTTGTTAACACCTTTTGCAGCTTGGGTGAACGTCAGTTCCATGATGTACTGTACAGGAGACATCAACATCAATCTACAGCTAACATGCAACAGGGTCTTAAGCAGACTGGAATTGGGTCAGGCCAAGTATCAAACAGTGCTTAAAATACATCCAGGTAAGAGAGCGGAGTCAGAAGGGCTCTGCCTCCCTTGGGGAAGCAATTGCCTGCACCTCATAGAAGGACAGCAACCAATATGGGACTGATGAGCACACCTGTCTGATGAACGGTCATGTAGCAGAAAGGAGATTTAAAAATATAAAAGAAGGGAATAAAAATAAGAGTCAGGAGTTTCTATGCCCTCAGGAAAACTCATAATACTGCCAAAAGCTTTCTTTCACAGGAATACAGCAACAGGTGAGGGAAGAGGTTCTCAACCCCAATAAAGCCCAGGCTCTTCCTCCACAGACTCCACATCAGCAAATGTGACCACACAAAACAAGAACTTCTGTGTGTAAGAGCAAGGGCAGGTTTTGTACAGCCAGAAGCACCAAGTACCAAGTGCCTCCGCAGGCAGCAGGAGAACCAAGACTGTCAGTGCTTTAGAAAAGCACTGAGCTACAGTACAAAGGCCAAGACTTCAATTTTGTTTTTATTACGGGCTCCACTGCAAAGTTAAGCCAATTAAGTTGCAAATTTAAGCCAATTAAGCAGTCAAACCTAGTGCTGGAAGGCTTGTTTTATAGCTAAAAGGTATTCTGTGGGTTTGAGCATTACAGATCAAAGCAGACATATGTAAATCCACGTGCAGCAGCAAAGGTGCCTCTACGACGAGGGAATCGTTTGGCAGCACCGACTGGTGTTTGCACACGCCAGATGAAGTAGCTGAAGTCCAGCAAAACATATTCTGTATGGAGGTGTGGAGAACATATCTATGCAGCTTATCAAAAATCCCTGACTCTCACACCCACACAATGAGATGCCCAGGTGCTGGCGTTCCAAGGAGCAAATCCTTTGCTTAGGCTCACTCCTAGAGCCATCCAGACAGACTAGCATCCCCCTCCAGCTTTGGAGCTTTAAATTTCTCATGTTCATTTCATTACTCAGAAGACAAAAGGACTCCATACCTCCTGAGGCTGGTCAAAGACATTCTGAAAATCACCGAAAGGGGATCCCGAAAACTCCCCGAAGATTTTTCGGAAGAGCTCTTCGGGATCAATGGAGGGGCCGGTGCTCCAGTACTGCCGCCCGGCGCCGGCCCCCGCTGCGCCAGCGTCGAAGCTAGCCGTGCCGTACGCATCATACTGCTTCCGCTTCACTTCATCACTTAGCACCTTGGAAGCAAAAGAAGGATGGCATCAGGACAGACCCCAAGCAGCTGGCCTCCCCAGGGGAATCCCAGGCTGATGTCTAGTATTACCACACAATAGAATCACAGAATCCCAGCCTGGTCTGGGTTGGAAGGGACCCCAAGGGTCACAGAGCTCCAACCCCCTGCCACAGGCAGGGACACCAACCTCAGGCCTGGAGCTACACAAGGTTGCCCAGGGCCCCATCCAACCTGGCCTTGAACACCCCCAGGGATGGGGCACCCACCCCCTCTCTGGGCAGCCCCTTCCAGCCCCTCACCACTCTCTTTGCAAAGAACTTCCCCCTAATATCCAATCTAACCCTTCCCTCCTTCAGCTTCACTCCATCCCCCTTGTCCTGCCAGTCTCTGCCCTTTGAACAAGCTGATTCCCCTCCTGTGTCTCTGCTCCCTTCAGGCACTGGCAGGCTGCAATGAGGTCCCCCCACAGCCTTCTCTTCTCCAGGCTGACCCAGCCCAGCTCCCTCAGCCTCTCTCCAGAGGGGAGCTGCTCCAGCCCTCTGAGCATCTCTGTGGCTCCTCTGACCCCTCTCCAACAGCCCCACATCTTTCCTGTGTTGGGCCCCAGCTCTGGACACAGGATCCAGCTGGGGCCTCCCAGGGCAGAGCAGAGAGGGACAATCCCACACTCTCAAACCTTGTCGTCATCCCAGGGGTATCCCAGCAGTGCAGGAATTACTGAAAAGCTGCTTCTTCCCTGGGATCTCTCAGCTTGTCACCAGGAAAGCAACAAGATCTTACTAATTTATAATCAGCAAGAATAACTTACATTATATAGTCATCAATACATCAGTGGTACGAGTGCCAGGGTAAATCTGAAAACCCACAAGAGAACAAACCAGCACAAGATTTCTGGGCAAGCTGAAGAGCAGGAAGAAATGAGCTGGGGGAGCACAGCACAGGGTACCTCCATCTCAAACAGCTGGTAACTGCTGCCAGCTTTTTCTGTTTGTTTATTTAAGCTGACTGATCACTCCACTGTGGTGACCACTGCAGCCCTGCCAGCTGCTCACTGCAAAGAAAGAGCAAAAGCTGAAAGACCCCAAAACCTGTCCAGCTAAATCAGGCTTAAGCAGCTGCCTGGAGACACTGCTGGGACAGAGGCACTCAGGCCTGCAGGAGAGCAGAGATCAGCCATGGTATTACAGGAAACACATGCAAGAAGTGTTTCCCCCTCATCTATCCTCTGATTTTTCCTCCTTTTCATGGTGCTACAATCCTGTATATTACCTCATAGGCTTCTGCCAGCTGAGAGAACTTCTCTTTAGCTTTAGGGTCATCCTTATTTGTATCAGGGTGGTACTTCTTTGCCAACTAAAGAACAAAAATTGAACTATTAGAGACAGGCAGAAACAACTGACTTTAGCATCTCATGTGCCAGTAAAAACCCACCAGGCCAAACCTGGCACTTGCTGTATGTTAGGGAACTCAAACCCTCCATTTACCGTTGCCATCCCAATGTAAGGAACTACAGAAGCTGCTCCTGTCCCACAGAGGCCGCAGGACCTTCTGGGCAAGACCCCCAAACAGCTGTGATGAGCCTTCCCACCGCCACCTCCCTGCGGCTCCAAACGCCGGGCCCCCAGAGGCGTTTCTCGCCTTTGCCATACAAGAGCAGCTGCGGGCGGCTACGACCCCTCCACCTGACTACGGGCCTCAGCAGGGACCCCCGGCAGGCGTCCCCCCGGCAGGGGTCCCCCCCACCCCGGCAGGGGTCTCCCCCAACCCTGCAGGGGTCCCCCCCCCGGCAGGTGTCCGTCCCCCCCCCCGGCAGGGGTCTCCCCCCCCCTCGGCAGGGGTCTCTCCCCCCCCGGCAGGTGTGTCCCCCCCCCCCCGGCAGGTGTCCCCCCCCCCCTGCAGGGCCCCGGCCGGACGTGCCTGGTAGTAGGCCTTCTTGATCTCCTTCTGGGTGGCGGAGCGGGGCACCCCCAGCACCTGGTAGTAGTCCTCCTTGGCGCGGGCCGCGGCGCTGGTGTGGAAGGCGGCGGCGGCGACGCGTTTCGTGCCTGCGGGAGAGGAGGGCGGAGGGGTCGGGGTGAGGGCCGGGCCGGCGCGGCGCAGCGCAGAGGGGCCGAGGGAGGCGGCCCGGCCCGGCCCGGCCCTTCTCCGCCGCCCCCCGCGCTCACCCGCGGCGCAGAGCCCGGCGCTGTGCGGCAGGAGGAGGAGGCGGCGGGCGGCGCGGGCCGAGGCGGCGGCGGGGGGCGGCGGGACGCCGAGGCCCCGGACGAGCCAGAGGAGCGGCGGCCGCCCTTCCCCCGGCCCGCGGCTCCTGGCGACGGCGGCGCCCGCCCCGAGCCAACGCGAGGAGCTCCCGGCCGCCATCTTGGCGCGCGTGCGGCGTTGCGCATGCGCCGCGCAGGCGAAGGAGAGGAGGCGGCGCGTCTGCGCGGTGACCCCGCGTCGGCGCCGGGGGTCAGCCCGGGACCTGCCGCGGCCAGGGGGCAGCGCGGGGCAGAGCCCGGCGCCGGGGGGAAGGCAGCGGCCGGCAGCGAGCGCGTCCCCGCGGCCCGGCCCGGGGGATCCGCCCCGCGGCCCCTGCCCCGTGCCCGGGCCCTGCGCTCCCCCGAGGGCCGCTCTCCCGGCTCGGCGGGCGGAGAACCGAAATAAAGCCTGTCCCTGGCGAAACGCGTGCCTCGGGCGCCGGGGCGCTCTGCGGGGCAGGGAGGACGTGGCGGCGAGGGGACGTGCGCCGTCCCGCACCCGCCACGGCCCAGGCGGCGGGGAGGGCGCTGCGCTGCCACCCGCGGGCCAGCGAGGGGGCCGGGGGCGCCGGGCCCGCGGGACTGGGAGCCACCCCTCCCCCCCCGGCACCCCACAGAGTCTGCGGGACTGGGAGCCACCCCTCCCCCCCGGCACCCCCCGGAACCCCCGGGACTGGGAGCCACCCCGTCCCCCCGGCACCCCACAGAGTCTGCGGGACTGGGAGCCACCCCTTCCCCCGGCACCCCCCGGCACCCCCCGGGACTGGGAGCCACCCCTTCCCCCGGCACCCCCCGGAACCCCCGGGACTGGGAGCCACCCCTCCCCCCCAGCACCCCCGGGGCCCGCGGGACTGGGAGCCACCCCTCCCCCCCGGCACCCCCCGGCACCCCCCGGGACTGGGAGCCACCCCTTCCCCCGGCACCCCCCGGGACTGGGAGCCACCCCTTCCCCCGGCACCCCCCGGAACCCCCGGGACTGGGAGCCACCCCGTCCCCCGGCACCCCCCGGCACCCCCCGGGACTGGGAGCCACCCCTCCCCCCCGGCTCCCCCCGGCACCCCCCGGCACCCCCGGTTCTGGGAGCCACCCCGTCCCCCGGCACCCCCCGGCACCCCCCGGGACTGGGAGCCACCCCTCCCCCCCGGCACCCCACAGAGTCTGCGGGACTGGGAGCCACCCCTTCCCCCGGCACCCCCCAGAACCCCCGAGACTGGGAGCCACCCCTTCCCCCGGCACCCCCCGGCACCCCCCGGGACTGGGAGCCACCCCTCCCCCCCGGCACCCCCCGGCACCCCCGGTTCTGGGAGCCACCCCTTCCCCCGGCACCCCCCGGTGCCCGCGGGAGCAGCGGCCCCCGTTTCCCCGGGACGTTTGGGTGGCAGCCCCGGTGTCCGCGGGCGGGCGGCTGCCGGCCTGGGGACCCCAAGTGTGGGGACGGGGGGCACGGGGGGCCCTGCTCGCACACACACCCGGCGCCGGGGCGGGCGGGGAGGCTCCCGGGGCAGGGGGTGACTCTGCTCCGCTCACGGTCGCCGGGACGGGACGCGTCCCGGTGCTGGGGATGGCGGGGGGTCCCGGAGGGGCGTGCCCGGTGCGGAGGGGCGGTGTTAGGGGCCGGGGCGGGGCCGCCGGCGGCCCCGGGTGCGGGCGGAGCGGCGCGGCGCGGCTGGGCTCGGTGCAGCCGAAGCACCATGAACCGCTTCAAGGCGTCCAAGTTCCGGTACACCGAGGCCCGGCTGCCCCGCAGGGAGGTGAGCGCGACGGGACGCTCCCCGTCACCCGGTACCGAGAGATGCGGAGGCGGCGGGGCCGGGGCTCCCGGCGGGCAGGGCAGGGCAGGACCGGCTGCGCAGCGGCGGAGGGGCGGCCCGGTTATGCGCGGCTCCGGGTGCCGCCGGTACGGCGGGATCGTGCACGGTTGCTGGGTGCCGGTGCGGCGGCATCGTCCGGGCGGCCGCTCCTCGGCACCCAGCGCCACCCGCCCCGGCGTCCGCGGAGGCTCCGTGCCACGGGGCGCTCGGCTGCCGGGCACCGGTGGAGAACCCCGGCCCGCTCCCGGGGCGGTGCCGCCACTCCCCCATCCCCCGCCCGGCAGCTGCTCCATGCAGCCAGCGACTCGGGGTCCCCTCCTGCCACCAGGCCCCGTCTGGGCACGGCTGGCCCAGGTGGTGGGACCCGGTTCCCTGCCGTCCTAGCCCGGCTTGGTCCCTTGCCTGTGCTTGTCCCTCCGTGGGCACTGCTAGCCAGCCCACGGGGGCCAGGGGAGCGTCACCCCGAGCGTGACACCCCAGGACCCCGCTCCTCCTGCCCCACTTCCGCAGGCGGAGAGGAAGCTGGGGCCCTGCGGGATGGTGCTGAGCTCTGTCACCCTGCCCCTGCGCTGTGGAGCTCAGCACCAAGGAGGCTGTGCAGGTCCAGGGCTCTCACCGGGCAGCACAGAGCCACGCGGCCTCCGTCCTGCCAGCCACAACCATGGCAAGTGGTGTGATCCATCTCTGGGCTCCTGAAGAGATGCTGGGTCAGGTATGGGTTGTGTGGAGTGAGCCACACCAGGGACTGTTATAGGGAGGGTCCCCAAGCAGGACACCCTTTACCTGGCATCTCCACAGCACAGTGGCCCTGAACCAGGCTGCCGCTGCTCTGCTGTGGTGAAGATGGGTGGTGGGATCCTTCCCAGGCGGCTCCCGGCCCTTGGGGTGGAGTGGAGCTGGCACAGCTGGACCAAGGTCCCTGCCAAGGATGGTCCCACATTGGGAAGGAACGGCGTGGATGAGTCGCATGGCATCAGCCATGCTGGTTACCAGTCATACTGGATTGGCATGCAGGAAGCTGGTACCCTTCAGCACAGGCCACCGGGCCAGAAGTGGAGGGCTCAGGCTGGACAGGTGATGCTGCTAAAAACCATCATGTCTCACTGACATCAAAAAAGGGTTTGGGGTTCCCTAGCACACCAAAACATGCATCAGCATTTCAGCCAGGAGAAAGAGGAGGCTCCAGGGGAATCTTACAATGGCCTGCCAGTCCCTGAAAGGTGCCTGTAAGAAGCCTGGGGAAGAACTGTCCCCAAGGACATGGAGTGACAGGATGAGGGGTGATGGTTTTAAACTAGAAAAGGGAAGATTTAGGTTGGATATTAGGAAAAAGTTCTTAACTCTGAGGGTGATGAGACACTGGCACAGGGTGCCCAGAGAGGTGGTGGAGACCCCATCCCTGGAGACATTTGAGGTCAGGCTTGATGGGGCTCTGAGCAACCTAACCTAGTGATGATGATAACCCTGCTCACTGCAGGGGGTGGGACTAGATGGGCTTTGAAGGTGCCTTCCAACCCAACACAGCCTGTGATTCTATGATCTTCCAGCCCTCAGATGTCAGCACTCCCCTTCCCTTACAGGCTCCTCGCAGGGCTCCGCAGGCCTGGCAAGCACCCCCCTGAGCTGTGACTGTGGGAGGGGACATGGTGTCCCCTGCCATCCTGCCTGGCCTCGAGCATCCCAGTGTCACCATGGCACGCCAGCCTTGGTACCTCTGCAGAGCAGCTGGCAGGTCTCTGAAATCGTAGCCGGATGAGTGTTTGGCTGCAAACCTCAGGGTGCAGATGAGCTGCTGCCAGCAGCCAGCCCCAGGAGTGTGCACATCTGCAGTGTGGGTGCTGGGACACCTGCCCACGGGGGTGTTATGGCATCCTCCTAGCATGGATGTCACCATCACCACTGCGGTGGGGAGGGAGAGCTCTGCAGGACAGCATGCTCTCACCCTGGCATGCAGAGAGGCACCTGCTCAGCCTCCAGCAGCTGGCACCAGGCTTGGCACATGGAAGGTGGGCTTTCCGAGAGACGTTTCGCATCCAGGCATGAAACGCATCCCTGAGAAGCAAGGCCACGCCACCCAGCTCTGCAGGGCTGGAGGTGGGAGACGGGTGTCTCTCTCCAAGCCCACTCGGGTGTCACAGCAGGAAGTGCTGTGCTTGTCCCTGGCTGAGCAGAGCAGCTTGTTTACCGAGGCAAGGCGGACACTTGACCTGGCCGGATCAGGAAGTGCAGCATAAACACGGGATCGCATCTGAGCCGCTTCTCCTCTTCGGGCAGCGTCTGCAGGGCTCTCCTGGCTGCAGCACTGTGAAGGCTTGCAGTTTGTTCTGGGGATGCAGCCAGGGTGGTACCATGCGTGTTACCGGCTGCCCTGGCACGCTGCAGGAGGATGGCTTCCCGAGGGCTCCTGCGTGCAGGGATGGGTCAGCTCAGTGGTCTCTCTGTGAAACCTTGCTGCAGGCAGCCTGCGTGGTACCCCCAGATGCTGGGGGCCAGATACCACGCTCCAGACCTGTTCCCCATCCCCACCATAGTCCCCGATTCGCCTGCTGGGTGCGGTGAGAGGATCCACCCTTCGGCAAGAGAAGGGTTAACAGGCCTACTGTTAGGACCAGAGGAAGTGCTGCAGCAACTGCTGCTCTCTGTCAGCCCTCAAAAGGAAGCTGTGCAAGGAGGGGAAACCCAGGGCTCGATCCTGTGGGGCTCTGCGCTGCTTGCAGCATGTCCACCGCCCCGCTGCAGGGCTCTATGGGTCTGCAGGCATGGTGGCAGCCGTAAGACACCCGCCTCTGCTCCATGGTTGGACTTGGCCCTGGGTGTGCCAGAGAGCTCCTGGTGCCGGTGACCCTCTGAGGTGAGGTTGCTGTGACACCCGGAGCGGCCCAGCACGGCGTCTCGCTGCCCCGCGGGAGCGGTGCTCAGACACGGAACAGTAACGGGAGGTGCTGCAACGTGGGATTTTGGGTTTGGAGCTATAGTGGAGCTCCTTGGCTGCGTGTCCACACCCTGCTGAGAAGGACCTGGTGGGGGAGAAACTCCCCCTGAGCCAGCAGTGGCTCTGGCAGCTGGGAAGGGCGATGGGATCCTGGGCTCCATCAGCAGAGGGGTGGCAGCAGGGACAGGGAGGGGATTGTCCCTCTCTGCTCTGCCCTGGGAGGCCCCAGCTGGATCCTGTGTCCAGAGCTGGGGCCCAACACAAGGAAGATGTGGGGCTGTTGGAGAGGGGTCAGAGGAGCCACGGAGATGCTCAGAGGGCTAGAGCAGCTCCCCTACGAAGAGAGGCTGAGGGAGCTAGGCTAGTTCAGCCTGGAGAAGAGAAGGGAAGACCTCATTGCAACCTGCCAATCCCTGAAGGGAGCTAACAGGAAGGAATCAGCTTTTTGGAAGGGTAGATAATGGCAGGACAAGGGGGATGGAGTGAAGCTAAAGGAGGGAAGGGTTAGATTGGATATCAGGGGGAAGTTTTTTCCAGAGAGAGTGGTGAGGGGCTGGAACAGGCTGCCCAGAGAGGGGGTGGGTGCCCCATCCCTGGGGGTGTTCAAGGCCAGGTTGGATGGGGCCCTGGGCAACCTTGTGTAGCTCCAGGCCTGAGGTTGGTGTCCCTGTCTATGGCAGGGGGTTGGAACACTCTGGTCCTTGGGGTCCCTTCCAACCCAGACCAGTCTGGGATTCTATGATTTCAAGTGAGAAGTGTGCTGCTGGAGGCGTTGATCTGCCTTGATCAGCCATAGCCCAACCCTTCGCAGCCCGAGAGCCTTTCCCAGTGTGGGAAAGCTCAGAGCAGGGATGCTGCTGTCCTTCGTTCCTACACGGAGGCCACAGCGAGGAGCTGCACTTTTATGGAGGGAGCATTAGCAGGCACATTGCCCTGTCCCTCCCAGAGCAGAGAGCACTAGAGCAGTGCCTCTGGTCCAGCTCCGGTGCCACTGGCAGCCTCCAGGCAGCACCCACTCCATTGGCATGGGAGCTCCCTTGGCCCTGAGGGTCTCTAGCCGTGCTGTGTTGATACCTTTCCTCTCCAGCCATGCTCCAACCATGGTGTGGGGACCCTCCAAGGCAGAGATATCTCTTGACGTGGGTTTTCCCTCTCTGTCCAGGCCTGGATCGGGGGTATCCGTGCGGGCTCCGTCACATCCTGTGGGAACCACGTGAAGGTCAGCTGCCGCTGGATTGCGTTCAGTGCCGAGGCAGCAGGTGAGGCACAGGGAAAAGGCTGCCAGGCCAAGCTGGAGGCAGGGGTGGGATGGATTTGACCCTGTGGTCCCTGTGGGCCTCGTTGCTGAGTCAGCCCCAGGAGGCACAAGGGTGAGTTGGAGGAGGTTTTCCCGGAGATTCCCCAAAGGTGCTGATAGTCCTGCACCTCTCTGCTTGTGTTGCAAAGCTGGGTGATGGTCCCAGGTTTGGGGGGACAGACCCTGAGAGCATCATGGGGGTCTGAGATGCCCCCTGAGAGTGTGGGGGTTGGACCCGATGATCTCTCGAGATCTCTTCCAACCCCTACAATTCTGTGATTCAATTCTGTGATTGTGGGGGTGATGGGCAGGCTGGTGACCCGCTCCTGTGTCCTCTTCTGAAGGTGTGCTGGGCATCGTGCCGCTGGAGTGTGAGGGCGGAGGCAAGAGGACCGTGTCTCAGCTCTGCTGCCACTCAGGTGAGCTGCCAGCCCTGTCTGGCTTGTCCAGTGCCTCCATTGCACTCTGCACCAGGGCACTGAGTCCTTGGTGCCACCTCCGTGGGGCATTTGGCCCAGCATGGGCTGTGCTGAGGGGCTCAGGTGCTGAGTCCCAGCCCAGGGTACTGTGCTGGGCTGTCTCCCAGGCAGGGGGCTGGGGGTGCTGCCAGAATCCCCAGGGATCACTGCCCATGAGCAGGGGGACCCTGGCAAGTGTCGCCGGTGTGCAAGGCACAAGCCAGCTGTCCCACACTGACCACAGGAGGCTCTGTCAGGCTGTGCTTGGGCTGAGGAGCCAGATTGGCCTGTGTCCCTTCATCTCTTGAGCTGCAGCAAGGTCTGAACGCACAAGCTCTTGCTCATGCTCTTCCCCTAGCACACCCCTCCCACATTACTCATCGCATGCCCTGAAGTTCCAAGTACACCCAGTGACTGGCTGGCAGAGGAGCTGGGGATGGCAACACCACAGGGGTACCCAGCTCCAGCAATGGGTGGAACAGGCTGGACCAGTGGTCCTGAGCAGCTCTGATGTGGGCAGTGCGAGTGCTGCAGGGACCGAGGCAGCTTGCAAGCACTGCTGCCAGCAGAGGAGCACATGCTGCTTGGGCATGGGGTGCTGGGGAGCCCAGGGTACCCCTCTCCTGCTGCTGGAGCAGCGGTGCCAGCCAGGGTGGCACTCATTCCCCATTTCCCAACAAAACTGCACCAGAGCAGCAAGACAGGAGGCAGTGCCAGCACCGCTTTCCTGCGTGCGGTGGCTTGACGTTGCTGCGGTACAGCGTTGGCGTATGGCGCCAGGGAGCTCGGCTGGAGGGTGCCTGAGGAGCCAGCGATACGTTAACAGCTCCTTAATGAGATTTAGCATGATCCCTGTGAAGCCAGCCGTGCCAGAGCAACGCTTCCGAAGCGGGGAAGGGATTTTTTCCTCTCCTCCCAGGGCAAACACAGCCAGGCGAGCTGCTGGCTTCTCTGTGCCTCCCAGGCCTGTCTCCCCGCAGCCTCCTGGAAGCGGAACAGCATGCAGTGACCTACTTTCCTGAGCGTGCCAGCCTCGTCCGAGGGGCTGCTGCTGGCAGTGCCAGCCTTCCTCCCACTGCAGCCATGAGGAGCGGCCCAGCCGCCAGCACGCCAAGCCGGGGTGTTACAAAGACAGCCTTGTTGCCGGCACGGCCCCAGTCGGCTGCGGCCTCGCTCGCCGGCAGCTGGGCCGGCATGGATGCCCTTGTGCTGCTGGTGCTTCTCCATGTGCTTCCCCATCCCGAATTCAGAGCCAGCCCTGGGTGGTGGCGGTGGGTCAGATGGAGACATGTCATTGCCTGTCCCTTCAAGAAGGGGCACGAGGTCCAGGCGGGCAGCGTGGAGGGGCTCAGGCTCCTGCAGCAAAGCTGAGCTGGTCCAAAATGCCTCGTTGGGGCTGGGTCTGACCCCGCTGTTCGTGCCTGCTTGCAGATGGGTGTGCAGGAAAAGGGTCTGAGGCTGGGGAAGAGCGGAGGGGGCAGGCACACTGCCCGCAGGGTGATGAGGGGGTGAACTTCTGCCCTTCTCCTTCCAGATGTGGTGACGGACTTTGACTTCTCCCCCTTCGACCAGCTACTGCTGGCTACAGGCTCTGCTGATGAGATGGTGAGTAGTGCTGGGGGTCCGGAAACAGCACCCTGTGTCACCCAGTGTCGCTGGGATTCACTGTAGAGCCTGGAGGAGATGGGGATGGAGCAACAGGAATGAGAGGAGCCTGGGGCAGAGGGTGCTGGCCTTGGGGAACACTGTGGGATGCCCCCAGATTGTGGGGCACAGGGCAGACAGATCAACCCTCTCCCACCTGGTATGGCCACAGCTCTGATCCCACAGAGCCACCTGATGTCCCCAGGGACCAAAGCCTGGGAAAACAGGGAGCCTGGGTTGAGGGCCACCAACACCCAGGCACGTCCAGCTCTCCTGCCCGGGGACTGACGTGCCTCTCCCTGGGGCTGCAGGTGAAGGTGTGGCGCCTGCCTGAGAGCGGCCAGGACATGCCCGGCAGCGCGGGGCTCACCCTGGGCTCCGGCGGGGGCCCGGTGGACGTGCTGCTGTTCCACCCCACAGCAGACGGCATCCTGGCCAGCGGCGCAGGGAAGCGAGTCACCATCTGGGATGCAGGGCAGCAGCAGCCGCTGACAGGTAGGCATGGGTGGCTTTTTGGGCAGGGGGAGCACCACAGCCCCTCGTGCATGTGTGCAGGCCATCGGAGACTGCTGGACTGCCCAAGGTGTCTGTGGCAGCTTTGCTGGGGATTCCGGGGTGATACATCCCTACATCCCTCTCCCTGCATGTCGCAGGGCAGCTGTGGGTGCTGTGGGTGCTGTGGATGCTGTGGATGCTGTGGGTGCTGTGGGTGCTGTGGATGCTGTGGATGCTGTGGGTGCTGTGGATGCTGTGGGTGCTGTGGGTGCTGTGGATGCTGTGGATGCTGTGGGTGCTGTGGATGCTGTGGGTGCTGTGGATGCTGTGGGTGCTGTGGGCTGTTGCCAACCAGCCTTGGGAAGCGCTGTGGTGTTCCCGGGTGAGAGAGCAATGGTTCCTCCTGCCCACAGTCCTGCCTTGTCTGGGGGAGGGTGTGTGCCTGAGCCTGCTTTCCTCCCTCAGCCCTGGACTCCCACGGGGACCAGCTGCAGAGCCTGACCTGGAAGGGAGACGGGCGCCTCCTCGGCACCTCCTGCAAGGTGAGCAGCTCGCGTGGGCGTGCACCCTGCGGCGCGGCGGGGCACGGCGGGGCACGGCACGGCGGGGCACGGCACGGCGCGGCACGGCGGGGCACGGCACGGCGCGGCGGGGCACGGCATGGCACGGCGGGGCACGGCACAGCGCGGCACGGCGGGGCACGGCACGGCACGGCGGGGCGCGGCACGGCGGGGCACGGCGGGGCACGGCACGGCACGGCGGGGCACGGCACGGCACGGCGGGGCACGGCACGGCGGGGCACGGCGGGGCACGGCACGGCACGGCGGGGCGCGGCACGGCACGGCACGGCACGGCACGGCACGGCACGGCGGGGCTGGCTGCTGGCTGCGCCTCCGGCCTTGGGGCACGCGGTGACGCTGTTTTGGGGAGAAAAGAGTAGAAATGAGGTCGGTGAGCCGTGCCGGAGCCGACGGGGACGGGAGCACTAGGTGGCGCCTGCCGTGCGCTGCCGGCCGCGGGTGTGCGCGGCCATGGAGGCCGGGCGCGGCGGAGCCAGACCGTGGCCGCAGCGTGCGGGCCGAGCGGGCAGGCTGAGCGCCGAGGAGACCCCCAGCTGTGCCGTGGGGGGCGCATCAGCCCCCCAGTTGTGCCGGAGGGCGCGGTCAGGCCGTGCCGTATGGCCCCCCAAGCTCCACAGCATCGCCATGCTTTGCGATGCGGGTCTGGGTGGCACAGCGCACACCTCCTGTATGGCACTCTGGCAGCGCAGCCAGCACTGGGACACCCCCCTGCTGCCTCTGCACCCTGCTGCCTCTGCACCCCGCTGCCTCTGCACCCTGCCAGCTCTTCCTGAGGGATGCCCCGTGCCCCAATTGGCTCGCTCCCCCGACTGCAGGATGCTGGGCAGCACTGTGAGGGTGGCATCTGGGAGGTCGGGCTCCAGCCCTGGCTCTGCTTTGGAGGCTCCCCCTCTTCTCTGGGTGCAGTTTTGAGGGTGTTTGGGTCCTGGTGAGGCTGTGGGGGCTGGGAGTGCACCCCGAGCCCTGGAGGGCGCAGAGTGAGCCGTCTGGGGAGGCAGGCAAGTGCTGGGCAGGAAGGAGGGGGGCTGCTTGCTCCAGCCTGCTGCCCAGCATGGCCTGACATCCTGCTGGCCATGGGGTCCTTAACCCGCCTCTGTTTTCTTTTTATCTCAACAGGACAAGAAACTGCGGCTCTTTGACCCCCGAGCCAGCCCGGCTGCCTTCCAGGTACTGTCCCTCCCGGGTAATACGGTACGGGCAGCCCTGCCCGACCGGGGTACCCACCGCATGCCCTGGGGTGGCCTTGGTGCCCCAAACTGTCCCAGCCTTAGTACAAGCTGAGGGCAGGGGGAGTGGGCAGCCTCCTCCTCAGCCCCGGCGGGGTTTGGCACTGGGTAACCCAGCCTGCTGGGGAGCTCCCCTCGTGCTGCTGGGGCTGTGTCTGCCTGCAGGCAGCCATCCCGCTCCCCCTGGAGCCGTGTTGCTCTGTGGGCTCCCGGGCTCCATGCTGCCATTCGGGAGATGGGCGAAAGGCGCTCGGGGACGAGGGCCCGCCAAGGGTGAGGGCTGGGTGGTTGGATCTGCACAGCTCAGCAAATAACAGTGATTAGGAAATAAGTAGAGGACTTAAGCCCTGACGTGGAGTTTAAACAGCCTTTTATTAGAGGTTTCCTGCGGCTTGGGGGCTCTGGCTGCTGACGGCTGCCATCCCTCACTGCAGAAGGGTCTGGAAGCCTCTGGGAGGGAGGGATGCTGCAGAGAGCAGGGCGAGATGGCCACAGTGAGCTCTGTGGCTCCGTGTGCCTCTCCTGCTGCTGACATACCCATGCTGGGGGATCTGGGAGCCAGTGGATTCTGGTGCCCAGCACAGCTATAACCCCGGGCACTGAGGAGGGAGATCATCATGCTGCACCAGGACTCTCGCACTGCCTGTTGCTCCTGGGCGCTTTCTGAGGGTGTGAGTGGTGCTCTGACCCTTCAGGCAGCCTTAGAGATACACCCCACAGTGCACCAATATAAACCCAGCAGTTACCCGGGCCAGTGAACCCCGCACACAGTGCTCCTAGCCCTCGTGATGCTCCCCAGCTCCAGGAGGCCAGAAGGTACCAATCTCTGCTCCCAAATTCACCCCGCACCCATCCACCCACCCCCAAGCACTGCTCCCCTCCCCGCCTGCCCCCCGCTTCTCCCCCCCTGCCAGACCTGTCGGCTTGTGTAACGGCGTTTCGGCAAAGCTGTGAGCGCGATGGGCTCGAGCCAAGTCTCCTGGGGAGGGTGGACTCTGTCTCGCTGAGCTATTAAAAATAACGTGTGAGTGATGGTGGCTGTTCAAAGCAGGCAGCTCACTTCCCTCCGCTGCCGTCTGATCCAGCCCGGGGCCGGTGCTCCACGGTTGCCAAGAGAAATATGCACCTTCGCCGCCGCGGCCGAGCGCTGCTGCGCCGCAGCCCCAACCCTGGCTGGCTGAGGATTGATGAAGATGTTTAGTCTTGGAGAAGCACTGTGCTGAAGGGGAAAACTTTAAAATGCCATAAATCCTCTGGAAGTTTGCAGAGGGCTTGCGTGGCCAAGAGGAATAACACTCCTGCGTGCTGGGGGTTTTGATTCCTTTTTCTCCCGCTTGCTGGAGGGCTGGGTTACTTGGAAAGGCTCCTTCCTCCCCCGGCCAGCACGGTTACGAAACCGGGTGATGCTGGGGCCACCGTGTGGTGCCAGCACCTCTCCAGCTCCCGTCTTTGAAGCTGCTTGGGTTGTTTGGTTGGAGTTTTGGGGGGGGGGGGGTTTGACAGCGATGAGCGAGGTGAGCGGGGCGATGGGTTTTCCAGCTGGGCTGGGGGGGAGCTGGGTCTCCTCCGCAGCCACACAGGGCTTGGGCTCAGCACCCCCGCCGGCTCATCCCAGCCCCTTTGCGGTGCCGAAGACGGACTTGGCAGAGGGCTGCTCCTCAGGCTGATTTGCCTCATTTGCCATCCTGCCTCATCAAAGCGCTCCTTGTTTTTAGAGCAGGGAGAAAGGATGAGGAGAAGCTAAGAGAAGAGTGGCTGGAGGAGCAGTCGCCCACTGTGGTGCTGTGATGCCTGACAGTGCTCTCAGGCATCCCGGATGCAGCATGCCTGGGGCTGGGGACCAGGGATAGGTGATGAGGAGACTGTGGGCTGCAGGGCCGGGCTGGCTGGCTGCCCCCACCCCGGGGCCTGACCCCCCCCACCCTGTTCCTGGCTATGTCCATTACAGCTATTTTGAGCCTGTCCCAGCAGCAGGCGGTGTGTGACGCAGCAGGAGCAGCATTGCTGGGGTCTGGCTGACCCTAGAGGCTGCCTGGTACGTACCCGAGGCCATCATGTCCCTTGGGACAGCAGTGGCCTCATCCTTCTAGATGTCCCCAGCCCCTCATCCCTGCATCTGGGCTGAGGCAGGGAATGCAAGCACAGCAACCCCTCTGCCTCTGAGCGCTGGGGCTGGGCTCGCTCTGTTCCTGCCCAAAGTGCCTTTCTGGACCCCTGAACTCACCCTGGAAAGGGCAAAGCCCCCTTTTTGCCACAGCAGGTCTGGCCATGCCTCCCCACCTTGCAGCCGCGCTCTCCTGCCCACCTGGGTCTGGGCCAAATGCTGCCGTCCTTCCGGAGCCGTCCCCTGCGGCCTGTCCTCTGCCTCGGCCCTCCCAAGGCCACGCTGCCCCGGCTGCAGCCCTCCCCCCCCTCCCCTCCCATGGTGCCGGCGGTCACCCTCCTCGCCTTGACCTTCTCCCTGGAAGTGAGTCGCATCCTCTCCCTTAGAGCTTCGGGCTCAGGGCTTCTCTGCTCCCTCCCTCACCCCTGCAGTGCCTGGGCAAACCCCACTGAAGGTCCCCCACTGTGAGGGGATGGGACTGAGGGGTGGGAGCATTAGGAGGGTGCCTGGACCCCAGCTGCTGCTTCAGGTGCATCACTGGGTCCAGTACAGGGCAGCGGCTGGGGAATGGCATGATGGCTGCTTGCCCACACCCCCCCCCACCCTCTGCTCTGCATGGTCCCAGTGAAGGGGGCAGGATGGGCACGCAGCAGGTTGGGGGCTTCCTGGCCCACTAAAGCAGCTCACTCCGATGCGGGGTGCGTGAGGCAGGCTGGGGGTCTCGCACGCATCACTCAAGCATCACTCACCGCACATCTGCACCCTGCAGAGCCTGTACTGGCAGGGAGCAGTCGATGCCACGGGGAGATGCTGCTGGAGAGAAGGGGGGCGGCTGCTGTGGGGCGGGGGTAGAGCCCCCGGGGCTGGGGGCGTGCGGGGGCCTGCGCGCATCTGGCCAGCACCTGGCTCCCATTACGGGGCCGGGGCGGGCGCCGCCGGTGCCGGGCTGCGGGGCCGGGGCGGGCGCGGGCAGTGTGGGATGGAGAGGAGCTGCCTTCGTTCTCACGAGAAACTTCCCCCCCGCCGCCGTTTCGGCAGGACCGGGGGCACGGGAACGGCCGCGCCTGCCGGGTGAGCGCACGTTCCTGCTCCCGTTTTAATGAGCTCTGGTTTAATGAGCGGGACCGGGGCTGAGGGCGCTCGGGGACAGCTGGGACGGTGTCCCCAGGGGTCCGTCTGTCCCCACTGGTTGGGACCCCACGCGGGGCAGAGCGCTGTGCTGGGGACACACACGATGTGGGGCAAGACCACGCTGTCCCCCGAGGCCGGGGCTGCCCCACGCCTGCCCAGGGTACACCATGACCACTGTGACCACTGGCCCATGGGCCACACCAGCCCCAGCACGGTGGGAGAGTACAGCAGGGAGAGGGTGCCCGAGGGCAGCATGGCAGCAGGGGCAGGGTGATGCTGCGGGCAGGTTGAGATCCAGACTGAGGTGACCACAGCCAGGACCCCACAGACCCCAGCGTGTCACCTCTGCCTGGGACCCAACTGTCAGCCCAGGGCCGGCTGGGACCGCTCACCGGGGGAAGGCGCGGTGGGGAGCAGGGAGACTTGTGGCCTTCCTCCTCCACACCCCATCAGCGTGGTATCCCACGCCGGGGTCACCCCAGGGGTACCTGACTCCCAGCCTCAGCAGCGGCTTCCTCCGGGACGGGGGAAGGTCCGCAGCATCCCACATTCCCAAGGAGACCGTGGGAAGCTTTGAAAAAGTTGGCCTGGTTCTGGGCTGCCTATTTATAGCACCGCGCGCTCGGCGCTCTCATGCTTCTGTTCCCCAGCGTAGCTGCACGGGACTGTTTATATTTCCTCTGCTCTGCTTCCCCCTCAGCCGTCCTTCCCAGGAATGCTGCTTGGTATGGGAGACATGGGGAAGTGGAGGACTCGGGATGAGCCAGTGGCACAGCCGGGGATGCAGGAGGAACATGGGAGGCACCGGCTCACCCGCGTGCCCATCCCTGATGCTGGGTCGGCAGGGTACAGGTCACTTGCCTGGGGCCAGGGCTCCAGCACGGCATTTTGGGAGCCCCCAACTCGCTGTCCCAGGCTTGAGCTTGAAAGAGAGCAAACGGCCTCGCAGCGGGGCTCGTGGGGCCGGTGGCTGCTGGGAGAGATGAGCTGCAGGAGGGGAGGGATGAGTGTGGAGCGGATGGGTGCTGCAGCCCACCCAGCCCTGCTCCCAGCCCAGCCCAGTGCTGGGACAGCCACCATCCCAGTGGGAGCCTGTGCACCTTCCTGCCCTTGCAGGGCCCGCAGCAGCCTCTGGGCTCTCTGTTGGCCTCACCAGGGGCAGGAGGGTCTGGATGGAGGTGTGCGGGAAGCTGTGCTGTCAGTGGGGTGGGAGAGACAGAGCCAGCATGGCACCAATGGTGCTTGCTCCCCAGGGCAGGGGGCATCCAGCGAGGCTGCCCTGGCTGGCAGGCAGGAGGGGCTCACCATGGTCCATCCCCACCGTGATACCCCACCCCTGGCAGAGTGCAGGGGCTGGTACTGGCAGTGTGATGGCTACTGGAGCATCACTGTGCCCCATCACTGTGGTTGGGATCCCTAGGCTCTCTGGGGGCAAATGGCAGCTCTGGGTCTGCCCAGCACCAGGCAGAGACCCGGAGCGGAGCTGGCCTGGGAGAGGCTGTTCTGCGCTCCTGCTTTGGCAAGGGAGGGAAATCGCTGGAATTCTTGTGCAGAGGAGGATGCGTTGCTGTGGTTAACCCCCTCAGCTCCCCAGGAAGCCAATCCTCCTGCCCCCCATACCCTCATGGGGTTTGGAGGGAGCCATGGCTCCCCCCACGTGCTTGGAGCCATCCTTTGGTACGGGAGGAGGTGTCTGTCCCCAGAGCACTCCACAGTGCCCCAGTCCTGGGGGTACCCCCCTGGCCCGGCCCTGCCCGAGATGGTTCAGGCTCTGGTGCCTCCAGTGCCCACGCAGGGGTTGCTTCCCACGAGGCTCACATGCCTGTGGTCCACTAGCCATGCTCACACTCTGCTAGCCACAGGCAGGGCTAAGCTGTTCTGGCTGCGACCAGCCACAGGGGCCCTGCCTAGGGCCCTCCCCAGCACCCTCCCACCCACCCAGCCCCCCGGCTCTGCCCCGGGCTCCCCAGCACCCCAGGGGTGACCCCAGCGCCAGGGTGGCTTTGTGTCGGGCTCCCCCAGGCAGCCGAGGAGCAGAAGGCAGTTGCTCCCTGCGGGCAGCTGTTACCAGCTCACCCAGCATCTCTGCCAACAGCTGCGGCCGACACGCCGGCCGTGCTCCCTGGCGCTGGCCCCCCGCAGCCCCCAGCAGCCGAGCGCTCTGAGGCTGCACAGGCAGCAGGGCTGGGGACCTCGGAGTACCCGTGCTGGGAGGGCTGGGCTGAGCTGGGGAAGGCTGCTGGGAAACTCTCCCCACACCACCAACCCGGCTCCAAGGAGGGAGCACAGGTTTCCCCTGGCCTGGGCTGCCCAAAACTGGCTAGGCTGGACCCACACAATGGGCTGGAGGAGGCTGGGCCACTGCAGTGCTGGCATGGCTGGGAAGCTGGGCAGCCTCTGCAGCTCCCCACATGCTGGCCCAGAGCTGGGGGCTCCTCTCAGCCTGCCAGGAGGGATGAGCGGCTCAGGCTGCAGCTGGTCCCCTGTGCCAGGACACGAGTGGGTCCCAGCATCACCCCAGGCTGGGTGCCAGTGTCTGTGCCCAGCTCTGCCAGCCCCAGGGACCTGCAGCCACCCCAAGCTGCCCCATGGCTCCCACCAACTGAACCATGCCAGTGCCCAGTGTCGGAGCCGGCTCACCCTGCCCCATTCTTGCCAAGACCCTCAGCACAGGGGAGCAGACCTGGGGCGGGGGTGTCATGACTGGCTGCAGTCTGGCCCTGCACACTCACCTCTGGCAACATCTGCATAGCTGGGTGCTGAGCCACCACCGAAAGCAGAGTGGCCCCAGCCCCCCCCCCAACTCTCTGCCAAGTGAGCTGCTCAGCCGGGATGGAACTAATGCAGAAAACATGGCCCCGTGCTGCAGCCGGCACAGCGCGGGCCGGGGGCTGCCGCAGCAGCACCCCTCTGCCCTCTGCCAACTGTGCCGCCCATGCCAGGGGGCTGCTGCCCACTGCTGTCTCTCAGGTGCCGTGCTGGATGGTGCGGGGGCCCAGCGGTACGCGGGAGCCAGCCTGGTCACCTATCGAATCTCCAGCTGCTGAGTCCTGTCTGCCACGGCCACGCAGCTCAGGTGCAGAAGCACTCTCCTGGCCCCAGCTCCTGGGGTTTCCATCCCACTTGGCACCGCTCCTGGGATGTGTTCCCTTCTCCAGGCCCTTCTCCCCCTGGGAGCCGGCTCCCGTGCCAGCACGTTGGAGGTGGGGGACGGGCCCCTCCTGCCCCACATCCTGCCCCGTGGCTGGGAGCGCCGGGCTGGGCTTGGCCAGCGCTGCCTCTTCCAGTGAGCGGCGCTGGCTGGCGAGCGATGTGTTTGTGCTGGCAAGGAGGCTCGTGTGCCGGAGCCAAGGGCAGGATGAGCTTCTCCCGCCCTGGCTGCGGGTCCCTCTGGAGAGTGGGCATCCTGCTGGGGCTGGCAGCCAGGACTGGAGGTGGCTGCTGGTGGTGGGGTTGTGGGAGATACGGCACCTCTGTGCACCATCGCTGAGCTTCCACAGTGGCAGAGCCACAGTGGTGGTCACAGGGCTGCCATGGCCAGTGCCACACAATGCCCACTCCAAAGGAGGGTGGGGGGGGGTCCCTTGTTCCTCTGGCAGCGGGTCACTGCGTGTGTGCTGGCTCAGGGCTGTGGACCTGCACCTGCCCCATCCCTCCTACCCCTCACTCCCCTCCTACTCCCCTCTGCCCTGCACAGAGGTGCCGGAAGCACCGTGCTGGGTTTAGCTCTGGTGATCTGAGGGTATAGAATCACATTATACAGCCCTTTGCTTTTCCATGCCAGCTCTGAAATCATTTGTGGTCGGTTACTGGCTTCACAAACAAGAGTGAGAGGGCTGTGGGTGCTGCCAGTGCCGTGGGGCGAGCGCTGGCTGCTGGGAACCACAGGACCCATCTGGGGGCCACATGGGAGCTGGCAGGCAGCCACCACGGCCCTGCGGTGACTCTGCCCCTGCTGACCTCGGCACAGCGGCACCAGGGCCAGCAGGGCGGCGGGGCTGGGGACATGGGGCAGGATGAGGTGGTGGTGTGGCTGGGGGGTCCCCACCCCGCAGGGAGTCCGGGTGAGCAGCAGAGCAGGGTTGCAGGGGGTTGAGGCAGTGGGGGGATCACGGTGAGGGCTCAGCTTGCCCTGTGTTTTGGTATTGCTCAGGGCACCCAGCTCTTGCAGCCGGGATTCAGCATGGATGAAGAGCCCAGGGATGCAGTCAGGGAAGTAAGTCCCTCTGTCACCACAGCCATGGCTGCAGCCAAGCCTCATCTCGTGCCTGCTGGCACAGAGCAGCTTCCTCCTGTCACACTGGGCCCCTTGCTGTCTGTGGGGAGAGCTGTGGGGTGGCTGGGGAGTCACCCAGTGCCCCTCACACTCACAGTGCCTGCTGCCACCCTCCACTCACTGCTGAGAGCCAGGCCGGCCGCTCCGCAAAGCACCCACTGGCACAGGGTGGGGGCTCAGGACGGTCACCGCTTGCAGGCTGTCCCCACTGGGCTGTCCCCACTACACTGCCACCATGGAGTCGGGAGCCATCGCTCAGCTCCACGTGCTCGGCCCTGGGGTGGGTCACAGCCCCACCGGTGACACACGCACCCTGCACGGTGTGCTGGGCACAGCTGGCGGCGCTGCTGACGCTGTCTGATGGCTGTGTCCTCTGTGCCTTGCAGAGTGTCCCAGGACATGAGAACAACAAGGACTCCCGGCTGCTCTGGATGGGCTCCAGCGACTGCCTCATCTCCGTTGGGTTCAGCCAGGTACAATCCTCACTGGGAGGGTGGCCCTGGCACTACCAGGATGCACCAACCCCACTCCTTGCCATGGCCATGCTGGAGCCGTGGGTGATCTTTGGGTGGTTTGTGCCCCATGAAAGCAGGAGGTCCCCTTGAAGGTGGCCTGGCTTGGGGGACAGAGGGGACAGAGGGAGGCTTGCTGGTGAGGGAGGCAGTGTCACGGGGCCAGCTGGATGCACCCAGCACCCACCAACACTGCGTCTGTGCCCCTGCAGATGCGGGAGCGGGAGGTGAAGCTGTGGGACACACGGCGTTTCAGCGGAGCGATGCTCACCATGGCGCTGGACACCTCGCCCAGGTAGGGACGGGGTCTCGCTGTGGGGAGGAAGGGCAGGCAGTGGGGATGCGATGTGGCGTGGCCACCATGGGAAGCAAGGCAGCACTGCACTCAAAGCTGGAGACAAGGCTGGGGACGGCATGGCCGTGTCCCTGGCACCATTCAGGTGGGGTGGGGGGTGGTGGCAGCGCTGGGAATGGAGTGGGACGGGTGCTCCGCGGCGCTGCGGTGGGTGGTGGCACTGCTGGGGACACACCAGCGGTGCCTGAGGTGGCTGCCAGCCAGGTGGGTGCGTGAACTGGCACATGACAAGGTGCTGTGGGCGAGCGAATCCCTTTGGCGTGCCGCACGCTGGAGCAGCTCGTCCCCAACCCCCTGCCCACAGTGGGGCCTCAGTGCTTTGTACCATGGTGCCATGGCAGCCGTGGCCAGACCGGCGGCAGGACCATGCGCACAGGGGGTGTCAAGGCATGTGGAGCCATCTCCTGTCTGCAGGGCTCCGCCGCGGTGAAGACTGCTCCAGTTATACCCACCCCAGCCCCTCCCACGCTGCCTGGTGAGCTGGCCCGGTGTCACGGTGCAGGCAAGGACTTGGCAGTGCCTTCATCCCACCGGGGCTGTGGGGGATTGGGCACGCTCCATGCCAGGCTGCTCCCTGGAACTGCTTGGCAAAGCACAGAGGAGCAAAGCCATGCACTGGGCTTGCCCTGTGGCAGGCCAGGATGCCAGACAGGCTGGGTGCTCAGCGGGCACCAGGTTCTGATACAAGGCCTGGGGCAAGGAGCCCAGATGAGCTGCCACGGTGGCTCCTGCTCCCCAGCCCTGACAGCACAAGAAGCAAAGGCAGTCTTGGGGTTGCCATGTCCAGTCTTGGTGACCAGACATCATTAGTGTCCAGAGTTAACACTCCTGGGGGAAGCCGTGGGACAGAGCATGCTGCAAGGGGATGCTTTGGTGTCCCTTCTTTCTGCTAATGGAGAATCCTGTGGGATTTACCCCAAATCCTGCTGCTTCTCTCACCCTGCAGGCCCAGGCCTCCCTACCGGCGCTGGGCTGGGGCAAGCCAGCCCTGCTAAATTGGATGCAGACGTCGGGCTGGGCTCGGCCCCCTTTGCGCAGGCTGGAGTTATTTTGGCTGCTGGGTTTATCGGCCGCCAGGAATGTGGCTGGCGGGCGCTGCCTGTGCGTCAGGCCGGGGCTCTGCTGGGTTGTGGCTGCGTGGTGGGGCGATAGGGAGAGAGGATAGGGATGGGGAGGGTGAGTGGGGATGCCCCCCTCATGCTGGGGAGTCACCAAGGAGCCAGAGGTGCTTGTTTTAGGCAGCCACGCCAGGGCTGGCTGTGCTTCCATCCCCAACCGTTCCCTGCCTGTAAATCTCCTGGGGCTGACAAATGATTGGGGGGGGGGGTGTGTTTGGGCTGGATCCCAGCAGAGGTGCCGAGTGGGGGCCATGCTCTCCCTCCCACAGAGCCACTCCGATCAGGGGCCAGTGGGGCATAACACTCAGCACCCTTGGAGCTGTGGCCTAGGGCAGGGCAGCCCCCCAGGGGTGGCAGTGGAGCAGCCTTGGGGCCGGGTGCTCACTCTGGCCCTCCAGCATGGCCGTGGGTGCCCGGCATGGGGCATCAAGGGCTGCCCGGCAGTGCAGCAGTGTCAGCTATGCCATGAGGCACCCGGGGCACCAGGCGCAGTGGCGGCAGCAGCTCATTGAGGCTCTTTGAGGAAGTAATCAGTGGGCGGGCAGGAAACTCATACCATTCATTACTGACGGCAGGAAAGGGAGCCTGCATCCCCACCGTGTCCCCACCACGTCCCCACCACACCCAGCCGTGGGGCCCATGCCCACCGAGCCGGCCCCACGTGTCCCAGGTGACACCTCAGAGCAGGGCCATGGTGTTCCCCAAGGTGGGGGACCCCCCCAGCATGCTCACCCCAAAGCCCACAGCCACACTAAGTCCCACCGGGGTGGCTGCAAATCTGTGGGGGAAGAGAGCTGAGAGTTGGGGGGGGTACAGTCCCCATTTACCCCCACATCAGAAAGTGCCAGTTCGGGGGTTCCCCCAGTCTAAATCCTCAGTGGGTGAGATCTTTGCAACTGCATAAACCCCACTTTCAAAGTACATTGGCTGTGCCAGGGCCATGCTCAGGAGCTGACACCCCACACACACCCCCAATGTCCCAGTGTCGGAGGGAGGTGCAGGTGGCCCTGTCCCCTCTCCGTGCCGTGGTCCTCAGCACCTTCAGGTACCCGCCGCTGCCTTTGACTCGGGTTGTGTCGTGTGTGTCGCCGTCATTGTCGTCGTCGTGTCCCATCCCGTCCCCCTCCCCTCCCCAGGTCCTCATTAATTGGATCAAGGAGCAGCAGGGCAGGAGCCAGGAAGGGGCCTCAATGGGTTATTGTTGCCCTAAATTGTAACCAGCACCAGCGGGGTTGGGTTACCGGCTCTGACTCGGGGTCAGCGACCAGACCCCGCTGCCGCATGCCCGGCACCTGGTGCAGCACTGCCCAGGGATGGTGCCATCACCGCACCGGGGCTGGAGAGAACAGCAGTTCCCAAAGCGTCCCCAGGGAGGCTGGGGGTACCCACTCACCGGGCACACTGCCTCCTGCCCACGCCGCGGCTGGCTCAAGTAGGACCAACGTGAGCAGGTCTGCAGAGGTCCTGGGGTGCCGTGTCCCTGTGGTGTGTGCCGGCACCAGGCAGAGCCCCACGGTGCAGGACAGTGGTGGGGGGGCTGAGAGATGGGGATGGCTGGATCCCCGCTGCCCCTCACGGTGCAAAGTTCACCAGAGCTGGGTGGTGCTGGAGCTGGGACATGCCCACAGCAGGGAGCCGACACAGCGTGATGTTTGTGGAGGGATTTGGGACTGTTTGGCTGCCCTGGCACTGGAGCAGGACCTGGGGGGGCCTGGGCAGTGTGCACCGAGCCACGTGACCCTGCTGTTGTGTGTGTCCCCACTGTCACCCTGCCACCTCTCCCCGTCCCCTGCTGTAACGGGACCTTGATGGCCCATCCTGGTCCTGTCCCACCCTCCCTGACACCCTGTACACTGCCTTTTTCTGGAACTCAGCATCCTTTTGGGTTATGCTGGGTGTCTGGGGGGGGGGCTCTGACAACCCCACCCCAGCAGTCAGGTCTCGGTGGCAGAGCCCTGAGCAGCCCCCTCCCTCAGCAGCCCCCTACCCTCGCCTTCTCCTTACCAGCAGCAGGGAGGGGGCTTTCCCTGCTGCCCCTGCCCTTGGCCACCAACCTCAGACATGAGGTGGGGGGAGAGGCCACACCATCGGCTGCCACCCCAGTGGGACCCATTCCTGTGGGGCAAGATGCTGCTGGGTGGTCACACGAAGGGGTTAATGCCGGGGGCAGCTGCCCGGCCCCGCCGCCTGCCTGGTAATTACACCGGGTAAAAATAGCCCTGTGCCGGGAGTGGGGCCGCTGGGGCGGGAAGGCGGCGAGAGCGGCGGTGCCGAAATCGCTCCCAGATGGGCGACAGGCTCAGCCCACCGCCGCCTCCGCGGCCGACCGGCGCTCCCCAGCCCCCAGCCTCCCCAGCGTTCCTGGAAGCCGTCGGGATTTCGGCCTTTCCACAAGCTCTTCCTGGCAGCCAACGCTTTGCGGCGGCGTGCGGGGCAGTGGGACGGGCACACGCCTGCCCTCGCCCCAGGGGAGCGCGGATGGGGACCCCCAGCACCCCACAACACGTCCTGTGCCGGGGCTCTGCTCTGCCCGCGGGGACCTGGGGAACCCAGGGGACCCGGAGCTGCTCCTGTAGAGACCCCCAGGTCGGCACCCGGCGGGGTGCAGGCAGGATGCTGCCTGTGCCAGGATGGACCAGTGTGGGGGCAGCAGGATGTGCCCTGTGAAGCCAGCAGCTCCTCCCGTTGTGGCTCCCCGCCGACCCCCCCTCCCTTCCCCCCCCAGTCCTGCCCTGGCTCCTGGCTGGGGCTCTGACTTACCAGCCCCGCTGGGTTCCAGAGGGAGAGGGATTTTTTTTGGGTTGGTTTCAGGGGGTTTTGCAATCCTTCCCCAGCGCTGATTCAGCTCCAAGGAATGAGCCATACCGCACGATGCGCCGGGGCTGGCAGCGGCCAGGGGGACTTTTGCGCCTGCATTTGGGACACTGGGGGGCTCGGGAGGGGCTGGAAGGGGCGTTTGGGGCACTGCCAGGCTCCTGCTGAGCTGCCTGGGTAAGATGTGGGTGTCAGGGGAGCACTGAGCCCTGCCCTGCCCGCAGTGATCCCATACCCCTCTGCACAAGGCCAAGCCCACCGTGTGCTGCTGCTCCAGCCCCTTCCCCACAATTCCTGGCTGGCATCTGGCTCTGCCAAGCCACCAGGAAAACTTTGGCTCAGGGCTTCCCAACTGCTGCACCTGCCAAAGCTGAGCCCCACACTTTGCTCCTGCCCTATCGGGGCAGCCAGCATGGCAACCCCAGTGCAGATGCAGTCACTTCAGAGCTGCTGTGAGTCCACAAGGAGCAGTGGGACCTGCCGAGGTGTCGTGGGGATCCCCAGTACCCTGGCATGTGGGGGTGGCCCCACAAACACCAGCTAAGTGCAAGTGGGGAAGAGCTTCATTAGGGGATGGGCACCTCACGAAGCTGAGCAGCAGGAGGGAAAGCGAGGGCTCATTAAGGAAGGGGCTTGTAGACCCCCTTCAAGGTCCCAGCCACCAGTCCCTAGCAGCCCGGTGACAGCGAGGGGCCGTGCAGGAGCTGACCCCACACCCGGCCGGACTCGGGGCGGGGGGCTGGGACGGCAGCAGCCCAGAGGACCCAGGCGCGAGGCTGCAGCTCCGCCGGGGACGTTTCTTCTCTCCTCCTCGCGGGGCTGGAATATACACAAAGCTCACAGTGAAAATATTTACACAGCAGCAATTTTCAGAGGAATTTGGGATGTTAATTTGAAAAATCTGTGGGGAGAGGACCACAATGGGCCTTTTGAGCGGGCAAGCGTGGCCGTCGCACCGACCCGCCCGCGCCGGCGAGGGGCCCCTCCTGCCGCTGCGCCGGCCCTAATGGGAGCCAGCCCTGCCGGAAGCCCACCTGGGAGCCAGGGGGGCCACGCCAGACAGCCCACACCACCACCCTGCATCCCTAATTGCATCCAGAACCACCACCGTCCTCCCCAGGCGAGCGGGACCAGGGCGGTTGTGGGGTCAGGGCCATACCCTGCAGCAGAGCCATGTCTCCCAAAGAGCAGCCGGCCCTGGCGTGGCCGGCAGCTCGCGCGGCACGGCGGTGACCCTCAACTGCGCCGGCGGCAGCTATGGCGCTTCATCCCGCTCTTGCTCATTCTCTCCAAATCAAACATACCTCAGTGGGCAGGGCCCCAACCTGGAAAATTCCAGCCCGAAAGATAAAGGATTGGAAAACGATTAAAACCAGAGGGTTGGAGCAGAAACCACTTGGCAGCGGGAACCTGCCGAGCGCCGGCTTCCAGCCCTCCCTGCCGGGACCAGCACACGAAACCGGCTGTTTCAGGGGCCAGGCGGTGGGGGCCTCACTGCAGGGGCCCAGAGTCTCAGCCCTGGCTGCAGCCCCCCTGTTTGGTGGGGGGAGGGGGGTGTCACCGAGCAGGCTGACGCTTGTCCCCAGCACTTTGGGGGTCACAGTGTCGGTGGGGGTGACGTCAGGAGGTTACAGAGGTGGGGCTGGGCTGTTTGTCCCGTGGCCGGCCCTGGAGCCAGCTGGCAGGCGGGAAGAGATGAAGTAAGGCTGGATGATGCGCAGGGCAGGGGCTGACTTGAACCCCACAGCCTCCGTTTCAGGAACGCCGCCCCAGCACCCGTGGCTGGAGGAAGGGGAGCGGGGGGCAGTGCTGTGGGGGTGAAGCCTCCCCACCACCCCCTCCACAGCCCTGACTCATCCCCATGCTCGCCAACAGCAAGGGGAGGAGATGGCTGACTTCGCTACTCCCTTGTGGGGGACACGAAGCAGGGCAAGGTGGGCAACACCCACCAACACGCTCAGGGCTGCACCAGAGTTTTCATTGTTGGGATTTTAATTTTTGGGGTTTTTTTACAAAAAGACACCCTCCTGGTCTGCTTTACAAAAGGGACATACACAAACCTGTACTAGAAAAAAAAAAATCGTTTTCCCAGAAGAAATGGGAAATAACCTTGTATAAATATTCTCTCAGAGTTCTTAAAGCTTCAATTCCCGGTTCGCCCGCACGGCGCTTCCTTCAGCCTGGGGGTCCCGAGGGTCCCAGCACCTCGGCCAGGCCTCAATGCTCACATCAGCTTCCAGGGAGTGGAGAGTGACAGGCTGTGCCCTGCTAAAGGACCCTTGTTACCAGCACGTGGACATCCCTTAGCCAAGTCACTGGCAGCTTGAGCTAAAAATGAAAAGCCCGTCCAACCCCCTGCTTAAACCCCCAACCCCCCAGTGCTCCGTTCCACTACCCATGTTCTATGTAGAGTCACAGACACCAAGGCACCGAGCAGCAAAACCAGCGTCTCCTCCCAACGTGTGGCTGCCCCTCGGGAACTGCACAATCAGGGTTTGGGGTTTCTCCTCATCCCGCAGGGACGCAGCACGGCTGCTGCTGGAGCTCGACCCTCGTGTGTCCTGGGCTTCTCTTGCCCACAGCCCCGTCCTGCTTAGCTCAGAAGTAAGAGGGTTTGAGCCCCGGGGTGTTGTTGTTGCTGGGATAGTGCGACTGCATGAGTGGGACCTCGCACTCGGAGCCACCGGAAAGCATGGCAGCCTCTGGCACTTTGCAGCCATGGCTGCTCAAATCCCCATTCTCCAGGCAGGCTTTTACCCCTTCCAGCTCCAACGGGCCAGCATCCACACCAGGGCCAGCATGCGCCTTTGCCTGGCGGTGCCGGCGGTAGTACGTGCCGGCAGTCACCACCACCACCAGCAGCAGCACGGCAGCCAGTGCGGGGACAATCATGAGGGTGAGGTTGCTGTCCTTGCTCTGGGTGACAGGGGAGTGCTGCTGGTGGCTCGCCGGCAAGGTCTGCGCCTCAGCACAGTGCTCCTCCTTGGAGACCTTCTCCCCCAAGGGCCCGATGCAGATGCGGTAGGTGCAGTTGGGTTTCAGCGCCCGCACTGTGTACTCAGAGAGCGAAGCTGGCAAGCGCAGCATCACCGGCCGCTTGTCGGGCCCAGAGAGGTTTCGGTAGCTCAAGCGGATGCCCTTCAGCTGCGCTCTGGACTGGATGTAGTTCTGCAAGTCCACTCTGAGGGATGTGCTGCTGACCTGTGTGATGCTGATCCGCTGGCTGGGTGGTGGTGCCGGCGTAGCTGGCGACGGTGTTGTCCCCCTCACCTCCACCTGGCAGTATGCCCCAGTGAAGCCCGCTGGGCAGAGGCACTCCAGGTGGTTTTGGGCACCCAGGCGGCATGTGCCGCCATTCAGACACGTGCGAGGGGGACAGACAGGTGGGGGGGGACTGGTGGGGGCCGGGGGGCTGCTGAAGGGTGCTGGCGTGGAGCTGTCTTGAGAGGCCCTGGCCCCCAAGGTGGGAGCAGCAGTGCTGGGCTGCGGTGCTGGGCGGCTGCCAGTGGGGAGTAGCACAGGCGGTGGCAGCGGTGGCAGCGTGGTGGTGCGTGGCGTGGTAGGGGTGGTGGTGGTGGTGGTGGTGGGGCAGCCAAAGTCGGCATACTGTAGGTGGTGGAGGAGCTTGCCAGAGTTTTTAGGGGGGAAGTGGCAGCGTGTCTCCTCAGGCCGCCGCAGGACCACGCTGCTGACGTTCACCCACGCCACCAGCCAGCTCATCTGGCAGATGCAGTTGAAGGGGTTGCCGGCGGCCGTCACGGCGCGCAGCCTGGGGAAGAAGCCGGAGAAATCCCGAGGGATGGTGTTGATGTTGAGGTTGCTGATGTCCAGCTCCTGGAGGTTGTGAAGGTTGCGGAAGTGTTCTGCCGGCAGCTGGGAAATGCGGGCGTTGCCAGCCAGACTGAGCTTGGTGAGGCTGCCCAGGCGCTGCAGCACCGCCGGGACACGCTCCAGCAGGTTGTCAGAGATGTCCAGCTCGTGGAGGTTGTTCTGGGCCTGGAAGAGCTCCTCATTTAAGCTCTTCAAGCCCAGCCCCGCAATCTTCAGGGACTCTATGTTGACAGCATGGAAGGCCCCAGGTGCGATGGTGGGGATTTTGTTCCAGCTGATGTCCAGCAGCAGGAGGTTGGGCAGGTCAAGGGGTGGCACAGCCCAGAGTTGGTTGTTCTGCAGCTTCAACTCCAGCAGGTTCTCCAGCGTGTCAAAGGCAGCAGCGTGGATGTGCTGGATCCTGTTCCTCTGCAGGTAGAGTCGCTCCAGCAGCCTCAGCCCATGGAAGGTCTCATTGGTGATCTCCTGCAGCTGGTTTGAGGACAGGTCCAAGTTGACGAGCTCCGTCAGGGGCTGGAAGATGTTTTTCTGGATGCTGGTGATCTTGTTTTGCGAGAGGTCCAAGAGCTGGAGGGCAGAGAGGCCCACAAAGCTGTCCTCACTGAGCATCGTGATGCCGTTCTCAAAGACGTAGAGGGAAAGGGTGCTGGGGGGCAGCCCCTGCGGCACGGTCTGGCCCCGTCTGGCTGCGCACAGGATGGTCTTGGGGTCTTGGCACTGGCAGCCTGTGGGACATGCCCCAGCCAGCTCCCAGGGGGGCAAGAGAAGCAGCGTGCAAAGTATCAGCTGGTTCATGGTGGCAGCTCTGCAGGAGAGAGAAACCCAGCCAAGGTTAGGGGTCAGGTGGCACAGAACAGGGGGGGCACCCTGGCCCAGCAGGGCTGCAGGATGCCTTAGACCACCCCCCTGATACCCCTGTGCTGCTTCTGGGGTGTAAGGGCATCTCCCTGTGCCTGGCCTGGAACCCTCTGGCCCCAAAGGAACCATGGAAGGAGCAGGGAAGTCCCCGACAGGCACCATGCCCGCAATTCTCCACCCCCCACCCCCTCACCCCCCCTCCCTGCACCGTGTAGGCAGCAGGGCAAGGGCCCCTACCTCCCCGGCTGCTCTCGGCAGGGTGCAAATCAAACACGGGGGATGTGGAGTGAGATCCTGGGCCTGGGAGCCAGGGGAGGGGGTGGGAGCCCGGCTGGCCTTCCCGGCACACCGCGCTCAGCTTAACCCTTTGTTTGTGCTGCTGCGCCGGCAGCTGCACCCATCGGGTCTGCTCCTGCCCCCATCGCTGGCAGCAGCAACACCCCTCGGACATGGGGGCACCCTGGGTGGCCCCCACTGTGGGAAGGCCCGGAGACAGGCAGCAGAGCCGAAGGAGCTGGGTGCTCCCCTGACCTATGAGTGCTCCAGCGCCCTTCAGAGCCAGTGGTGTTCCCACAGAGCTCCCATCCCAAAGGGACAATGGGTCACCTTGCTTCTCCCCTCCTGGCTGGCACCCTCTGGCACAGGGAGGGAGGGGAGGACACTCTTGGGGTGAGCAAGGCTCCTCACCCTGCCCCATCCCCCTGCAGCTGCCCCAGCTGATGTCCTGGCTCTGGAGGCAGCTGGCTTGGCTCTCAGCCCCACTTTTCGACCCTTTCAATGCCTCTCCCAGTGAGCAGGGATGAAGGGGTGCCAGTGGGACCTGCCACCCCAGGCAGGGATGAGGCAAAGCCCACCAGGCTGCCAGAGATGAGGGTGCCCTGCCAGCCCTGTTGTCACACCTCCTGCCCCACTCCAAGCTGTGCATGGCTCCAGGCAAACCCCTCCTGCGGCTCCAAGGGGCCCCTGCCGTGTGTGGGGCGCTGGCGGGGCCGGCAGCAGCACGTGCCGGCTGCCCCAGCCACCCCTCCGCTGTGGGGGGCCCCGTCCGGTGCAGGGACACCACATCCCACACCGGCAGCTGTGGGAGGGACTGGATCCATGCTGTGTTCCCCCCACGGTGCATCCCTGTGCCGTGGAGGAACCGGCGCTCGCCCACAGCCAGGCAGGGTTAACGCGGCTCGGTCCTTGCCTCTTCCCTGGGTGGGGTGCACCCGAGGGTGGGGTGAGCCCACACCGCTGGGCAGGGTCACCGCAGCTGCCTGAGTCACTTGGCCCGACTGGCCCTGCCCTGCCGTGACCCATGCCGAAAGCACCCCCCATGCAGTCAGCACCCCGACACGGGGGAAGAGCTGGGCCGTATCCAGAGGGTCCCTGTCAGCAAGCGCCCTGCCCAGCACTCCCAGCTCAGCCCCCCAGCCCTGACAGCACTGCCAGGTCCAGCACGCCCACGGCACAGCAAAGTCCTCGGTGCCTGGCGTGGGGACCGAGCAGAGCCGGAAAAGCAACAGGGTGCTCTTGTGAAGCACTTTTTGGGGCAGGGGGGACACAGGGACCCAGCACCCTTCACCGCCCTGCCAGCCCTCGAGGTGGCCCCTGCAGCTCGAGGGTGCCGGCTGGCAGGCAAAGCCCCAGGCACAAGGTGCCAGGCATGCCCACAGTGCCACGCTGTGCCAGGCATCCCGCCGTGCCGGGGCCACGGTGCCAGACCTCCAGCCGTGCCAGGCATCCCGGGTGGGCAGTGGGGAGCAGCAGGGCCAGGCTCGGCCCGGTTTTGCAATGCCAGGTCAGGTTTCGCTGACGTGTCTGTGCTGCAACCAGCTGCTGACTCCCAAGTCTCTCTCGTCCCTTTAATTATACTGGCATTTCCTCCCCGCCTGCCAGGCTCCCGCTCCCGGCAGGTTTGGCTGGCCAGGCCACGGCCGCTCACCCCTGCCTCACCACAGGCCCTGGGCAGGCCGGCACGGTCACTCCACCCGCACGCCTCCGCGCCTTCGGCATCGCCCTGCTCTGCCGGCACACGCCGGCATCCCGCCTGCACACCGCCTCCGTGGCCTGATGCTATTTTGAGGCAGCGAGGGGTTAACCTGGCCCAGGCTGTCTGGGATGCTCACCCCTCTGAAACAAGGGGGCAGGGGAACAGCCTCCCCATGTCCCTGGAGGTCCCCAAGGGTGGAGAGGGGGCCCTGGTTCTGCTGGAGGTGTTAGGGCTGCCCTGCCAGCGGCCTGCTGCTGCCTTGGCTGGGCTCCCCCGCGCCTGCACCGCAGATATTTGCCGAATTATTCATATTTTCCGGCTGCGGGGAGGATCTGGGCTCAGATTCCCCCAGTCCCAGCTCAGCCTTTCCCTGCCAGCCTGCTGGAGTGGGAGCACCGTGTCCCCCCCTTCCCTGCACTTCCCCCACCCACACCAGCCTGGCCGTCCTGCTGCCTGCCCAGGGCAAGGGACTGGTCAAGGGACACCCCGCTTCACACCCACCACGCGTTTTAAGCATAAGGCTGATGCCATTGGTATGTTGAGGGCAACACCTGCACAGGAAGGGCCGACAGAGCCTTCCTGGGGGTCTCTGCCCTTCCTGGCTGCTTCAGGACACGGGCGTTCTCCCTGAGTAACCCAGCACAGCGGGGATGGGATGTCCCATCCCTTCCCTTCCCGCACTGGCGAGCAAGGCTCCACCACCAAACAAAGCCACCGTTGTTGCCGGCAGGCAGCCAGGCCGGTGGGCTGCCTCCTCGGTCAGTGGGCACTGGCGCAGGCAGGACTTGGGGCCCCGCACAAAGCCAGGCTCCATCCCCATCACCACAGGGACACAGTGCCTTCGTCAGGCGGGACACAGGCGCTGCTCCCCCCCCCTCTTACACATCCCCCCAAAACAAGCCCACGTCAGCACATGCCCCCTCCCGAGACCCAGCCAGGGGGACGCAGGATTAAACCCTTAATCCTCCCCCTCGACCCACCCTGTGCCGCCGCAGCCCCCACCTCCTCCCGGGCTCTCCTCCCAATTTAATTAAAGTTTCCGCAGCAGCCCCGGAGGAATGCAGGCCTGGTTATTGCATTCCCCGGGGCGCTCGCAGGCCCCTCCATCCCTCTCCTGCCCCTTTGACCCGGCCGTGCTCCCCAGTTCAGGTGCCGACAAGGAGAAAAACCAGCAGAGCCACTTTACCGGCAGCCAAACCACCTCCAGAAAAGCCCGGACGCCAGCGGAGGGTGGGAGGAGGCCAGCAATGCTGCCACGCGTGGCCCCAGCAGCACGGGCAGATTCCTATGGGGTGACTGGGGCGGCCGCGGCTGTCCCTGAGTGCTTCCTCCTGCCGCGTCCCGCTGGCAGAGCCAGCCGGGCAGGCAGCGCTTGCGTCAGGGCCACCCGGCGAGGCCACCCGGCCTTGGCGTGGCGCAAGGAAAAACAGTAATTAGTGTCATCCTTGACAGCGGCACTGCCCAGCACCGTGTGGGCAGCAGCACAGCCCCGGCTGGGTCAGGCCAGTCTGGCTGCCCTGGTCCCAGCAGGATGAAACCTACCGGTGCACATCGGGAGTGGGTGTGCGGGGGTACGCGAGTGGGGATTTTTGGTTAGGAAGAGGGGTCCTGGAACTGGAGCACTGCTCCTGGGATGCACTGGTTCTCATGGCAGCTGCCAGCCCTGGATGGGAGCCAGGCACAGGAAGGGACACTCACCCAAGAGTGGCCCAAAGTCACACCCAGGGAGGGTGATGGGTGCCAGCATCCCCCCATCACACACTAGGTGACGATGAAGTGTGCAGGGAGCCAGCAGCAGGACATCCCCGCCGGCTGACGGCCAGGCTGGCCGGCGGCCCTGCTGGCACACATCCCTCTGCGCCAGCCGGGGAGGGAAAACCCTCCCCAGCACTGCCTGGGGACCCCACTCGGCCCCACAGCGGGTCAGCAAACCAGGATGCCAGCTCTCAAGGCCAGGGCAGCCAAATCCCTCCCTGGCCAAATGCTCACTGAAGAGGGTGATGGTGAACACCACTGCCAGCAGCTCCCATGTCTGCCTGACCCCAGAGGGTGAGCCCTGCTGCCACGTCTGCCAGGACAGGGTGAGCACAGAATCAGTCCAGGACTGTGCCAGCCTCATGTGGGTCCTGAAGCCCTTCTGCTGGCAGAGTGGGTCACAGCCACCCATTCACAGCTGGAGGGAGCAAGGCTCCACATTAGCCCTGGCCACATCACTCCCCTTTCCGGTGACGGGAGCAGCACCAGGCCAAGGTCTCCAGGCCTGACACTGGTGCATCCTATGACAGGGCAGGCACAGGCAGGGGACCGGGGGCCCTGCCTGCACCCTTGTCCCTTCCCAACAAGGCTGTCACCCCAGCCCGGTCCAGGCCTCATTGCCAGCCCAGGCAGGGGACAGCTGGACGCCCCTTGGCTCAGCAAACACTAACCCTCAGCTGAGGGAGGCCTGGAGCATGGGGCTGGCCCCAAGCGCCCTGCCTGCAGCAGAGGGGTGGGTGACACCCTGCCACCCGGGGAGGCCAGCCAGTCCTGGGTGGCCCGCAGGCCAGTCAAAGCCCACTGACTCCCCCGGCCACACCTCCCCCCTGAGCCCCCGGGTACCCAGCAGAGCCCCCTCCCGCCCATGGGCGGCCGCCCCACGAGGGGAGGACAGGTGAGACGGTGCCCGAGGACGCGGGACTCACCGGGCCGGGCCGGGCCGGTCAGTCCATGGCGGCGGCAGCAGCCAGCGGCCGGGCGGACGCTCCTCTCTCTGGCTGCGCCGGGCGCGGGGGGCGGCTTTAAAAGTGCGGGGCGGAGCCTGCCCTCCCGCCGCCTTCCCATTGGCTGCAGGGAGAAGGGGCGGGGCAACACAGCCCCGAAGGCTCCGCCCCCTGCGCACCTGGGGCCCCACGCGGGGCGGGACCCCCGGGACCGCCGGGACCCGCCGGGACCCCAGGACCCCCAGCAGCTCCAGAACCCCCCCAGGGACACCCAGGGCCGGGACCCCAGGGCCCCTGGAAGCTCCAGAAGCCTCCCAGGAGCCCCAGCCTGGGATCCCAGCCCCCCCGCTGGGTACACATGTCAGCACAGGGGTGGGTGCAGGTATCGCACCCTTGCCACCCGCAGTCCTCCTGATAACACCGGGGCTGGGTGTTTATGGCACCCCAGGAACCCCTATACCAGTGCACCCAGAGTAACTGGGGACCTCAGCACCCATGGGCTCCGGTGCCCTGGTACCCCCTGCACCCCCAGCATCCCGAAAGCACCCACCACCCTCCACTGGGGGACAGGAGGGCAGTTTGTGCCCTCAGAGGGTCGCCCCCATGCCCCGGCGATGGCAGAGCTGTGCCGGGTGCGGCAGGACTCCCTCTTCAGCTCCAGGAGGACAGCCAGGCCAGGCTGGGACAACCAGGCACCCAGGGTGCCCTTGTCCCAACCCCAGGCCCCGACAGCAGGAGTGGTGGTGACAGCACTGCTGGTGACAGGGGCTGCGCCTTGGCACGGCACCCTGGTGCCTGCCCGGCCACACTGGCAGCGTTTGCCTTCGTTGTGCCAACAGTCCTAGAGCAGGACTGTGCCGTAGCGGCCGTCTCTTGTGCCACGGGGACCTGCTGGGGCGGGAGGGTAGCACAGCTCTGGTTTCACCGAATTTCCTCAGAGCTGCTTGGTGCAAAGCGTTGGCACGGCACGGCTCCCTCCCCTCAGCACAGCCCCGGGAACTGTCACCCCAGAAGTAACAGATTGTCCCTTTGTTCTCTGCCTGCCAGGGAAGGCAGAGAGGTGGCTCTGCGCTCCTGTGCCCCAGCCACCAAGTATTGCCCCAGTGGTGGTACCCCCAGCACTCCCTGGCTGCTGCACCCCCACAGCCACCAAGCGTGTCCCCAGCCACCAAGCATGTCCCCAGCCACGTCCCCTCCAGCCTCAATCACCTACTGGCTGCATTTCGGGCAAGGGTGCAGGACAGGGAGCTGGGACACGCTCCAGCTGGCACAGCCCTGGCCACGGGTGCTCCCCGGGCTGGCTGGCACGGGTGAGGCAGTGGGCAGGAAACCGGCCTAGCCGGCCCGGCCAGCCCCGAGGCTCCCCTGTGGGTGCCGGCGGCTTTCCGGAGTGGGGCTGGGTGCCATGGCTGGGCGCAGGGCCCAGGGCTGGGAGCAGGATGCCCCGCAGCTGGGCACGGCTTCGCGGCTGGGGCTGGAAGCAACCAGAGGTGCCATCCCGCTGCAAGCCTGTCGCCCCAGGGTGGGATGGTGAGGGCTGTGCCGTGGGGGGCTGGAAGTCAGGGGAGCAGCCTGGCACACCGAGGGCAACCCCGGGCACCGGCACTGCCCTCCTACCACGGGCAGGGCCTGATCCTGCCCCATGCTGCCCCTGGGTGGGGCCTGGGGTGAGCACCGCTGGGGAAGGTGCAGGGTCTGGCCCTGCAGCCGTCAGGGTGCTGCACCGATGGGCTCAGCACCCTCCTTCCCTCACAGCGCGGCCATCCCACTGTACGACGCCGACACGGGGCTGCTGGTGCTGGCAGGGAAGGTGAGGTCCCATGGGAGCAGGGTGCAAGAGGGGGGCAGCAGGGTGTGGTGAGGTGCAGCGGGGCACAGTGGGCTGCAGTGAGGTACTCATGGGTGCAGAGGGGTCCAGAAGGGTGCAGCGGGTACGTGAGGGGTGCATGTGGGTGCAGGGGCGCGCGGCTGGGTGTAAAGGTTGCACTGAGGTGTACATGGGTGCAGGAGGGTACAGTGGGGTGCAGGAGGATGCAGAAGATTGCTGGGTGTGTAGCGAGGCACAGCAGGGTGCACGTGGGTGCAGAGGGATGCGGGGGGTGCAGTGGGGTGCTCCCCACAGTCATGCTCATGCCCTGTCCCCTCCGTCTCTTCCAGGGAGAAAACCTCTTGTACTGCTTCGAGGTGGCACCCGCGCAGCCGGCGCTCACGCAAGGTAAGCAGGACACATCCCTGCCCGCAGCCCCAGGGGCCTTGCCCCTGCCTGCACTGCCTGCTCCATGCCCACCCTGCCCGTCCCCCAGTGACCCAGTGCCGCACGGAGGGCAGCACCCGCGGCCTGGCCGCCGTGCCACGCCTGGCCCTGGATGTCATGGCCTGCGAGGTGCTCCGTGTCCTGCAGCTCACCGACACCGCCCTCGTCCCCGTCAGCTACCTGGTGCCACGCAAGGTAAGGGGGGGTGCTGCCACCTCACAGGTGCCACCTCAACAGCACTGGGTGGTGAAGGGCACGTGGGTGTGTGGGGACCCCCAGCCTGGGGGGAGCAGGAGAGGAGGTAAAACCTGGGTGCCGATGGTGGATAACGAGCAGGAGGGTGGGTGTGCTGGAGGTAGGAAGCTGGGTGCTGGGGAACAGAACCTGAAAGCTGGGTGTTGTGCAGTGCGTGCTGGGTGCTGTTTTGCAGTGGGTGCTGGGTGTCAGATTTTGAATGCTGGGTGCTTACAGCAACTTAAAGTGTTTGAAATTTGGGTGCTGGAGGCAGGATCCTGGGTGCCAGATCCTGAACCCCAGGTGCCTAAAGCTGCAGGCTGGGTACTGAAACATGGGCGCTGGGGCTGGGTGCTGCGAGCCATGATGCACCCCCTGCACCCTTCTACACTCCACTATGCCCACGTGCACCCCACGGTGCTGGAGCTGGGTGCTGTTTGGGAGGCTGGCCGTTCAGGGGTGTGCAGGCAGCCCAACGCCAGGCAGTGTCTGACACCTACAGGCCTCGGCACGCAGCTCGCGGGGACGAGGCTGTGCGGCTGGAGGGGCCGGGGTGCCCGGGGGTGCCTGGGGATGACCCCGGCCGGGGGGTGCCAGCTGGTGAAAGGACAGGAGGGTCTGGGGACACCCACCTCGCCCCATCCTCTCTCCCACAGTCCAACCAGGACTTCCATGAGGATCTGTTCCCTGACTGTGCCGGAACACTGCCAGCCACAGGTGCCCAGGCATGGTGGGCAGGGGACAACCAGCAGGTCAGTGTCACTCACAGAGGTGTTCCCATCGGTGGCATCGCCTGGGGCTGTGCCACCACCCCCTACCCATCGCTGTGCCTGTCAGCAGGTGAGGAGGGTGAGCCTGCACCCCGCGCGGAGATCCACGGAGACCTTCAGCTCCCCTGTCATCACCTGCACCCTGCCGCAGGCAGCTGACGCCAGCTCCACCGAACCCGATGCCGACCGAAGTGTGAGCATGGGGCACCGAGGTGTTAGGGGGTCCCCGCTGCTCTTGTCCCACAGGGAAGGGGACGCCAGCCCCTCCTGCCCACCCACGCTCTCTCCCATAGGAGGACAGCAGCTACTCCTCGCCATCCTCACCGGCCTCGCTCTCAGCCAGCACCGGCCCCTCCAGCGGCTTCGTCAGCAGCCCCAGCCAGAAATCCCTGCAGAGTATTTTGGGTGAGTGGGCAGGAGGGTGGGCTCAGCATCCCCCATCTGGGGCCATGCCCAGGGGGGCACCCAGGGGGCTCACCCATCCTCCACCTGCACCAGGGCCCAGCTCCCGCTTCCGGCACACGCAGGGCAGGGTGCTGCACCGCGACACCCACCTCACCAACCTGCGGGGGCTCAGCCTCACCACACCGGGCGAGTGCGACGGCTTCTGCACCAACCACCACCGCGTCGCCCTCCCTCTGCTCTCTGCCGGTGGCCAGATCGCCATCCTCGAGGTACCCTGGCACAGCACGGCAGCCGGCACGGTGCCGGTGGGCGCAGTGCAGGTGACCCCCTGGCTCTCTCCCACAGCTCTCCAAGCCAGGCCGACTCCCTGATACGGCCATGCCCACCATCCAGAATGGCACGGCAGTGGCCGACCTCTCCTGGGACCCGTTCGACCCACGGCGCCTGGCTGTCGGTATGCACACCATCCCCAGGAGAGCACACCAGGCTAGCCCCCCCAGTGCCAGGCACACCAGATCACCATATTAACCACTGCCCATCTGTTTTGGTGCCGCAGCGGGCGAAGATGCCAAGATCCGGCTATGGCGGATCCCCGAGGGAGGGCTGCAGGAGACCCTGCGGGAGCCCGAAGCCATCCTCCAAGGTGAGGGGAGTGGGGGGAGGCACACCAAGCACCCCCATGTTGGGGACAAACCAGCCTGGCAGCATCCCCATCCCTCCAATGATGGGGACAGCCACACACCACTCACCTTTACCAGGTCACACGGAGAAGATCTACTCCATCCGCTTCCACCCACTGGCATCCGACCTCTTGGTTTCCTCTTCCTACGACATGACTGTACGGATCTGGGACCTGAGTTTAGGCCAGGAAACCTTGTGCCTGCGGGGACACACCGATCAGGTAAGAAATGACACATGTGGGGACACCTGAGGGGTGCGTCTTGGCCTGGAAGGGAACGCCCTATGCATCCCTCCAGATCTTCAGCTTGGCCTGGAGCCCTGATGGGAAGAAGCTGGCGACAGTGAGCAAAGACGGACGGTTACGGCTTTACGAGCCCCGGCGCAGCCCTCTGCCTCAACAGGTATGATCACAGTGATGGGGATGGGATGGAGAGCAGGGGGTGCCTGCAGGGTGAGGGGGGAGAACCCCTCAGCGGGCACCTGCCCGCACCCGCAGCTCTCTCTGAGCAGGCAGAGTGACCTTCACCCCATGCAGGAGGGTCCGGGTCCCGAGGGGAGCCGCGGAGCACGCCTGGTTTGGGTTTGCGGTGGCAACTACCTCCTTGTGTCTGGCTTTGACAGGTAAAGAGGGGAACACACCAGGGGCCCCCAAGGGACACCGTGCACCCATGTGTGTGACTCTCACCCCTCCACTGTCACTTCCTCACAGCCGCAGCGAGAGGAGGATCCTCCTGTACCGAGCACAGGCTCTGCCCGAGGGCCCTTTGTCTGTCCTTGGCCTTGACGTGGCTCCTTCCACCCTCCTGCCCTTCTATGATGAGGATACCAGCGTTGTCTTCCTCACCGGCAAGGTGAAGACTTGCACCCCAAAAAAAATTGGAGGGGGGTTACCTATCTATGTACAGAACCCCAACAGTGCAGAGGGACCCTCCATGCACCCCCTGCCAGCCCCTCTATCTTGCTCCATCCCCAGGGTGACACCAGAGTCTTCATCTACGAGGTGACACCCGAGCCCCCCTATTTCCTTGAGTGTAACAGCTTCACCTCCAATGAACCCCACAAGGTAAAGGGGAGGGGCTGCCAGGGCAGCGCTGCCTGTCCTTGCCCCTCCTGCCTGCTCTGTCAGACCCACAGCAAGCCCCGCTCACACCTCTACCCTATCAGGGCTTTGTCTTCTTGCCCAAAACTGCGTGTGAGGTGCGGGATGTGGAGTTCACCCGGGCACTGCGCCTCGGGCAGAGCTCCCTCGAGCCAGTGGCTTTCTGCGTGCCGCGTGTCAAGGTAAGTGGCATGGGGCCCAGCTGCCTTTTTGGGAGGCTGTAGGAGGTAGGGGACCCTTCCTTAGCACCCCTCGCCCCGCAGAAGGAGTATTTTCAGGATGATATCTACCCACCGACCCGCGTCTGGTGGGAACCGGCCCTTGGCGGCAGTGCCTGGCTGGCAGGGGAGGACGGGCAGCAGCACCGCATCAGCCTGCGGCCAACCAACATGACTCCAGGTGGGTGCACAGGGATAAGGAGAGGGCTCCGGGCCTGGGGGGACAGATGTAGGGGGCCTGTGCATGTCAGCCATGGGGCAAAGGCCGCCTGCCCCACGGCGACACTGCTCTCCCAGTGAGCGAGGCACCGAAGGAGGCTCCAGCACGCAAGTTTGTCCCTGCGTCCGTGTACCTGGAGGAGAAGTCTGATGAGCAGAAGAAGGAGGAGGTGGGTGCTGGGGCACCCTGAGACCACCCTGCTGCTGCAGGGCCTGGGCTGGGGGCAACGCCCCAAGACCCTGCAGCTCCGTCCTGTGCTCCCCACAGCTCCTCAGTGCCATGGTGGCCCGGCTGGGCAACCGGGACGACCCGCTGCCCCAGGACTCCTTCGAGGGGGTCGACGAGGCCGAGTGGGTAGGTGCTGGGTGGAGGGGTCGACCCCCGGGGGGCCGGTCCTGCCCCGCCGCCTCCCTCACCCCTCCCCCCCCCCGGGTCTCCCGCAGGACTAGGCCGCACCCCGGCACTCCCCTGGGCCACGGCGAGGAGCCCCTGGCTCGCAGGGAGGACGAGGAGGGACGGGAAGAGGCGGCGCGGCGGGGCCCGACCCGGCCGAGGGCGGCGCGGCAGGGCCGAGGGCCGCGCCCCGCCTCACGCCGGGCAGCCCCGTTGCGGGCAGGCCCCGCTATTAAAACTGCTGCGCTAGCACCCGCCTCCTGTCGTGATTCCGGGCGGGGGGGGGGGATGCAAACACACGGACCCGGTACCGGCGAGAGGCCGCGGCCTGAGCCTCGCCCGCCGCCCCCCCGCCGGAGGGCACGCCACTCACTGCGCATGCGCAGCTCCGGCCAGCCAGCCGCGGGACCTCCCGGGGTGGGGACGGCCGGCAGGGGGCGCTGTGCCCGCCGCGGGAGAGCGAGACGCGCCGTCCCGCTCCTCCGACGTCTCTGTGGCCTACGTGCCCTTCGCTCCCTCACCCCGTGACAGCCGGGGCCGGAAGCGGCGGCGGGGCCATGGTGAGCGGGGACGGGGCGGGGGGACGGGCCCCGGGGGAGCGGGGACGGGCCCGGGGAGGCGGAGGACACGGCGGGGCGGGGACGGGGAGGGAGGGGGGGAGGAGGAGACGAGGCCCAGGGAGGGAAGGGGACAAGGCCGGGGAAGGGGAGAGGGCCCGGGGAGGCGGCGCTGGGCAGGCCCGGGCGGTGCGAGGGGCCTGGCGGCGGGCGGCAGGGCCTGGGGAGAAGGGACAGGGCCGGGGGGGGGCTGAGCCGGGGCCAGGGGCCGGAGAGGGCCCGGCGACAGCAGCGTGTCCCCGCAGGCCAAGTACCTGGCACAGATCATCCTGGTTGGGGCCCAGGTGGTCGGGCGGGCCTTCATGCGGGCACTGCGCCAGGAGTTAGCAGGTACGAGCCGAGCTGCCCTGGGCGGCACACGGCACCTCCAGCCCTGCCCGCACACACATCCCACACCCCCCCCACCCTTCCCCAGGGCACACCGCTGCTCCCCGGGGCCCTACCCCCAGGGGCCGCCCACCGGGCCTACGGCCAGCTACCGCATCCTGGCACTGGTGTAACGGTGTGCGGCCCTGGGGGCCCCCGGGGGGGAGGGGGGGCAGCGTGGGTGCAGACTCACCCCTCGGTGTCTCTGGGCAGCGAGCCGAGCGGCGGCCGATGCACGAGGGCGCTCGGAGAGGCCCCAGTCTGCCGCTGCCTCCAGGATCACCGGCATCAGCCTCCAGGAAGCTCAGCAGATCCTCAACGTCTCCAACCTCAACCCAGAGGAGATCCAGAAGGTAGAGGCTCCCTGCAGGCTGGGGAGGATGGTGTTGGCCAGACCCTGCCCTCCTTGCAGCCTGGCACGGGGTGACAGCTGGTCCCTGGAGGGAGTGTGGGTACAGTGCTGGGCCCAGTTAATCCCAGTTCAGGGTTCCCCTGGGAGCATGCTGGCAGCTCACAGGCATTAGCAGCTTGCAGGCCGTGGCCCCTGCATTTGCCTGGTGTTGCTGCTCCAGGAAGGGGATGTGGGCTTCCCAGAGGCACTGGTCTGGGAGCATGGGGACACGCTGGGGGCTCAGGCAGAGCTAGCCACGTCCCCACCATCTCCCTTGTCACTTCCAGTGCTGCCTTGGGGAGCAGGAGGCTGCTGGGGTTTGGGGCTGGGGAAGGTGAAGAAGCCAAATCTGACGGGGAGCTTCTTTTTGGCAGAACTACGACCACTTGTTCAAGGTGAATGACAAGTCAGTGGGAGGCTCCTTCTACCTGCAGTCCAAGGTGAGCAGAGGGTTCCCAGTACCCCCCCCAACCCCCAGCACCTTCCCCTGCCTGTGATTCAGGACAGCAAAGCCTGAACCTCACCACGGGTGAGGGGGGGAGGGGGCAGCCCTGTCCCTCCACCTCACGGCATCCCCCTGCATCACCTTGTCCCCGTGTCCCACAGGTGGTGAGAGCCAAGGAGCGGCTGGACGAGGAGCTCCGCATCCAGGCCAAGGACGACAAGGAGAAGGGCTGGAAAGCCGAGACGTGACTCCTGCTGCCCTCGCAGCCCCTCACCCTTAACTTATAGGTCATCAATAAATACCATGTGCTCCAGCACCTGGCCTGGCTGCTCTGCACCCCAGGGAGGGAGGGGACCCCTACCCTGGAGGGGATTGGCCCCCACGAGGTGCTGGCAGGGCTGGGTTTTGCCCTAGGGAGGAGGAGGAGGAGGAGGAGGGCCCATGGCTGGGAAAGAAGGGCTGTCCCCAGGGCACTGAGGGTTGCCAGGGCTCGAATGGCACCCAGCAGGGGGTGGTGCCAGAGCTATTTTCACGGTTGGTTTGGATGCTCTTGGCCCAAGCACACGGATACCTCTGGCTCCGTACCACAAGAGCACTGGGAGCTCTGTGCCATTACCACAGCTGCCCCACAGTGTGGAGACTGAGCGGGGGGGGTCCAACAGAGCCAGCTGTGCCCCCCAGGACAGCACCTCTCTGTCCCATGGCTTTGTCCCCACCTTGAGTTCATGGTGGCCCTCGCCACCATCGCGGACTGAAACAGGAACTTACTTCAACTTCACTTTATTGTTTTCTTAATAAACTTCCTCTCCCCTGGAGGAATATAGTGTTATAGTCGTTAGCTTATCTCTTACTTCTGCAGTCCTTAAATGCTACGCTAACAGCGATGGAGCCCAACGGGGGGAAAACAAAAACAACCCAGAAACTACGATAGAAAGGCACTTCGAGACCGTTAAAATACTGATGTCCTGGAATGTGCAACAACAAACCAACGAAGGAGCGAGGAAACGTACACCGTGCACCGGCCGGGGCGGCCTGGTCGATGGCCCGCGGCCATGCTGGGGGCTGGGGCAGCGCCAGGCGGCCGCCGCACCCCAGCCCCAGGAGGGTGAGGGCAGGGAGACCGGCTCCCCGCGGGGCCGGGGGCTCCTTCCAGCGAGGAGGGGGGGCATGACTGGGGGGAGAGACACGTGTCCCCCCCCCAACTCTTTCGGAGAAAGCAGTGGGCAGGGGTTCTGCCCGGCAGCCAGATGTACGTGGGACCCCCCTGCATGCGCCGGGGGAGGCTCCAGGCGCTGCCTGCACGGAGGCTGGGCACACTGCCTGCTCCTGCCCACCCTGACGCCTGGGGAGGGGGCTCATCGGGGACCCTCGCTGGGGGAGTCCTGCCCGCGCTGCCCGCTGCCCGCATGTGCTCGCGGTACACAGTTAGGTATGAATGTAGCTAATCAGGGTGGCTCTGCCCCGGCGCGGAGCCGGCGCGGCAAGCGGCACACGTGGCCGTGTGCCTTGTCACGGGGAGGGCCGGGGAGGTGGCAAAGGGAGCAGGAGGGATGTGGGTGGGCACCGGGCCGGTGTATGTGCCCAGCCAGCTGGGCCTGGCACAGCAAGGACCGTGCCGAGGGGCCGTGGCTGCAGCACTGCCTGCAGCCACGCTGTCCAGCTGGGGGTGGATGGCACAGTTGGGTACAGCTCGGGGCTGCAGGAACAGTTAGTCCCTGAGCTGTTGCCCTGCTGTCCCCACGGCAGGAGCCTGGGGGCTGTAGGGGCCCCCCCCCATGGTGGCACCGGCGATGCCGAGGCCTCGGGCGAGGAGACGCCAAGTCGGTGGCAGCAGATGAGCCCAATCGGGGCCCTGTCAGAGGAGAGGGCTGGTTGAGAAATAAATAGTGACATCTCCGGCTGCCCAAATGGGGAGGGGCGCAGAGGGACACCCCCACATGCCTCCTGCCCCGTACCCCCATGGCTGCCCCCTGGCATGGGGTTGTGGCCAGCTCCGGCCACCGAAGGATTATTGCTTTTCTCAGAAGAGTCCGTTCTTCTTTCGTGACGGTTAAAAGCACGAGCGAGGCCCCACCGGGGCTGGGGGGCTGCAGGGAGGAGGAGGAGGAGGAGGAGGAGGAGGAGGAGGGGGTGATGCCCCCCACCCAACCCTGGGGAGCGGGATCTGCCCGCCAGGCCAGTGGCTGGCCCCGGGCATCGTCAGACCCCTCAGTCAGACCCCTCAATTGACAGCGGCGGGTTTGAGCAGCAGGGAGCCAGGGGGGATGAGCACCCAGCCGGGCGGCAGCGCCTCGGGGCTGCCCCCCGAGCCCACACCGGATGAGAGGTCGAGCACGGCCCCCGGCAGCAGCGCCAGGTTTTCAGGGGGCACCCGTGGCCGCCCCAGCTCCGTCCTTTCGCACCTCTCCTTCCGGCTCTCCGGCCCCTTGCCCACCTTGGGCAGCCGCCCCTCAGCCCCGCCGCCCTTCTCCCCCTCGGCCTTGGCCCCGCCGGCCAGCAGCGACATGACAGGCAGCCCCAGCCCAGCCGTGAAGGGCGAGGGCAGCAGTGGGCTCTTGGCCAAGTTCAAGGGGCCGCCACTGAGAGGGAGGACGGGGCCGGGCAGGGCGGGCAGTGCGCCGGCAGCACCGCAGCCCAAGGCGCTGAGGTCGAGCGGTGCAGGAGCCAAAGGGATGGGCAACGCCGGCAGCCCCGGGGGAGCGAAGAGGGCGGCGGGGTTGGGGATCACGAGCTGCGCCCCGTTAACGTAGGGCACCTCTGCTGACCCCAGGGGTGTTTTGGGAGGCGGGTGGACCTTGAGCATCTCCGGGTGCTCAGGGGAGACGAAATGGCCATGGGCTTTGATGTGTTTGCGGAGGGAGCTGGGGTCAGTGTAGCGCTTGTGGCAGCCCGGCATCTTGCAGGAGTAGGGCTTCTCCACGTAGTGGGTGCGGGTGTGCTTGAAGCGGTCGCTGGAGTTGGAGTAACGCTTGTTGCAGCCTTCGTAGGGGCAGATGTAGGGCTTCTCGCCTGCGGGACAGCACAGCGCCAGCTCTGACAGGGGCAGGACCAGCCCCGGCAGGTTCCCATCTGCCCGTGTCCCCCCCTTTTGTGTCGGGTCATCCGCCCCCCCAAGCCCAATCTCCCTCAGCCCCCGGGGGAGCGCAGGGCCCTGCAGTGCCCTGCACTGACCTGTGTGCGAGCGGTTGTGGATTTTTAGGTTCTCCAGGCGGGAGAAGCTCTTGTTGCAGGTGGGGCAGCGATGCGGCTTCTCGTTGGTGTGCGTCCGGATGTGGATCAGCATTTTGTACCTGCCAGGGTTGGGGGGAGTTTCGGGGGGGGAGGGATGTGTCAGCCATAGCCCCCAGGACATCTCCTTGTCCTTGACAATGGGTTGGGGGAACCTGGACACCCAGGATAGCATGGTCATCCAGCCCCCCAGGACCTTGCACCCCGCGCCGGAGGGAGGGATGGTGATCTACCCCCAGCCCACCTGGCGTTGAAGCCCCTGCCGTGGCGGGCGCAGCCCTCCCAGTGGCAGCAGTACCCCGCGTCCTTCTCGGGTTTGACATGGAAGTCGTTGACGTGGTCCACCAGGTCTTGCAGGAGGTCAAAGAACTGGTTGCACTGTAAGGGGGGGGATGCTGGGGGTTGGGGGTGAGGGAGCCTAGCGGGGTGGGCACCTTGGGGGGGCGTGGCAGAACCCCCCACCAGGGCCAGACCTTGCCCCTCATCCCCCCCATCTCCCACCCATCTGGGGAGATGGTAACAGCCCTTTGCAATACCCCCAAAATGGGCCTGTGTGTGGCCCCACCCCCCAGCAATACCCCTGTGTGGTGTCCCAGCCCTTTATCACCATCTGCAACAAAGCATCTGCACAACCCCCTTCCAGCCCCATATCAAACCTCCAGCCCCTCTACACAGCCCCCGGCTCTCCATCACCCCCAGTCCAGCCTTCACCTCTCCCCACGTGCCCCCATGTCCCCCCGACAAGCCCCACAAAGCTCTTTTGTGGCTTTCCAGGCCTATACCTCTCCCCAGCCCCAAAACACCCCTCTGTGCCCCCCATCCTGGCAATGCCCCTGCATGGTCTCCCCGTCTTCTATCCCCAACCCCAAGCCCCACAAAGCTTCTGGACATCCCCCCAGCCTCATGCCCCCCCATCCCTCCCTGCTGACCTTGGACCAGCGGCAGACAAGCTGCTTGGGCAGAGGCAGCTCGGGGGGGAGGCGTTTCTCCTTGCTGGGGGGCAGGAAGGCGGCAGGGGGCAGGTGCAGGGCTCCCCCTGCCCCCAGCGGTAGGAAGAACTGGAAGGAGCTGGGAAGGCCGTCGATGTAGCGCAGGGACTGGAAATCCTGGAGCAAAGCCCGGGCAGGGAGGGCACGGTGGGCAATGGAGCCCCCCAGAGACCCTCAGGGCCCGCCCGAGACGACACCCTCCCACTCTCGGGGATGCCAGGGGGGTCGGGGCGGGGGGGGGGGGGCCGTTGACCCCAGGGTGTGTGTACACACCGGAGCGGGGGGGGAGGAGGGGGTGCGCTGCGTCACCGGCTCCGGCAGCGCCGGGCTTGCCGCCAAGGCCGGGAGCACCTCTGAGGGCACAGCCCCCACGGCTGGGGACATCGCGGGGGGGACACACAGACGCGGCCGTACTTACGTGGGGAGTGAGGGGGCCGGGCAGGTCCCCGCTGCCCCGGCGCTCGGGGGAGAGCGAGGCGCTGCCGGCCGGGGACGCCCCGCCGGAGCGGGGGGAGAGGCTGAGGTCCAGCACCGGGGCCGTGGGGAAGCGCCCGTCCCGCGGCTCCGCCAGCCCGGAGTGTGCCAGGAGACCTGGGGACGGTGAGGTCGGCACTGCCCGGCGACCCCCCCGGCTCCCCCCGCGGCCATCCCCGGCCGGCGGGGGGTCCGAGCGCTGGGAACCGCGGGGTCTGGGACCGGGGGGACCCCGCTTCTCCCGGGCAGTTCGCAGCTTGGAGATGCTCAGTTTGAGATCCAGCGGCTCCTCCAGCGAATGCATGGTGCCGGGGCGGGCTCTGCGGGGGAGGCGCGGGGGTCACTGCGGGGATGGGGGCTGGGGACGCCGGTCCCACCCGAAGCATCGCCCCAGCCCGGCCCCACGGCCATGCCCGTCTCTGCTCCGCACCGGCACCGCGCCGTCCCTTCCAGCCTCCCTGCTGCGGCCCCCTCCCGCGGCGGGCAAAGGGCAGGGCATCGGGCTCCCCCCCCGCCCCAGCCCCTCGGTGTCCCCAGCGTGTCCTCTCCATGTCGCCAACCCTCGGGGCGGGCACAACCCCTTGGCCGATGATCAAACCCCGCCGGGGATTGCCAAATCCCCCGGGCACCCGTGGGCCCGCAGCTGCGGCGTCCCTGTACCATGTTCCCCAGCCCCGCCGTCCGTCCGTCCCCGTGGGCTCGCCCCGGGGAGGCCTTCCCAGAGGCGGAGGAGGGCGGTGGCGGCTACCAGCCCGGCGGTGACCCGGGCGGCCGAGCCCGCTGGCCCCAGCCCCGGAGGCGGCAGAGCTTCCTCCCCCGCCGGGGCCCCTTCCCCGCCGGCCAACGCCGCTGCCTGCCGGGGCCGGGCGGGGGCTGCCTGCCGGCACGGCACAACACGGCAAGCACCCCCCACTTCCCAGGACATGATGGGGGGATACCCGGGCACCGCATGCTACGGACAAGCACCACAGTGCCCGGCCACCCCGCTCAGTCCCCACCCCTGTCCCCTCCCCAAACTACCACCCCCACGGCTCGGCCGCCACTCATCGGGCTGAGAACGGGCAGCTCAGTGCAGCAGTGAGCGCCCGACACTTGGCAACCCCATCGGCGCCTCCGGTCCCCCGGCTGTGCCTCCCCCTCCCCGACCCCCCGCATGGCCCGGAGCGGAATGGGGGTGGCCGAGGGGCCGTGTCGCGGGGTGGGGTGGGGGGGGACACGGCGCACCCAGCACACGTGGCAATGGGCCCCCATCCCCACCCCACCCCGGGGGGCCCGGCCCCCGCCCTGCCCCGCCGGCGGGGCCCCCCTGCGCTGGCGGGGGTCCAGCCCGGCTCAGACGCTGAGGAATGCGGAGGAGCCGCAGGGGGCGTGGGGCCCGGCCGGGGGGGGGGGGGCGCGGTGGAGTAGTGGCCGGGGACCCCCCGCCCGCACCCCCCCGCGGAGATGCCCTCATCCCGGCCGTGGGGCTGGGCGCAGTCCCAAGCTCCCACAGCCCCGCAGCGTGTCCCCCTGCCCTGCTGGAGGATCATCTTCCCGAGCCCCCCCAACCCACGGCGGCCCCGTGCCCGAGCCCCATCGCAGGGTCCCATCTCTTGTGGCAGAGCCGCCCTCCCGAGCCCCCACGGCCGCAGGGCCCGCCCCAGAGCAAGAGGTCCTCACCCTGCACCCCAGAGCGGGGCCTGCACCCCCCGGGCTCCCTGCCCCAAGCCCTCCCTAGCTCTCAGGCTCCAGCCACCCCCCGGTGCCCCACGACCCGGCGTGAGGAGAGATGGACGGACCGATGGACGGGGCGGGGGCAGCGGGAAGCACCCCGCAGCCAGGACGTGGGAGCCGAGGAAACGGAACGGGGCCCCACGCCCCCCCCAGAGATGGGGGTCCCCCGGGGTGTGCGGGGACACGCAAACGGGTTGGTCCCACCACGGCGGCCGTAGCCGCACGTCTCCAGGGATGTCGTTTGGGGGGTCCCGGCGCAGGCAGCCCCGGGCAGGGCGGGTGGGGAAGAGGCCTCCCAGCGCGGCCGCGGGCAGGCGGGCGGGCAGCTGCCAAACCGCCGCCGCTCCTGGGAACCGGCCCCGCTCAGGGCCGGGGCGCCGCGGGGGCCCCGCCGGGCCGGGGCCGAGCCCGAGCCCCGCGCTGGCTTGGCCGGACGCCCTGGCCACCCCAGCACCTGCGGCCCCCGCGAGAGGCCCCTGCCTGCTGCTGCCCGCTCCGCTCCCCCTCCCCACGGCCTCTCCTGCCCGCGCCAGGCGCTGCCAGCCCGGCCCCAGCCCCAGCCCCGCTTCCCCTCCGGCCGCCCAGTGAGCACCCCCCCATCCTCCCCCGCCATGCCAGTCCAAACCAGTCTGGCGCGGCGTTGGGACCCGGGGCTTCCCAGTTCGGGCGGGGGCCGCCGGACCGGGAGTAGCGCCTTCCCCCGCCACCCCTCCCAGCCCCACCGGCCGGGCTGGGGTCCCCGGGGGCCATCAGCCTCCCCCCCCGTCCCCCTCCCCGCTGCCCAGCCAGCTGGCAGGACGGGGGACCCGGGGTGACCCCGGTGCAGCCGGCGGGGTGCCAGGTCTCCGGGCCACCTCCTTGCTGGCACGGCTGGGGTGTCCCAGCCGCGCCCCCCCCCCAGCTGCGGCACAAAACCCGCCAGGAACAGTGCGGGAACGGGGAAGGGGGGCGGCGGGGGGGGGGCGGGGCAGGGCAGAGCAGAGACTCCCCGGCCGCACGGTGGGCTCGGGGATGGCGGCGGTACGGGATGCCACCCGCAGCCCCGGAGGGGACGGTGACCCCGGAGCTGGGCGGGCCGGGAGCAGCGCCAGCGCCGCAGGCAGGGCTCAGCCCCCTCGACCCCCGCTGCAGGCAGGGGTCAGTCCCCCCGGACCTCCCTCTCCCTTCCGCCGCGGCTCTGACGGCTCTTGGCAGGGCCGGCGGCAGCGGGCTGGCACGGTGGCGAAGGCTGGGCAGCCCCGGGAGCCCCCCCCCGTGCCGGTTGGTCGTGGGGGGAAGGGAGGGAAAGGGGGGCATGGGTGGGTGTGCAGGATCCGGCCTGCCGCCGGGGTCGCCGCCCGCACCGCTGGCGGGACACAGGACTCCGCGGGACCCGCCACCCCCCCGTCCCCGTCCCGCTGCTGGCACCGCCGCTCCCCGCCAGAGCCCACGAGTAGGTCGGGGGGCCGCTCCTCGCGTCTCCAGCCTGTCACCCCCAGCGTCGTGTCGTGTCTCCCCCCGCCGGCAGCCAGCACCCCGCACCGCCCGGGCTGATGGCAGCCCCCCAGGGAGCGCCCACGGCTCGGTGCCCACGCCGAGACCAGTGCCACGCGTGGCGTCTGCAGGGACCCCGAGAGCAGCCCCCTCCCCGGTAACAGCCCCGCGGGGGTGCCGGCAGCCCCGCACCCTGCCCCTCCTGCCTGGGGACACGGCCCGAGCGGGCGGGGACGGGACGGGGCTGGTCCCCATCTCCCCGTGGAACCGGCCGGGCTCGGTAGCGTGGCGGGCCCGGGCTGGGGGGACACGGGGGCCCCTGGGGAGGGGGGATGCGGTCACCGCAGGGTGACACAAAGGCCCGGGGAAGGGGAGGGGGCCACTGACAGAGGGGTTTCTCCGCGAGGGGCGGGGGCCGAGCCCCTGCAGCAGTTTGTGACAGCGTTCGGCCCCGCTGCTGGCACCGGGGGGTGTCACCCCGGACAGGCCATCAGAGCCCCCAACACCACCGCCTCCCCAAACCCCGGTGCCGGCGCAGCCTGGGCACACCTACCCCCCAGTTCGGCCCTCCAAGGCCACAGAACCGACAGGCCCGGTGAGGGGCGGCACCGCCAGTGTGGGGCCAAAGCCCCCCGAGACGGTGGGGACACTGGTGGGCCCCCGGGGGGGCGGAGGGGGCCCGCAGCCGCGGAGAGCCACCGAGCGCGTCCCCATCGCAGCCCCCGCCCCACGGCCAAGGTCAGGACAGCCGCCCGGGGGGACAGCGGGTGACAGCCACCCCGCAGCGCGCCCCAAGCAGCGGGGTGTCCCCTCTCTGCACCCCCGTGTCCCCCGGGGGAGCCCCACGCTCCCGCCGCCTTCCCTCTGCCCCCCCCAACCGCCGTGCCCCGTGGCCCACGTCCCCCTCCCAAACCGGTCCCCACATGCGGGGCGGGGGTTGCAGGTGCCCAGCCAGGGACCCCCACACAGCCCCGCGCCCCCCAGCCCCCCCCGGGGCAGGGTCCTGGCGCTCCCTTCGGGGCGGGGAAAGGAAAGGGCTTCCCAGGAGGGTCCCCCCCCTCCGGTGGTGGCAGCAGCATCCTCACATCTCCCTCCCCCCGCCGCCCCCGCTCCGCGGGCGCGGCGGCGCGACAAAGCGCCGGTCCCCGGTGCGCGATCGTACCTGCGGCGGGGGCTCAGCGCCGGCGGCAGGCGGGGAGCGGGGTTTGGCGGAGCGGGCCCCCCCGCTGCCGGGCCGCCGGGCCGCTCCGCCACATCTGCAGGGGCTGGGGGCGGGGGCGGCGGCGGCTCTCTGCCCCCCCCCTCCCCGGTCCCCCGGGCGGCGGCGGCGGAGGGCGGCGGCGGGGCGGGGGCTCTGCCCGCCGTGATTTATGGCCGCCCCGCACCGACCGGCCCGGCCCCGGCTGCGGGCGGGAGCTGGGCGGGGGCCGTGGCCGGCCCCTCCCCGCCGCGGGGGGCACCGGGGGGCACGACGTGCGAGGGGGGGGGGGCGGACACGACACCACCGAGGGGGGAGCCCCGCCCCGTGGGGGGGGGACACGCACGGACACGCGGGGACACCACCCGCCCCCCCCTCTCCCGCAAGGTCACCCCGCGCTGCGGCAGACCCGAGCCCCCCCCTTCCCCCGGGTGTGTCCGTGTCCCCCCCCCCGGGGACGTGGCGGGGCGGGTGGGACCCCCGGCGGCGGCGCAGGAAGCGAGGGGCGGCGCCCACCGGAGCAGCCTCCCCGCCCCCACACCGGGGACGACGGGGGAGGAGGGGGTCGTCACACCGAGGGGGGGGGTGGGATCCCCCTCCCCGCAGAAGCGGCGCCACCCGGCGTCTACGTGACGTCACCGCGCGCGGCTGGCGTCACGCCTGGCGGGGGCCTCCGCATGACGTCACCCCGGGGGGGGGGTTGTCCCGGGGCGCCGGGGCCGCGGCTCCTTCCGGCGGCAGGATGTGGCGGGGCCGGCCCGGATGCTGCAGCCCTCACCGGGGGGGGGGACACAGGGGGGGAACTCCCTCCCCGGGGCCCGCGGGGTGGGGGGCACTGGCCCACGCGGGTGGCCCAGGGCGCGCCCCGCCCCTGGGGATTTTGCGGGTGGGGCGCAGCTGCCGTGTCCTCAATAGCCCCGCCAGGAACGGGGGGGGGGACACGGGGGGGGGCAGCAGCGTCCTACGCGCTCGGCCCTTGTCATGCCCCAGCGCGGGGCTGGGGTGGCAGTGTGTGGTGTTGGGCTGGGGGAGCTGCTGTGTGTCCGACGGCCCTGCCCCCGGCCGGGGGGACACCCGGGGGGCAGCACGCTCTGAGCCGGGCGGCCCAAGCCACGCCCCACCCGTGGGGTCTTTGCGGGGGGAGCCGCTGTGCCGCTGTTAGGGACCTCCTCCTCCTCGCCTTCCTCCTCCCCCGCCCCCTGGGCCGGTGGCTGCAGAGCAGCTGCCCGCGCGGGGTCATCCTTCGGTGCGGGTTTGACGGCTTTCCCCCCAAAATGGGAGGAGAGGTGAACCCCGGCACCTTTGCCCCCCACCCCCCCAAAAGAAATGGGCTGAGGTGCGGTTTCGGGGACTGGCGGGGGGTTCAATGCCACCCACATGGGTGGTGGCTCCGGTGGGGCTGGGGACATATGACAGTGGTGGCGGGGTGGCTCTGTGTCTTCGTCCTTCCCCCCCCCACCCCCGTTGCCTTTCACCGGACGCCAATGTCACATCACTCTGCCAGTCCCAAAATCCTCCCAGATGGGGGACACAGCCCACCCCCCCACCGGGGACACCCTGTCCCTTGCCACACGCAGGCAAAGGGCGGGCAGGGACAGCCACCGGCATGGTTTTGGGGACCCCTCCGACTGCTTGGCAGTGGTGTGGGAAGCTCCCGGGGGGTGTGGGGCGATAAGGCAGCACAGTGGAGGTTGGGGGACCCTTCACAGTCCCCCCAGTCTCCGCACCGAGCAGCTGGGTGATGCCACAACCTGGCTGGACCACCGCCAGAGCGCTGCCTGCCAGCCCCCGACCCCCAGCCAGCCGGCGGGGGACGGGGACGGAAGGGACCCCCAGGCGCCCCCCCGCCGTGGGGGAATGCCGCAGCCCCCGCGGTGAGGGTGAGGCCTCCCCTCCCGCAGAGGGATGGGCAGGGGGCCCACCGGGACAGGCAGGGACCAGGCAGAACCTGTCCTGCCAGCTCCGGAGCGGGGCTGGGCTGGGGGGCTCGGGGAGGGGGGAGGATGCGCCCACCCTGCTCTGCAGGGCCGGATCCTGCCCTCCCGGGGTGCCGAGCTATCTCCAGGACTTCCCTCGGTGGGTCACCGTGTCCCCTGCTCCAGTGGCCTGGGCCCCACGCAGGAAGGGCAGGGAGGGGGCTTTGGGTAAGGGGTGGTGGGGATTGCCAGCCACCCTACAGCGCCCGGGGGAGGTCCCCGAGTCTCACGTGCCTTCTGCCAGCAACCATGGCCCATGTCAGCCCCCAGACCCCCCTGCCATCTCCCATGGCCCCTGCCAGCCCCCCTGGAGCCCCAAGACCCCCCTGCAACCCCCAGGCTCCCCTGCCCCAGCCCCCACATCAGTCCCCAAAGCCCCCTGCCCCCAGGCACCCCCGTACAGCAGAGTTGGGGGACAGCACCACAGGATACTGGGGGATAGGGGGAACTGGGGGGGCTGCGGGACCCTGCGGGGGACAGGGACAGGCTGGGATGGGCTGAGGCTGGGGATGAGATGGGGTGGAGATGGTGGATAGGAATAAGGAGAAGATGGGATGGTATCAGAAGGGGGACAACGGATGGGACAGGGATAGGACAGGCCAAGATGGAATCGGATGGGAATAGGGCAGGATAGGATGGCGTAGGGTGGGATAGGATAGGGTGGGATAGGATAGGATGGGATAGGGTAGGATGGGCTAGGATAGGAATAGGGCAGAACAGGATAGGATGGGATAGGATAGGATGGGAGAGGAATAGGGCAGCATAGGATAGGATGGGACAGAATGGAGAAAAGGCAGGGTAAGATGGGTACAGGACAGGATGGGATGGGAACAGATGAGTTTGGACACAATGGAATGGGATGGGGATGGGAAGGGGACAGGACAGGATGGGGTAGGATGGGGTCGGAGTAAAATAGGTTAGGTTGGGATGGGGCTAGGGCTGGGTAGGGTAGGATAGGGTGGGATAGGGTAGGATAGGGTGGGATAAAATGTGGTGGGGATAAGGCAGTTCGGAATGGGATGAGATGGGGTAGCATGGGGCTAGGGTGGGGTGGGATGGGGTAGGATAAGATGTGGTGGGGACCAGACAGGTCAGGTTGGGGTGGGATAGGATGAGCTAGGGCTAGGACAGGATGGGATGGGGTGAGGCAGGATGGGATGAGGATAGGACGGGGACAAGAGAGGCCGGGATGGGATGGGACAGGGCGGGATGAGATTGGAACAAGACAGGTCAGGATGGGATGGGGCCAGGGCTGGACGGGATGGGGGCAGGACAGGGATGGGACGGGATGGGGACGGGACAGGTCAGAGCGGAACGGGACGAGGTAGGACGGGACGGGAGAAGCTCCCACACCCCCGCGTGGGGGGTGGTGCCGCGGACCGCTCCCTCAGCCAGCCCCCCCGCTCCCCCCTCCTCGCGCCGTCCTTTGTTTACATGGGCCGGTGGCTGGCGGAGGCGGCGCCGCCGGGGGCGGGCAGGCGGGCGGGGGGAGGCGGCGGGCGGGCGGGAGCCGCCGCGCTCGCACCAGCTGTTTCCCGCCTTGAGCCGCAGGCAGAGGCCGCCGGAGCCGGAGCCGGGCCCGGCCGTCGCCCCCCCTCGCCCCCCCGGCATGGAGTACTTCATGGTGCCGGCCCAGAAGGTGCCGTCCCTGCAGCACTTCAGGAAATCCGAGAAGGAGGTCATCGGCGGGCTCTGCAGGTGGGGGCGCGGGGGGCGCGGGGGGCGCGCCGGCTCTGGGGGGAGCCAAGCGGGAGAACGTGCGGTTTTTTAGGGGGAGGTTGGGGCGCACTGGGAGGCGGGCGGGGGGGAAGCGCGGCGCGGCCGCCGCAGCCCCACCGCCCGCACGTGGTCCCGGCCGCGCACATGGGGCCGGGCGGCCACGCGTGGCCGGGAGGGGGGAGGCGCCGCCCGCCCGCTCCCCCCCACCTCCCCCCCGGCCCCCTTCCCGCGCGGGGGCGCGGGTGGGCTTCTGGAGGAGGGGGCGCTCGGCGGAGCGCGTGGGGGGGGGTCCGGCGGGGCGTGCGCGGGGGGGGTGTGTGTTTACTGCCGGGCCTGGCCGTGACTCTGCAGCCCTCCCGGAGGAGGCGGGTCGCGGCCGGGGCTGCCGGGACATGTAGTGCGGGGAGGCGGCGGCACAAAGCCCGGGGACGCGGAGGGGGAGCCCCGGCGGATCGCGGGGACCCCCCCACTCCCCCCACCCCGCGCCCCGCCGGGGATGGGGCTGGAGCCGTAGGGCCGCTCCGAGCCGGCGGGGCCTGGCGGGGAAGCGGTGGGCGGGCGGGTCCCCGCCACGCGTGGGGGGCGGCCCAGGCCCCTGCGGGCCACGCGGGGCGGCCCTCGGCGTTCCGGGACCCGTGGGGGGCAGAGGATTCCCGCGCCCCCCTCCCCGCCATGCACACACACACACACACACCTCCGGGCCCTGCCCCGCCGCGGGGCGGGCCTGAAAGGCCGGGCCCTGCCGCGCGTGGGGGGCGGCCCGGGCCCCTCGGGGCCCCGTGGGGCGGCCCGGGCCCGCGGAGTCCCTGCGAGGTGGCTCGGGCCCCGCAGGGCCCAGCCCCGCCGCGCGGCGGCCCTCGGCAGCCCCAGGCCCCGCTACACGTGTGGGGCGGCCCTGGCCCTGCGGGGCGCAGCCCGGCCGTGGGACGGCCCTGCCCCACGGGGAGCCGCGGCCCTGCCCCGCGGCCCCCGCGCGCTCACCCAGGGGCGGGGGGGGAAGGCTGCATCCCGGTGATGCTTGGGGAGTGCCTCCACCTGCGGCCCCCGGGGGTCCGGCCGCGGGGCAGGGACCCGAGGCGGTGGGGTGGCTTCACAGGGGTCCCCCGCCTTGGTCGCTGCGGGCGGCTGTGACCCGGGTGGGAGGGCGACTGCCTGGGGCAGGGAAATGCGGCCAGCCTGCCCAGGGCTGGGGGTCTGTGCGGCCCTGCGCCCGCCCTAGGCACAGGTCTGAGCGCTGAGGGAGCCTCGCCGCCTTTCTGCTGCCCGAACTGGGGGCCAGCTTGCCTGGGAGCCGGGGGGGTGCTGGGGGCCAGCCTGCCTGCATGTGTGGGTGTACCCTGCCTGCAAGCTTGGTGAGCCAGGAGTGCCCTGCTTCCAAGTTCAGGGACGCCCTGCCTGTGACCTCAGGAGCTCAGGGTACCCTGCCTGCAAGCTTGGGGATGCCCTGCCTGTGGAGCTGGGCCTCCCCTGCTTGCCAGCACAAAGCAGAGCAGTAGTTGTGGGCAGCAGCGGGTAGAGTGGGTGTCTGCTGTGGGCCTGCCAAGCCCCCTGCCCGCTTGCCAGCCAGTGGCAGCAGTGGCTCTGCCACCCCCAGAGTGCCCTGGGTTTGTTTCCCTTGGGGTTGGGGCAAGTGTGACGTCCCTGCTGGGCTGTGCCAGGGACTGTCACAGTGCCAGGGTGGGATCGACCAAATCCTACTTGCCCGACCCAAACCCCACGATATCGGTGGGTGGTAGGGACATCTCAAGGGCTTCTCTCCTACACCAGGCTCTGGTGGGTGCCAGCTGCTCCCCTGCCTCTGTCCTGCCCCATCCCTGGCAGTACTGGGTGCCAGGATGGCTTCTGAATCCACACGGTTGTAACCCCCTTTCCGTATTTAGCTGTCACTTCTCAGGTCTCTTCCCAGGAAGAGCAGCTGAGGCAGGTTGCAGGAGGTCTGCTGGTGAGGAAGCAGGCTCTTCCTCCTTCCCTGCTATTTAAGAAACTGCTTCCGTGCTGCCCGGTCCTGGGCCTCTCCATCCCATTCCCTTCGCACAGCCACGGCCAGCGGCTCAACATCCCAGAGTGGCACTCTGGCCACCTCCCCAGCCCCTACCAAGCATCGCTCTGCTGGGGGGAGACCCTTCCTGTGTGAAGGGACAGTGTCCCCAAGACCTGCCAGGGTTTGGAGCGTCTGGGGGATGACTTGGGGGGCTGGGTATTGGTGGGAGCAGGGAGGTTGATGATGGGCACTGTCAGATGGGAGCCCCATGCTACCATCCTGCCATGGGCAGCTCTTGTTCCATGCAGGACGTGGACCCAAGTGGGACAGACCCCCAGGCACCCATCCCAGCTCTGCACCCCCTAGGAGCTGCATGGGAGGGACATGCAGTGGGTGCCCAGCACCAGCCTGCACCAGGATGCTGCCTCAGCAGCTGGGACCAACATCTTCCCCGTCGGCCCTGGGCTGCGCTGGGATCCTTCCCCAGCCCTGTGTATCTCAGAGGAGTTGTGGTGCATTCCTAGGTCACAGCAGATGATGGGTGGCTCTGGGTGCTGCTGGGGTGCACAGCGGAGCTGCGAGCAGGCTTGGCCTAGCTGCTTAAACCTCCCAGACCTCCATGGTTTCCTCATGGCTGTGCCAGGAAGGCAGGGTGCTGGGCTTTGCTTTCCAGCCTGGTGTCTAGTGGGATGGTCCCACCCCCTGTCCTGAAGCCACTGGGCACCTGGGTGGGATGCTGAAGCCGCCTTATCTCACCTCATGCCAGCAGCCCAGCCCTTGTGTTTAGTCTTCAGTGCCTGGTGGCATTGCTGGCGCCCGGACTTGCAGCTGGTGGGTGCTGGGTGCTTGTGTGTGCCCCAGGAGAGAGCAGAGGGGAGGTGAAATGGCCGGCGGCGTGGCAGGGGCTGCTGGTTGCGGTGATTTGGTGTAATGGCCAGCTAATGCCCCGGCACTTAGTAATTACTGGAGACAGCTGCTGCCCAGCGGGCTCGCTGTCCCCATGATGCAAAACCCTTGCCTGGATTCAGTGCCCCTGTTCCCTGGGCTGTCTCAGGGAAGAGGTAGGATGTGGGTGAAGGAGCTTGCCCCCCATGGTGTGTGGGTTTTTTTGGGTCCTGCACTCCAGACCCATGGTTGCTGGCTAGAATCCTCCTCACCAGCATCCCCACTTGTTGCCGGTGGCGTTGCTGGCTCTGGGACACGTTTTCTGGCCCATCTGTGGGGTGAGGGCGCAAGGGGCGAGGAGGCGGCAGCAGGAAACAGGCGGGAGCTGCGGCTTGGGGTGGGACGGGGGCTTCTCTGCTGGGAGCTGTCATCTGGAAGCCATCAGCAGGGCGGGAGGGAGGGAGCTGCCTTCCCGGGGCCACACACGCCGGCCGGCCCCACGGAGACCCAGTCGGCCGGCCTGCAGCCTTCCCCGCCTGCCCGGGGGTCTCTGCTGGGCCTTCCCTCCCCTCAGCTCCTCTTACCCAGGCTTGCTGTTGGCGCTGGCAATGGGCAGCTCGTGTCTGAGCCTGGCAGAGCTGGGGGGCTGCAGCAGAGCTCCTGTTCAGTTGATGTGTCTCCCAGAGCTTTGGAGAAACCCACCCACCCGCTCTTGGGTTTGCCAGCACCGTGACCGTCGTCCTCGCCGTGGTCCCTGTCCCTTTGGTGGTTCAGCATCCTTAATGCAGAGCGAGGCTGGGGCAGGGGGGCACAGCGGGGGTGAGCCAGTGGCAGGGGTGCAGCCCTCTCCTCCCTAACCCCATGCCTCTCTTACAGCTTGGCTAACATCCCATTGACTCCAGAGACGCAGCGGGACCAGGAGCGGCGGATACGCAGGGAAATCGCCAACAGCAACGAGAGGCGGCGGATGCAGAGCATCAATGCTGGCTTCCAGTCTCTGAAAACCCTCATCCCGCACACGGATGGGGAGAAGCTCAGCAAGGTGAGTGGGACATCACTGGGGCCGTGGTGATGTGGGATGCAGGTGCTGGTCTGGCCTTTAGTGTGCTGGTTGGGCAGCACGGGGCTGTTGGAGTACTCAGGGATACTTGTGTATGTTAATTCACTGATGGAGGTCCTTTGTGGGGTCTGTTCCTTGGTGAGAGTGGGTGTGTGTTGCCAGTGTGGTGTCCCTGAGCAGGCTGGGTGTGTGTCACAGCACTCCACACCCTGGGAGCAGGGTGGCTTGTGACAAGGTGGCCTGGCAGCAGAGGGGAGTGAGGCAAAGGGGCAGCGCTGGGTCAGGTTCCTGAGATGGGTGAACTGGAGGTACATCATGGTGGAAATCCCAGGGGAGGGCCTGGGATGAAGCAGACCCTGGATGGAGATGCTGGGGCTGGGCAAAGAGCAATGCTGCTGCCGCATGGGCAGGGAGGAAGCTTGGCAGGAGGTGGGGGAGATGTTGGAGCCTCTCCTGCCTCAGCATGCCCCTCTTGGCTCTCCCACAGGCAGCCATCCTCCAGCAGACCGCTGAGTACATCTTCTCCCTGGAGCAGGAGAAGACTCGACTACTGCAGCAGAACACCCAGCTCAAGCGGTTCATCCAGGTAGCGCCTGCCTGTGTGCTCCAGGGACAGGACAGGGCAGGAGGGGGCAATCCTGGCTGGCTGGGGAGGGGACATCGTCACTGTTCAAGCCAACATCCCTTCCATGGCAGGGGCAGAAGTGCTGGAGTCCCATTTTGGGGGTGTTGGGGTCTGGCCCGGTGGCACCTCTGGCTCTGGAGTGGCGTGGTGGAACCTCTTGGGGTGTCACAGTGTGAGAAGCCAGGGTGAGAAATAGGAGGGTGGGCACACGCAGGGTGTGGGACCCCACCCAAACCATGTAGATGGAGGCATCAGGGAGCCCCTTCCCTGCCAGGAGCCGTGTTGGGAGGTGGCTGAGGGGGTGGCATCACCCAGATGGGGTCCAGATGGCAGGGAGAGCATCAGGGCTGGTCCCCGTTCCCTGACACCCCGTCCCCATGGCAGGAGTTCAGCGGTTCCTCCCCAAAACGGCGACGGGCCGAGGACAAAGATGAGGGCATTGGCTCGCCGGACATCTGGGAGGACGAGAAGGCCGAGGATCTGCGGCGGGAGATGATCGAGCTCCGGCAGCAGCTGGACAAGGAGCGCTCGGTCCGCATGATGCTGGAGGAGCAGGTGAGGCCCCGCGGGGCCGGGGCCGGTGTGCGCGGGGCGGGCTCGCCCTCTAGCGGGCTCTGCCGGAGCCCCCCCGCAGCTAACGGGGCCTCCGCGCTGCCCAGCGCCTCCCCACGCTTGGCTCGGGGCTCCCCTGCTCCTCTGTGCCCAGCCCGTGGGGTGCCATGCCAGGAGCAGGCTGGGCTCCCCACCCACATCTGGGCTGTCTGGGCCGGCAGGTTCGTTCCCTGGAAGCCCACATGTACCCCGAGAAGCTGAAGGTGATCGCTCAGCAAGTGCAGCTCCAGCAGCAGCAGGAGCAGGTGAGGTTGCTGCACCAGGAGAAGCTAGAGCGTGAGCAGCAGATCCGAACCCAGGTGAGTGTGTGGACGCTGTCCTGGGCCCCCCCCCCGGCCACAGCCCACCCGTGGGGATGCCCCAGGTGCCTGTGCTCCCACCCTCACATCAGTGGGCTGGGCATGGGGGTGATAGAACATGAGGTGTTAGGACACTTGGGTGATGCTCTCAGCACCTCCTGTGCCCTGGGGCTGCTGGGATGGACAGTGGCAAAGAGCCAAAGTCCCGGCAAAGCTCTCCTCCTCCTCCTCATCCTCTGGGAACGGGGAGGGGGTTGGCACACGGTCACCCTGTGGGCAGCCCGTGTTTCAGGGGGACATTGCAGCTTGGGCTGTGCTGTGGTGTGGAGGCCAACGCCATCTCTGGGGGCTCGCTTCTCACTGGGTGACTCCTGCTGAGCTTTGGGGACCTGCAAAGTGCTCCCAGCTGCCTGCTGGGCTGGTCAAGGCCAGTGGACAGGCTGGAGGTGGTGCTGCTGGGCAGATGGGGTAGGACTGTGTGGTCTGGAGCCTCTGGCCTTTTCCCTGGCACGGTTGGGTTTGCAGACAGTGGGGGGAGCTTTAACGCCAGCCTGGTGTGGTGAGGAGGCGAACATGGTGCTGGCACCTGGTCCTTGCTCACTGCTGTCCTCGAGCTCAGCTGGGGGGGCCCACCGGCCTGGAAGCCTCAAGGCAGGGAGGAAAAACCAGCTTCCTCCCTCCTTTGGCTTCTGTGGAGCTGTGTTCCCCGTGGGATCCCCTCTGGCTGCCTCCTGGGGAAGTTCAGCCTATTTCTAGGTGACTTCTCCTCCTGCTAGGGCAGATCTTCCCATGTGCTGTTTTAAAATGAGGGTCTCCACGGGATGTGGTGGGTTCCCAGCTGCCTGGGTCAGGGCAGGGGGAGGGCTGGTGCTTAAAAGCCCAAATCTTTCCCCCCTTGGGATACAGGGAGTCCTTCTCATGCCGCTGTGCCAAAGTGAAGGTGGCAGCAGCTTTTAGCTGGAGTCCTCTCGCAGCCACCTGGGACAGGTGAACTGGAGCAGCCAAGCCTCTGTCATGGGTTCTCAAGGGAGTCTGGGCTCTGCAGACAGGTGTGATGCTCTCCCCATCGTCCCAGGTCTGGGTCCTTGCTGACTTGGGAGGGATTTTTGCTTCTCTCCCCAGCTCCTGCCATCACATGCTCCCCCAGCGCCCACCCACCACCCCACCGTGATCGTTCCAGCGCCGCCTCCCTCCCATCACGTCACCGTGGTCACCATGGGCCCCTCCTCAGTCATCAACACAGTCTCCACGTCCCGGCAAAACTTGGACACCATCGTTCAGGTAAGAGGGGTGGGGGACACTCTCAGGGAGGAGGGACACACACTCGTGGGGGGTGGATCAGAGCAGGGCACGCCGTGTCCTGATGGCTGGTGGCTGCCCTTGGCAGGCGATCCAGCACATCGAGGGGACGCAGGAGAAGCAGCTGCAGGAAGAGGAGCAGCGACGTGCCGTCATCGTGACGCCGGCGCGTGCCTGCCCCGAGCCCTCCGCCTCCGACACCGCCTCCGACACCGAGGGCAACGACAGTGACTCCATGGACCAGAGCAAAGAAGAGCCCTCGGGGGATGGGGAGCTGCCCTGACACCCCCTGGCTGGCAGCTGGGGAGGGGGGCCGGGGCGGTGGGGGGAAACGGCAGAGAATATGCTGAAATTTTTACAAAATACGACGCGATTTGGGTCTCTTTTATGACCTTTTTCCAATACTGTAAAGCAGAGCGCTAGAAGCAGGCAAAGGTCACCCTGCAGCTCCCAGGGGGGCGGCTTGGGGCAGCCATAACGGGACACAGGGGGCTCAGGGTGCAGCGGGACAGCAGCAGGGGGATGTTAGGGATGGGGGGGGGATGCAGCCCCCCATCCTGTTTTACCACACAACAACCCCACCCACCCCCACCCCCTGCCAACCCACGGGGAATCCTGCCATGCTGGCAGCTGCCCCACTGTTCCTGATGACGTTCCCTTGGGATGGGGCCTTTGGTTGGGATCTTAATTTGTTTGGGTTTGTTTTTTTTTTCCCCCTCCTCTTTTGTGTTTTTGGTTTTTGTTTTTTAATTAAATGTTCATTTTTAAAGCAGGGGGGAGACGTCAAGTGACACGGCAGCAAACGTGGGACAGACACCCCCAGCTTTGGGGTACAACCAGGCTCACCACAGTTCCCACAGCCCTCCTGGAGCGGGGAAAACCCTTTTGGAGAGTACAAAATAGTCCTGGGGTGATGCCATCGGAGCACAGGCAGGAGGGTCGGCATGTGCCACCTCTCAGCATGTCTAACACCCACCTCCTCAGCGTGGTGATGGCAGTTTGGGGGCCGATGTAACACCCCTGTCCCTGTCCCCATCCCACTCCCATCCCTCCTTGAAGCACTTAATCCTGTTCACGGGGTCTGGCAGCTCTGAAGAGCTTTTCTATTTCGTGATTGTGTCGCTTGGGTCTGTTGTGGTGGGCTGGGGGTAGGGGGGAAATCCCCATTTTATCTGCTCCCCTCCCTCATCCCTGCTGCCCCCCCTGCCCGGCTGTAGGGTTTTAGGCCAGTCGTGTGTAGAGCCTCGGTGGTATTTGGTAGGTTCCCCCCCCAGCCTCAGCTGTTTCTCAGTTCCTTTCCTTTTTTGTTTTGTTTTGTATTTTTTTTTACGATTTTCAGGTCTTTGTGTTGATTGAGAAGCTATTCTATTTTGTTAAGAAAGTGGAAAAAAAAAAAGAGGCTCGTGCCTTTGTAAAGAAACAAAATAAAGTTTGTACTTGGTTTTTTAGAAGCTCAGTCCCTGCATTGATGTTTGGGAGGGACACACACACACACATGGATCTGGGACCTGTGGGACACTGGGCACTCACTGAGGTGTGTGGGGAGGGCAGGGGAGTGCTGCCTGTGTTGGGAATCGCAGGCAGGAGGCAAATCAGAAGGATGCTGGCCCTGGTGGGGTTTCCTGCTGAGCAACTGGGCTATATTTAAAAGCTCAGCCCTGCCAGAAGTGCCCACATGTGCTATGAGTGTGTCAGGACTCAGCTCCCCACTCAGCTTGGGGGCCTGGCTCTGGGGTTGGGTTTAGTGAGGCTGGGGAGGGGGGAGCTGGTGGCAGGCTCTGGGTCCTCTGTGCCCTGGGGATGGCACCTGTGGGGCCACAGGAATGGGGGTGTCACCACGGCTCCGGAGGAGCACTTGTCTTTTCCCATGACTCCATGGGCCCGCTGATTTGCCAAATGTCACTGTCGAGGTGGGGGTACCCATCTCTCCATGGCTTTTTGGGGGACACCTATCTTTCCCCACAGCATCCCCCATGGCTGTAGGTCTCTCTTTCCTCCCTGCCACAGCATGCCCCCCCCCCCCCGCCCCCCCCCACTGCCCAGCTGCCATTGCTCCCTCCCCACCACACCATCTCAGGGTGGGGGCTCCCCATCCTCCCAATCTTGGGTGGAGGGGAACCAGGCTTGGGGGAAGGGGGGCTGTTTCTTTTCATCCCTGAAAAAGCTGGGTCATGGTCCCCCAAAAGCAGTTCCTCCAGTGATAGAGCCCAGGATCTCCTCTACCCTGGCCCAGCTTTCGGGACAGCACTGGATGGCTGTCTCCTGCAAGTGAGGGTGGCAAGAGCTCATGACCCTGTGCCTCTAGCTGCTGCCATCCCCGTGCCATGCTGGTGTGATGATGGAGACACCCCCAGGGTGGAGGGAGCATGCCCCCTTGACTATGGTGTGCGGCATAACCTGGAGCTGGAGACCTGTGGTGGCTCGAGGGGACCCTAAACCAGGCCAGGACAAAGTGCCTGGGCACACCCGCCTCTGGGGACAGGCGGGGGACTCTGCGGTGCCACAGAGCTCAGCTCTGGCCCCCCATGAAATCCTGCTCCAGCCGAAAAGGGGCTGTAGGAGCTCGGGGCAGCCCAAGGAGATCCGCTGCCCCATGCCAGTGGGATGCCACCATGGGGATGGTGCCCTTGTGTGGGCAGTGCCGCCCCAGGGACCCTGTGCCAGGAGGTGTCCTGTGCCATCACATCCCTGCCGTGAGCCTTTCCCGGCGCTGCCGCCATGCCCCGTCCCCATCCCCAGGGCCCCCTGGGAGCGGATGAACGGTGGCAGCAGCATCTGTGCTGGCCGTGCCGGCAGCTGCCTGCCCTGCCCCGCGCCCGCTGCTGCCGTATAAATAGAGGCAGCGAGCGGCAGGGAGCTCCTGGCAGCCACCATGAAGGGCCTCAACCTGCTCTGCTGCTGCGTGGCCTCGCTCCTGCTCCTCGGCACTGCAGGTACGGCTGCCCGACGGGCTGCGGGGCCCTGTGGGGCAGCGGGTGCCTGTGGGGATGGGGGTGCCCACAGGGTTGTGGGTGCGCATAGGGGCTGTGGGTGCCTGTGGGGCTGCGGGGTGCCTATGGGGCTGTGGGTGCTCATGGGGGCTGTGGGTACCTGTGGGGCTGTGGGTGCCGGTGGGGCTGTGGGTGCTGGTGAGCCCAGCCTGCACCCTGGGGTTGCGTGGGTGCTAGGAGCTGGATGGGATGGCAGGGGTACGGCTGTCCGGGCTGACCTGCCACTCTGCTGGGGCTGCTGGGTCACCCCAAAATGTTCAGGGAAACATGGGGGGGGATGTGGCCAGGAGGGACTGGAGCAGGGGCCCACTGGCTGGGCACAGGGGCTGTGCTGCCACCAATGCACCCAGCGTCAGTGTCACCCATGGGTGCTGATGTGCCTTGGTTTTGGGCTGCAGGGACTTGGAGGGGGCTGCTGGGGCACCCTGTAGCCAGAGCAGGATGGGTGGACTGTTCACACTGGGGGTCTTTCTTCTATCCAAGGACCTGCCAAGCAAGACAGAGCTTTGGGTGACCCCCAGACCCCCTTCCCTGAGCTGTCCCGTCCCTGCTGAGCACCCCTGTCCCTGGCTGGGCGTCCCTTGGGGCCGTGCGGCGGGGCGGCATCGCCGGTACCCTTGCTTGCCCTTGAGTTAATTTGGGCTGGTTCTCTGCCTGGCTGGGCTCCGATGGCCGCGCTGCTGGGAGGGGGGTGGCTAAGTATGGAAACAGCCGTGTAAGGGGACACTGTGCTCCCTGCAGCCGTCCTGGCTCCCCCTGCCCTGCGCCGTCGCGGCCCCGCGCGCGGGCACCCGCAGCTGCCGCCTTCCAGCACCCGGCACCCCCAGCCCCGACGAGTTTTGGCCTTTTAAGGGCATCTTGGACCATTCTTGTGAATAAAAGGGGGTCAGGGTCAGCAATGCACCCCACCAGTGGTAGGGTGACCTCCGCCGGGCTGCAGCTCCAGTCTGGGGATGGGAGGTGTGGAAAGGTCCTCTACAGGCACGGCCGATGGCTGGTGCCACCCCAGGCTGGGCTTCTCACCAGGGTGGGTGAGCACCAGTGCAGCTCTTGGTTGTGCTCAGGCTGGTGCAGAGGCTGGTGCAGCCCGAGCTCCATCAGACAGCGAGGGAGTGGCCCGGGCGATGCTGTGGGGCCAGGCATGGTGTTGGGCACTGTATCCCCAGCACCCTGCCCTGCCTGGCACAGGGACTGCCTGTCTCAGAGGAGGCTCTGGGGCTGGGAGGCACACTGGGGTCTGCAGCCCCCGAGCCAGCTCTGAGGGGCAGTTTGGGCTCCCTGAGGCCCCACCACCCTTGACATCTGCAGCTTATCTGGTGGTGGGGGATCTGGTAGTTCACCCCAACCCTCTAGCTTTGGGAAAAAGCTGGAAGCAATGGCCCATCTCCTGCCCTGGGCTCTGCTCCACGAGGCTGATGGCTTTGCACTGCCAGCCTGGTTTTGCTTTTGGCACCCAGCCTGGCTCTCACACTTGGGCTCCTTTGGGGTTCGGGAGATACCTTACAGAGGGTGTGTGTTCCCATTTTGGGGTCTTGTCTTCCCATTTAACCAGCCAAGGAGATGGTGCCAGCAGGGAACCAGGAAGTTCACTGATGCAGTGTGAAGGGGTGTGATCCTCAGGGTTTGGGTAGGGATGGCTCCTCCAGTGTGTGAGGGCATGGCCTGGTTAACCACCCTGATCTCCATCTCAGCACAAAGTGGGGGTCTCTGGGGTGAAGCTGCTCTTTTCTGTGGGCAATGGTGGAGTGTGGAAGTGAAGGGTCAGTGCTGCATGTGGCAGAGCAAGGGCAGCTGGAGTTTGGTAGAGCCTGGCCAGGTTTCAGGCTGTGGTGTCCCTCCAGGGAGGTCTGTGCAAAGCTGGGCCCCCTCCTCCTGCTGTGATACCCCTGGCTGGGGGAAACAGTTGGGTCCCCAGGGGTCCTCATAGTTGGCTGTGAGGGTACAGAGTCCTCTGGGCCCCTGGCCAAGGTGCTGTCCTCTGCCATGTGCCATAGCACTGGCACACACTGCCAGGCCATGGCAGGTCTGGTGGCACCAGGGGACCATGGGACCCTGCTGGGTCCAGCACCCGCTGCAGGGCTGGGTGATGGCTCAGGGTGAGGGTGCTCACTTGCTGCTCCATCCCTGCTCCTGCCCGGGGGAAGGGCTCCTTCTCCCTGTCTTCACACCTTGGGCAGAGCCCAACCATCCCTTCCAGGCTGGGCAGCTATGGCAAGTCCCTGCAGCCACTGGGAATGGGCCAGGGGGATGCTGGCAGGGCAGCACCCAGCTGCTGTGCTCAGCAGCATCACCCTGGGGAGCCCTTGGTCCCCCCAGTCCTGATGAGGGTGAGTGGGAGCGCTCTGCTGGGCTGTGCCATCACTACCTTCAAGGTGGGCGAGAAGTCAGAATCCCACACTGGTTTGGGTTGGAAGGGACCTTGAGGATCATCCAGTGCCCCCCTTGCTATGGGCAGGGACACCCCTACCAGCCCAGGGTGCCCCAAGCCCCATCCAACCTGGCCTTGAAGCCTGCCAGGAATCCAGGGGCAGCCCCAGCTTCTCAGGGCACCCTGTGCCAGGGCCTCCCCCCTCCTTGGGAAGGTTTTCTGCCCCCAGCCCCTCTCCAGCTGCCCTCCTGCAGCTGAAGGCCACTCCTATTGGCCTGGCCCTTCCCTGCCCTTGTCACCAACCCCTCTCCAGCTCTCCTGGAGCCCCCTGAGGGACTGGAAGGGGCTTGGAGGTCTCTCCACAGCCTTCTCAAGTCAAGGAAAGTCCTGGCACACTGGTATCCTCCTGCAGCAAGGGCAGAGGGCACTGTGGGGCTGGCAGACTCCTGGTGACAGTGAATGTGGGCCACCACCCCCAGGACTCCTCATCCTGCTTCGGCCTGGGAGGTGTCACCTTGGGATGGGCTCCATCACCATGTCTCCATCATAGGTGGTTCCTATCACCTAGGACATGTCATCCTAGGGAATCCACCTCCTAGGATAGATCATCCTTGAGGGTGGGTTCCACCACCTGGGTTGTGTCACCTCATGTGACATCACCCACAGGTGAGCTCCACTTCTTCCAGTCCTGACTTCCCCACCCCAATTGCCACAGAGTAATGAGCTTCTCTAGAAGTGGAGGACCTGTGTCCAGTGACACCCCCCTCCCTCCACTCCCCCCAACCCCCAGTATCAACACAATCACAAGCACCGCTACCCTTGGCTACCACGGCTGCAATGAGGCTTGGTGTGGCACAGTCACCCATAGCCCTTGGTCATCGCGTACATCCATGGCACCTTGTCTGGAGGAGATCCTGGTCCCCATGGGTGCCAGGACTCTCCCAAAGTGTTGGCTGAGCAAAGCAAGGCAGATATTGGGCAGGTTGGCTGTGTGGTGACACTCTCTCCCACCAACCATCCCTGGCCCAATGTGTAGGTGACAGCCAGGACACCTTGCTTAGGAACGACCCTGGTGCCACTGGGGTACCAGTGGGTCCCCAGGGGATGGTGTGGGGCTGGGAGGGCTGTGCTGCACCCAGGGATAACGCTCGGTGTGCTCTGTCCCCACATCCCCACCGTGTGCCTGATCACTGACCCGCCAGCCCCACGCAGGCATCAGCTCCCTGCACTGGAGCACAGGCATCGATACCCCAGCCTGGCCGGGTGCGGGGGTGACTGAGTTGCTGATCAAACTGCCCGTTCCCCGGGCGCTGCAGGAGTGGCAGTGGGTGCCGGTGCCCTGGCAGGGCCCTGCGCAGCTATTTTTGGCCTGTGGGGACATTTCCCTCGTAAGCGATAGCCCAGGCAAGGCGGAGAGCTCGTGTGCTGGCGGGGGCTGCCGGAGGGGCTGGGGAGTCTCCGGCCGGGCACCCCGAGCCAGGCTGGGCCATTGGCAGTGGCAGCACGGCCCCGGTGCCAGGCGGGAGCATGGCGCGGCCCTGCCCGCCTCCCCGCTCGCCGTGGGGAAGGACTCGGGGCCACTCAGCCCTGTCCTGGGGTGTTGGCCAAGCTGGAATCGTAGAATCCCAGCCTGGTCTGGGTTGGAAGGGACCCCAAGGATCACAGAGCTCCAACCCCCTGCCACAGGCAGGGACACCAACCTCAGGCCTGGAGCTACACAAGGTTGCCCAGGGCCCCATCCAACCTGGCCTTGAACACCCCCAGGGACGGGGCACCCACCCCCTCTCTGGGCAGCCTGTTCCAGCCCCTCACCAAGTCTCTGCAAAGAACTTCCCCCTAAGATCTAAACCTTCCTTCCCCATCCTCATCCCAGGACTGGGTACCACTGTTTGCCATTGCCAGGCAGTGTCTCTGCCTGGATCTGCCCAAGGATTTGAGGATCTTGTGGGACAACAGATCATCAGGCATTAAAATCCAGTTGGACAAGTCCAAGGGCTGTCCTGTCTCAGTGACTGGGAATCCTTGGGATGACCAAAGAAGAAGGATGGGGACTTTTTATCATGAAGGCCTCCATTTGAGTGTGTGGAAGATGTCCCTTGGGCCTCCCAGGGAAGCCCTGGGGTGGGTTGGTAAAGCCTCCCATGGTGGGAAGGCTGGGGACAGGACCAGCATGACCTCACAGGAGTTCCTCCTCTGGAGGAAGGCTCCTCCAGCCCCAGACACTGCGCAGTGCTTCCCTCTGGTCCTTCAGCACCACCTGGGGCTTCAGACCCCAGAAGGGACACCAAAGGGAGGTGCTCCTGGACGTACAGTGTGACATCTGCCTGTGCCAAAAGACATGCTGTTGTCTCACTGGCCGCTCACTTACAGACCCAGATCTCCCCAGATGAGGTGTCGTGGCTGCTTTCTCTTCTGCCTCCCTGATCTTCACAGCTTCTGCAAGGCAGGAGTTCACATTTTCTTCCAGATCTTTAGGGGGTGGGTGCCCTGTGGGGACACAGTCGAAGAAACACCCCTCAGAAGTGATTCCCCATTTCCATCTCTGTATTTAGAAAGCTCTGAGCCTGGTTCTAATCCCTTTGGTGCGTCCTGGTAGGGTTTCTTCACCCTTTCTTAATCACAATATCATGCAGCTCTAGAGGACTACTTTTAGAGATCAAATGCCTTTATTTTCATTTTCAACTGAACTTAAAATCTCCTTCACAAACGAGGTCAAGTTAGTCTGGCAGAGCTGTTCCCTATGCCCCTGCTGGGTTCTGCATTGAAAAGAAACTTGGAAAGTATTTGCTTTTTGTTGGTGCCTGGGATGGTGAAGCCTCTGGGATGGGATGCTGTGGCTGGGCATCCTGGGCTTTGGAGTGCATGAGGGGGCTGGAGAGCCAAGTCCATCTTCGGCCACCTTCATCCTCTGGGCTTCTTGGTGAGGGTGTTTGCCTGGCCAGTTCCAAACTGGTTGCTGGAGCTGGGCTCCCAGCTGTACTGGCATCTGATGTGCTTGGCATGGGAGCTGCTGGAGGATAATAAACCACTGGGCACTTCCTTCAGGGCTCGGCTGCGGCACCGGGCTCTGCCAGGATGGCGCAGAGTGGGAAACTGAGGCATGGGAAGAGGAGAGGAGATGCCATCTTCTGCTGCTCTTTGGCTCTGGGCCCAGGGGTGCACTACAAGGCTGGGGCATCCAGGCCTGAGTCCAGGTGAGGGGCATGGGTCCTGCTTTGCACTTCCCTGGCCCAGCCTCCTGCCTGGGAAGGGTTGCTGGTTGCAGAAAGGCCAGGCTTGTCAGGCTCATGGGGCTAATTGACTCTGATTTACTTTTTCCAGCAGCCAGGTTGCTGGCCAGCAGCAGCACGGAGCATCACAATCCCTCAGGATCTGTCCCAACAGACCCCCATGGGGCAGCTGACAGCCAGTGTCCCGGGGCAGCAGCTCCTTTGGGTCTAGCTGCTTTCTCTGCAGTTTTTAAAGGGCTTTGTCAGAGCAGAGCTCAGCCTTCAGGCTTTGTTCAGCTGTGCCTTTCCCCCAAAGGAAAGAGACAGTTTTGGGGTGCAAGGTCCCCCCCTAAACCCCACTGGGATCACAAGGGGAGAGCAGGACTTGCAGGAGCCAGGGGATAATTTGTCTGTGTGATGTGGGGGCTGGGATCCCGGCAGGGGAAGAGGGTGTGCGAAAAGCCATCCCCGGGTGTGGGGCTCCTATTTCTGCTGGAGGGGGAGAGCGTCCCTCCCAGGGCCACCTGTGCCCATCCATCCCTCCGAGCCAGCCCCGTGCGCCTCGGGGACTGTCCCTCCTGCAGAACCCATTTCAGTCCCATTGCTGTTCCATACAGCAGGGATACAGCAGCAGGGTCACATTCACCCCTTGGGAGCCATCCCCATGGGTCCCACAGGCATCAGATTTGTGGCAGCATGAGCCAAGAACCCTCTGGGAGGTCAGGCCCTCGAGGGGAGTAGGGCGAGGGCTCCTCTCTGACGCCACCCAGCACATCGCAGGGCGCGAACAAGGGGAGCCCTGGTGTCACTTTACAACGTGGCTGTCCCCGTTCCCTCCGGGAGCCCACAGGGACCCGCAGGACCGGCCCCAGGTGTGGCCATCACCCTTGGCTGGCAGCGGGGTGAGGGGCTGGGGCCAGGGCGCTGAGGGGGCTGGTGCTTCACCATCTGCACCCACCGCCGAGCTGCTCCTCCTGATCCCCCCGTACAGTTGCTGGGCCGTATTTTTAGCCTCTGGTGGATGTGCAGAGGGTGTTAAGCCCGTAACCTTCGGCCCATTTCGCTGCTCATCGGCTGGTCATCTGCAGATCAGCACAATTTGCCTTGCGATGGATTTGGAGACCATGTAGGGAGAATAGGAGGGAGAAGGAGGTGGAGAGGGGAGAGGAACTTTTATATAAGATCTTGAAGGTCAGAGGAAATAAAGCCCGTGACCAGCACACCAGCAGGAACATCCCAGACAGACTGCCTGGGGAACATTCCCCTTCTCCCACTGGAGAGGGCTCATGGTGGGTGCTGGGGTAGGCATTAAGCCCAGCTGTGGTGGGTGACAGCCCCTCTGTGCCCCTGGTCAGAGGGGACACACAGATCCCTGACAAAGGCCCTGAGATGCACAGGGTCTCATCTGCTCCCCCCACACCTGCCTTGACCCTCCCCAAACACCCACCTGAGGGGCCACACTCCTCTCCCAGCCCTCCAGATCACCAGCTGTTTTGAGGCCAAGATGAGCATATCCATGTCCCCATCGGTCAAGGGGTCCCTCAGCATATCCAGGCTGGTCTCTAGGCCACCAGGGCTGGGAAGGGACATGCTGGCCCCCAGCCACCTGAGGCTTTGCAGCTCAGATGTAGCATGTTCCACTTCAAGCAGCTCCTGAGGGGTCCCAGGGGAAGGTGACCTGAAGGGAAGGTGTGCTCCAAGTTGGAGGGAGGCGGGTGGAAGCTGCCCGTGACCTGTATCCCTCCAGCTGGAAGCTGAAGCGGGAGTCTGGAGGCACCTGTGAGCCCTGTGCCAGCAAAGGACAGAGGAGGTCGGCGAGGGCAAAGTAAGGGTGACCCATGCATCCGGTTTCGGCAGGGCCAGGGGCCGCAGCAGCAGCTCCACTGTGCCAGGCTGCACACGAGAGCAACTGGAAACCCTGGCAGAGTGAGGTGCAGCCCATCCCTCCCAGCCGCCTGCCGCTGGCATGGCTCCGTCCCCTGGCTGCCTGAATCCCAGCTAACAGCACCGCCGGCCCCGGCGCAGAGAGAGGTGCAACTGCCTGCCCGGCGTCCCTGGCCATGTCCCTGGCCATGTCAAACTGGCTCCAGTAGCCTGGGGCTGGCACCACGCTGACCCTGGCTCAGCTCCTCCTGTGCTCAGCCACTGCGGTCACCCACTGCCGAGCCCAGCGAGACCCAGTGCCGTGGCTTTGCCGAGCTGGTGGGGCACTGGCAATGCTCTGTAGGACATAGTGGCCCCCACCGCACAGCCACAGTGCAGGAGCTCAAGGAGAGGGCCGGCTGCTGTCCATGCCTGGAGCTGCCTGCTCTTCTCCCTGCAACCTGGGTGGAGGTGGCAGTTTTTTTCCTGGTTGGCATCTGTTTGCCAGCTGGAGTACAAAGGAATTATTTCCCTCTGAAACGCTCCCCTGGTATGCAGGCATTAGACTTTTCAGAGGATTATTTAGACTAGCAGCAACTGTTTGTAACGGAGACAGTATAGCTGGTGAGCTTTTATTTTTGGCACCCGTTGACTAATGTTAAATTGCAGTTGGAGGCCTATGGAAAATACGGATGGCTTCTCCCAGGCTGCAGGACAAACTCATTGTGTCCCCGCCAGCCGCACAGCGCGGCAAATGCTTTCCTGGTGAAGGGATACTCCCAATAAATAGCTCCTGAGCCCTGCTGCTGTGGCCTGTGGAGAGGCGAGGCTCTGTGCTGAGGCAGGGCTCTGTGCTGAGGCAGGGCTCTGTACTGGGAGCCCCTCACCCCTTCCTCACCCCTCGCCCAGCCACCCGCCGTGGCTGGCGTGACGCTCTCCCAGTGTAGGGCTGGGGAAGAACCCTTTTCACCTGCCAAGTACCCACAGCCCCTTGAGCTATGCTTTTTGTCAGTCCTCCCACTCCCCTGATTTTTTAGGGCTGCTTTGCTGCCTTCCTGCAGTGCTTCCGAGCGAGGGGCAGCCATCGCCAGTGCAGCCATAAGTCCCCCTGCTAGCATCAGCTTTGCCCGCCCCCCGCCCCCCCCCCAACCACCTCTTTGCACCCAGCTTCTTGCAACAGGGACAGAAAATTGAGCTGGAACTAGAGAAGGTTTAGGAAAGAGTTTAAATTTCTTGTTAACAGCTCCAAATCCTCCCTCAAGGCCCCCTCCTCCCCCTCCAGTGCTGACTGAGGGGCTGATGGGTGCCCCAGTAGCCACGTGCCAGCGCGGGTAAGACTGACTGAGCTGTTCTCATCGTTTAGAGCCACATGCCCCCGGCACGGACCATGTCGGCGGTGCTGCCGAAAGCCCCTTGCCAGCCACAGAGCCCAGGCTGGAGGAGAAGGCAGCCAGCAGCAGCCCTGAGGAAGATCAAAATGGCGGCCCTCCCAACGTGTCCCTGCCCAGCACCACTGAGGAGGGACATAGAGAAGGGGAGGAAGAGCTGGTGGGTGTCCTGAGGCCCCTGGGGCCAGGGGATGGCCAGCCAGAAGAGACTACCATGGAGGAGGGCCAGGAAAGGCCCAGGGAGGACACCACATTGGGCACCTCTGAGGCAGCACGCTACGAAGGGAACCGAGGGTCCGGCAAACAAGGCAGCTCCCAGGCCAGGGAGGATGAGGGGCCCAGCACTGAGAAAGGAGCCTCTGAAGAGCAAGAGCATCCTGGGGAAGAGAAAATGGAGAAGCCAAGAGCAGTGTTGGCTCCTGAGGAGGGAGAGGAAGGGGGTGAGCAGAGCTCAGAGGAAGATGGTGAGCAGGGGGAATCTGAGGAAGATGGAGGTGAGGAAAAGTCTGAGGAAGAGTCTAAGGAGGAGGAAGAGTCTAAAGAAGATGGTGCTGGGCCAGTGGGGCCAGAGAATGGAATTGAAGGGAGTGACAAGGAAGCGGCTGGTGCTTCTGGCAAAAATGGCCATGGCAAACCAGCAGCTGCCAGCAAGGGAGAAGCCAGGGATGGCCCTACCAGCTGCCGTGACCCTCCCTGTGGTGACACACTGGAAGACCCACCAGCAGCAGAAGACCCTCCAGCAGTGGCGGAAGACCCACCAACAACACAAGACCCTCCAGCAGTGGTGGAAGACCCACCAACAACACAAGACCCTCCAGCAGTGGTGGAAGACCCACCAGCAACAGAAGACCCTCCAGCAGTGGTGGAAGACCCACCAGTAACAGAAGACCCTCCAGCAGTGGTGGAAGACCCTCCAGTAACAGAAGACCCTCCAGCAGTGGTGGAAGACCCACCAGTAACAGAAGACTCCCCTGCAGACAAGCCATCACCAGAAGAAACAGAGAGCCCAGCAGGCCTCAGCTCACACCCAGCTGCGCCCAAGCTCCATCACAGACAGATAGGTTGGAGTCTTGTCTTGTTGGTGTGCTGTAGCAGCGAGAGTGACCTGCTATCAACCCCCGGCGGAGCTGAGCTTGGCACGTTAAACTGCGCCTAGTGCATGGCCCTCTCCTAACGCTTGTGCTTGCCGTGCCTGCCCCTAACCGCTGCACGGCTGGGCCGGCTGCAGGCATCGAAGGCACACACAGGAGCCTGCACACACCTGCGATGCAGACATTCATTGCAGCAGTACCAAAGCTGGATGGCATCTCCTATGCTGCACTTTAAGCCCATGATTTCTCCTCTGGGCTGTGGACATGGATAAGATTTTTAACACCAGGCCCCTTTCAGCACCCACAGACCTCTTAAAGGCTCTTTATCCTTGGGGGGGTTGGACCCGATGATCTCTTGAGGTCCCTTCCAACCCCTAAGATTCTGTGATTCTGTGATCCTCCACCCTCAGAGCCCTCCAGACCTCCAGCTTTCCTAGCGTGAGGGCAAGATGCTGTCTGAGCTGGTGGGTCTCTTGTCCACCAGCCCATGCCTTGTAGGGAAGGTGTGAAGAACTAATTCAGACCAATGAGTTGACAAGGCACCAGCTCGGGTTGTGTTTGGTCAGTGAAAGGCTAGCTAGGGAAAAGGGATGCCCCCACCATGATTTCCTAGAAATGCTTGTGGATTTTGGCCCATGGGTTGGGCAGCCACCTTTGGACCCAGCTGAGTCTTTCTGCTTTCATTTGTAATGTCCCAGCTCGGAAGGTTCACATTTGTGTTAAAAGGGAAACCTGGTTTGGTCTCTGTGGCTTTACTTGGCAAGTCAAAAACTCTTCCTCAGCCTAAATCTTGGTAGATACTAAACCCAGCCCCATGGTTTGGCAGTGCCCCACTTGGCCCAGGCAACAGCCAAAAATCTTGACCACAGCTATCCCCAGAGCTGTCCCTGAACCTCCACTAAAGCCCAGCCCAGCTCCTGATACCAAAAAACACCTGGAGCTTCATGGAGCCAGCACCTCCATGGCAAGGACACTTCTGTCTCCCATTTCAGGGGCATGAGGGTGCCTACCCCAGGTGAAGGCACACATCTCATGCTCCCCAGGCCTGGCACAGAGCTGTGGGGTCCCCAGGGCCACCTTAATACAGGGCCCCAGCTTGATAGGGGGGCAGAGTTGGGAGAAGTGTGGGTGTGGGAAAAGCCCACTGCAACAGCAAGGCAGACAGGATGGGTCAGGCTGGCCAGTCTCTCAAGAGCCAGTCCCAGCTCATCCTCATGTGTGGCTCAATGTGTAACTTTGGGGAAGGCAGAGGGACAGAACAGAGCATGCCTGCAGCCAAGGATTAGCCCTCAGGAGCTGCAGCTGCCAGGGAAAGCGCGGGAGCAGGCAGGGGCCCCGCTGGGCAGCAGGTGCCGCGGGTGCTGCACTACACCCTGGCCCGGGAGCCCCTTCCAGGCACGTCCTTTGCATTCCCTGCTCCCGCTGCCGCTGCCTCTGGGCAGACATGGCATGCCTCCTTGGTGCCAAGCAGTTGCCCACAGCGCTTCCCCAGCAGCCTCCGCAAAAGAGAAGCCGCTCTGTGTGCCAAAGGCAGCAGCGGGTGCCGAGGCAGGCTGCAGCGCCACGGGCTGGGGGTGTGTGTGCCACCCCATGCCCTCCCCTGGCTATAGTCTGTGTGAGCTCCTGCCTGGAGTCCCCAGCTTGGGGGTAACAGGTCTCCTTGCCTCTTTCCCCAGAAGAGGTTGAAGATGCCAGCGAGCCAACCAAGCGTGACCGGTCCCACCTGGAGAACACCCTGAAGCTGAATGAGGACAAACCTGCTGACGACTTCTCAGGTGAGGTGGCACCCAGCCCTGCATGCCCTGCACCCCTGGTCCAGGCAATCCCTGCAGGACAGGCTCCTCACCACTCTGCTGCACCAAGAGCGTGGACAGAGGGGATTTCCCTTCCCTAGAGCACCTTGGTTTTAACCTTCCCTCTTGTGGGCACAGCAGCACCGCATCTTCAATACACAGCTCATTCACTGCTCTGGGGTTAACACACTGTAGGTATTTTAAAGACAGCACCAAGGGTGTCCAAGAAAGAGGAGGGCAGAGAAGCTGGAACATGCAGACATCATGGATATTACCACCATGTCTTTCCTACAATTGCACTGCAAGAGAAGACAGGAATTTATACTAACGATCAATAGAATACAATCACAGAATGCATTAGTTTGGAAGGGACCTTTAAAGGTCCTCTAGTTCAAATCCCACAGTAAACAGGGACACCTTGAACTAGATCAGGTCGCCCATCCAGCCCAATCCAGCTGTGCTGCTGCCCAGAGAAACCCAGGGCAACTTGTAGTAAGTTTGGATTTTTATCCTGATTATTTCTGGGGTGTTGCTGTCACAAGGCTTGCTTCTGCTGGAGGAGAAAGAACACGTTAAAAGCTTCTGTGGAAAAAGCTCCTTCTTTCTTCTAGCCAGGAGCTATGGGGCTGTGCCATGGGTCCCTGGCACCATAGCGGAGGGCTTTTGGGATCATGGGTGCTGAGTGCTAAACAGCATTAACAAGAGGTGTTCCTTCCATCAGCTGCTGGCATGTGCAGGACCGGCAGCAGATGGGGACAGTGCCCAGCAGGAAACCTTAGTGGGGAGGGGCATCAGAATGTATGACTGGGATCTGCTTGGCCAAGGGTTTGACTTGGAGCCAAGTGCCTGAGTCACCCTCAAGATCTGCAGGGAATGCCCAGCAGCTTACCCAGGAAGGGCTGAACCAGGCAGGTGTGCTTTGCCTCTCACCCACCTGCATGCTTCTACCCCCCAGGAGTCCTGCAGCGGCTGAGGAAGATCTACCACTCCTCCATCAAGCCCCTGGAGCACTCCTACAGATACAACGAGCTGAGGCAGCACGAGATCACAGGTAACACCGGGTGTGCGGCACCATCAGGTCACTGGGATGCAGATAACAGCACAGAGGGCGGCTCATGGAAAGGCTCCCATAGTTTGTCTTCCTTTGCAGCTTCCCAAGAAGGCCATGAACATGCTGGGCTTAGAGGACATGCCCTAGTGAACCCAGCAGCAGGCATTCCTGCATCTGCCTTAGCCCATCTGCTGTCAGGACCATCTGTGTAGGCTGAGCGTTGACCCCTGCCTGCTGTGGGCCCTCCACGTGCTCAGCATCAATGCCCTGTACCCATGCCAAGCAGAGATCACAGCCCCATGAAGCAGGCTTGGCAAGGAAGCTCAGGACCTCTCAAGGCTGGGGATGAGCTTCCTGAGGGTGGCTGGAGCTGGCATCCTTCCTGCCCAGTACAGGACACAGCCATGTGGGCAGGTTATCCCTCAAGCTCAGCAGCCTTTGCTCAGCCCAGGAATTACTGTTTCCACCCTGTGGCAATTACAGACACAGGGGATCAGGTCCCCATGGCCACAGACAGTGCCTTGTGCTGGGCCCCACTCATGCACATGTCCCTGCATTAGAAGAAAGTGCAGCACTGGCTCCAAGATCCTCAAACTACAGGAAACTCTTGTGTCCCACATGACACAAACAGCTTCATTTTCCAAGCACAATGCCCCAAGTCCAAGGTCCCCATTCACTGGGGTAACTCTCTTGTGAGCCCCTACTCCTGCCCCAAGTCAGGCCCAGATGTCCCCGTGCTTGTCTGGACAACCAGGGGATGCCAGAGTCCCTGCTGCCCGTGTCCCAGGGCTGCGTGCCCACAGAAGCCTCCTGCCAGCATCCCCCCTCATCCTGAAGTTCTGCCTCCCTCCCCAGGTTTCCAGCCTGCTGCGAGCCTCGTGGTGAGACAGGACCTACACCCCCTCATAGATCATCCTTTCATAGCTGGACTCTGCTCCACCAGCACGTGGGCCTCACAGTCATTTTGGGCAACCCCCTGGGACACATCCCCTTTGAGCAGAAGCCCTGCTTTACAGGCACCCCCAATGCAGCCCAAACCCAACTCCTAAATCAGTGTTGGACACTTTTGTAAGCAGGCTCTGATGTCTCCACACCCAGCCAGCCCATCACCAGCTCAGAGGCAGAGAGGACCCATGGGAACAGAGCTGTGGAGTACTCATCATCAGCTCAGGTCCTGTCCCATCAGGGGACAGAGCACCCTGGACATCATCCACCACCCCCAGGGAGCCTGGAGGGGAGTTTGTAGGTCTCTTACAAGATGAGGCGTGCCCAGCTACTCCCGCAGAGAGCCCTGTGCTGCCGCCCGTGCCTCGCTCTGCGCTGCTTGCCAGCACCTGGGGACCACGATCCACTTTGCCACGCGGGAGGCTGACTGGGGATGTCACAGCACCACGCCGTCCTGCAGCCAGCCCTGCAGCCCAGCACCCCACAGCCTGTCCCCCTTCATGCAGCCAGCACAGCTTTGTACCTGGGAAAGGGGCAAGAGGAGCTGTAGGGTCGGCACCCCAGTGCGCATCCCCACGGTCTCTTCAGCGGTGGCACCGTGTGGGAGGGACAGCCCAGCCATGCCCTGCCCCAGCTGTCTCTGGCAGGGAGGTCACACGTCCAGCAACACCTCTGCAAGCTGCTCTGGGGGCAGCACAAGCGCCTGTGTTTGCTGTCAGCTCAACCTGGGCACCACTGGGGGTTTCAGGGGCAGCTGGTGGGCTCCCAGCCTCTAACCCTTGCTTTGCTGTTCACTGACAGGACGTGGCCCCAGCCCCAGGGCACAATCTGTTGCCTTGCTCAGGACACCCCACACCCAAGCAGCCACCTCCCTGCTCCCTATTTTGGAGGGGAAAACAAGTGTTTCTCAGGCCCCTGCTGTCTTCCTTCCTCCCAGCTCCCAAGGAAACCACCAACCCTCGTGTTTTCCCCAGGCCCCTCTGCCAGAACTGCAGAGAAGACCCCAGATTTTCGAGTCCCAGAGTCACAGCTTCTAGACCATGGCAGGGCACACAACGCTGCAGCCATCCCAGCCAGGAGAAGCCCCGCCTGTAGTCCCAGCAGAGACACTGCTCCTGGCACCAAAAGCCTTGAGACCCACTGACGCCCCAACCATACCCTAGCAGATACAACTCACCCTGGAAAGCTGAAGCCCCGCAGTATGCTTTTAATACCCACAGATCCAGCTTGTTCCAATCCCTAATTAGCAGTGTAATCAGAGAAACCTGCAAATTAGTTAGAGGGTTGGCCTAGGGAACCCCCTCAACTTGACAAGGTGGTGTTGAGGGAGCCTTATCAGCCACTTCCTCTGCATGCTGCCCCTGCCCTCAGTGGGCTCATCACATCAGGATGCCACTGTGAGCCAGGAGATGCCCCCAAGCTCCCTCCTGGTGCCCACCCCCATGGCAGGGGGAGGCTGGAGGGCGCAGAGCTGCCAGCTCAGCTGCCCAGGAGGAGCGGGACAGCTGGGAGAGTGGCGGGGCAGGCCTGTCATGGAATATGTGTGACCTTTGGAGCTGTAAGCCAATATAGAGGGGTGCCGCCACAGGCACCTTTGCCCCTCCACCCCTCCATTACACGGCAGCCCTCCATTTTGTCTCCTTCCCATCCATTCCGCTTGTGTGCCCCAGCCTGTGTAATCCAAGGAGCCCCCTGCTCCCCACAGCTTGCAAGCACACGTGTGTGGATGATGTCCTGGGGGAGCTGTGACTGTCACTGACAACCTAAGACTCTGAATTGCTGGGGTGCATCCATGAATCATAGAATCATATAATCCCAGACTGGTCTGGGTTGGAAGGGACCCCAAGGATCATAGAGCTCCAACCCCCTGCCACAGGCAGGGACACCAACCTCCAGGCTTGGAGCTACACAAGGTTGCCCAGGGCCCCAGCCAACCTGGCCTTGAACACCCCCGGGGATGGGACACCCACCCCCTCTCTGGGCAGCCTGTTCCAGCCCCTCACCACTCTCTCTGGAAAAAACTTCCCACTTATATCTAGTCTAACCCTTCCCTCCTTTGGCTTTAATCCATCCACCTTGTCCTGCCATTATCTACCCTTTGAACAAGCTGATTCCCTCCTGTGTCTCTGCTCCCTTCAGGCACTGGCAGGCTGCAATGAGGTCCCCCCACAGCCTTCTCTTCTCCAGGCTGACCCAGCCCAGCTCCCTCAGCCTCTCTCCAGAGGGGAGCTGCTCCAGCCCTCTGAGCATCTCCGTGGCTCCTCTGACCCCTCTCCAACAGCCCCACATCTTTCTTGTGTTGGGCCCCAGCTCTGGACACAGGATCCAGCTGGGGCCTCACATGGGCAGAGCAGAGAGGGACAATCCCCTCCCTGTCCCTGCTGCCACCCCTCTGCTGATGGAGCCCAATATCCCATCACCCTTCTGAGCTGCAAGAGCTACTGCTGGCTCCTGTTAAGTTTCTCACCCACCATAACACCCAGGTCCTTCTCAGCAGGGCTGCTCTCTGTACCCCTCACCCTTTGCTATAGCAGGTTTAAGCCCAGCAGGTTCCATCTTCTTTTCCCTGCCACCCTCCCGCCTCTCTGCTCCGCCGTCCCATCCCACGTGCGTGCCTGCACCCTCAGCTGGGTCTGCCTGCATGTCTGTCCCTCGCTCAGGGCTGAGGGACTCTCCCCATCCGGCGATGGGAAGCTTGCTGCGAAGCCATGCCATTTCGTGATGCATGCTGGTGGCCTTAATTACTGTGTATGTGCCAATTAGCAAGTGTCCCTGGAGAGGGAATGACCTCCCAGCTGCCACCCTAGGGCTGCATGCTGGTGTCTGCGCTACAGGGGCGGTCAGTGTTAGGTGCAGTCCCAACCACAGCTTGTTGGGCTCCATTTCTCAGTGAAGGCACTAACTGCTAAGCAGGGCAGGAGGCTTGGGGTGCTGTCTCAGGTGTGGTGGCTTTCCTGGGGCTGCCCCCCGCCACATCCCCGGTTTAGCGCTTGTCCCAGTAGCTGCAGGTCTCATTGCTCACAGACTGTAACTCCTTCTCTCCCGCTGGGAAAGTGGCCAGCGCTGGCTTTTCCCACCCTTGAGAAGGGCAGGTTCAGTCTTCAGCTCCCTCCTCAGCATGGGCCAGACCCGGGCAGGCGCATCCCTCCTTCGACTCACGGTACCTTTTCTCTTTCCCCGTGTCCCCTGCTAACAGCTTACCCCGGACGCACCCTGGGTTCCTCTGCCACAGGTTGGTATCGCTGCCTGCTCCCCGCATGCTGCCAGCGCTGCCCAAGCCCTTCGCTGGCCTCCGGCTTCCCTGCCCACCCGTCCCAACCAGGCCGTGCTTCCCAGGCGCTGGGCAGATCCTGGTGATCGGTGTGCCGCAGCACGTGGTGGAGCCGGTGTCACCAGCCCTACCAGAGCTCAGCACGTGTGTCACTGCACTGCCTGTCCCAGCCCTGACTGTGCATCCCCGCCTCACCCAGGCTTTGACACTTTTCCCTCCTGGGCTAAGGCTCAAGAGGTTGCTTACTCCTCTAGCGATGCTTCCCAGGCAGTTGTGGTGGGCCCATGGGTCAATCTCCCGCCTGCAGCACGAACCGGAGTGGCCCAGCAAACAGCCCACCCTGCCAGGGAGCTCTGCCCACCCTTCACCCTCCTCTGTGGGGAAACTTTCCAGAACATCTGCCCCTGTTCCCCCCTAGGCTGCAGCTTAAACCGATGACCCTGCAGCAGCTGTCCTGCAGGCTGGTCCCTGTGCTGCAGCCTCAGCCCCATCTCGAGCCAGAGCTGGCTCCTCTCCTGCCTATCCTGCTAGGTGACCACAGAGAAGCAGGAGACAGGAGATGGGCCAAGAAGTGCCAGCCAACACCCAGCTCCTCCCTGGTGCTGGGGCCATGTGGACAGTGTCCCTGCCACGATACAAGGCAGGGAAATCCCATCTTCTGGCCCTCATGCCCTACCCACAGCCCCCGCTGCCTGATCCTGCCATGACGAGCTCCTCCACACCCCGGTCCCGGATGCAGCTGGAGTCCTACCAGCGCCTGGAAGGCCCCTGACTCCCTGTTGTGCCAGCTTGCCAGCAGCAGAGAGGGTGGTAGATATATATAGCCTATTTCGATAGCTGCCTTATCTGCATCTCGAGCTACAGGCGCACACACGTGTGCTGCTTGTGTGGGCAGTGTGACGTGGGCGGTCTGTATCCACACAGGGCCTGTCCCTCTGTCTGCAGGCACTTGTGCTCTGCAGACAGTTGTGGCTTTTCACGAGCAAACCAGCCACCCTCCAAGGGCTGTTGAGCAGCACATCCATGCAGAAGGCAGAGAGGTTGGCGATGTTTGGTGTGCAGGGCTGGGGTGGCAGTGTGAGCTATGCAGGGGTGGCATCCCTGGTGTTTTAATCTCCCTGGGTGGTTTGAGGACAGAGCAAGGCCTTTGTGCCTGTGGCTCAGTCTGAAAAAGGAGAAGGAGGAGGTTTTGCTGTGTCCTCCACTTTGCCTGGTGTCCTCAGGACAGGCATGTGCATTGCGGGGGGGGTGGGGGTGCATGCTGACACCACGCACTTCTGCTGGCCTTGAGGACAAGGAAGGTGAAGACCTGGCCCAGGGTTAACCCCAGTCACAGAGTGGCAGTGCTCCCACCCAAGGGCAGCCTGGCATTGCAAGCAGTGAGGAAAAACCTCCCAGAAACCCACAGCTTTAGGAAAAACCCAAACTATTTGGACATCCAAATTGCTCCTACCCCCAGAGCTGAACAGCCTGAGAGAAATGCAGGCTCTGTCGCTGGCAGGACCTTCCTGGCCTTCACTGGATCACAGCACACTCATCACCCTGCAAACCCAGCACCCTAGAGAAGCTGTCTTTTAAGCTGCTGTGTTTTAAGCAGGGCCACAGGTGAAGGGGTGCAAGGTTGGAGGACCCCCACGTTCGCGGGCAGGGCCTGATCGCGCCCCAGCATGCGGCTGCTTCTGCAGATGCCGCCAGGATGAGCGCGGTGCCTGAGCCAGAGTGATCCTGAGCGGGGAGCGAGGCAGGCTGGGCTGGGAGCGAGCAGCCACAGGGGGGCTGGAGAGAGCCGCGGTGATGGAGCTGCCGCCATCCCTTCCCTGCAGCCACGAGGACTGGCTCTTCTCCCTGGGCTGGACCATCAAGGGGGCCCAAATCGGTGTTAGACACTCATAGCGGGGAGATGTAGTAGTAGCAGATGCCAGGCCAGCACCCTCCCCGGTGGGAGGTGGTCTCTGCTCCCTCAGCCCCCTGGCAGCAACAAAGAGGAGCCATTCATGGCCTTGCATCCTCAGGGGGAGCCCCAAGGATCCTGTGGCTGGCACTGCCTGCAAGGCCCATGGGCTCCAGCTCCCCATTCCTAAAGTAAGGGATAGAGATGGTCTCGACAAGCCTTCAGTGCCCAGGCCGGGGTCTGCCTGTGCTGCTGCAGGAGCCATGGCACACGACTGCCGTGCTCACACAGCCGCGCCTGCCCAGGAGCGCCTTACGACAGAGCACAGGGGGAAACGCCTCAAACCTCTGGCACAACATCACAGGGAAGACAGGGATGATGATGATGATAGTACCAATAATACTAATCTGAAACCAAATGAAAGCCAGCAAGTGAACAGAGCAGGAGTGATAGAGTGGCACCGGGGAGTGATTAATAACCAAGTCTGAGCTTTCAACATTTGTTTTTGTCCCAGGTGAGAAGAAAACATTGGGTCTGCACAGCTCCCAGGCAGGGAGCAGGCAGCAGGCCAGGAGCAGGCAGTGGGCAGGGCTGTCCCCTGTTTTGGATGTGGCTCCCGTGCTTTGGGGACAGGGTTGGGCTGCAAGGATGGAGCTGTACCCCATGGAGAGATGTCCCCAGCCCGCTCCCTTCCCCAGCGGGGACACAGTAGCCCTGCAATGGGCAGATGCCAGCAGGAGCAGGCTGGTATGCCCTGCCCAACTCCTGCACCCGTGGTCAGATGGGTTTGGTGTGGAGCTGCCATGCAGTGTTCCCCAGAACCCTTGGGAGCAGGAGCTCAGTGCTGGATGGGCTTTGCGGCTTCCCTGCCTCGGGGGCAGAGGAAAGCTGCTGGTTCCTGTGAGGGCAGCAGCCATGGGCTCTCTCAGCCACCGCAGGGAAAACAGCTTTGCCTTAGGAGTGGGGACAAAGGGATGGTGCCGAGGGCAAGCACGGGTCATGCATCAGCACCTCCTCGCTCTGTGGCCATGGGGGAAGGTTCAGCTCTGGCTGAGGGGCAGCAGCTCCCAGCTACTGTGGTGGCATCCAGCCCTTGCCCTGGCTGGGACCCTCTCCTGTCCTGAGTGCAGGATGGGGATGTGGGGAAATGGCACGAGCCTGTGCTACCAGAGATGGGGGCAAGCGAGCCCCTGCTGCAGGGCATGTCCCCAGCTGAGCAGACATGTGGGTTGCACTGGGTTGATGCTGTGGCAGGGTGGGTGCAGCTTGCTCTGCTCTCTGACACCTCCCACCATGGCTCTCCCAGCAGCATCTCCTGCCTGGGTTCATCTGGCTACATCAATGCTGGTACTGAAGGGGAAGGTTCTGTCTGACACATGGGAACTTGCTCATCCAGTTTTTACTTCTATTCCTGGCCTGACTTGATCTCCTGGCTGTCCTGGGCATGGCCTGAGGGGCTGGCACGGGCCAGGGGCTCCTCTGGCTCTGCCAGCTGCCTGCTCAGTGGCCTAGGGACTGGGGGTTGAGCAGTGTGGGCACAGCCTGACTGCATGAGTCCTGTGCAAGCAGGGATTGCTCCTGGGGCAGTGGCTGCTTGTGTCCAGGGACCTCTGAGCTCCTAGACTGATTGTGTGGCATCAGGACAGGTCCTTACAGGCCATCATCAGCCTCTTTGAGCCCCGTAGCAAACTCTGGGACTTGGAGAGTGGGGATGCTGGGTGGGGACAGAGGTTCATTCTCCTCCTGCCTTTCCCCAAGCCAAAACGGGGCAGTTTGCCCAGCCTGCCCGCCCAGTGCCGGGCTGGAGCCTTGCACCCAGCCCACACGCAGGCAGGGACCCTCTGCCTGTACGGAGGGCTGGGACCCACATTCCAGGGACAGCTCTTTGTGAGGGTACGGTGGAAATGCAATGCTGGCCCATGCCCTTACCAAGCACCCTACCACAGCATTGCTCCTTAAACCACTCCACCCCCCTTTGCACGAGGCATTCACCAGGCTGAGGCATGGCCACCTCCTCCGCATGTCCTGTGCTTTGCAGCGGCTGCCTTCAAACAGCACTCCCTCCCCTCCACAGCCAGCCCCAAACTCACTTTGGCTAAACCAGAACTGAAGTAAGATTTAAAAGACCTTCCAAGTCCTCCTGTAGTCTAAGAAAGGTCAAACCTCAGGGAAGGTCAGACAAAGTTTGGTCTCGCTGCAGCGAGGTGGGGTCTGCCGCAGAGCATGGTGACATCCCGCTCCCGGGACGCGGGGCCCGTGGCTGGGTGATGCTTTGGCTCGCGAATGGCTGGCAGCCCCAGCAGGGTGGCTGTTCCCCCGGCAGCGCCGCCGTGCCGCTCAGATGGGATGCTCGTTACAGTCGGAGTTAATCGTGTGGCGGCAACGGCTATTGTTTCTTCACTTCCTCTTGTTATTTCCCCTCTCTGCAGATGGGGAGATCACTTCCAAGCCAATGGTGCTATTCCTGGGACCGTGGAGCGTTGGCAAATCCTCCATGATAAACTACCTCCTCGGGCTGGACGACACTCCCTACCAGCTCTACACAGGTACCACGCTTGCCGCGCCCTCCCTGCTGGGCCAAGGGCGTGCTGGTACCTGCCTGTCTGCATCCGTGTGGTCAGCGATTCCCAACCACATCCCGTTGATCTCCCACTCCCGGTTACAGCAGGGAGGGTGTGATCTGGTCCATACCAGAGAGAGGTTTCCCACCACGGCCCGGGGCCTGCCCACCATCCCCAGGGAGGAGTAGGGCATCTCACCACCCAGCATCCCCCTCTGGCAGCGCAGGGCTCACCGCCTCTGACCCTGACCCTGACCGTGAGAGCAGCAGTCATGTCACAAGTGCAGCTCACCTCGTCTTCTCCCCTTCCCTCCTCATGTGCAGCCAATTGATTGACCCTCTCAGGGGAAAACCCATTCCCCTTCTGCCCTCCCTGCTCCCACGGGTGCCACCTTGCAGCCGAAGGACAGACATCCACAGCAATGAGGGCTCCTGGGAGGTGGTCCTCTGGGACACCTTGCACAGCCAGGCCACCTCCAGAACAACCCAATCTGCAGAAAACAGCCCCACTGGCATTTTCTCAAGAGGTTTGGTGAGAATTTCATGGCCCTGCTGCTTGCCTTCCCCCAACATCTCTTGGCAAGTGAGCGATGCTCCCAAGCTCCCCAACTAATCTCAGGCCAGCCCCGACACATCCTTTGTCCAACATGGATTTCACATCTCGTTGCTCCTCTCGTTGCTGGGCAGGGGCAGAACCAACCACCTCCGAATTCACTGTCATCATGCACGGCCCCAAGCTGAAGACCATCGAGGGCATCGTGATGGCTGCTGACAGCGCTCGCTCCTTCTCGCCTCTGGAGAAGTTTGGGCAGAACTTCTTGGAGAAGCTGATAGGGATCGAGGTGCCCCACAAGCTGCTGGAGCGAGTCACCTTCGTGGACACGCCAGGCATCATTGAAAACCGCAAGCAGCAAGAACGAGGTAGGGGTTTACTGGGTTCACCTAAGGAACTCCAGAAAAGATGCTGTAGCAATGTGAGATGACAAGGATGGCTGGGACACAGTGGGCAAGAGCCTTGGCTGCAAGAGGGGTCTTTCCCTGGAGGGAATGGTGACGTTTGTCTGCCCATGACCACAGCAGCTGGGGCCTGGGGAATATCCTGGCTGTCACCAGCCAGAGCAGCCGTTCCTGCCGCTTGGAGATGTGATGGCCAGGCATTTTGGTGAGGTGTTTGCTGGGGACTCCTCAGCATGTGGGTTCTCTGCCCCACTCAATGTTTAACACCCCATATGTCACCCTCGGAGCCTGGCTTTGCCCATGGCTGGTGCCATGGCACTGTCCCCACAGCACACGGGATGCCAGGACAGATGAGTAGGGCTTCTTGCCCTACTGGGTGCCCACTGAGGAAAGGAATGATGCAGATGATACCTGCTTACAGGAGCAGCAGGAATGTGTGGCCTGCAGCAGGGAGAAGCTTTGGAGGTGAGGTTGAGGGAGACAGGCCCAGACACAGGGATGGGTTTTCACACTGAGAAACTCCGAAGTGTTTTTAGCATGTGAGAAACAGGTTTTGGGCTGCTTGGGAAGTCCACCAGGTCTCACACCCTGTCCAACCCAGACAGGGCGTGAGGCACAGCAGGCTCAAGGTGTTATCTATCCTTTGACCTGGAGGGTCCTGCACTGGCCATTTCTGCTGGATTTCTCTCTTTCCTTTCCTCAAGGTTACCCATTCAACGATGTGTGCCAGTGGTTCATTGACAGAGCTGATCTCATCTTCGTTGTCTTTGACCCTACGAAGCTGGACGTGGGCTTGGAGCTGGAGATGCTGTTTCGACAGCTGAAGGGCCGCGAGTCTCAAATCCGAATCATCTTGAACAAAGCTGACAGCCTGGCTACCCAGGAGCTGATGAGAGTCTACGGTGCCCTATTCTGGAGCCTCGCTCCTCTCATCAACGTCACAGAGCCACCCAGGGTGTACGTTAGCTCCTTCTGGCCCCATGAGTACCATCCGGATACCCACAAAGACCTGTTCCTCAAAGAAGAGATATCGCTGCTGGAAGATCTCAACCAGGTGATTGAGAACAGGATGGAAAATAAGATCGCCTTCATACGCCAGCACGCCATCCGGGTGCGCATCCACGCCCTTTTGGTCGATCGCTATCTACAGACCTACAAGGACAAAATGACCTTCTTTAGCGATGGAGAACTGGTGTTCAGGGACATTGTGGAAGATCCTGACAAGTTCTTTATCTTTAAGTCCATTCTGGCAAAGACCAATGTCAGCAAATTTGACCTCCCCAACCGTGAGGCTTACAAGGACTTCTTTGGCATCAACCCCATCACCAGCTTTAAGCTGCTGTCTCAGCAGTGTTCCTACATGGGAGGGTGTTTCCTAGAGAAGATCGAGAAGGCCATCACCCGCGAGCTTCCTGATCTCTTGGGAAGCATCGGCTTGGGGAAGAAGCCCAACGTTCTCTCCTGCGACATCACCGGCTGTGGCGAGACCCCAAAGAATCGCTACAAGAAGCCCTAAGGTGTTCTGTAATACAACCATCCACGTGTTCCTACTGGTGAATGAGCTTATGTCTTATCTGTCCAAGAAGCCGTGGTTTGTTAACCCTTTGAGCGCCACGCTGGCAAAGGCTACGGTACGATGAGGACTTTGAGTCATTGGCATCGATGGCAGGGGAAGATGGGTGGGCATGAGAAAGAGAATAAAAACTGTGAATTCCTGACATTTTATCTTTGTTCTTTTGAGTAGAAGGCAATGTTTAAGCTGTAAGTATGAGCAATGCACGGTGAGCTAGAACTGTAGCTGCTTTTTCACTGGTGCCAAGAGTGCGTGAAGAGGAATTTCAACCTCTGCAGCCCCGAAGCCGTCAGGGAGCGAGGAGGAGGGCACGGCGTGAGAGCACGGGGGAGAGCGGTGACACACTAACCCGGGGCATCGTCGGGAGCTCCGTGGGCAAGGAAAGAGAGGCCAGGCCCCAGCTGTTGTTTTCAGGCACAAACATCCTACAGATCTCTGCGAATATTGATCTTGTTTTTCTCTCTGAGACTTTTAGGGGGCCCTGTGAGTTCTCCTTTCGCGTAACACCAGAGTTGAACTTCTCTGGCCTTTGGCCTTAAGAAGGGACTTTTGCAGGGATGTTTGTAGCTGCAGACAGGTAGCTGTGATGGGATTTGCAAGTCTGTGTCAGAGGAAGTACTGGGCTGGAGAGGAGCTGCCAGCACTGTCTGAGCTGTGCTGGAGGAGGAGGGCCAGCACCTCAAACCACAGTCCCACGAGGAGCCACAAGCAGGTTTTCCTCTCTCCTGGCCACTGCAGGGATGGGGCACTGGGTGCCTGTGTGTGCCATCAACCCCAAAAACCCGCGCTGGCAAGTCAGCCAGGCTCGGAGGGTTAAGGGCTCGGCAGTTTGACCTTGCCCAAATCTGTGTGACATGTTTTCTCAGTCACACCCCTGTGGATTTGTGCTCTGTGGAGGAGAGCAGGAAGAGGGGGTCACGAGCTGCATCCTTTTTGCCCATTGGCTGATCTGTTCTCCCTAGGACAACCCAGGCAGGTTTCTGTACCTTGTTTGCCACACTTCATTTTAGCCATGGTTTTGTTGGCTCATCTCTATGCATCAGCGCTCAGCCCTGGGAGGAGAAGGGGTTTTGCTTGGAAAGCACGGGAGCAGGGTGAGGTTCCCCATGGACAGCCAACCCTTAAACCCATCAGTGAAAGTTGGGGAATTAGGGGTGGCCTCACCACTTGGTCCTCGCTGCTGGGCTGCAGCACGGCTGCCTGCTGTGCCCAGTGCAAACCCACCACAAGGTAGACGTTGCCCTGGATGCAGGCAGGTGCCTCCAAGCTCACTGATGATGTGCTGAACATCCTTTCTCCTTCCACCTGTCAAATGACCACAGCTAAGGCTGCTCTCCAGGAAACCTCTGGAGCAGAGGGACTTGCCTTTGACAGGAACAAGAAGGAGGAGAGGTGCTGGGTGAGGCAAAAAAAGGCAAAAGGAATGAAAGAGGGAAAGAGAAGGCTGGGAATGGCAGGTTCTGTTGTGATGGGAAGGGTATGAAGGGCAGCACCTGTTGTCTCTCTGCACTCCACAGGACACGGTCTAGGGCAGATGATCCTTAGGAGCTCCACATCCCTCAGGGTATGGCTTGTGCCAGGGGATTTTGCCTGCAGTGCAGAGGGGACAGAGGGTCTGAGGTAGGAAAGCAGAGAGTTGGTGAAAGCAGCAGCCAGAACAGCCTGGAGAGAAGTGGTGTGCTTGTGAGTCAGTGCCACGGGGTCTCAGAGCTGCCCAGGAGCTGCTGCCCAGGACCTGCTGCTCCTTCTTCATTCTCCTGCATGATCCCATTGCTCATCCGCGTCCCTCTCTGCCTCACCCACTCCTCCTTGTCTCTCACTACCCTCTGCCAGGCTCGTCTGCATGATTTTCTTAAGAGACACTGGAATACAAACCCTGACAGAAATGGGCTCATACTGTCACTGTCTGTGCCGTCACACTGTGTCACCACCACGGCAAGCAGAGGCCATCAAACATCTCTACTTGTAAGTGTGGTATCACACCATCTCTTTCCTTGCTGCCCTGTTGCCCCAAAGCCTGTGGGCTCAGGGGTACCCAGGGAAAGGCTTCTCAACCCCTGGAAGGAAGGAGCTCTGACTCTCCCCTACAGCCTTGAACCCTGAGGCGCCGTCACTCCGCTCTCCAGCTGCTCTCAGTGTTCTCCCCATCCCTTCTTGGTTTTCCTTTCCTTTTGCTTTATTCTCCATTGCCTCCCCTCCTCCCTTCAGCACCAGCACGCCCTGTGCAGAGCTCAGGTGCTCACATCCCGGATGGGGCTCCTCTGCAACAGTCAAAACCTCCCTCCCCACCCCCCTATCAGATGTGGGGGTTTCCCAAGCGATGGCAGCGGTGGTGTGAAGCTGGGAGGCTGTTTTCTGCTCCCGGTGACGCACGCTGGCTTGGCTCCGAGATGCTTTTCCTCCTGTGGATCCATGGGGCTGTCAGGCCCAAGAGAACGGCAGTCCCCAGCCCAGCTCTCTCCCAGTTTTCATAGAAGAAATCTGGGAGTGGGAATGGGGGGCAGGGGGACCTGTTCATTTTGCCAGGAAACCCCAGCCCCCCAGACGCTGTGGGGCTGCGTGAGCGTCACAACATGACGGGAGGGAGGGAGCAGGGACACAGGCCCGCGTAGATGCCCGTGGCTGTGTGCACTGGGATAAAACCGTCAGCTTGAACATCAGCCTGTCCAATAAAACCTGGCATTTTCCAAACACACTCCCTGGAGGTGTCTCTTCTCTCTGTCTTGCCAGCGTGGTGCAAGTGTTGGGGCTGGGCAGCCAGGGGGGTGTAGCTGCAGGGAGTGGGGCAGGAGGTCCCATCTCCCTCCCTGCGCCCAGCCTTTGCCTGTCCCTTGCACGGGACCTGCCTGTTTCCCAGCTGGCTGCCCCTCACGAAGGGAAAGTGAAGCTCCTTTGTGCTTCAGGGCAGCGCAGTCCTCACCCGGGGGGACAGATCCTTGCTCCCACCCACCCCAGAAGATGCTCTTTAAGTCCCCTCCGCGTGCGGTTCCCCTCCTCCTCCCCTCGCAGAGGCCCGGCCGTGCTGCGCGCTGAGAGAAGAGCCCGCCCTCCCCTCTGCCTGGGGACCGCGGTCCCCCGGGGCCGGCACAAAGCTGCCTCTGAGGCTCTGATTCACCCGCGGGGGCTGCGCCACAGAGCCCCGGGGAGAAGCAGGAACCGTGAGGCTGGCGGCAGGCGCTGGCAGCCGTGGGGCTGAGTCACCGCCGCGGGCCCACGCACGCCATGGCCGGCACGCCGCCCCATGACTCAGCCTCGCCGGCAGCGCCGCTCGGCTCGCCCGCCTCGGCAGAGGCTGGGCCGGCTGCTCGCAGCGATCTTTTGCGTGGCGGCTGCTTCTCCTCCCTCCAGCATCACGTTCGCGGCCAGCCCGCCCTGGCCGCGGCCTCGGGGAGAGCCCCGCGGGGCCGCCCTGGCCAAGCCCTGCACACGCGGCCGCTGGCCGCTCCCGGGTGGAGGGGCAGGGGCCGTGATGTGAGCCAGAGCCTGCGGCCACCCAGCGCTGGGTCCATGGCAGTGCCAAGGGGACCAGGGACCATGGAGGAGGGCGGGGGGTGGGGACCAGGGCAGCAGGAAGGGGATCGGGACCAGGGCAGTGGGAAGGGGACTGAGACCAGGGCATCAGGAGAGGGATTGGGACCAGGGCAGTGGGAAGGGGATCGGGACCAGGACAGCAGGAAGGGGATCGGGACCAGGGCAGCAAGAAGGGGATCGGGACCAGGGCAGCAAGAAGGGGATCAGGGACCAGGGCAGCAGGAAGGGGATTGGGACCAGGGCAAAAGGAAGAGGATGAGGGATCAGGGCAGCAAGAAGGGGATCAGGGACTAGGGCAGAAGGAAGGCGACTGGGACCAGGGCAGCAGGAAGGGGATTGGGACCAGGGCAGCAGGAAGGGGATTGGGACCAGGGCAGCAGGAGAGGGATTGGAACCAGGGCAGTGGGAAGGGGATCGGGACCAGGGCAGCAGAAAGGGGATCGGGACTAGGGCAGCAGGAGAGGGATTGGGACCAGGGCAGCAAGAAGGGGATCAGGGACCAGGACAGCAGGAAGGGGATCGGGACTAGGGCAGTGGGGATTAGGACCAGGGCAGCAGGAAGGGGACTGGGACCAGGGCAGCAGGAAGGGGATTGGGACCAGGGCAAAAGGAAGAGGATGAGGGATCAGGGCAGCAAGAAGGGGATCAGGGACTAGGGCAGAAGGCGACTGGAACCAGGGCAGCAGGAAGGGGACTGGGACCAGAGCAGTGGGAAGGGGAACAGGACTATGAAAAACACCAGAGGCACTCATGAGCCACTCAGCCAGAGATGGATGGAAGCACCATCTCTGGAGGCTGGGGCTCATGCAAACTGCTTATTCTAACCTTACTTCCTGGCCCGTCTATCTGTCTTTCCAACTATCTGTCTCGCTTGCTAATCAAAAGAAGTTGTTCCAAGAAAGCTGGAAAAGGAGAAGGAATGTCTCACTCAGCCGTGGCTTCCTTTGGAAAGTCTGGAAAAACCGTGGCATCCCAACATGTGTGAAGGTCTGACTGGCGATCAGCACATTTTCCTCCCAAAGCTGCTGTAAAGATGTGAATCATGAGCCGGTAACGCTCCTGGCAGAAGGAAAACTGATCCCACTGAGACGTGGAGCTGGCAGCGGTTCTGCCCTATCTCTTGGATGGAAAAGACAAACATTTATCTTAGAGACATCGCTGGGGAAGAGCAGCCAGTGCTGCTGAGAGCCTGCGGCGGCCGGATCCTGCCCGTGGCCTGGGGTGCTCCCACAGAGGGGAGGGGAGTCTCGAGCAGCTTTCCTGAAGGTCTCCCAAAGCCCAGCGGTGGCACCAGCAACATCTGAGTCCAGCCAAGGTGTTTACAGTTCCCTTTGGTTGCTCTCCACAACCTCAAGCTCTCAGAAGCATCTCTGCATTTTGGGGACGAGAATGCCCCATATCCCAGCAGGTTGGTTGTGATGACATCGATTCCATTTCTGGGGTTCTATGGGCATCACTTTGCGTGTGGCAGGGGGAGACGAGGAGGGGACGCCTCAGCAGGGTGATTTTTCTTACTGTGAGCTCAAGGCCAGAGCTTCTTGCAGAGAGGAGCCAAGCCCTGCACCTTGCCAGCTGGGACCACCCCACAGCAGAGCATGTGCCTTTGTTCACACATGGGAAAGGTGGGGATCCATCGCCCCATTCATCAGAAAAGGACCTAAAACCTTTGGAAAGGTTTATATATTTTGCCCAGGATGTGTGTGTGCAGGACAGTGAACCAGAAGGGCAAGTTGAGCTGTGTCCTCAAGAGCTGCCAGGTGCTTTGGGGACTCTTCCCTCAGCTGAGGACGATTGCCCATTTGCAGGCTGCAAAGGGGTTCAGACCTAGAGTTGGGGTTTGCACATGACATTGGACCTTTCCAGTGGAGATGGGGGGAAGGATGGGGAGCAAGCCCCCTGCTTGGGATGCCTGCCTTGGGAAAAGCCTCAAGCTGGGGAAATGGAAGAGGTAAGAGGGAGGTGGGTGGTGGGCTGGGAGCCTGGGGGTGTCCGTTGAAGCAGATGAGACACTGGTGGGGTAGCAGGGTGCACCCAACTGCTTTCTCCCTACCAAGAGCCTGTGCACCCTAGGAGGTGGTTTGGTTGGGTGTTACAGTGAGTTCCCCAGCAATTAGTACACCTATGCCCAGCGTTAGCTCATTTGGCGGCTCCAGTCCTAACACCTTCATTAGCGGTCGTTTAATTACAGGATGCAAAACTGAGCTGCTCTGAAATACGAATATACATATGCAAAATATGCAATGAGCAATTAGTGCTGCTTAATGAGAGAGGGAGTCACGGTAGCAAGGACAGGGAAAACATAGCAAAGTCCCAGCAAACCTGAGAGCTGCCCTGGCTGTCCAGTGTGCTGTCACCCTGAGTTATCCCTGTGGGGATAGAAAATGAGACAGGGGTGGGTGAGCAGGTGTTTCCTCCCCACAGGAGAGACACAGAGCGTCCAAACCCAGCCTGTGTTCCCAGCAGAGACTGCCAGAGGGGATGGGAAAGGAGTGCCGGTGCCATACGACTTCAATTCCAGATCTAAAATGAGTGCTGTGGGGCAGCACTTTCCTTCCCGGGGACTCTCCAGCTCTGTTTGCCAGGAGATGGGAATTCCTGGGGCTAGGCATGGGAACAGAGTGCTCCTGGGACGGGGAATGCTGCCGGTGCTTGCTGGTAGCTGGGATGAGTTGTTAATATTAAGTTCTGCGCTTTTGTGCCGGCCGGAGAAGTGTTTAGGCAGAAGCCCAGCTCCTGTCCTACCTGTCACTAAAAAACATTGCAGTTAAGCTGTAGTGGAAGGAAATAAGAGTGAACGCATCCTCTGTGGGTGGCTTCAGCTTTCCACAGACATCTGTGTCCCTCTGTTTCCTCTGTGGCTGGCCAAGCTGCTTCTGTTTTCCCTCTTCCCATGACCTGTAGGTTGCTTTTTCTCCTTAATGCTGCCCGCAGCTCCCAAGGGTGGGGGCTTGAGCGGGAGGAGTGGAGCCCAACTGCCTCTGGCCCACTGAAACCCATGGAAATTTGGGGTCAGCTGCAGCTGTGGTTCCAGCTCCAGGTACTTGCTCACCTAGTTGGCCCCTGATGTTCTCTTTGCTCCTGGCTCTGGGGCAGGGTACAAGCCGTACCCAGATGGAGCTCAATGCTGAAGCTCAGCCAGGGAGGGAACTTGTCAGCATGGCTGGGTACATGAGCACAGGGACACTGAGGAGCCGTGCTGGCCAGTGGCCCATGGGATGACCAGAAGCTGAAATTAAAATCTACGAAATGCCAGGAGAGATGGGTGGGAGCAACAGCAAAGTAGAACCAGGGACACCACGCCATGGCAGGTCAGTAACCAAGTGGCCTGCATCCCTGTGCCTTTCATGGCAGGTCCTTAAAGCCCCAATCTTGCTGGGAAAAGGCAAAAACCCCACCAAGGTAAGGCTTAGGGCAAGGGAAAAGAAACTGCAGTGAGTGTGATACCAGCACAAGGTATCACTGCATTGGAAATTCTGGACCTGGTGTAATAAAGATTGTGTGGAAAGTGTCCCGAGAGGGATGCTGACGTGAAGGATGAAGGAGGAAGAGCCATGAAGGATGCTGGCAGAACCACAGAGGGTCAGGATGGATGGGGACTGTGGGGGACACTGGGTGTGCCTAAATTTGGGTGGATTTGGGACTCTGGCAGCCCCAGAGTGTGCCTGGTTGGGGACACAGCAGGTGGTGACAGACAAGCAATGGGCCTGGAGCGAAACATGGCCCAGGAACATCCCAGCTTCACCGGATGGCAAAGAGCAACACGGTCCCTGTGCCAGACCAGGGCTTCGGCCCCGTCCCTGGGTTCTGCTGCCATGGCAGACCAGGGAAAGACTTTGCTGGGACCACAGTGCTGATGAATGACTTTTTTCTTTGCCCACTGCTTGCAAACATCGTCATCTCGTACGCAGAGACACAGCGCCAAACAGTGAGTCAGCTTAATGGCAGTTTGGCTTCTGCACAGGAACAAGCTGATAGACAGCAGAACTACAGGCTGCAGAGCTGATTTATTCCTCTTTTGGGGGGGGGTTCAACAAGTCACATCATAGCAAGTAGAATCTAACCCCATGATATTAAAAAATAAAAATTTAGAATATTTTAAAAAAATCATAAAAAGGGGCTATTTTTTTCAATTAGTTGCTTCCTGTTGATGAGGGGAAACCTCTCACTCTCAGCTGGAGGCCAAACATAGTTGTTTTAGCTTTGACATACATTAGAGAGCAGAGAGAAATGCAAACACAGGCGATTCCAGGAGCAGCTGATTCAAACTGGAGAAAGGTGTTAGGTTTTGGGGGAGGTTTTTGTTGAGAGCTGCTAACTAAGCTTCGAGGCCCAATGCCATGATCTGGCACAACAAAAGGTCCTATACACAGGAGGAGCAGACCTGGGATTCTTCCTCAGGAAACTTAATTCCTGAACTTCTCAGCTTCGATTTTTTTTTTCCCCAGCATAAAGAATCCCAATGAGATCCTGACATCATGTCATCTTTCTGGGGGGGTAACAAACCCTATCGTTTCAATTCTGCTCTGTAACCACTCAGCCACATGCTGACATAGAATCACAGAATCACAGACTGCTCTGGGTTGGAAGGGACCCCAAGGAACACAGAGCTCCAACCCCCTGCCACAGGCAGGGACACCAACCTCAGGCCTGGAGCTACACAAGGTTGCCCAGGGCCCCAGCCAACCTGGCCTTGAACACCCCCAGACACGGGGCACCCACCCCCTCTCTGGGCAGCCTGGTCCAGCCCCTCACCACTCTCTCTGCACAGAACTTCCCCCTAAGATCCAATCTAACCCTTCCCTCCTCCAGCTTCACTCCATCCCCCTTGTCCTGCCAGTCTCTGCCCTTGAACAAGCTGATTCCCTCCTGTGTCTCTGCTCCCTTCAGGCACTGGCAGGCTGCAATGAGGTCCCCCCACAGCCTTCTCTTCTCCAGGCTGACCCAGCCCAGCTCCCTCAGCCCCTCTCCATAGGGGAGCTGCTCCAGCCCTCTGAGCATCATCAAAGAGGAGAAATAAGCATAAATCTGCTCCTCAGTCCCCCCTTTCCCTGTTTATGGCCAGAGCCTTTTCTCTCCCTATAGCCACATGTCTTCACCTCCAGAAAACACTGCTGGGATTCACAGGTTCACGTAACATCACGCGAGCCAGCAGCGAGCACCCCGTGCCTGCTACACGCCAGCGCAACGGCACGTCCCTGCTGCCTCCCAGTGTGCCCATCATTTCAGGGGAGAGGAGAGGTTCTTCTTGCTACCTTGCAGAAACATCAGCTAAAGATGGTGGAGTAGTTTTATTTTTTAGTATTTCCAGCCATGCTCCAGCTCTGTAGCTTATTCAGGCACCGGGAGTTTAATATTAATAACGGAGATGTTTTGAGTAGGCACACAAGACACACAATCTGCTTGTTTGTTTGAACTGAAGAAATACTGAGAGGCAATTTCAGCTCCTTGTTTTCCTTTCTAAGTGACGTAGGAAACAATGTACCAAATTAACAGCCAATACGTGGGGCAGTCTCAAGCATGCAGTAAAAAGCTGGGGTCACACATAGTAGTGCAGCCCCCAACTGGGTCCACACCAGATTCCCTTTCAGAGGAATCCTTTCTAGACAACCCAGCTGCCTAAACCTCTGAGCAGGTACAAATCGAGTCAGCACTCCCACAATCCGACTCGAGGAGACTCCTGGTTTATCAAAGGATTAGTGCCCCATTCCTAAATCCTGACTGCATCTAGCTGGATCATATCATTTCTCCCTTTGGAACCTCTGATCACATTATATATGCAACTTTGTTTTGTCCCCAAGTCCCCTTATGGACAAACACTTGCTGTTTGTCATATCCCATGGCCAGTCATTCCCCTTTGCTGAAGCAGTATGTGTCTTTTCTTACCTCTACCAAAGGGTATTTCATTTATTTGTCTATTCCACAAGCAGCAGAGCTCAGAGCAGAGTGGCTTCAGGCTTTATTTCCATAATACATCGCAGTTGTCAGGGCAGCAACATAGGTAAAACAGACGAGGAGACGCGATAACTGTCTCTGCCAAAGTGTTACGTGGTTGTGTTTTCAGCAACATCTTCTTCCCATCCTGTTCCCTGGAAACAGAACTAGGTGTGTGGCTGACATACACATTCACACTCAGCTGTAGAAACCAGTGTCTGGAAGGTGTTCACGATGCATTGATAGCCCAGCAAACGTCCCGAACAGTCAGTAAGCATCAAGCACTCCATGGAGATTTCTTGACTGTCAGATGCTGAAATTCATGCAGTCTATTTGTAAATTTTAAATACTTTGTTCTAATATCCTTTGCTGTAGTCATCTTTATGCAGCACAAAGAAAACCTGGGGGACACCAAGAGGAGTGTGGGCAGCAGGTGACAGGAGGGGATCCTCCCCCTCTGCTCTGCCCTGCTCAGGCCCCAGCTGGAGTGTTGTGTCCAGTGCTGGGCTCCCTGGGATCAAACAGCCAGGGATCTCCTGGAGAGAGTCCAGAGGAGGCTGAGGAGATGCTGAAGGGCCTGGAGCATCTCCCCTGGGAGGAAAGGCTGGGTGAGCTGGGGCTGTTCAGCCTGGAGAGAAGAAGACTCAGGGGGGACCTTATGAATGTTGATCAATATCTGCAGGATGGGCTGCAGGGGGAATGGCCAGCCCCTTTTCAGTGTCTGTGGGGACAGGACAAGGGGCAATGGCTGCAAGTTGGAGCCCAGGAAGTTCCCCAGCACCATGGGGAAGAACTTTTCCCCAGGGAGGGTGAGGGAGCCCTGGGACAGGCTGCCCAGGGGGTGTGGAGTCTCCATCTCTGGAGAGATTCCAGCCCCGTCTGGACGCCGACCTGTGCAATATGAGCTGGGGAGCTGCTTTGGCAGGGGGTTGCACCCCAGGAGCTCTCCAGGGCCTTTCTAACCCCAACCATTCTGTGATTCTGTGAAAACTGCAAAGCACCAAGTGCAGCAGTAACTGGTTTAGCATGAAATGTGTTTATCACCTCACAGCAGGTGACCCTGCATTGGGCCACCCTGATTTCAGTCACCACACTGACATAACAAGGGGAAAGTTGCCCTGCATAATTTTTTTTCTCATTTCATCCAAGTCTTAATCCTCCCATCACTGCAATAAATTGAAAGAATGACCAAAGTCCCGTGTTTGAAAGACAAGTGTACTCTTCCCAAGATTACAGAACACAAATGTCTAGAAAGCATCTTGCAAACAACCTAAAAATGGATGTAATACTTTCTCAACCTGTTCTGTTTCACACTTGTCGCATCACTGCTAAATCACTCAGACATACCTGCTCCAGTTGGAGTGGTGGGTGTCACCTATACTCACTGTAGTTGCAGCCACACAGGTGAAATCTTGGGTACAGTTTTTGTTGTTTTTTTTTTCTAGGGAAAAAAGAAGAAAATCACAATAAACCCCCCAGTATTACTGAGTTGGGTTATTTTTAAAAATGATTCTGGCACGCGGAGCACAGAATAACAGATCTGTAGTTAAAATACACCATGACTGCCTGAGCCAGGGGAAGAGAAAATGAATTGGCTTTCCAGGTGGCCATGAAAGCCAAGGGCATCCTGGCTTGTGTCAGAAATAGAGTGGCTAGTAGGTCTGGGGAGGGGATTGTGCCCCTGGACTGGGCACTGGGGAGGCTGCACCTCGAGTGCTGGGTCCAGTTCTGGGCTCCTCAGCATCAGAAGGACATTGAGGTCCTGGAGTGAGTCCAGAGAAGGGCAACCAGGCTGGGGAAGGGGCTGGAGTTCTTCCCTGGCAGAGCTGTCAGGGCCTGGCCCAGGCTGCCCAGGGAGGGGCTGAGTCCCCTTCCCTGGGGGTGTTTAACAGAGGGGAGATGAGGTGCTCAGGGATCTGGTGTAGCTTAGGATGGGAATGGTTGGACTTGATCTTAAGGGTCTTTACCAACCTGGTGACTCTGTGATTCTGTGAATCTATCCAGGGAGGCGGCTGGGAACACTCAGCTATGCTGGGAGCGAGCACTCCAGCTCTCCCCATCCCTTCCCAGCTCAGCAGTGCTCAGGGTCACCTTTCTATTGCAGATCAGCCGAGACAAGGGATCAAGTCACAAAGACGCCACAGCAATTCTCTTCTCCCCAGAAACCTGAGTTTAAAAAGGGCTCAGTGCAAGCACAGCAAAATCTTTTACTAAGCTTTACGTTGTGTAACTCCCTGTGGCACTTCACAATCCCAGAGCCAGGGTTTTCTGTGGATTCACAGCAGGTTTTCCTTCCACACCTGCGGCGTGTGCCCCAGATGATTGCACAAGCCTGTAATTGTGCTGGTAAATTCCCATCCCCACCTCCTTTCTGTTGAATAATCCAACCCCCTAAATAGAAAACGTGTTGCAATTCGCAGCTGCCCTGCTGTGAGGATCATAAAATGGTAAATTGTGTGTTGCAGTGTTCACACCCATGGCAGAAGGGACATCTTGGCTGAAGCTCCTATCGTTCCCTCCCTTGTACTGCAGGAAAATCCCATGCCAAGGGTCTCCCTAGGAGGAAACTTGCCTGCAAGGTTATATCAACAGGTTAGGCTAGTTTAGTGCTGTAGTTAGGCTAGTTTTAGAAGAGTTTAGTTCTGAGGGTCCTTCCGATGGTCCTGTAAGAGAGTAAAGTGCTACTACACCTGCCCTGAAGTGACAGGGTTTTTTCCCCTCAGCCCAGTGCTCAGAGCTTGAGAGCAGTTACTGGTTTTTGCTTGCCTGTTAGCACAGCTGCTCTTTATGGAAAGTAAAGCCAGTTCACAAGTTTCTGAATAGATTCACCAGCACCAGTCATTTATCACTCCTCTGGGAAGAGTGTGAGACCAGCCCACAGCACAAGGGAAGCCCAGGAGGGTTCACGGGGAGGTGGCACAACAGGCGTCTGCCTGACAGCCTCCCAAAGCACTGTTCTTAATGAGCATCCCTTTGGAGGATGCTCAAAATTACTGGTGCTACATCTGCAAGATAAAAACCTGAGCAAGTTGTGAAGGGGAGAAGGGCTGGAGTAATGCTCTGATTATTACATGCCCTGGGGCTGAGAGAGCCAATGGGATCCTGGGATGCATCAGGAAGAGTGTGTCCAGCAGGTCGAAGGAGGTGATTCTCCCCCTCTGCTCTGTGTTGGTCAGGCCCCACCTGGAATACTGTGTCCAGTGCTGGGCTCCCTGGGATAAAAAAGACAGGGACCTTCTGGAGAGAGTCCAGAGTCCAGAGAAGGGCGACAAAGTTGATTAGGGGTCTGGAACATCTCCCTTGTGAGGAAAGGCTGAGAGAGCTGGGGCTGTTCAGCCTGGAGAGAAGAAGACTCAGGGGGGACCTAATTAGTGTTTATAAATATCTTAGACAGGGGTTGCAGGGGGAAATGGCCAGCCCCTTTTCAGTGTCTGTGGGGACAGGACAAGGGGCAATGGCTGCAAGCTGGAGCACAGGGAGTTCCCCAGCACCATGGGGAAGAACTTTTTCCCAGTGAGGGTGAGGGAGCAGTGGAATAGGCTGCCCAGGGAGGTGGTGGAGTCTCCTTCTCTGGAGATATTCAAGTCTCATCTGGATGCCTATCTATGTAATATGAGATAGGGAGCCTGCTCTGGCAGGGGGGTTGGACCCAATGATCTCTTGAGGTCCCTTCCAACCCCTAAGATTCTGTGATTCTGTGATTCTCAGCCTGACCTGGAGCCACAGAAACTCCTAACTGCTATTGTACAGGGACTACTTTCTGTGCCTTTTCACTGCCTTCCACCTACTCACAGGAGTCCTGTGGATGACTCTGCAATGTCACTTGGCTGCAACTGGTGGACATTTTCAGAGGTTTAGGTGTTTTCTGAAGAGGAGTCATGGCACGGCAGCGAGAATGAGAGTGAGGTGACCCTCCTTTGTGAGCCCTGGAGCAGCACCCCTGCAGCTGATCCCCAGACAGCTGTTCTACAGCTCCTGCCCTGCTTTGTTGCCATCTTTTCTTAATGGATTAAGACTTTGGGGTAGCCCAGTTGTTGGCTCTCCCTTGTCTCCCTAACTGGAAAGTCCTGATGACCTGCGAATAGATGGAGGGGAAGCTTGGTGCTGAGCTAGTTTAGGTGACATCAGTGACCAACACTTGTACCATTCTTCTCCTGCTGTTTACTCCTTGGTGCTGCTGCACCAGGCAGTCCCTTTCTCAGCACTCTCAACACTCCTATTTCAAGTAAGCAAATGCTTTTGTCTTCCTTTAGTTTCTTTCCTAAAGCAGCAGAGTGTCATGCAAGCTCCTCCACTGAGTGTCCCTTGTTATAAAAGCACGTTAGATGGGGCTGTATTTGCAGGCAACAGTGGTACTTCCTCTCTTCTATTTCAGGCTGTGCTGACTCAAGGGTGAGGTACCCGAGCTGATTCAGCAGCTTGGCAAGCCAGGAGGACTTCTGGTTATGAATGGAATGAGCAATGCATTTGAAGTTTGTCTTCCTCTTACAGAAACGTGTATTTGAGCGAAGCCACCTCCTGGCAGCAGACATTTTGTTGAAGAAGCGGTATGGTTGGCATTGCTTTCAGCCTAGAAGCCACTCCAATGAGACAACCACCCAACTGGCAAGTAAAAGCCTAGTGCTACACAAGGCACTGATCCCCACTCAGCTGGGCTGGGTTTTTTCTTCCCTCTTGAGGTCCATGTCATGTAAAAATATCTCCTGCTGCTTACTCGCTTAGCTTATCGATGCACCTCACCTGCGACATGAGATTGTGTCAGTAATGGGAATATTCTGGACTGCAGGGTCAGAGAGATGCCAATGCAGAACACAAACCTGACCCTGACAACCCCAAGGAAGCGAGAAGAATGCACAGCTTACTCAGCTTCCCTGGCTTCAGGTGGAAGAAATGCCAAAGGTGACCCTCGTGTGCTCCTTCTGTGGGAAAGTGAAGAAAGTGTTCACTCCAATGTTCACACTCACACCTTGAGTGCTGGGCACTGGGGAGGCTGCAGCTCGAGTGCTGGGTCCAGTTCTGGGCTCCTCAGCATCAGAAGGACATTGAGGTCCTGGAGCGAGTCCAGATCAGGGCAACCAGGCTGGGGAAGGGGCTGGAGGGCAAATCCTCTGAGGAGCAGCTGAGGGAGCTGGGGGTGTTGAGCCTGGAGAAGAGGAGGCTGAGGGGAGACCTTCTCCCCACCTCCCCTGCCCTGCCAGGAGGGTGCAGAGAGGTGGGGGATGGTCTCTTCAGCCAGGGGACAGGAGATGGGACAAGGGGCAATGGGCTCAAGCTGCCCCAGGGCAGGGGCAGAGCAGATGGGAGGGCAAAGTTCTTCCCTGGCAGAGCTGTCAGGGCCTGGCCCAGGCTGCCCAGGGAGGGGCTGAGTCCCCTTCCCTGGGGGTGTTTAACAGAGGGGAGATGAGGTGCTCAGGGGTCTGGTTTAGCTTAGGATGGGAATGGTTGGACCTGATGATCTTCAAAGGCCTTTCCCAACCTTGTCATTCTGTGAAGTGTTGTGGTACTTTCCTGTATTCAGAAAGCACGGAGGAGCAACAATACTCCAAAATATTTGCTATGGTTCACAGACTAACAAACATAAGCCAGGAAAGTTGGTTGGTTTAAAATCCCTAACATGAGATCTTTCACCCAGAGGTTACCAGGATTAAACCAAAGCTCACAACAAATGCCACACACATCAGCAAGGTGCAGAAGCTTGTCAGAGAGTGAGATCCTGATATTTATTAAGGTAAGACAGGCAATGGGGTATCTGTACGGTGTTTCTTGTGCCTTCCTGTCTCTGGATGGACTGTGCAGGTTTTAATGTATCTTACTCCAATATTTCAGCTGTTTCCCAAGCCAGGTGGGATGAGCTGTCTCTACCCCATAGTCTCCATGATGCCTTTGTTTTTTTTCTCCAGGCTGCAAGTTTTCCTTTGACAGCATACAATAAAAGCCCCAGACTTCTACAGAGCATTCCTCCTCCCCAGCTACACTGGCATTAATCCACGCTGGTGCTCAAGCCAGCAGTTCCCATGCCATATTCCTCTGCCTCCTGAAGGAGGTTTGTGAAGTCTACAAAAGCACCATGTGGGTTGTCACATTTCAGACCCCCCCCCCCCAAATACTTTTGCACAGCTCCATCAGATAAGCCATGAAGTACAATATTATGAACATCAAACAAAAGCTAATCATTAGAGCTGACAAAGCTCTGCCTCTGAGAGGGGAAGTAAACTCTATTCTATAGATTACGTACATGTATTCAGTGGCATGGAGTTAAAAGAGCCATGCCAGTAGGATATACATCTGCCCAACTGCAAAGTAAAGTATGCTTTACAGCCCTACATAAAGTATTTCCTCCAATTTGGTCTCTGAGAAAGGAAACCAGTCACAGAGTATTTTGGAAGGGCAGTCAGTTCTCTGCAGGAAAACAGCACAACCCAGAACTACCAGGCACCGAAATGAGCCCAGGACTCAAAGTCAGTACAGCGTGGTCTCTACCCAAACTGTGGTTGCTAAGAAATCGACCCAGAGGAAGCACCTTCCTGAAAGGATCCTACAAACACTACCCATGTGGATGCTGCCTCCCAGGGACATGCTGGCTGTAGGACAGTCCGCAGGGTTAAACTGCTGCTGAAGAAAAACAAATCGGAAGGCAGAGGGGGAAATGATGGGCACAACTTCCAACCACTTCTTGCCCTCTAAGACACATTTTGCTCACACTTGAAATAAACACAGGCATCAGTGGCATTTCTTGACTGCTGCTTACACATACTTCATCTGTTTCTTCAGTTCAGCAGGGAAAATGCTTCACAATAAAAGCAAAGTAAAAGAATAGCATCTGTGGCATAATACCCAATTAAAAGCAATTCAGACTTTTGGGAGGCAGCACCAAGTTTTTCCCAGCCAGTACAGAGCTAATGAAAGAAAACACAAGGTTACTCTTCTCCCTGCTGCATACCCATGTGTGTTTCCACAGAACTTGGTAAGGACAGAGGAAGCCAGGGAATGGCTGGGCTGGTGAGCGTTAGGCGACTGATTCACCCAAGGATCATAAGGAGCAGGATGGGAGTCTACAAGTAGCAAACCTAGAGGGAGCTTCCTTGGAGGAGCATGGATCCCAAACAATCTCAAGGTCATGATCTTAAGCTTACCAAAGGAGGGTGTTGACAAGTCAGATGTTCCCTTCAGTTCCATTTCTCTGTCCTTCGAACCAGTGGACGAAAGCTGGGAAAGAGGAGACCACTTCATTAGTGGAGATCAAAAGCAGCCTCTGACTAGTAGCCAGATAGAATTTGGGATCACATGGGTCACTCAGTTAAAACTTGTGATGTAGCCAGTATCTTTGATGTGATTCTGTTTATTCTAAGCACACACAAAGTCCTGCTTTGAGCACAGGGGGAACAAGACATGCTTCTCTTGCTTCTCGAGCTGAGCTTTGCTTCTGCTTGTGCTCTGTCCCCAGCGCACAGGTATCTCCGTGCCCAAAGTGTCAGTCTCTTCTGTGCACAGGCAGGGAAAAATCAAACAGCCCCTCTCCTCTGACTGTTCTAGCATACTCATTGACGTGAACTCTCTCTGTGCAGCATCCATACACCTGAACCTCCTCCTCCTGCATGCTGGACACACACAAACCCAAGAGAGTTCCTTGGAATGAAGGCAGGATCCCACATCTTCCTTTTAGATGCAAATGGAATTAATGCCGACCCAAGCAAGTCTCTAATAAACTCCAGTTTCAAGGGCCTCAACTCTTACTACACTCCAGCCAAGCAATGTTTAACTTCCTTACCACCCATGCAATCTTAATCACCCTGGATGAAAGGAACTGAGTGAAATCATGGATTTGTTGATACTAGAGGGAAAACTCGCATCTTCAACGGGAGGAAAATTCGCCCCATCGTTCCTTCCAACACTGTCCTGATTTACTTAGGAAATCACTCAAACCATTATGATTTCTGCTTTCCCCACCCCATGTTTTAGCTCTCTCTAGTTTCTACCCTTTTCAGAGGGAGGCGTGGCCGACCCAGACTGGCAGTTGAGTAAGGATAACATAAGCAATAATGAGACAACACTATCATAAAGCAAGGCTGAAAAAATTATCCTTGAATTTCTCAGTACCTTTGACATCTCAAAGTTCAAATCATCCAGTCTCTGCAACCACCTAAGTCTAACTGGTTTACATAACAAAGTTCAAAACCTGTGTGATTTTACCTTAAGTTCTGTGCCATTGAGGTAAAACTCTTTTTTCCCCATTTTCTGCCAAATTTCGACACTATCTGCAAATCCTTGGGAGCTGTCGCACTTATTTAATCCTCTGGATTAAATAAATTTATTAATCATCCTTTATGAAGTAAAAATGTAACTTAAAGTACATTTAGGTCAATCAATAAAAAGGCTGCAAAGAAGACTTAGTAAATGTATCAATTAATAGCCAAGCCCAGGGGGCCATCCTGCCTTTCTGCTCTGCCAGCTCAGGGATTTCTTTCTTCCCAACAATGTTAATGTAAGAGCGGCAGGTAAGTGGCAGTTGCTATAAAATATTGATCAGCCCAGGCATTAGTTGGAAATGGGAGAGCTGGCGATGTCATGGCAAAACCAAAACCATTATTGCGATTGATTAGGATTTTTTTTATTGCAGATTGTTTTGGTATTTGAGTGCATGGGGAAATCCAAATATAATATATTTATATCTGCAATAGAATAATAATAATAACCCCCCATTTTATGGCGCGGTGACCGCATGGTAAGTGGTGTCTTTATAAAGGAGATGGAATGATAAATAAATGCAGGGTTCAGTTCCAGTAACCGTGTGGCCACATAGCTGCTGTTGATGTTTAATAAAAAAGAGAGAATATTTTACCAAATGGTGTCCTGCTCGAAGGAGAGGGGCCGTGCTGCTGGAGCTGAGCGCTGTCCGGGCAGCCGGCTGCGAGAGGCTCAGCTGGAGAGGGCTAAGTGGGCCTCAGGGAGGCCAGAGCCACAGCAGGGCCTGGGCTGCCTCAGGCACGAACCGGGCCAAAGCCCCGGAGCGGGCACAGGGGAGCAGGAGGAGAGGCTGGTGGGACCGTCACCCACGGCCATGGGTGGAGAGCCGGGAAGCGGAGGGAAGAAGCCGTAGGGAGGGCAGAGAGAGACCCTGCGAAGGAGGGAAAGAAGCGGGCCGCCTGGGAGGAAGAGATAATAAAATCGAGGGAGCGGTGCAGGCGAGATAGCGCCGGTTATAAACAAGCGAAGAAAGACGGGAGCGGGGAAATATCGCAGCGCGCCTCAGGCGGGCGGGGAGGGCCGGGCTGTTTGCGCACGGCCAGCGGGCCCCGCCGCGGGCGGACCGGGCCCTGAGGGCGGCGCAGGGACCCGCCGGGCGGGCTCCCGTGCTTGGGGGGGCGCGGGGTCGAGAGGCCGGGCGGCGGGGGGAACCCCTGAGGGACCCAGGGCTCCAGCCGCCGGTTACCCCGCGCCGACTCGACCCGTTCCCGTCAGCCCTCCGCGCCCGCTGCCTCCAGGGGCGATACATCCCCTGCCCCGCAAGGCTTGGGGTGCGGAGAAGGACCCGCTCCTCTCGCCCTCGCCTCGGCCCCGAGCGCGCCCTTCAGGCCGGCAAGAGGGCGGCCGGCAGCGGGGCTGCGCGCTCCCGCCGCAGATCCGCGGCCCATTGGCCGGCCGAGGCGGGCTCCCGCAGCCCCCCTGCACCCCTCCCCGCGAGGAAGATGGTGGCGGTGGTGGCCGCCCGTGCCTGAGCGCGTCCCCGCCGCTCCCCTCCCACGGCGGCGCGCAGGCGGGCGGGCCGGCCCCCGCCAGGGCACGGAGCTCCCCGCGGCGGCGCGGCACCACCCCGCCGGGAGGGGGGGACGGGAGCAGCCCCGCCGGGCCCCGCGGCAGGCGAGGAGCAGGGGAAGGCGAAGGCGGGCGAGCCGCGCGCCGGGGCCTGAGGGGCGCCGCGGGGGCAGTCGCTCTCTCGCCCCGGCGCTTGCCCGCGGCGCCAGGAAAGCGCGGGGCGGCTGAGGGCCCAAGGCCCCGTTGGCGGGGAGGGCCGCGCAGGCCGGCGGGGGGCTGCCGCCGGTGCCGTCCCGGCTGGGCGGGCGCGGGAGGGAGGCGGCGCGGTGGGAGCCGGCCCCTTGGCGGCGGCCGTGAGGGGAGTTGCGCCCGGCGGGCGCGGGGAGGAAGCCGCGACCAGCTGCAGCCGACATGGAGGAGCGGTCCCCTCCCGGTGGGGGCCCGGCGCGTCCCCCCCGGGACTGAGCGAGCGGCCGCCCGCCCCCCGCCTCTGTAGGGCTGCGGGAGCGGGGCCAGCGGCGGGCGGCAGCCCCGGCCCGGCCGGCGGAGGCGTGTGAGGCGAGGGGAATATGTGGGGCTGCCCGCGCCCCAGCGCCCTGCGTGCCCAGCCCGGTGAGCGGCGGAGTGCCGCGGCGCTGCCCGGCCGTCCCTCCGCGCAGGCGGCGGTGGCGGCGGGAGGAGACTAGGGGCAACTCTCCGAGGAGCCGGGCGGCTTTCCCAGCCCGAGAGACCCAACTCCTGAGCGGGCTCTTCGGGAAGAATTGACAACATGGCTTCCCCACCGCACCAGCAGCTGCTGCATCACCACAGCACCGAGGTGAGCTGCGACTCCAGCGGGGACAGCAACAGCGTGACGGTGAAAATCAACCCCAAGCAGCACCAGGGCTGCTCCTCTTCCAAGCACTGCAAGTACAGCATCTCCTCCAGCTGCAGCTCGGGGGAGTCAGGGGGCACCCGCCGAGCCGCTGGAGGTGGCGGCGGTGGCTCTGGCCTCCGCCGGCCGAAGAAGCTGCCGCAGCTCTTCGAGAGGGCCTCTTCCAAGTGGTGGAATCCCAAGTTTGACTCCAACAACCTGGAGGAGGCTTGCATGGAGAGATGCTTCCCACAGACCCAGCGCCGGTTTCGCTATGCCCTCTTCTACATCGGCGTGGCCTGCCTGCTCTGGGGCATCTACTTTGGCATACACATGAGAGAGAAGCAGATTGTTTTCATGGTGCCAGCTCTGTGCTTCCTCTTGGTATGTGTAGCTTTTTTTGTGTTCACTTTCACTAAGACTTACGCCCGGCATTACGTATGGACTTCGCTGATACTCACCCTCCTGGTTTTTGCTTTGACTCTGGCTCCGCAGTTCCAGGCGCTGAAGCCTGTCTCAGGAAGTGGTGACATGTCCAATCGGACTCCCCCGGCAGATCCGACAGACACTTGTCTTTCTCAAGTAGGCAGTTTTTCTATGTGTATTGAAGTGCTCTTGTTGCTTTACACGGTGATGCACTTACCCTTGTATTTAAGCTTGTTCCTGGGACTGTCGTACTCGGTCCTCTTTGAGACCTTTGGTTACCGCTTCCGCGATGAAAACTGTTTTACACCTCTCGGAGCCGGTGTGGTTTACTGGGAGCTGTTGAGCAAAGCCTTCCTGCACATCTGCATCCATGCCATTGGTATTCATTTATTTATCATGTCCGAAGTTAGATCGAGAAGCACATTCCTGAAAGTGGGGCAATCCATCATGCATGGGAAAGACTTGGAAGTGGAAAAAGCCCTGAAAGAGCGGATGATTCACTCTGTTATGCCAAGAATAATAGCTGATGACTTAATGAAGCAGGGGGATGACGAAAGTGAAAACTCCATCAAACGTCATTCCACCTCGAGCCCCAAAAACAGGAAGAAGAAGCCCTCCATACAGAAAACCCCCATAATTTTCCGCCCTTTTAAAATGCAGCAGATCGAGCAAGTGAGCATTTTGTTTGCAGATATCGTTGGGTTCACGAAAATGAGTGCCAATAAATCAGCCCATGCTCTGGTGGGACTCCTGAACGACCTCTTTGGACGTTTTGACCGTCTCTGTGAGGACACTAAATGTGAGAAGATAAGCACCTTGGGAGACTGTTACTACTGCGTAGCTGGCTGCCCAGAGCCCCGGGCGGATCATGCTTACTGCTGCATCGAGATGGGCTTAGGTATGATTAAAGCCATTGAGCAGTTTTGCCAAGAGAAAAAAGAAATGGTCAACATGAGAGTCGGTGTTCATACTGGGACGGTCCTGTGTGGCATTTTGGGGATGAGGAGGTTCAAGTTCGATGTGTGGTCCAACGATGTCAATTTGGCCAATCTGATGGAGCAGCTTGGGGTGGCTGGAAAAGTCCATATTTCGGAAGCTACTGCGAAATATTTGGATGACCGGTATGAAATGGAGGATGGGAAGGTGATTGAGCGAGTTGGTCAGAGCGTGGTAGCTGACCAGTTAAAAGGTACGTGCTTTTATTTTGGTCTCAGTATTTCCCTTCCCTCTTTTATGAGGGAATACATTTTCCCTAGTGCATGTTTTGTGCATTCTGAGTTGCAAATTGAATGTGGTTTATGTTTAACTCTACGTGCTGATGATCAGAAACGCTGTGGGAATTACAGGGGAAAAGAAGATGCCATGGAGATAAGTGTGGAGTATCTTCTGGGCTACTCAAAATGCACTTAGACTTAATTATTGCACAGCGCTCCTTGTGAGCGTTACCACATCACTGTGAGGAGAAGGTTAATGTGTTTTGTGTCTGCAAGTAGTTTTTGTTTTACTGTTGTGTGTCATCCTTTAGTTCAGTAAGTAAACTTGGTAATTTACCTCATGTGCCACGCACGGAGCATATGTGTTTTGTGAAATTATGTGTATCTGTGAAAAGTTGTGGGGTTTGTTTTTGGCATTGGGTGAGTTGGGACTGAGAAGGCATTTGGGAAAAATGACAGCTGGATTCACAGAAAGAAAGGAGCGCTGTAGATTTGGCAGTTTGATACAGCAAGTTGTTACAGTTTGGAGTTAGGCTGGAAAAAGTTACTCAGGTGGTTCTGAGCGCTGGCAGATGCTCTCCTTTCTGCAGCACTAAGGATATGGGGATGAAGCTGCAAAGGTGGCTTTTTGGAAAAGAAAACAAGGGATCCTTCAGTCCCCCAATACCTTGGTTAGAGAGCCCCATTTCTCTACAGATACTCATTTTAAGATGAAACCCTTGACTGCTCTCTAGCAGCACTTAGGAGCGTGTGCAGGGAGATTGTACGTGCTGAGGGTTTAACTGTCTGTCCCTTCCAAAAAAGCTGCGTCTCTCTGGTGCCGTGCCTTTATCTGGCAGAGGTCCGGTTGTCTGCAGTGCTTGTAGCCCAAGGTGGGGAGCCAGACACATCTAAATGGGAGTGAGATATGCTGCAAACCCTTTTGTGCTGTGTGAGTTTATCCGTTCTCTTCTATAAGCATACTCATGAAGCAGAGCGCAGAAGACAGAGCAGAGGAAACTGAAGTAGCGTTGTGACAGGGTACAGGGGTATTTGTTGCAGTGAGTACAAAAGGAGGCCAGGATGGTTGTGGAAAGGTCAGTGAGTAAGGACAGGAGAGTGTTGCAGAGCGGTGGTGGGAGTGGTAGCGGCAGGCCGCTCGCCCTGTGGCAGGTGCTTATTTTGATGTGACACAGGCGCTTATTTTTGGTGAGCTGGCTGTCTGCACGCGTATGGCAACAGGGCTGGAAGGAGAGGCTTACGGGGAGGAAAAGCAGCAGCGGTGACATTGGTGGCTGGGAGCCATCGAACTGAAGCAGCTGTGTGTCCCTGGGCTGCGGCTTTCTCCTTAGGTTCTAAAAATACAAATTCAGTTAATTTCCTTGAAAACTCTCCCCACTGATGTGTTGCAGTGGAAGGGTGCTTTCAAGAAAGAAAGATCAGACATTATCTCATCTGAATCTTGATGTTCTGGTGGAAATTAATTTAATGGGTGGTAGAGAAACATCCCTGCGATGTTGAAGTTGCTAAATTGCCTCTTCCCTTTGCCTTTGCAGTCAGATGCAGAGTGAAAGCCATGCTGTATGAAATTCAGTAGTTTTGGTGAATTTATAACCGTCATGGTGCCATGGTCTTACCCCTGGAGACTGATGGCACAGCTCTGAAGTACTTATTTATTTGTTCATATTTTCTAGGAGATCACAGGAGCACTGTGCAGCGCAGTTACACCCCGTGCCAGCAGTGTTTTTTTCAGTCTTTCTCAGGCTTCTTTCCTGTCCCTGGTTACATTTATGGTGAGAGGGTACACGGAGGCTGCCCTGTCTCGTCAGCGGTTCGGATCTTGCAGCTCTGAGTACCTTTCACAGGTCCTGCTTTAGCCAGGGCACTACAGATGAACAAACTGAAATGCGATCTAGAGAGAAGTATGCTTTGCAGACTGACATTTTAATGGTCTCTTCTTACCCCAAAACCTAGCTATGAAGGCAGCTGGAGCATGTGGTAGGAATTACTTGAGCAAGGAATATGCGTTGGGTTTTTTTTCCTCTTTCCCTTCTGTAATTTGTTGTGGATCTGTAATTGTCTTCCATTTCTTATCAATGTCTGATAGAGCTACAGAAATCAGAGCCAGTGTGTACAGGCAGGCTCCCACCATGCCCATCATAATCTGCAGGTCTGTGGCACGCAGAGTCCCTTTCCTTCCCATGCCCAGACCCTCGGGGCACACAATGGGTGCTCTGGAGTTGCCCTTTTTCTCTTGTTTCCTCATTACTTTGTTCCATGGTTAGGTGACTTTAGCTGTCAGGTAATTGGCATCAGTCGGTGGGGGGGAAGGCAGTGATAACAGCAACCAAACAGCAGTGCTACAGGCTGGCATCTAGAGCCTGCTGCAGGGGAGGGTTTTGTTAAGAAGCAGCTCTGATATTTAATAGAGTACACTGAGATTTCACCACTTAATTAATTGTCCTCTGCCAAGCATCTGCTCAGTTTTGTGAACTGTGGTGCTGGTAGGAAACTTTGCTTTACTGTCTTCCCTGAGAATTCATTGATAGTAGTGATGGAGAAGAGGACGTTTGTTGTGGTTGTTTAATTATGTCGGATGTTGCACTCTTTTCAAGTATGAAAGGGCTGTGGAGATAACAGGCATAAGCTGTACCTATCGGTGCTTCACTTCTCATCTTCCTTTCAACATTTGGTATCTTAATGATATCCTAATTTTTTCTGTTGTATGTCTAGTATATTATCTCTTGATTGTGCTGCTGCAGTGGTGGTAGCTATCTCTGTGAGGCTGTGTATAGAGTAAACTCTTCATAGAGTGAAAGGGGAGGTGCTGAGGACTCGGTGTCCATGCTGTGTGTGTTTCGGGCTTCTGCCTACGAGTGGGTCTTTGAACAGAAGTACCTCTGTGGTTGGAGCACATCAAGCTTGCTCCTGGAGCGAGCACCTTGGTGCCATCGGCCAGAAGGATTCATCTCTACAGGGTGCCCCAACGTGGGGTACATAGAAGTGGATTGGGCAAACAGCCTCAAAACCGTGCCCCTCTCTCCATTTGATACACTTCCATAGGGGTACCCTGAGCTGTCCCAGTGCTGCTCTCCCCGGGTTTTGTGACAGATGAGGCAAAACTAAATTTCACTCTCTGAAAATATTGGGGTGGAGATACCTTTTCTTCCTCCTTTGTTTCCCTGGTTCCTTATTAGGAGATGTGGGGCTCTGGTATGTTTCCCCCCATTTCTGACTTGAATTAAGTAGATTGTGTCTAAACCAAACCAAGAAAGCAAACGAGCCAGGGATGACCTTACAGTGTTTTTGCCTGTTTCTGGAGGCTGTGTGGTTTCTTTTAGGATTGCTTAGGCCATCTGTTTCCACAGGACCCGATCCCCTTGGATGTGAGAACAGCACAGGAAAGCAGTGTGATGAGTTTTTTGAGGTCCACCGATTAAACCCTAGACATTAGTTCAGTTGTATCTTCCATGATAATTTTGCCATGGGGTTTGAGACAAGTCACTTTTCCTGTACTCTTGTGAGGCTTCCTAGCAAATAAATTTATTTTGGACTATGAGATGCTGAGAGTCACCTAATATCTGCTAACCTGTCCCTTCTGAATTCTGGAGTCAGAAGTGTCTTCATGGGAGAGAAAAATTCTGCTTATGGAAATGTTTTTATTTAGCCCTGTTCTTGGTTGTTTGCATTCTCCTTCTTGTTAGTTAGGAGGTCACAATATTGCTCTCTGCCAGCCAGTGACTCTTCCAGAAACACCGGGGTCACTGGCATCTTGTTTTTTTGCTTTTTTTAGTGCTCAGAGTACGTAAGCGTGTTGGGGCAGGATGCTTTCTATGTTTATAGAGCATAACACACTGGAACCATGGTTTCATTTGGGGCATTTGTACGTATGCTGATGCTCTAATAAGAGTCACTGTTATTGAAGTTCCCATTAAAATAATTCCCAAACTTTCTGCAGACACCTCCTTGTTTGGTTTGGTTTGGTTTGGTTTGCCTGGGCTCTATCGCTGGGTTTCTGTTCGCAGCCCTTCCCCACACAGACATGCTTTTCCTCCCTGCTTGATCATGGAAAAAAGCATGAGTGTGTCTTGTGTGCTCTCACCTGGCTGACCCAACCGAGTTGCTGATGTCTCCAGAGGGAAGGTCAGCTTTCTCAGCGCTTGCCAGGTGAAAATCCACCAGTTCACCTGTGGGAACTGATGGCTGTTCCTGATATATCAAAGATCTGCGCCTTGCTATATCATCTTATTTGGTTCTCTGTTTCTTTTAATATCTGCTTTACTTTTAAACATTTTTTTAAAGAAAGGAAATCAGTTATAAAAGTAACTGTTTTGCTTGATGTTGAAACCTTTTAAATGTAATTTAAGGCTGTTCTTTCTCCATAAATAGCCAAGCTCTGTACATGGTGGGAGCCTGCGACCGATGGGCTGCTTCTCCCTTGGCAGCCCATGGGATACGGCTCTGCCTGGTGGTGACTTGATACTCTGCTGCTTCAGGTTTGGCTTACAGGGAACACAGGGCAGGTTCTCCTGAATGACAAAAGTCTCAGATGAGGTTATGAAGAGATAAAGTAATTGAATTATATTTCCCTTCCTCCCCTCTGCAGCTGATGAGGAGGAGACCATGATTATACCCTGACAGCAGTGAAGTCTTCCCTGCCCACCCCATCCTTGTCTCTTACTGGACAGAGGACCCATAGCTGTGGTTTCATAGGTAGAGGAAAGATAAGATGAAAGTTTTCCTTACTTTTTGTGCCCAGCCTGCTGGGTGTCATGTAAATCTAGATGGCTTGTGCTTGTGCCAGCAGGACAGCTCTGCAGAGAGCTCTGCACAGATTCATCTCTGCTCCCTGGCTTTACTAGGAGCAGCTTTAGTTTCTAACTAGGGAGTGGTTTTGGGGTGAGCACAGGAGGTTAGGGTACTTGTGTCTTGTTAGCTGCTGCACAGGTCCTCCTGTTCAACCTCTAGTTTCATCATGCTCAAGAAATCTTTAGATCCTGGCTTTTTATGTTAATTAACTCATTTGTGGCAGGCATTGTAATTTGGGATTTTGTGTGCTCCTGGTACTGATCTGATAGTCAGGCAACAACTGATAGCTAGAACAAATGCCAGGTCTGTTTTTAAGTGGTAATGAAGTAGGCATGTGTATGTATTTCCACAAAACTAAATTCTGAGTGCTGATGAGATGGAAAATTTTAATGACTAGTGAGTTTTATCGATTTGACATAATTGGACCCATTAACTGTTTCTATTGAGGTAGTGCTTCATGAGCTTGTTTGCAAGTGCAGGGCTGAAACTAAAACATCATACACAGGTTAACTTCACTCCTGTATTTAAAAAATGAAAATTAGTAAGTGAGAGAGAAAGAATTAGAGGCAATCCACATGACTGAGTATTGCTGGGAAGCAGGAAATTCTGCAAGGATTTAACTTCTTGATGGGATCTGTAATTTTACAATGTAATATAGCAAAAAAAAAGGAGGTAACTAGTGACTATAGCTGCTCAACCTGGTTCTGTGTCAAGTCTTCACATGGTGAAGATGAGTTTCATAGCTGTAAACAGACAAGAAGCTTTGTAGGAAAATGTAATGATTGCTGAGCTTCCCAAATATTTCACACGATGTGGTGATGTATCTTTTTCTGAAAGAAAACCTATGTATTCATGAATTAGAATGGATCAGCTTTACTGCTGGGGAGGTTTAGTGACCTCTGTGGGAGAGTCACAATTTCTCTGTGTCTTGAGGAAATCTGGTGAGCTGCTCATGGTTTTATTTGTGCAAGACCAAGCAGAAGAAAAAAATCTCAAATAGAAAATATTCACACTTAAGCTGTTTTTATCATTTAAGGGAAACTTGGATGGTGGGTTTGAGTTTCGATAGCATACTTCAGGGCAAATTTAACTGCATGCAGTGGAAAATAACTCATAGGCATAGTTAGTCCCTGTGTCAGACAGTCACTCTGTACAGGGTGGAGATTAACCACAGGTTTGGTTTAACAGCATGGGCCCTGGTTTCCATTTATCGTGTGTCCTGACACCAGTTAAGAAAGGAGTCGCGCAGTGCTGACAATCGGGTTGTAGTGTTGCAGCTCTGCTGTTCTAAGCCCTATGGAAGTGATGTAGAATGAAGTTTGGGTACCACACATCCATCCTGTAAGAACTGAAGTGAGCATGGCAGGAGAGGAGGTTTGTTCTAGAAGGTGGGAAAGACGGGTGCTGGAATCCAAGGTCCTCTTGTTTTGGAGGGACACCGTAGCTTCAGCTGCATTCCATGGTCATCACGTGTGGAGCTTTTCATTTATGGATTGTTTTTTTTTTCCCCTCTGGCTACCCAAAATATACATGCTACAATGTAAACAGGTTACCCTACAGATACTAAGTCTGAGCTCCCTTCTTCCTTCTTCCCATTCACGCCTGTGACTCTTCAGAAGTAGGTGAGGGACTATTTAAATGCAAGAGAACTTTAAATAAAAGCCTTGACACTGTGGCTTTTAGGGGGAAAAGATTGATGGAAAAGACAAAACAAAGTCAAAGACACATAATTTATATTCATCTTCTGTCATGAGGAGGATGCATGATTTGAATGGGTTGTTTAAAGCTCTTTCTTCAGTTATTTCACAATATGTACTTCACTTTTCCTTCTGGCAAGGCAAGGTATGTAAGAATTTACATTTACCATTTCAAAACGAAGCACAATTTTAATTTTAAGTTGCTGCAGATTGTCCTGGAATGTTACTGAAATTAGTAAATCAAAATTATTTTCTACCACCTACAGTTCGTGTCTAAGCTAGCTCTCTCTTAATCCTGACTCACAAGCTCAGTCCATCCGTCCTGGCTCTGTAAGGAGAGACAGCCATTCCTCTTTCCGTTACAGCTGACACTTGAAAATTCTCAGCTATTTTTAGCTGATTTTCAATCTCATTTCTGTCCTTTGAAAAGAAAGAAAAATAAAAATTTCCCAGGCTTTATATTTGTAACTTTCCAGTGGGTGTTGGTATTGCAAAGAAGCCAGCTAGTCAATAGAGTCTCATTAACACGTTCTAACGGGTTCTGTTATATAAGTGTGCGTTGTTGTGATGGCTGTTTCCTAGCTTTGGAGGAAATTGTTGGATTTCAAACAAAGCCATGCAGGGTTTGAAAGTGTGACTGCTTGCTCCTGGGCAATAATTTGGGAAAACCTGAAGTGGCACTTGGAAGAGAAGTATAGACTGGAGATGGTCCTGCAGTTCTACAGCTTCACCTGGTCGTCCCGGTGGGGCACAGGTACTGACTGTACTGCTCTTCTGTGCCAGGTTCTGTGCCAAATGTGCTTCTGTGCCAAATGAATTCTTCTCTGTCATTTTTTTCCCTGAAGTGTTTTAACCTGGAGCAGAAGGCCTACTAGATATGTGGCTTTAGGGATAGGTATTGTGCATGGTTCTGAATTGACTTTAAGAAGGAACAAAATGGTCAAGATATTTTTCTGCAGCTGTCATCCCTTGGGCTCAAAATGCTCCTTCCGATTGCCTGAAAGTTTTTTGGGCTTCTGTTGTCTACAGTAACTTAATTTGGGAACTCTTAGCAAACCATGTATGTAACAATGATTATATTCCAAGTCTTTATTTCACTGATAGCACTTACTGTTCCTCTTGTTGCACTTCAGAAGCTGTTGTTTTCAACTTGACTCGATACATTTAGAAATCACGCTATTGTTGTAAACAGCATTACTTATAAAATCTCCAGAATTGGAATAGTGCAATGGAAGTAATGGAGTAAAGTCCAGGAGCTTCCTAACAGACCTTTCCTCCTGCCTGCTGCTTTGCAGGTACAGAAACATTCAAAGGAAAATGTCTTTTGCTGTACATGTAACTTCTTGAGTAGCTAGTAATCAAAGAGCAGTTTGCTTTTCTTATCTAGTTAGTTATATTCCCCTGTCATCTGAAGTTAACTCAAATTCACTTGTGTGGATGTCATTATGGGCTGGAAGGTTCATGCTGGCCACATGATTCCTTAAACTAGAGGTCCACATGGAAAGGTAGCCCAGAAGTATTCAAATCCAGCTGTCTGTAGCTAAGTCCATAAAGACTTAGTTTCCTTCCAGACTTGTTAATTTATACATCTTAATAGAAAAACTGCTTTTTTGTTTCTTCTTCTGAAGAAAGAGAGGGAGGAGGAGAAAGGGGAAAGCAAAGCTAATCGATAATCAGTAGCAATGATATAAACTATTCATATGTTTTAAGAGCCAGAATGGTGGTGGTTTGGTTGATTGTGCTTGACTGCACTATAAGCACCAAAAAAAGTCTCTAATTGAAATCAAACATGGTATCACATATTGATTGAGCCTGCAGGAGACAGGAAGACCTCTGCTTCTCATCCTGGGTGCTTAATTTGTTACATTCATTCTGTAAACAAGGATGTTTGAGTCAGGAATGGAATCTTGCTCTTTTTTAAATGCGCAGCTTTGAAGTTTGACCTAGATGCATATGCCTCCTATACAGGCTGGAAGTTGATTATGTTTTTTCTTTACAGGGTATGGCATCAGGAGCACTCTTTTAAAAGACCTCCCCCATCAGCTTTTGCATAGCTGTTCCCAGTAGTTCTTGGAATCAAATTCTTGCTTTCTGTAACCCTTGTTTAATGGACACGTGTGGCTGCCCTGTGAGGTACTAAGTGTCTTTAACCCCTGACCGACTTGGACGCACGTACATGGCATAAATCTTTTTGGAAAAGCTCAGGGCCTGACAGGATGTAATGAGGAAATGTTCCTGTAAGGGCATTATTTGCAAAGAGAGCAGGTAGAACATTAGCTCCAAATTTCCTTTGTTTAGACAGCGTGATGCTTAGTAAGAGCTGTCTGTGTTTCCAGGAGGTCTGTGTTCAGACCGCGCTCCGAGCAGGAATGGCCACAGGCTTCCAGGAGAAGGATGGAGGCTTTGAAGTGTCGCACACGCCCACAGTGAAATTACACCAGCGGATAATCAGACTTTGATCCAAGAGTTTTGTAACCTCTCCCACCTATTTCCAGTTCTTAAAACCTGGTACTGATTTCATAACAATATGTAGGGAAGCAGAGGGATTGCACTTGTTTTGCTCTGCCTCCCTATTTGAGACTGACCTCCCTACTGAGATGCAGGTTATGAAAGAGCTGCTCTTTCCTGCGTACACAAAGTGTGCAGAAGTTACTCAAAATAATAGTGAATGTTGCTGCTTGGCAGTGTGGGATCAGCCAGAAGCAGACAGCATTCTTAAAAGTACCACATGAGGATGAGAAAATTCATTGGAAGTTGTTTCATAATCCCAGTAAACCATTTAGGAGAAACACACACACACCCCACGCCTCACCTCAGGTGCTGGGATCTGTAATGATCCTTAGCTGAGGTTTTCCGCTGAGGATGGGAAAAGAACATAGAGCTCTTAGGTTATGAAACATTGTTGCTGCTGGAATTTGCTGTGGATACAGTGGGAAACAAAAGGTCTGCTAGTCTGTGCTGGAGTGTGTTTTCTTACCTGTGTTGATACCTTAGTTTGGTGTTTGACCATAGTTTTCCACAAAGACGTCCAAAACTTCATTGTGTAAGGGTGTTCTTACTTGGCTTTTTACACATTCATACACATATATATGTGTGTATATACAACATTTCAGTAAATTTGTACATCCTTGGGGTGTTTCTTATGTGAAAATCCACTTTGCAGCCTCTTATTTCCAAATAGTCAGGTGCTCGAAGCACGTTTAATCAGCGTGGAAAGTGGGTTAATTCTTGCATCACAAAGGACCACATGTTCATCAAATGGGTGGCATTTTTTAAAAGGAAAAGTTTAGCTTAGCTATTAGTAGGGAACATCATAAAATCTCCCTGTTGACAATAGAAGGAGGGAGCCACATCTAAGAGGGGTTTTCAAAGCGCACTCAACTTTACAGCGTGGCATCTGCCCAGCTCTGCAGTGCTGTGTGCAGGAGATCACCTGTGGAAAGGGACTGTGGTTGTGTGTTTGAATACAATCTGCATGCTCACAGTAACTGACAGGGGATGGGGAAAAGGAGATAAAGGAGGAGACAAAGGGTGCTTTTTTTAAAAAAAAACCCACCAAAACCCTGAGGAAACCGTGCTGGTTTCTGAGCCCTGCTATAGCACTGGGATGACCGCTGTGCTTTGTTACTTACCCTGGCTCAGAGCTAGAGAGAGTTTGGTGATGGCTGTTTGCTGTTCAGGAGTTGATGATGATTTTGTGTCCATAATGGGGTACTGAAAGTGAATCAGACCATACGGAAGACATTTTTGATCAGGCACAGTGTTTTCTGAGTGTTATAAAAAAACCGCCTGCGTGATGTGGCTATATTTAAAACGTAGTACATCTGTTAGACATTTAGTTCTTTCCAAGATTTCAGGAGGTGACAAAGTTGGAAACTGTCTTAAAATGTAGATAAAGATTTTTTCCAACTTAGGATATTTGCCTGTTAGGCTTCCGCGCTCACCAGTGCTGCTTTGAAGTAGCCTATTTGATAAACACTTGAGTAAACTGCATTACATACATATTTTGCAGCTTAGATAATTATTTGACTTGTACAAGCCTGATACCCACCATAGACAAGCACGCAGCCAGTGCAGTCATAGATGTGTGTGAGTAGCTCTGGTGCTGCTGTAATGGAGATGGCTGTACGGCGTCAGGTTGTGCTGACAGCGCGTTATTTGTCTGGCCCCTTTGGAGTAAAGGATTTGTTAATTCTTGCGCTGCTTAGTAAGCCCAGGAGTTGGACAATGCCCCACCAACATTTGATGCAGCTTTCTGAAGGCTAAATCCTCCTAATTCAAATGGTGCTTTGTGTTAAAGTTGGCAGTTGTTAATTGTTTCGCTTCAAAGGAGAGCTGGGTGGTTTTTAATAGCAGACTTACACATGTGTGGAAATCACTCGATCCCCTGTGTGTTAAATGAGATCTTTCATAGAATCATAGAATGGCCTGGGTTGGAAGGGACCCCGAGGATCATAAAGCTCCAAACCCCCTGCCACAGGCAGGGACACCAACCTCAGGCCTGGATCTACACAAGGTTGCCCAGGGCCACATCCAACCTGGCCTTCAACACCCCCAGACACGGGGCACCCACCCCCTCTCTGGGCAGCCTGTTCCAGCCCCTCACCACTCTTTCCGTAAAAAACTTCCCCCCAATATCCAATCTAACCCTTCCCTCCTTCAGCTTTAAACCATTCCCCTTGTCCTGCCATTATCTGCCCTTTTAAAAAGTTGATTCCCCTCCTGTGTCTCTGCTCCCTTCAGGCACTGGCAGGCTGCAATGAGGTCCCCCCACAGCCTTCTCTTCTCCAGGCTGACCCAGCCCAGCTCCCTCAGCCTCTCCTTGTAGGGCAGCTGCTCCAGCCCTCTAATCATCCTTGTGGCTCCTCTGAACCCTCTCCAACAGTTCTACATCCTTCTTGTATTGGGGGCCCCAGATCTGGACACAGTACTCCAGGTGGGGTCTCACGAGGGCAGAGAGGGACAATCCCCTCCCTGTCCCTGCTGCCACCCCTCTGCTGATGGAGCCCAGGATCCCATTGGCCTTGCGAGCTGCAAGAGCCACTGCTGGCTCATGTTCAGTTTCTCATCCACGGTGACACCCAGGTCCTTCTCAGCAGGGCTACACTCAAGAAGCTCTTCTCTTTGGGATGTTACGGGAACACAATGGTCTGCATGGGGGAAATACATCAATAATTCAGGAACTACAGTTAATATACCAGGAGTATGTCTATAGTTTATCATAAGACAGCTTCAAATGGAGCAAAAAGTTGTCTCAGTTAGTAGTGCACTAGAAGTCCTCACTGTTGTCTGTAGTTGAATCAGTATATAACGAACACAGTATGAGAGTTAAAGCTATAACACAGATTTTGGGGGCAGAAGAAGGATGGATGGGAGTATTTGTATGTGCCTTTTCAATGTGTATACAAAGCTACAACTCTGCTGCAGCGAGGTTAGAAGATGATCTCATGGAAAATTAGCCAGTGAAGCATAGCTGATACTTGATGGTCATTGAAAGGGTTAATCCTTTGATCGTTGTTTATAGAATGGGGCACTTCTCAGGGAAGAAGGGGTATTGAATTAATTAAGGGGTCTGTATTGCTACCTGGGCTTTGCAGTTGACGAGGAGCCGGTGGCACTGAGCCTCAGTGAGGTGCAGTCTTGCACAGTGTAGGCAGGGAGCAGTGAGCCAGTAGTGCTGGTAACTTATTCCAGATGTGCCGTCCCGCTCTGCGCAGCAGAGGGATGTGAGTGTGCACATTTAGGAAGCAAGGAAAGAAGGGATGGCAGCTCCAAGTCAGCATTGGGCTGTTACCTAGCAAAACCAGTGAGGATCCCATCCCTGTGCTTGACTTGGCGATGGTAGGTAGCCTTGTAGGATGAAGAAATAGTTTTTGGCTTTGAGCATAGTTAGCTTTTTCTTTGTGATGGGATTTTGCCATGTCTTGTAAACCCAAGAAAACTCCCTTCTTTATAAAAGTTTTTTAAAAGAAAGTTTAAAATAATAAAATGTTTTGATTTATATATATTTGGAAGCTTTTATACTAATATGTAGTTGAATTGTAACAAGCGGAGGATAACATTTTACTCTCTAGTATTTACTCTTTCCTTTCCCTTGTCAGGGGAGAAAGATCTACCACATGGGCACAGTGTGCAGTCTGGAAAGATCATCAGGCACTTGAATAACTGGTGTGGATTAAATTTATGTTACTGGTACATGGATACTGTGATAAGAGTGATCCAGGTGCTTGGGTTTAAAACTCTATCTAGTGTCCCTTTCTTTAGTTTCTTAAGGAATGAACTCCTCATCTCTAGCTGCATAGTCCATTCCTGAAAGCCCATTGTCCAGACATCTGACTGTCTGAGCGCATTATTTTTCTGAGGATGAAGCATTGGCTTCCTGTAACTGAGATTCCTACTTGTATATTCTGGTATGTGGCTCCTAAACCCACATTTAAATCCCTAGCACTAATACATGTCTTCGCTTCTAAAGCAGCTTTGTGGTAGGTTGAGACACAATATGTGCCTCATATGTCAGGCCCTGAGCTCAGTTGTTGATAAGAACCTGCCCTCATGCTTTGTTGGCAGTGATTTGAGGGCCATGAAGATGCTCAGAGGGCTGGAGCACCTTCCCTACAAAGAGAGGCTGAGGGAGCTGGGCTGGGTCAGCCTGGAGAAGAGAAGGCTGTGGGGGGACCTCATTGCAACTATTTAAAAGGATAGACAATGGCAGGACAAGGGCGATGGAGTGAAGCTGAAGGAAGGAAGGTTTAGATTAGATATTAGGGGGATGTTTTTTACAGAAAGAGTGGTGAGGGGCTGGAACAGGCTGCCCAGAGAGGGGGTGGGTGCCCCATCCCTGTGGGTGTTCAAGGCCAGGTTGCATATGGCCCTGGGCAACCTTGTGTAGCTCCAAGCCTGAGGTTGGTGTCCCTGCCTGTGGCAGGGGGTTGGAGCTCTGTGATCCTTGGGGTCCCTTCCAATCCATGCCATTCTATGATTCTGTGGTTCATTCTATGATTACCAAAATGCTGTATTGCAGGTTTGTACCCACATCCTGGTTCTTGGTGTTGCAGCAGAGCTGAGTAAACTAAATAGTGAGTAGTTAAAATTAGTATTCCCATTCCCTGGGGCATAGAGTGTGTTGCTGGGTAATTCTGTCTTGGATGCCACTTGTCTGCAGGTGCAAAGGCTCTTTTTGTGCTGAGATGGGAATGTTTTCTTGTATCCCATCACAGTCCCACACTTCTGCCCATAGCATGTTTCTCCCCATGCTGAAGGAAGGAGGAATATAGGAGAGAATTGTGCTTTCCCTTTATGGTATGGCAGTATAAATACTAATTCTAATGTCTGGAGATTAGAATAAGAGATGGGGACTGTGGAGGCACCGTGTGGCAGTTTTTAACCCGGATGAAGAAGCTCAGGTTCTGCACAACAGCACTGAATATGGGTAGGTGCAGTATTTGTCCCCTTCTCCTGCAGCTGGTGTGTGCTCTGCTTTGCTCTGCTTGGGTGGCAGATCATCCTTAGTGACGCTTTCCTAGTTGTGTCTTTTTGTGTAGGTTTTAGTTCTTGTGCCCCTGGTTAGGCTGAGGGTTGTGCCTCGAGGCTTAGAGAGGAGCTGTCATGAGCTCTGTTCTTCAGGGGTTTGCCTTTTTTCTTTAATACAAACCACTGTGATTTTCTTGCTGCAGTCTTCCAGTAGCTGTAGAAGAGTGAGGAATTTTATGTGACACTTATTTGGGAAGAAAGAAGTGATCCTTTAATGGTTTAAAATTTTCTGGTGCTGCCTTGATTTTGAGGTGATTCGTGCTGCTACCTGGAAAAGAATTTTAACTTTATGGATGTTGAAGACAGGAAAAAAACCCATACTGCAGCAGCAGCAGCAGTGTATCCAAGATAGTTTTTGTTGTTCTTTTTCAGTAAGCTTTCCCCAAAGTTAATTCCAAGCCTTGGAAATATGGAAAGCCTCCATGCAGGTGGAGAAGAATTCCTTGATTCGGTAAACGTATCCAGCTAATACCTGGCTGTTTTGAATACAGATACTACTTAGCATGACTGCTTATGTCAGTGCTGTTTCTGGTGTGATCATGTCTCCTCTGTGTGTGGAGAAATGGGAGATTTTGTACAACCACCCCCAACATATTTTTATTTGTGGTTTTACAAACCAAGAGAGCAGAGAGACCAAGTATGTAGGGACACACGGAACCTGGAAGGTAAGTGACTCCTTGCAGCTTGTTGAGTTCACTCCTGTTTGCCCTCAGAGTATACTCTTAGGAGATTTGGAACATTATTGTGCTTGATTTTTAAATATGTTGGCATTTCAAATGAAAAAAAAAACCCAACAAACCAACTAAGTTACTTGGGGAGAAAATGTTTCAGAAGAACCTGAAGTGAAAGGAAGATTAATGGCTGAGTTTTGCTCAGGTGGTGGATGATCAGTTCCCATGGTGGCCTGAGCTACAGGGATGATAGTGCTTCTCAATTTCATGAACTCCAGCGTGGGTTACTTTTGCATTTCAGATGCTCCTTTAAGTTCTTGATTGAGGATTTTAGGTGCTTTATAGAAGCTGAATTTTCTTAGTGAAGCACAAACTACTACCCATGGTAGGACTTGTGTAGTTCTAAAGAAAGATCTTATTTGCTGTTGGATCACTCTCCCTCCCCCTCAAAAAACCTGACAGCTGTTTTAAGAAGTTATTTTCAGGCTGGAACGTGAAACTTGGAAGAGAACCAGAGTCCTTTATAAACAAACTCAGCAGTGTCATCGTCCATCGTCATCCCCCCATTAAAAACAGCTCTGTACTCTTATTTAAAATGTCCTGTAGTTGATCCTGTGTTAGTGCTGTAGTTTATTTCCCCCTTTTAATTTACTTTAATGTCCTTTAATGTTTGTTTGTGAAGAATTCACAAGCATAAGCAGATGGAGGTAGTGGTGGACTCTGTGCCTGGAGTTGTACTGTTGCCTCCAATGTGAAACACCTTGTGAAGTAGAAAAGGTAGGATTTACAGATCCTGGTACTATTTTGCTTTCTAGCTGTCAATCTGAAGATCAAAATTTAGTTCTGAGTAATATCTCACATATTTTCTGCAAGTTTCCAAGGCCCCACAGCACCATGGTAGCTTTTCTCAAAATATTGTGGCTTATTCAGATAAATTCTCAGTGTTTATTTTCTTTGTTCTCTTGCAACTGAAGATAAGCCCTGCAGGCATTATAGCAGCAAAAGTATTTTAATGGGATGAAAGCTGTTAAGAGGAAGTAATTATTCCTAAATTTTCTTTTGTATTTTTAATTCCTCATTAGATTGTATCTTCTCAGAAGTAAACTAAAGCAGAATTTTGTGATGGTGTTTAGAAAAAACTGGGGGGTGGTGGACAAGTGGAAATCAAAGGGCTGTTGGGTGACAGTGTGAGGGAAGAGCTTATAAGGAATTGAAATCTGTAGAAAACTGCTGAATTGCTTTTTGTGGGGTGGCTCTTGTTCAGTCCTTAAATCTCATGATTTTTTTTTTCAGTCCTAGGAGAACTAGAAAACCAGAGTTGGGGCTTGTCTGGGTGTCTGGCCTTGGGCAGGTGAGCTCAGGGGCTGGTCAGCAGTCTTTCAGGCTTTGACAGAACACAACTTAGCACCTTCTAGAAAGGATCAGAGAGCTGTGAACAGTGATTGATTGCTGCTATAAAAGCTTAGTTGTGCTGCTGTAAATAAAGATGCATTATTTCAGCGCGATGGCATTAAAAGAATTTTAATCCTCTTTTCAAATAACTTGGCACAAGACTCTTGCTGATTTACTGGGGGGAGCAGAGGGGGAGATTGTTGTTTTGTTGGGTTTTTTTGGTCTCCTGACCTCTGACTTGCCCAGGACACAGAATAAAAGAGAACTGCTCCACTTGAAGTGGTTGGAGATGATCTTTGCTGTCATCAGAAGCTATGTGGAGTAATAATGTAATACCAAAGCTATGCCTTTCCTTTCTACGAATAGTTTAGTGCCCCACAGTTGTGGTAGCCCAGCCCTGGCTGTTTGTGGGTGCAGGTTTGCTCACCCAAGATGCAAGGTGTGGGGCCCCAGGTGTGTGTTGGCATCATGGTACCCGTTTCTGGGGTATCAGTGTGGTGTGGAGCAGGTAACTGTACGCTGCTGAATGGAGCAAGGTGCTCCCCAGAGTTGGGTTCCTTTCAGCTCTTGTCTTCTCTCTCCTTACTGGAGTTTCTTCAATAGGTGCAGATGCAACATGTGGTGGCATTGATTTTTATCTTCATATGCACACTTGTAGGTATATAAATAAATGCTCTGATTCTGTTAGCTCTGGGAAAAGCATTGCAGACTGGTGGTTTTGGGGGGTTGTTTTGCTGTCGATGTGAAAGCCTTTGGATGCTGCAGGCATATAAAATGCCAGGATCACAGCTGGATATCTGTCAGTGAAGTGGAGCCTCTGCTTCGGAAGCAGACAATGTCCCTGGCAGGTAGATGTGACAGTCCAGGCCAGTGTTGCCTGTTCCTGAGCAAATCTCTCTGTTATGTCTTCTCTGTCTGGGCTTATCTCTGTTTGCCTTGGCCAGCCGACTCCAATCCCACTCCAGTTAGCCTGGCCTCGGGTTCCAGCCAGCGCCGCTTATCCTCTGTCTGAAGGTGGTTTTGTTGTGGGTACACTTGTATGATAAGCTATTTTGTGATTACAAGTGTATTTGTTGTTGGAATTCATTCTGCTCTGGTCTGCAAACGTTGCCTTAACGTTTCTAGGTCTGTTTCATTGGAAACTTCACTCACACTGTCTAAACTTGCAAAACCAAACCAGGTGTAACTGTATATTCTTTCTGTATATTTTTCCAAATCTATATTGCAAACAGGATGGTGAAAGTGAAAAAACCAGAGGTGACTTGTGTGAAAATGAGCCACGACTTTAGGAGATCTGTTTTTGGTTTGGCTTTGTGTGAACAAGAGCACATGTGTATCAAGAAACTTTCTTAAATATTTTCTCTTCTTCATTTTATTTTTTTTTCTTATCTACTAGTACAAGAGTATAGGCTTGCTTATTGATAAGCAACTAAGTATCAAAGATTAAGAAAATAAACTTGATTTTTTTGGATTGAGACAGAGCTGGCAAGTGATGGAAACAATGCACGTGTGTGAGCACATGCTCTGAGTACGGTGAGCCCAGCGACTTCCTTGGTAATATTTCAGGCTTAATGCCTCTCTCTCGGCTGTGAGGGGAGACATCACATAATTAACTGGATGTCATGTTAGCAGTTCTGTCCTGGCAGTTACCTACAGGGAGACTAGATAAAAATACCTTAGAAAAGCCGTGTGACTTAAGATCAAAATATCCTCCGGGGAGGATCTCTTCAAGGGCTGTTTTTAGGTACCTAAAACTTGACTCTCTCACCCCCCTGCCCTCCCACTGTGGTTGTGTATGGTGCTTTGGGTGTGTGGTTTTGCTTTTTTTTTTTTTTTAAAAAAAACCCCACATAATTCTGTCTATTTTCATAATCAGGAAAATCGATGCCTTGCATTACTGCATTTTTAAAGGGCTTGGGAAGTTTTGTGGGGTTGTATTGATCCATATATAGCAAGGCTCTTGCCAAAAGATTTCTTTGCAGCGTTTTTCCTAATTTTTATTTCTCTCAGATTTCCTTGTTCAGTCATCCAGGGCCATGTTTAATACAGTGTTTGTATCCAGTTTCCTCAATGTTTTGATGTTTCTCTGAATTTGAATCTTTTGTCTTCTATCGTTTTTCTTCAAGTCTGATGTAACAGTACCAGAACAGTTTATTTAAATTTCCAGTTTTAACCTCCTTAGAACTTCAACATTGTCTACAAACACTGGACTTTCACAAGTCCCAAACTTGTTCAGGTTATACCTTGTATTTAATTTGCAATTTGGGAATGACAGTGGGAGCAGTGTCCCTGACTATGTCTAATCTATCCAGCTAGAGATGGCAGATACCAAGCTTTAAATTAATATTGAGGAAAAAAATGGAGGTATAAATCCATTCTGCTTGTCTCACTGGGACTGTTTTACTAGAAAGCGAGCTGTGTCAAGCAATTTGAAGCCCTTGTGAACTTGGTACGATGCAGCACGTTCCCAGGAAGCACCAGGAAGAACGGCTGGCTGGTTTCTCCAGTCTCCCACTCATGTGGGATGGTTGCAGTTGGGATAGACCTGAGGGTTAGTCCAGTAATCTACAGCCTGCCTTTTGACGGAATGGAGGCAGGGCTTTTACTCTCTCCATCCAGCTGCCAAACAGTTTTCTCAGGATTGCTGGAGCTGGATGTTGTTTTACAGGGGACAAGAGAGTGCTGAGCAGGCTGGTGCTCAGGCCTGACACAGGCCCTGATGCATCTCTCTCGGCAGGATTTTCCATTACAGGAGGTTACGTGTTTCCCTTCAGTGTTGTGCAGTTTTCCCATGTCCCTAAGCTTGTGCAAATAGCTACCCAGCAAAGCTACACCCCTACAGATTGTTGTCACAACGTGTCATGAATGCTCCTCAGCCTGTACCCCTCAGTTGCTGTGGCTTGCTTGCATGCCACCTTTTTCTCCCCCTTCATTTGGTGTAACTTTTATTGAGATTGAACTAAGGAAACACAAGGAGAAACGCACATGTTTTAACAGGCTGGCTCTTCTCTGCTAGTGCAGTGTGTGAAGTGCTGCTTGGAGTTCACCTTCATACAAAAAACTTGGCTTTTGCTTTGTTTTAGGAGAGGGGCAGAGGTGAGAGGAGGGTGTTCAAAGTCACGGAACCACAGAATCACAGGGGTTGGAAGGGCCCTGGAGAGCTCCTGGGGTGCAACCCCCTGCCAAAGCAGCTCCCCAGCTCATATTGCACAGATTGGCATCCAGAGGGGTCTGGAATCTCTTCAGAGACAGAGACTCCACACCCCCTTTGGGCAGCCTGCCCCAGGGCTCTGTCACCCTCAGAGTCAGGGAGGTAGCACACCTTTGCTGCTTGTGAGCTGATGCAGTGTTCAGATGGCTGTGTGGTGTCTCAGCCTTCCCCCCTCCACGTAGGTCAGAATTGTTGAATTTCCAGTTGCCATTTGGAAAATTTGGTTTACCTTCTTTAACAAAATCTTACACATGTTTTCCTTCTTTGCCTCCAGCTTCTTACTGTTCCCCATGCCCCTTCCCTTCATTCCAGTCCTTCCTTCCAGGTTTCCACTCTGAGACTGAGGCCACGAAAAAGGGTTGGTTCTGTGTTTGGTACAACTGAAGGAATAAAGAGGCTGAAGCAATGGGGGTAAATGAGGTAATGGGAATATCTGGGGTAGGACGGTGTGAGACTTGTGCAGTAGATCTGCTGGTAGCCAGGCATTCCTCATCAGCCTACAGCAGATCAGTGGCAGGCCTTTCCCACTTGCTCTGGTCTCTCATTTTCTTCCTTGCTATTGTCCAATTAATGTCCCATAAGGACAAAATTCCTGAAGAAACAGCCAGAAACTTGATTGGGAAGGGTCATAGTCGTCCTTCTTGTGGGCCACAGGCTGGAACATTATGCAGTCCCAGCACTGATGAATTGACAGTGCATGTCCAGAGCATTCATTCTTCAAAACTCATTTTAGCTGGTTTTAATAACATTAAAATTTAAAGGTGCAAAGGGCAGAGTAGGCAAGCTCCTTGTTGGCTCCTTTTCATCCTTCCATCTCTGGTGGGATAAGAAACTCCTGGAAACCACCTTCAATCCAAGTAATTTAACTCCAGATTGATGGGATTTTCAATAGCAAAATGGAAATACCCTATCCTGAGCATCTCTCCTGCGCTCGAAATATGTGAGTAGTAGGAAGGGAGGAATCAGGCTGATTATAAGAGCAGCTTGCCTAGGGACAGCAGTGCCAGAGGGTGAAGCATGGGGTGCTCTCTGCCTTCCCCCCACGCAGACCACAGCCATGGACTCTGCGGGCCATAAAAGGAAACAACATTTCTTGTCAAAATACAGCTGCCCAGCCCCTTCTCTTTCTGGGAAAAATATCCAGTAATGCTGCTGATGCAGCCTTGTGATGTGCACATTGAAAGCATAAACATTTGTTTACTCTTAACTAGAATCACTGGCTTTTCAGACCCCTGGGGCAGGGGAATAACAGCGCTGCTGCTACCATGTAGCAATGTAAAGCCTAGATAGAGGGTTAAAGTTCAAAGCAGTTTGCTATTTAAAAAAAAAAAGTCTTTTATCGGGAGGAATAGAGAAAAAAAGTTCATTATTTCAAAAAAAAAAAAAGCATCCTAAAATGTAGCAAATATTCCCCTCTTCCCCCATAATTTAATTTGAATTCTTTCATAACACTTTCCCTTATTGCTAAGAGAATTTTAAATTTCTATAAGCTTTTTGAATGATGCAAGAAAGTGCTCTGTTGGCATCTTATATAAACCCAGTGAGTGGAAAAGTAAATATTTAAGGGTGACATATTGAAGTATAAATAGCAGTTACTGTGTGTAATGTTTCAATTGTAAAAATATTTCTTGAGGTCTGTTAGTATGCATCATTGCTTTTTTTAAAAGTTGCATTGGTTTTTGTTTTTTTGGAGAAGATGTCTCAAATGGGTCCCAGATTTTGGCAGCTTTGGTGCCTCAGATCCCTTACACGCTTGTCACTTCTCTCTGGAGAAGGTCTGATCTGCCTGTCAGCAAACACCAAGTGATGAGCGGTGAAGTTTATCGTTCTCAGAGGTTTCTCTGGATATTCCAGGCTGGGTTTGGAGCTGTCTTGTCTAATCCAGAAAGCTGGGGAAGTGGTCAGGCAGTGGGAACTGGCTTTAGCAAATACTGGTGTTGGGTCAACTGGAAGTGCGGGGCTTGTGCAGCGCGCCCTGGAACGCCGCTGTGGGGGGTGCTTGGGTCACCCCTTACATGTACTGTTAATTAATTTTGCTCATCTCAGGCATCTCACTGGGCAAGCAGAGTTTGGGCTTGCTCCCTTTCTTTGGAACTTGATCTTCAGCACTCGTGCTTTGCTAGAAGGGGGTGTATTTATAGTAAGTACCTGGTGTCTTGAGGTACCTCAGCTGAGGGACTCTCCTCTGGATTTCCTGTTCCTGTGGAGTTAATGAAGATTCTAAGTGTGGTTTTAGCACAGTTCTTGTGTTTAACAGTAATTACACAGGCTTTACTGTATCCTCTCTGTGTCATCAAGACTGGCTGGCTTCCACGTGGGCACGGACCCAGTGAGATGGAAGCTCTTAGCGTGCTTTGACATTGCACAACAGCTGTACGCTACTTAAAGCTGAAGTTTAGCTCGGCCTGAGCCAACCTGACATTTGAACTTAATGTTTAACATGTTTTACTTTAGAAATAATACTACAGGGAGGCATCCCTCTGCTGAAATGGGTTATTCTGTTAACAGGTAGCATTTATCTGGAATTCCTGTGAGAACTGCAGCTAAATCTGCTTTGGGAAGTGTGTGTTGTATGCAAAACATGCTTTTACTGAGAGGTTTGTAAAAGGGAACAGTGTGAGAGATCTCTCTAAACTCCAGCTTTTCCAGCTCTTAAATACTGAGTTTAAAGCCTGAAGATTCCATCTCAGATTGCAATGCAGAATGTGGATGTGCTGGAGCCTTTCAGGGGGGCCTGGACCAGATCTCTGAACTTGTCAGTGATGTGCACAGCTCTGTGTGTTCATTGTCACGCTCTCCACAGCTGCTGCTGCTGTCTTGGTCAGCTCGTCCTGCTCACACTTTCTCAGCATTATTCTGCCTTTAAATCTGCCTTCTAACACTGCCTCACGTTTTGAAGCTGTGGACCGTGAGCTCTGTGCTGCCTGGCTTTCTCCAGCAGCAGCTGCTTCCTGTGGGGACTCCTGCTGCCTTCTTCTTCTCCTCAGCCACCTGCAGACTTCATGGCAGAGTGGAAAGATGGGTTGCTGGTCACATACGTGATTCACTTTGCAGAGATGACACCTGAACAACTTCTGTTTCTACCTGTCCTCACAGTGGGATGATAATATCTATGATAAAGGTGTTTCCATCCTGTTAGCTGGCTCCATGCAAGAGGAGGGGGTAGATTAAGGGCTTCCTTTTAAACTAGGTTATCTGGTTGTCACAGCATTAGGAAAGGCACCCAGGAACAACACATGCATGTCCCTAGTCATGTTGTTACACCCATAAATCTTATTCGGTGAAAAATAAAATGGTTTGTAAAAGCTTTTGTGGCCAAGAAAGAAAAAAGTTTAGTTTTTTTTTCTTTTAACTTTCTTGGTTGTCCAGATGTGTACGGTGCTACTCCCATACCTGTGATCAGGGTGATGCTCTAGCTTTGTTATTGTTACCTGAATGTAAATAATTTATTTTATATATTAGATCAGAAAGGAATGCTAATGAAAGTCAAGAACGTTATTAAGAGCTCTAAAAACAACAAAAAGAAATTTTTATACCTGTGAACTCTGGTTTAAATAAACAAGATAGATACAGCAGAGAGATACAGGCCACAGCAGAACTAGACCTGTCTTCAGCATACAAATACAACAAAATATTTTCCTGCAAAATGAGGCTTTAAAAAGTACCACCTAATGTCCTATCTTTCATCTTTAAAAGTCTAAAAGCTCAGTTCATAACCACCAACTGCACCGTGCTGATCCTGCAGTCCAGGTCACTCCTGAGGCCGGTGAGTGCTTACCAGAAGTCTGACCTTGCCACCTTACCTCTTGCAAATTTGTTCTTTCCTCTGTTTGTCTGTTGCATTTCTTGCAGCTTACTGCTGCTTTTCCATCTCACTAATTCTATCATTTGTTTATCCACTCTCTGGAATACTCGAGTCAACATTTGGGAAGGCTGGAGGAGTAAGCTGTATGGCAGGAGGATCCCCAGACACACCATGGAGTCGGTAGGGTCTGGTTACGGTGCTGTGGGGCTCACCACAACCTCTGCTTACTGTCTGGTTTGCTCTAATGGGGCTTTAAAAAGACTACTTAAATAAATTTTACAGCCTCCTCATTTTCTGTGTTTTAAACATATTCATATCCTTCAGTCCACGTGGCTGTTTGGAAATGAACTGTCCAAGCTGATTTAGATGGTAATTGTAAGCTCTTCATTTATCTCCATTTTACATTTTATTGCAATTTGTAGATCCTATCAGCATTTGAATATAAATACTCTTCAGGGAAGCTAGATAGGGTACAGTCAGGTATCCAGAGGTGTTTGCTCTCTTCATATTTGCTTTCTGTGGCTAAAGAAATGTAGATTTTTCTCACCATGGTAGTGACTGTTGTCCAGCCGTTGGAGTGAGGCATGGATGAAGACACTAAGGGTGGGGAGCGGCCCCCTCCCTAACCTCAGAGCTCAGGAAGAGCCGTCCTGCTTCCTGGGGCAGGAGGCATCCATGTGGCTTTTCTGAATAATACAGCTTTCTGTAGAATCATAGAATGGCCTGGGTTGGAAGGGACCCCAAGGATCAGAGTTCCAACCCCCCTGCCACAGGCAGGGCCACCAACCTCAGGCCTGGAGCTACACAAGGTTGCCCAGGGCCCCATCCAACCTGGCCTTGAACACCCCCAGACACGGGGCACCCACCCCCTCTCTGGGCAGCCTGTTCCAGCCCCTCACCACTCTCTCTGCAAAGAACTTCCCCCTAAGATCTAATTTAAACCTTCCTTTCTATCTTCAGTAGTGTTAGCTTCGACAGGTTTGTGTCATTTAAAAAGCTTTAACTGCAAGAGTTTGTACAGGTTGTGTGTAGTTAATTCTCATCCCACCACAATATCTTGAGCAAATGCTTAATTTATTATTTTTTTTTAATTGCCCAAGAAATGCTAAATGCTAATTTGCAACGCAGTTGCATTCAGGTTGACTCTTCATTTTATGTCTGTATCACTTAACAACAGATGCTTTGGGAAAATAAAGACTCCTATAATTAGGTTTGGCATATGTTTTCCTGATAGGTGAAATAGTTTGCATGCTTCTAGAATAAATATTTCCTGCAGCCTGTATTTCTAGCAGTGGTAAACAATTGACCACGTTAGCTCTGAGTCCTGCGTGTGGAGTGTAAGCTGTGGCTTCTGGAACACGCACCCTCGCCATTCAGAAATACTGAGGCCTTTCTGATGGCATTTTTTGGTTGTTGTTTCAATACTCCCAAAAAGGGAAAGATCAAAGTGCAGTCTGTTCTTTCCTGCCCTTCTAGATATACAAAACAGCTGCGAAGCACAATCAGCTATTGTAGTGATATGTGCCCGAGGTCTATAAATAGATGTAAAGCTTCGAACTGTGCTGCTAGAGAGGCCAGGGGATTTTTTGCTTGGGGTTACTAAACATTCCCTTGCTTGTTTGTGGTTCAGAACCATAATTTCCTAGGCTGCTATATTCCAATTAAATTTGAATTCAAAATGATTTTACCATGAAGGCTTTACATGACTTCACTGTTCGCAGTTTTCTCATTCCCTGTTTGGTTTTTTTTTTTTAACCTGTTGTTTTTTTTCTTTTTTCCTTTTCCAATGAGCAAGAATTTCACAAGTTTCTAAAGGAAACCAATTTAAACCCAAGATTGAAATTGTTTGCCAAATGAATATTGCTGTGATGTGTGGCTTTAGTGGGAAGTTTATGGAGGTAGGTATGAAGAGTGAGAGTCGAGTTGTGCTTTGTCAGATTGTAGTCTGGACTCTCCTTCCTCCTGGAAGAGTGAGAGTCGAATTGTGCTTTGTCAGATTGTGGTCTGGACTCTCCTTCCACCTGGAAACACGCAGCGTGGTGCTTGAGAAGAGCTTCTTGTTCTCTTGAACTGGGAAGTGGGTGGCTGCTGCGAGTACGCTCTGCCTCCCCGTGTGAGAGAGTAATGAAATCTGTATGGCAGATTCAGAGCTGGTAGAGCTGTTCCCAGATTTTATTTTCTTTTTTAATTCAATATGCCACGTATTTTTTTTTATTCATAGTGTTAACTCGTTTTGGAAGAGCTGCTGAGAATGTGAGAGCTAGGGACTTGTTAGATGGGGAGAGGAAAATCAGTGTGTTTGGCAGGAGGAGGGTGTTGGAGCTGATTTGGGGTTTGAGTAGCCAGGATGTGGTTGAAGCTGCTGCTGGCAGAGGTGAAGGAGACTTGAAACTGCTCATCTCCTTTCTGTGCTCTCTTCCTGAAAAAATGATCGATTCCTATTACATCTCAACAACATGAGCACCTAAGACCATCAGCAGTGCTGTCCTGCTTTAAATTTAAAGGAGAGGAAGCGATGAAAAGAACTGCTCTGGCATTTCAAATCGGTACTTTTTGGGTGTAACCTTCCTGCTTTGACTGAGGTGAACCAGTTCATCTCCTGAGCTGTTCTGTCAATGGCAGGACTTTGAAATGTGGCTTATTGCTGCTTATCAGGACTGATTTAGAAGGTCTTGCCCCATATAAGCATCTCACTGAAGGTGTTTCTTGAAGCTTCCAGTGCATAAATACAATTCCAGTATATGTGGTCAGCATTTTCCAAGGCTGTGTGAGGTTATGCTGGGAATTCCTCTGTCAGAGAGCAGAGTGAGAATTTCTGATATGCTTTATGTTAAAAAGTGTTGGATATGAAGAAATGGCAATAAGAATGTTGAAGGAAACGTGTTGAAATCTCAAATAATGTATTTTACAGAGTTTATTGCAGCACGTGGAGTTTTGTATGAGGTGCAGCTATGTTTGTTGCACTGCTGGTTTGAGCAGTGGTGCTGGTTACTGAGCAGTGTTTGCCCATGCTGTGTATCAGTCTGACAAAATCCATGGTGGATTCAGAAGGCTTTGTCTTCTCCCTCTCCTCCTGGTGGGTAGTTACAATCTTCTCCCCTCAGAGCTGCCAATACCCAGCTCTGTCCTCGTGCACTGAGTGCTCCAGCCTCCATATTGTTGTGGGGCCCTCCCTGGTGTCACTCTGCTGTGACAGGAGGCAGGACAAGCCTGTGTAACCAACACTAGATGACAAATAACTCCATCTGAGAGATCCTCAGGATTTCACCTCTTCACCTTCAGGACAACAGACCATTCCTAAAACCCAGCAGAATGGAAGGGGGAAGCACCAAGCCTTGCTTGTGTGTCTGTGCAGTTAGGAGCAGAGGACTCCTTTCTCCATTAGCACTGCAACTCATTTGTGTGGAAGTAGAAGAGGCTGAGGGAGGAAAGGTCAATCTCCTGCCCTCTTTCTGCAAATTTTATGGAGGATTTTAGCTCTTTCACAAGTACTTGGACTCTTCCCTAGGGTATGTTTTTGTGCATCCTGGTTTCTCGTGTAGGGGAGATCGCAGAATGTGGCTGGAGAACTTCATCCTAACACCTCTGGCCCTCGTGGAAAGGAGGGCTTGAGCTGACTTGGTAAAGCAAGGAACTTTTGCTGGAGCTGGACTGAGGTGTTTAGTTTCTGACCATGGAGGAGCTTTGTGGTGGTGCTGGCAGCAGTGGAGCTTGCAGAAAAGATCTAAGAAGGCTATGTGCACAGTGCTAAGCAACCTTGGGATTGCCCTTCTGGGTTGAGAAGCATATCCTGACGTCTGTCTCACCTGATGTGGCTCAGCTCAGTCTCTGGAGAAGAAGCTGGCCAGAAGTTCCCTTCAGACTGCCAGGCTTAGAGCCTGCTCTGACTCCTCTCTCTGACCTGCTTTGTGTGGTCTCTTGTGTGCAGCGCAGGGCTTGCAAGTTCCACTCTGAGCTCCTTTAACAGAAATCCATGGTTTCACCCCCCTTTTCTTCAGGAAAGATACCCCAAAATGTAATCAGAAGATTGACTCCTCCTCATTAGAACATGAGAAACGGGGGGGGGTGGGGTGGGGTGGGGGGTGGTGTGTTAAAAACATGCAGCTACAGAGATGTCAGATCCATCTGGTTACTAGTGAATGTCAAGGGAGGGACAGGAGCGTCTTTTGTTTCTGCTTTCAGAAAGGAAGGGATTCCTCCCGAGGCACTGCTGCCAGCATGGCATCAGCCTGGCTCCCTCTGCTCCAGACATCCATGCAGGGCCCATCCAGAAGGTCTGAGCTGTGGCAGTGATGCTGCTGTAGAGAGCTGGGAGGGGGGTGTGAGGAACTGCTCTGGGGGTGCCACGCTCATTAGCATTCTGTCAAGGATAATAAATATGATGAAGGGCCTTTGGGGAGGTCAGGAGATTCTTTGTTTTGGACTAGAAGATGATGTCCTACAAGTTTCTGTTCCAAGAGAAGAGCGTGTAAGTGGAAATGGGTTGGGAGGGCTACTCCTCTCTCTTGGAGCCCATGTTCCTGCCCAGTGCTTTCAGCGCATCGGGCTCAGCCTTACTTCAGTACCCAGAGGTTTTATTTATTTGCTTTTGAGAGCAGTAGTTATTCTGTGTCTTGCTGAAATACTTTTTTTATATATTTTTTTTCTCAGTTACTTGGTTTCTGGTGTTGTTCCAGGTTTCTGGTGTTGTTAGGGCTGCTCAGTTGAACTCCTGAAATCACCTGGTTATCTTGAACAACGCGTGGCTGTTACAATAGTCCTCACAACAGTTCCCTGTTTGAATTGGCAAATCTTTTCCTGAACTTGCTGTACCCTCCAGAAGATAAAGAGGCAGTCTAAAAGCAACATTGGTTTCTCACCAAAAGATGGGCTTCAGGCTTTGCTGAGCACAGCCACATTTACTTTTTTCTTTTTCTCTCCAGGCTGGTGCTGTTGCTGCTTTGCCTTGGAGAGAAAGTGCAGCTGCCCTGGGGGTGTGTGCCTGCCCTGCGCCTGAAAAGACAAATGCTTTGCTTGTGCTTTGGTGCTAATGGGAGAGCAGGCTGAAAAGAATCAGTTTGTTTCTAAAGTAAACAACTTTTGTGCTTCTGACATAAAAGATGAAAAGCACACCTTTTAAAACCAGAGCTTGCTCCTTAAGATTGTGACAGCTTCATAAATTTTTTTTAAAACCCCCCCAATTATATATGCTTCATGTGAGAAATTCTTCTTAGGAAACACCACATGGTTTCCATATTCTGTATATTCTTTGTGCTCTACAAACTGGAGGCCCCACTGCTGAGTCACTTTAGAATCATAGACTGGTCTGGGTTGGAAGGGACCCCGAGGAGCATAAGGCTCCAACTCCCTGCCACAGGCAGGGCCACCAACCTCAGGCCTGGAGCTACACAAGGTTGCCCAGGGCCCCATCCAACCTGGCCTTGAACACCCCAAGACACGGGGCACCCACCACCTCTCTGGGCAGCCTGGTCCAGCCCCTCACCACTCTTTCCGTAAAAAACTTCCCCCCAATATCCAATCTAACCCTTCCCTCCTCCAGCTTCACTCCATCCCCCTTGTCCTGCCAGTCTCTGCCCTTGAACAAGCTGATTCCCTCCTGTGTCTCTGCTCCCTTCAGGGACTGGCAGGCTGCAATGAGGTCCCCCCACAGCCTTCTCTTCTCCAGGCTGACCCAGCCCAGCTCCCTCAGCCTCTCCTTGTAGGGCAGATGCTCCAGCCCTCTAATCATCCTTGTGGCTCCTCTGAACCCTCTCCAACAGTTCTACATCCTTCTTGTATTGGGGGCCCCAGATCTGGACACAGTACTCCAGGTGGGGCCTCACGAGGGCAGAGAGGGACAATCCCCTCCCTGTCCCTGCTGCCACCCCTCTGCTGATGGAGCCCAGGATCCCATCGCCCTTCCCAGCTGCCAGAGCCACTGCTGGCTCATGTTCAGTTTCTCACCCCCCATGACCCCCAGGTCCTTCTCACAGGGCTGCTCTCCAGGGGTTCTTCTTCCAGTCTGTATCTCTGGCTGGGATTCCTCTGGCCCAAGTGCCACCCCTGACCCTTGGCAGTGTTGAACCTCATTAGGTTCACCCGGGCCCATTTTTCCAGCCTGTCAAGATCCCTCTGGATGGCTTCCTTTCCTTCTAGGGATGTGTTCCAAAAAAAGGGGAGATGAGGTGCTCAGGGATCTGGTTTAGCTTAGGATGGGAATGGTTGGACTTGATGATCTTAAAGGCCTTTTCCAACCTTGTGTGATTCTGTGATTCTGTAACACTTTGGGTAGGTGGCTGTGGAGCCCTCCAGTAACTATCGGAAAAGTATTTCCTTCCACAGTTGTAAGTTTGCCCACTCCTGTTCCAGTTTTCCCAGTGAACTCTTGCATGGAATTCCAGTGGCCTGGGTCAAGGAGAAGTTAAAACGTCTTTTCTTGGCCTCTGAAGCTGATTGGAAAGCAGGACACTGAATGAGGGGCTTATTGTGAGAAACCTGGTTTAGGTTGGATGTTGGTGCTTTGCAGGAGAGTGATTCTGTTTGGTTTGAAGTGGTGTGTTCCTGAGAGATGTGAATGGAGGTTTCCAGCCTGAGGAAGTGTCGCGAGCAGAAAACCCAACTCTGGCTGTGTGTGTGTAACCTGCTGGGCCTTTTCTCTTAACTGGAGAGCTGCAGCTCTGTGCTGGGATGCTACTGAAGCCATCTTCAAACATCATTAGCTGCCTAATGCAATTCATTTTGGCTTGCCCATTTTGGTCCAACTTTTGATGCTTGTTTTTTTTCCTGCAGAAGTGATCATTCTATAGGCTACAGTGTAAGGCAGCAGTATCACCTCGAGAGCTGTCTGGAGGACAGAGACCTGTTGATCAACAGCCTAACATGCTGAATATGTGTTCCTAGGTGACCAAGAAGGCCAGTGCCATCCTGGCTTACATCAGGAACAGTGTGGCTAGCAGCAGCAGGGAAGTGATCCTTCCTCTGTACTCAGCACTGGTGAGGCCGTGCCTGGAGTACTGTGTTCAGTTTTGGGCTCCTCACTACAAGAAGGACGTTGAGATGTTTGAGTGTGTCCAGAGTAGGGCTGGTGAAGGGTTTAGAAGACAAAATCTTATGAGGAGTGGCTGAGGGAGCTGGGATTGTTTAGTCTGGAGAAAAGGAGACTGAGGGGGGACCGCATTGCTCTCTACAACTACCTGACAGGCGGTTGTAGTGGGGGGGGGGGGGGGCAGTCCTCTTCTCCCTGGTAGCTGGTGACAGGGGAAGTGGGCTGAAGTTGCATTGGGAAGTTTAGGTTGGATATCAGTAAAAGTGGGTTGTCAGATATTGGACCAGGCTACCCAGGAGAGGTGGTTGAGTCGCCATCCCTGGGGGTGTCTAAAACAAGAGTAGATGTTGGTAGATGTTGTACTGGGTGATGTGATCTAGTGTTGGACCTAGTAGGGCTGGATAAGATGGTTGGACTTGATCTTGAAGGTCTTTTCCAAATGAAACTATTGTATCATGTGCATGCTCACATATATCTTAATATACTTCTAATTTTCCTGGTGTCTGTGAGATATTCTGAGATGATGCTTTCTAGGGGAGAAAAACCTCTGGCTTCTGCACAGTACCCACTGCACTGATCTGTCTGTCTTAATTTCACAAAAGGCTTGTTTCACTTTAACTGTTTTTAATAGGTAAACAAAAAAGTCTGTTAACTAAGCTTTATTGATTTAATCATTTGGGAGGGTACTCTTTATTTTGGCATAAAATTAATCTGTAGGTTTTGTATTGCTGATTAAGAAAGGAGTGTGTGCAAGAGCAGTGGGAAGAGTGAAGTGCAGTCAGAAATCCACCTGGGAGAAGGGGAAAATGCCCATAAAGACAAGAACATCTCACTATCCACAAAAATGATGTGAAAACTGAGGTGTAGATTTGTGTGATGGAGGGTTTGGTGTCAGTGACAGGGAATATCAGTACTGACTGACTTGTGAACTCACCTGTAAGCTACACGCTCCCTTTAAAATCCTTTCCTGGTATCAGTGTCTTTACAGCTGGTTACATAAATAGCATATGGAAGGGTAACAAAAGGAACAGTCTCTCTCCCATTCAGACCATCTTGTAGAGTTTCTTAGGTATTTGCTATCAGTTTAAAAACCTCCCATTTTTAAGGCAAGTAAGTTAAACCCACTATGATTCATCATGTTTCTCAGAAACCTTGATCCCTAACCTCAGGGAAAAAGTGATCTCACAAAATACTTCATTCTTCACTGAGGAATTTTGGTTTTGAATGCTTGGATCTTCAGGTAAATCCTGAAAGACTTCATTGGGCAGGTGATTTGGTGGAGTTACAAAGAGATGGGGCCAGGGAGGTGTCCCTTCCAGTTCTAAAAAAGGTCTGACAGCAAGCAGCAACAGCAGCACAGAAGCAAATATGGGAGGGGAGGGGAGGGGATATTTCTCTTTTTTTTCTGTCCAGTCCCATGATTTTTGGGTTGGTAGGGATGCCTTTTCCCAAAGGCCTAGCTACAATTAATGACATAATTCTCACAAGAATCATCTTCTGTGGACCTGAAATGTGATTTTTTTTTTCTTTCACTCTTCCCAATGCCCTTTACACTTTACTTCAAAGTGATTAAGAGATGTCTCCTAACTCCACACCTAAGTGAAAAGGGATTTAAGTCAAAGTATTGAACACTGCCAGCCCAAAGCCCCCAAAATCAAGCTGGTGGGGGCCAGTTCCCTTATGTAGTAGGTACCTGGGCCTGTTGGCACAGGTCCCTTGCAGGGCTGCTTTCTTGCTCTGAGGTGTGACGCCCTTTGCAGAGAGGCTGGGAGAAGAGCAGCCTTGAGCTCATGAGCTCTGAGGATGCTCAGGCACTGCAAGGAGAAGGAAGGTGCAGGGATCTGCATGAACTAAAGTAAGTTTTCATAACTGAAACTTTATGTCAGTGAACCTGTTATGGGATAGTGTTAACCATAAAGAAAGCTTCCACAGCAAGAACCTTTCCCCATTGCTTTCCAGAACGTGAAGTATTTGGCTTGGCCCAGAACTACTGCCTCTTACATCAGTTTATCAACAGATTACTCAGGGTAGTTAGCTCTCTAGCATGCAAGCATAACAGAAGTGTTATTTATCTTGTATTTTGTGTAGATATGAGATGCCTTTTCCAAGGAGACCAGCTGAATCAGCTCATCAGCAGATTAACTAGAGGAGATAGTCAGCCAGCGTCCTGTGGTTTTGGTTTTTTGAGAGGAGATGAGTTCCGTGGTGAACTCTCTATTTATACCAGCTCAGAGCCCACTGATTTTCACCCCGGTTGTTTTTGCATTCCAGACACATTCCTGTACTCCCCAGTAATAACTCTTAGCCTGAGGAAAATTTGAAATGTAATCAGCTAGTTATTAGCACGAAGTCTGAGAATGTTTTTGCAGAGGGATGAAGAAATCAAATCCGGGACATGAGCTGACAGAGGAGTTGGTTGTCGGGGGTTTGCTTTGGTATGAAGCAGACTGCCAGGTTTGGTCCAAAGATGGAGAATAATAATAGCTGATTTATGGAGTATTCAAACCTTACAACAACAGAAATGCTGATTTTTACCCATGTCTGGTTCATGTCACTTGAAAGACTTCTGCCTGCTTGTTAGACAATGGTGTTAGCATCTCCTCTGGTCTTAAACCTAGGTTTGAGCATCAGCACTAGGTAAAGACTTGTTGCTCTTAGTATGAGTTAATTTCACAAGCTAAAGGAACATGTCAGCAGACTTGGATTTGGAGAATAGTTATTTAACTGTATGTTATTTCATGTCGTTCACACTGGGTGGATTGAGTGATACGATGTAATGATGAGCAGGCAAATCCATTGAGTAACAAGAGACAAACATCAATATTCATTCCATCAGTTTACCATTTCGATGCACGGAGTCCATTGCATATGGCCTGTATTTTTCTGGGCATGTTTCATTTAAGCCATGATTAATCTATCATGTTGTATTTTTTTGGTGAAGCACAAGTGGCTGAACTGGATAGTGATGCACAGGACCAGAGGTAGCGGGGGTTTAAGTCTTGGTACCTGTTTCCTCTCGTATCTCTGACCTGAGTGTTAGCTCCTGTGTGCTGAGACCTTTGAGTCATGGGATGAAGACCTTGAGCAGCTACTCCTGGGACGGTTTGGTCTGTGTCCTTGTAGTTGGGTGAGTTGTCATCCTTTTTCCCTGTTGTGTTGTCTCGTAGTAAGAGGTGCAGCTTGTTTGACTGGTATGATGGCAGAGGACAATAGGAAATGTCCCAGAAGTTGCCTTGTTCCGTTGCTGGTTTTCACCTGCTCTGGTTTGCAGACTCCTGTGAGTATAGGTGCTTTGCCACCAGTAGAGTCCAGGCCAGTTCTTGGCAGTTTGTTCTCCGTGCTTTTCATTTGCAGACTGCTAACAAGTACTCCATAAATTAATGAAGCATAAGGATCCCAGGCTGAAAACAACTGAAAGTCAATCAGCTCTTGGACAAGACTCTTCCAGCGGAGTGGCTGTGTGTTTCTTGTGGGTGTAAGAAGCTGAGAGCATGGTGCTCTTTGGCGAGGGGAGGTGTGGGGGGGGGGCAGGTGGAGGAGTAGGTCTCCTTGTGTCTGTGAGTCTACTCCATGTGGATTAACATGTGGTTGGTCTCCATGGTGGGTTTAGTGCCGTGGCCCTGGAGAAAGGGATCCATGTTGGGATCCAAGCTTGAGTCCAAAATGGCAGCTGCCGTGTGAAGAGGAAGGGGATGGTGACTGTGTTGTGTCAGGGCTGGGGGTTGTCTGGATGTTATCAGCATAGGAAATGGAAGGAATTTGAGAAACGATTCGACTGGGTGAATAACACAGCTCTGGAAATAGTGCCTTTTTAGCTTTGCTTTGTGACTTTCAAATTTTTTTTATTTTGGGGAGGGACTGTTTGTGTGTTTTACTTAAGGAGGGGAAATAGGAGATGGTACTCTCTGCTTGAGGAGATGCAGCACTCAGTAGCAGTTCTCAGCAGCAGCTCAATCTTCCTTTTGTGCTAGAATGCTGCAAATAGTCTGTGGGTGAAGTTTGCCAACGAAATGAAAAATACAGCTGTACAGCCTTGCATACTTAGGTGGTGGCTGTGCTTTGGGGTTTCACCATCTTGCCAGTGTTTATACTACTGCTATATATTGTTCTTCTGAGTGCCTCCTGCAGCAGTTTTATTTGCATTAGTTTTCTTTTTCAGTGCTGAATTAGTAACCATTTAAAACTGTCAACCACATGTAAACAAGTGGTGCTTAAGTTATGAATAACAAGGTAGCTTGAGTTACAACCGCCTCTGTGTGTTGCACAAGGCATGGCGTTGGGGGAATCGTGGAATGACTGTGTGCAGCAGAGCAACATCATTCCTCTTTATCTGGCTTCTTGTAGCCCATTTGAATAAACACCTGGATGCTCACAGGATTCCCCCAGATGCCGGGACTGGGATGGCTGGATTACCATGTTGGTGTAATAACACTGGCTCCGCTCCACTCCGTGTGCTACGTGATGAGCCATGTTTTCACAGGCTGGGTAGAAGCTGTGCTTGCACCCTAGGTAGCTCCTCAGTACTGAGAGAAGAGCAAGAGAGCTTTGTTGGGAAAAAAAATTAAAAATGGACTGATTTAACAACACTGAAATATATTTTAATAAACACTTGAGCCAAACATTAGTTCTCCAAACTGTACTGGTAGGCTCTGGTGACAGGTGAAGAAATTAGGATCTTTTTTCTTTACTTTGAAAACTGATACAGGGATAGAATTAAAAAAAAAAATTACATCCTCTTATTTATAATGCAGAAATTATCTGTAATATGTAGATTTCTTTCTTTTGATCTGCTCCCTTAAGGTCACGTCTTTTATGTTCTCTGAGTAGGAATGAGTCTAATCTGGTTCATGAAGCCTTGTTCAAGGCAACCTCAGGAAAGTGCTTTGGTGAGGTTTCACCAGACACTCTCATTGCCTGCAGAAGATTTCCATCTCACTCTTTCCAGTTGAGTATTTGGGCTGCTTGCAGGGGTCACCTTTGTGAAGATGTCCTGGTGCCAAGAGTCAGGAGTGGAGGAGAGCCAGCCGCAGCGTGTGCTCGAGCTGAACAGCAGGACCGGTGTGTGCTTCTGAGGGCCCGGTGCCCAGAGCTGGTACCGAGGAAGTGTTGCATGAGCAGGGTCATGCTTTGTAGTAGAGGGTGGGCAGTTGGAACTGTAGGAGTTCATTTCTTCTTTTTGGTCACAAAAGTGCCTGAGACGATGCGTTTTCCTTCTGCCTTAAGTGGAAAGGTGGGTGCTCTGTGTGTTGCCAGGGTTGTTCCATCAGTTGCATGGGAAAAAAACCCAACAAACCCAAGCAATTCTGCAAACTGCTGGTGATGGGATGGTGCCTGGTTTTCACTTTTACCTTTGAAATGTCAGGCACTGAACTTTTAAGAACAACCAACCAAAAAAAGCCCCACGTGCAGAGCCCACCAGCTCAGGTGGGTTTGGATGTGCTCCTATCACCACTGGCTGGCCAGTCTGGAGCGAGCGGGGCGGTGGCACGGCTCTGTGTGAAGCACCAGTGCCCACATTGAAATGAAACGCTGGCTTAGCATGGCAAATCCAGGCTACCTGTGTTAGGCAAAAGGGAAGGGATTGGCCTGATTGTAGCCCTGTCAACACAAAGGGTTTGCACCAGTGTAGCAAAATAGACTTCTGAAGCCTTGTTTAAATCAGTGTGTGCTCTCATCTGGATTCTGTTTTAAGAACGTTGGTACAGGGAGCCACAATAGCTCACCCTGTTACCAGGGGCTGGAGTGGGCTCTGCTTGCATCACACTATTGTTTGTTTTTAATCTTGGAATCCTTTTGTGCATCCTGCACACTTGCTATTCATCATTTCTAAAATACCAACCAAAAAGATAGGTGGCATCTTCCAATCCCGAGTGAGATTTTCCTGGGTGGGATTTCTGATAAACCTCTAACTGCTGTCAATCTTTTCCCTTGAAACTAAATCAGTTCCCATTCCTGAGAGCCTAGAGCTGGTGGAACTTTTGCTTGGAGCCTCTCTCTTCACCTTATGAAATTGTGTCCATGTTTTGCAGAGGCTGGTACAGGCCCTCTGTAGTTCCTAACATATGCCAGCCAGTATGTGGGCAGAAGAAAATTTAATACCTAAGATGTGTTTCTGGGATGTTTTTGGCTTTGTGTAATTGTCCTTTCTAGAGGAGTGGAATTCTTCATGGAAAATGCTCATCCTTCCATAGATCTCTCTGTTACAATGATGCTGTTGAAGTAGATTTCTTGAAGGCCTTGCCTTGGAAACAGCCCCTGCAGGGGGTTCTGATCACTTGTTTCCTGGACTAAAATGTAGTTTTAAGTTGGAAACAGTGTTTCTGTTTATTTGATAATAAAGTAAAAGGAAATTTGGGAAGTGTATGCTACATATGTCCAAAGGATCTTTGCACTCTGAGCAATGTGGAATGCCAGAGCTTCCCACATGTGCAAATTCACCAGGGAAACGCTGACAGATGCGTCACCCAGAGCTTGGATTGAAGGGACTGAATGGGAAACTACTTGCAAAGGCTTCCTCTAGCATCTTGCTGGCTTCCAGGCAGTACTGTTGCTGGTCTTCTGTGTGTGTACGGGGATGAGTGCAGTGCACGTGCCTTACAGAGGAGCTCCTGGGTCTGGGTACGTGGTCCTGCAGTTGTGCCTAGCTTCCATTTTAAGATTGGCTATTACCTGTTTCTGAACTTTGAGGTGATTTCTTGTGAATTAGGAATGGGTGGGGGGGACACACACAACCCCAAACCCACAACTCACGTTTGCACCTTGAACAAGGAGCTGGAAGAAAACGTTCCTCTTAAATGATAAGGTCACATTTATCAAAGACAGAAAATGCAGAGTCTCCAGCATGTCAATACAGGCATCTGTCTAAAATGTATTTACATCTGCTTTACATCACTGCAGCCATGCAAAGCAGGCTGTAAGCCCCCCCCCCACAGCTCATGGTTTGCAGTCGGTGTAGCAGTGAGCAGGGCCGGTGCTCACTCCTCATCCCTTTGCACCTGGGCTCTGCAGGTTGTGCCTCCCTCACCAGCCAGCCAGCAAAGCAGCAATGGGGAATTTCTGTGTTTGTATTAGATTTCTTTAGGGATATTTTCAGAAAAGGTATTTGGTGCTGGGAATATTGCCGATTTTGAGACGTTTAACCCCCTGCAAACCCTGTGCACTTGGATGACTGTTGTTTTGGCAGCTGTGCTGGTCCAAGTTTTCCTGTTCTCTCATTGTGTTCAGTCCTTCCCAGCTGTTAATTTTAAAACAGAGGGCAAAGAGAGAGTCAATATGTGTGAAAAATAATGCCAATAAGATAATAGCAGATGCTTTTCCATGCATGCAATTACATCATGGAACTTGTTTTCACAGGGGTAGTACAGAGACTGCAGGGGAGCTGACAGGGTTGAACCGTGCCAATGGGAGATGGACAGTGTTGTTGCCACTTAATCCCAAATACCCTAGAGTTGGAGTTGGTCCCTCTTTCTGCTTTAGTTTTAGGAACATTGTGGATCTCCTGGGTTTTTGAAGGAATCCCTGGGACAGAGAGAACCTTTTATCTGCAACATGTTACTAAATTTGCCAGACTTGGAGCTGGGGAGCAAGCTTTCTGACTGAAAAGCCCCAGTTTTACCTTCTGACTCAGACCTGTCCTCCTTTTTCCTATCAAGGTGTCGAGCTGGGAGCTGTGTGGAGCAAAAGAGGAGTTCAAAACCAAGAGATCTAGGGAATGGGCAAAGGCAGTGGAGCCAAAAGTAAATGTGGGCAGTTCTCCAGAGTAGAATCATAGAATGGAATGGATTGGAAGGGACCCCAAGGATCAGAGAGTTCCAACCCCCTGCCACAGGCAGGGACACCAACCTCAGGCCTGGAGCTACACAAAGTTGACCAGGGCCCCATCCAACCTGGCCTTGAACACCCCCAGGGATGGGGCACCCACCCCCTCTCTGGGCAGCCTGTTCCAGCCCCTCACCACTCTCTCTGCAAAGAACTTCCCCCTAATATCCAATCTAACCCTTCCCTCCTCCAGCTTCACTTGTCCTGCCAGTCTCTGCCCTTTGAAGAAGCTGATTCCCTCCTGTGTCTCTGCTCCCTTCAGGCACTGGCAGGCTGCAATGAGGTCCCCCCACAGCCTTCTCTTCTCCAGGCTGACCCAGCCCAGCTCCCTCAGCCTCTCTCCAGAGGGGAGCTGCTCCAGCCCTCTGAGCATCTCCGTGGCTCCTCTGACCCCTCTCCAACAGCCCCACATCTTCCTTGTGTTGGGCCCCAGCTCTGGACACAGGATCCAGCTGGGGCCTCCCAGGGCAGAGCAGAGAGGGACAATCCCCTCCCTGGCCCTGCTGGCCACCCAGCAGAGTAGACCCCTCACTCGTCATCCCACCTTTTATTTTGCTATCAGAGTTTAAAAAGACACATGTAACTATATTCCTGAGTCAAGAGTGGCAGCCTGGCCCTTGTGTTTGAGCTATCTGTCCGTGCTGGATTTGCCTAGGCTCTGTGTCAGTGTTTTGTGGGTTTGGGTTGGGTTTTGTTTTCTCCTTTTGCAGGTGAGAGGAAGGTAAAAGACCAAAAGATGATAGAGCAGCAGCCTGCAGCTTTATTTCTACAGTTTAGCTGTAAATGTAGATTGTGAGTTTGGGTACCAGGTTCCCCACTTAAACCTGGCAGATGCTGAATACCAAAATTATACATATGTTGTTGATCAGCCTTTTCCAAGCCCACTGCTGTCTGTTAGCTGATCAAAAGTCAGTCTTTTGTTTAACAAAAGAGGCATAAGAAAAACAGTGGTTTTCCATTACAGAGAAGATGCCTATGGTTTCTCTGTCTCTTTGCACTTCATCTCTGGAGATTAGGAAGATAGGTTTGGGGGGTTGTTTTTTGGAGTTTCATGTTTTCAGTCTGTAAAGTTCAGCCTCTCATTGTCATCTTTCTGCTTTCCAGAGACCTAAGATAACAGGTTAGCTCATACATTCCCTTTCTAATTTTAGACCCAGGAAATGTTGCTCCATAGGTTCAAAGTGCTTTTCAGGGTAGGCTGGTTTGTTACAATCCAGGCAGATTGGGTTGTGTGCCTTTGTTTGCACCAAGCTGGAAGTGGTTTCTGCAAGTGAGAGGGTGGCACTCCCTTCATGGGAGATGCAGCTTTGCAGGCTGGAGGCAGTTACTCTTTAGTTGTTGTCACCCAGTGTCACCTTGTGCAGTCCTCAGTGTGAGTGACAGAAATGCCTTGTGGTATTAAAGACAGTGATGTACTTCTGGCTTCCAGCTAGATTGCTGAAATTCCTGGAGATAAAAAGCTGAAATTCAGGACTACAGCAGGACAATTCTTTGGAGCATTTTGAGGGCTTTAAAAAACCAAACTAACCCTCATGAATTATTTTTTTTTTTCCCCCCATCATTCTACATAGCCACTTCCCTGAGTGGTAGGATGGATGTGTGGTCTGGCTTTCATGGCACTTCCACCACTCGTTTTCAAGAAGGATGGATACAACGACATGGGTGTGTGGGGGGGGTAGGTTTTATTTTAATAATGTTGAGGTGTTTTCTAAACTGCTGTGGTGTGTAGCGTTGCACACAAACCATACAGCATGTAATAGCAGTAGAAATTTTCAAGCCTTTTCTATAGTGGTGGTTAGAATTAACACAGGAGTCCTCCTGAATGGTGTGTGAAGTCGCTTGCTGATTTTGGCTCTGCAGGGACCAGGTGGTTTTCAGGCATGAAGATGACAAGAGGAAGGGACTGCACAATGCAGGACACCTCTGCCCATCGTCTTCTGCAAGGAGCAGGTCTGTGGCCATCAGACCTTGAAGCACTAACCTCTCCTGCTGGATTTGGGTATGAGATCATGTCTGTGCCCTGAGGAGAGGTGTGTATGTTTTGAGCCTACCCCTAGTTCCTGGAGGAAGGACAGCAGGAGAGATGCTGTGCCTGGAAGAGAAGTGGTTCTCAGGGATGCTGGGGAAGTTGTCTAACAGAATGCTTGTTTGCTGTATGGTTATGGAAACGTGTTCTGCTTCTCTTTGAAAATCCTGTTTGGTTTATGTGTGAAGGTGATGAAGAGGCCTAGAAAAATTCACAGGGAACTGTGGATCTGTGGTCAGCAGCAAGCACCCCATGGGTACATGTCGTGTGGGAGCTACTACAGCCTTGCAGCTAGAGGAAAGGCTAATTGTAAAGACAGACTACATTTAAACACTCCTTCCTTTCTCTCTGATCTTTCCCAGGGCTGAGGGAGAACGATGCATTTCTGGGTGCTGTCTGGAGTGGTGTTGAACCGTGGCTGCTGGTAGTTCCTTCAGGAAATCAGATAACCTTGGCTTGGCACAGCCCATCGGGCAGGGCTGGCAGCCTGGGTCAGGCAAGGGTTTCCATTTGTGGAGCATCTTGTAAGCTTGCTGGCAAAGCTGCCCACTCCTCTTGCAATTAAAGCTCAGGTTAATGACTCTGCATCCTGGGCCTGACACCTCAGAGGGAGGCTGTAATGTTCTGCAGCAGAAGCTCTGCGCTCTCCACTATGTGCCATGGGCCAGCAGAAGTTTGATTGACTCATCGTGCCTCTCTGGGAAGGAAGGTGCTGCTAGGACTCTTTAGTTGAGTGGCCCCTTAGCACAGCTTCAGTGCAGCACACCCACACCAGGTCTGGGCTGCCCCTGAGCTTCAAGCAGACATTGATTGTTTGGGTTTGTTTATTTCCCCCCACTCTGCTTCCCCCGTTGCTGGAATGTTCGACTGCAGTTTTCTCTCCAGGCGGTCTTAATTACAACATGGTCACTTGCTTGAAATTAAAAATGTGCCTGTAGGCCTTTAAATCCTTAAATTTCTGTAAACCTCAAGCCGAGCTTCAAAGTCAGAGTGCTTCCAGCAAGTTCCAGTGTTGGATTCTCACTAGCACCCGGAGTTTGTGCCCAGCAGTGATGGCAGTTCACTTGACTGGCAGATACTTCCCAGGGATTTCACAGCACCTTGGAGTGTTGTGTCCAGTGCTGGGCTCCCTGGGATCAAAAAGCCAGGGATTTCCTGGAGTGAGTCCAGAGGAGGCTGAGGAGATGCTGAAGGGCCTGGAGCATCTCCCCTGGGAGGAAAGGCTGGGTGAGCTGGGGCTGTTCAGCCTGGAGAGAAGAAGACTCAGGGGGGACCTTATGAATGTTGATCAATATCTGCAGGATAAGCTGCAGGGGGAATGGCCAGCCCCTTTTCAGTGTCTGTGGGGACAGGACAAGGGGCAATGGCTGCAAGTTGGAGCCCAGGAAGTTCCCCAGCACCATGGGGAAGAACTTTTCCCCAGGGAGGGTGAGGGAGCCCTGGGACAGGCTGCCCAGGGGGTGTGGAGTCTCCATCTCTGGAGAGATTCCAGCCCCGTCTGGACGCCGACCTGTGCAATCTGAGCTGGGGAGCTGCTTTGGCAGGGGGTTGCACCCCAGGAGCTCTCCAGGGCCCTTCCAACCCCTGTGATTCTGTGATTCTATTCTATGATTCTATTCAGTTTGTGTCTGCCAGGTGCTGTTGTTAGGTAAGGATATTCCGCTGAGCTTTTGCTTCTCCCTCTATTTCTGCATACCAGTACTTCAACTGTGAAATTATTAGAAGTCTGAGGGAGAAAAACACATTGTAGTTATGCAAGGGTAACAATCTTTAGGCAAATTAAGATTGCAAATAGGGAAAAAAAATCACAGCAGTAATGACCCTTATTTACATTTAATGTTGCCCAGTTCTTGGCACTACGTTCTGCTTGGTTACTGGGTACCACTGAGTTTTAAACTTCCTATTCACCCACTTTCACGTTTGCTCTCAAGTAAAAGTAAAGTGAAAAATTCCAGTCCTTTGGATTCTAATATTTCTGTGTTTTGAGCAGCATTTTGTGTTCTGGTTGTGCAGTGTGGACCACCAATCCTTTGAGCACCTGTGTGCATCAGCAGCACCCGTGGGGGTCTGTGCTGCCCCAGTGGGCTCTTGGCAGCTGCCTTTATGCTAGGTCAGAGGCTTTTTCTCCTGTGTGAAGTACTGGTTTCCAGCCCAGTTGATGAGAGGGCTGTACTGCAGGAGACCAAGATTTTTGTATCTGAGAAGTAGTCCCTGTCAATACAGACTTGGCACCTGTTGCATTTTAAGAGTATTTGCTGTACAAAGGCATTTTTAGACTCAGCAACAACTTAGACCCAAAGCTTTCTAAAGCTCCTGGAAGGATGGTGTGCTTTGTATTTTCTTGGGCAAATGTTCCACTGGGTTAGTACCTGAAAAATTATTTCAGCTTTGGTAAGGGGAAAAAACCAACATGGGAATGTTAGCAGAGAGATGCCAAAAGGCAGCTGTGTGTGGAAGTAGTAAATCTGTTTCTGGTCCTTCTTCCTACTATTATTGCCTGTTGCATTATATTCCAGGAACTGCAGGTAATCATTTATTTTATGGAGCAAGTCAGAGGCTAATGAAGTTGTAGAACTGCATATGATGAAACCTAACTAGGGCTCTGTTTCCTTTCCCTGGAATGACAGTGTCTGAAAACCTGTATTTTTCACTCCTCAGTTTTTGGCAAAGGGCAAAGATGATGTCTTTTAAAGCTGTGGAGAATTTTTGTCTTGTATTTCTAAAATGAGAAAGCAAGAGCTGATTGATTGCAGAGAAGTGTAACCTGAAGGGGAGTTTCCATCCAGGCAGACAGACAGGAAGGAGCTTAAGTCCTGAACTGCAGAAGTTTTTTGGGACCTTGCTGTACCCCTGCCTGTTCCTTGTATTGGAGTTACATAAACCAAGAGATTAAATTACTGGAAGATAATAGCTAACGTTGTTCATCAGGGCAGGATGCAACAGGTGATTACGCTGATTTTTCTAGCTGGAAAGTAATTCTTGCTGTCATGTGGGAGGGACTGAGGGTCACAGTGGTTTGTGTGATGAAACAGTTTTCATGCAGTTCCTAATTCTGCCAGGTAAGATGCAGCAGAACCTGGAGGGTTGTGGAAATAGAGCTCAGTTTTGTAAATTTATGCTTATTTGGGAAGAAATGAGATTAAATGATTAAAGTGTCAACACGAAGGGAAATGATGGAAAGATAAATAACAAAGGACAACTCTTAATATAAAGCTATTTGGTAAAAGGGGCATAATTAATATAATTTAGATAGGAGGAGTGTTCCCAGTGTGCAGAACAAGAGCTGTGTTCCAGGAGCAGTTGCTCTGAAAAGGAAGGACACCTCTCCAGTGAATGCCATTTCCCCATACTGCAACTGAAAGGGTAAATGGAATCGTCGAGGGAGGAACAGGAATGTATAATCAGAGTGGGTTCATATTCTTACTAATTGAGCCAGTAAGAGCATGACTGAAACACTGCCATCGTTGTTGGTGTCTCTTCGAATCAGTGCTGAGAAGGGTTTCAGCAGCATTTGAAGTTCATTAGAGGGAGATGTGAGAAGTATGACACATGCATTTTGCCAGTGGGAAAGTAATTTTCCTGTTCGCTATCAATAGAGAGCTAAAAATTTTCAATCCCATGCAGTTGGAGCATCAAAAATTGAAACTTTAATCTTACTTTGCCAAGGAATTGCTTTTAACTTTGCTGTTAATCCCCCATCTCTTGAGATCCCTGTAGAAGACATCCCGTCTTCAAAACATGCACGGAGGGAGGCCGCCTGCTTACATACAGATGAGATTTGACTGGCATGGCAGCGACTTCTGTCCTGAAGTCATAAGGATAAATGAGCTGAAGGAAAGGAAATCAGTGACTTAATTAAGGACTTGAATCATAGACTGGTCTGGGTTGGAAGGGACCCCAAGGGTCACAGAGCTCCAACCCCCTGCCACAGGCAGGGACACCAACCTCAGGCCTGAGGTTGCCCAGGGCCCCATCCAACCTGGCCTTGAACACCCCCAGGGATGGGGCACCCACCCCCTCTCTGGGCAGCCTGTTCCAGCCCCTCACCACTCCCTCTGTCAGGACCAGAACATCTTTTCTTTCCCCTTCCCCATTCTTTCCCAGCAAGTGGCTTCCCACCACTTCCCCAAGAGCGCTTTTCTCCACAAATATGTCTACAGTTGAGGCGGGCAGAGCTGCTCTGGCCTGGCCCGTGTGGCTATGACCCGGGCAGGGTGCTCAGGCAGGGAGCCCTGGTCTGAACTGCATGAACCCCAGTCTGTCCCACATTACAGCTCTGCAGCGACTGGGCTTTCTCACGCTGCCAAAACCAGGTTGAAGCCTGGGATGTTTATACTCAGCCTTATTTATACTCCTGTTTATTTTTGTGCATACAGAAAATAATGTGTGTGAGTGTGTGCACGTGAGTTTTGTTGGTATTAAGAGGGGGGTTTTTTGTTTGTTTTGGGGTGTTTTTTACTGCTTGGGATGGTTTTCTGGTTTTTGTAAGTTCAAAAGCAAAGCTAACTGAAGGAAGGAGTGCAGAAACTCCCTAGTGCTTCTGACATTCAGCAGTGGTGGCACCACCGAACCGCTGGAGTTCAGTGGAGGCCTCACCTGCCCCAAACACACTCTACAAGCGCTGCCGTCCCGCTGTTCCCAACGCCTGGGTTGAACAACCCAGAGTTTGGTCTGAGCGTGTGGGAGCTGTTACCTTTGTAACGCTCACAGGTTTTCAGGGCTTGAAGAAAGTGCAGGCAATGGCTTGTGTTTCTTAAAGATAAACACTATAGCTAATTCTTCTCCTGGGGCCAGAAAGCCCTGCGTGTGGTACCTCAGTGTGCTGGGGTGGATGGTTGTTGCCTGTTCCCCCTCTTGGCTTCTAAGCACAAGCAGCAGTGCGCGGCAGGATGAAGCCTGCCAGCATACAGATTTGTTATCGGCTGTTTTAACTGTCTCATATTTTTCAGCATTTATCTGGAATAAATTGGAAGGAAGGGAATGAGTATAAGATTGAGAATGGCAGGAAGGGAAAGGAAGGATGAGCTCTGCCTTTGTAGGCAGCACTGTGAGCATCTCCTAGCACTTCCTTCGTTGCTGTGTCTTGAGTTACATCGTTGCACAGCAACACACACCCAAAATTGCACCCTGTTTGCTGGTTTTCACTTAACCCAGCAGCTCCTCTGTTGTTGGCTTATTTGTTTAATATCTAATCGGTTTAACTGTGTTGCATGGTGATGTGAATGTTTTTCACTCCCTACACTGTTGGGAAGGGAAATGATGGAGCGTTGATCGTACTAATGCATGGGAGAAGTAGAAGGAGGAAGAATACTGTTCTTGGGTGATACATTTCCGTGACACTGATACTGTTCTTCTGAATTAATGACCCTCTTTTTATACTGAAATATGTCAGGCAGCACGTAGGAGTTGCTTTGCAAAGTGTCACAGAATTGCAAGGAATACTAAAGCAAATCGAATTTTCGTATCTTAAGAAGGAATTAATAACAAACAAAGAATTAGGTAGGTGCTATCAGTAAATCTGTGGAAAGAGGAAAGATTTGTACACCTCCTAATTTCCCAAAACTTTCCAAAAATAACCTTTCCTTTTCCTGAGACCCTGACCTGGCATTCAGCACTAGGTGTAGCCGTGCTTACTCCTTACTAACTATTTGCCATGATTCTCCAAGACACCAGCTTTTCTGTGTCCAGTTTCCATTACCTTGCCCCAGTGGACATAGCAGGCCTGGGGGGACCCAAGGAGATAATAAAGTGATTTTTCTGCCTCTTGGTGCCATTGACCAGCTCTTTCAGCCAACTTCAACACCACAAAGCAAGTGCAAGTGGACGTTGATGCAAAATGTGGCAGTGGAGAACATGGGTTTGCCATGGGTGGGAAGAACAAGGGGTGGATTTTGCTTTGTTACCCATGTACTGTTGTTTTTTCCTTTTTTTCTTCAGTGTGGAGTTCAAGCTGGAGATAATTTTACTGTATTCAACAGATTGACGAAGTAATTGTCCTGCTCAGAGCAGTATGATGTGAAAAGTGCCTTTTCAAAAGCACAAAACCTGAAGGAAATATGTTTGTTTAGGAAAAAAATACAGGAATAATGAGTGGTAAAATAATAAGCTTTTAAAAATAGGAGCAGTAAGCTTCATGCTCGAGCTTTCACCACAGTAAACATACAATTATAAGCTGATTGTGGTGAATTCCTTAAATGACAACCCCCATCAATAGAGGTTTTAAAGGGACAGTTCTACATCTGGAAGCCAGCAGCAACTCGGGATTTTATTAAGTGGTATGGCCAAATAAAACCCAAGCCCTACTATAAACCAGACAAAAATAAAGATTGGCTGGAGTTGAACATCTCAAATAGGGGAATGAGTACTCAGGAGCTTGGAAAGGCTGTGAGAATGCTGCAGCTTTCCCAGCAGCTTTGGAACTTGAAGTTGAAATGGTTGATCCAGGGATTCTGCGTTGGGGTCCAAGTGTTCAGGAGCTTCAGTTGCTGGTGGAATAAACAGAGAAACTACTCATTTTGCAGTTAGTGTGGCTTGTTTTTATTAGAAAAGTTACAGTGGATGGTGCTACACATTACAGACAAAAAAAAAGAGAGGGTTTAGAGTATGATTTCTGCCTGTAAAGAAGGTTATGAGAGAATGACCTTATCATAAGGAACAGAAGCCTGTCCTCTTCCAGGGGCTGCAACTGTCCATCACTTTTTCCAGCTTTCATCCTATGGATGGAGGCGGTTGAGTGTGGCTCATAGCTGTGAGCGCCATGCACCAGACCCTGATGGGATGAGAAGTACCAGGAAAAGGGAAGCATAACTGGCCTGAGCACAAACCCAGCAGCCATCCCAGGAGCAGGAGGTCAGATGCAGAATCACCCGGGGCAGCGGTCTCTGGTATCACAAAACACCGACTGCTTTCCAGGTCTGCGAGCTGCTGACCTGACCTCCATGCTTTTTGGAGCACATCTGCGTCCTTCCTTGTGGAGTGGGAGGTTTCCCACACAGTGGCAATAAAATGAACTCACTGGGATTCAGAAAGCAGTGTGATTAGTAGCTCCTTCTTAGTCTTTGTGCCTAGAAATAACCCAGAACATCATAACGCAAAGTTTCGAGGAAGTAAAATGAGCCTTATTCTAAACAAAATTCAGCTCTTTTATTTTTTGAACAGGTTTTTGATCCAGCTCAGCTTGATACAGCATGGTATTTACCAGCCTGGCCTTTAATATTGGATCTGCTTTCCAATTATGCTTCAATTCATACAACAGTTGCAGGGAGCGTGTGTGGGCGTACGTGCGAGAGAGAGAGAGATTGATTTTGTTCTTTAAAAATGTGAAGTCTGCACTAACTCTGAAAACCCATCTGAATTTCTAGTGCTTGAACGCCATTCCCTCTCCCAGCGTGCTCCAGCGTTCAGCGATCCTCACGCCATCTCTGAGGACAAACAGAGTGTGAGTGGGGGAAAGGAAACATGCAGGTGTTTCACAAGTAGGCTACTAACACAGATCCCACTGAAAAGCAGGCTCAAATCCTGTCCAGGGCTAAAGAGTTAATGTGAGAGCTCAAAGGACAACTCAGAAGCAAATATGATCTTAGCTGTATTTTTCAGATGTTTCAACCTGAAGGGAGGTTGTAGAGAGGTGGGAAATGGTTTCTTCAGCCAGGGGACAGGAGATGGGACAAGGGGCAATGGGCTCAAGCTGCTCCAGGGCAGGGGCAGAGCAGATGGGAGGGCAAAGTTCTTCCCTGGCAGAGCTGTCAGGGCCTGGCCCAGGCTGCCCAGGGAGGGGCTGAGTCCCCTTCCCTGGGGGTGTTTAACAGAGGGGAGATGAGGTGCTCAGGGATCTGGTTTAGCTTAGGATGGGAATGGTTGGACTGGATGATCTTAAAGGTCTTTTCCAACCTTGTGATTCTGTGAGTGAAAGTGGAATAAAAGTACTGAGTGACATTGGAATAAAAGTACATGCATGTCAGTCCTGCTTGTTGTGGTTAGAATAGTCCCTGGTGTCTGGGGCAGCAGAAGTTGGGCAAGCCTCATTGCCTCCCTTTACTGGAGCATCTTTACCTTCCTTGTGCTTGTTCCCAGCCACTGTCTTTGGTTTTTGGGTGCTGGATTCCCGAGCCTTGATGCTGCTGTACTCCTTGATGTTTGCTGTACTTACTGGAGAAACTCAAATGAATCTTAGTTTTTTGTCTTTCTGTGGTTCTGACTGTTCCTTTCTCTTTCTTTTTTTTCCTGCAGGTTTGAAGACCTATCTGATCTCTGGTCAGAAGGTGAAGGAGCCCCACTGCAGCTGTTCACAAGCGTTGCTTCCTGGCTTGGAGTCCGGGGAGGGAGCCAGGATACAGGGAGCATCCTCAGCTGAGAGTGCCAGTGACTTGGCAAAATCTCTCAAACATGCAGAAAAACCCAAGGTGAGCTCTTGTTTCTGCCACAGTAGATCTCAAACCACACCAGCTGCCCAGAGCTGGGTGGGTTGGGAACCTCACAGGTTTGTTTAGGCACCGCTCTGGATACTTGTGTATACGTGTGTGTGTATACACGTAGTTTGAGGGACCAAAACATTGACAAAGTAAGATGCTTTGCCAGTTGATGGGAGTCCCCAGAGTAAAGTGAACACTTCTTAAATGTAATTTCAAATACTTTTTGCCTTTTTTTTAAATAATGTTGGGGAATAAATAATATGCTTTGCACAGCTGCCATAACTTGTGTGATTTTCTGCTTTTGCTGCTGCTGCTCTTCCTGTGCTGGGCAGGTCAGGTACCTGTGAACCTTTTCATAGAACATACATTGCCAGAAAAAGATGACAGGTACAATATGAGATTGTGTTTTATCTGCTTGTTCTAGAAACCTCTATCTAGAACTGAGGGCAAGGATTTGCACAGCTTCAACTTAGGGAGAGGATGACATTTTGTTATGTTCACACCTCTCAAAAGATCTCTTGACAAGGAAATCTGTGAAACAATGTGTATTGCTTCTAAGCTTTGCTGTTACTCTCCATCTTCCAGCTCAGAACAGATTTCCCAAACAACAGATGTCTATCCTCTATTTTAATTTGTGCTCAGAGTTCCTTGTCCTGGCTTGCCTGAGCTGGGCATGGGTGTCAGAACCAGGGATGGTATCTGCAGGTCCCTGTCCCCTGCCCACAGCGTGCTCAGTCCTGAGAGGATCTCTTCACATGTTAGAGATTTAGCTGTCAGACTTGATGGGGAGGTGACTTTCATGCTACTCTGCTTTTGCTCCCCATGTGTTTGTTGTTTGGATTAGGAGAGCACGAGCCAGGCACATTTACTGTGCCTCTATGCCCACTTTTAAGGTTGAAGTAAACCCACTGCATTGCAAGTGAGAGCAGCAGAAGGCTGGCCTAAAGGTAGGCTCCAAAGCTGAGGGAGCTGCTTAGGGAGCAAGCCAGGACTGTGTAGCTGTGGCCAGCTCCATCCCTCCCCAGACTATGCACTGTGTTGTTTGACTGTGTTGAAGCTGCTGGTGATGCTTTTCTATTCCTTCTCCCCTCTAAGAAAGAATGTATTTGGCATTCCTTGGGCACCAGTTTCCAGCTCTCTCTTGTCTATTGATGAAGGTACTAGCAAATAAGGTAGGAAAATACATCTCAGAGCAGTTGGTGGGTGTCTGTACAGATAAGCCTGTCCATGCTGTCCAGCACATTGCCCTGCAGAGGCAGGGATGTGATCATCAGGAATAGAAACTCCTTTACATCAGGTAGTAAAGGAAGAGGAACTTGCCAAGTGGAGCAGTATTGCTGAGCTGCCTGTTCCTGGAGCAGAAGGGAGAGAGGAGGGATGAAGCAAAGCAGTAAAACAAAGGGTGCTGTCCTCAGAGAATGCAAGCATGCATCCTTAGTGTCAGGCAGCAAAGCAAGCTGTAACTGGAGGGCAATGAAGCTGCAGCAAAGTGCAGGACTGACCTGACTGCAGCTGGGATTTGATAAAATGTGTTACATTTTAACTTGTGGTACTTCTTGTTCTAATGGGCCCAGTCCAGAATTAAATCTGTTGCTCAGGCTCAGTTATGGTATGTGTTTTCTAAGTCGTGGGGTGACTTTGCAGCAGGGGAGGTATAGGTGTACCCCTGTTCCTGACCAGCTAGTGTGCAATGTGGAGGCATGCTGCTGGCCCACCATGGCTTGATTGCTGCCTAGTCGCCAATTTTCTGCCTTGGGACCATTTTGTCTGGGTGTTAATTGCTGTTTAAATGCTGACTGATGCACAGTGCAGAAATGCAAACGTGACTATCCAAAGTGAAGGAGGACCTAAAAGAAGCTGCTTCAGAAAAAGCATCTAGGACAAATGCCAGCTTGGTTTCAGTCTTCTTGATACCCTGTCTGCTGCTGTGCTAAAGCTGCTGCCTCGAGCTCATGCTTACCTGGGTTTGTTCATCCCTGTGAACACTGCAGGTTTGGCCAGTGACTTCCTAAGCAGCCTCACAACTCTTTGAAAATACTGTGCCTGTCTTGCCCAAGGTACACTGCTGCTGGAGTGGGTTTTGAATGACCCCAAAGTCAGCTTTCCTTGCAGTCTGATAACACACGCCACAGACCACGTCAGAACACGTGTAGTGCAGTGATGATGAAATCCTGGGGATGCTGAGCACTTACAGGGCATGTTTTTAAGTAGTTGCAGCAGAGGATGAACAAAGTGTGCTTGGTTCTCACAGCATGGCTAGGTTCAGCTCTTCCAAACCCCATGGCACGCTTTCAAGCATCGATGTGCTGGGTAGTCTGTTTCTGGGGTGAGCTCTCAGGGAATGGTTTGTTTCCTGGCCATGCTAGAGTAGGTCTTACAGTGTTAAATAAATATCACAGAATCATAGGGGTTGGAAGAGACCTCCAGAGCCCATTGGGTCCAGCCCCCTGCCAAAGCAGGGTCCCTAGGACATGTCACACAGGTCAGTGTCCAGACGGGGCTGGAATCTCTCCAGAGATGGAGACTCCACACCCCCTGGGCAGCCTGTCCCAGGGCTCCCTCACCCTCCCTGGGGAAAAGTTCTTCCCCATGGTGCTGGGGAACTTCCTGGGCTCCAACTTGCAGCCATTGCCCCTTGTCCTGTCCCCACAGACACTGAAAAGGGGCTGGCCATTCCCCCTGCAGCCCATCCTGCAGATATTGATCAACATTCATAAGGTCCCCCCTGAGTCTTCTTCTCTCCAGGCTGAACAGCCCCAGCTCACCCAGCCTTTCCTCCCAGGGGCGATGCTCCAGTCCAATATATCTCTATCTTTAAAAATCCCCATGAAGAACAACTGAGCATTTTATTCACAGATCATGCACATTTTTTGCAAAGGAGTGGGTTTCTTTTTTACAGGTTTGGGGGTTTTTTTGGTGGTTTTTTGGTGGTTTTTTTTTTTAAAGCCCCCAGCTTGCTGGTAGGGTCTGGAGATAATAATTTGCAAAAGAATCATGACTTACATGCCAACTGTTTTAAATACAAAGCTGTAAACAGTGTCAGTGTAGGAGGAGATGACTCCAGCTCTGCAAGAGAGACCAAGTAGGAGGGGCAAAATTGCAGGCAAGTTGGAGTGTTGCTGTTTGAAAGGGAATAGGTGGCCATATTGGATGCAAAGGATGACTTGGACATTTGGGGCTTGAACGGATGTTCTAGCAGGGACGATCTGTTAGGGAAAGTCAGGAAGCAGAGTGCAACAGCAATTGATCCCTGAAAGGAATTGTTTTTTTTCTCTTTTTCACTGTATATCAGTATCAATAGAACGTGTGTACCTAATTAAACTGGTGAGGACAGAGGCTAAAAATGACAAGTAAATCTGCAATAGGAACTGACTTGTTGAATGAAAACACTGGAACTTGCTGAGCCGGTTTTGGTCTCACTTTAATTTCCCTGTTGTGTTTTATAAAACCCCTGACTTGATTGGGAATGGAGCTGTTGTAGAAATGTTTTAATCATCTCTTGGTATGAACACAGACAGTCCTTCTGCTTGTCTTGGTGTCTGCAGAAGGTGCATTCATGTATTATTCGTGGGGCTGAGGTCACAGCCGCACCGAGTGTGTGCACTGAGTGCCTGCAACAGGGAGTGAAGTTACTGATGGAGACTTGAGCACATGGGGTAAGCCAGGTGGACTTCTGCCTCTTCACTAAAGGTTGGGCTCCTTCCCCAAGGCTTTTTGTCTTCTGGTTGAACCCCAGGAGCTGAACATTTGAGGTGGTCTTGCTGGGTTATGAGCTAGATCAAAGGGCAGGTTTCTTCTTGGGTTTAGATGTTAGAGGTATATATTTTTGCTAAGCAGCTAATGCTCTGGGTGTGTGGCTGCTCCAGGCCTGCTGGTGTTGGTTCAGACTGTGCAGGTTCAGAACTGGATGTGACTTACTTATCTATTGCCAGATGGGGAAACAGGCAGTGATTTGGTGTTCCCGGAGAGGGGCTCGGATGGAAAGGCAGCTCTGGTCTCTGAAATACAGAGTGAACTTGAAGGAAGAAGTTGCTGTGGTTTTGGGCCAGGAGAATGATTGACTGGAGAGGTTGAATGAGTCCAGACTGAACAGAGAAATGGACGTGGGCTGCTGAGTTTGGGACAAATGGCTCGAGTTGCTGCCTGGAAAATGTATCAAGATGTTTAGTGGATCACATACTGCCATTTAGTATGTACCTGCTGAGTTCAGTACTGGTGTCTCTGTAGCTGTTAGTAGCCTTTTGGAAACTGGATAACAGAAAACCATCTCCAGAGCAGAGGAATTGCCATAGAGATCAGACACAGGCTCCCTGTGCTGCAGCATCCTGCCTGCATGTGGCTGGGGCTGGAGAGAAGCACGAAGGACCTGGAAGATAGAGAGAGGTGCCTAATTCCACTTAAGAAAAGCCCATCTTAACTCCAAGGGGTCAGATTGTTTTAAAAGCTGAAGTGTTACATTTTAGGTTGCTTCCCAAATGCATAACCCAAAACTATTGCAACTCTTGGTTCTGCTTCCCTTGTTTCCTGTGCCATTTGCTGGGTGTTTGGCTCCGTGATGTCCAGTAACTGAAGCTCCATGCTGCTGGTGTTGAGTGCTATATGATAAAGTTTTTCCCTATATTAGTTTCAGATTTGCTGCTTTCCATTTCCCTGTAGTGTTCCCAATGCGTTGTGGTGTTTTGTGCGTTCCGTGTTTTAAATGTTGCTGTGTTTTGTGCTAAGTCTTTGCTTATAATGCCATTCAGATCCTTTTGCAGACAGTTTTTAAGCAAAAAAACCCCTTCACTTCTCTCACTGAAGAGTATTCTCTTCTTCCTGAGGAGGCCTTTCCCCAGTGTGCAGCGATTACAGTGTATCTGTGATCTCACACTCTTAAAGCATTCCTGGATTCGATTTAGCTTCAGTAAACAGAAAATCTGTGATTTATTTTTGAAACAGTGCATTCTGTTCCAGTCAAATTCTGCTCCCTGCTTCCCAATCTGTAGCTTTGTTTATCTTTTAGCCATGCTGCAAGTATACAAGTGGACTGAATTATAAATTGCATAATGCTACGAGGACACCAGAACGTTCCTGGCTAAAATCTTTTTGTCTCATTGCAGCCTTGCCCTTCATGTAGTACCACCCTTGCTCCCCACTGCGATGTCAGCATAGACGAAGGAGCTATCCAAAATGGTTGTCAGGATGAGCATAAAAACAGTACAAAGGTAATCTCAGTATTCATCATGTTATCCCTCCTTTCCCCTTATATCTCTGCTTCAGTTAGCTTTCTCATGTTTGTCTTGCTCTTCCTTTAGCCAAACTCTTAAGCAGCAGAGCCAGTTTTGATTTTGAGCAGTTGCTTCTGAAATGCAGTACACACACACACACACAGTCCCCCCTAATGTTCAAAACTATTAGTCATTTTATGGGCCCTCTTTGAGTCTAAGAAGACCCTAAAATTTGGACTCTTAAATTTTACTGAGCCTGCCCAAAAGAAATGCCACTACCCCACTCTCCATCCCTTTACACAGGGCTGGCTGTGTGTCCCCTGGCCACAAGTTACCCCCATCTCTTCCCAACGTCGTTCTGAACCGTAGCTCTAAGCTGAGACAGGACAGAGTCATTCCTGTGAACTTCACAGTATCTAAATCAGCTCACATCCTTTTTCTGGCTGACAAATACAGCATCTTACAGACTCAGCAAGCTGCTGCCAACGTTGCTTTCCTTGCCTGTTGCTTAGATTCCCTCTGCAGCCGCCAACATTCCCTGCACTACCAGGCATTGCCTGCTTGTCTTGTCCATGCCCTTTGTAGCTTTTCTGCTCTGCCTGTTGCCTCTCACTCCTTCCTGAATGTTAAGCCCCTGCCTAAATGCAGACCACGGACCAGTGCTCATCACCCAACTCTTCTATTTACAGATAAGTTTAATGCTTTCCCTTCTTGGGGGAAAGCACACTCAGAGATAGCTCTTGCTTTTTTACCTAGCTCTCTTGCTTTCTCCTGTCACATCTGTCTTTACAACTCATCTTGTATACAGAACTAATGGAAAGACTTGCCAACATTTATGCTACTGACAAACAACTACAATAATCACAGAGTCACAAGGTTGGAAAAGACCTTTAAGATCAGCAAGTCCAACCATTCCCATCCTAAGCTAAACCAGATCCCTGAGCACCTCATCTCCCCTCTGTTAAACACCCCCAGGGAAGGGGACTCAGCCCCTCCCTGGGCAGCCTGGGCCAGGCCCTGACAGCTCTGCCAGGGAAGAACTTTGCCCTCCCATCTGCTCTGCCCCTGCCCTGGGGCAGCTGGAGCCCATTGCCCCTTGTCCCATCTCCTGTCCCCTGGCTGAAGAGACCATCCCCCACCTCTCTGCACCCTCCTGGCAGGGCAGGGGAGGTGGGGAGAAGGGCTCCCCTCAGCCTCCTCTTCTCCAGGCTCAACACCCCCAGCTCCCTCAGCTGCTCCTCAGAGGATTTGCCCTCCAGTGTGTGTTTGTCTCTCTGCTCTTGGCCTATATTTGACCTGATATCTCTTATGCTTCAGCTGTAAGCTCAGAAGCAGGGTCTGCCTTGCTGGACTGCAGTGGTTTGTAACACAGGAGCCTGTGCTCTGTGCCAGGGTTCCTAGGAAACAGCCTAGGACAAGAAATAAAATAACAGTCCCGGGGGAGATGGAGCAGAGTGGCCGGCAAGTACTGATCTTGGGACAGCGCGAGGTCTTTAGGGCAGAACACATGTGGGAGCTGTGCACAGGCTGCCAGGATGGTATGTGTGAGATGCCTCTTCCCCAGGCTGCCTGTCCCACGTTGCAGGATCTCCAGGAACCAACTGTGGACAGACATTTTCCTTCAGTACCAATCACCTCGTGTCCTATGTTGTCTTCATCACACTTTCCTACTACAGCTTTGATGCCCTCACCTGTGGTAATCATCTGTCCCTGCATGATGGGGGGCTGTGCAGAGCTGCAGAAAATGTCTGATTTCCCTGGAAGGAGCATGCAAGTGGAGACCAAAATGAATGTCCTCTGATTTGGTGTAGTTATCGCCAAGTCAAAAACTGGACTGGATAGGTGGCTACCAGTAACTCTAGGATGCCTGCTCACCCAAAAACTTAAAGAGCAGCTACATGCACGAATTTGCTGTGGCATTTGATCTCCAAATGTCCTCTGTGTTGCAGCTTCTTGAGAAGAAGGGCCATAAGCTCCCTCTGCCCATCTCTGGAGGCTGTTCCCTGTGCTTGGCCCTGCAGCACTCTTGTCCCCTGTCTTTAGGGAATATTAATGATGATAACCATGTCCTTGGACCTTCGTGGGTCCCAGCAGGCTCCAAATCCTCCCTGTCTCTTGATGAGAGGAAACCGTCGCATGCTACATCAAATCTCTGAGTGTTCAATAAAAAACAACCCACACAGCCTGTTGCCATCAGAAACCACAGTAACATTGGAGCTAACAACATTTAATAAACAGGGATTTTCTCCTTACACACAAGCCATTTCACACTCTAATCCCCTTCTGTTAAGATTAACATAGTAGAGACAGCACAGGAAAACCTTGAGCTGAATGAGGGGAAGAATTTTCTTAGGGATTTGAGCCTTTGCCAAGGAGCTAAAGAGAAAAGGCCAAGAGAAGTCCATGCTGACCTTCTCTGAAAGAGCAGAAATTTTTGCTGCATTCTTCAGATGAACTTGAAGAGCGGGCAGAGAAAGCAAACAGTGCTCAGGAGTTCATATCTTTTATTTGAGCTCATAGTAAAAATTGTGTTCTCTCAGAGACGGCTTTTCATGTAATGACATCTGCAGGGGTGAGAAGGAGGAGAAAGATTCTTTGTCAGAAAAGAAAATAAAGGAGATAACTCTGACCTTCATGGTGGTTTGGGGGGCGTTTTGGTTTGGTTTCTTTAAGGCTCAGTTTGTTCTGGGAAGTGCTCTGAGCAAATACAATCTTTAGCATAAATTAAATGGAACACCAAAGAATGAAACCCCATCACTTCTAGCGACTTGTTGGACAGTTGTCTTTGCTTTGCTCCTCATCCCAAAGCCAGAGAGGCTACCGTGGCACTGTGGTATGTCTTGTGCCCTCTAGCCTTGTGCCCTCCTAGTAGGCTAGATAACCTGCTAGGGTTGCAGGAGGACTTGCTCTGAAGCTGCTGAATGTTTTTCCTAAGAAAAGGAACTGGTGTGAAGTTCTTGTGCCTCTGGCTTACCAGAAGAGTGCCCTTCTGTCATATGCAAGTACCTCTCTGGTGCAAGAGTTTTGGCTCTGCTTCTGCTGAGATATGTGTTGCTGCAATCACCTTTCTCTTCTGTTGATTACGTTCTTCAGCACAACATTGGCAACACACCAAGGCAACTCCTAGATTTCCTATTCAACTTCATTAGCTGCTGTCACTGGACTGTGAACACCTGCGTGCTGCCAAACCGCCTGTTGTGAGCAGGAGAAGGGACAGGACTGGGAATCCTTTCATCTCCTGGCTCCCAGCACACAGCTCTAGGGGCTCACACCTCCATCCAGGCAGCCTGCAGGGTGGGGACCCTGCGTCCCTCCCAGGCGGGAGGAAGGGGAAGCAGAGCCCATCTCCCTCCTGTGTTTCCTGTAGCTCCAGGGAACCATTCCAACACACCTTGTGATGACTTTAGCTCTTGAGGTTTTGGCAGCGACAGGGAGTCAGGCCCGCGTGCTTTCTGACTTCCCTGCACAAGGGTGATGTTCTCCTGCTGCTCCACTGGTTTTGTATCTCCACTGGTTGTGTCTGCACCTTTAATTAGACCTGCCTGTGCTCATGTGCCACACTTGCTTCAGAGGGCTGATACACCAGGAGATTGAATTAATTTTGCATGGGCAACCAGAAACCGGATATTTCTTAACTTTAACTAAGTTGGTTCTCCAATCAAAGTGACATATTTCAGCGCGTGGTTGGGGTGGTGATGATATTTATGGTATTTATTTATGGTCACTGTGGTGGCATCCAGGAATAGTCTTCTGGAGGAGCTTGTCAGTGCTGTGCTGACTGCTGAACGGGCAGGAGCGAAGCAACTTCTGTCATGAGTGGGTTTCAGGATGGGGATAAATGATACGTGATAAATGATAAGACATGGGGGAGGGGATGAGTGTTCAGATCTGCCAGGTTTGATATATGTTTGCATTTGAAAATGATCCTGCCTAGCTACAGTTCATTTTCATTCTAACCATATTTAGCTAATCAATTTTTTTTTTAATTGCTCCAGTGCATGTTCATCTAGGTCAAAGAAAGGCTAAAAGAAGGAACTTCAGGGTCTATGAAAACAGTATAAACAGTGTAATTTTCAACTGGAGGTAATTGGTGTTCTCAAGTAAACAGAAGCAGAATCAATAATACTGGGTATGTAAGCAGTGTTACAAGCTGGTGTCAGAGTCTCAGAAGGCAGTATTAGTTAATGCAAAGGCAAAAGAAAGCTTGATGGAAGTATGTCTTAGTGAAGAAACCATAGTTTAACCTGCTGGCTAACTTTTGTAGGATGATGAGGTGAACAGAAGGGCTGTTGCCGCAGGTAGGAGAAAGGGGAAAGCTCCATCTGGGCGAGCAGCAGGGCTGTGGTCGTCAGCAAGGACTCACGGAGAAAGGTAACACCGGTGAAGTAGGTATTCAGAAAGCTTATTAGAAGAATCTTGACCTCAAGATGAGTGAATGAAATTTGGGCTTGTGGTTGGTCTTCATCGCATGTGTGCTTTGTTTTCTGCTCCTTGAGAGCTTGGTATGCAAAAAGCCAAAAAGCTGACACCTGAATAAGCATGTGCCTATGGAAGGTGGCAATGACTTCAAGGCAGGTGGAGTTGGGTCTTCGATGGGATCAGGAAAAGTTCAGTGTGTTGAGGAAGGAACTTCTTTCTACTTCTGCTCCAGGAAATCTCTTCTGTCTGCGTTCTCAGCCACTGATGGTCCCCATGTATGTTTTGCTTTGTCCTTCAGGCTTCAGGAGGGCACAGTCCAAAGACTCAGAATGGACTTTTGAGTCCTCCACAGGAAGAAAAACTCAGCAATAGTCAAACTTCGCTTTATGAAATGTTGCAAGAGAAAGGAAGGTGGGGCGGAGTGAGTCTGGATCAGTCGGCTCTCCTTCCTTTGAGGTTCAAAAACATCAGAGAGAAGACAGATGCTCACTTTGTGGATGTGATTAAAGAAGACAGGTAAGGAAAACCAAGCTGTACAGTGTAAAATTGTATAAAGGAGAGAAGGCATTAACTGGGGTCCTGTATCTTTAATCATTACTTGTGTGGGTTTTGTCTAATGTCGCTAATTACTGTTAACATATAACATGGTGTAGTTTCCTGATCTTGGTCTGTATTCTGTTTAAACTGTAATAGGAACTTAGTGTCATAGAATCATAGACTGGTCTGGGTTGGAAGGGACCCCAAGGATCACAGAGCTCTAACCCCCCTGCCACAGGCAGGGACACCAACCTCAGGCCTGGAGCTACACAAGGTTGCCCAGGGCCCCAGCCAACCTGGCCTTGAACACCCCCAGACACGGGGCACCCACCCCCTCTCTGGGCAGCTTGTTCCAGCCCCTCACCACTCTCTCTGTAAAAAACTTCCTCTCTAATACCTAATTTAAACCTTCCCTCCTTCAGCTTTAATCCATCCCCCTTGTCCTGCCATTGTCTGCCCTTTTAAAAAGTGTCAGAAGCATTCTGCTCAGGAATTCAGAAAGCTGGGGTTTTCATCCTTTCCATGGTGAAGAGTTGTTATTTAAGTCAAGTCTTCAGAAAAGAATAATCCTCTTTAAATGACTTGTGTAAAGTCAAGCTCTTCTCTTTACATTCAGATGTCCCCTTAATGCTCCTTCCTCTCCAGTGATGTCTAATGTAATAAACCCTGAACCACAAAACTCACATTTTCCTGTAGTAAAAGAACCTCATCTGATAATATTGTGTGACTGACTGGTGTCCAGAAATCATGATAAGCTTGGAAGGAAAATTAGTGGGATTGAATTCTCATGGACCTACTACCTACCTACAGCGTTCTGCACAGCTAGCCTCTCTCTCTGTTTAGAACCAACCCCCTTGTTTTGGGCAGAGGGAAGTATGTTCTCTGAAATTCAGGGGCATGTGGTTTTTGTGACCACACAACCATATCTCCCTTATTATTGCAGTGACCTGACTGGATCAGCTAAACAGATAACTGGAGTTTGTTATTATTTATGGCTATTCTTAGTTTTGCCTCATTGCTTTCACTCAGATTAGGGGTATTTTATCTAAATACCCTTGAAACTGTAAGCTCAGATAGGCTCCTGACTGCCTGGAGCAGGGACACTGTTGTCTTAACTGAAAACATGACTAAAGCAGGGAGAAGTGAGAAGCAGGGCTACCAGTCCTTCTCCATGTTCTTTTCAGATTACCTTTCTCCTGTGGCCAACTTCAGTTAAAATTTAGGTTCTTTTTTGATTATTTTTTTTTCTTCCTCTGTGTGTAGTCTGAATAGGTGTTTAGCTGATATTTTTAAATATTAGAAGACAGAAGGATTGGGAAAGTCCAAATGTTGCTGGAAATCAGCAAGAACAAATTGGCTTTTTTGTTTAAAATGTAACTAACATGCTGCAAACCTTTACATTCTAGGAGTAGCTTAATTTATGCCCTTGGTTTGCTGCAGATACCCAGCCCATGCTCTTGTGCTCCTGGAGCTTTCCTCCTCCACTTACCACATGGGTAGCTCTTTCTGATTTGGAATGAGGAAAAAGTAGGACTGCAATTTGACATCAGTCAAAGCCTAAGCTTTTCTTTTTGGGTCTCAATTAAATATCATCGTTACCATATTAAGTGGGCCATTTCTTGTTGCCAGGGAAACTTCTCTGCTGAGTTCAGTTCATGTAAACATAACTTTCCAAAAATAATCTTCCCATTAATTAGGGCTGTGCAGGATGGCTTCAGCCTACCCATCTACATTAGTTCTTCTTACCATTCCTCAATGGGAAGTTGCATGTCATAAGTCATGTTCAAATCATGCTTCATTCCCCCCTGGGAAACACAACCCATCATGTGAGCTTCCCCTGGCACTGGGCAGTGATTCCCAATCTGGGTTCTGATCCGTGACAGACATTTGTATGAACAGAAAGAACCTTACCTAGAGGTGGTAAGGCATGTAAATGAATCACATAGGCTTCCTTACAACTGGGAAGAGCTAAGCACACCCTGGGGAGGATTCAGGAGCCCCTGTCCAGGGCTAGCTAGGGGGAAGTGCTGGATGTTGGGGGTGTTTTTAATATCCCAGCCGCTTTCTGGAGTTCAGTTGGGTGGCTGAAGAGTCTCAGGAGTGACTCTCAGTCTCTCTGCATGTCTCAGTTCCAGTTGTCTTTAAATACAATAGTGTTTAAGCCCATGTTAGTGTGGCATGTTTATGTTACTGCATTATATCTTTGTAAAAGTTACTGGTTTGCAGCTTAACTGCTCTGGCAAGCAGTGGGCAGTGGGAGCTCAGAGCCTAGCTTTACTACAGTCACTATTACAACACCATGCTCTACTACATGCTACATGCTACATGCTTTACTACAATCACTATTACAACACCATGCTCTGCTCACTGTTTTCTACATGTTGTCCCCTATTTTAAAAGAAACTAAAGTGTAAGAGTACAGAATTTGTAACTGCACTGTGGATACCCTCAAAGGATCCTCACTTTACTACTTCGATTTTTATTTCCACAAAGAATTACATATTCCTTAGGTTGTAAACCTTTTGAAACACAACAAACGAGTGCTCATGAGGACAATACTTAAAGGGATCTCTTTAGACTTAGAGCAGACTCCCAGGGAAATGGGGAGCCTCCCAGAAGGTGGGTCCTGTGCAGCCCTTCACACCCCCCTTGCGACCATTTCCTATTTAAATACTTTTTAGAATGTGTTTTGTTTCTTTCTTGTCCCACTTCCCAGTGTGGCTGGATCCAGGGAGAACAGAAATTTCACAGACTCCCAGGGGTTGGAAGGGCCCTGGAGAGCTCCTGGGGTGCAACCCCCTGCCAAAGCAGCTCCCCAGCTCATATTGCACAGGTCGGCGTCCAGACGGGGCTGGAATCTCTCCAGAGATGGAGACTCCACACCCCCTGGGCAGCCTGTCCCAGGGCTCCCTCACCCTCCCTGGGGAAAAGTTCTTCCCCATGGTGCTGGGGAACTTCCTGGGCTCCAACTTGCAGCCATTGCCCCTTGTCCTGTCCCCACAGACACTGAAAAGGGGCTGGCCATTCCCCCTGCAGCCCATCCTGCAGATATTGATCAACATTGATCAGGTCCCCCCTGAGTCTTCTTCTCTCCAGGCTGAACAGCCCCAGCTCACCCAGCCTTTCCTCCCAGGGGAGATGCTCCAGGCCCTTCAGCATCTCCTCAGCCTCCTCTGGACTCTCTCCAGGAGATCCCTGGCTGTTTGATCCCAGGGAGCCCAGCACTGGACACAACACTCCAGGTGAGGCCTGAGCAGAGCAAACCGGTGCTGGGGAGGCACAGCACCTCCCGGGATGCAGGTTATCAAGTACTGATTCTGTTCAGGCAGCTGGAATCTTTGAGATGCATGACTGTTGACATGGAACTGGACTGGCATGGTACAGCTGGCTGACATTAAAAATGCTGCCTTTGCCCTGATTTCATCATGTTACACCTTTTTCTGCTGGGCAGGCTAACTGGATTGTTCTTCGTACATCCTTAGGCCATCACAGCTCCAGTGCAACATCCCCATACGCTATTTAGCTTCCCTGAAGGAAGAATATCAGTTCAACAATAGTTTTAAAAAATCCAACAAAAAAACCCTTGCAAAATTCATATTGTAGGTTGTGTTTAGAAACCTCTAAGAGAGGTGAGGGACAGAAGACAAGGAAGAATGAAGGAGAGAAGAGCAACACAAGGGAACACGTCCTGTCATTCTTTCAGAGTCTTCTGATGTTTTTATATATTAGCCAAGACCAGAATGTTTAAAGGTTATAAAGTGTTTGCTATGTTCATGATTGAAGGCCTTTGTCTTCTAAAGCTTCAGTCTAGGAATGTGTGTTTGGTCTTGCATCTCAAGGAGAAACATGCTTCCCACATGGCATCTTGTGCTACGGAGCTTGTACTCCAAAACAGTCTCATTGCCAGGGGTCTAAAAGGAGCCACCCCCACCACAAACCAAAAAGAAACAAGAAAGGATTCAAGCACAGATGAGCTCTGTAGGACCTTCCAGTTCTTCATCTGCTTGGGATTTGATCTTGTGTATCTCTGTGGTTTTTGCTTACAAGTTATCAACTGCAAAACAGTCCAGTCTAGTGTCTGTTTCTGTGCTGCAGTTCTCCAGGTGGGAATAGCACCTGGAAGAAGCCACCCCATTTCACATCCTACAGTGATTTATAACCAGTTGGGTCACTGCAAAATAAAAAGTGGAATGGGTTGCTTCAACAGGAAAGGAGGTTTATGGCAAGAACCTGTGTTCTGAAGTCTCAGGTGGGGCCTTCACAGGAGAGGGTGATGGGCTGTCCCAGCAATGAGCAGACGTGAACTGATGCTGTGGCCCTCTGGCACAAAGCTCTCTGGTCTCTCTCAGTCAAGTCCTTTCAGCCCTTTGACACCTGCTAGAGAAAGAAGAGGTTTGTTTGCAGATGAAGCACCATAGATGTCACTATAAACTTCTTTCCTAAACCTCTGACAACTAATGTAAAACTCAGATCATGTTGTATTTTGCTCCAGGGGGTGGGGAATAGTAACAACTTGTTATCAGTTGAGGTCTCTTCTGTATTTGGGTTTGGTTGGGTTCTTTCCCTGTACCTGATGCTGGAAGGTAAGGTGAAGGAGAGTATAAACACCCTCTGGTTGATGCTCCCTCCTGGTTTCTTAGTCCTAGTGAGCCAAGTTCTGTTTCAGAGGTAAATGTGACCTATCCCTGTCCTCAGGTTCCGCTTCTCTGCAGCCAAGATTGTTACAGGAATGTTCCCAGTTGAGTGACTGAGTTATTTTAGTGTCTTTGAAACAACAAGAAAGTGCTGTTTTCTAAAAGGCACAGCTTGGTGGTTTGTTTTCCCTAACTAGTTATCTCTTTTGTCACCCTTGGCTTGCTTTGAATGGCAGCATTCCACCTAAGACACAAATGTCCCACAGCCACGTGGCTCCTGAGGTTGTGCCTTTCCTCTTGTTAACTTTCCTCTGTGCTAGCTTTTATATGTGTGTGTGTCTATATACACATGTATCTGTGGTTGTCTGCAGTTCCAGCTGTTAAGTTTCTGGAAGGACTTGTATGTCTCTTCCTGACAGTGTAAAAGTTCTGTAAAATCTTTTCTCTGTCATGGTTTTGTAAAGTATTTCCTTGGGGTGATGTGGAGGAGGGGGGGTACCTTGGTGACTGAGAGTGAGGGAAAGCTACAGGAACTTCAGAGCCGAGTGCCAGCGTCCCTAGAAACAGAGGGTATGGAACGGGGCCCTCTGTGAGAGTTACAGCTGAATATACTGAGTTGTCTTTTCTCCTCCTTTCAGCCTGATGAAGGACTACTTCTTTAAACCACCTATTAACAAGCTGAGCCTGAACTTCTTGGATCAGGATTTGGAGATGGCCTACAGGACGAGCTATCAGGAAGAGGTGTGTTTCTCCTGGGGTTGATCTGTCAAAGCGTCTGTCTGTTTTTAACACAACTCCTTGCAGTTGATGACAGGGGTCATGAAATGCCACATGTGATTTACTGCCTGGGATTGCTGCCTCTGAAAACAGTCTCACTTCATCTTACCTGTCTGGCGCCGTGCCCTGAGCCTACTCCAAGATTTAGGCTGGAAGTATATTTTCACACTCCACCAAGACACACTAGGAACTTCTCACCTGCCTTTCCTCCTTCTTTGGGTTATGTTTTAAGGCTTTAGGCAAGCCAGAGCGCCTCATGAAGATGAGTAAGGGACCAGATGCACCTTTCTCTGATCAGATAGCCTAACTATGAGAATGGGCATCTTGAATTTGAGTCTTGTTCATGTCACAGCCTCATGGTTTTCCCTGTGGAACCCAAACCTGCTCTGAACTCAGATGTCCCAAGTTAAGTGTGCTGCATTCAGAAATGGGCAGTTCTATACACAGAGTCGTGTGAGGACCAGTGAGTAAATTGTGATGAACTCTGTGCCTCCTTCAGAGTTCTGCACTGAGTGTAAAAAGTCCTTAATGCCCTTTGGGATTAACAGTGTCACAGGCTTTCCATGCCCGTAGCTGCTGCTGCCTGGTTGGTATGTACTGGATGCTTTAAGCTTACGTTAGGTGTCCGCTCTAACTGAGGCTGCATTTCCCAAGTAGATAGAAAGTTGCTGCCAGAAGAGGGCAGTTCCTCTCCCCTCCTCATTCCTACTCCTCCCTGCTCTTTCTCATGGCTCTGGTGCTTAATAGGCTTACCCTTCTGACAGCCAGTTCATTTTACTAACCTAGCATCAAATATTCATGTTTTGTTTTTCTGTTTGGGGCTTTTTTGTCTTTTTGTTTCTGCTTGGGTCTGTTTTCCACTGTATTGAACCAGCAGCTCACAGAGAGGTTGGCAAGTTCCAGAGCCAGCGCAGGGTAAGTGTCTGGCAGCAGGAAGGGGAATGGACATTGAGCTATGGGTTGGGGTCATCCATCTGGCACAATTGCATCGTGATAAATGGTGTTCATTTCTTCCCAGTACATCCTACAACCAAGGGCAGGTAGGATTTCTCCTCCTGGTGCTTGTTGCTTTCTGTTTTGGGCAGCGGTGTCACATTGTCCTTAGCCATAGCTCCTCTTTGCTTGGTGTCACATGTTTACAATGTGACCTGACTTACTTTAACAAAGGGAAGTACAGTTGTGTTGCAGTTCAGTTTGTTCACTTGGTTCAGGAACTCTGTACTCATCCCCCAGCACCATGTCCCAGTGATATCCCTGAATAAACCTCATGCAGCAGCAAAGGGGAGAAGCTTCTCATGGGACACAGCCTGCAAAATGTGCACCAGCTATGCAGAAACTACACAGAAAATAGTAAATCAGCATCTTTCTGATAGAAATCGGGATCTTTCCTCTAGAAAGATTGAAAAGAGAAGCAAAGCAGTGATAGTCAAACACAGATTGAGCTGTTAATATGGGCATTCACAGAGGAGCAGGAATATGGGCTGTGAGTTTCGTTAGTGCAAGATATTAATTGGAAAATTATTACGTAAACCTCCCTGGAAATGGGAATCTTCTCTCTGTAACAGTAACTCTGCAGTGAAACCTGGTCCAAAACAACAACAATAGTCTTCTCTTGGGACAGTGAAGTGACTTGGCGCTGCTGGTTATTTAATTGCCTTGCAGTAATCTGTTGCCCAAAGTCACTTCCAGCCCCGCTGAGCTCACCTCTAATTACGCAGCGCTGGCTGCACGCTCGGTTTGCCATCGCTCTCTGTAAGTGACTCCAATTCCCAAGAGCTTGCTTTGCCTGTTCTTGTTTGGAAATTAAGGCACTACTTAACGCTATTAGGGCCTCCTTAATGCTGTCACTTCAGGACACAGCACTGCCTTCCTGAATTCAATTTCTGTGACTTTTTGTGTGGACTATCAGGATTCTGCTGCAGCTGAGATGAAAAGGTAATTTCGGCACCGAGTGCTAACTGAATATGTTAGATTGCAGAGAGGTACAAATGAGGAACAAACTCATTTCCTAATCTTGCTGAGTGTAGATAGCAGCTTGAGGAGCAGAAGAAGTTTCCAAGTGAAGCCAGAGTACAAGACTGTAGTATTCAAACCAGGTTACTTCATAGTGATATGGGTAATATCCTTTCTCTTTGCTTTGGAACGTGCTTTTTGCCATCCCTCAGGCAGAATCAAATGCTCCTAAGACTGTTTTCATCTGAGTAAGCCGCTTTTGAGCTGACCTGGCCAGAGTGGCAGAGCCCAGCTACACCAGCACCAGGGCCTGGGCTCTGATCAATTCAGGTTACACAGCATCCCGATTGCTGCTCTTCATCTTTCCTGAAAGGGAGATGTGAGCTCTGCCCAGGCAAATCCCTGTTTCTGTAGAGTGGTGTTTGGAGGGTTTTCTCAAAGGTCTGTTGGAGCTAAAAGGTTTATTGTAAAATCTGTTATTATTATCCATGAAAATCCTCAAAGAAAACTTCTGATAGCTATTTCAGCTGATAATTATGGGGTTTATGTTTCTTTGCATAGAATAGGCAGTTTACATAAAGGTTTATTTCTGTATGGTAATATTCTGTACAAGTCACCCTAGAGCCAGGGGCTGTGCTGCCCGAGCTTTATTCAACACAAGCTCTTGGGGAACGGCGATTGCCATCCACTCTCTCTCTTCTGTTTCTTATTTCAAAACAATACTTACGTTAATGAAGTGGCAAAAAGTTCCCTCTTCCTTTACTTGTTTTGTGTGAGCTACTGTTCATGGTGCAGCTGAACTCAGCAAAACAGCCTGTGTTCATTCTCATGCCTTCCCTCAATCCCTGTCTTCCACACAGGTTATAAGGAATGCTCCAGTGAAGACATTTGCCAGTGCTACCTTCAGCTCGCTCCTGGATGTGTTCCTCTCCACCACAGTCTTCCTCATCCTGTCTATCACTTGTTTCCTGAAACATGGGATGGTTGCGTCCCCTCCGCCGCCTGCAGCAGTCGTGGTGTTTGTCATCGCCATCCTGCTAGAGGTGCTGTCCCTTGTCGTCTCAATTAGGTAAATAAAGCCTAAAAAATCCTTGGCGTAGCAGCAAGAGCTAAAGTGGTGGCTGGCTTGGGAATATTTGGTTTGCTGGCATCCCAGGAGCTTGTTTGGATGGCCTGTAATATTTGGAGAGAGGTGCTGGTGAAGGCAAGAGGGATGGCAGCAGATTTTGTGCAGAGAGGCCTAGTTGTGGAAGCTGGAAGGGGAGAAAGGTGATTCTGATAGAGACTGCTTAAATAAAGAGAATCTGCACGCCATGCCTGCCACTGTTCATTGCTCTTTGGGCTGCCACGCAGGGCCAGATACCTTCTCTCCTCACAAGGCCAGCAGAGTGAAGGAATTCAAACAGGAAACTTCTACCTGTCTTTCAAAACACCTCCAAACCTCCCCTTTGAAATTCCTAGGTAGAAGTGCACTGTTCTGATGTTAAACTGAAATAATTGATGAGAAAGGCAGTGAACAGTCACTGTCTCAAATAAACCCCAATTTAAAAAGTAATAAAATTGCAACAGTCATGTTGCATCCACCCAGAATTAGTGTTCTTAATGATCTCCATTTCAAATCTCCTGGGTTTGATATGCAAATAGTTTGTGTTTCCTGTGTCTGACACACAACTCAGCGTTTCCCCCAAGCCCTGGGCTGTGTGACAGTCGGCTGCTGCTTGCAGAAAGGGTGTCTTTGCAGGGCTGTGCTCGGCAGTGCCAGCCCTAACTCCTCAGGGTCCCTGCGAGCCCTGTGCCTCTGCCGTCGGAGGCTCAGCTTGGCTGCGGCTGCAGATGGCCTGATCCTCAGTGGTGACTTCTCCTTCCCGACATGCACCGGTCGCCCAGAAGATGCCTGCTCTGCTCTGCACTGCTAGGACTCTGTGGGCCTTACCCTGGCATTTGTAACCAGTCGGTGAGCCTTGCTGTGCGGTTCCGATGTCACGTAGGGTGGGTTCCCCCTGGCACACTGGAGTTAACCAACACGTAGCAGGACACTGCAGCTGTCCATTCAGTAAAACTCATGCACACCTGGGTGTGTTGCCTGTTTCATAGTGACACTGCCTGTATCCCGTTATTAACCCAGGTGATGGAGCTACTAATGAGTAGTTTGTCTATACACATGAGAGCAAGTTTACTTTGCCCTCTGCACCCCCCATTTCCACTGCTCTTCCTTTCTACACAAGCATGTTGTAAGGGTGGTGCATGGAGACCTGTGTCCTTGCCTTCCTCTCAAGAGGATGTTAAGTTCAAATGCTTTTGTAGTTACAAGTTACAAGCAATTTTGCTTTGTTTCAGAAGATACCAGAGGCTGCTGTTTGCATGCTGATTTTTACTTTCCAGGGCCAAGGTAAAAAATAATGAATGAGTGGAACTGAAGCAAGGCTGCAACTCAGTGTGTATCTAAGTACCTGCAAGGGTATTTGTGTGAAAGCTGGCATTTGGGAGTAGAGAGATGCTGTCTATGGAGAGCAGAAATGCTTTTAAGGATCGTGGGTTTTTACCAGCTGTATTTGGTGGTTGCAGTTTGGTTCATGGTGTAGTTCTGGAGCTCTCAAAACCTGGGCATTCAGAGGGTAAGACCTGTGCTGGGAGATGGTTGGGCTGGTAGGACTGTCACAGTGTATCCCGACCTGGATTCACTCTGATCAGTCCTCTCTCAGGCACCAGAAATGCATGTTCCCCTGTGCAGGACAGTCTCTGTCCTTTGCCCACAAAACATTCCCCCCACCCAGACAGTGTCAGGATGCTCTGATGGCACCAGGCAGCAGTAAGCCAGCAGTCTGGGGGCAGGGCCGTTCAGCTCTGAACACTCGAGCAGCACTTTACAGAAGGGCTGGTGCTGGTTTCTGCTCTCTGGGCATGTTTGGAGGTAACTGGCCTTCATCCACCCTGCAGGTACCTGATCAAAATACACCATCTTTGTATTTTTCAATTCATTACTGTGACCACGTGTTGTTCCAGTGCTCCATTGCTGCTGCCTGTTCCTATTCTGTACATTTATTTTAAAAAATGCTTCCTATAATCTTAGAAATGTTTGTATTTGGGTACATAAGGTTTTATTCCAATCCTGTTCTGCAGTTGGTGGTTTACAGGTTTCTTAAGGAGAAAGAAAATTGTTGGTTCTGATACACTATCTATATAACCAAAAATTTGCAGAGTGGTTTTGCCTCTGAGCTGTATGTGGCTGCACAGAGGTTGAGCTTTGTTGCAGCATGGTGTTGCTGAGAGCCACACTCTCTGATAGTGAGCCTGGGCTGTTGCTGAGGGGAATTTAAGTGGCTTTATAACATTTTCTTAATGCTTGGTTTTGCCACTGACATTTCTAGTATCTTAATGAGGCTCTGCTGGCTTGCAGCCCAAATTTTACTTCCTAAGCTGGCTTGGATGCCTGATTTGAAGTCAGTGAGATTTAAAAAGCAGGTGTTACAGGACAACTCCTAAGTCTTAGAAGTATTTTTTACTGTTAATCATTCTTTTGTGAGAAAGAGACTGGGAAACATCTCAGACTGTGGAGAAGACCTGTAGCCAGCCTTCAAAACTCAGATAGTCCCACCTGGTGTGGTCCTACCAGATCTTAAATAAATATGGAACACCAGTATATGGGACTGCCATTATCCTGACAGGCAGGCACTCCTAGGAATTTGGGCACACAGGGAATTCTGGAATTCCCACACAGCTACTGCTGCTCAGCCATCACCAGCACTTGCTCCAGCCCTTGGAATCAAGAGGATCAGGAATCTCAAGACCTCAGGAATCCTCATGGTTGGTTTAGGAAACAAATCGCAGGATGGGATCTTGGGTCTGAGTGGATCTTACCTAGGGTACCCCCTTGGAAGTAGCCTCATACAGTACCCCAAAATAGAGGAGTCTTTGGAGATGAAAAATCTCTGAAGCTTACAGGTAGGTGTTGAGTTTGAACTGTAATAAGGGCAGTGGTGTGTTTAGGAAAAGATACCTGGTTTGGCTTGGAAGGCTGGGGTTTTCTGTCTTGCATTTATTTAAGTGTGCTTTTGGGCTGCTCCAGTCTCCACAACCTCCACAACACTTCTCTGCAGTTCCCTTGAGCAGAAAGAAGAAAATTGAAGAGGATTTGAAAAGGAAAAGTCAAAGTGAGGAGTGCTCACCCTGACCACTCATCATGTACAGAATTGGTGCAGGACTTCCTGTGCAGAAGTGTCATCCCAAATGACAATCACAGAATACTACTCAGATAGCTTAAGGGAGGAGATCAGACTACAATGCTGGGCACAATCCCAGAATTTCAGGAAAAGGGATTATTTTAGGACCTTCTTGCCGAAGTTTCTCATTGTATTTTCAGTATCATGATGTGAAACACCCTGTCTTTAAATCAGTCTTAACTTTTAATTGAACCCAAGACTCACCTTAGGAAGTACTTGCTGCAGGTCTTGTGACAAAGTTCAGCTGCAGGAGTAGGAGAGGAGAGTGAAATTCCTGCCTGTACCATGAGGAACTGGTTAAAACTTTTGAATTCCAGAAGAGTAGAAGTCCTCCTGGAGCAAAACATACAGGGGAGAAGGATGTTTTGATTCCTCTGAAGAACCCTATAATAAATTATTTGAGTACCTATAGATGAGGATCCTGCTGTTATCAGAAGTGCCACTCTAAAATTAATTGTATAAAGCTGCACGCCAGAAATGGTGCTTCATTTGTGAGTGTGTGGAAGATGTCACCTCCTGTTCTGTGAGTGTGGTGCAAAGAATGTCCTCCTGCCCTCTTGAAATGGGACTGCTTTGACTTTCATGAGTTTAGTCGAAGCTTTAAGAGGTCCCAAAGTTCTGCTGGTTTATAAGAATAATCTGGGGAAGTGGCATTGAACATGCAGTGGTGTGTGAGATTTCAGGTGGGATTCCTAGGAGTGCTCTTCCAGGAATGCAGGTGAAAGGCTGCTTGCTATTTTAGTTGTAAATACAGGATTTTTGTTACCTGGATACTTTTGACACCTAGTTCTTGTTCTGGAGTAAACCAGTTTAAAACAAGGGAGAAAAAAGCATTGCTTTTGAGAGCACTTTTCAGTGAGACCTGTGAGTGAAGATGTGAGGCCAGAACAGTGGGTATCCAGCCCTGCTCAGCAGAGTGAGAGGTGGAAGCCCTCGGTAAGTCACTTTGTGAACTCACAAGTACCTTTCTAGAGGGCAAAAAAAATATTCTCATGGATGGAGAAAGCAAGCAGGTACAATCTAAACAGGAGAATAGGAAACTCGTGGTCTGATGAAGCAGAACTGCCCTTTGCCTGGTGCTGCACCTTCCCAGGCTTGCTGAAATAATGCCTGCTGACTGTCTACAGTGAGACCCCATGACCAGACCTTCTTAAACAGTTCAAAACCAGGAACAGAAATTGCTCTCTGCACCCTGAGCTTAACGAACCGCTTCTCTTAACAACCCGACTGGTACAGCATACTGATGCAAGAGAAGACAGTCTCTTTGCCTTTATTTCTTTCTAACATCTGTGACTTTGGTATTTAGTATCTCCCCCAAACTGCTGTGATGCCAAAAGCTTGTGATTTGAACTCCAGGAATTGATTTGAAACTGCCAGTAAATACAGAAATGATGGCAGCGTTCTCCATTACCCATTAATCATTTATGTTGAAGTTCCTAATTTGATCTCCAGCTCGTGTAAACATCCAATGCTTCAGCATTGGAGCCCCGTGGAGCTCCCCACTGGCACTGCCTTATTTACTGATACTGCCTGTAGCCACTGAATCTGCCTGCAGCTCTCATTCCCCTCTGTGTTTAACGCACTTCTCCCTGCAATGGGAGGCTTGTGCTGCATTCACAGGGTATTCCCCTTATTCTGGAGGATGGGATCTCGGTCATTTTCATTCCAGAGTGCACACTGGGATGATAAATACCAGACTGGAAAAGAAAATATATATATGCATGAAGGTAAAGGTTCTCAGGAGTGTGGCCTTACCCCGGAATTTGTGCTAGCTGCCTAAAGAAAGAAGCACCCTCATTGCAGGATTAATTGATCAGTTTAGCTGATGGATTGATTTGTTGCTATAGTTCCCGCAAGAATTTGTCCTGGCATGGAGGCTTGGGGGGGGGGGGAAAAATGAAATAATGAAAACCTAATATGTTTTAAAAGCTTTTCTGCACCATGGAGTCGCTGTTGCGTGGGTTGGGGTGAGAGCCACGAGCTGCGCTGGGTACCTGCCACGCGCTGTGTGCCACGGAGCTGGCTCCTGCGCCAGCCAGCGCGGGAGATGGAGCGGAGCGTGGGCAGAGGTGCCGCTCCTCGGCCTCCATGGGTGGGTGGCTTCTCCAGGCCTGGGATGTCGTGCAGCCCAGGAGTGCTCTGCCTCCCAGCCCGCTTCACTTGCCTCTCGCACAGTTCAGCCTTGTGAATATTAATCCTGATTCGAGGGAACTTTATTTTTAGAGGCATGAACTTGGGTGGCATTCCCAGAAGTACTCAGTACTGGGAGAACTTGGCTGCTGCCGGAGACGGGGATAGTCCTGTCCTCGATGTCAGAGGCAACTTCAGAAAACCCTTTATCTATCTGTCTATCTATCTGTCTGCCTATCTATCTATCTATCTGTCTGCCTATCTATCTATATTCTTAAAGTCTGTGCTTTGTTGGGAATTCCTTACTGTGATGGAATAGAGCTGGGCTTGATTTTTAGTGCAAATGCAAGCCCGTTAAGCTAGGAGGAGCCAGCAGATCTCTGAGCACCCTCTCGTGGGGTCCTGACGTACTACAGCGCCTTCCATCCCATCACCCTGAATCTCTCTTTTCAGATGCGCTGAAGTGTAACTTCCAGATTTTAATATATTGCATTAGAGCACAGCTCCAGAACAACGACAGCAAAAAAAAAACTTGAGGCTGCAAAATTCACAGAATCACAGAATAGCATGGATTGGAAGGGACCCCAAGGATCACAGAGCTCCAATCCCCCTGCCACAGAAAGGCCACCAACCTCAGGCCTGGAGCTACACAGAAGTCTAGATCCGAGAGTTACAACATCATTCCCAAACAAGACATACTTAAAAGGGGTAGAATTGCTGTCAGATCCACGTTAAAAACGTGTTTCATCCTGTTTCTTATTGAGGTTTTAGCTAGCTTAATGCCTTGTGTTTTAGACAAAAGTGTTAAAAATATAATCAATGGGCAGCTTTTCTCTTGTAAATGATGTAGGTAATAGGGAATAACATACCTAGCTTTGGAGACTGTGAATTTCATATTTAGCCTGTGTGGTGTTTATATATAATGGTTATTAGTTGTGAGCCTCTCTGTCCAAAAAATACCCCCGTGGTTATTTGCTGTTTGGGCTCTGCTGTAGTCCTGCTGCTCAGCAGCAGCATCACCTGCCCAGGTAATCTAATCTCTTACACCCATGGTGAAATGGCTCTGAGCACAGCTCACTGTACTGCATTAACCTTTTTGGATTCACCATAAAAACAATGAGAAACTTGAACAGGGGTTGCAATTTTTCTCCAGTGAGTAATGTTTTCGAGCTGGGGGAAGCAAGTTATCCCAAGGGTTTGTTTCTGTAGGTAAGGAATAGTTTCCCATGCCATGGCCTCGAGCCTGAAGCATCCTTTTACCTTCCCTTACTCCTTGTAACAATTAGAGATGCTGTCGCTGCAGAGGAGCTCTGCTGAGCTGCTCTCCAGAGCTCTTCCAGTTGGCTCCTTCAGCACTTCGCAGGTTTGGGCCGTCATTTTATCACCAGCTTGAGGCAAGAACCGTTCCTTCCCGTGTGCCTCGCGCGGAGCCAACTGGGTTGCTGTGATAGATACCAACCGGCGAGCGGAGGAGCGTGTCAGCTGCCAGCTGGCCCCCGAGGTGCTCAGCGCAACTGTTCCCGGCCCCACTGCCTGCTGAGGGTGCCAGCTTGCGGCCCACGCACGCTCTCCTTCCCTCTTCTTCCCCTTCCCTAATGAAAGGGAATGGAGTCTGATTGCAGACGGGGAACTGGTGGGTGTAACTGGGAGAACTGGTTCGGGTTGCAGTGTGATGTTAAGGTGGCAGGGATTTGCAGGGGTGGCTGGTCTGTCAGCAAGGTGTAGAGCCCTGCTCTTTGAACGTTTCTGATGTTATTTGAATCATTTTTATAATGTAAAAGCTTCCCCTCTCCCTGCCTGCTTTTAGCAAAGTAATTATGAATGGAGAGAAGTCCTTCCTACGCTTACCTTCCAAGTAAGTGAAATCTGGGGCTCAGTTTGTTTTCTTGAAGCCCACCACCCTACTTGCTCTCCCTCCTTTTGCTGACACCCCTTGCTGGAGCAGACAGCCGCTCATCCTTGGGGCAAAGGTGGATTGTTTCCTGAGAATACCAGCAGGTGCTGTGGCACATCACGTGCTGTGATCACTCATGCTGCCTGAGCAAAGGGGCTGGAGTGTTACAGGTAAATGAGACGTAGGGAGCGATGTGCTGAGATGAATGCCTCAGTCTGTGGTTTCATTTGTTCCAGGATGGCGTTCTTTCTGGAGGAGGTGATGACTTGCACCAAGCGTCTCCTGGAGGTGATATCTGGCTGGCTGCCTCGACACTTTTTCGGCGCGATCCTGGTTTCTCTCCCAGCTCTTGCAGTTTTTTCACACTTCACCTCTGATTTTGAAACAAATATACATGTAAGTTGTGGAACTCTGTTTCATCATCTGACGGTTTGGATCTAACAAAGCTTGTTGCTTGCCTGTGTCTTCCTTCACCTCCCTCGTGCTTTACATCTGTTTGATACAAACCCCTTAGAGCATAGGGCTTTTGTGTGTGATGAAATGCCTGGTGTGTTATGTAAATACAGTCACTTGCTTACCAAAAAACTCTGATGTGAAAGAAGAGAAGGATACCATAGGTGCCTGCCTGCCTGCCTACCTACCTTGTTTCTTCTGCAAGTAGCTCCCTCACACTTTTCATTGCATTCATCCAGCTTTCACTTGGTGTTTGTCTGCTTAGAAACTTTGCATGTGTCTTTGTGAACCTCAGCACCCAGAACAGCATTAGCTGTGGGTGGGTTTTTTTCTTTGCAGAGTTAGATGGAGGAAAAACTCAGAGCTGGCAGTACGTAGAGGCAATTACCCTGTGGGAATGGCTGAAGGAATGCAATGCTGCCTTCTGGAAAGGGAAGGGAAGAAATCAGCATATTTAGCCCAACCGCAGGAAGGTCCCTGAGGGATTTGGTGTCTTCTTTAATAAAAACATTCACAAGGGGGAAACGAGGGGTTATATAGTGAAGAGAGGGGAAGAGCCATTTCATTTAAAGGCCACCTGTAGCCTAAAACCAATGCTTAAAAATTGGTGGTGAACAAACCAGAATGGAACTGGAGTTGAAAGTGTTTCTCTGCAAGTTTCTCTTAGGTAGCACAGCCTATGAACCTTCTTTTCCAGGATCTTCAGGGCGTTCTGTTTCACAAATCTCTTGCTATTGCAGGGGCCCATGCGTAGGTAACAACCAGATCCTCTTCACTCTTCCTATCACAGTTTCTTACTGGGTGTGGGGAAGTGTTTGTTCAGTGGGAACGTGTGTTTTTTGGTCCTTCCTGTTCTAAACATACATTGTTCTCTGGCTGTCACAGTCACAGAAACAGTGTGTTTGCTATTCTTTCACGTCCCACATGTAAAACCATTCTGCAGCTTTTACCTTTTGAGAATTCTAGTTAAGTATTTTTAGGCTGTAGATTTATTAATGACTTTTGTTTCAGTTTTAATGATGCTCTTCCACCCTCACGACTACCAGTAAACTAGTTGTAGGAATGGTTTCCTCACACTGAATGGAGGTTCAAATCTCTCAGATCTGTCCACTGGTTTTTCTATCATCCCATTCATCACCATCCTTGATCATCTCTCCAAACATTTAAACATAACATTGGAAGCACCACTTTATCAGTGTGTTCTCAGTCCCTGCTCCTATCGGGCTGGTACCCGGAATGCCTCAGGCAGCAGCAGCAACACTGTGATGTTCATCACCAAACTGGGGATGAACTTTGCTTTCTGTCCTCTTGCAGGTGCTCCAGAGTGGCAGGGCTGTCGGCTCACCCTCCAAGAGATGTCCCAGCTTGGCTTGTGCTCAGTGTTTCAGCAGTCATGGAGCTCTAGGAAACGGAGTCAGTCTATAGAGGGTCAGGTAAGTGTCATATTTTACTATGACATGGTTTTGCAAAGTTTTTTTTTATTCATAGCATTCTATTCCTTCCCTGGATATTAAATAATTAAAACAAAAATTAACAGAAACAGCAATAAGAAAAAAAAAAACCAACAACAACAACAACAAAAAAAACTTTCCAAAGCCATGCATACATAGTAAAACACAGGACTTGCTGACCCTCTATAGGCTGGCTTCATGCTGGGGCATCACTTGGAGTGCGAGCCAGTGCTCTGCTACTTTAGGAGACCTGAAATGGGGGGGAAAAAGTAAGTTTAAATTACTTTTTTTTTTTTTTTTTTTTAATGGACACTTCCAAAATTCCTTTTAACCATTTTTGAGTCATTTAAAAAACCCGACAAGTGTGCTTGTGGTTTAAAAATTGTATGTTATGTAAGATTTCTTTCCCATACTCTGTGTTGTCTTCTGAATCACATGCTTATTTGTTATGCTACAGTATTGCAGTCTTCAGCTGTAATGGAGATTTAACATGAGAGAAAGGGAGAGAATGATCCTTTGATACTCTCAAAATCAGTCTATAGCTAAAACTGAACTCCAGTGCAGTTATGGAGACTCTGTTTTAGCTTGGATGGTCATGAATATTCTTGATAAAACAAGATTTCTGCAGCAGCTTGAGACTTTTGACCACTGTAAAGTTGTATCTGGGGGAAATGAAGGCGTTCTGGGGAATATGCCCCTTCTGCCCACCCATCTCTCTATCCAGTAAAGACGTGGGGAGGGAAATCTTGTGGGGGTGTTGAGATAGAAAATCTAAAGCTCCCCTTTCAAACTGCCATCGGGGGTGGTGTTACTGAGCATTGCCTGACAGTGACCTATACCTGCTTTCTCTTATCAAACCAGATTTTTTTCCTAACTTGAACTTGCCCAGTGCTGGGCAGTGTGATGCAGTGTCCCCTAAAGGCATGCTCCTGAAGTGGGCAGTGGGGTGAAGCTTCTGAGGGCAAACACCTTCCACAGCATCAGTGCAGGGGACTTGTGATGTTTGGTTGAAAACAGGCAGGGTGGAACCCCAGCAACAAAAAGGAGGTTGCCAGGAATGTTTGTTAACAGGAATGCTTGCCTACTTTAATTTCTATTTTTATTTTTTGATAAGAAGAGGCACTGAGCTTTTGGCAAAGGTAAGCTGAAGATTTTGAAAGTTACTGGAATAATGGTTGTGTGATGCAGTAATATGAAGCTTTTTTAGGGAAAATTGTGCCAAACTACCCATGCTTAAAGTTTTCTTGCTCTTTGAAGGGAAGACCTCCATCTTCAAGTGCTGTCTCCTGATACAGGCACTGTGAGGGACACTTGCTGTGCATACAATGCAGACGACATTAGATCCTTCTCTTTCATACCCCACAGTCTTTAATTGGTGCTGGCATTTCTGTGCAGAGGGGCTGTGGGCAGCAGGACGACGCTAACTCGCGCTCTCTCTCTCTGTTGCAGTACACCATGTTTATGTGTTGCGCCATTCTGATCACCATTGTGCAGTACTGTAACTTCTGCCAGCTTAGCTCCTGGATGAGATCTCTGTTGGCAACCGTAGTAGGAGCAGTGCTTCTCATTCTGCTCTACGTCTCCTTGTGTCCAGACAGGTGAGCATCACACCTTAGCACTCACAGCCCATGGTTTGGATGAACACAATTGGTTTTCTCTGCCCCTGGAGTGAGGGTGGAATGCATGAGATTTTAGTATCTGCCATTAATTTCTCCAGCATCTCAAACGTTATTAATTTTATTTTGGGAAGAGTTCTGCATTTGGGGTTTGGTTTGGTGGTTTTTTGGAAGGATTTAAGGACAGTATCTGAGGGCTCCTTTGCTGTAATTAGTTCTGAAATGACACTCTGTCCTCAAGTGGTGTGTTTCTAGGGCATGCTTACTCTTATCAGGCACTTGGAATTGTCTTTCACTGTTTGAAAATTTGACATTTGGTGATGCCAGAGAGCCTAGTTCTCTCTCCCCACCCTTCTGGATGTATTTCTGCCCTTAGGAACCATGGATCTTTCTTCCACCTCCCTTCTGAAGGAGTTTCCCACTGTGGAAGGCAGGCACTTAGATTTAATAGGATTTTAATGCCCAGTTTCCTTTCTTGCTTTTCACCTTTTCAGAGGATGCTGCAAGACAGTAACCAAAGGAGTGAATTTACTGCAGTTTCTGTGCAAGAACCTTAAGGCTTCTCAGTTTTTCCTCTGATTAGCAGTTTTCCCCATAGGTGAACTCACTTGTGGAGTCCAGGGACCCGTGCCAGCCATCCACTCCTTCTGTCAAAAGTTTATCATCAACTCACTTCTCCCTGGCTTAAGAAATCCCCTAACCTTTGGCACACTTACTATAGCATGGACATCCAAACCCCCCAAGCAAACCAAAAAGAGTTTGCAGATGCAGGTTTGGTGGGAGTGTTTAGCTTTTAATCCCCTCTACAAGTATCTTCAGCCGTGCCTCATTTTAATCTTGACCTGATTTATATAAAAAAAGGGAGGATAGGAGTCACCCCTCAATACCTGTTCACATCTGTAATTTGAAGTGGCTGTAAGTGTTGTAGGAAGAGAGTCCTTCCCTGGAAAAAAAACCAGACAACAAACTTGGGACTGGAGTCAGCTGACAGATAGCTTCTAGCTCATATTAGACTCAAGAAAAATCCCTTTCTTGTCCCTCTGCAGAGCACTTGGGCAAGGAGAGCCTGTGGGTTCTGTTGATTCAGTGGAGGGACATAGCATTTAGTTTCTGGATGTTCCTCCCCTTCCTCATCTTTGATTTGTTCCCTTGCTTTTAGCTGTTGAGCGTACCTAACATCACCTCTCCTCCAGCATGCTAAGTCACCCTCTCCCAGTAAGAAGGTGGACTCCTTCCCTTGTAGCACCAACACTCGCTGTCCAACCGCCAGCTTCACCGAGATGTTAGCCCCCAGGTTGGTTTCTTGGGGAAGGACAACCCCTTGATGCCATTTCTTGCCTCCTTAGCTACTCTTCCCTAATCCCCTGCAAACAGGGGTTCTTGCATTCAGCCATGTGCCTGCCAGCATGTCTGCATGGAGCTAGCATAGCATAGCTGGGTGCTGGTCATAGCAGAGCCTTGTAAAATAGGGGAATACAGTGTGTTTGTTGTACCCAAAGTCTGGTACAAAGGCAGGTAGTAAAGGTGAAGCCTGGAGAAGGAGTCATTGTGATTGACAAGTGTGATTGTCAGAACACACCACTGTGCATCCACGTTAAAGGCATTTTGTCACAGGAGAGAATTGAAGGGCTTGGGGCCATAATTGTAACTCCCAATTCCTTACTCAAAGGGGAAATGTTAGGACAGCTTTTTTGTGTGATTATTAAAGCAGCTTGTGCATAAGCTCTGGATGAAGGCTTTGTACAGACAGATGGACACAAAACCTGGGTTTCCCTGCATTTTGACTTTATTAAGGAACTGGGAAAGGCTATTCCCAGGCAGAGACATGGAGACCTTGCTGTTCTGTCAGTTCATTATCTTAAGAAATTTTGCTAATGATAGCATCTTTTCACCTGTGGTTCAAACACAGGTGACCATTAATAGGCAAAGTTCAGAAATCATGGAATATGTTGTTATTTCATCTTTCAAAAATAAGTATTTAAAGTGATAGATCTGGAAAAGTGGTTTTTTAATTCCTCTGTTATCATTAGTCTGGACAGTATTTTTTTGTCAGTGGTAGCTGCAGCTTTGCATGTGTCCCAGGCACATCCATTCTGCAGATCTCTTTACTTCTTTTTCCAAAAGTATCTATTACTTGATGGCAGATGAGAAATTGTTCAGGGTTCAGGGTTTGTAGGGTCTTCTTTGTTTTGGGAGGGTGTGGGTTTTGGGGGGCCTGCTTTGTTTTGTTTTTTTCTTTGTTTTGTTCTTTTAAATCTTTCTATGGTCAAATAAGATGAAGGTATAACTAGGTTTGAGAGTTCTGAAATTGCTTTTCCCTGTTCCCAAGGTAAGATTGCATTGTTTAACAATTACTTGTTCCAGGCATCCTTTTGGGTGCATTATCATCAGTTACCCTTCAGAGGTGTTTGTATCTCTGTGTCTGACTGTGGTTCCTTCTTCCAAGCAAGAAGTGCTGGTAAGTCACATTCCAACACAGTTTGTCTGAAGGCAGCCAAGCATGCAGTGCAGTTATTGGTCCTGTGGTCTGTAAAATAGAGAAAATTAAGATGCAAACTGAAATTCTGGTGGAATGCTCTGACTTCTCTTCTGATAATAGGTTTTTTTTTTAATTTCAGCTCTGTGGAAACTTTTCATCTAGATTTGGCACAGAACTTCAGGTAAGCTTCATAAAACATTCCCCTCTTTATGTTTAGGGATAGAAACATTTTCAGGCAATTATGTGTAGCAAAACTTTGCATCCACAGCAATAGGTGGGGAATTCAGCAGATGGGTTTGGCAGGTTGTGATTAAGCTCCTCGTGTACACAGTTTCCTTTGCAGAGGACTTGGATATGACCAAGAGGCACTGGAGAGCTGATACTGCAGGAAGACTTGTGTAATGCTATTTTATTTAAAAATCTGATTTCTATGACATAGAACTGTGGAGGAGCTATATAAAACAACAGCTGTTTTCCTAGTAGGAGTAGTTTTTCAAGCATTATCTGTACACTGGGAGCTATTTATTTGATTTCCTTGGTTGATTTGCTCAGTACAGAGGTGTTTGAGTTGGATGCTGCCCACAGCTAGCCAGGTGAGAATCCCCTGCAGCAGAGAAACCTCAGCCAGAAAAGCTGGCTGTGAAACCCTCTGCCTTCACCAGGACAGAGGGTGCTGACAGTGACAGCCTGGGGGCTGCCTGCCACCCTGAGCTCACTTAGGCAGAATAGCAAGTCGTGTCACAGAGAGCAGGTGACTTTTAATTATCAGCCCCTTATAAAACAACATGTTGAAGACTCACAGACTCCCAGGGGTTGGAAGGGCCCTGGAGAGCTCCTGGGGTGCAACCCCCTGCCAAAGCAGCTCCCCAGCTCATATTGCACAGGTCGGCGTCCAGACGGGGCTGGAATCTCTCCAGAGATGGAGACTCCACACCCCCTGGGCAGCCTGTCCCAGGGCTCCCTCACCCTCCCTGGGGAAAAGTTCTTCCCCATGGTGCTGGGGAACTTCCTGGGCTCCAACTTGCAGCCATTGCCCCTTGTCCTGTCCCCACAGACACTGAGAAGGGGCTGGCCATTCCCCCTGCAGCCCATCCTGCAGATATTGATCAACATTCATAAGGTCCCCCCTGAGTCTTCTTCTCTCCAGGCTGAACAGCCCCAGCTCACCCAGCCTTTCCTCCCAGGGGAGATGCTCCAGGCCCTTCAGCATCTCCTCAGCCTCCTCTGGACTCTCTCCAGGAGATCCCTGGCTGTTTGATCCCAGGGAGCCCAGCACTGGACACAACACTCCAGGTGGGGCCTGAGCAGGGCAGAGCAGAGGGGGAGGATCCCCTCCTGTGACCTGCTGCCCACACTCCTCCTGATGCCCCCCAGGATCCCACTGGCTCTCATAGTCACTCTAATTATTTCAGTGCCAAATTTCTCATGAGTTTATTGCAAGCTTTGCAATACCTTTTTTAAAGTGTTTTTACTGGTCATTGGCATTAAGCATATTAAGTAAATGTTAATTGCAAGTTTGAGGGGATACTGGGCAATATTGTACCCAGTAGAACTGACAGCCCGGTGAATGGGAGTCAGTAATTCTTCTGTATCCAGGAGGATGCTGCTTTTACTGGGACCATGTAGCAAAACAAAATTACTTTTTAAAAATACTGCCTTCAAAATCCTATGGCCAGAGTAACTGTGTTTTCACATGATGTATTTACTCACCAAGAAGTTAGCACTTCCAACAGTGATTTTTTTTTTTCACATGGGTTTTTGTATGGCCAATGCCTATGCAGAAATACTCCTGCTTGTATTCAGGAAAGACAACTTCATTTTTGTAACAGAAGTCCAAAAAAAACCCAGAGGCAGCTTGATTTTTTTACTTTTAAAACTTTTTTTTTCATAAGCTAAAACACTGAGGAGAACTTGGCTCAAAATGCCATGTCCAAAAAATGAAAGCACAGTGATCACTGAAAGCAATCCCCTGGGATTAGCCTGAGTCTGGATCCTCAGTGGTTTATTATTAGTTTGTGAAATCACCATACCTTTTGTGCTGCTCAGAGTTGTCCTGCCTGGTACTGACAGCAGCTTCTCAAACTCCTAACCAGCTGCTAATCATACAGAAATAATTAATTCTGCTTTAAATAATTGACAGCCTAGTTTTCTGCACAGCAACTGTTTCTACATCATCATCATTTATTGGAAATCTGTCCAAAATCAGCTGCCAAGCATTGCATGCACACCTTTTTCTCCCAGAAGTGTAGTGTCTCACTTGTAACTCATCCCAGGTGAAGGTGGAAGCGGGTGAGGAACCGATCTGCACACAAGGGACCACTGCAGGCAGGCACAGAGCACGGTCAGCCTGCTTTGTGAGATAAATACCAAAGAAGGCAGTGACTGAAATATCTGGCTCCTTAAGCAAATCTAAACTTCATGTTAAACTTTTTCTTAGGAGACATACCAGTCCCTTGTTCCTTCAGCTGTTGGGGGGAACAGGAGGCATCTGTGTCTTGTGCTCACAGGACATGGTGCTGTCTGTCCTGCCCGGTGACGGCAGCTTCGCTGGGTGGGTTGGTCACCATCTCTCTCTGAGTGCAGGATCAGCTCACCTGAGCCTGTGCAAACCTGGAAACTAACACACTTCTTCAAAGTGCTGGCAGTTAAGAGAAAGAATGAGGAGTTAATCCTGCTCTGTTCCTACCGTTTGTTCGCACCAGGATCTGGCTTCTCTTTTCAGGGCTCTCTGAATGTACATTCCTGTGTATCACAGCTCTGGAGTTCTGCACAAACCAAACCTCCCCTTGCTCTAGGGAACAGACCAACAAGACAGTATCCTTCATCTTCAGCTTTCCTGAATAAATGATGTGATTTTATATGAAATGCCTATAAGGATAAAAATCTGAGTATCAATTCATAGCAAAGTTTTCCACTGATCCTTTCTCACCAAAATCAATCAATAAATAAGATTCCTTGCTCCATCCAGTCAGCACAAGAGATTTTCTGGTGGCTTAAGATGGCCAAAGAAACTTTTTACTTGCTTGCTTTTAATGAGGTTGTTGCCTTTTCTTGATCCAGAGGTGAGGTAATTACCAGTGTTGCGTGGGCAGAGAGATACGAGTAATGTTTTGAAGTCTTTGCAGAAGGTTCATCTCTGGACATCTTGTGCTATGCTCAGGAAATCCAAATGTGGAATTTGCCTTGTTTTCCATACAGACCAGTTCTTCAGCCCAGAAGAGATACTACCAGAAACCTTGTCTTTTAAGCAAGAAATCTTTCTTGTTTCCTTTCATTTCTTGTCTCAGAGCAGGTAGGGTACATCATTTCCCAGTTCATGATGCCTCAGGCTGGAACAGTGTCAGGCCACTTGAGGTGGAAGACTGAAATTACTTGATGAAAAGGGCTTTTTATATGCATCCAGTATATGTTCTTCATGGAAAGCAGCTGTTTGCTTTCCCCTATCTGCACTGCTTTGCCATTGCAATCTTACTGAAGGTTTAGCAGGCACGCATCCTCTTTAAATATAGCAAGATCTCCAAATCCAAACATAGGTTACTGGCTCAGAAGCAAAATGACTTTCCAAAAATCTTTATAAGTAGAAAGCCATTATCTTTATGATTTGTGATCAAGCCAAAGGAGATTCTATCTCCGGAGCTCTTACTTGTTCCATATTCAACACAGAGCCTGGATGAAGATGCCAATAGTTAGTCGTCTGCGCCAGGAAGCACCAGTTTGAGTTAAAGGAACATTGTCAGCTTAAGATTTCAATTGGAAGGATTTTTAAAATGAGTTTTCTGCTGCAGCACCTCATAAAAAGTAGAGTTTAAAAAGATTTGGGGGAGTGTGATCCTTTCTGCTATAGGTGGGGTTGTTTTTTTTTTCGTTCTAAAGGCTGCCTTCAGGTCAGCTTTGCTACATGAGTGCATAAGGTCATTTATAGGCCTGTAGGTCCTGTAGCTTTGCTGCAAAGTCCAGAAATCGGATTTCCAAAGAAGTGAGATGTAATTGTTCCCTCCTCTGGGCCGGCATCACAGCTTTTTTGTACTGGTGCTTGTAGCAGTTGCATCGTGATCGCGGGATGCCTGGTCTGGAAAAGATGCTGCACCTCCTTTTCTGCAATGCTAACCCATTACCTGATTACTGAAATCAGGTCAGCTTACAGGTGAGTCACTCATTTCACAAGCAGATCTCTAAGGCCCACATGGGAAACAAGGTCAGGCCAGTGCTGGAGGAGATGGCAGAGCTCACAGGTGCCAGGAGTGGTGAGCAGGAGGCAGCAGTCCCTTCTTAAAAGGCAGATCTTGCCCTCATCCCCAGCTGCGTCTTGGAACGTAACATTTGTGGTGCTTACCTAATTCATTTAGGAGGAATTAAAGTACTTTTAAGGAGTATTTTGTAAAATAAACTGTAAATAAAATGCTTGTGATGACTTCAATCCCTGTGGCAGGGATGTTTGATGTTAGAGCAGATTATCTGGATCAAACTCATACTCTCAGAGGAGTAACGTGCCATCGCTCAGATCTCTTCCCGCAAGGCATGGAAAATAAGGAACTGTACTGAAGAGAACCTGGATCCTGCTCCTTCACCAAGATTCACTCCTCACCTTCACCAGCATTCCTCATTCTCTGAGATCTCTTCTCTTACTTATCCTCCCCTCATTTTGTTCTATAAGCCTCTCAAACTGGGAGAATATTCTGCCACCCATAGTATAGGTAGCAAGGATTGTATTTCAGGAATCGTTACCTTTCTGGTCATTAATCACTTAGCCTTTGTCTTAGTCTCTGACTTGTCTTTCTAGGGAGAAAATGAATAGGCTTGTAAAAGAATTTTGTTGAGAAAAGCGATTGTGAGGGAGAAGGGAAGGAGTCTCAGTCCAGCAGTGCACCAGCAGTTAGGGAGCCTGACTGTAGGGACCTGTTCCCTGAGCTTTGAGTCATCACCTCCTTTCACTCTTCCCTCATGGCTTTTGTTTTCAGTATCAAACCAATAAAAGGAATATCCCCTCACTTCTCCTGGGAGGAGGATGTTTACAGCTGAAAACAAAAGCTGTGATTTCCAACACAATGTGCAGTTTCAGTTTTAATCTGAAGCTCAACCTCTAAGCTCTCTGTTGTAAATATTTTCCTTACAGGAGCTTTTACTCCTGTGGGCTCACTGTGACAGGAGCGAACAGATACAGAGAGAGACCATGGTACATGTGTAGGTGTGCTCAGAGATCACACACATGTGTCTGCTTCACAGCTGTGCAGTGTTCCTGCTTCATCACCCTGTTCTGTCAGTCAGGAACATTCAGAAGAAGAAACTGGGCCCAGTAATAGAGCCCGAGCGCAAACTGGCCACTTTGAGTTCAGCAGCATGTCCCACATCCACATAGAGAAACAAACTGCACCTGGAAATACAGAAATGAGTGTAGTCTCTTCTTGAGCTTTTGCTGCTTTGAGTTTTCACCTCTTGCCAGCAGGCCTGCCTAAGAGAGACAGATCCTGGGGTACAGGTTGCCTTTCTGTTTTTCAAGGAGAGGACTTGATGCGATGCTTTCTCTTATCAAACCTGTCTCTTCACTGGAACAACTTCAGCATGTGTCTGCTCATAGCAACTCTTAAGCTTTGGCATCATTTTACAGAGAAACTTGCAGTTAGATGACTCCAGAGCTTGCTGCATGCCAGCCTGTCTGAGTTCAGGCTTAGTTGGATCACATAGGTGGTGGCTTCTCAGATGAAGTGGGTGTCCTTGCATCTCTCCAGAATGCTGAGGCTGTAGACTGCAGATGTCCTGTTATGGGCAGTTTGGCACTGGAAGCACCTTCCATCAGTGCTTCATAACCTGCACAGGCAGTCGATGAGTTGTGACAAGGATTTACACTCAGTCCATGTGACACATTACTTACTTTTTAGGGTTTCTTATATCTTGGCACTTGAAGAAATTTTCTGTCTCCACTGTCAGAAGCTTCGGTGGTTGTAAGGTACAGAAGATACCGACCCTGTTCAGTGTTCTCTGCTTTCATGCAGGAGGTGTGCAGGTTCTCCATGAAGTCTCTTGAACAGGGCTATCTTCTTCCTGAACCTTCAAGTGTAACCACTGAAAAAGGTTAACCCACTGCAAAGGCTCCTGCTCTCAGAGGAGGCAAGGGGAAGGAGCATCAGTGCACAGCACAGATACTCCTCAGTAGTGGAGGCAATACAAAAAGAATCACAGAATCACAAGGTTTGAAAAGACCTTTGAAGATCATCAAGTCCAACCATTCCCATCCTAGGCTAAACCAGATCCCTGAGCACCTCATCTCCCCTCTGTTAAACACCCCCAGGGAAGGGGACTCAGCCCCTCCCTGGGCAGCCTGGGCCAGGCCCTGACAGTTCTTTCAGAAAAAATTTTTTTCTAATGTCCAATCTAAACCTGCCCTGGCACAACTTGAGACCATTTCCCTTGTCCCATCTCCTGTCACCTGGATGAACAGACAGACCATCGCCCACCTCTCCACAACCTCCCTTCAGGTAGTTGTAGGTGGTAGATAAGGTCTCCCCTCAGCCTCCTCTTCTCCAGGCTCAACACCCCCAGCTCCCTCAGCTGCTCCTCAGAGGATTTGCCCTCCAGCCCCTTCCCCAGCCTGGTTGCCCTTCTCTGGACTCGCTCCAGGACCTCAGTGTCCTTCTGATGCTGAGGAGCCCAGAACTGGACCCAGCACTCGAGCTGCAGCCTCCCCAGTGCCCAGTCCAGGGGCACAATCCCCTCCCCAGACCTACTGGCCACACTATTCCTGACACAAGCCAGGATGCCATTGGCTTTCCTGGGCACACTGCTGGCTCCTGTTCAGCCTGCAGTCACCCAACACCCCCAGGTCCTTCTCTGCCTGACAGCTCTCCAGCCAGTCTCCCCCAGCCTGTAGCTCTGCAGGGGGTTGTTCTGTCCCATGTACAGCACTCTGCCCTTGGCCTTGTTAAACCTCCTCCCCTTGGTCTCAGCCCATGGGCCCAGCCTGTTCAGATCCCTCTGAAGAGCCCTCTGAAGAAGATGAGTTCCTCAAAGCTGAGACACACCTCCTGTGTGGATATGCATGTGCACATGTGTATAAACACACAACTGGGCATCATTAAGCATTTTTATTTATATGTGGTGCTTTTACTTACATATTTAGGCACAATGATAACCATTTCATCAGTGAAGTCCTTAAAATAGGTAAAGATTGGGCAATTTCTGTGCTGCTGAGCCCGAGGCTGTCCCTTTAAGGAAATACTGGGTGAGTTCAAGAATGAAATGAATCCTTTAGCGTGCTTCACAGCAGACTAAGTTACCAAAGCCTGCTTTACAGTCTGGTGTGTAGCATACAATGCTGATGCTTTTTTCTAGAATCACAGAATCCCAGACTGGTCTGGGTTGGGAGGGACCCCAAGGAACACAGAGCTCCAACCCCCTGCCACAGGCAGGGACACCAACCTCAGGCCTGGAGCTACACAAGGTTGCCCAGGGCCCCATCCAACCTGGCCTTGAACACCCCCAGACACGGGGCACCCACCCCCTCTCTGGGCAGCCTGTTCCAGCCCCTCACCACTCTCTCTGCAAAGAACTTCCCACTTATATCTAGTCTAACCCTTCCCTCCTTTAGCTTTAATCCATCCCCCTTGTCCTGCCAGTCTCTGCCCTTGAACAAGCTGATTCCCTCCTGTGTCTCTGCTCCCTTCAGGCACTGGCAGGCTGCAATGAGGTCCCCCCACAGCCTTCTCTTCTCCAGGCTGAAGCAGCCCAGCTCCCTCAGCCTCTCTCCATAGGGGAGCTGCTTCAGCCCTCTGAGCATCTCCGTGGCTCCTCTGACCCCTCTCCAACAGCCCCACATCTTTCTTGTGTTGGGCCCCAGCTCTGGACACAGGATCCAGCTGGGGCCTCCCAGGGCAGAGCAGAGAGGGACAATCCCCTCCCTGTCCCTGCTGCCACCCCTCTGCTGATGGAGCCCAGCTGCAAGAGCCACTGCTGGCTCAGGGGAAGTAGTTTCTCACCCCCCATGACCCCCAGGTCCTTCTCACAGGGCTGCTCCCCAGGAGCTCTTCTCCCAGTCTGTATCTCTGGCTGGGATTCCTCTGGCCCAAGTGCCACCCCTGACCCTTGGCAGTGTTGAGCCTCATTAGGTTCACCCAGATCCACCTTTCCAGCCTGTCCAGACCCCTCTGGATGGCTCCTTTCCTTCTGGTGTGTGGATTCCGAACCGGGGAGCAGAAGAGGCATTGCTGTACCTCTCTGGTTTTAAATACACCTTTCATGTTCTTCCCTTTCTTCTGCTTCCAGCTCCAGAAGAAGCGCATGCAACAGTTCAACGCCAACTGACACGAAGAGACCAGCGGACCTGATTGGCCAGGAAGTGATCTTGGTGTCCTTCCTTCTCCTCCTCCTGGTCTGGTTTCTGAATCGAGAGTTTGAGGTCAGTTACCGCCTCCACTACCACGGAGACGTGGAGGCCGATCTTCACCGCACCAAAATTCAGAGCATGAGGGATCAAGCTGACTGGTTGCTGAGGAATATTATTCCCTACCACGTGGCGGAGCAGTTGAAGGTTTCCCAGAGCTACTCCAAAAACCACGACAGCGGCGGGGTGATCTTCGCAAGCATCGTGAACTTCAGTGAGTTCTACGAAGAGAACTACGAAGGAGGCAAAGAGTGCTACCGCGTCCTGAACGAGCTGATTGGGGATTTTGATGAGCTGCTGAGCAAACCTCATTACAGCAGTATTGAGAAAATCAAAACCATTGGGGCAACCTACATGGCGGCCTCGGGACTGAACACCTCGCAGTGTCAGGACAGCAACCATCCCCACGGGCATTTGCAGACCCTTTTTGAATTTGCCAAAGAAATGATGCGAGTGGTGGATGACTTCAACAACAACATGCTGTGGTTTAATTTTAAACTGAGGATTGGCTTTAACCACGGCCCCCTCACCGCCGGGGTCATCGGCACCACCAAGTTGTTGTATGACATTTGGGGTGACACTGTGAACATTGCTAGCAGAATGGACACCACTGGCGTCGAGTGTCGTATACAGGTGAGTGAGGAGAGCTACCGCATCCTCAGCAACATGGGGTATGACTTTGACTATAGGGGGACTGTCAATGTGAAGGGGAAAGGTCAGATGAAGACCTACCTTTACCCAAAATGCATGGACAATGGGATCGTGCCACATCACCAGTTGTCCATATCTCCAGACATTCGGGTTCAAGTGGATGGCAGCATCGGGCGATCTCCAACGGATGAGATTGCCAACCTGGTGCCTTCTGTACAGAATTCTGATAAGATAGCCCATGGCACAGATAACTCAGAAACCAAGGACATCCTTCCTTCTGCCAAGAAGCTCCAGAAAGATGCAGTGAGAGCAGAGGAGAGGTGCAGGTTTGGCAAAGCCGCGGAGAAGACTGACTGTGAGGAAGCGGGAACCGAGGAGGTCAACGAACTGACAAAGCTCAATATCTCTAAGAGTGTATGATGCACTGTCGGAGTTGCATGAAGTGCTCTGTCAATAGAAACACAAAGACATTTGCAATTGGCAGTTTTCTTTTTCAAGAGAGACCTTCTCAACACCTGGGTTGTACGTTTGTTTTCATTTCGGCGCCTGATGCTGTGTGGATCACAGCTCTTCAGGGCTTGTTTTTATCCATCTCTCTCCTCCGTGCTCCAAATCACATCCCAAGCTCCCCAGCTCCCTGTGCAACCATCTTACAGCTGAGTAGAGGATATTAAGTGCCTTCAGATATACTCCATTGGACTCCCTGTCAAGGTACAGAGGCCCCAAGTGAAATCATAGCTTCGGGTATTTATCTAATTTTAAAGAAAAGAAAAGCTGTGGTTATATCATTTTTATTGTTGTTTCTCACAAAACACTTTTTTTGGCTAATGCAGCTCCTTGGGTTTTTTATATCTCTCTGAACAATGTTTTACTGTTATCAGACCTTTTGTATGTAAACACACAGACAAACGTGCATGTATCTACCATATGAGACTGACATAAAGTGCCAGTAACGTACCACAGAAGAGTGTCTTGGCGGGCGGGGGTGACACAGTTTGACTTTGTGTTGGGCTGGAGGGAGGGGTTCTGCAGTGGCTCAACATTTAGAGTAGGCTGAACAACCGCTGGCGTTTTCTTCTCCTTTACCAATGCTTTCTTCAACCCTGACGTGCCACAGTGTGCTCTGGATACACTTCTTTTTCATATAGCTGATGAGTTACTGATCTGTGAGGATCAAGGGTTCGTTTGGACTTCACCAGCGCTCAGGACAGGTTTCCAGAAGCAGCTGAGCGACCGAGAGAGTGTTACAATTCAGGTCTGAATGAGTCTAAAGCAGTTGTGCTTTAGCTGGATTTGGGAAGGTAGGTGAAGTCTATCTCTAAGCTGGTCTGATTTGAGAGAGAGAGAGAGAGGGAGAGGGAGGAAAAAGGAAAAGAAAAAAAAAAAAAGCGCAAAATAAATGTTTTGGGAATGCTGTTTATTTATTTATTTATTTAAATCCTGTTTTTCCTTTTGTTTGGGGGTCTTTGTGTGTGGGAGTGGAAGGGATCAGGAGACGAGCTGTTAATGGGTTTAATCAGAGTAAGAAGATGGTGTTTCAGCCTCTTTGAACTACCGACCACTGTGAGGATGTTACCTAGGCAATATTTGTTGAAAAGCTGGTGAAACTTCCGAAGCCACCAAACGCAATTGAGTTACCCCAGCTTTCCCTCTGTACTGAACCAATGGTGCTGCACAATATTTTTCAGGATTCCTCCCCTCTCCTCCCCCTACACTGTGCTTTTGCAGCAGGGAATAGAACAGCATGCTCCCTGCGTGCTGCTGAAAGCAGGAACAGGGAAAAGGGTCTTTTCTAGCGAGCTGAGAAGCACAATAATTTCCCAGTCCTGCAGATGAGACTCTGCAGGTCCCTGGAGCTGGGGACCTGCGGGAGCACAGGAACCTGCTTGCACAGAGGGACCTGCAGGATGGGGCCTTAGACTACACCGGTTTGCCCTCAGCATGCTTCCATCGCCTCCTTCGCTTACGTTTGATGTCCTGCTTTGGAGAATATTAATTATTCAACTATTCCAGTTTAGCTAACTCCTTGCAACACTAAGTAAAATGAATGAATTTCCGTGCCCAACAGAAGCTGGTTAGCCAGGGGAGAGCTGGTGAGACACAGCGCTGTGCTTTCCCGGTGTTGGGGTGGGCTTTCCTTCTTTCTGTCCATCGGAATATATCGATACTTCTTTTGATTCCCTATGTGATTTTTGGAGTTTGAGTAATAAATACATAAATTGTGAAGTTCCTATTCAGCTATTTGAGGTCCATCTCCCCTCCGTGGCCAGCACAGAGCCCTTGAAGCCTTTGTCAGATGCAAATCTGTGAGATTTCTCGGTCTTCGTTAGTTAAACGAGGCTCTGTGCACTGTTCTGACTAAAGCTGCTGTTTATGCACCCCTAGATTGCCTTGGATATGAATGTTGTTTCAAATGAATCCTGCTTGCTTGATGTGCAAGCACACATGTCAAAAATTGGGGACAATCATCCCCGTACCCCTGGGGAGCCTGTCTGGGGGCTGCTCCTGAGGAGCCACAGTACAGAGTTCTTAGTAGTGTGCAGTTCTGCAGCAGCCTTCCTTCTCCATCGACTGAAACTAGCCCCCTCCCACCCCCTCCCCATAGTGGGTTGCACTTCCAACTTTCAGGTAGGATAACTCTGCAAATACCTCTTGCATCTGAAGAATGTATTCTCAAAACCATTTTTAGGGTTCTCGTGTCAGTGAAGCGTGTGTCAGTATTTCTTTTCTTACAGTTGAGGAGTTAATGTGTCCAGAATTGTTTACATGCCTCTGAGTGTTACATTAGTGTCTCAAAGCCCTTCAAACCTTTCACTTCTTCCTCCCCATTTTCTAGGTGACACTACCCAGCATTTCCCTTTCCTCCATCAACTGCTGGCAAAGGCAGAGTTCAGTTGAGCGTGAGGCGCTACACAATAACTAAACCCCCACTGGCAAGAGAGGTTTGCACTATGTGATTATACCCAAAAGGTGAAGGTGCTGGACCCACAGTGCCTCATCCTCCAGCCTGTAAAGCAGATAACAAGGCCATGCTGTTGTGTTGTGGTGCTGTGGGAGTATTGCAGGCATTCTGGTAACGTTAGAATATCCCGAAAACCACCAGGGCCTCTTTTTTTCTGTTAGCACTAAGCAAATAAGATGGCTGAGGACAGAGGTGTTAGTGGACTCTGGCATCGAGGGCAGTTGTTTGCTCTGCAAGCTGCTGGCGATGTTACTCTGCTGCAGCTCCAAAGATGGGGAAAGAGTCATAAAGTGCTGAGTAACTGCTGGCACCTGGGTTGCGTGTCACAGCGGCACGGCAGCCAGTGCGCAGCGGCTGGGGCTGGCGGCTTCCTTCTGAGGTTTGAAATCTGAACGCAGTGTGGTAACAAACTGGAGATGCAAGCTCTTGGCGTTGGGTTTGGGTAGGGAGATCTTCCCAGGCACAAGGAGCAAGGAGATTCCTGTTTTCTATCGTAAACCAGCGAGAGCTGAACCTTTCCACCTTCCTTTCTGCCTGTGGAAAGGTGTTCTAATGGCGTTGCACAGTTCCGCGTTCCTCTCCACAGCCGTGACAGGCGAGCGCTGGCAGGAGGCCTCGATCAAAGTTCTGTTCACGTTCTGAATCTTCTGTGCCTGTTTGTGTCCTGATACTCCCAACAAAATGACTCAGGAGGCGTTTCTAATGGCGTTGCTCTCTGCAGCTGGGGCAGGGGTGTGCTTGTGGGAGGCCTTGATCAAAGTTCTGCTCACGTTACATATCCCTTGGGCCTGTTCCGATCACACCAGCGCGGATCCAAAGCGAGGGCTTGGGCCGGGTGCCTGGAAGTGTGTTCTGAGGAACAGCGGGTACGCTGCCTGCCGCGTTTCCTCTCCGTGCGGTGTTTCGGTGGTGGTGGTTTAACCCTCAGCCAGAGGAGGGGAAGGAAAGCTCAGTGGCTGCTAGCCCCATGTTGCCTTCTGCCGCCGTTCGTTTGCAGGAGCCACTCAAGGGCCTAATGAAGAATATGCTGAATATTTTCTTCAGTATCATCTTAATCTGCCACTCACACACAAAAAGGCCCATTTTCCTCCCAGCAACTTCTCCCAGACAGATTTCTCCTTCAGAAACAAGTGAATGGCATTCCTGTTGGTTTCCTTCTGGCAGTTAGGATTGCAAGAAGAACAGATTTGCCTGTTACTTCCCAGGATTTGGGGCTGTTCCCCTTTGCCGGATGTAATGCAAGAGCTGTCAGCGGGGCTCGGCAGGGACGGTGCCTGACTCTGGCTCCTGCTGTGTCCTGATCCAGAGCACAGGAGGATTTCGAAGTGACAGAATGAGGAGCCAGGGAGAGGATGGACTCCCCAAGGGCTTTAAAAAAAGAAAGAAGTGGTTGGATACTCTTACTTCAGGGCTAAAACACAGGGAAGGAGGCACCCGGAGCTGTAAACCAAACACTACTCGTGCAGCTTTTAGCTAAAGGAGAGCTTAGTCACGTAGACATGATGAGTGTAAAGCTTTCTTATAGGGTGTCTGGCATTGTCAAACTGCTACCTCCAACCCCTCTGAAACGCTAGTTCTGAACACAACCAAAAGAAAGGAAGTTGCTTGGGAGCAGTTCCTAATTCACAGCCGAGAGCGCCTCAGGTTGGGTTTCATGTGGTCAGCTCTTTACCTCTGCACCTTGGGGGGGGGGGGGGTTATTACCCTATTCAATGTCTCTATTTGCCTTTCCTCCCTGCTGTGGTCTTTGTTTGATGGGTCTGGATGGGATGCACAAGTATCCCTGCTCCTTGCCTTTGTTAAACTGTCCCCTCTGCATGGTGCAGGTCTCACTTTGCTATCTTGGCCTGTCTGTTGGGGCAGCCACAGGTTTCTCCTGGTGCTGTTCTTAAGCCACATGACAGAAGACCCAGAAGAGTGGCAGGCACATCCCAGCAGTTCATTTTAAGAATTCTCTGAAAAAATACATCTTTCATTGCACCAGAAGTGACGAAAAAGAAAAGTGTTATTTCCTTGAGCGTTGGCAAGTGTGCAGAAGCAGCAGAGGGTAAGGAGTGAAGCCCAGCGTTTGCTGTCAGCGCTGGGACTCGCCACGGCAGCATTCCTGTGAATCCCTTCTAGTTAAATCCCACAGAACTGTCCCAAGTGCAGGAGTTATTTCCTGATGCCACTTTCCCAAATGCTGAAGATCTTGCAGGGGGACAGCTTGACTCTAAAGGGGTGAAAGGATCCCCCAGGCAGCTGCCAAAATCCAGCTGGGGGCTTGGAGTAAGCCTGAGACTTGCCTAGCTGGATGTGGAACATGGATTTGGGCAGGAAAGTCATAGGATGGCATGGGTTGGAAGGGACCCCAAGGGTCACAGAGCTCTAACCCCCTGCCACAGGCAGGGACACCAACCTCAGGCCTGGAGCTACACAAGGTTGCCCAGGGCCCCATCCAACCTGGCCTTGAACACCCCCAGGGATGGGGCACCCACTACTTCTCTGGGCAGCCTGTTCCAACACCTCACCACTCTTTATATAAAAAACTTCCCCCTAATATCTAATCTAAACCTTCCTTTCTTTAGTTTTAATCCATCCCCCTTGTCCTGCCATTGTCTGTCCTTTTAAAAAGCTGAATGCCCTCCTGTGTCTCTGCTCCCTTCAGGCACTGGCAGGCTGCAATGAGGTCCCCCCACAGCCTTCTCTTCTCCAGGCTGACCCAGCCCAGCTCCCTCAGCCTCTCTCCAGAGGGGAGCGGCTCCAGCCCTCTGAGCATCTCCGTGGCTCCCCTGACCCCTCTCCAACAGTTCCACATCTTTCTTGTATTGAGGGTCCAGATCTGGACACAGGACTCCAGATGGGATCTCACAAGGGCAGAGTAGAGAGGGACAATCCCCTCCCTGTCCCTGCTGGCCACCCCTCTTCTAATGGAGCCATTTATTGAAAAGGAAAGTCATTTATTGAAATGGAAAGTAATTTATTCCAACTCTTTTGTTCCCTTTCCAATCACTATACAGGCTGTGGCAGTCCTTGTTCTGATTTCCAGGGGAGCAAGGTTTAAGGGGGGGGGGGGGGGGCAAACCTGAGCTAGTTTGGTGCCAAGCACACCTTCTGCTGCCAGTTGTGGCAGGATTCTGCAAAATCCTGTGAAATTGGAACTTTAACCATTCCACAGTAATTCTGGTGGACACTGTGCTTGTCCAGGGTTTAGTTTGAGTGCTCAGATGGCCTGAAGATTTTTCAGTGAAGAGCTGTGAAATTGTGGACCGTTTTCTGCTAAAACAGATGAAAAAAACATGAAGGGAACTGGAGAGGTGGAAGACAGCAGTGTGTGGAGATGGGTGGGACACACAGCACAGCCGTGGGGGCTTGGCTCGTGCACGGGAGGTGCTCTGTCTGATAATGTGTGTTTCCAGGTCTGAAGTCAGGGAGGAATGGAGAAGGAGTATGCAGACAGGGGCGTTGGGCTCTGTCAAAGGCAGATCTTTCATTTCCAGGTGCCATGGCTCTGCGGCAGGGGAAGGTTTCTGGGGAGTGAAGTGGAGCTCTGGCTTCCTGGTAGGCCAAGCAGGGCAGGCTTTTCTCCAGTGGGATCAGGGAGCCTTCAAATGGGCTAAATTTTTCTTTAAATCTGCTTTTAGGTCCCACTCTGAACGCTGTCTGGGGTGATGAGGAGTTGTGTCAGTGAAAATCGAACACCAGGAGCTCTCTCCCTGTGTCTCATCAGAGTCCGTTTAAAGTGGCACATCAGGCTCTGGGAGGCTCCAGTAGGAAAAGTAGGGGTGAGGCACATTTTGTCTTGACAGTGGCTCGGTTCACGCGGTGCTGTGGGGAGGAGATGTGAGGAGCTTTCCAGCTGAGACCTGTGGTGGAGTGAAAAAACCAATGTGAGTTTTCTGTGTCCAGTCTTTTTCAAGCCTTTATTGGACAAACTAAACTTCGGTTCAGCTGGGTACGTGGCCGGGCTGTACAGTGCATATAGAAGCGCTGGCTGCTGACCCTCCAGAGTCAGCATTCACTTTTGAGGAAGATTATTTTGGATAGATTATTTTGGAAGATTATTTGATAGAGGACATATTTAAAGAGGCGCTTTTTCACCTGGTCCTTTACTGTAGCTGCTTAACTGAGCTGCTTAGCCTGGTGCAAGACATCGAATGCTCCAGACACCGTACGGGGCCTTCATAGAATCATAGGGCTTGGAAGGGACCTCAAGAGCTCATGGAGTCCAACCCCCTGCCAAAATAGCCCCCCAGCTCATAGTGCACAGGTCAGTGTCCAGACGGGGCAGGAATATATCCACAGGTGGAGACTCCACCACCTCCCTGGGCAGCCTATTCAGCGGCTGTTGAAGCAGCTGTCCTGCATGCTTGTCTCCAGGTTGGAAATGGGTGTCATTGGTGTTTTACCCTTGTTGGAAAGGCCCCAGGCTGCTGTCTGTCACACCCCATGTCACAGTTGGTTCCCTTCTCTCCCTTTCTCTGGCTCTTTACAGCCAGAGTCGGAGCTGAGCATTCCAGTACCGCTGCTCACACACCGCCGACGTGAGCATCAGATCTCAAATCCTACTTCAGATGAGTCAAAACAAAGTGGCTTCCTTGAGTTTTTCTCTCTCTTCTCCCGTCGTCGCTCTCATCTCCACTCGTTCCTGCCTTAAGGCGCTGGCTCAGCGAGCGTGCGGCTGAAGGCGGCTGTGTCGGTTTGTTGCTGTGAGATGTCAGGGCAGGGAAGGTGCAGCGCATTGTGTGGGGAAAACACCTCTTCAGCTCTCTGAAACTCCTCCTCTGGCCGAGTGAGGCTGGAGCTTTGCTTCCCATTTCTTTCTGATGTCGGCTCTGTAACTCCATCTCGACCCTGAGCTTGTCCAGAGGGGATGGTTTGCAGTATGACCATGGTCTGCCCTGCATTGCTGCCTGAACCGGCACGTGGCCACCATGGAGGTCCCAGCACGGCCCCTCCGGTACCATCAGGCATTTCTCTTCACCTGTAGTAGCTCAGGAGCCCACAGCTGCCTGAGTAACCTTCTCCCCAGTGTAATTTCTGACTTGTAGTTTTCAGAGACCACGTTGAGATGGATATAGAGAGGTAGATGTGTGTGTATCTATGTGCTAAGACAGAGACTTGTTACACCTTACAGCGAGTCCAGCTTTAAACTTCCAAAGTAATAAACTCTTTAAAGCCAAGAGCCTTAATGACTCCAAACATCTGCTGAGACACAAAATGCCATTTCAGGTTTGTGCTGGATATTTGGGAATTTTTCAGCTTGATGGCGAGTGTCTCCTCTTTGCCAGGAGGCAGCAGCAGCTTCCAAAGATGACAAGGACCTTGGCCAGCCTCACCGAATTTCCCAGGTACAGGCAGACAGGCTCTCCCCTTCTCTTTGTGCTCTCAGGAAAGTCTCCTTGCTCCCCAGGACTGGTGTGATGGCTTTACATGTTGCATTGCTCCAAAAAAATCTCCTCCTTTCCACAAAATGGTATTTTTAACTTGGCATAAAACATCTTTGCTGGCGCCAGGGGCTGGATTCCTCCTTTCCCACCTGCCCGGGGCTCTTCCTGTCCTGCAGCATTGAGATGAACAAGGCAGCAGGGATGTAGGTGAAGGGAAAGCCGGGCTAGTGGGGAAGGAGATGTTCCCCTGGAGCCAGCCGTGTGCTGGAGTTGAGGAGCCATCGTGCCAGTCCTGGCAGCAGTGTCTGGGCTTTGGCTTGCAAGGGGATGGAGGTCCAGGCAGGTTTGCCCCAGTGCAGCCTCCCGCCACCCTGCTTGCTTGGGCCGATCCACGGTCAGCCCTGATGGCTGCCAGGTGCCTCTGTCAGTACGTCTTCCCTCCTGGGCCGATGGTCTCATTTGGTGTTTCCAGGTGAGCACGTTCCAGGTGGTTATTAAACCGTGGCTGGGCTGCGGGTCAGGCTGAGGTCTGGTGTACAGCGTCACACCCACGCCTCACCCTTGTGCGCGGTTGCTTGGCCTGACGAGCCGTGGCACCCAGTGCCAGCCAGCTGGTGAGAACCGTGGGAGCCTCACACTGGGGTCAGCTTTGGCTCTGAGGAGCTGGCAGCAGGGTGGGGGCCAGTGCAGACCCCCAGCCATCCCCTGCTTGCTTGAGGAGCTGCCTCCACAGCGTTCCCCAGGCCTTCCGCGCTGCCGGGCCTTGTGCAAGCACACATTAATTGAGAACATCATCAAACCCTTATTGAATCCTGAATCGAACCATTAATTGAGAACAGTTTCCAGTTAGAAATTTAAAAAACAAAAAGGGCAAAAGGTCTCCAGGTTGGCTGGAAATTGTTTCTTCGTGACATCTCTGTTTTCCTTCTCCCCCAGGGAAGCCCGTGTCCCGCTCCCCTCTCCCCTCCCTTCTCGCAGAGAGCGAGCCGCTCTGTTTACGCGCTGCTGGGGAAGCCGCCGGCTCTGCTGGGGCTGTGCTGGGGACAGGGCTTCCGTGCAGCAGCTCCCCTGTAAATACTCCACCTGTGCTTCGTTGGCGAAACCGAATTGGAAACAAGTTGTATCTGTGAAATATTAAGCTATATATGTATATAGATAAACCGCGGATTATCTCTGACTCGTTACTACGGCTCTGTAATCAACTGTATATTAAACTGTTTTACTGTATGGCCGATCATTTCACGCTATTTTAGATGTAGAAAAGCTGAGAAAATAATTCACAATACACTATGTCAACTTGAAATTGGTTTGCTTTCTTATTCTTGTGCCCCAGCAGGACCTCAGGCGCAGCCCCGCGCCGCTTGCGCATTGTTTCAGAGAATAATAGTTTGGAACAGAAGTTTTTTTCAGCCCTTTGTTTGGGATCTGGCTTTTGACAATGTGTCTTTGATAAATGGTGAAACCCCTGAGTTAATTTTTGATGAGGTGCATGTTTAGGAAGCATTTTAAAGGCAGAAGGAATTTGTTCACGTAGATCTGCTGCAGCCTGATGTGTTGGTCGGCACTAAATCACCTTTGTGATCCCAAAGCCAGTTGAGAAGAAGACTCCATCCTGATTTTACTTCAACTTAAGTCCTGCTCTGAAGGGTTGGGAAGGGGCTGTGCACCTCTGCAGCGTCCTGCCAGCACTGTCAGCAGTGGTAGGAGGCCTCAGCAGTGAGCTGCTCCATGCTCTGGCCAGGATTGGGGATGAGTTTGGGAATAGTTACTTTTTCTTTAGCAGAGCGCGTGGATGGTTTCATCTGGAATACCCAGTGCCTTGTTCCAACTCTCTTAATCCACTTGGAACCAGGAGGGAGGCGTTTCAATCCCGGAGTAAGGCCCCAGGAGAAGTGGCTGCAGGGGTGGCTGGTGGAGGAGAGAAGCCTTGGCGCTTCCGAAACCAGAGCCTGTCTGGCCGATGGAGCTGCCAGCACCAGGCTGCTGCAAAGCCTGGAGCTCTGGCTCTTCTTTACCCCCTTCCCCAGGGTGCTTCTTTAAACATCCCCGTGTATTTTCATTGGTTTTCACTTAGGAGAAAGAAAAAAAAACCCATCCTAATGAAGTCCTGAGCCCTTGCAAGGGAATGGTTTTCCCCTGGAAGATTTGGAGGTTTCCTCTGGATCCGTGCCCAGGCGCTCTGGTCCTCTCCACCTGCCCAACAACAGCCACAGAGCTGCTGCTGTCACGTCCTTCTCTTCACACGTACTGACAACAGGGCTGCACGGCTGTAAGCTTTCATACAGGTCTGTCCTGGATGTCCATGTCCCAGTGCCTGGGTTTCCCTTCCCTGCTCTCCCTGTGGGTCACAGCAGACCAAGAGCTTTGTCCTCACGGAAGAGCAGAGTCTGGTTCCTCTGAAGGTGCCTGTTCTTGTGTTTTTTCCCAGAGAAAAGGTAAGTATCCGCGCAGACGTGGGGTGTGAGTGGCAGTAGGTGTGTGTAAGCCATGCTCAAGTGTTCCTGGGTGTTTGCCTTCTGTTGTAGGGGAAAGCTTCCAGTGGTGCCCAGCTGGTTTTCTTGTGTAGATTGTGGCAATTGCAAACATACTGAGGGATATTTTTTAATAAATCTTACAGAGGCATTTCAAGTGAATCCAGTGTTCTTTGCAGTTCTGCGTTGTCTTCTCCCCAGTAACGTTCCTTCTCATCTTGTGCTTTGGATTGTGGTCAAGAATGCATTGTACACCGATGGCAGGTGCATGGTACACCCTTTCTGTTAGTTGGTGTGGGGACTGTGGGTACAAGAAAACCCCAAACATCAATCAGGGATGTGCTTCCCGGTGGTTCCCAGAAGGCCAGGCTGCCTTTGTGCATGGGCAGCCTGGGGGCTACACAGGATGGTGTGGCATGGTGGGGCCAACCTGGAGATCTCTCACTGCTGTCTGCAGGAGTCACCGTGTCACAAGGCTGTCCTGGATGCCTGAGAGAGAAGCCTTGCCTTCGACGGGTGTGGGGATCCCCTGGGCTGGCCTGCGTCCCCCAGCTGTGTTGCTCTCTGGAAGAATGGCTTCTGAGGAGCCAATGTCAACGCTGGGGTAATAAAGAGCAGCAAAGTCCACACCGCCCCAGGGCTGATGCAGCACTGCAGCTGCCTCGCTGGCTGCTGGAAACTGCCCCGGTGCTGAGCGCTCACCTCTGGGAGAACAGAGCCTGAGGTGACTGGGCAGGGCACAGGGACACCCAGACGCCCTCCAGCTCTGACACCATGGAAGGTGCCCTGGGGAGCCCTAAGCTCCAGCTGTTCCTATGGTTTCCTGGGGCTGCTCCAGCTCCCATTGGTCTCTGGGAGCCCAGCTGGATGCCTCTGCCCAGGGAACACATTCCTGCTGGAGGACTTGCCCTTCCACCTCAGTCCCTCTGGGGCTCAGCAGAGGAGCCGGTGGGCATGGCAGGAAGGGCGCTGGAGCCCGGTGCCAGCCACTGGCTTTTGTTCTTGCGCCATTTAAAACCTTTTCCCCCATCTTGGGGGCAGAATCTTTCTTTGAAGCAGTATTATGTTTTCCCCTGCTCTCTCCCTGGTTCTGTAACTTTTCTGTCCAGCCACAGCCCGTGGGTGATTTGCAAGCGAGGCCCATTGCGATGAACCACCCATGGGTGGCACCGGGCGGCACAGAACTGCCACAGCACCTGCGGGAGCCAGGACCTGCTGGGGCTCTGCTCAGCCCAGCCACTGCCACCTTCTCTCCTCACTTGTTAATCAGTGTTTTGCTTCTGGTAACTCCATTCTTGTTGCTTTGTGGCGTCGAGCGGCAGTTCTCATTTCACAGCTTTGCAGAGTTTATGGGAATGCAAGAGCCTGATGCAAATGAACTTCATTAACATGCTTAATTATCTTATAAACCTCATATCCATCTGTCCTGCATATGCTTTGTACTCGCTGCTTTGAGACAAGCCACCATGTCAGGCTTGGCATGAGGCGGCTGCGAGCAGGAGCCGTCAGGGAGAGCTGCTCTGCCCGCGCAGGGACCGGGCTTTAATGCCAGCGGCTGTCAGAGGTGAGAGGGCATTTTTCAAAGGCCATGCCCAAGCTGGGAGCCTTGAAACGAACCCATAAAACAGAGAGAAGGTGACAGGATGTTAGGACTTACTGCTGAGGGCAAAAAAAACCAACCTGGAAACTCTTCTGATGTGTCAAAAAGGGGGAAACGCCAGCGAGAGGCCTCCAGGCCTGCAGCTCCTCGGTGGGCGAGAAGTCAGGGCTGGGAAGGCTGAGCCAGAGCCAGGAGCTTCCCCCAAGGCAGGTTGATGTAGAAAAGCTTTGAGCAAGTCCCCAGGAGAGACCTGGCACTGTGGTGCAGCACTGAAGGGCCTGTCCCATGCTCAGCTACCACTGGGTGAGGTTTTTCTAAGCCAGGTGAGGGCAGGTTTGCTGTCAGGGTCACCACAGGGCTCCATGCCGGTCATCAGGCCACACTCCCTCCCACCTGGGGGCTCTCAGCGCTGCAGGAGAGCTGCGGTATCGGCAGAGCACCCATGGGTGCCCTGCTCAGTCACCAGCCTGGCACAGTGATGGCGTCCGGGTGCCAGGTGCTAACACCAGTCACTTGCAGCAGCCCCCAGCCCCAGGAGCAGTGTGTGCTGGGGGGACACCTGAGGCTTGAAAATCTGGGTGATTTTTGTGGTTTCTGGTGGAAAGTGAGGCAGAGGCGTGAGACTGTCCAAGATCCTGATGGGATCTTCCCCAAGCTGAGTATCTGCTTCCAGCTGCCTGTTTCAGCTGTCAGTGCTCCAGCCTGGATTTGGGAGCTTGGAGCACAGGAGCCCAGGAGCCTTCCCCAGGGGCCAGCTCCTCTCCTGCCTGGAGAGTGACAAAACCAAACCCCAAACGTTGCTCATGTGCTGCCTAAGACCCCGATCCTGTCTCCCTTGGTGGCACATGATGTGTTTTGCAGTGGGGACACTGCATTGCAGCCACAGGAGTGAGTGCCATGAGCAGAGTGGCAGGGAATGCTTCCATGCTTGCTTAGTTCTATTCAAAGGTACCATAAAACATGAGCCTTTGCTTCCTGGTTGCCGTGCAGATCCACAGGTCTGGTGAGAGATGGTGGAAATCCAACTTGCACCAGAGCTCCCAAAGGAATTATGGGCCATACCAAGGGGCTGAGCACAGGGAGCAGCTCTGGAGGAGGGAATGGGGCAGCCGCAGGGTGCAGAAGTGGAGACGCGGCAGTCAGGCGCTGGTGCAGGGACTGTCTTGGCAGGGAAAAGCAAGCCAAGAGCAGGACCTGGTGCAAAGCTTCAGTGTCTTTATACAACAGCATCCTGCAGAGCTGCCTCTGCCAGCAGCCTCTGCATGCCTGGGGGTCACCCACTGGGGAGCTGCTGTGTGCAGCACACCCTCCTCTCATCCTGGGGGCAGCAGGGACACGACTTTGCACCGAATTGCTGCTTCTTGGGGGGGTTGTAATGGACCCAAAGCAGAATGTGAATTTTCCCAGGCCGGGGAGGGAGTAGGACCTGGCATTCAGCAACCCCAGAGCCACATGGCCCTGGGGACAAGCATCCTGCACTGCAGCAGGAATCCCTGTGTCCTGCAGGTGGGGACCAGGGGGTGCAACACATGCAGAGTGCTGATGGAGGGTCTCTTTCCCTTCTCTTGCTCTTGCCAGCTCAATCAATGGCAAAGATTCCTTGTTCCCCAGGGGCTCAGGTAACACCCCTGCTGAGCACCCCTCTGCACCCAGGCTCCCCGGGCCAAGGCCAATGTTACCACCAATTTCCCAGCCTCCCCACTTCCCTCCAGTCCAGCAGGATGTGAACTTCAGGAGTGAGTGATGGTTAGCAAGTGATGGTGACACTGTGCACTTAGGGGCTGGGTGCAGGAGCCAGGCAGATTCCCAGCAGCCAGGGAAGCACTGAAGCCTCCTGTCACCCAGCACAGAGAGTGGCTGCAGGGTGAGCAATGCTGCTCTGTGCCACCGTGCGACTGTGGGCATGGGACCTATTCACAGCCAAAGGGCCCTCACCACGCCATGGCAGAGGGGGCAGGAAGGCAGCACAGACCCAGGGACAGGCTTGGCTCTGCCTGAGGAGCTGCCAGCACAGCTTGAACCCCCCAGCCACATCCAGCTCCCCTCCAGCACTGCGATCTGGGGAGGCCATGAGCCCAAACCCTCTGCAAAGCCAGCTGTGGGCGATGGGGAGTTGGTGGGTTGGTGGGTTTGAAGCTCCGGAATGTGCCTGGTGAGCACAGACCCTGAGGGTGCTGTGGTTTGGTGGAACTGCAGGCATTGTACAAACCTCCATCAATGCCACTTGTGGTTATAGCCTGGCCCAGCTGGGCCAGCTGGCTCTGCATCCCTCCTGGGACAAAGGGGATAAAATTCACCTTTTCCTTTTTAATCCATAGAAAACACAAGTGCAAAGTGCCCAGTCGTGGAGCTGCTGTTGTGTTGTGCCTACCCCAGCGTGTGGTGTTGGTTCACCTGCGGGAACCACTGTGCCCAGGGGTGCCTGCTAGACCCAGCTGTGCACAGGCGCTCGGGGGGGCAGGTCCCAATGGCTCCTCGGCCCCCCGAGTTCCCCCAAACTTTGCTGGGTGAAATCCCCCTGTCTCTGATGAGAGGGGCTGGGAGTGCCTGCGGAGTGGGGAGCATCCAGGGGGAGAAGAGCTGGACACAAAGCTGGTGCCTGGGGTCAGAGGTGCCCTGAGATGGTTTTTAGTCCTGGAGGAGCCTGGTTTGCTGGAGCAGGGGCATGGCAGGGGCTGGCCCCGCTGTGCTGATGCCAAGAGCACCCATGGGGGCACTGGGAAAGGGGAGCTGGGGCAGCAATGGGCTGAGCTGCCAGCTGCAGCATGCATTGCTCTCTGCTTCCAGGCCGGGTCCCCAGACTCCTCCTTTGGCACCGGTGCTTGTTCTGTGCATCATGTGCTGCTTTCCTTCCTCCTGGGTGCATTTTCCAGGTGCCTCTGCACTGTCTGCACATGGCAGAAGGCAGCTGCTTGCTTCTATACCTGCCCCACAAAGGCAGGAACTCCTCGAGGACCCTCATGGCTAAAGGTGCTGCCTGAAGATGGAAGGTGTCAGGAGAGACCCCACTGAGTGGGACTGCAACACATGGAAAGCTGCAGCTCTCCCTCCGCCACTGCGGGCAGCTGGGGACAGGGCAGCCCTGGGGACAGGGAGACAGGAGAGGGCTGCCAAAAGCACAGGGCCAGACGTGTCCCGGCCTTTATCTCCCCCTAGTGCCACCCACTCTGCTGTTTGCTCTGGTGCTGCACAGTGCACCAAGTCCAGCAGTGCTGCACACAGCAGCCGTGGGGCTTGGGAAAAGCCAGCTCTGGAGCAGCGATGTCCTGGAGCAGTGCAGGGAGTGCGGCCGCTGCCTGGAGTGCAGAACACAGCACCGTGGTGGGGCAGGAACCCTGCCAGCATCAGGCGCCCCGCCAGCGTCAGGAGCGAGGACCCAAGTAACTCAAAAACCTGGCTGAGCGACCGCCAGGCCGGGCTGTGGCATCCAACGGCGGTAAGAGGCATTCGCTGTCCTGGGAGCGTTACCTCTGCGGTGGTGATGGGGAGGAGAGGGAGAGGATGGAGAGCAAGGTGATGAAGGCACCCTTCATTTGGTCCAAAGGTACCTGAAGGTGAAGTTTCCCAGGCTGAAATGAGGTTGTTTTGGTGTCAGCCGGACACTGTGACACACACAGGCCTGAGGAGCCTCGGGGCGAAAGGAGAGGGGTTCCCCCACCCTGCGTGGCCCTGGGTGCTTCAAGAGGGAGCCCCAGGGGGTTTCTGCACCATCCTCGGGGCTGGCCTGGCTCTGCCAGAGCTGGAGATCAGCCCCAGGCACTGCGGGACCCTTGGGGACAAGGACCTTGCTCAGTCCTGAGCCCACCTTACCCTGGGCCATGTGTGCCCTGAACAGTGTCCAGCCACAGCTGGAGCCATGGGGCTGCACACACAGCTGCCACCACGGCCTAGCTGCCTGGCTCCTGAACAAGGTAAGAAGAGGAAGAGGCTCCTCCCTGGGGAGCAGCTCTGCCCCCACCCAGCACAGTGCTGCGTATGGCCGGGAAGTGCCTAAAAACACATTTGGCACCATGAGAGGGCTTTGTGTGGCCATGGGTAGCAAGGGTCTACCCTCACGTTTGCCTCCCAGGGAGCCTCACACCCCTGTGCCCTTTCACACCCTGCTGCAGGCCATGCACTGTGCTCTGCCTCCAGTGCCAGGCACCACAGGGTACTCCACATTTCAGCGTTGTCCCCGCGCCGGGGACAGAGCCTGTCCTGATTCAGTGCAGTTCTGCTGCCCTTTGGGGTGGTTCAGCCCTTCTGCTCAGTGGTGGTGAGGGGCAAGGCCTGCCCATGGGGATGGCAGCATGTATGTGCCATGGGTTATGCTCTGTGGGGCAAGGCTGGGGCTGTGCAGCCCAGCCTGGCTGTACAGACACAGGGGGCTGGGAGGCTGGGGGCTGTGTGGCACGAAGCGATGCTCTGCGGGGAGCACATGGGGAGGCTCTGCTCCAGGGGACACCCATGAGCAGCACTGGCCCCACACAATCCTTATCTCTAAACTGGAGAGATGTGATTTGATGGGTGGCCCATCCAGTGGGTAAGGAACTGGTTCCCAGCCCGTAGCCCAAGGGTGGTGTCAGGGGGTCTGTGTGCAGGTGGAGCCGGTGCCAAGCGGGGTCCCCAGGGGTCTGTCTGGGGACTCGTTCTCTGGAACATCTGTACCAGTGACATGGGGGATGGGATTGAGTGCAGCCTCAGCAAGGCTGGGGGGGGACACCAAGCTGAGTGGGGTGGGTGACACAGCAGAAGGAAAGAAGCCATCCAGAGGGATCTGGAAAGGCTGGAAAGATGGGTCTGGGTGAACCTAATGAGGTTCAACACTGCCAAGGGTCAGGGGTGGCACTTGGGCCAGAGGAATCCCAGCCAGAGATACAGACTGGGAGAAGAGCTCCTGGGGAGCAGCCCTGTGAGAAGGACCTGGGGGTCATGGGGGGTGAGAAACTGAACATGAGTCAGCAGTGGCTCTGGCAGCTGGGAAGGGCGATGGGATCCTGGGCTCCATCAGCAGAGGGGTGGCAGCAGGGCCAGGGAGGGGATTGTCCCTCTCTGCTCTGCCCTGGGAGGCCCCAGCTGGATCCTGTGTCCAGAGCTGGGGCCCAACACAAGGAAGATGTGGGGCTGTTGGAGAGGGGTCAGAGGAGCCACGGAGATGCTCAGAGGGCTGGAGCAGCTCCCCTCTGGAGAGAGGCTGAGGGAGCTGGGCTGGGTCAGCCTGGAGAATAGAAGGCTGTGGGGGGACCTCATTGCAGCCTGCCAGTGCCTGAAGGGAGCAGAGACACAGGAGGGAATCAGCTTGTTCAAGGGCAGAGACTGGCAGGACAAGGGGGATGGAGTGAAGCTGGAGGAGGGAAGGGTTAGATTGGATCTTAGGGGGAAGTTCTTTGCAGAGAGAGTGGTGAGGGGCTGGAACAGGCTGCCCAGAGAGGGGGTGGGTGCCCCGTGTCTGGGGGTGTTCAAGGCCAGGTTGGATGGGGCCCTGGAGGTTGGTGTCCCTGCCTGTGGCAGGGGTGTTGGAGCTCTGTGACCCTTGGGGTCCCTCCCAACCCAGATTATTCTGTGATTCTATGCCCTCATGCCTGAGCTGGGGGTCCCTCAGGGGCTGCACCCATCCTTTGCAGCGTCCCAGTGGCACCCTGTGCTCCTCCAAGCCGGATACCAAACAATCCCTGGGCTGCTCCCAGCAGGAAGGAGTTTGCTGCACTCTTCTGGCTTCAGAAACATTTCAAGTCAGAGGATTCCTCTTTTTCAAGCCCTGCAGAGGAGAATTATGCCCCCAAAGGGTTAATTGCAATGAAACCCCGTTTGGTTTTAGCAGCCCCCCAGCCAGCAGTGTGCTGGCAGCCCAGCACCCGGGTATTTTTAGCACGGTGAACTTTGAGCGTGTCCAGCAAGCAGGAAAAACCCCAGCTGGAGACATGAGGAGGACCCAGCAGAGCCAGAGGCTGTTGGGGGCTCCCAGCCTCAGGACTGTGGCAAAGACTGTCTGATGCCATGTCCTGGCTGCTGCACACGCTGCCCCAGAGCTGCGTGCCCCAAGGCCAGGCAGCACCAGGGTGCCCAGGGAGCCTGGGCTTCAGGACCCCTGTGAACAATCCTGGGAGACCAGGGCCATGGGCTTGGAGCAGCACCCTCCTGAGCTGGTGTGTTCCCCGTTTCAGGAGCAGTGTGTCCTCTCACAAGGATGCAGACATCTTCCCTTTTCCATGACAACAGGCAGAAGTTCCAACCTCCTTCACACCAACCTGGGGCCAGATCCCTTCCCACCAGATGACCTGCCAGGCAGTTCACCACATCCTGGAGAGAAGCAGAGTGACAGCACATCTGGCTTCCTAAGGCTGGGCAGAGGAGGGGGACTCTGGGTGTCAGGAGAGGGGAAGCCTCTGTGGGTGTGCAAAGCCTTGGAAAGAACCCTAAAACCAAAGCAAGAAGGTTTTGCTTATCTCTTAACAGGTGGCACCTGTGCCTGAGGATTGATGGGCCCCACATTCAATGTAACAGTCCTGACAGTCAGTTTATCCATGCTGATATGGTTTGCCAGTGACAAGGAGAGGCTGGAGGAGGTTCTGTTGGCCACAACCACCCCTACATCCACGGGGAACCTTGTGCCATGTGGCGCTGCTGCCTAGTGCTGCTCCACACCAAAGTCCCCATCTTCAGCCCAAGGCTGTCCTACTGTGGTGGTCAGGGGGTCATCTCATGCCTGCAGCTGTGTGGGCATCAGTGGGCTGTGCAGGGGGCTGGACCTGTCAGGAGCAAAGGGAAGGAGGGAAGATGTGTCTCAAGGAGATGTTTTGTGGAGCACACCTGGATAGGTGCTTCCTCAGTGGCATCGACCTCAGGCAGGATCGGACCTGGGAAGGTCAGATCCAGCAATGGCTTCTTGCCATGGATGGAGATGGGCTGGGAGCCAGCCACAGGTGTGACCCAGCTGAGGAGGAGCATTAGGAGCCCAAAACTGGTTTCCTGGAAGGGCAGGACTGCTGAAAGCCAGCAGCCCTGTTCCTCAGGCTGGGCTGAGCCGCTGGCCACCACGCTGGGCACATGCCATGCCATAGAGCACTGCAGCACAGGGGGGTCCAGAGGACCCCATCCCTGCTGGTCAGGGTTCCTCCAGCAGCACTGCTGAGCCTGGGAGTTGGTTGGGGAATTGTTTTTAGGAATGATTGAGACTGAAGCAGAGAGGAAAACAGACCTCCCTGGTCTGGCATGCCTCGCTCCATGGCGGGCTTGTGCTTTGACCTGTGATGTTGAGATCCCCTTGGCACAGAGTAGATACATTCCTTTGCCTGGAAGGGCTGGAAGTGGAGATGGGAGTGGAAATGGAGTGGCTTCCACCCAAGAAACAACTAAATCTGGGATACTCTGGCCGAGGCAGGAGGTGACCGGGGGAAGAAGGCAGAAAGCAGGAGAGTGAAGTTTTCCCTAGATTAGACAAATCTGGGTGGCTCTTCATGAGGTTGATGAGAGGTGCAAAGGTTATCTCCAGCCCCTTCTTTTTCCAGAGAGAGTGGTGAGGGCCTGGAACAGGCTGCCCAGAGAGGGGGTGGGTTCCCCATCCCTGGAAGTGTTCAAGGCCAGGTTGGCTGGGGCCCTGGGCAACCTTGTGTAGCTCCAGGCCTGAGGTTGGTGTCCCTGCCTGTGGCAGGGGGGTTGGAGCTCTGTGACCCTTGGGGTCCCTTCCAACTCAGCCCAGGCTGGGATTCTATGATTCTTCTGGGGCCGAGTGTAGGACTCGCAGACCTGGTCACTGGAAACCTGCCAAGACCATTTAGGGTTGGATTCTTTGCCCCCCCCCCCCCAAATGCAGCTGAAATTTGGGGGTTTTCTTGCAAGTTTTTGTAGGACAGGACACTGCAAGTCTGGCTCCAGAAGAGAGCAGTTCATCTACAAGAGGTAATGTTTGACAGCACTGTAAGCAAATGAAAATCAGGGTCTCATGAAGGGTCTGGAAATCATCATCATTTACAGTTACATAGATAGCTGGCCAGCTCTGAGGGCAATTGACTCTTTCTTCCTGAAAGCATTGGTGATTTATTTGAGGAAAACTTCTTTTATACCCTCAGGAGAAGAAAATGGTGTGGCTGGTGGCTTCTGAGATGCTTTTTAGGTCCTACCCACCACAGGAAAACATCAATTGCCCCCACCTCAGCAGGCATAGGAGCAAGCACCGAGGTGTCAAGGCTGGAAGGGGAGAAATGGTTTCAGTCTTACAGGTTCCTGCATTAAATAGAAGCAAAAAGCACAAGTTCACAGATTCACAGAACATTAGGAGTTGGAAGGGACCTCAAAAGCTCATCTAGTCCAACCCCCACCCTGTCAGAGCAGGATCACCCAGGCTAAATCCCACAGGAACACATCCAGATGGGGCTGGAATCTCTCCAGAGATGGAGACTCCACACCCCCTGGGCAGCCTGTCCCAGGGCTCCCTCACCCTCCCTGGGGAAAAGTTCTTCCCCATGGTGCTGGGGAACTTCCTGGGCTCCAACTTGCAGCCATTGCCCCTTGTCCTGTCCCCACAGACACTGAAAAGGGGCTGGCCATTCCCCCTGCAGCCCATCCTGCAGATATGGATCAACATTCATAAGGTCCCCCCTGAGTCTTCTTCTCTCCAGGCTGAACAGCCCCAGCTCACCCAGCCTTTCCTCCCAGGGGAGATGCTCCAGGCCCTTCAGCATCTCCTCAGCCTCCTCTGGACTCTCTCCAGGAGATCCCTGGCTGTTTGATCCCAGGGAGCCCAGCACTGGACACAACACTCCAGGTGGGGCCTGAGCAGGGCAGAGCAGAGGAGGAAAATCTCATTAAACGTGTCCCTGCCCAGCTCTCCAGCCTGCCTAATATAATGAAGCAGGGATACTGTATTTACATACAGTTGATTTACATGTTTATTGGACGTACAAGGAGTTTTGTGGGTGACAAAGCACCTTCCACTGAGACTGTCAGCATGAGCCAAGTGGGTTTCAAGTGAGAGAGGAAACATTTTCCTGCAGGGCCTGAGCTCAGGCCAGAGAGCTTAGCTGGGAGGAAGGCATCTTTCAAAGAAATTGGGTTTGTTGCTGCAAAAATTACGTTCTGAGTAGTGCAACACGTGGTTTCTGCAAGGGTGTTCTGTCTCACTTTCACCTGCAAAAAGTCTTTGGGTTTATCTGAGTTTGGTTGAAGCTTCTGGCTGACAGGGAAGAGGGATGGCTGCTGCTGTGATGCTTGCAGAGCAGGAATTTCAGGGCAGGAGGAGAGTGATAGGACAAGGGGACAAGACAAGGGGCAATGGGCTCAGGCTGCCCCAGGGCAGGGTCAAAGCAGATGGGAGGGAGAAGTTCTTCCCTGGCAGAGCTGTCAGGGTCTGGCCCAGGCTGCCCAGGGAGGGGCTGAGTCCCCTTCCCTGGGGGTGTTTAACAGAGGGGAGATGAGGTGCTCAGGGATCTGGTTTAGCTTAGGATGGGAATGGTTGGACTTGAGGATCTTCAAGGTCTTTTCCAACCTTGTGATTCTGTGATTCTGTGATTTGAGTGGCCATGGGAGCAGGCTGCAGTTTGGCAACTCTTTAATTCCATTCACAACAACCAGCCCAGTGGATGGGGTGGTTCATTCTGGTCCCAGGTTGGTGCCCTCTGAGATTTGCTTCAAAGCTGCTGCTGTCTGGAGTAACAATCCAGGTTGCTCAGAAGTGATGGTTAGCATAACCGAAGGAGTGGGTGAAATCTTCATTATCTTGCCTACTGTCATGTTTGTGTACCAGATTTTGTTACCATCTGTCATTCCTGTTTTCTTGTTTTTGCCAAAAGTTGTCATTCTGAATGGAGGGTGGAGATGTGCTCTCCAAAGCTGACACAGGATAATTTTAGGCACTTGAGGGCTCATTCGCCCTGCGCTGGGTGTCGGCAGCGCTCGCGTGCATCAGCCTCGCGAGCCTTGGATGGATTCTGGGCAGTGATTTAGTTCAAGTAGGGGGGTTTTTTTAAGCCATTGGTTGCAGTCACGCAAATGCATGAAGCTCTCAGCTCTGGGCAGGCAGAGAATGCAGCCAGTCCTTGCCACTGCAGAGAAAAACTGGAAAATAAAAACATAGGTTTTGCCTAATGTGAAATGAAACGGTGAATGGGGGGGGGGGGGGAGGGGGTGTGCAGGGTGACATCAGACAGTAAAAATCCCAGCTCCTGCGTAGAGATCTGACCAAGGAAAGCAACAGCTCTGCTGCAACAGACTGCGACGTCCCCAGATTATTTCCAGAGATGTAAATGTCCTGGGGATGAGAAGCTGGACAAATTCAACCTTGAAATAAGCTGCAGCTCTCTCGCAGGGATGGTGACAGCGCGCTGTGACGGTGTGCGAGGGCAGCCCTGCACTCACCAGGGCTCGCAGCCTTTACAGCAAAATCAGCTCATCTTCAACCCTGCATTTTTGATTTGGTTTTGGGAGGAATAGCTCAGCCCACAAGTGGGGAGCTGGTAGGTGGAGCAGTGAGGATTTCTTGCCTTGTCCCAGAGCTGCAAGACCAGCTGGTCCAAGCATGCGGTGCCCTGTGCCAGCTGGGGAGGGAGAGGGTTTCTGAGTGCTTGGATTCATAGAATCATAGAATCCCAGCCTGCTCTGGGTTGGAAGGGACCCCAAGGATCACAGAGCTCCAACCCCCTGCCACAGGCAGGGACACCAACCTCAGGCCTGGAGCCACACAAGGTTGCCCAGGGCCCCATCCAACCTGGCCTTGAACACTTCCAGGGATGGGGCACCCACCCCCTCTCTGGGCAGCCTGTTCCAGCACCTTGTGCCCCCTCCTTTGGGCAGGAGCGCCCAGCTCGTGGTGGGGGTATTTAAACCTCTGTTCCAGGAGTGCCGGGCCCATGCTGGCACCTCACCACTTCCCATCTCAGCCCATAGCAGCTCCACTCTCCCATGGGTGCAGGGTTTTCATCTGACCCCAGTTACCAGGCTCAGCATTCGAGTGGAATCCAATGACCTGTGACAATCCAAACTACAGAAAAGATGATCTAATAGTTTCAGTTGGACTGAAACTTCAGTAAAGTGAGCTGGGGCTGTTCAGCCTGGAGAGAAGAAGACTCAGGGGGGACCTTATGAATGTTGATCAATATCTGCAGGATGGGCTGCAGGGGGAATGGCCAGCCCCTTTTCAGTGTCTGTGGGGACAGGACAAGGGGCAATGGCTGCAAGTTGGAGCCCAGGAAGTTCCCCAGCACCATGGGGAAGAACTTTTCCCCAGGGAGGGTGAGGGAGTCTGGACGCCGACCTGTGCAATATGAGCTGGGGAGCTGCTTTGGCAGGGGGTTGCACCCCAGGAGCTCTCCAGGGCCCTGCCAACCCCTATGATTCTATGATAAATACAAAGCCAGGCAGCTTGGGGGTGGTTTGGGCACAGTCAGATGCTGATCCAAATTCATAACCCAAGTTATGTTGTGGTGGGAACTCGTGCCGGAGGGTCACTGCTTGCTGAGGAGAGGTGGGGGAGATGGGGATGGGACTTCCTTTCCTCTGAGAGAGGCAGAAAGAATTTGGAGCATCTCTGATTGAAGGCTGGGGAAAGACCAGGCCCTTCCATGAAAGCAACCACTTGCAGACTGAAGGAGAAGGCTGAGAATGAGACTTTCCTCCAGCAGCTCTCCAAAAAGCCCGAGATGTCTAGCAGGAGGGATTTGAACTTCATAGACAGAGTCCCCATCCTCTGCCAAATCATGATGGGATATTTCCTGGCTTTGGCAGGATGAGAAGCCACCAAGAGAGCAGCCCTGGGAGATACCTCAGAGAATTCCAGGAGTTACTGTCTGGGCTCCACCACAGAGAAGTTTGCACTGGCTGCTGCAGCCACAGGAGGGGAAATGAAGCATCGTGTTGTGAGTGAGTTTTACATCCTCCTCCAGGTCTCCTTCTTTGCTGGATGTCTCCTAGAAGCTTTTAAGCAGCACTGTGGTGGGTTTGTAGCCTTCATGGTGCCAGTCACCCAGCCTTGGCTGCCCTGGCCTCTGCCTCGTAACCACAGGAGGAGGCAGTTCTGGGGGCTGCAAAAAGAGGCTTGAGAGTCATCGAGTGTGTATCTGGCATCGGTGCTGCCAGCTGAGGCTCTGCCCAGGTCCCATCATGTGTGTCAGGGATCAGGCCAGGCTTGTTACTTCTCTTGCTGGAAGTGTCACATCGTTCTTCTTCCTGACTGCTTCGCTCTTCATGCGTGTGGGCTGGGATCATGGCACTGCATGTACTCCAGCAGCTGGGCTTGTGTTCACACCGGTCCATTATAACCTGTATATAGGGTGATGACTGGTCCCTTTGCTGTGCATTAACTCTTGCTGGCAGAGACCTCACTGGGGCAAACCCCTGTATTTTACAGTGAGTTTGGCTACTTTTGTAGCAGGGCTTTGAGATAACAGCTCTGTCCTGGTTTAACACTTCAGGAGTGTAAGTTGGCTCTCCTGGCTTGAATTCTCCCATTAGCTCTCTCCCAGAGGGTCATTTTACAAACCTCACAAGCTCATTCCACCGAGTATTTTGGGATGCTGCAAGCATCCCTGAAAGCTGTTCTAAAAGAGATTGGGTCTGGTTTTATTTCAGATGTGTATTTCTCTCTCAGATTCAAATCAGCCTGGTAAATGGCCCTAAATGGGCACCAAGTGCTCTCTTGTGCAGGAGAGTCTGGACAGCCGCTGAAAAGCCATCAGATGTGGGCCTGGGACACAGGGAGCTGAGGTGCCCTGGCAGAGGGGCTGAACTGGTTGCTGACAGGCTGAGATGTGACCATAGACTGGATAGAGTGGAGTTGGGGGCCAGCTTCAAGGTGTGGGAGTTCATCAAGCACTGCTCCAGGATCACTATGATGAGACCTCCAGCAATTTGGAGCTGATCCAGCTCTGCTCCCCTGCTGAGCACAAGGAGGAGATAAGCTTTAATAATAGCTGATGTGGGGTAGGAAGAAAAGCAGGAAAAAAGGGAGTTGCTCTTCTTATGTCTAATCTGCTGTTGGCTTAAGAAAACAGAAACCAGAGGGACCTATGATGATCTAAGAGCGAGGCACAGAGTGCACATTCATCACTGTGCACACTGACAGCCAACCTGTTGCATTCAGTGTGGTGGGAAGTGAGCAGCGTGCCTAACGTGGACAGGGTGGTTTGAGAAGTTAATCCTGTGTCATTAAAGATGGTTTTGTAGCAGCAAAATCATAGCGTCACCAATCAGAGGGCAAGATGACACCAAGACTTTACAGTGCATCGGGTCTTGCAAGAGTGGGACAAGAGAAATATGCATAACAAAAATAATCCCACCTCACACTTGGAGGAATCATAGAATCATAGAATCATAGAATGGCCTGGGTTGGAAGGGACCCCGAGGATCATAAAGCTCCAACCCCCTGCCACAGGCAGGGACACCAACCTCAGGCCTGGAGCTACACAAGGTTGCCCAGGGCCCCATCCAACGTGGCCTTGAACACCCCCAGACACGGGGCACCCACCCCCTCTCTGGGCAGCCTGGTCCAGCCCATCACCACTCTCTTTCCGTAAAAAACTTCCCCCTAATATCCAATCTAACCCTTCCCTCCTTTAGCTTTAAACCATTCCCCTTGTCCTGCCATTATCTGCCCTTTTAAAAAGTTGATTCCCCTCCTGTTTGTGTGCTCAAAATGGAGCAGTAACCCCAGAGAGCTGGGAAAGGTTTCTCTCCCCATCCAGCCAACAAGGTGTTTGGCCTTGAGGAGCTTCAGACAATAAGAGAATCATGTCCGATCGAGGACACAAAATCCAAACAAATTAAAATGCATCTGGACTAACGTTCAGGGATGTGCATGTGTGTTAAAAGTGCTTCCTGACCTTTACAGGGATTGTTTTATACCCTGGAGCAGGACATTTTATTACTCTTGCCTTCTACATAATTTACCATAGAAAAATATTTTTTTGGCTATAAAATGATTCACCTCTCCTGTAAGCCCAGCAATAGAATTTAACTTTCTGGTCCTTTCTGAAGCCAATTTCCCCAGGCAAATTACATACTGTGCCAAGAGATTCCTTCAGCTTTACATTTTCCTGCCATTAATGTCACAGAATGGGACATCACAGCTGAGAGGGTGATGGTTTTTTGATAACCTTGAAAGCAATGGAGTAGAGCACCTTGGTGGAGCTGCTCTCGCACAGGTTTTCTGGTGGAAATTATCCCTGTGACAATCACCACCTCCACGACAGGCCACTTTGCTGCCCTGCTCTGACCCCCTTAACCCGAGCTAGAAGCCACAGTGACAACAGTTATTTCTATTTTCACTTGAACCCATTATTTAGGCACAGTGAAAGGTGAGTTCTGCTGAAAGAGGTTTTATGGCTGAAGGCTTCATGCTGCATCTAGACCATATGAATGGTTATGAAGACAGGCTGAGAGAGTTGGGGTTGTTCAGCCTGGAGAAGAGAAGGCTCCAGGGAGATTTACAGCACTTTCCAGTTCCTGGAGGAAAACCAGGGAGGGATTTTTTAGAAGGGCCTGGAGTGATAGGACAAGGGGGAATGGTTTTAAAATGGAAGGGGGTAGATTTAGATTGGATATTAGGAAGAAATTCTTCACTCTGATGGTGGTGAGGCCCTGGCACAGGGTGCCCAGGGGGGTGGTGGCTGCCCCCTCCCTGGAGGCGTTCAAGGCCGGGTTGGATGGGGCCTTGAGCAGCCTGGGCTGGTGAGAGGTGACCCTGCCCATGGCAGGAGGCTGGGACTGCATGATCTTAAAGGTCCCTTCCAGCACAAACCACTCCATGATTCTGTGATTCTATATCAACAAAAAGGGTTTGCTTTGTCTCTACTGCACTCTATGCTGAGCACCCAGGAGGTGCCAGGTGTGATTCAGGCAGCTGATGGAAGCTGATAAGAGGGAAGCGAGATGCACCCGGGTGGGATGCCTGAGAGCCAGGCCTTACCTAAGGAGCTCTCCAAGAGAACTGCAGGGCTAGAGAAATACTGGAGCCTTCAAACTGGTTATTGCCAGAACAAGAAAAAAAGGATGAATTTGTTTGGCATCAAACTGAAGGGAAGGACTTGATGAGGGGAAGGTTGGTGAAATGGTGTATTTTGGTCAAGTTGTCCTTTCTTACTCCCTTTATTGTCCCAGTTTCAGAGCTAAAAACTGGTTGTAAAGCTTTGCTCATGCAACATGGAAATTGTTTTCTTTATCAATTAATAGATGGAAAGGTTTCAGCTTTGTGAAAGCTAATGCCTCGAGGGGGTTCAGAATACTCACTGAATACCTGAGTGTGCAGGACTTAACCCCCTGCCAAAACCTGGGGTTTTCCACAAACATGTTATTTGCTAGAAAGATGGGGGGGTGGGGGGGGAAAAGCCATCATTATCCAACTCTACCAGTCGCTCAGAGCTGCTGAGATGATGACCAGCATTCGCTCTCCTTTCTCCTAGAAAATTCAGTTCCTAACTTCCAACCAGAAGGAGGTGTCTCCTCTGCTTGACATCTGCCACTGTAACATTCTCCTAATGTCCAGCCCTACACCACAGCCTGTCTAGTTTGGCCCCAGGTGTCTTGAACCTCAGCTCCCGAGCAGGAGGGCCCTCAAGACACCTCTATATCCACCCATCAACACCAGGGCTGAGCCTGGAGCTAGATCTTTCCTGATAGCTGCTTGACCGATGTGGTGATGAGGACCAGTCACTGACAGCACAGCTGGTGGGGTGGTCTTCAAGAAATGTGGAGCTGGACCACAATAGATCCCACTTTGAACCAGACAGCATGGAGCTCCAAGCTCCGAGCTCCCATGGAAGTTACTCTTTTTTTATCCAAAACAAGGAAAGAACACTTGTGACAGAGGAACAGTGAGGCTGGTGGAACAAACAGGCGGTTAATGTATTCACCTTGTCAACCCGGCTCAATGGGCTCCCTGCCCTGATGAATATTGAAGAATTTATACAAATTGGAACTGGTTCAGCAGGACAGTTTTCCAGATACCCATCCCAGAAGGGCTTCCTGGTCGCCGCTGGAGGCCCTTCCCTCCACAGGAGGAGAGCACAGTCCACAGTCTTACTTGAAGGTTTGAGGTGGGACAAGCACCCCTGCTCCTCTTTGGTGAGCTGTGGGAGCTGTAGGCTAGGAGGGCTCCCTGAGAAGGGTGATTGTGGGAGCACCCCCAGGCCAGTGGGATGCAACAATTGCCACCCGCAAAGCTGCAGGGTCTTGAGTGCTGCAGAGGTCTCATGTGCTGAAAGCAAGAGGGGTTTGTGTGTGTCCAGCCACAGGACCGTAGTCACCAGGCACTTTCATTGCCAGAAGTGCCAGAAAATGCAAAATGTAGATGCCTCAGGGGAAAAGAGGGGTCAGCTCACCACCACCTGCAGTGGTGGTGACTAGGTGCTCAAGACAGCAGTGGGGCAGGGAAGTCCTGGGCAAGAGCTGAGCATTTCCCTCCAGAGAGCTCAGCTTTGGGGCAGCAGTGGGGGTCTGCAGAGTGACAGTGCTGTTGTGCGTTGGCCTTTGGAGCTGGTCCCTGCCCCAAGCAGGCCTGACGGAGATGGGATGGCACATGAGGGTGCCTGAGCAAGAAAAGGGCAGCCACCTCAGAGGTTTTACCATTCTCTGAGAACTTGGGCAGATTTAATTCTCGGAGCCTAACGCAGAAGGTGCCACCTCAACCCAGAACATTTCACAGGGATGGCTTTTAACCCAGGTGATTCAGAGGCTGACACTACAGAAGAGCTTGGACTTGCTCTCTGGGTGACTCTGGGAGTTCAATAGTCTCTGATAAGACATAACATTTTTCAACAGGTTTGAAGAGCTGAAGCCAAAGGAAGAAGGTTCTGGGTTGGTGCACAAGCCAGGATTAACCCTTGACAACGTAGGGAGAATTTCGAAAGAACGAAGCTCCTGGAGATAACCAAGGGTCTTGCACTAAAGCTGTGTTTGACACCAAGACTTCCTCTAAAGAAGAGGATTGAGGCATAGGGACAGGCAAGGCTGGGGCTGCCTCCACCAGCCAGGACAACGGAGGAGCAGGGGAAAGCTGTGATCGGGGTCCCCGTGGCCTGGCTTCAGCAGAACTTTGCACACAGCTGACTAACAGCATGCTGGTGAGAATGCAAGCTCCAGAAGAGTTTTCATGGGCACATCACATTTTGCTGCAGCAAAACCCAAGGCCTGTCAACCAGAACACAAGGAGGGCATTTACTAATGTCCCTTTAGGCATGCAGGTGGAAGTTGCTGCATAGCTGAGAGCAGGGCTACCAATAAAACAAAAAGGCAAGTAATATGCAGAGGGAGAAAACCAGCTGAAGCATGAGATTTGTAGTAATGAATTTACTTCCACAGCAGAAATATGCAGTCTGTCTGGATAGGTTAAAAGAATCTGCATTTGATGGAAAGGAGCAACCCTTAGTGGGGTGAAATGTGCTGAGCCCTTGATCTCATCTCTGCAATGCCCTTGTGGAAAGAGTAGAGGACAGAAATGGGTGAGGAGGAATCTGAAGACACCTTTCAAGGGACAGGGAGCCACCCAGTTCCCCCACCTTGGGGCAGAGGTTGAAAGACATCAATCACTGCCCTGAGATGCATAGAGTGAATGGAAGAAAGAACGGGTGGAGGCACTGGCTCTGGTGGGAAGGATGAGGTACAGATTCAGGCAAGAGGTGGATTCTGTGGTCAGCGTAGCAGATGGGAGCACAAGCGGTGCTCGCTGCCAGCACTCGCTGCTCAGCACGGTTCCTTGGACTGCCATTCACTTGGGATTAAGCTAACACCAAGCTGTGACCTGCAGCACCTGAAGGGTTTGGAAATGCTCCCTCCTACCAACTGTGTGATGGGGAAGGGCAAACCTTTCACAGAGGGACAAAGCAAAGAGCGTGTAGTTGGAAAACACTGGAATAGTCCTGTCTCACATGGCCAGAGCATACCTACAGGCACCCTATATTTCCATGTGCTCCAGGAAGGGATCTTTCACTGTCATCTGCAGGGGTGGGGGGGGAAATGATAAATTCACGTCTTTCCTTTGGCCTGTGTTGGTTGAAACCAGCCATAAACCACTAAATGCAACTGCTAAAAGGGAGCTGGCAGATATGAAACCTGCCCAGATTACACAAATTACAATTTTATGGAAAGAAATATGATTTTCAAACTGACCATGAGGCTGGGTGAGAGCTGGTGTCAGGCAGACAAAACTGTAGTGTAGCACAGCCCAAAGACAGGAATTTCTAGACAGGTATTTCTCATCATGGGTTGACTCTGAAAAAATAGAGTTATAGAATCACAGAATCACAGGGGTTGGAAGGGCCCGGGAAAGCTCCTGGGGTGCAACACCCTGCCAAAGCAGCTCCCCAGCTCATATTGCACAGGTCGGCGTCCAGATGGGGCTGGAATCTCTCCAGAGATGGAGACTCCACACCCCCTGGGCAGCCTGTCCCAGGGCTCCCTCACCCTCCCTGGGGAAAAGTTCTTCCCCATGGTGCTGGGGAACTTCCTGGGCTCCAACTTGCAGCCATTGCCCCTTGTCCTGTCCCCACAGACACTGAAAAGGGGCTGGCCATTCCCCCTGCAGCCCATCCTGCAGATATTGATCAACATTCATAAGGTCCCCCCTGAGTCTTCTTCTCTCCAGGCTGAACAGCCCCAGCTCTCTCAGCCTTTACTCATAGGGGATATGTTCCAGACCCCTAATCAACTTTGTCGCCCTTCTCTGGACTCTCTCCAGGAGATCCCTGGCTGTTTGATCCCAGGGAGCCCAGCACTGGACACAACACTCCAGCTGGGGCCTGAGCAGGGCAGAGCAGAGGGGGAGGATCCCCTCCTGTCACCTGCTGCCCACACTCCTCCTGATGCCCCCAGGATCCCATTGTCTCTCTCAGCCCCAGGGCATACTGCTGGCTCATGGCCACCCTGTCCCCCACCAGCACCCCCAGGTCCTTCTCCACAGAGCTCCTCTCCAGCAGCTCCCCCCCAGCCTGTCCTGATTCCAGCAGTTCTTCCTCCCCAGGGGCCAGACTCTCCACTTGCTTTTATCAAACCCCATCTGGTCTCTCCCTGCCCAGCTCTCCAGCCTGGCCAGGGCTCTGGATTGCAGCGCAGTGTCCTGCCTGGCAGCCACTCCTCCCAGCTCTGGATCATCAGCACTTGCTGAGGGTGGGTGCTGTTGCCTCATCAAGGTTGTCGATGAAGGTATTGAACAGGACTGGACCCAACACCGAGCCCTGAGGAACACCGTAAGTAAGGCTGTTGTCTTTCATACAAAGTGCAAACTGATTTCTAGAGCAACAACCCAGGACAAGAGTGTAAAGACAGATTTTTTTGTATTAGTTTGTCAGGTGAGGTAAAATTACAGGCCAACTCCAGCAATAGGGCTTCACGTTTGGGATGTAAGAAAAAAGGACCAATGTGAGTGACAGTCTGGATTATGTTGATGACAGAAGCCTACATGCTTTTCCTGAACTGTTATTCTCACTTCTGTGAGGCAGCCTTACTCCTTACGCAGATACTCCTCTACATCAGAGTTATGCTAGTAACTCTGTAGTTACTTTACATTACTTGTAGTTGTAATGCTACTAATAGATCAACAGTCAATTGAGCCATGCACAGTGATGTCCATGTCTGCATCCAGTCCTCAATAGATTCTGTTCAACAAGCAGATAGAAAATGGCTTTAAAATGATAAATATGTACAGAAAAGAAAAGTGGAATCAGGTCCTAACAGCTCTTGACAGCATTAAATGACAGGATGGCATCTACAGAACATGTCTAGCCACCTGCAGCTCCTTTGATTTGCAGAAAATGAAGCCAGGAGACCACTTGGGTTGCTAGTTAGGCTTTGTATCCCAAGGAGCTAAGGGTTTGCAGAAGTGCACAGACATACAGCTAAACACAAAGCAGCGCTATGATTGCGGTCCTGGGGGTTACCACCACTTCCTGAACACAACAAGAATTTGCACACACAATGACAATCAGAAGCCAGAAACAACAGTTTTTTCACAGAAGGTTGCTCCACAATCCCATGAGCGCAGGGTGTGTGTAACCAGACAGACATACTTGGAGGAAGAATAGACAGCACCTTCCATGGCTGCTGGGAGGAGAGGAGATAGCAGGAGCTTGTCTTTTTGCCTGGGACAGCTTCATTTGGCAGCATGTAGGGGTGGCAAGGCATCCAGGTACCAGGATGTAATGCTACCAGGAAAAACAGACTCTCTTATTCCTGATGCAGACTGCTCTGATGATGCCATGGTGACTCCAAGTCACAGTGCAGAGCTCCTAGGATGTTATTCAAACATTGTTCATTGGTTGGTTATAAGGTTTTTAGGTCACAGGCTATAGAAATGATACTTCCATGTTTTGGCTGGGGAAGGAAGGTAGGATCTCGGGAACTGTATCTTTAAGCAGCTTAGTTTTGGAGACAGAAAGTCTGGAAATGGGCTGCAGCAGTGCAGATTTTATTATGCAATTTCTCTCTGAACTAGTCCCTGAATGAAGGAGTTAGCTATCCATTGCACACCTGCTTTGCTGTGCCTCCTGAGCAGGGCAGCTGAAACCCTCAGGAACCCATGCGAGGGCTTACCCACCAGCTGTGGGAGTGGGAAGCCCTGTGCTGGGGCCATCCAGACTGGGAATCCTGGGTGCAAGTTTGCAGTAGTAGGGCTCCTTTGCTTGATATCCAGTGTCTTTCAGTTTCCTTTCTCCTCACAACATCCTCTTACTCCATTTGAGCTTGACCTGTGTTTGGCATTACCAGTGGGCAAGGCCATCCAACCCCTACAATACTGCTAGCACAGTGCCACAGTTCCCCAGGTGCTGCAGCACTGTTGAGCCTTTTGGGTATGTAAACATAGCCCTGCTTCATGGGGCAGTGGGTAACAGCCAAGAGTTCGTGTATCATCAGTGTATTGCCTAGCATCAGGCATCAGAGGCATCTCCCTGGAGCTAGGCAGCGGTGGTGGGACCATTTAGTGGCTGGTCTCCATCCTGACCTCATGCCAGAGCTGTAGAGTTAATAGAATTAGAATGGGAGCAAAATATTGCCAGGGGAGGTGGTGGGGGTGGTCTCCTGGCATCAGCTGCTCCAGAAAAACCTTAATTTCCAAGGCCATGGGTGATATAATGGGAAAGGCAAGGGCAGAAAGCTATCGGAGCTGCATCTCAAAACCTTCTCCCTCAACCTAAACTGGAGAAGATGCATTTATGTTCCAGTAAAACACTGCTGGGCAAAAGCTGTTGCTCTTGTGTCTGGAACTGCTGTGAAACACCAAATCTTGTCCCATGCTGAGCCAAACTAAAGTGGATGGGAACTTGCTGCTTTTGAAGGAAATTAAGGCAGGCATAACCAGAGAGGACTTACTAATGAGTAGTACAGTGATAGAAGCAGAGGCCTGTAAGAGACCTCCACTGTGATTACAGTCAGACCTCAGCAAGGACAGGCACCATGTAAATAAATACAGAATTTGCAAGTAAATGTAATGAAATGCATGTAAATGTGAACATAAATATAATGAATTCGAGTTTTGCAGTAAACAAAAGACAGACTTGCTCTTTGCAAAAGAAGGTGTCATTATAGATCTCCTTTAAACCTATAAAATGTTGCTGATGACTCCATCTCGGCTTATGGACTCCTCTAACACATTTCTGGCGTCAGCTCAGTGTCCTTCTGCAGCCTGTCCTTGGGTTGTGGCTCTTCCTTGGGGACATAGTGACATGTAGGTGATGAAAACAGCCCCAAGCAATCAGTTTGGGTATGAAGAGCTCTGCTACCACACTGGCACATCACGTCACCCGGGCTTATACGACCTGCTTCTCAGGTTGGGAACCAGTATGGAAATCCACAGAAATATATGATCTCCAGTCCTAGAAACCTGTTTCAGGCTGGGAAAGTCTGTCTAGACAGAGCACGAGGAATCTGTAAAGCAAGGCTGGCTTCGGCTCTGGTCTGCTCAAATTGGAGATTTGTCTTTATGTGCAGCAAAGCCTCATGGTAGAGGCCAGCGTGGCCACACGTGAGGTTCGAGGAGCACATGAAGTCTGAGGAGCCAAGGAAAAAGCCAAGTCCAAAGTTGTGCAGAAAGCAGAAGCCCATCAGGCAGGTCACAGCAAACTCTCTTTAGGTGTCTGCAGGCACAGACAGACAGGAGGAGGCTGCAGGAATGCAGGTTTTCCTAGGAAGGCAGACAAGGGCAGGCGAGGGGGAGTGCTGAGAAATAAGCCTGAGCAGGCAGGGGTTGGAGGGGACACAAGCACCCCATGGTCTCAGTGTTGCCCTGCAGAGGGAGGGTGTGGGCATGGTCGCCCATCCTGGACTGAGGAGGCTGGGGAAACCCCCTGAGAGAGGGAGCCTGAGAGGGGCTCACTGTGTTAGGACTGCGAGACAGGACTGCGAAGGGAATGTTGTGAGGGGACAGCCACACCGGGACAGTGAGGGGAGGTTGTGAGGGGAGGTCGTGAGGGGACAGCCACACCGGGACAGTGAAGGGAGGTTGTGAGGGGACAGCCACACCGGGACCGGGAAGGGAGGTTGTGAGGGGAGGCTGTGAGGGGACAGCCACACCGGGACAGTGAGGGGAGGTTGTGAGGGGACAGCCACACCGGGACTGTGAGGGGAGGCTGTGAGGGGAGGCTGTGAGGGGACAGCCACACAGGACCGTGATTGGGCGGCACTGGACGTGGGGACCGAGATCGGGCACTGAGGAAGGAACCCTCAGAGGGGGCAATAGGGTAGAACGCGGGGAACGCCGAGGAGGGCGGACACGTTGCGAACGGGCCCCTACGGGCGCCGGGGGGGGACTACAGAGTGGGGGGGGGGAGGGGGGGCGGGGAAGCAGCTACGGAGCTGCCCCCCGCGCGCCGCTCCCGCCGAGCAGCCGCCCCTTCACCCCTCGGCGGAGCAACTGAGGACGAGCCCGTCTCTTTCCGGCAGCGCTCGCGCCTTTCCGGCGTCGGCGGGGGCGGCGGTGGGGAGGGGGCGTTCCCCGTGCGCGGTGACGCCAGGCGCAGGCCCCGCCCCCGCCCCGCCCCCATGGTCCCTGGAAAAGAGAAGAGAAAAAAAACTTTTTTTTTTAATTGAGGAATCAACAGCCGCCATCTTGTCGCGGAGCCGGAGCGCGGCGCGAGCGGAGCGGGGCCGGGCCGGGCCGGGCCGAGCCAGCGGGGCCGCCCGCCGGGACACGGGCAGCCGCGCGGAGCGCCGCCGACGGGCAGAGGGGCTCGGGGCAGCGGGGCAGAACCGGCCGGAGCCGACCGAGCGCCGCGCCGGGACCGGGAGCCGCGGTCGCCGTCGCGCCGCGCTCATTGTTTTGGGGCGTTTTTTGGGTGTTTTCGGGGTTTTTCCGATTTTTTGTGGTTTTTTAATTATATTTTTTTCCCCTCCCTCCTCTTCTTCCCCTTCCTTTCCCTCCCCCCCCCCCCCCCCTCCCTCCCTCCCCTACCTCGGCCGCGGTTCGGCCGCGGGCGGGGGCGGCGGGCGGGGGCCGCCGCGGGGCCGGGGCGAACCCCCCGGCGCGGAGGGGAGGGGACGGGGCGAGGTGGAGGGGAGCGTGTGTTGCGGGGGGGGGTGGGGGGCGCTATGCTCCCCGAGTGACTGACTGAGCCGCCATCCGGGCACCTCCTCGGCGGCGGCGGCCGGGCGGGGGGAAGAGGCCGGGAGGAGCGAGACCGGCAGGGAGGGGGCGCTGGGCTCTTCCCCACCCCGCCCCGAACCCTCCTCCCCTGCGGCCTGCTGCGGCGGCGGCGGCCCGGCCCGGGTATGGGGGAACGGGGGCCGCCGCCGGTCGGGCACTGAGCGGCGCTGTTGCTCGACGGTGGGTTCCCCTTTGGAGGAACGGGGAGAGAGAGAGCGAGAGCTTCGACCCCCCCCTCCGCACCTCGGAATCTCCGGTCTTTAACGATTACCGGCGCGGCGGCCTCTCCCCGGACGGCCCAGCCGGCTACCATGGCGGAGAACTTACTCGACGGGCCGCCCAACCCCAAGCGAGCCAAGCTCAACTCGCCGGGATTCTCCGCCAGCGATAGCACAGGTGAGGCCTGCGGGGCGGTGCGGGGGCGGGCGGGCCTGGCCGCCGGCGGCCCGTTCCCCCCCTCTTCAACGTCCCTCCGGCGGGCGGTAAGGCCCGACCGACCGCCAGAGGGACGCTGGGGGGGGGGGGGGGGGGGGGGCGGCGGGAGGAGGGAAACCGCCGCCCTGCTTCGGTTCCCGGCGGGGGTGGGAACCGGCCTGGCGAGGTGCCGGGTAAGGGGGAAAAGATCCCTCCCGGAGCGGTTGGGCCTTCTCCGCCTTCGCCGGTCAAAGTTACCGGGCGGGACTGTACGCTAAGTACCGTCCCGGTTATACATAGCGGTTGGGAGAGTCGTGGTAAGGCCTTTAGAGTTGAATTTTCTTTCCCTCCGTCATCCACTGCCGTTCTGATGGTGAAGGGATAGAGGGAGGCGTCTCGGATGGGGTTTTTTTTTGGTGGGGGGGGGAGGGGGTTGCGGGTAGGGCAGGAGGAAAGCCCAGCCCGCAGGAACCCCGGCCAGCCTGCTTTGGATGGCGAGGTCGGAGTTTCTGTCTTTCTTAAAACCTACCTATCGCCCACAACTGAAACCCCTGTGCAGGCAGCCTCTCGTGCTCTACCCCTACGTGCAGCACACCACCGAAAAAAACCTCCCTAATAGCGCGGTAGTATTTTGGCTTTTTTCTTTTCCCACCCCACCGCCACCACCTGTGACCCTGGCTTAAGGCGCTTGGCTCCGCCTGTCCTGAGCGCTTTTCCTTCAAAGTTGTGTAATTCCTAGGTTTAAACATTGAAGTTGTGGGGTCGATCGCATGATGAAATGCCCAGCAGCAGCAGGCTGGCGGGCGCTGCCACTCGCCTGTGTCACGTCGTGGTTTCAGGGTGGTTTTTTTTTCCCTCCCTCAGTAGGAGTGGGCTCGTAGGTAATAAAACGCATCACAGTTCTTCACTTCCCGCAAGCTCATGCCCTTTGTAATTACGCACGTGTGTGTAGAAGGGCATGTGTGCGTGTACCGGCGTCTTCCCGTCTTCCAACTGTTCTGATCACCGAAGCGGTGGCTTTACAGGGGTGAGAAGTGTGTTAGACTTGCGCTTCTGTTGCCAGAGATTAATGAATCTTGCTGAAGGGACAGCGATAAGTTAATCGTGCTACGCCTGCTGTCTTTTTATAGACTGAAAAAATGATTACTATAATTGAGCTGATAAATTCTGTAAGGTTTTTCGGTTTTAATCTGCATTTGGCAATAGCTTACAGGCACTTCAGCCCTTTTGGGGTTTTTTTTTTTTTTTTTTAATGGACTCTTTTTCTCAACCTACAAAGAAATGAAACATGCCAAAAAGAAAACTTACAGGGAGGAAGAATTGGCAGAGAATATCTAGGTGAGATTCTGTGATTGAACTACTTTAATCAACCTTCTGTGGAAGCAAGGGAAGATCATGCAGAAGGCTGATACTCAAGTTGCTACAAAATGCACCGTGGTAACTTGGGGAAAGCACAGTTTTTCTTTTAATTCTTCACGTAGACATTGTATACTTCACGGGAAGCTAGTGAAAGATGTTTGAAGTTGTCTCTTCCTTCCCCCCCCCCTTGTTTTTTGAAGTTCCCTTGGTCTGTTCTGGAATGCTTCAGTCATAATTGCGTCCTGTTCAGCAAGTTTTAATGCGTCTCGGTAAGCTCTGTGCAGTGCTAGATATGTAAACTCCAGCATCTGCATAAAGTTCTGCACAGCTGGGGACACACACACACACTTTGGTCACCGGGGACAGCAAAGCCCTGGTTGCATATTGAACAAGTAGGAGTGTGTCTGTAGCGCTCTGTCTTTATCCTGGTCTTCTTCAGGCAAAATTATTTCTCTGCTTGAGAGTGCAGGTAATGCTTATGCACTTAGAAGGGCTCTTTTTTTTTTTGTTAAAAAAAAAAAAGCTTTAGGTTTGTTGCCAGCAGCTAATGCTGCTTGTTGAAAGATTGCTGAAGGTTTCTGTGCGTTGTAGTAGGCAATACAAACAGTTGCGAGTGGCGATTGCTATCAAATACCTCCTCCTGAACCTAAACCAGGCTGCTCTCTTGCCCTGAGGTGTAAATGAAGAAGTTCTGCTGCAGCTTGGCAAAGTTGCCTGTGTGGCTGAGGCTGCTTGGGTAGGTGTCTGTGCAGCTTGCACCCTGAACGAGCGATAAGTCATGTATTGGGATAGCTGAATCGGAACTGCAGTTAGAACCCCGCGCTGTTTGATGCTGTGGCTTGCGTGAGGGGAACGTGCTTTAAAAACCGCCGCGTTAGGCCTGGCTGTGCAGTTCTGCTGCTGAACAGCTCTGAGCCTGCCAGTGCTTGTAACTGAACGTAGTGGTGCGATGGCGAAGGGTCTGATGGCAGGCCCGAGCGTTCCTCAGAAAGCGACTGCTCATCCTTGCTTATATTTCACTTTACTCTTTGATGCGGTGATGTGAAGCAACTCCTTTTGTCAGGGTAAATTTTAGCTGCCTTTAATCTTTCTGGTAAAAATAGCCCCAGCTTTACCAGAGCAAAGTTTGTGCAATTGAAATGGGTCTACTTACATCATGAAGATATGACCTTTCCTGTTAAACTTCTGTGGCTCGATCAAACGGGTGGTCTTGGAGAAGGGAGCAGAGATGAAAGGATAACAGAAAAGTGCACTGCAGCTGTCGTTAAGTTCATGATAGCTCCATTTTGCAGTTGCCCCGTTGCTCTTTGCATCAATAAGGATGGTTAAGCCTCGTGGCTGTTAACTTAGCCTGCCGTTGCTGTGTGACACTGAACAAGCTGGCTCCTAGGGTAAAATGTCCATGGGAAGGGTTTTTCCTTGCCTAGCCGGGTAGGAGTAATGCTTTTGTCTAACTTCTGCTTTCAGGTAACATAGTATTTTTCATACCTCAGCATTTGTCTCCTCTGTAACAGTTACAAGTTCTCATCTAGAGCGGGGGGAACAAACAAGGGACTCCTATGAAAAGTAGCATTACAGTAACTTTGGTTCTGGCAGCATATTACTTAATGTTGAGTGTTGTGATTACTTTGCATGTTGCTGGTGTTGGTCCTTCAGCAGAATATACAGTGAACTGGCAGCGTTCCTGAGCTGGTGTAGGTCCGAACTCTGCTTGTGGATTGTGAAAAACGTGCTTGAGTGGAGCAGCAGCAAAGCTGGCGTTCTTCAGGTGCTCCTCCTCCGTGGCTCTGCAGGTAGCATCATGGCAGTGCTCTGTGTTGGTTGCAAGAAATGCCTCTCTCTGCACTTGGTGTGTACCCCGCAGCCTTCTGCTGTGCTATGCTGGCTCCAGAAATGGCAGGGCTTAATGTGGGCCAAAGCAGAGGCTGTCCTTTACGATGTTACAAGCTAATGAATTCTTGAAGTAGGTGAAGATGGACAGGATGTGAGATGAGCAGCATCAGGAGTCTCTTAAAGCTGCTTTTTCACCCCAGACTTTGTTGTGCTTGTCACTCTGGTGTGTGGTTTTTTTTTTCCCTCCGCAACTTCAGATCCTGAACAGGTTAAGCAGTATGGCTGCTGCTGCAGGAGCTGCAGACTGAGATCTAGTAATTCATGTTCTCTTTATGGCACTAGCGTCCTGGTGCCTGTATTTTAAAACTGGGGAAGCACTGGCCTTGTCACACGTGCCTTCGTACGTGCCGAGATAAGAAGATCTCTGGCGGACTCCCAGCGAGCTACAGAACTTCGCAGAAGGGAGTTTGTGTTGATAGGCGGCCTGATTTGATCTTCCTCTCCTGCCAAAAGGAAGATAGGCGCTTTTGGTGCGTTTAGCTTTGTGTTTTTTAAGAGGTGGGCTACATTACAAACTAAGCAGCTTGAGGAAGCCACCAGGAGGCTTTCTAAGTTTATGTTCACGTACTTAGCTGAGACTTCACATGGGCTGATGTCTCGGTGATGTAGAACCAGACTTTGTGCACATGAAAGCGTTAGTTTGTATGTTTTAGTTTCATTCTTGTGTAGTTGAAAAGTTTCACACAAGCCAGTTTAATCAGCCTGCTCTTGTTTCCTATGATATGTGCAAAACTTTGCTGTCGTTTGTACACTGTGACAGTAAGATTAATTGCCCTTACACACATGCTTTCTCCATCTCTGCCTGGAATAAAATGGGTAATTCCATTAAGTGAATGTTTGTGGATTTATAGACAGAAAATTGGGTGAAGAAACGCAGCTTCTGGAAAGGTGTAGGCGAAGGAGTGAGTGTAGTTGTAATTACTTCATGGGAATATCCTTTGTTTCATGCTAGGTGCACTGTGACTAGCTGGGATGGGAACAAGTACGAGGCGATATTTCATGGCTGTATTGTTTCTTAAGACTTAGTGTGTATGTGTGCTGATGGGAGAGGATGATGCCAAGCAAAAACTGTTTATGTTCAGCTGTGTTAAGTTTAAAACAAGCTCAATTTTTTTTTTCCACTCTAAGTGACTGCCCTTCATCACTTCATGCTTGCAGCTGGACAGGGACAGCATGAAGCTGCCTGGGACAGGAGATTTTGAGATTAGAAACTGGCTCATCGGGATGATTTTATGTGATAGTCCTCAAGCCTACAATTGTGCCCCTTTTTTAAATTAATACTTGATGTCATAATTACATATATGCTTAAGAGTTATAAAATGTATTTCCCTCCCCACACCCCCCCCCCCCATAATAACTTAAATGCTGTCTTGTGCTGTGGTATAGAGCTGGAGAAGCCCTGCCTGCAGCCAGCAGGAATAAAGGCTGTGCTCTGGGGGGGTCAATCTTTGTTGCACCCCAGAGATCTCTTGATAGCTTGTGAAATGATTCCCAGTTTTCTGTTGCAGATTATTCACTTTCTATTCTGGCTGAACGTTCCTTGGAGCCACAGTCCAGTGCCATTAATTATTTCTACAGCAACATGCTGTATTTCACCTATTCTTGGTGTTTATTAGAGATTTTTGCACTCTGTTCTTAGTGGCTATTACAGAAGACTGTGAACAAAAATCTTACTCCATTAGGAAAATACTGCAGGTTAACGAGAAATTGGGGTGGAGGTGGGTAGTTAAGAAACAGGATTTGAACATTCCTGGGGTTTGTTCTTATACAATGAAAAAGCATGTGGGACAGCTTAGAAATCTGACACTTCCATCTCAATTTGGTTTACACTTTCAAGAATTTTTGCTTTGTAATTCTTCCTTTTAACATATGTTATGTTTTCCATCTGTCTTCTCAGATGTCTGAGAGAGAGAGAACCCAAACCTTTTATTGGGAAAACTCTCTCTTTAATAGAGATGTCTCAACAGATACTATCAAGTATTGTGCAGATCCATAGCGTGAATCAAAAGAAAACTGAAACTTCTATTATCACTGGTAATTCGCAATCATAACTCAGAATCTGAATCTCTTCACACCACTCTTCAAAAGCTTTGCTTCATCTTGCCTTTCCTCTTTTCTCATTCACCACCATTGAGAAACAATTAATTGGAAAAAAAGGTCGTAATTGGAACACAGGATAAATACAGTATCTTTGATTTGCAGCAGCTTTGTGTGTATGTTTTTTAATTTAGAAGTAATTTTAATTTGTATGTCTGTAAAATAATCTCCTGCTTCAGAGAGTCATCCTTAATGCTGTGGGAACTTCCTCAGGAAGATGGTGTTGTCAAAATGAGTTGCTCTCTCTAGGTGACGTGCCTCTCCCGGTCTCACAGGTAGATGTGTTTTTCATTGCTGCTGTGGGACATCCGAGGCAGGAATCAGGGCCAGCTCCTCTCTGCTGCACGGTGAGAAGGGAAATGGAGTATTAAATCCAACCTCTGTGTGTGTGTGCTCACCTGAAGAGTGTGAGCTCTGCCCCCCTTTACTGCTTTTTTACTTTGATAGCTCTTCTGGTGGGTGGTGTTGATGACAGCTTCTGTGTCATCTGTGTGGTTTCACCTAATGGGGCAAAGAAAGGGGGAAATTACCAGGGGACTTGAATTCCGTGAGCACTGAATGTAAATCTGCTTTGTAGTAGCTGTAAAGTTTTTTTTCCTAAGGTTCATAAACTCCTCTAAGGAAAGTATTAATGAGAGTGATTCAGAACAGCCCCATCTCACTGAAATTAATAATGCTTTAAAGTAAAATGGAGTTGTCAGGGTATTGTGCTTTCTGTTTTCACTTGATTGTGGTTGGGAGCTTTTTTAAAGAGTGAAATACATAAAAATCATCAGTTTTAAGCACGTCTGCTGTTGCTTCCTTATAGGTGTTGAGTGTGTTTTGTGTTGTGTGTTTTCACACGGCTGAATTTGAGTTGCCAAGCAAAAGACCCTTCCCTTATAATTTGCCAGCAGAAATAGGGAGGAAAAAGTAGCATTAAAACAAAGAGAATGGAAACACACTTTTTGCAGCTATTATACATCATAAAGAAGACACACAATGTGCCAGTTTCCTTGTAATCTTGTGTAATGCTGCTTCTTTTTGTTTCATGATATTACTTCAATTACACACAAATCACTTCATCTGGCAGAATAGGCCTGTTCCTGTTCTGTTCCTTGCCTCTGTTGCAGAAGGTGTGTAGAGGTGGGAACCTGAGAAGGAAGCCTGCTGCAGGGAGGGAGTGTTTGGAGCAGCCTGAGCTGGAGAGCAATGCTGAGTTCTCTCTCCAGTGCTGTTGGCTGTTGTGGGGAGGTGGAAGGACCCAACAATTCAAAATCTGAAATGCCTTGTGTTGACCTACGTATTTAATACAAAGTCCACAGGCAGAGAATGTTATGGTTTGTTTGTCAAGATAATTCACGTCTTCCTACGTTATCTGCTGATTTATGGCTTTCTCCCAGCCGTGCAGTGAGGGTAGCACAGCTGGGAAGGGAAGCGCTGGAGCTGTGGGTTGTGTGAGCCAACCAAAGGCATTGGATTTCATACAGGCTCTGCATTTTGTGCTCTCTCAAGCAAATGCCCACAAGTAATTACTTGATTCTCAGATGATTCCTCTTTAAAGGGTCATCCTGAACTTAAATCTTCTGTCATCTGTTAAAATAGAGGAGCGGAAAAGGTGTGTGAGTGTTTGTGATAGGCTGAGGATGACCTCTTGCTTCTGTTAATTTGCACTGAGGACCCTAAAATGTTTAATCTTCATCAGGATGATGTTGTGAATGAGAAGATGTGTAACCTGTCCTAGGGAACCTGCTTTGGCAGGAGGGTTGGACTCGATGTCTGGAGGTCCTTTCCAACCCTCACAATTCTGTGATTCTGTGAAGCTGAGGTTATGACTGCAGTGGTCTCCCAGTCTGTATGCAGACTGCTTACCTTCTCTTCCTTCTGGCCATCTTTCTGCTCTTAAAGCAAAGAAAACGACTTCTGGTCAGTGAGTGTGTAGCCTGATGGCCACACGCAATGTGACAATAGTTGTACCCCTCTAGCTGCTACTGGGAAGTATTTAAAGTTACTCATGAGAGCAGACACAGCAAGAAAGTCTAAATAGCGCAGACACCTTGGGGGAAAAATTAAGAGGAAGAATGGTTATAGAGAGCTTCTGTAGGAGCAAGCAAAAGCCAAGCCAGTCCATCAGTGGCATCTGATGCCTCCAGAAACAGACCAGAGTTAACGTTCTTGCTTGACTGCTTCTGTCACACATTTTAGGGGTTATTTTGGTTTTATTCCCCTCTGGCATTAGGGAAGAAAAAAATGACAAGACTAGCTTCTTAATGCATTTTCCATATTTGTTTCTGTATGTTACCTTTGGTACCAGGTGCATTTAATGTGCCCTTATATACTGCTTTGGTTTTAATAGTGGTACTTTCAAGTCATCTGCGACTTTAAACAATTTTTTTAATGGAAGGGTACAAGGTCTGAAGATCAGGATTATTTCTGAAATAAGCTAGTATCTTAGGGGTTTTCAGACCTTCAACACAGATTGTGTTTTCATTATGAGAAGCTTGAAGGTATGACACGGTGATACACAGCATGCAAGTGAAAAGAGAAGCCAGGTTCTAAACTCTGTGTAATCAAGGAAGGATCTCTGTTTATATCGTTCTCCTTTAAGGCAGGCAAGAGAGACACTGGGGGCAGAGCAGTTGACCTTTCCTGTATCTCAGGTAGTTATCACACACATTAGTTGGGGGGGGGGGGAGGGGGGTAGAGATAACATGCATTTTCCCCTTCCCGACTTGCACATCTGGTGTTCGGGCCAATGCCAGAGGCATTTCAAAAACTGATTTGATGATATTGGTAGCACTGTGGGAGAGGCTGGAAGAGAACTGACTCTGTTTCATTAGCTTCTTGATTTGTTTGCTCTGTGTAATGAGCTTCAGTTTTGAAAAGTCATTTAGTTGCTAAAGTCTTAAATAAAAAAAAAATTGGGGGAGATTTTAGGAGCTTGAAGTTACTTTAAGATGAACTAGATTCTAAGCTGCTGATGCCCTTTTTGGGTATTCGGATACACAGAATGGATCTCATGTAATTGATTTTATTAATTGTGTCACTGCTTAGCTGTCTGTCTGTACCATGAATGGTATTCATCTTACCTAAAGATGGGTTGCAAAGGAAGTGTGGTGGAATGAAAGCTACCTCCTCCATCTCCAAATCCCTAAAATCCTAGCCACAGGAAAGCAAGAGAAGGCAAGCATAGCACCTGTTTTCCAGAAAGGCTGAAGGGATGATACAGGCAACTCTGGATGGGTCGGCTCCCTTCTGTCACTGGGAGGATTGTGGAGCAGCCAGAATGAATGTAGTGAAAGGCTGCCATGGAGGTGGGGGGGGCTGGAGCTCTTGCTCTTGGGAAGAGACTGAGGGGTTGGGTTACAGACCTCATGGTGACCCTTTCAGCCTAAACAGCGTCTGTGAGCAAGAGCAGGGTGATAGTTGTTGTCATGGGTCTGCCTAGAGTGCTACAGGGCAAGGCTCCTTTCTGTCTGTCCATACACTGGAATTTTGACCTGTCAGCTGACTTAGGAATGAACAAACCAGACTCCACCTGGAGTGTTGTGTCCAGTGCTGGACTCCCTGGGATAAAAAAGACAGGGATCTCCTGGAGAGAGTCCAGAGAAGGGCAACAAAGATGATGAAGGGCCTGGAGCATCTCCCCTGTGAGGAAAGGCTGAGAGAGCTGGGGCTGTTCAGCCTGGAGAGAAGAAGACTCAGGGGGGACCTTATGAATGTTGATCAATATCTGCAGGATGGGCTGCAGGGGGAATGGCCAGCCCCTTTTCAGTGTCTGTGGGGACAGGACAAGGGGCAACGGCTGCAAGTTGGAGCCCAGGAAGTTCCCCAGCACCATGGGGAAGAACTTTTCCCCAGGGAGGGTGAGGGAGCCCTGGGACAGGCTGCCCAGGGGGTGTGGAGTCTCCATCTCTGGAGAGATTCCAGCCCCGTCTGGACGCCGACCTGTGCAATATGAGCTGGGGAGCTGCTTTGGCAGGGGGGTTGCACCCCAGGAGCTCTCCAGGGCCCTTCCAACCCCTATGATATTTCTTTCTGAGCCCAAATGGAAGTAGTTAAAAAGATCAGGTAGAAAGACATTTATCTCAATATCTAAATCTTTTATTATGCAAGCCACAACTTGTTGGTACTCATCCAGATGCCTGCTATTGGATCTCTCATTTCCCCCTCACCCTCCTCCACCCAGCCTTTAGGGTCTCATCACTGGCTTTCTCAACCTGGTTGTTAAACATCATGTTCTGAAAACGTGATGCTCTTCCTCTCACAGTCAAGGTCAGGTCCGTGTCAGTTTGCAACCTGTGTGTCTCGTTAGGTGAAGGTGCTAATGTCAAGTTTCCTTACTGGAAATTCTGTTTGGTTTTGTACTTTTTTTCTTTCCTCATGTGTGTGTCTCTTAATTGCTTTAATAGATTAAATGTGGTTATCTTTGAAACAATAAATTACAGAATCCCCAAACCTCAAAAGGAGGTTGGAATGGATGCGGTAATTGCTGCCTGTGCCAAACAGTATGGCCATTGAGTTGGCTTACCTGACATTGGGTTTTAGGAAACGGCTGGAGCTCTGAACTGTTGAGGCTTTGTCTGCTGGGGTCTGGCATGACTGAAAGGAGCCTTACAAAACAAAATTGGGCTCACTGAAATGTAACAGCTATGTTGGCATGAAAGGAAGGCATGGTGAAAATACTGCTTGTGTACTGGGACTGCAGTGTGACTTCAGTGTCTGCTTCGTGATGGGCTGTCAGAGTCTGATGGGGAAACTCCCAGTTGTGTTTCAAGTGGAGACTATCCTGTAAAAAATGAAACTGAATTTGATAGTTCTCCTCCTTGGTGTTTGCTGTGTGATGTGTTTGATAAATCACATTAAGAAATACCTTACAATGTTTGTCACCTCTCCAGGCTCAGCTTAAGAGAAAGTATAGTGACATCGAAACAAGTGAGTTGATTGAATATATATATTAAGAAAGTGTTGCAGGGAGTTATACAGATGAAAACACTGCCCAAAAGTGCTGCACAACTTGTGGGGTTTTTTTCTTCTTAGAAGGTTTGGGAGGAAACAGAACTCGCTTTTAATTCTGGCTGCTGCAAATGTTGTCCAGGAAAGCACAAGACTCTGACATTAAGCTCACAAAACTGGAATTAGGTGAGAGTGTGTCTCAAATGTGTGAAAATAGATGCTCAAAGAATGCAAAATCCTCAAGTTGGAAAGGAGCCCTTTGGAAAGAGCGGGGGTGTTGTGGTGGCCTAGTGCTTTTCCATCCTTTCTGTGAAAGACACGTTATCTCTGATTTTTGGCTTTCTCCTGTTAAGAGGCTGTTTGGCTTTATGTAACAGGTAGTGAAAGGCGTGAGGTTTGGGATTGGAAGTGCTGCATTAGGAGATGAGATGCCATGAGGTGAGTCTCCACAGCCTTAGCCAGCTCTCCTGCTTCCTCAGTGCTGAGATGAGACGTGTGTGCCTTATGAATTAAGGCTTCTGTTCTGTCATGTGCGAAGTGGGCATCACCTTGGAGAGATGGAGTGGGTACAGAGCTGGGCAATTGGAGCGGGACTCTGCAGCGTAGGTGGTTTCTGAGCACTGCTTCAGTACCTATGTAAAGGCATAGGCATCTCTATTTCTAGGCTCTTGGTAGCTGCCACTGGCTTTGAGAAATAGCTGAAGCACTGAGTATGGGAAAAGTTACACTCTTTTCACGAGGATGGGGGAATGAGGTTACTTTTCCTTTTGCTACCAGTAGAAGTGGGCTGCATTCTTACTGTGGCAGATTTTTATATGTGTATAAATATATTTATTAATACCTGCCCAGACAATCTCTTATCTTTATGGATTTGTTGCTGACATGCTTAAGTAGACTTTTGTTTTCTGTTGTATTTTATAGCTGTTGTAAAATGTCTTGGATTGATGTTTTTAACTTACACAACTCTGATTAAAATACAGAAGCAGGAAGATTAATCACTGCCTGAACATTTGAATACTCAGTGAATTTTTATGTGGCCACTGTGCTAGAGCCGTTTACCTGCCTTATATTTTCCTGCTGGCAGAGCTGTGAGCTCTCCAAGCCTAACCTTAACATGTAGCCTCCTTACAGGAGTTAGCGTGGTGGATTATTTTAGGTTTTAAGAGGCAGCATTCCCAAATGCTTTCTTCACTCTTTCTGTAAACTGCAAAAACATTTCCAATCCTTGGCTCTGGCAAGGCTGGTAGAGTCCAGCCAGCCAAACAACAAAAAAACCAACCAAAAAACCCACAAAGAAAGAAAAAAAAAAAGTGCTTACACTACAGCATCTCGTTTGAAATGTAACTGGAAAAAAACCCACCTCAAAACCAACCTCTTTTTTTTGAAGCCACAGCAACATCTTCCTCCTTTACATTCTGCCACTCCTCCTCTGCCCCTGGCCCCACACATGCACATGCAGAAATCTGTATCTCTTGTTAATGAAATATGAACAATTTAAGTGCAGAAACTTGTAAAAAAACCCAAACCAAGCAAACTCACAACCCACCATTCCTGGGCTTTACAAAAATTGTCTGAACAAGCTCTGTAAACCTTGAAGTTCCCAGAGAGCTGGGGTGACAAGAGCAGTTTAACAAAGGCCTCAGCCACAGGCCCTGTGTCACCACCCCTGGTGACATGCCAGCTGACAGCTTCTGTCTGTGCTCTGGCTGCAGCTGCCAGGCATGGCAGAGCCTGCTGCTGCGGGGACACTCGCTGCTGGCCAGACAGGGCTTGGCGATGGGGTTAGCAGCGGGTGGAAGGTTAAGTATCATGACGTTTTGGAAGAAGGAGAGTAGACAAGACACAGGCTGCAGTGTAGTGTTGAGAGGCCTTGAGGGAAAGGAGAGGTGAAGTCATCACTGGAGGGGGTGTAGTTGAAGGCACACCAGGAGTATCAGTAAAAGACAGGCTGAAAAGGTGAACCAGACAACCGAAGGGAAATGCAGGGAGGGAAATTAACACCTGAATGAACCCAGCGAAGATGTTAGCTGATTTCTTCTCTGCTGCAAAGGGAAGATGAGGTCTGTCCTGAGCTGTGGTGTATTCCATCATGGCCAGCTTGGTGCCAGCCTGGAAGAGTTCTTTGGAGCTTACTGACTTCTCTGGAGGTCGCTGACTGCGGCAGGCAGTGATGGTGAGGTGCCGGGCCCTCCAGAAGGTGCTGCTGCGAGTGCCCCGAAACAGGCAGAAAGTAACCGTTCTGTGCATGTTCACTGTGACTGTGGGAGCCACTGGCCATTGCAACACAGCTCTGTGTATTTAGTTGTTTTTCTTCTTAGGTTAAATTGAAAATCCAAATGCTGATGAAATGCATTGTGTTTAAATGTACTGCAGTGTGTTGGGAATGTATCCTAGCCGTGTGCTGGGGGTTAAGCGTTCGGCTTCTGTTGCTTTTCGATGCAGTCAGTGTGGTCCAGGTGGCCACTTGCTGGACAGTGTTAGGCCACTTCTGCAACCTGAGTCTTGCACCAACTTTTTGTGGTTGAAGAGTGAATCACACTTTGACGTAGTGAAGCTCCTGGGATGTGCTTCTTTCCTAAAGAACTTATTTTTGCTCGAACCTGGAAAAAAAATCAGTTTGCCTGTTGCTTGCTGTGAGAGAGCAGGGTTTTTCAGGGCTGGCTTTGACAGGGCAAAATGTGGTTTTCATAATCTTCTGTTATGTTACAGTAAAAAGTGGTTGTTTGAGATCATGTCTTTGGACTGGAAATCTTTCTGCCATGTGCTGCATGCTTGAACAGCTAGCTACTCTGATGGATTGAGGCTGGTCTGCTTACAAGCTTATAAGTACTGCTGTACGCACTTGTCCCTACCTCTTAAAAATGTAACTTTTGTTTTCATGTGGAAGTACCTATATACAGTCTGGTAACTTTCTATTTTTAGTTATATAACAAAATAACATTGTTACTCAGGCTCTGCTTATGAGGTGCAATAAAATATTCTATTGAGAGTTGTGCCCTATTAAGAAAACAAAATGAAACAACCTCACCACTTTTTATCAGTCTGGATGTTCCAGCCAGGCAGAGCAGGCTGGAACAAGCAGCTTAATGAAGATTTGATTGATTTATTTTGCTCATCTGGAGAGCGTGTGGATTACCTCTGTCAATATTGGGCATGATAAATGAGGGCTGGGCACTTTAGAGAGTAATTTGAATTATTTGAGCTGTCCAGGGATCAAGAAGTGACTTGATTCAAGAGGCATTGCAGGGAGAAAATGCTGAGTACATTTTGGGATCTCCTGAGGTGGGGGGGGGGGGGGTCATGGTATGAAGCAGTGACTAGAAACTAATATTGGGCATATTAGTGAGTGAGACTGGTAGTAAACTACTGAAGAAGTAGTAGTAGTCTTTTCTGATGGAGCTTCAAAGCCTGGCTGGAAGACAGCATGTGGCCATGCACAAACGTAAATGACCAGGTTGAGGTAGGAGTGCTGGGTGAAACGCAGTGGCCTGGAATTACATAGGAGGTTGGAGAAGGTGATGTAATCGCTTTTTTTTGAAGAGTAAATTGATGGGGGGGGAGGGGAAGGGCAGGAAACCTTGATATTTCTGCTGCTGACTTTTAGCCAAAACAAGGGAAATTAGGTTAGATCACTGTATTTCATTTCTTCATCTCAGTATAACGTTTTGTCAGAAGTTTGGGCAGTGCTCTACCCTGTATGGCTGTACATGCACAGCATGTACAATGGCTTGCTTTCTGAAGGACTCTGGGGTTCGTGTCACTGGGACCCTCGCTGCCTTGCAGTCAGTCTTGGGTAAAGATGTGCTTTAATGCGTGTCATTGCTAAAGACTAGTACAAAGTAGTGTAGATTAACATCTTAGTTACTTGCTTGTCATGTTTTTCTCACCCGTGTTTCTGTTTTAACTTGTAGATTTTGGATCTTTGTTTGACTTGGAGAATGATCTTCCTGATGAGCTGATCCCCAATGGCGAGTTGGGCCTTTTGAACAGCAGTGGGAACCTTGTTCCAGATGCAGCTTCCAAACACAAACAGCTTTCCGAACTTCTAAGGGGAGGCAGCGGCTCTTCCTTAAACCCAGGAATTGGAAATGTGAACTCAAGTAGCCCTGTCCAGCAGGGAGTTGGGAGTCAAGTTCAAGGGCAGCCGAACAGTGCTAATATCGGTAATCTGGGTGCTATGGGTAAGAGCCCTTTAAACCAGGGAGACTCTTCAGCTTCAGGCCTGGCAAAGCAAGCAGCCAGCACCTCTGGACCTACCACACCTGCTTCACAAACTCTGAACTCGCAAGCACAAAAACAAGTGGGGATGGTGACGAGCAGCCCTGCAACATCACAGACTGGACCTGGGATATGTATGAATACTAATTTCAGTCAGACACACCAGAGCCTTCTCAACAGTAATTCTGGTCACAGTTTAATGAATCAGCCTCAGCAAGGACAAGGGCAGGTAATGAATGGATCTCTTGGGGCAGCTGGAAGAGGAAGGGGAGCAGGAATGCAATATTCTGCCCCTGCCATGCAGGGGAATGCAGGCAGTGTGCTGGCAGAGACTTTAACCCAAGTATCTCCACAGATGGCTGGTCACACCGGACTGAACACAGCACAGACAGGAGCAATGACTAAAGTGCGTACCTATCATTTCATATATTCTATCTGTTGCACTTTGGGGGTGTTTTTTCTCTCCATACAGGTGTTTAGAAAATATTGTAGATTCTTTTCTGGAACAGAACTAAGGAATGCACTTTTCCTAAGTCAGTAGTTACCTATTTCAGTCAGCAGTGGTATTGTGAAAGCAAGATAATTGAAACAGTATTTCTCATGTAATCAGAAATGAAAAGCACTTGCAGAAAAACACGTCTTTGAAGTTAAAAGTGGGATAGTATCTTAGCAGGGTGAATTAGAAAAGAGTATCGTGATCCTGCAAAAAGGAAGCAGATGATTACTTCTGTGCAGGATCTCAATTTAGCTGCCAGACAACAATATCTTCTAAAGCAACCTGAGAACTGTTAGAGAAATATTTGCAGATTGAAGGGAGAGGTGTAGCAATTGGTTCTCTTGTCAAGGACCACTGTCAACAGCAGTGAATGTTTTTCAGATACAGAGGAATGGATATGAAAACATTAAATTTCATATGGATTGCCTCCTTGATGCCAGTTCTGAAAGGGAAAGGCCGTGGCTGGGCAGGAAGTCTAATTTGGGAGCTGTTGCAGATTGGGACAGGGAATATAGACACTTGGAATGATCTGTCTCATGGGGCATTGCTCTCATCCCTGCTTGATATAGTGATTGCTTTTTAGTTCTCCATTTTCCAGGTGTGAGCATGGAGAAGTGTTGTGATTGCTGCTCCTCCTGTCTTGCAGTTGGATAGCAATGCACCTCATCTCTTGTCTGTGTTACTTTGGTCCAGTTCCTTCCTGAAATCGTGATGGCAAACCCGCTGTGCTCTGATAGACAGAAAAATACAAATTAATCTCTGCTGCTTTAGCTATTCATGCAGTGCTAGTCTTTACTGTTGTAGTTTATTAACATGCAAGTGTTAATTCAGTGATGTGTTAGCAATCATGGAAGAAACTGCATGACTAGAAGTAATGTGTTCTGATGACATGGTAGAGTATTACATGGATCCTTTTGGGTTTTGATTACCAAACATGTGAAAAGCATTTTCCCTGCAGTGAAGGGGATCCTGCTGCTTAAGGAGGAGATGGTTGTGATGGGAGTGAAGGGCATGGGGAAGTGCATACAGCTGTCTCCAGCCTCCAGATTGGCAAAACTTGTTGTGTGGTGGGGATTGGGCTGCACACAAAGAAATTTAGCCTATCTTCTATTTGTTTTTCTGTGCAATCTGTGGGAGGAGTGACACATTCTGATTATCTGGCTTCCTTCTGTAAACATATGGTCGTGTCTGGGATTCACCAGCTCAGAAAGGTGACCTGGACTTAGTGAACATGTGTTCAAGAAGTAAAGTAAAAGTTAATTTGGACAAGAAGTAAGTTGCAAAAGAACAGTGGAAGTGTTCATGCTACACAAATCGTTAGGTTGTACTTCTGTGCAACACTGTGCTCGGCACGGGCGATGCGCTTCCAGAGGATTAGAGCAAAGTTAGGGCTTTCAGGAGTCCTTGGACACAGAGTTGTTTTGGAGAAACTGGAAAGGTAGGGCTATTTAACAACACACCATCAGTCATCAAATGGTGTTTCTGTGAGGGTGCTAGAGAAAACCATTGAGAAATCTTGGCCAATTTGAAAAAATAAAAAATATGGTGTTTTCCAGAGCTCTATCTCATATTGAACAAGATGAAGCTTAAAAGCAGTGTGTGCTTGTGTTTTTAAAAATTTTTCTGTCTTCATTTTCTCTTAGTGAGAAGTGAGCTCAGTTTTGAAACAAATTACTTGCTCCCTGATTTTTCTCCTGACAAGCAGAAGCATTCCCTTTCAGTCTCTTCCCATCCCCAGTTTGTCCTAATAGGATTACCAGTCATTATTGGCTTGGCTTTTTCTCTTACTGATGCTCCAGTTGTGATGAAAACTTTCAAGTAAAGAAAAGAACCATTTCAGTGAGTTATTCCTCTGAAATGGAAATTTCTGCTGAAGGAGAAAGTGGGTTGGTCTGTCTTTTCACCTCCTGTTCCCTGGTGTTTACCACTTAATGTATGCAGCTTAAAAGATGTGAGGAGCAGCAATAAAAGTGGTGAGGCAGCTGGTCTACTTAATAGTGAATGTGCCTGGCTTGACTAGACGGCTTAAAATGTAGCTGCCATCAGGCCTGGGGAACTGTCAAGCCTGGAAGCACATTGAGGTGGTGACTGCAGCAATCTATTCTAAGGGGGAGAGAGAGGTGTGAAATACAGATGCAAGAGAGGAAAAGGGAACTTTTAAAACTGAGATTTTATCATTGTGTTTGTGCTGTGCATCTCTAACATCATTTAGGTATGACTCCAAAGTGTAGGACTCGTGACCCTTTATGGTTTGGGCCCTGTTTTGTTGGGCAAGACCTCGATGGTTTGCTGTAATCCTTTCTTAGTCACTGACTAATCAGGGAAAGTCCATTGCTCTTTCTGTTTTTCTTTCTTGTGGTATGTTTTTAGAAGTATTATTTCTAGTAAGTGGAAAAGAAGAAAAATAAAAATCCAGAAGCTGATCCCTTGGCCTGCTTTCAAGAATAACTGGGATTCATTTCATCTGGAGCATCACAAGCCACTATGGTTAATCTTGAGCTGGACTTCCCATTTATAAGGCAGCTCTTGAAAGAATGCAAAGTATGCCAGAAATAAGCATGGTAACTCAAATTCAGGATGCGTCTGCCTGCGGAGTTGAAGGTGGTGGATAAAGCTTACCCCTAACAATTAGAAAAGGTGATGAAGAATCATCAGTTCTCCCTGTCAGAGGGCTGTAAGGTGCTTGCATCAAAGGAAATAGTTTGCCATTGGTAGGGAAAGATTAAAGAAAAGGATTCCTTGGCCTAGAGACATGAGCAAGGATTTCATATGATGCTCCAGAAGTAGCAGCCTATCAATACAAGTTCAGCAATAAATCATAGTTGTGTCCTTGGAGGTGTATAGGTTTTTCAGATAGGGAATAGGGTAGTTCCTGAGGAGGTTTTGTGAATTAAAGATACAACAGCTTACTATAGCAAGGATTTGGATTCTTCATTGGCCATGACTCTGCAGTTGCATGTTCAGAAATATGTAGAGCTCCTGTTTCATGTTTTCTACTTCTGAGATCTTCTGGAAGACTGAGGAAGCCTCTGTTCTGTGCTGCTGTATATATCTCTGCTCTGCTCACTACCAAACTCCTTTCCTGTAACAATTTTACTTGTGGCTATGACGTTATGGCCCTGTTTTCAGGACAATACTACAAATACAGGTTTTGTTTGACTGGGTTGAAGTTCTTTAAGAATAATCTGCTTAAAAGAGCAGCAGGGTCTTTTGAACAATTATCAGTTGACGGAGGCAGCTGAACAGGTCATCTTGCTACAGTGGTTTCCAGTAGTAGCAGAACTGTCCTTTTGTGTTGTACCATGTGTTCTTGTAAAGTCCATTAACTCCAGAAAACCTGTGCACCTGGAAAGTCTTTTTAAATTAGAGGGTTGGGGTTGTTTTTAAGATTGCTGGTTGTCGATCACTTTAAGCAGTAGCAAAGCCAAAGCAGATGGTCTATTGCTTCCAGAGAAATGAGCTCTTCACTGCAAGTGTGATCTGTGCCTAATACTCTCCCGTTGCTGTGAGAGTTCATCTTTTCCAAAGGAGGGAGATGAAGCCTTCGAATAGTTCATTGTGGCTGGCAAGAGCTCAGAGTTGTGTTTCTGTAGATTGCATGTCCTGTAGCCCCTCACTGAGATGCATTCCCCTGGTCCTAATCCTCCTGTCAAAGCTTGTGGGAAATGGGAAGAAAATTCTGGGACATTCCTATTTATTCTGTATGGTTCTCAAACTTCCTTTCTGCACTCTGTTGTTACAGATGGTGATTGACCTAATTGGTACTTTCACTCTTTCCCCTAAGTAGTGAAGTCCCCTCAAGATGAGTAGGGCTCTTGAGTGTTTCTTTTTCATGTGTTTCTGAGGTGTAATGCCTCCTCTTAGAGTCCTGTACAAGGAACCACCTTTTCTCCTGTAACCTCAGAGCAGTTCCACTCAAATAAGTATACCCAGTGGCAGGAACTTAGGAAAACATTCTGGAGTTGTGTGTGGCTGTTGCTTGTAAGCTGCTGTGACGCTGTGGCTTGCTGAGGGCTCCTATCGAAGTGGATTTCTCTATAGGACTCACAAACCTATCTCAGGTCACCTCTTGTTTCTGCTAGGTGCAGCACAATTGTTTAACCTGTTACTGGGCTCTGTGTGTCAAATAAGAGGATGTAATTAGCCAGGTCTTAGTTGGAATCTGTAGAGAGAGCAGGAGAAAACGATTGTTGCTTTCAGACCTGGTTATGAGGATTATAACCATTAGTTTTCTGTGCAGTGCCTTTTCAAGAGTGTGTGTTTTAAGGAACTTCCTTTTACCTGTGTTGAAAACTCTAATGGAAAATAGTCGTATAGATACCAGCTAGTACCTGCCTGGCAGGGAAAAATTGATAGAAAAGCTGGTCTGGCTGGCAGATCTTCCACTGTAATATTTCAGAAGTAATTAATTTAGATACAAAGCTCAAAGAGCTGTGTGCAAGTGTTGAGTTGCCCTTGCTTGAGCATTTGGGTTTAACTGCAGATTGGTGCCAGCAGTAGGATTTGCACCATCATCTTACAGGTTCAAAATACCACTAACTATGTAAAGATGGGCTGAATTTCTGCATACAAATTCAGGACATTCCCTTCTCTTAACTATATTGGCCTAATTAATTGAAATAGTGCATGTTTTCAACTTTGTTTTAGTCAACTAGTCGCATGGCAGTGCACACTGCAGTAGAAGTTTCAGATTGAAAAGGAGGATCTCTTACCAGTAGTGAACTTCAGAAAGCAATAAAACTAGTTTATGTCTATCAAGAGAATAACCTGTTGTCTTTATTTTTTAATTGTTGAGCTGTGAAAGAACTGAATTCTGTTATTTGTTGTTTCTAGGCTGGTGTGTGTCTAACACATATGCCTTTGACAAGCACATTGGTAGTTCTGCTCCCTGTGGTGGGTTCTGAGTGGTGTTTTGGTGTTGGATATTATCTTCATTAAATTTAATAAGATAATGAACTGGGTTCAAGAGCAGTTTTGACACTAGACTTCAGTTGCCTGTGTAGTTATGTTATTTAGGTTGGTGTTTTGAGGAATCTGCAGTAAGGAGAATTTGCCATGAGGGGGGGAAAAAAAGCAGCAGACTATTTAAAGAGATTACCCAGTTGCTATTGCTGAGCACCAGATTTAGATACACTTGCTGCTTGTGAATGAAGTCAGCCGAGGATGTTCTCATTCCTGTGTGGTTCTGTGTGCTTCAGCAAACTGCTGGTGCTGTTTGTTTCTCTGGTGACTCTCAATCTGTCTGAATCTGCTGGAATTGTTTTAACATGACTTGCAGTTAATTTGCTTCTCGTCTTCCGAGTTGTCCGTAGGAGGCTGCCAAGCTGACTGTCTCCTAGCAGACCATGCCTCTGGCAAACGCAAAGTATTGTGTCCAGTTCTGGGCTCCCTGGGATAAAAAAGACAGGGATCTCCTGGAGAGAGTCCAGAGGAGAGCTACAAAGATGCTGAAGGGCCTGGAGCATCTCCCCTGGGAGGAAAGGCTGAGAGAGCTGGAGCTGTTCAGCCTGGAGAGAAGACGACTCAGGGGGGACCTTATGAATGTTGATCAATATCTGCAGGATGGGCTGCAGGGGGAATGGCCAGCCCCTTCTCAGTGTCTGTGGGGACAGGACAAGGGGCAATGGCTGCAAGTTGGAGCCCAGGAAGTTCCCCAGCACCATGGGGAAGAACTTTTCCCCAGGGAGGGTGAGGGAGCCCTGGGACAGGCTGCCCAGGGGGTGTGGAGTCTCCATCTCTGGAGAGATTCCAGCCCCGTCTGGACGCCGACCTGTGCAATATGAGCTGGGGAGCTGCTTTGGCAGGGGGGTTGGACCCGATGGTCTCCTGAGGTCCCTTCCAACCCCTGTGATTCTGTGATAACCAGTCCAAACGGTATTCCAAACAGCACTGCTTCCTGGCTTCACAGGACCCTTAGTAATGTTACAGACTTTACTATAGTTGCTTGGTTTTCTCTTGAGTAACTTTATCACCTAAACAGCATTTTTACTGAGGAGAGACATATGTGCTTTTATAATACTACAAGCAGAAGAAGGATATAAATATATTCTACACATAACAACAAAAACTCACTGACTTGTAGTAAAGTTGCAATATCTGTAATGCAGTTTTGTTTTGAAACAAGACTGTGGAAAGTGGTGCTCTACAAATGAGTTTACTCTGACACACGAAAGCGATTTGGTGACTTAAAAAGCTCACTTACCACAACTATGACTCCTGGCACTTGAAATTGGGTTGTTTCCTATTTCTGGTACACGAGTTAAATTTCATTTATGGCTGTGCAGTGTCACTGAGGATCTCTGAAGCCATCGTCCCTTGGCTCCTGTGTGTGAGGGGGGTACCTGGGTTCACTTTGCCTCTAGTGCTGTAGGTTAAATGCTGTAAGGAGGAGTCAGCTTTCGCCCCAGCTTCTATTCCCCTCCTGCTTCCAGCTTGGGCAGTTCAAAAGCCTGGTGCTGTTCACTTGCATTGGCTTATTGTCCAGGTGACAACAACGTTGATGGTATCTCTTCAGGGTAAAACCGCCCCCTTCTACTCTAACTCAGCACAGAGGTTCTGGATTTTGTCACTAGATCATAGTGGTTAGAGTCTCCTAATTGGTCAGGTTTTTTTGTTGGAATGGGGGTTATTTCTAGGTACTGTATCCAGGAGAAAGTTTGGGAAGTGAACCGAGTGGATTCAGAGTTCTTCTGGAAGACACAGATTAAAATCAGGATTTCCAGTGTAACTTCAAAAGGTTCATTAACATGACAAAATAAACTTACATGCTCTTACTAACAGATATGAGGGCAATTACTTCTTACTACTTTCCTAGACTGTATCCACATACCTTCCTCCTGCTGTTAGTAGTTGGGGCTTTTTTAAATAGACAGGTGAAAAATTACTCAGATGTTGAGGGAGAAAAACCTGCCAACTTGAATGTTGGTGTGTAGAAGGTATGAAATGCCTGGTTCCTTCAGTCCAAAGGAAATGGCTTTGCTGTAGTCGTTTTCATAGCAGAGTCCAATCGTGCATGTGGGTACTACTGCACAGGAGCATTTCTGATGACAAGACCCTTCATCAGGTCTCAAAACTTCTCCTTATTTAAAAGATGAATTTAATATTTGTACTTGACAGTGAGCTGTGATTATTTTGGAAATCCTGTAATTGGAAGTACATATAGAAAGGTGTCAGAACACCTGGTGTTATGGTCTGGAAACTAAATGCTGGAGGTTTGCATTCCTAGAAAAAAGGCAGTGCAGGAAATTTGGAAGATGATATATAGAATGGTGTATTCTGTCAGCTTCCCCAGGAGGACAGATCAGGAGCAGAGAAGCAGTGAGGGGAGGCGATGCTCTGCCTGTGGCTCCCACCAGTGGAAGTACAGAGGGGCCAGGTTCTGCTGTCAGGCAAGAGATAGCATTATGTTTGGAAGTTGCACACTGGGATTTTGAAATCATTTCACTTGGTTGAAATTTTCAGTACAAAAGGCTCTGCATGGCATGCTCAAGTCCTATTGGTGGTAGGCAGGCTATTTTTCATACTTTTAAAAAAAAAGAAAATAATAATCTTTAAGCTAGAAAGGCTGTTCTGATACACACTTAGTGGTTTTTTAAAGGGATTTTTTTAAAGTCAGATGGGAAGAAAAGTGTCCTTTGAAACTTTTGGCAAATTGACTAAATTGACTAAATTTTGTGTACATGCCTTTATGATGGGAAGATCTTTGCACCCTAGAAATGGAAAAATGTTGGAAGACCAGGAGTGGAAGGTGGGATTGCACTCATGGAGTGAGCTGTGTTTGCTGCCTTAGCATCCTGGGCTAACGCAGGGTTCTGGAGAGTGCTGTGTGCAGGCTGCTCAGCCAGCAGCTTGTGTACTGACCTTGTTTGTTCCCACTGGCCTCTTCCCGCTCTGTTTTCAGGGAGAGAGGGGGGTGTAGCTACAGAAAGGCTGGAGATCTCAAGGTAGCTCTTGCAGTCAGTGTGGCAGTTCAAAACAAAGGTATTTGGCTCCTAAAGTTATTTTGAAATTATTCCAACAGTGTGAATTATTTACGGTTCTGTTTCCCCATAGTTACTGTCAGGCTGTGATGTTTGTGCTGAGTGCTTGTTTTGAGTAAGCTATATTGATTTTTTTTTTTTCTTTTAATGTATTTAGGGTAAACTTAGTGTAAATTTGGGGGTTTGTCTCTTTGTTTGCATTTCCCCCATCCCCAGCTGTGAACTGAAACAGAATTCATGACTTCTTTTGGAAGAACAGTCTCTCCCTTCAGTGTGTCTGCTTTTCCTTTAGCATTTGTGTCAGTCAAGGAGAATACATACTGTAAAGAAAAGAACCAGTGTACCCCCTTCTCATATTTTTGAGACACCTTTCCTGTTGCTGTCACTCTGTAGAATCACAAGGTTGGAAAAGACCTTTGAAGATCATCAAGTCCAAGCAATCCCATCCTAAGCTAAACCTCGAGCTGCCATTGCCTTCTGCCCACCTTGGTAGAATCGCCCATCACACAGGCTGCCTGATACTGTGTCTTTGGCTGGCTGCTGGGAGCTACACAGGAAAGAATCTCTTAAATAGTGCTGTTGGTTTTCTTTCCAAGACAGTTTATTCCTTTTAATACTAAGTTTTTGGAGCATGACGTGCTCTCCTTTTGCTTGGCTGTCTCCAGCCCAGCTGAGGTGCCAGCAGACACATCTGTGAATCCTTTAGTAGTTCGCTTTGAAAGGCTCATACCTACCAGAGAGAAATAAAGGAGGAAGCATGGATTCTGTGGTGGGATTTACTTCTAGTTTAGAAACCTGCATTTAGCTGGATGATGATGAAGTTGAGGAATTGTGGCTGTGTATCCTAACTGAATTTCAGGTCATTCAAAATCCTCTTTTTAAGTGGGGTTGAATTTACTGTTCATGTCCAGACTAGATTTTATGGATGAGGCCAACCTTTTGAACTTCTTTGGTAAATTCTGCTGTTCTGCTTGACTTTGTATTCTTAGGTGGTACAAATAGTTCTTGTTTATCTGGAGAGCCACTTTTTCACTCTTGAAATAAGTGGAATATATTGATCAATTGTGGCTAATTACCCATTAGAGCTTTGAGGTTGTTATTTGCAGAGGTTACGCTCGTTACTAGGTAAAAGCCTTCTGAGCTTTACTTTTGATCCAGAAGTACAACAGTGATGCTCAGTGCAGAAGTGACTTTGATTCTTTAGTGTAGTAAGTTGTATTTGCACTCAGGCTTGTGCAGAGTTTTGGAGACACTTCCTTTAGGCATATATACAGTGCAAGCATGTGATGATTTTAATTATTTTTCTTTTTCCTGGAAAAGGTTACTTTCTGGTTAAACCTATTGTTTGTTCTCTGTATAGCCAGTCATTTGTAAAGAGCTCTTTTCCCTCAAAATTCCATCTTTTATATTTCAGTAATTATACAGAAACATTTGTACATTTTTCATTTAGTCTTGTATCCTTGACTAAAGTTTGTCTTTGGCATCTGTGAAATTCTTGGAAGATAATTTCAAATCTTATTACAAGTGATAATAGAATACCTGGCTTTCTCTTAATGGGATATTTAAGGTTTTGTTTCTAGTTTTTGTTTCTAGCCAAATCTTTCATCCAGTAATAAAGGACATTACAGTTATTCCTGGGCATTTGAGTATTTTGCTTTGAGTTTGTTTCTGGAGAGCAAGATGTGCTAAATGCTTCGTGGATCTGCTGTGGGATTTAGTGGTAGCATTTAGCCTGAAGAGGTAGGAGAGTGGAGATGGTCAGCATGAGGTAGGCTTCCTGTGACCTGACCACCACTAGCCAGGTCAGGCTTTAACTCTCAAAACTGATTCTTGGAATGTTACCTCTTTTTAAGGCATTCTTGTTACTCCCTGACTTTAAATGTGAGTATTATTAAATGAGTATTTTTGTCAGACTGCCACATCTACAGATGGGTTGACTGAAGAGCTCTCAGTGCTGCTCAGACAATAGCTTTACCACCATTCTTGCATTAAACTAAATGAACTTTTTTCTGGTAACACCACTGGCTTTCTGCCATAAAATGATTAATCTTTCCTTGCTTCCCCATCTGTCCCTCTGGCATGTATGTTCCAAGTACCATGGTGAATTTTTTTGGAACATGTTACTATAGGATGAAATAGGTGTTAGGAGAGACCAAACTCTTCTTTTGTGTGTTAGTAAACAAATACAAGATGATGCCAGCTTAGTAAAGACAAACTGTCGTTCACACATCACAGATGACCATAAATGCCTAATGGACATAACTTTTATGCTTCTCTGCCAGCCTTAATCAGCTAGGTGGACCTTGCTTCATGGTAGAGGTTTGCATTTCATACCAGAGGCAGATAAGAGTCCAAAGTGCAAAGTACTTGTAGTGTCTGCCTGGATGGAAAGCTGCTCTCTTCTACTGTGTGTGGAAGCAGCACGACTGGAGTCAGGGTAGTGGCAGCAGGGGCTGGGGAGGGATTAACTTAGGGTCGGTGGTGCCAGGTCACAGTTGCTGTGGAACTGGAGCATGTTAGACACCAGCCTGGGAGCTGGTGGTGAGGATGTGCAGATGGCAAAGCGAAGGGCTCTGCTGCTTGTTGAGTGACCGCTCTGGAAAGCAGCAATAAGCCTTTTGCAAGCAGTTCGGTCCTCTTTCGCTCTTGTTTTCTAACAGTTTAGAAAGCAGCTGAGTTCATAGAATCATAGGGGTTGGCAGGGCCCTGGAGAGCTCCTGGGGTCCAACCCCCTGCCAAAGCAGCTCCCCAGCTCATATTGCACAGGTCGGCGTCCAGACGGGGCTGGAATCTCTCCAGAGATGGAGACTCCACACCCCCTGGGCAGCCTGTCCCAGGGCTCCCTCACCCTCCCTGGGGAAAAGTTCTTCCCCATGGTGCTGGGGAACTTCCTGGGCTCCAACTTGCAGCCATTGCCCCTTGTCCTGTCCCCACAGACACTGAAAAGGGGCTGGCCATTCCCCCTGCAGCCCATCCTGCAGATATTGATCAACATTCATAAGGTCCCCCTGAGTCTTCTTCTCTCCAGGCTGAACAGCCCCAGCTCACCCAGCCTTTCCTCCCAGGGGAGATGCTCCAGGCCCTTCAGCATCTCCTCAGCCTCCTCTGGACTCTCTCCAGGAGATCCCTGGCTGTTTGATCCCAGGGAGCCCAGTACTGGACACAACACTCCAGGTGGGGCCTGAGCAGGGCAGAGCAGAGGGGGAGGATCACCTCCTTCAACCTGCTGGTTGTATATTACTCTGAATTTCTGACATTCCTCCAATACTTAGAGCAGATCTACCCTTTGTAGGAAACTGATAGAAAGTAGAGTACTTTGTATACTCTTAATTGATAACTTCTTAATGTCTGAGGCACCCAAATGCTTCATTTCCTTGGCTTGGGAGAAAGATAGGGAAGATCAAAAGGAAGACAGTTGAAATTACTTAAGCCAAGCAAGACAACATACTACTTGATAGCAAAAGATTTCTGTGGGTGTGGAGAAGGGGAGCAAAATGCAGAGCTTTTTAACCAGGTTATGGGTTGAAAACCCAGATATGAAGTAGACGTAGTACTGTGATGGCAAGCATTTTGAAGGTGCAGCCCAGTATTGGAGTGTTAAAGCACTTGCTTTGGTAGGGGCCATAGAAGAGGAAAGTGAAGGGTGCATGGGATTGTGTGGCTTGGAGGCAGGAGTGGTGCACTGCTTCTGTACACCCGGTCGTTCCGTTCCTGCTGAACCCAAAGGATGCTTCTGGGCTCTGTGTGGAAGTGGGAAGTGCAGAATTTCCATTCTGTGCCAGCTTGCTTTTGTCAAAGCAGAAGGGAAGGGGGGGAAGCAAGAAGAAAACTGTCCCTAACACATTGGTGATGTAATAGGGGATTTTGGATGAAGCATGTGAGATGCTGAACGGCCGCAGCAGCTCTAGGAAGGATGGATTATTTATGTACGGTTGCTGTGTCCACCTAAGGCTGTTGATCTACAGCATAACCATAGAGTTACAACTCAGGCATTCAGAAAACTACACTGTAGATTACAGGCAGCTTTTGAAAGGTGGAACTGGTAGTTGTCAGCATTTAGCTTGCTTTTTGGCTCTGGGTTGTTGGAGTGATACAAGAGGAGGAAGTAGGGGGAAGGTCCTTTCTTGCAAATACAAGGGATTTAGAGGAAAGTAGTGGTGAGTGACAAATGGGTCTTACTAGAGCAATTTATGCTGTTGACAGGCAAGTTCTCACATATATGAAACTCTTCAATGCTACTGCTAGTTTGTGAAGTTGTGAAGATCTGGCCTTTTATCAAAACAGATCTTATCTAGGATGCTCCTGCTCACTCACTCTCTTAATTGTGACCTGCACGTTCTGTTCTCTGAAATACATTATTAATCTTACAGTTAAATGGATTTTATCTTCTGTACCATAGGCTAAATCCAGAATAACATAAGGATAGCAGTGACTCACTAAAAGGCTGTCTTTGTGTCTTCCTCCTAGAACTATTGTCAGGTGCAGAGGTATGAGATCAGATTTGGGAGGGGAAAAAAAAGGCTTCTGACTTCTCTGTTTTTCTGTTGCTGAAATGGACCCAGGAGTAGTGTAACTAGTAGATGGGCTGTGTATCCTCACACTGCTGCTAGAGATTCCTTACGGCACCCCTGCCCAAGGGTCTTGTAAACTGTTTCCTAGGGTGCTTCAGCTCCCTCCCATGTCCTCAGATAATCTTTCTGATGTGCTGACAGGACAAAACATAACAGTGGCTCATTGGGAGCCCCAGACACAGTCAGCTACTAACAGCAGTAGCCTTGGTGCCTTTTCTTTGTGGAGATGGTAATATGAGTGTCATCATCTACCTGTCCCTCTCTTTGCTCTTCCATCTGAGGAACTTAATTATCTGTGAGACCTTTAACAAAACCAGGTCAATTCACCAGGGATTTCCAAAGGGTTTAGAGACAGGTTGGCTGGAGGAAGGGGGAGGAGATGGTACATTGATTGTCACAGCACTGTTGCTTAAGCCCAGATTCTTTAGGATGCCTAGCTAACAGGGTAACTGGTTCTGTAATCCTGCAAGCACTGTTGGTCTGAAGAGGTGACTGCTGCTGGATTGAGGGAATGAATGAAATTCTGCCTTGCAGTCACCTCGTCTCTGATCTTGTGTCATTAGAAGACCAGTCATCTGAAGTTGCAGGTAGCTGTGCTCAGTCTCATATGGTTCTGTGGTGGCAGAGGGATATATGCCGTAGCTTTCAGGTTTTAGCTCCTGTTCTGCACCTCTGTTTCCTGGACATGGTTCATGAACTTGGCAGCTTAGTCAAGGTCTTAGACCATTTTTGCTTCCTGAGAGAACTTTTTTCATCTCCCCTTTCTGTGTTGTCCTCAGAGAATCAGAAGGGAGCTTCTAATTCCTATGATTAGCTTCTATTTTGTAATAAATCAGGTATATAAAAACCTCAGTGATACAAAGTCAGACATGATACCTCTGATTATAGGCCACCTGGCTTTGGTGAGTTAAGTCCTGTGGTGAGCAGAAGCACACACTAATTCTAAAGGCACTCATATGTTTTTAGGAATCTCAATGGTATTTGGTTGCTTAGGGTTTTTTCCTGATTTTTGCTTTGAAGCTTCAGCTCCTACCTGTTGATATGTCTTTACTAAATAGAGAATATTTGTGTTACTGCCATTCTATTCCCAAAAATCAGTACTTCAGGATCATTTCACTTCTTGCCTTAATAAGATAAGCAAATTAATAAGCTTAAATAGTAAGCTAAATAAATTAGGCTAGGAGAGTGCAATTAGCCTATTGCAGCCATGCCTTTTAGTACTTTGAGTAAGGTCTTGAGGCTTTTCTGAATCCTGTCATTTTTACATACTGTTCACAGAGAACTAATGCAGTGTGCTGCTTGTCATCACAATAGCATTGACAAACCAAGAGCATAAAGATGTCACTTCCTCATGGAAGAAGTCTGCTTTCCTCCATCAGAAGTTGTAACCACAAAGAATCAGGCAAAAAGCAGGAGTTGCACACATTAATCATGTCAATAGCACTGACAAACCAAGAGCATAAAGGTGTCACTTCATGCTTACCCAGTTGTCTTCCTGTACCTCCTGGTGTCATATTGAGATGGATTCTCACCTTTCAAAGTCCAGCCAAACTTCTCTGGCTTCCTTCCTTTCTTTCTAGGACTGTTTTCTAGTTTAAAATCTAGTATTGAATATGAACAACAACTATTTTTAGTTCACAGAATTGGATCATAATCAGGCTAGTTCATTGAGGCTTATTTTCCACTGGACTCATACTGCTTTGAGTCCTTTGGTTCCCATATCAAACTCTACATGTTTTTTCTGCTGTTAGGCTAGTCCACGGATGTGTCTGGACCAACTGCCTACCTAGGCAGCAGTGGTGCAAGATGTAAACCCAAGAGTGTTGTGAGAGGCAGGTGCTGCTCCTTGGCATGTTTTTGTGCCCACAAATGAGGATGTCTTTCCTGCAGAAAAACTGGTCATGAACTCAGTCTGTCCTGCCAAACCCTTTGTGAAGCTTGGAAGCCCTAGTGCCCAAGGTGGGCTTGGTCAGCAGGGGAGAGCAGCTTCCCAAAGGAAAACAGATAGTAAGGAGCAGAGCTGTACACAGCTCTCTGGGTTGTGCCAGCGTGTTGGGGGTGCCGCTGGAAAAGGGCCTGTGACTAGGAAATGATGGGCTTGTAGCAGTGAACGGGTTTTGCAGCACGTTGTATTGGTGGTGTGTCCTGGGAGCCTCTGAGGAGGATGTGTTGGAGAGAGATGGCAGCAGTGGCAGAGGTGAAGGGGCAGTTAATAAAAACTTGGAGGAGGAGGAAAGGACAGGATTTATTTATGGCTTGGATGCTTTGTGTACAAAGAGGGAGTTGCTCCTTGATGCTGGGCTAGAGGAAGTGCTGTGGCATGTCAGCGGTGATAAAGGGAGGAAGAGAGTAAGCTTTAAAAATAGAAAAACCAGCATAATATGAAGAACTAGTCTGGTCCTAAGGTGTGTATTAAATCAGATATGCAGAGTTCACCAGTCTGCCAGATCAGCTCTGGGTTGCACCGTCAGATGATGTCTATAGATTCAGTCACAGGCACGGTCTATGTGAAAGTCCAGGAACTAGAGGAAGTTGAATTGCTGTTCTGCTCTGAAGAATAACTAAAAAGCAAAGTACCTCCCACACCTGCTGCTCAAAACATTGCAGTGGGGTATGTCTTGGGTAAGCCAAGTCAGCTGCACAAAGGTTTTAAGTTTTCTTTTTTTTCAGCTTGGAAGTTTGTACATTCCTTGGCGTGTGAGAGTGGAGTGCAATACCCTATTTCCCATCCACACTCAGTAATAGATTCCAGTATCTTAGAGAGTTGCCATAGTGACAAAAGGGGAACAGAATCTGCTTGTCTTTCTGGGATAGCAGAATTATTAAATTAAAAGCATCTTTTCCATTAAAGGAGAGTAGCATTATCATATTTCTGAGAAGAACTGTTTTAGAGTAGAAATGATGTGTTTAAGCTGGTGTCCTGCATTAATCATGTTACTGCTTCAGGCACTTGTAGCCTTGACTTGTGGCTGTGTGCTGGGGTGGTTTGTAGCATCCTCCCCCATTGATGCAGCAGCTGCGTAGAAAATGCCTTCCCCATGGAAGAAGTCTGCTTTCCTCCATCAGAAGTTGTAACCGCAAAGAATCAGGCAAAAAGCAAGAGTTGCACGCAATTGTGTGGCAGAAACAGTGAGTATCAAACACAGGTTGCCAGAGGATGATGTGGGATGGCAGGAGTGCAGGGAACATGGCCTGTAGGAGGTGGTGGTTGCATCAGGTGGTGTCGGAAGATGAACTGGCAGGTTTCGGAGAGAAGTGCTGTGCTTCTGTTGTAATGGAAGTGCACTGGCTCCCTCTGAGGAGATCCTCCCCCTTTGCTCTGCCCTGCTCAGGCCCCACCTGGAGTGTTGTGTCCAGTGCTGGGCTCCCTGGGATCAAACAGCCAGGGATCTCCTGGAGAGAGTCCAGAGGAGGCTGAGGAGATGCTGAAGGGCCTGGAGCATCTCCCCTGGGAGGAAAGGCTGAGAGAGCTGGGGCTGTTCAGCCTGGAGAGAAGACGACTCAGGGGGGACCTTATGAATGTTGCTCAATATCTGCAGGATGGGCTGCAGGGGGAATGGCCAGCCCCTTTTCAGTGTCTGTGGGGACAGGACAAGGGGCAATGGCTGCAAGTTGGAGCCCAGGAAGTTCCCCAGCACCATGGGGAAGAACTTTTCCCCAGGGAGGGTGAGGGAGCCCTGGGACAGGCTGCCCAGGGGGTGTGGAGTCTCCATCTCTGGAGAGATTCCAGCCCCGTCTGGACGCCGACCTGTGCAATATGAGCTGGGGAGCTGCTTTGGCAGGGGGTTGCACCCCAGGAGCTCTCCAGGGCCCCTGTGATTCTATGATGTGGTGGAGCTTGAGTCGCCCTGTAATGCATCTCTGCCCGTTCCTTACAGATGGAGGAAGAAAGGCTGGATTGCTTTTTGCTTTCATTGCTTTCAGAAAAGTGAATTTAACAAACTCTAAGGAAGGAGCAAGGCTTTGTGATGGCGCACCGAGTCCCACATGGAAATGACTGTTCTCACCAGGCTGCTGACTCCTGTGTTCTTGTTGGTTTATCATTTTTTTTTATGGTTGTAATTACCTGATAAGCTTCCCCTGAACTAGCTAATTCAGGATCTGAGTTTGGTTTCAGAAATATAAAAACAAAGGTCTTCTGAGTATCTGCCTTCCTGCACCTGCCCCCTCATTTCACATAGGAAAGAACCTGGGGCAGAGGCAGGAGCCGCAGCGCTTCAGCCTTCTGACTCGTCTGCTTCGGTTCTGCTGCTTTCAGTTTGCACAATGAATAAGCACCACAAAGCCTTTGCTACCTATAGGCTCCATCAATCAATCACCTGATTCTGCTTGTGAGTTATTTTTTGAGGTTTCAATTAGTGGTTTAGATAGTTTTACTTGAAGGTCACCCAGTCTCAATTTTCTCATCATTAAGCAGGAAATGCAGTTAATGCCTTCTGCTCTGGGACGTCTTTCCAGTGTTTGATATGCAGGGGTTCTACCTGATTCTTCCTCCTCCACCTCCTGTTTGCTGCCTTGCTGCCAGCAAGGAGCTGGGGGTGGTTTGTGTTGCTGAAGTCCCTACCTGACCGTGCTGCTGCTGGATTAAATGCAGAGTTCCTCCTCGGGTTACCGCTACCAGCCCTGAAACGCTGGTGATGCTAAGTTTGGCAGCAAGTTGCTCAGCCACTAGAACTCCTCATCAATCCTAGCCTGGCTTGAAAGCTGTTATAAATAGATCAGGGTTGATTAGAGCGGTTCTTGCCTGTGTTGTGCACGTCCAGTCTCTGGCAGTTGCAGCGAGTAAGTTGAACTGAGGCAAGGCTGAGTTAAAAAAACCTTGAGACTACAAACACCTCAGAGCTTAATAAACTTGTGTGTGGCTCTTCCTGGGTTTTGTCTCTATCTTTACCTCAGGGGTTGCCCCATAGGAAAAGTAGCCCTTTTCCACCCTCTCAGATCTTGATTGATTTATTTTTCAGTGGACTTCAGACTGTCTTTGGCAGTTTGTTTCAGTGGCAGTAACTAAAAAAAAATGAAGTGTAGGTTAAAGGGCATGTCTAATGTTTTACAATGTTATCAAACTATCAGCTTTTCTTTTTGTAAGTTGTAGCTCTTTAGCCTGAAGTTCCTTTCACCGCTGGAAGCAGGGCTTTACTCCTTTAAATACCTGTGGCAGAGAGCAGGTTTTTAAAAAAAAAAAAAAGGTTTCAAGTGGAAGCTGCTCTGCTTCCAGCAGGGTTTCAAAGGACTGAAAGGCATTTCTTAATTTCAATTCCGTATCTATTAGTTAATGACCACCTAGAGAAGGAACCATTATCCTCATTGCATTAAGCACTCTGTTTGGAAGACTTGAGAGGTTGGTTTGTTGCACTGAGTTGTGATATGTTTAATAAAGAGATTTGTTTAAAAGGAAATCTTAAAAATGTGATAAGCCAACCATGTGGGATCTGTTAGGTTTGCAGTCCCTTGGTGCTTTTGGGATGTTCTGCTTGTTTAGAGTTCTGGCAGATTTGTGAAACAAGGTTTTCTCTTCCCTTGAGATGGAAATATTTTGTAGTATTTTTCCTGAACATCAATCTGCAAACACTTTCCTTTAATAAAAAAGGTGGTAATCTTTCCTGCTAATGCAGGGGAGAACATCTTTCTCTTTTGGAGCAGATCTTAGATTTGATGCAAGATTTGCTTTGCTTTCTCACTGCCTGAAGAAGATCTCCCTTGTGCTTTTTGACAAGTCAGGGGGGTTGCAGGTTCTGCCATTAAGAGGCTTATAACATGGCCCTGTGCAGGCTCAGCACGCCTGTGCTGGGCAGCTTTGCTGTCTGCACCCAGTCCTCTCCATCTCCTCCTGGGTGGCTGAGTGTGCTTTGTCCTGAGCTGGGAAGGTGAGGAGCAGTTTGCTTGGCTGTCTCCCCAGGCTGGCGTGGCCCAAGCTGGGCGATGGAAACGGTGGGAGCAGGTTGATGTGGAGCTCACAACTCAGGCTTACTGTCCTTACTGCTGGAGGGCTCGTAGGAAGTTGTAGTGGTAATTGCCAGAGTAATCGATATATTACTCAATTAAAATAAAACAACTCTGCTAGACCTGCAAGTTCAAAGAAGACTAGAAAGGCCAAGTCCTCCTGCAGACAAGTGAAGTTTGTGGTTGGGGATTTAGACACAAGGGGAAACTGGATAACAGCAAAAGAACTAGTGTTTCTATTTCTGGGCTCTGAAAGGTTTAAATCATGAGCTATTTACTCAGAATCTCACCTTTAGTTTCAGAAACTTCTTTCACTGTTAATTTGATAGCCCATCATGGTATTAATGAGATCAGATGGTCTGTTCTCATACCTTGGCTGAAAATAATGGGTTGAGTAAGTAAGTTTATTAACTACTTTACTACTAGATCTTCAGAGAAAAGCTGCCAAAATCCATGATGTAAGCATAATTAAAGTTAATATACATAGAGAGGAAAAAAAAATTATTTGAACATACAATCCTATAAACCACAGAGAAATAGAGACAAAATTCTTTGTGTAAGGTTCTAGCAGCAAATACCCCTTTGCCTCAAAAGCAGTCTTTACTGCTAAGCTTCTGAGGCTGCTAAGGAGTTGAGGGTGGGTTTTTTGGTCTTCACTCTGGAGCACAGCAGATAACTGTTACTGTTACTTGTTACAGTTTGTTTTGGTTTGGGTTTTTTTTTAAATATGTATAGAGTGTGTCAGATTCCTCTGTAGAGGTGTATGTAACTGTGTAAAGGATGCAGGTTTCTCACTTAAAGCTCCTGGGCGTGCAGCTGGGCTGTCTGAGACACGGGTGTACAAAGTACACGGACACGGCACAGCCAAACTGTGTGTGGACTCTGCCCCAGTATAATTTACTGCTCTTAACCAGTGCTGTTTCAACTGGTCGTTCAGTCTGATTCCTGTAAGCGTGAAAAAGCAACCACTGAGCAATTCCTTACAATGAGGCTTAATGCTGATAAGCTGACGTGCATGGTGCCTCCTCCAGCTACTGGAATAGTCCTGAATCCCTGCTGGTAAGGGACAAGGACTGTGGAAAAACTGTGTGGTGTGTAAGGAAGGGCTGGAGAGGTCAAAGGAAGAAGAAAATAGGATTTGATATTTTGAATAAAGCCTTGCTCAGTGGTTGTGTTTATATCTAAGACATTGTGACAAGCAATAAAGTAATCTAGAGATCCTTGCAGGGCAGAGGGGAGCACAAACATGATCTGTCAACTTTTGTTTCCTTTTATTTGGTGGGGGGAAGGAGGGTCCTAGTCTCAGTCATCCTCTTTGAAGGAAGTAAATTCTTGATAAAACATCTTTTCAAGACCTTTTGTCCAGTGCAATAACTGGCTCGAGTAATAGAGATTTCACTGCTTCTCTTGGGAGACTGTTCTTCAGGCAAAATGGCTCTTTGGATGGACAGTGATCTCTTTACTCATGCAGGGGCTGTCCTGTTTCTGCTTGCTATTCCAGAGTGTGTCAGGGGTGTAATTTGTCAGGGATGTCAGCCTGAGATGTCCTTTTGTTCAGACATTTTTTCCTCAAATACCAAAACATCAGTAGATAAGTGTTTGCTAGATGACTCTATATACTGTTCCCCATCTATTCTGTGTCCGAAGCCATGCTTTCTCCACAACATACCCAAAGTAGGATGGGATTTGAGGTTGCTTTGGTTTTACAAAAGTGTTTGCTGTGTTGGAAACAGTAGTTGTGGGTGCGAGGCTGGGAAGGATAATCTTGTTTTCTCCTTTGCAGTTGCACAATGATTATTTTTTTTAATTGAATTTCAAAAGCTTCAGCCACACAGCTGTGTAAATGTGGACAGTATTTCTTTTTAGATTTAATTGAAGTTGTGACATTGATGTCAACTTTTGAATGTGGATGTGCTCAAAAAGAGGGTAGATGAGGTACTTAGGGATATGGTTTAGCTTAGGATGGGATTGGTTGGACTTGATGATCTTCAAAGGTCTTTTCCAACGTTGTGAATCTGTGATTGAGAACTTAACATTGAGTAGCTTAAATGTGTCTCTCTGAATGCAAAGATGGATATTTGACATATGTTTTGTTGTTTGTTGGTTGGTTTGGTTTTTTTAAAATGTCCCTTTGGAATCAAGGAAATGATACTAATTTCATTCATTCTTTTCCAGATGGGAATGACAGGTAACACTAGTCCCTTTGGGCAGCCTTTCAGTCAAACTGGAGGGCAGCAGATGGGAGCTACAGGAGTGAATCCTCAGTTACCAAACAAGCCAGGCATGGCGAATAGTCTGTCTCCCTTTCCTGCTGACATCAAGAGTACTCCCGTCACCAGTGTGCCAAACATGGTGAGTTGTGCTGTCTGCCTCCCTGATGAGTGTGTTCGGAAGCTCTGGGCTGATACAGCTTCTGCAGTGTTCCTGAGCTGCTTCCCCTCAGTCCCTTAAACAGCAGGATTACCCCGTGGTTCCTCACTGCCGCTCTGCAGTGCGTGCAGGAAGTTTGTGCACAGCTTTATGCAGTGATGTAACTTCCTCAGCAATCACAGGGTTTTATTATAAGAATGACTTCACAACCTTTCACTTTGTCTGTTCAATTTAGTTCCAAACCAGATGAAAATGCCTTCTCTGAGAGTGCTGTTTCTAGCTTTAAATTCCTAACTTGGTTGGAATGTGTTGGATACATCCCCAACTTCCCAAAACTAAACAGTAGCTTTTGTATCCTTCAATCTGACACCCTAAACATGCCACATGATGCTCAGTTGATACTGTGCATAACTCTCAGCTCACGAGCTTAGGAGAATACTTACTATTAGGATACCTTGCCCAAGTTTGTAGTATTCTGTTTACTAGAGTTTTCCTCATAAAATGAAATGAAATATTCCTGTTGGTCTTGGTATGTCTGTGTATTAATCAAACTACTTGTGTTGTTTCTATGGCAACTCCAGCTTGTTGCATTTTATATTCTTATACATGATAGCAGTTACTATAGAAACTTGTAAAACCTTCCATAAGATGCAAATTGCCTTTTTTTTATTTATTTAACCAGAAACCCAGCTATTTTTCGGCACAAATAATGCTTGTACTTCCATCCATGAGTTTGCTACCTGCCCATCCCTAATAATGCTATACATGAGAAGGGGCAGAGTTACATAAACTTCCTCTTTTCTCCTGATTTTATAGGGCCACTTCCTACTTTTCCTCAGGTTACACTGTGAAATCTTTGTTTGGTCTCATCTTTCTCTTACTGCTTATGATTATGGAAAGTAGCTGGTGACTGGGATTAAGGCCCTGTTCAGAACACAGCTTGTACTCATGCAGAATATTTGTAAAAGACAGTTTGCTGCTTGGCTATCTTAGTTTTGTTGGAATCAGGTGTGAAACAAGTTAATTATTCCCCTGATTCTGCAGGAAATCTGCAGATCTGCCCAAAGTGCTGTATTTGGCTCAGCGACTGGGTGATTCTGAGGCCTAATTTTGTGCTTGTTTAGATGTTGGGTCCTGGGAAGCCTAAATTTGAATGTACGTGCTTACTAGTATAGGGTGTAATGGGAAATAGGAGGAATAAAAAGGGCATGTGTCATCAAGGCTTGTGTGATGGAGTGGAGGAAGTGAAAGAAAAAGCTTTTGCTTTCCTTTCTCCCAGCTTGTCAGAGAGACAGAGGGAAGTAAGGGAAGCTAACTGTCCCAGTACTATCAATTGTAGTTCCTTTAAAATGCCAGAAATACCAGTTGTCTTCTGAGAGGACAATCAAAACCATCTTTCTTTGTTTCTCAGGTGTCAGAAGCTTTGTATGTTCAATATATCTTTCTCTCCCTAAAGCCAATATGGAGAGTAATAGCTGTGTCAGCTGATAGACATCCGTGCCATTGAGCCAAAAGGTCCCAACCCTGCTTATGGATCACAGGGTAGATAGAGTTTGATTGTGGTCTTGGCAGGGGGGAAATTCCATCTCTAAAAACTGAAGTTTCCATCTAAACGTTTTTATTGCAAAGCCAAGAATTGAAATGTCAGACTTGTTAAATTTTAACCTTTACTTGGCAGCACTGGGTGAGGCAGCGTAATTATTTGGTAACAGTACATACATGGCCATATGCTATTCCTTCCACAGGGACTTTATTCAGTGTACATTACCAACAGTGCCCTCTGAAAGAGCATATAGTCCACATCTTGTTCTGTTTTTGCTGCTCAGTGTGTAGCTGGGAGCCTTGATGACTGGATGTAGTAATATAATTTCACTGAGCTAACCTATTCTGTATGGTCTTTTCTGTGGCCATCGTCGCTGAAGCAAGCATATCCTTTGGATTAGTTAATTTGCTTGGATTAGTTAATTTAATAATGCCTCTCAGAGATAAAGATGTGCTGTCCCAGTTTTAAACACAAGCCCGAGAGAGGCACCAATAGAATAAGGCTGGAAGAATCTGACTCTGAACTTGGGAGTTTGTAGGCTCTGGCTTGCTAAAGCCTTCCTTGTTTCATGTTAAGACATTATCAAAGCCTAAGACAATGTTCACATTGCTTAGATGTGTGCTCCCATAATGCATGGAAGTGATGTCTGTGTCTCTCACGTTGTGCATATACAGTATGACCCAGACGCACTTGTGAACAGTTGCTTGTGCTGGAGGCAGCTCCCCAGAGCAGAGCTCTGTGATGTTCACACTGCTGCTCCATGCTTTCTTGCTGCAACCCCTGGGCCATTTGCCGTGTCTGTGATGCTTTGGGACCCCAGAGGTGTGGGTTTGGTTAGCGTATCTGGCGTTGTGTGGCGTGCTGGAGACAAGGTCTGTCCTGCTTGCTGAAGGAGGCAGGAGGAGGTGGGAAGGTGTATAGTATTGTTTCTATCTACCAGAAATGTGCCTGTGGAGGGTCATTTGAGACTCCATCTACTACAGCAAGTGAAAGAACCAACTACACCTCTTTAAAAGCACCTCTAGAGTTTGTGGTGTTTGGAACCTCATACCTGGCTAAACCAGCCCTCTATGCTATCTGCATCTGCAAGGGCCCAGAGAGTGCTACTCCATGTGAGAGTTAAACCTGTGTGAATGCCAGCCATGTGGCATGTCTGAGATGGGAAACCAGTTCCAGCATGATGTTAAACACCTCTGTGGCCACTGAATAATAGAGGAGGAAATAAAAAGGTGCAGCTGTTGGTTTAAGACCACTTGGGCCTGGAAAGGAAGGCGTTTTTTAAATACCCCTTCAGTCTTTTGTCTTTCTCTGTAACCTTAGTGTATGCTGCAGAAGTGAAGCACAAGGTATGGGTATGCTTCTTAGCCCACGTTATTGCAAGTGTCATTAGGTGTGGCACCCCTGTCTCAAACCCCAGCCAGGAGTTTCCCCACTGCTGGACATAGCCCTTGTGCTGGCAGCCAGGATAAACCTCTGCTGCAGCAGTGGAACTTGATTTTTAAGCCGACTTCAGGCTACCACTCTGCTAGGGACAGCACCCTGGCTTTCCCCCTGCCTCCCAAGTGGAGTGGCTCTCAGGAGCATTGGGTCAGGGCAGCTTCCAGCCTTTCTTCCAAGCCTGACTTTATACCGGATCCTGAGAAGCACATTTGGTTTAATCTCTTCAATTAGGAAAGAAGTAACAAACCTTATGGTGTTAAAATGGTTAAAGGTCAGTGTTAAGGTATTGATTTTCAGTGCCAGCTGAATGGATTGATTTTATTTGGTTTTGTTTTGTTAACTGTGGGTCTGAACAGCACATTGGCTACTGCTTTGTGTGACTGCTACAGTCGGCCCACTCTGCAAGGGGAGCTGCCTGAAATGCTGAGTGAATGACTTGTTTCCAAAGAAAGGTGTTGCTCTGATGTTGCTGGAAGTTTTGGTAGAGCTTCAGTGTCAGTGGCATTGTGTGCTGTGGGATTGGCAGTGCTCTGCAGGGCTGAGATCATGCAGAATGCCTGGCCTGTGGAAGCGAGCCGTGCTCTGCGCGCTGGCGCTCGGCGCAGTGTGCAGCCTGGACAGCAGCCAGGAGCCTCCAGCTTTGGGAGCGCCTGGACTCCAGGATGTGCTGTCCGTAGGGAGACCCTCTTGCCTGTTAAACCTGCTGAAACCTTGTGGTGTCTGCAGTGCTGCGTGTTCCAAGTGTGGTGATGGGCAGCTTCTCTGGGGACATGGCGACCAGTCTGGTGTTCCTGCATGGCTTGGGGGTACGTGTGAAGTTTGGCTTCCCGACACCGCCTGATTTCACAGCTCTGACCAGCAGATGGAGTTGAGAGAATATCGCTTCATGGAAGTGACAGAAATAGTTTCTCTTGGCTTGGAGCAGCACACCTTGCACGTTCTCCTCTACATCTCAGGTTTCCTGTTGTGTTCTTCCTTGTTTCTCTCCTCATGTCCTTTGGGTGGGTATATTAACGGATTTTGATCAGAAGAGAGAAGAAGAATGACTGAAGGAGGAAGATGTCTTAGGTGTGCCTTGCTGCAGGCCTCCTAGAAAGAGGAAGGCTTTCAAATGGAGAGGCCAAGTTAATTAGAACAAGTAGAACTGTAGCTACTTAAAAGAGACAACTCATATTTTATTCTAGAGACCAGGATTAAGACCTTAAGAAAAAAATCTCCTAACAGTGAAGGAAAGCTTTCTTCATCTTTCAGTGAATTGTTTTGGGTTTTTTTCTTCTCTTGCAGCAAACTCAGTCTTCCTGACTGCAGGGAAGGTCTGTGCCTGTCGGCTTAGGGATATGCTCTGAGTGTGCTTGCTGCTCTCAGTAGCTGTCTCCCAGTCTCTGGTGTGCTTGCTGTTCACCTGGCCTGGTCTGCACTGGGGAAGTTCCTCTTTCCCATTTCTGCTCACTCCTCTTCTTCAAGAAAACTGCCTGGTGGGAAGTAGAGCAGCAAATAGATGGGAAAAGCTCTTGGCCATGTTGGTTAGCCATGGTCTTCTACAGGAAAAGATGGTAACAAGCTGGAAACAAATGTAACGGGTAATGTCCATTGCCAGACAAAGTGGTGTTATGCTGGGAGCAAATCAGGCATCCCTGTTCTGTCTTGGGGCAAGAGTTCCTCCTGGGAATGTGCATAGCCTTCAACATTTTAATTTTTGTACCATCCATAACGGTGCCAGGCTAGTGAAACTGAGCCAGAAAAGGGGATCTGCAGTTTCCCCAGTGGTCTGGTTCATGCTCCACTCCCCCACCATTCACATAAAAGTACACGTGGTGGAGAATATCCATTGCCACTTCTTACTCTCTTCAGCAGTTGAGATGGAGTTTCCATAGCCTACACTCTGATGGTATGGCTTTCCTTCCTTCCCTTAAAACTTCTCAATTGTCACTCACCCAGAGATTGGGGTTTTTAACATTGATATTCCCCAGTCTGTTTTATCACCCAGTAAATTCTATAGAAAGCACTCTTAAAATGTTGTTCACTTAATTTCCTGCATGTGAGAGCTGGACTCTGTCTGCAGAATCCTATATTGAGCTTTGTTCCTTTTTATTGCTTTGAAACACTTCTTTGTTATGGGTCTTCTGTAATTTGCTGGTCCTTCAAATCAGAAAGCTTATAAGTACAGGGAGATAAAACTCCAGAAGTGTATCCTTAAGAAAGATGCTGATCCAGTGTTGATTCCCAGCAGAGCCAACTGCATAATTATTGAGGCATGTGCTGGATTTAGAAGAAAATTCAGTGATTCAAAGCCAAGTGCATTGTGTTGGTCTCTGTAGAACCAACTATTAAAGTTCCTTCTGTGGAATGAGCATAGGAACCTTCTTGCCTTTTGTGCTCACCTCCCAGTACCAGTTTCAGAGGTGAAGGTTATACTGCACAGTGCTAAGTGCAAGTTGGAAGATGAAAATATTCCTCTTTGCTCTTGACATGAAAACTCTGCCTGTAGCCATGTCAGTGCCAAAGCCTTGACAGAAATTTTGGGCTCTGAACATATTCTTCATGTTAAGACTGTGCCTCATGTTGGCTTTGTATGTGGAAGCTGAGAGTGTCACCTTCCCTTCCTCTCAATGTGTGGCTGCAGTGCAGGCTCTCAGCTCGGCGCTGCTCACAGGGTAGTGTAATCCCTGCCCCTTGAGTCTGTGTCCCTCCAGAGAGCGTGACCACCTCCTGAGGCTGCCTCCAGTGCAGGAAGCCTTTTTTCACCCCTTGCTGAGTCTTTATGGTGGGCAGACAACTTAATTCTGGTTCCTTCTTCTACTTGGATGAGAAAATGTGCCATCAGAGGGTTAATGGGCTCACATTCATGTCAGTCCATTCCATGTGTGCATGGACCTCCCCAGCCAGAGCAGGTCTTCATATGTCTGGTGTCAGAAGGATTCTTCCTGTATAGATAGGACAAGGCTGTTCACACTGTGTTCACAGGAACTGGTGAACCAGAGAAACTACCATCTGCACGGAGAATATTGAGTGAGTTTCCAGGAATGTAAAACCAGTCCTGTGTCTCTTCTGCAGGGGAGCTCTGGTAGTCACTGGGAAAAAGTCTGGGTTCACTAAGTAAGTGCACTGGGAGGTGTCTCCTTCCTTGATGCCACCAGGGAGCTGCTGTTTGAGCTCTGGTTGCAGTTTTGTGATGGAACAGCACTGCCTTGTTGTTCAGAGCTGGGTCAGTGCTTGTTAGAACATTCCTGTGACTCCTGTTTGTAGCCAGCATCTCTTTCCATCTTAATTTAAATATGTGGGGTAGGTCACACTGTGAACACTTAATTCCCTTCTAATTAGCAACACTTCTATCTCTTCCTTGTGATGCACAGTTGATGTATATATCCACTTTATGCCAACTGTCCCTTCTCTGAAGGAGACTCACAAGGTGACACTTGAAGCTTGTGGTTGAAGTGGAATGGAAAAGGTTTTGGGATGTTCCATCTTGACGTACTCCTGTGTGACTGAAGGTGGGATGCAACCTTGCTCTCTGGACAGCCAACAGCAAGGGTTGTTTCTTTAAAATCTTCATATGTTGACTGGAGGTGCTCATAATGTAACTCTACATGTGGCTGACGTTAAAAATCTCTTGTAACTAGTGAATAATATCCCTTTCTTAGTCCAAGATTTCCAACAGACTAAAAAACCTCAAGTCTGAATGGCTACCTGCCTTCTGGTTAGTTGTGAGGGCAGGTCTGCAAAGCAAACCACCCTATCAGAATAGTAATCTTCTGTGGTTGTGGATTCTTAACTGTCTCACCCAGGACCACGCTAATTACAAACCAGTCTTAAAGAACTAAAAGGCATTTATTTTTAAATGCAGGAGTTACCCTAATGCAGTGATTCCAGAAAGTGGCACACTGTTATCAGAGAAAAGGAAGAAACACAAAGAGGAAAAGACAGTATGGAAGAGGAAATGTATTTTATAAACATAATGCTGTGTGGAAGCTAGGCTGACACTCAAGCTCTGTAGCAGGTTGTTTACCTGTTAGATTACTGGTGCTGCTGAGATCACTGCCTACTTAGAGGAAGTCTTGACAATGTTGAGTGCAGATGACTATGAACACATCCAAATAGAGGATTTCTGGTCATCTTGGTGAAGTAAAACCACCAGGGAACCCCTGATCTGTTTGCTCTGCTCATGAGCAAGGGAGCAAGAGAAGCACAACACTTTTCCTTTCTCCTGTAGCTGACTGTTCAGGAATTTTAGTTGTGGGTGCAGATGGGTCTGAACTGCTTCATCAAGACAATTGCTAGTCAGTCAGGTGAAGCGGCGTGGAGCCCTTGCTCATTCTGGAGCAGAATGATTGCTGTGGCTGGTGAAGATATGCACACCCTTGGTGTGTCTGCAGTGCACTGGCATATGCTGGGCTTGAACTGGTCCTGCAGATGACATTCTTAAAGGACAAACTAGCAGGGAGGAGAACAGCTCCCTCAAACAGTTAACAGGCTTGAAAGTAAGGTAGATGATGGAAAGATCATCCATTGTATTTCCAGGTTGAGGACTTTACAAGGTTGAAATGGTAACCAACATAACTCTCTAGAGCTTAAGCAATATTTTAAACTCTTTTTTAATTTTTTTTTTGTGCCTACCTGCAGACACTTGTCTGGACCAAGGCCACTTGTTCTAACTGCTGATAATCCACAATTTTACTTTTTGTTACTCAGCTTCCAGGAGTCCTTTTGGGTCAGGACGTTACAGCTGTAGTCATGTCTGTTAGCTGGTAGGGCAGTAACAAAAGGAGAACTTTGGCTTGGAAAACAGTTCTTTGACTGGGGTGAAAACATTGCTCCCAATAAGATTTTCTTTGGCACAGTCTCTGTATTTTTCTGCTCATTGACTGAATTAAACATTTCCTATTTGTGACCCAGCAAAGCCTGTCTGCTCTTGTGGATTTGTTCACAGAACAAATGGAAGACTTAATTTCAGCTGCGTGCACTGGGCACATAAACACATGGGTTTCCCTCACCCTCTTTCCTTCTGCTGCTCTTTCTTTTGCAAGTTCAAGAAAAAGGTGCAGCAATTCCTCTTTAAGATCTACTATAATGGTTACTGGTGGCAAAGCTCCAGCCTCCTCCACCAGATACCAGGCATTGTATTTCCCACTCGGTCTCGTGTGCTTCCTTCTCCAGAAGTAAACCTCTCTCGTTAAGACCTCGTGTGTACCTGGCAGAGCTGAGGACAATGCTTGTTGCTGGAGCAGTGAGAACTGTGCCAGGGAATCTTTTCATTGACCTAAGGAAATAAGTTTTGTTGCTGTTATGTGCCCTGTGCTGTGGAATTTTCTGGGGAGCCCATCTCAGAGGTTAGCAGTACAATAGGATCCTACAATAGAAATGGTAGGTGCAGCCTACCATTTCTAGATGAGTTTCCTAAAGGTAGTGAGCAGGCTTTGGTCAGTAGCTCTACAGATGGCACTGAACTATTTCCTCTGTTACCTCCTCGGTGCGATCCTCTTTTTCCTATATTCTGTTTACAAGTGTTTGGAATGGCTGATTTTTTCCTTCAGTAGCTTGGAAGCTGGTGAGTGTTTCTGTATGTCCTGGGTTCAGCCCAGCAACAGGCTATGTTAGCCCTGAGAGTATTCCATACCAATTGCATCATTGTCAGGAGGCTCTCCCCCCCCCGTGCAGGGGCGACTCCGGACCCGGGCACGGGAGGTTCCAGTCTGGGCAGGCGCAGTGCCAGTTCCGGGGGCGACTCCGGACCTATCAGAAACTGCTCCGGACCCAGGCAGGGGAAGTTCCGGTCTGGGCAGACGCAGTGCCAGTTCCGGGTTCTTCTTTCTCTCTCTCTTTTGGATCGGCGCGGCAGGCGGTGGTGAAGGGGGGCTTGGGACCGCCAGTGGGGAGTGCCATGTTCCGGGGCTCTGAAGCAGCATCGGTTCGGGAACGGCTCAAATGACATAGTGGGGTGAGAGGTTTGCACTGTATATAATAGCACTGTAGTTAGTTGTTTTCATATTTTCTCCTCTTGTTTAGTAAACTATCCTTATCTCAACCCGTGGGCCCTCTGTTCCCTCCGTTCGCCCATCCCCCACCTCTTAAAGAGGCAGGGGGCTTTTTTTCTAACCTTTGTTGCCCCAGCTTTTCCGCTGAGGTTTAAACCACAACACTGTAGTAACCTGTATTTGTAGTGCACAGTCAGAGCCATTCTTGGGACAGGTTCATGTTTGTCCATGAGAAATTCCATTGACACACTTCTGCAGTCCCAGCTCTGCTCCCACTGGTGGAGTCCGTGCAGTCGGTGCTTGTGTTGAAGGTTGAAAATGAGGTTTCCAGGAAGGTAGTAGGGAAGATTCTGTATCTGTGCTGAAGAAAGGACATGTCAGGGAAGCTCTTTATCTCTTCCCCGCTGTTAGAGCAGAGACCAGAGCTCTCTGTGGGTATGCAGGGTCTGCCAGGCAGCGCTTATGCATCGGAACAGAAGCGTGTCCATAAAGAGTGGATGCTGGAAATAAAATAGCAGGTTTTGGAAGCTGATACAATCTAATGCCACCTTGTAGTTAACTCTAGTCCACTTCAGTAGACAAAATGCAGAGATTTAGTAGGCCCTTTCTGGAAGGGAGCTGTCTAGTTTTCACCTTGGAAATTTTCTCTATCGAAAGAGTATCAGCACTCCCTCATGAGGAGAAAGGCTAATTCAGGCTCAGATGATCAGTTCTACTGTAATAGATGTGGTCATATAATTTTTGACTGTCATTTCCCATTGAACTCCTCTTTTTGTTGGAGACAAGGAACTAGAATTGAAGTATAAGAAGAACTTGAGAGCAAAATATAATACTTAATGGACTTGTAACATTCCATTTTCAAGTGTGGTAAGAGCTCATTTCTGTTGGGAGTTATGATCTGCCTGATAAACAGAAGAGTTTGGGATGGCTTGTTAATTAAAATGTTGGTTGTAAGTGTCTTCACTGGGGACTCTGTCAATATATTTTTGCTGTTCCAAGGTTGGATTGGAAATGTTTAAGAACACTGGAGACTGGGCCAATAATCATTGTAGCCAGCCATGTCAGGGTGTTTGACAAGTAGTCTTGTGATACTCAAATTATCATCTGAGGTGAAGATAAGATTCGAGGCTTGCAGACACGATGCTAAACTCTCTGCTCTCTCAGTCCCAGATGCAAACCCAAGTACAACAAGTGGGGATCGTCCCAACGCAGGCGATGGCGACTGGACCAACAGCGGATCCGGAGAAGCGCAAACTGATCCAGCAGCAGTTGGTTCTGCTGCTCCACGCCCACAAGTGTCAGCGGCGCGAGCAGGCCAACGGGGAGGTGCGGACCTGCTCCCTCCCGCACTGCCGCACCATGAAGAACGTCCTCAACCACATGACGCACTGCCAGGCTGGAAAGGCCTGTCAAGGTGAGAGCACGTTGCTGAGGCTGCTCTTGCAAAGGAGCTGCGTAAGGGTTCTGGCATTATGTGTCAGCAACATTTCTCTTCTTGTCAAGAAGATCCCCACACCTAGCACAAACAAGTGTCAAAACTAGTTCTTTAATTAAACAGCTGCTCCCTGGTCTGTTACCTCTGCTGGGTCTCCATTTCTGATCTCTTCACAGTTGTCGGTCGAGAAAACAGAGTGCAGAGCTTGCCTTTTAGAAGCAGGATAGTACCAACAGCTACCCTCACAGCACTTCTTCATCTCCCCATTCTAAGGAGGGTGTAATAACTACCATGTGTTGCCTGCAACTCAGCCGTGTGGAGTTCCTTAAGATTTAGTACTACTTTCCTTCATTTGTTAGTGTTATTCGCAGAATCACAAGGTTGGAAAAGACCTTTAAGATCATCAAGTCCAACCATTCCCATCCTAAGCTAAACCAGACCCCTGAGCACCTCATCTGCCCTTATTTTAAACAGATCAAGGGAAGGTGACTCAGCCCATCCCTGGGCAGCCTGGGCCAGGCCCTGACAGCTCTGCCAGGGAAGAACTTTTCCCTCCCATCTGCTCTGCCCCTGCCCTGGGGCAGCTGGAGCCCATTGCCCCTTGTCCCATCTCCTGTCCCCTGGCTGAAGAGACCATCCCCCACCTCTCTGCACCCTCCTGGCAGGGCAGGGGAGGTGGGGAGAAGGTCTCCCCTCAGCCTCCTCTTCTCCAGGCTCAACACCCCCAGCTCCCTCAGCTGCTCCTCAGAGGATTTGCCCTCCAACCCCTTCCCCAGCCTGGTTGCCCTTCTCTGGACTCACACCAGGACCTCAATGTCCTTGTGATGCTGAGGAGCCCAGAACTGGACCCAGCACTCGAGCTGCAGCCTCCCCAGCACCCAGTACATTAGTGGGTCCCATACAATACTAGTTATGTTAGGCTGTGTTTGGTTATGTATGCAGTCTTGCTTGCAAAGGAGAAGGAATGGAGTTGCTCTGAAAAAATGAAATGAGTTAGTTCAAGACAAGTTAACTAAGGAGTTACTTTCATTTCAATTGCTTTTCCTTGTTGCAGTTGCTCATTGTGCATCTTCGAGACAAATCATTTCCCACTGGAAGAATTGTACTCGGCACGACTGTCCTGTGTGCCTTCCTTTGAAAAATGCCAGTGACAAAAGAAATCAGCAACGTGAGTAGTTGTCTAACTGCTGTCATGGTGAAATGATGCTGTTACAGTGCACATTTGATCAACTTTTTGTAGGAGTAAACTTTGGCAATGTCCCAACGGACTTAACAGCATTAAATAATCTTCTCTAAGGATGAATAATACAAGTGAATTCTCCTTTCGCATCACTGAATGCTCTTTATTGCTTAAATACACTGTAATTGTAAAATCTCAGACCACACATCTGTTTTTAGGGGGTGGGGCAACTTCTAGCTGGTGTTTTATTGTGAGGTAGGTCAGTAGAATCCAGTTCAAATGAAGTTTTTCATGTAGGTAGGGTTTTGGGGAAGATAAAAGCTACTTCATTATTTTTTCTTGTCACTAGAAACAAGTGGACATGCCAGTGATTCAGAATAATCAAATAAGTTTCTAATTAAAGATAGTAATAATTCTTGTGCACAAAACATCTCATCTGGACCACTTGATTGCCAAGTGTATTAATGCTGGTACAGACTAGCTGAAGTTCTGGAAATCACGGTGTGTTCTCCCAGGCTTGTTTTCAACAGAAGTGTGGCTGTTACTGGTGCTTGTTCACTTCTTCCCTCTTGCTGTGAAACAGAAAATAGCAAACTTAACATTGGTAGGTTTGCTTCTCATCAAATCCTCTGAAAAGTTGCCAAGGAGGAATGTTTTACAGCATAGGTGCAGCAGTTGGGAAGTCTCTGTAATATTTAATTAAGGCTTAAGCTGTGGAAATGGCTGGAGGACCTGAGAAGTTTGTCCATTTGAATAAAGTTGGAAGCATTCTGCTAATTTCCATTCAGGCTGAGACTGTGGAGAGGAACACTAACACACCTTGGAGGATAGAGAAGAGCTCCTAGGTTAGGTGACATTGAGGCAGAGGGGAGAATAGCTGGTAAGACTGTCCAAATTGTCCATTGAATTTGCTTTTATAGTTTCAGGAGGGTGTCTTTTCCCCTCCAAAAAGGAAAAAAAAATGCATATTGAGCTACTTGGAGGAAAGGATTTTGTTTTCTTTTTACCAAACTTCTCCTTGGTAAACAAGATAAGTCTTGTGTGTTAGAAATAGTAAGGTGTTGCAAGTGCTTGGCCTTCAAAAAATGTGTTGAAAGCATTACTTTTTAATATGACATGGTCCATTTGTGCATAACATCCCTATTGCACAGTTGTTACCAGAGTGCTAACAACATCTAGCACAACAGAATTGTTTTGTTCAATACCAGCTGCTGTAGAAAAGTAGTTTGGGCAGGTTTGTTTTTTTACATCACTCATGGAACTCATCCAAAGAGAAGGCACTTCAACAACAGAAGTCCTTAAAAATCACTTTGTTAGGGGATTAAATCAGATTTATAATGGGTTAGTATAGAGTTCAGCTCTCTTGCTGCATGTGGGGGAAGTAAATATGAGATCTCCTGCACAATTAATAATCTCATGGGTAGTAACTGAAAACTTGCAGCTTAGTGTGCTGAGGTGCAGAGATCTTTGCTCTGAGTGATGTGTGTCATACATGTGACACCTCGTTTGAAGGTGAAAGATGAACACTAAAAATCCTTGTTCAGCTGTGTTATGAAGAATAGCCCTTTTCAGGCATTTGCAAACATTTGTGAAATGATTTTCATTAATTGGGGCCTTTAAAAGCACTGTGCCTGCTCAGGTAAAAACCCAGCTAGCTTAGCCTAAGGCTTGAAGAAAATGTTACAGCATCTGTAAGACTGGGGAAGGGGAGGGGATCTGCAGAATACCAGGAGAACATTTAGAAAGGGAAGTGAGAAGCAGCCTGACCCTCCTTACTCCTGTCAGGCCATCGTGATGATCAGTGAAGCTGTTGGGTCCTACAGTCTTCTCTGTGACCGTTTTACCAGTGTTGTTTCAAGTCCTGTTGTGTCTGCGCTGGGCTTTCAGGTGGCTCCTTCAGAGTGTGCTGATCTGTTAGGAAGTTGTGCAGTTCAGCACTTGTGGAACGTCCCAGGCTGGTGGGGGCTTGCTTCCACCCTTCCCACAGGCAGTGCTTTGCATGCTCCCTGTAACTCTGTTCCTCCTGCCTGCGGGGTTCCCTCTGCATGCTGCAGACAGTCCTGGTGTCTGGGTTCCAGCCATGGGGCTGTTTCTGTATGGGGACCTTACTCCCTGCTTTAGTGTTGAGATCCTTTGCAGGGAACATCTATGCCACGTTCCATTTGTCTAGCTTCTCTTTCTTTCTTCTGGAAGTAATCTTAGACTTTTATTATAGTTGTTGATAGCAATGTGACTTGTTAATGTGGCACGTTGGGACAAGTTTGAAGCTGTTTGCATGGCTTTTACTGTGTATGCTATGTACACCCTGTGGGTATAAATGGCTTTTTTATGTGCTAAATTATTATAGCTTTTTAATAGGCCTGATTCTTGTGTTTTGATGAAATTTAGTACAAATGTTTTGGAGTTGGAGGGTTAGGAAGCACTTCCTGCTCCCTGCTGAGCCCACCACAGTTTGAGTTACACACTCTTGCAAACAACTCTCTTGTAACAATGATACATTTTTTTTCTGAAGACTGCCTTTTGTGAACATGCTTGACCTTCTTAATGCTTCTCTTCCTGGCTGGGCAGGTGTATGTCATGCCACCACACAGCTACTGGGAACACTTCTCCTTACAGCCCTGCAGGTGATAGTAAGAGTGCTGTGCTCACCACTCTGTATGACTGAGGCTGTCTTCATGCAATGCTTTGTTCCAGCTCTATCCTGAGACCCTAGAAAGGGATGGAATCCTGTTCAGTTAGTTGAGTGAGACTATGGCTGTCAGGAGAGGTCCCTGGGGACTGGAAAAAAGGTCATGTCACTCCCATTTATAAGAAAGGGAGCAAGGAAGACCCAGGGAACTACAGGCTGGTGAGCCTCACCTCTGTGCCTGGGAAGATCATGGAACAGATCCTCCTGGATGACATGCTGGAGCACATGAGGGAAGAGCATGTGATCCGGGACAGCCAGCACGGCTTCACCAAGGGAAGGTCGTGCCTCACCAATCTGGTGACTTTCTCTGCTGGAGTGACAGCATCAGGGGATAAAGGGAAGGCGACCGATGGCATCTACCTGGACTTGTGCAAAGCCTTTGACACAGTCCCCCACCACATCCTTATCTCTAAACTGGAGAGATGTGGATTTGATGGGTGGACCATCCAGTGGATAAGAAACTGGTTAACAGACCGTAGCCAAAGGGTGGTGTCAATGGGTCTGTGTCCAGGTGGAGCCAGTGACAAGCGGTGTCCCCCAGGGGTCTGTCTTGGGACCGGTTCTCTTTAACATCTTTATCAATGACATGGATGATGGGATTGAGTGCACCCTCTGCAAGTTTGGGGATGACACCAAGCTGAGTGGGGTGGGTGACACCCTGGAAGGAAAGGAGCCATCCAGAGGGATCTGGACAGGCTGGAAAGATGGGCCCAGGTGAACCTTATGAGGTTCGACACTGCCAAGTGTAGGGTCTTGCACTTGGGCCAGAGGAATCCCAGACATAGATACAGACTGGGAGAAGAGCTTCTTGAGAGCAGCCCTGCTGAGAAGGACCTGGGTGTTATAGTGGATGAGAAACTGAACATGAGCCAGCAGTGGCTCTGGCAGCTGGGAAGGGCGATGGGATCCTGGGCTCCATCAGCAGAGGGGTGGCAGCAGGGACAGGGAGGGGATTGTCCCTCTCTGCTCTGCCCTGGGAGGCCCCACCTGGAGTACTGTGTCCAGATCTGGGGCCCCCAATACAAGAAGGATGTAGAACTGTTGGAGAGGGGTCAGAGGACCCACAAGGATGATTAGAGGGCTGGAGCACCTGCCCTACAAAGAGAGGCTGAGGGAGCTGGGCTGGGTCAGCCTGGAGAAGAGAAGGCTGTGGGGGGACCTCATTGCAGCCTGCCAGTGCCTGAAGGGAGCAGAGAAACAGGAGGGGAATCAACTTTTTAAAAGGGCAGATAATGGCAGGACAAGGGGGATGGAGTGAAGCTGAAGGAGGTAAGGGTTAGATTGAATATTAGGGGGAAGTTTTTTACGGAAAGAGAGTGGTGAGGTCCTGGAATAGACTGCCCAGAGAGGGGGTGGGTGCCCCATCCCTGGGGGTGTTCAAGGCCAGGTTGGATGTGGCCCTGGGCAACCTTGTGTAGCTCCAGGCCTGAGGTTGGTGGCCCTGCCTGTGGCAGGGGGGTTGGAGCTCTGTGATCCTTGGGGTCCCTTCCAACCCTTGCCATTCTATGATTCTATGAAAAGGTGGGGCTGTGAAGGTGGAGCTAGGCTTCCCTGTGTTTTTCCTTGTAAAAGAAGGAACATTTTAGATAAAACATGGTGAGGAAAAAGCTGGATTGAAAAAGTAAATTTGAGACTACTGAACTTCATCTAAAACCAGGATTGTAAAGAAGGCTGGGCCAGAAAGTTCAGAGTATGTGGACAGGAGGATGCAGGGTAGGAATCTGATGAAGGAAATGGAAATAGGGAGTAGGAGCTAGCTCCTGAGGGAGCAGGTTAGGAGTGTGGGCAGGAAATGAAAAGTGTGTGGGCACTGACCCTTTGCAGAGACAGAAGGGTGCAGTGGAGCGCAGGGAAACCTGCTCACACAGAGTGGGCAGCAGCTTGCTTGCTAGAGCCTGTTTCCTGTGAAAATGGGAAATGAAATCCAGCTTGCTCAAGTTTTACTGTCAGTAGCTGTCTGTAAAATCTACAAACAAAATGTCTCTTGTATTTTCAAGTGCTGGAAATGGTACATAATGGTGACCTACCAGCAATCAGTTGTTCCATGGAGCCACATGATAGATGGCTAGCCTGCAGATTAAGAAGTTCCATTCATGGACTAATACAATGCTGTACTGTGAAGGCTTTTAGTTTAATGGTTAAATAAAATTAAAATGCCATCAGTGATGAAGCTTAATACTGACACTTCCTACTTGCTCATAAAATCTTTACTTAGCCTGTGATTTGATTAACAATACAGCATTTAATTAAACAATTGTGTACACTTGTATATACCTGCCTCCTCCTGGGTGCTTGTGCTGGGGTGAGTCAGGGTTACCTGCAGAATCTTTTGCTCCAGCCACTAGAATGGATGTAGTGAGCAGAGCAGGGAGCTGCAGGACAGAGCCTTGGAACACCATGGAACAAGCTGTCCTTCCAGAATATGGAAACAAACTGAAGAGTGTACATCAGACTTCTCAAAACCAGATTAGCGTGTTGCTTTCACGGGGGTGGTCAGGCTAGAGAAGTGCTGGGCATTCACAGCTGAAACAGTATAGTGTTTAAAGTCCTTGATCAGGTGGGAGGGGTTCCCCTCTAGAGGACATGAATGTGGTTCCATTAAGGCAATGTTACCTGCTTTGCACCCTGAACCAGGAGTCCTGTAGATGAGGTGAGTGGTAGATCATTTAGATTACATCCTGATGTGTTGGCCCAAGAGGACCTAACCAAGGAAGTTCTGGGGCTGCTAAACTTGTGCTCTTTTGAACTTCCACTCTTAGGCTGTATAAGCACATGTGACTTTGGGACAGGGGGGCATCTGGAGCTCTGTTGTCTTTAAATGATTTAGCATGTGACCAGTCCTCTACTGAGATGTCTTCACACTTGGAGCTTCTGTCATGAGCTCATCAATGTCTGAAGCATCAGTATAAAAAAACCAAACCAAAAGCTGTCACAGTGAATGTGTCTTCCTGTAGTGGTGGCCTGATGTGATAACTCCTGTTTCTTTCAGTCCTGTATTTATTTGAATTGACCTGGGTTCCTGTGGTAGCTGCCACAGAACGGGCTGTGTTTGCACTTGATCTGTCCCATGTGGGAAGGTAATACTCTTGTCCTCCATCTTCTGGTTGGACAGATTGAGGTACTGTCTTGCCTTCATATAAACCCAATGAACAAGCAGATTAAAAAAAAAACCCAACACTTCAAAACTCAGATTCCTGTGTTGTGCAAATACTCAATACAATATGAAACTGAGTTATAAAATACAGCAAAGCTGAGACCCAATTGTCAGAGCCACTCATTTCCACACTTAAGTGTACTGCTAGCTGTAAAGCTGTCTGTCCCCAGTAATGATACTTCACTTAAAGCAGCATTTGGCTGTTGTTGAGTGTTGGGGAGCTTTGCCTCCTGGAATAGGTACATGCACAGTGGGGTGTTTCTGTGTGGAATGGACTCACTCTAATGTTATTTTTAAAGCAACATTCAGACTGTTGACTCTGACAAACTCCCAAGCTGAGTTTTTATAAGGAGTCTTGGGTCTGGGGCAGAAACAGAGATGGGGAGATCTGATGTTGCTTGAGTAGACTTCTCTAGAATGGGCTGGATTGTGGTTCCTATAGCTGCTCTAGCACGGGGCTGAACTTGTGCTTCATGGGGTAACTGAGAGCCTTGCCAAGGCTCAACCCAGACTGTGGGTGAGAGGCAGTTGACTTCTCCAAGCTCTGCCTTACCTTCAGTATGAGCCTCAAGCCAGGCTTGCTGTCCTCAAAAGATTAGTGTCCCCTTTGTTTCCCTTCCAGAAGAGCAGGAGAAATGGTGAAGTGCCTAGTAGCATTAGTGGAATTGCTAGAAGCCTTTTGCCTCTTCCCAGCCTTCAGCATCACCAGTGATCACTCTGCTCTGCCCAGAGATGTGCCTCTGATTTACAACCAATGCTGGAGGTGGAACAGGGTGGGATTGTTTTAACTTTTCTGGAGAAATACCATCTTCTTTCTGGAATTTTTATTAATTCCTGAATTGATCCTTTGTTGTGTTGTTACAACAGCCTCGCAAAAGCCTTTTGAATTCCAGGGTGCAACAAGTTTTGTGCTATTTAACCTTTCTAGAGAATTCCTGTTTCTTGGCCTGTGCTAGTCTAAAGGCATCTTTCTCTTAGTGCTCTGGAACCACACAGTCTGTGTGCACATCCAACAAGGAGTTCCCGGAGTTGCTCTTGATGGGTGGTTTGTTTTTTTTTTCAAATGAAACTGATAGGATGACAGTCAGCTTCTGTCTGTGTTGCTGAGCTTGATTGGAAATGACCAGTGAATTCAGAAGCTGCTAGGAATGTGTCCCCAGAGTGCAAGTGTATGTGTAGAGCCCAATTTCCATAGCAAACCCAGGTTGAAAATACTGTGGATTGCCTCGGGGGGAAACAGGGATGCTTTCTATGCAGCTGCTTATTCTGGAGTGGGGGTCTCTGACTATATTTGTTTATAGTTCTTGGGCAAATGAGATCTAATTGAATACTCATCTGGAGAGGGAGGGGTCTGGACTCTGCAGTGTGTGTATTTTCTCTTGGATGGAAGCTGAAAGAAAGCGTGTCTGTCTATCTTTAGCCCTTCTCTGTTTCCATAGTGGGTAAGGGTTTACAAAAGCCTAAATGATGCTGGGAATGTCTCAGGTGGCTTGTTTTCCTGATTTTATTTTTTTCTAACCATGTTCCTCTCCTGATGTTTCAAGAAAACAGCTATTGTTGCCTATATTAAAAGCTATTATTGTTGCTATGTTTAGCTCTCAGATTCACACCGCACGTTCCGTGTTTAATTACATGAGGGGGGAGATGTGAAGTCTGTTGCTTCTTCCAGAGACTCAGCTATCGAAGCACAGTGTCTCTGTGACATTCACAATGGAACGTGTTATTACTTACAGTGGCAGCTAAAATGAGAACCAGAAAGTGGATTTGCATTCACTTCTGGGTTTAGTAAAACTTACTTTTCCCTGTTGCTTCCATTTCCAGTCTACAATGGAAATGACTCTTTCAGTGTGTGCTGAGAGAGGTTGGTTGATGTGGTGGTCATCTAGATTTCATGAATACCTAGAAATGATCATCCTGATCATCTCCTGAAACCTGTTGCAGGCTCATTCCCTTTCTGACTCTTCAAATTAGGTTAGATCTTGTCAGTGCAGTCTTAAACCCATCAGGGCTTTTCATATATCTGCATAGCTTGGGGGTTAGGGTAATTTGGCCATCAGAGGGTTCATCTGGTGCCTGTTCAGAATGCAGATTTCTACTGACAGATCTTCGGTGTTACCTTTGTGTCCAACGACAGGGTATTTCTGCTAAACTCAGGATATCTGTTCTGGAGCCAAATATTTTTACCTAAAATGGGATTGATGGGAAAGAGGGAAGTAGAGGGAAATAATTATTCCCCTCTGCCCCCTTAGTCTGCTGTCCCAAGCATGAAAATCCTATTTAGCCTTATATCAAAGCCGATATATTACAGTAATTATGGGCTTGTCTGCCCCAAAAATACCACCTTCCCTTTGGACTGTATGAATTGGTAGGGTGGCTTCTTTCCTGTAGAATCAAAGGCTGAGTTTCCCCATTTGATATCTTGGGCTTCGCTCTGTCCTCTGGCAGAAAATCATATGTTGTATAACAACATGGGTGTTCTGTTGATTTGTGGCATGATTTGTTTGTTTCTTTGTCCTCACCAATTTTCAATCTTATCTTTTCTTCTTTTATAGCCATTTTAGGGTCTCCAGCTGGTGGAATCCAAAATTCGATCGGTTCTGTTGGCACAGGCCAGCAGAATACTCCATCGCTAAGTAATCCTAATCCAATTGACCCCAGCTCCATGCAACGAGCCTACGCTGCTCTTGGACTGCCATATGGCAACCAGCCTCAAACACAGTTGCAGCCCCAGGTTCAAGGCCAGCAGCCAGCACAGCCTCAGGCTCACCAGCAAATGAGGACCATTAATGCATTGGGTAAGTGGCAAAAATACTGAGGCACTAAGGCAGTAAACTCAAGAGAACTGGTGAATGTTTAGTATAGCCTGGTGTTTGATTTGATGAGTGTAGGGACTCTTGGTCATGGTGATTAATAACTTAAAATGTTATTGTTTCCAAACACTACTATTAGAAAGCTTTGAATATATTGCTTCTGCCAGGTGACAGTAGGGTTAGTTTCTTTTAAAAGATAGTCCATAGCTTACTGTTGTCTGAGGTGATTAGACTTGCCAAAGGATTTTGGTATAACTAGTATTTCACCTGTTCTAGAAGACAAATGCCAATTTCTTTCTGGAACTTAATTGTTAGTGTTCTATTTTTAGCTCATTAAGATTAAGGGTTTATGTATCTTAAATTTTAATAAACTAGGTTTTTGTAGGAAAAAATGTTCAGACCTAAAGTAACTTATTTCCATAAGTAGCTATGTATACATGCCACAGGAGATAATATTGTTCCAGTACTTAGCTGATGCACTGCCTCTTTTGTTAACCAGTTGAGTCAGAAGTGTAGTTCTGCTGTGTTACTGTCAACATTGTGAATGAGGTACCAATGATGTTCAATTTTGTCTCAAAGGAGCCAACCAGATGAACCTTCCTGCAGGAGGAATAACAACAGACCAGCAAGCTAGCCTAATTTCTGAAACTGCTCTTCCAACATCCCTTGGGACAAATAAGTAATGCACACATTTTCATTCTTACTCAATTAAACATTTATTTACATGCTTATGAATGTAAATAAAGAGCATGCCTTAGAATCTAATGGTGTTGGGCTAGAAATGATTGGTCGCATTTCTAGCTGTGTGGCTCTTTGCTGTTTCAATTCCATAGCTACCACTTTGTCCCCCCAGAGAGCCCTAGAATATTTAGTGGTTTTAAATAAATTCCCAGAGGAAGACTATTTTGTATTTTTAGGTGCACAAATGCTGTACTGGCTGTGATTCTTTATCATTCATACTGTGTGTTTTAAAGCCCTGAGCTTTGCTGGGTGAGGCGTTGCGGTTTGCTGATGCCAGAATGTCACTTGGAGAATGCTTGATGCAAACCTAGAAGTGATGAAAGCAATTATTAAAAACTGTCTTCAGGCATCAAACATAGAACAGCACTCTGCCTTCTTGTGCTGTAACAGTCCCTTTTTATTTTAGCCCGCTAATGAATGATGGAACAAATTCTGGCAATGTTGGAAACCTCAGCTCAATGCCAACAGCAGCACCACCTTCTAGTACTGGGGTAAGGAAAGCATGGCATGAACATGTCACTCAGGACCTGCGCAACCATTTAGTGCATAAACTGTAAGTATCCACCAAGACTGCCTGTTATTCCTGAATGTTTTTAAAGAATTCCAGTACACTAGTTCTGTTCTTAAGCTGAAAAGTTGAGAAAGTTATTGGTGGTTCTCTTGCTGCTGGGGATGTGCTTGTTGGCTTTAACCCTTCTCTTCATTCTTCATGCGCATTAAGGAATGGGCATACAATGAGTTCATATCGCTTGTAAATTCACTCTGCTGTAGGAAACAAGTATTTAGACTCTAGACTGCTAAACTTCATGGTTTTTCCATCATTGAATTTGCTTTAATCTTGTGGGAAACAGTACGACATTGGTATTTGTTAAAACAATTTTGATAGACTTTACATATGTGATGCACAAGGGAATGTCCAGGGTGAATATCCTAAAGCTGTACTGAATTTTTTTTCCTCTGAAGAATTTCTCTTCTGTTCTTGCTCCTCTCTTGCAGTGTCCAAGCCATCTTCCCCACTCCTGACCCAGCAGCACTCAAGGATCGCCGCATGGAGAACTTGGTGGCTTATGCCAGGAAAGTGGAAGGCGACATGTATGAATCAGCGAATAGCAGGGTACGTTGCTTCAGTCCAGCTCTTCAGTGCACGTTAAAGAACAGTAGTATCACAAATCTTACAGCCTAAGGAAAAGCACAGAGAGTCATTTCACTGCTGCCATGCTTTCTGTCTGTATGGTGTTTGTGTAGTCCCAAGCCATCTGATTAATGTCACTCCAAGCTAATTCGCCTCCCTCAGCTCTGTGAACACTAGACAGCATGGTCCCAGCCCAGTTTGCATTCCTTCTGCAAGCATGAATGGTGTGCATGAAGATGAGCTCACAGCTTGCAGTTCTTGATGTTGCCCTAGCTGACTTTCTCCTTTCTGGAAGTCTCTTGTGAATCCAAGTTTTAGAACTTCATTAAAGCCTCTTTACCACTGGAGGTGTTTCTCTAGGACTCGGTCCTGTTGCACTGTTGAGCTTTTATTTGCACTTGCTCCTCTACTCAGCAGTGCCAGGAATAGTTTGGATAAGACGTTTAGCTGTTCCACATCTCACCATAGTGTCAGTTTGGCTGTGTTTGTCCATGGGAAACAAGACACAGTTCCTGTTCTTGTTCAGGACTCTTTCTCTGTCTGCAAAGAAGTGTTAGTTTGAATTTCTGTTATCCACAGGGAGCAAACCCCTGTTGATTGACATGCTGAGGATGCTATTTTGTTCCGGCACCATGGTAATTCTGCCCTAAAGGAAAGTGTTCATCAGGTAGAGCCAATGTCAGTGCCAGTGACAGCAGGGAGTGAGATCTTACCTGATCAGAGTGTTGAGCTCTGTCCTAAAATAAGGTCAAACTATCTGTGGAGTGCAGTTACTAGATGATTATCACCAAAGTGCCACCAAAACGGTAACACTTTGAGTCTTCCCCTCTCAGGGGAGTGGAAGATGGAATGCAAGTTTTATTTCCTAGAGGCAGTGGCCATACTTGTAATGCTGCTGCTGTGTTAGCATCAGTCAGTGACAATACCATGTTCTTGTGGCTACCAAAAAGTTGTTTAGCAAGGAAGACTTGGTGTAGTCACCCTGGCAGCTTTAGAGATGAACTTTAAACAGAAAGAGGATTTCATAGTCACACGTTGGCACCTCAATACATTCTCAGTAAAAATTAACTTTTTAGACTTCTGGCTATAAAATTAAAGGTCTTATGACCTCTGTGCCAGACAAATACCCACAATTATCTTCACCCCTTCAAACAGCTGTCAGGGTCTCATTGCCAGAACTGTCTTTTATGGGAATTCATCTAACACATTTGGCTCCAAGCAGTGTGGAAGAAGGGAGTAGTTCAGAATGCATTAACAATACCATGTGGAATTGCATCCTCCTCTTTGAGGAGCATCCATTCCACTTTGACAGTGAAAACCAGACCAATATGAAGCATCATTGTAAGCAGTTTGATGTTGTAGTAGTATGTGCTCCTTGAGAGCACATCCTTTTTCAGGAATCTTTGTTGTGTCAAAGTAGCACAACATGAAGTTGGTGAGTAAGAAGTTCCAGGTGAGGTGTTTTGGACAGGAGGAGGGAAGAGTGCCTGCATGATGGATTATTTTTTTTTGAGATGTTTAGAGGAGGGAAGTGACTTAAAACCAAAGCTTTATGTGGCAGCACTGGAGTTTGTTAATAAGACTGAGGAATACCTGTCTTGTATTAGTTTTCTCAAACAGAATCAGTCCTGTAAATTCTAGGTTTGATGAAAACTGGATGAAGACAGGATGGTTGTGGGACAAGCATCACTCAGCCCTTGCTCCATGTTAACACTGGGCTTTAAGAGCATGGGTGACTGAATGAAATAAATGTAGTGTGGAGGAGTTGTGGGGTGTTTTTGCCTTTCATATGTATGTAGTCTCATACACTTGACAAATACATGTCCAGCAGTTGCTGAGAAGCAAAATTGCCTATCTTGCTGTGTGCTGTGACTGTCTTACTTGATCTGTTGTCAGTGTGGATTGAGTAAAACGAACCTTTCATCCAGTACAGGTGTAGTGTGTAGCTGTTTGTGCCTGTGGACTATTTGGCACCCATTTCCTCTGCTCTTTTAGGGTTTTGTTCCCTGCAATGTCTATTGGTGGTAGTCAGACTCTTTAGGAAAAGAGCTGTTCCTTTCTTTATGTAAAGATTGAGCAGTCCTTAACATCTATCTCCTGGGGTTTGTGCAGTGTGACTGTGTTGCTGGGACCATCTTTTCCTTTTGTCTGTGGATTAGTGGAAACATTTACTAGGAAAATAACATTTAAAAATCATTAACATGGTGAAACTAAACCACAGCTTTGTGTTGTGTTTTGTCAAAGCAACACAGAATCTGCAGTCTTCTCATCTGTCTACTAACCTTCTCAGAGTTAGATACAAAGGATAACCATGAAGCCAGGTCTCATCAGTTTTCTGGAAGCTTTGGTTTTCCTTTTCTGCATTAAAGCAGTGATAAGATGTTCTCAATTTAACAGGATTCTGGAAAGAAATGCTGCTTTTTCAAACAGGCAGGTGTATACATCAATAAGGGAAACAAAGCAGGGGGTGATGTGCTGGTAGGCTCCGTGGTTCTGCTGCTTTCTTACCCTTGATGCTGAGCACTGTTTTCTGTTTTCTTCTAGGATGAATACTACCATTTATTAGCAGAGAAAATCTACAAGATACAAAAGGAGCTGGAGGAGAAGCGGCGGTCTCGTCTGCACAAACAGGGGATGCTGGGGAATCAGCCGGCCTTACAGACGCCAGGGCCTCAGCCCCCTGGTATCCCACAGGTAGCTGCTGCCATGGGCCAGGCACAGCCCGTCAGGCCGCCCAGTAAGTACCTCTGCTGGAGCTACTCCCTCACTGCTGCCCCAGCTCTGCCCAGGCTGTGTTCTTGAGCTCTCCTGCTCACCTCAAGCTGGTATATTGAATTGGCTTATGCTGATGGTTCTTCTGTTCTGTTGCAGATGGGCCTATGTCCATGCCAACCGTGCCTATCAGTCGAATGCAGGTTTCTCAAGGTATCTATGTTTTCCTGTCTTAATTGTAGTGTGTGGGTTCAAAGTAGTTGTGGGCAGGGAGGATGGGAAGCTCATTTTCTGTTTTTCTTTGGCAGTGGGGGTGGGGGCAGCCATCAGATACCCTTTTTCAGCATGATACTTTGCTGTTGCTGTGTGGCAGGAGCTCTCAGGGTATGGGCTTAGGAGCTGGCAGTACATACCCAAGTACTTTTGCTAGCAATTGGGAAATAATTCAGCCCTTTCAAAAAGTGGAGAGCATGAGTAAGAACACCATGGATAATCTCATTTAAAACACTGTAGTGGTGGGGAGGGAAAGATGTTGGCGTGTATTCATCAATTCATTAGCCAGAAATACACCTCTAGCTGGAAATGTAGCCCATTAATCCTAGAATCTCTATAACTGGTGATAATCCTTTCTTGGTTTCTGATGCAGAGTGCATTGAAAAAAGCCTTGTAGCATTTTTGTAGCAGTCATGGCTTGCTGTCACTGACTTAGGCTGCTGTGGGCTCATGGTTGGTGGGGTTTTTTTGAAAAAAATACAATCCCTTGGCTTTTAGGTACTTCCTCCAAGAAAGTATCCCCAGTTCTTTTATTTCTTGGTTCAGAGTTAGTACTAAGTTGAAACTTTGGCTGAAATGTTCTTTTAAGATTCATTGCAATAGGAGGAAAATGCTGATATCAAGCATAGCTCCATAATTTTATTTACACTTTTACTTAGCTCAGACAAGTTTGGGGTTTTTAGAGGGTTTTAAATATTTTGTATAAAAAGCACTCCACCTGTTTAGGCATATTGCTAGCTTTTGTCCTGATTTGAGGCTAGGAGCTGCTTTTGTATATACAACATGTATTATATCATGTTCACGGTCAGCCATTTCAGTGGGGCCTCAATAAGCTCTTGCTGTTTGAAAGCAAATGCCTGATTTTAAGAAACTCTCCCAAGGTGGTATTTACAAATAGCATCCTGGCTTTGCAGATCATCCACACCCTCTTTGCCTTTTTTTTTTTTCCTTTTGTTTCTGACACCAAAAGCTTTTATTTCCCCCTAACTACTGGTATCCTCCATACATCCTGTACCCTGATTTGGCTCTTTAGCTAAGTAATTTGAAGGAAGCTATAAGGATGAAGTGCAGGGCAGTCGAACTTTAGGCATAATAAATGTTAATTTTAGAGTATACTTCACGTAAATTCTGATGACTTGTTCCTAATGAGTTGTTTTGGGGGTGCATTTGCAGGAATGAATCAGTTTAACCCCATGTCCATAGGGAATGTACAGATGCCACAAGCACCCATGGGACCCCGTGCAGCTTCTCCAATGAACCACCCCGTACAGATGAACAACATGGGCGCTGTTCCTGCGGTTCGTACTCCTTGTTACCAAGCTCTTCTCAGAACTGGTTGATGACATTCAGCACTGGGATGCTGTTCTGAAAAGGCCATGTCATGGAGTAGTGCTGTAAATTGTAGGATAATTTCATGGGAATGTAATGAGTCTGTCAGGCTTTTCTTGAGGTGCTTGTTTTCAATATTTGTGTGGGGTTTTTAAGAATAGGTCTTTAGAGAGGTAGATGCCAGAGATACAATAATTTCCAACAGTCTGTGGAAGAGCATAGTTCCTTCAGGAACTGTGTCTTTGCAGTATATGCACCTTTATTCCTCCATGAAAACATGTTTTTGTTCTTAAGATAAACAAAAATGTTTTCAGTGTCACTGGATTCTCTCTGTTAGTTCAGAGAACGAAATGGAGCTTTAATGCTCTTAGTAGAGTTTTCTGAATTAGCTGTTTAAAAATAACTTCCTAGTGAATACTGTGGAACAAATGCTAAAATTACATGCATATGCCCACTTCCACTTGGTTTATTGAAGCCAGTTGTTTGGGTTTTTTGTCCTATCTTTTGGTTGATTACACTGAGGTGAGGGTATGTTCCCTTGTTCTGCTTCATGATACTAACTGGTAATATCTTCAAATTTCAGATGGCAATGTCCCCTTCCCGAATGCCTCAGCCACAGAACATGATGGGAGCTCATTCCAACAACATGATGGGTCAAGCTCCCACCCAGAACCAATTCCTGCCCCAGAATCAGTTTCCAGCATCCAGTGGGGCTATGAATGTGAACAACGTAGGCATGGGTCAGTCAACAGCCCAGGCCGGGGTGTCACAGGTAAGATGCATTACCTCATACCTGAGTTATTGAATCTTAGCTATTTTGCTCTAACTTGTTTAATTTTTATGTCTCTTTCTGTTTATATATCCATTGTTTATTGTAGTCACCCCTGACTTTGAAGGATCCTGGGTTACATCTGCCTTCTTCATAAGCTCTTCCACGGCCTGTCTGTGCTAACTGGGGACAAGCCGCTGGGATTCCTGTTTAAATTCTAAAGAAATGAATGCTGATGAGATTTTTAGGGGGAATATCAGAAGTTACTTTATGGGACGTTTGTATGACCATATGCTGCTACCTTAGTAGCTAACTTTAAATCAAGAACCACAATGAAGTGGTTGGGGAAGGTCTTTTACAGTTTGTTTTAACCTTCTGAACAGAAGCTTTCTTCTACCATTTTTGTGTTATAGTAGTAGTAGCAGCTGGGCTTCTGTTGCCTAAGTATGTGCTTTTCCACAGGGAGAGAGGTGTTTTATAACTCAGAGTCCAAGTCATTTAGATTGAGATCTTTGGAGTTCTCTATTGCAGTCCCACACTCAAATGAGGGGAAACGAAGGTCAGGTTGTGAAGGGCTCCGTCAAGTCAAGTTTGGACTATGTTCAGGATGGAGCATCTACAATTTCTTGTGCCCTGGCTCAGTTGTTTAACCACCTTTGTGGGGAACATTTATTCTCCTAATGCACTTAGTTCATTAAAACTGACCATGTACAGGCAGCATAGAGGCAAGTATTGAATTTGAAACCTCCTCTGCAGGAAACTATTAATTGATTTAGATTTCTGAGTAAAAGGTACACCTAAGGACAGAGTATTCTTCTTTTTATCACTAGCAGTCTGGTGCAGCCTTTGGTAAAATCCAGTTTAAGAGTCTGTGCACATCCAGAATGCTTTATTGTTGCTGTTCACAGAAAGAGATCCACAATTTTCTGAAGTGTCTGGAGTAGTCTAGAATTAAAAAAACAACAAACCACCAACCATTTACCCTTAAGCCTTGCACTGTGCAGTGGGGCAGGCACTTAAATGCCTTGAGCTGCTTTCTAAAACAGGGCAGCTCCAGAGTCCTGGCCCCAGAAACCAACGAGTCCTTGCCTGAAACCATTTTGTGCTCAGAGGCTGACCTTTGCCCAGGGAATGGCGCAGTGTAGACGCGGCCTGCCTGCGTGTTTCTGCCTTACTCTGGGATCAGGAGGATTCCCTCTCTGTGCTGGTAGAACCAACGTGAGACAATGTGCGTGCCACACGGAGGTCAGGAGTGAGGTCTTTGACCAAGAGCTGATGAAAACTGGGAAAAATCTGATCTCAGTCATTTGCAATAGCAGCATTTGTTCATAGCTTCTCTCACGTTCAGACTTGGTGTCCTTTTAAAGAAGGCTTCAGTGCTGTGGCTCTAAGGAGAAGTGTGAGTCCCAGAGTTCTGGGAGTCGCATGTCTGTAAGCCAAACTCTCTCTCTAGCAGGGGCAGGTTCCCAGCGCGGCTCTTCCCAACTCCATGAACATGCTAGGACCCCAGAGTGGGCAGTTACCATGTCCACCCGTGAGCCAGCCTCCTCTACATCAGACAACACCTCCTGTGTCCACTGCTGCTGGGATGCCACCAATACAACACCAAACACCAACTGGAATGACTCCTCCTCAGCCAGCAGCACCCACTCAGCCATCGACGCCGGTCTCATCTTCAGGGCAGACACCAACCCCGACCCCGGGTTCTGTTCCCAACGCAGCACAGGCACAAAGCACGCCCACAGGGCAGACCGCGGCACAGGCCCAAGTCACGCCGCAGCCGCAGACCCCCGTGCAGCCCCAGTCTGTGCCAACCCCGCAGCCATCGCAGCAGCAGCCGACGTCTGTGCAGGCGCAGCCACCCGGCACTCCAGTAAGTAGCACCTAGTTCATTTGCCTCGTGCAGTGGCATTCCCCAGGAGTTGTCCCTACACATAGCACCATGTCGTGAATGTATAGAGCCCATAGCTGTCGATAGCAGCTTCTACCTTAGACCAAAGGGTTCAGCGTGTAGATGTGTGAGAATGCGTGTGTTGCATACTGAATGGCTTTGAGCTGCTCAGAGTAACCCTGGCAGCGGTGTGCAGAGACACAGGACACCACAGGCCCGATGCTGTGTTTGGCCTTCATCAGAATCTGTCTTTTTTCATCGTGAAACTTGCATAATTTTTTTTTCTCTTAAGCCTCAGTCAGGTTGAATGCACATGTCAAGGAATGTACAGTGTTTTACTGGGCAGGTGTTTTCTCTGCAAAAGAAGCCACTTCGGATCAGATTTCTTCCTTGGCTTCTCCTCTGTAAAGCAGAGTTACTAAATGTGTTGTATCGAAACTTGGCTACAGTGAGTTCCTGTATCCATGTTCTGCACTGTTTTAGAATATCATCTCATGTCTCTTTTGTGCTGTTCATTTTTAGTAAAGGAAAATATTTCTATATATGCAGTGTCTTTCTTTTGTACTGTTTTTACAACAGCTATCCCAGGCAGCAGCTAGTATTGATAACAGGGTCCCCACCCCTGCCTCAGTTGCTAGTGCTGATACGAATTCCCAGCAACTAGGACCAGATGCACCAATGCTAGAAAGCAAATCAGAAGTTAAAACTGAAGAAACTGAGCCAGAGACTAGTGAGACACAAGTGGAAGCTAAGACTGAGGTAAATGAGATTCTATACAGCTTAACTGAAAGCAGTGATAGATATAAAAGCACTCAATGACGTGTCTGACTCGGTGAGCTAAGGGGTGAGAGGAGGGTAGTTACTGGAACGTAACTGTCCTGAGGAAAGCCATGGATGGAGAGTGCTTTGACAATCTCAAACTAATATTTTGATGACTCAAGTTCAGGCCATAGATGTAATGGTACACCGTGTTGCATCCTTTCTTAAGGTGGAGGAGGATTTACAAGGATCTTCACAAACAAAAGAAGAACCAGATGGAACGGAGTTGAAACAGGAGCCAATGGAAATAGAGGAAAAGAAGCCTGAAATCAAAGTAGATGTTAAAGAGGAAGAGGAGGGCAGCACTAATGGAACCACTTCACAGTCCACATCACCATCTCAGCCCCGCAAAAAAAGTATGTGTATGAAACCAAAGCTTTGCTTGTGTACTACTTGTGGTTTTACTAGCATGTGTTTTCTACGGGCTCAGTTCCTGCTGAGAGGTCTGTTCTACATGTGTGGTGCAGCCTGTGGAGCTCTAGGGGATCAGTACTCTGTAATTTTGTTTTGAAAGTAGGATTCCTTTAACGTTGCGTGGATCACAGGTGAGAGAAGCATGTCATGGTGCTTGTGATCCCAGCAGTCTTCTCCCAGCTTCCAGGTCCTGCCGGAAGGACCGAGGCAGTAAAGCTGTGTTTGCTGGGGAAGTTATATACACAAACCTCTTCCTGTACGTCTTGGCCCTTGCTCTTTCAAGGGAGCTCATGTAGATACGAGTGCTTTCAGTAACCAGAAATACCCATTGCTTTGCAGTTCCCTTAGAAGCTGCACACACTGCCTTCATACTGAGCTCCAGCCTTCGTTTCTCTGAAAATTCAGTGCTTGAGCTCCTTTTCTCAGTCTGTATTCCTCCAAGGCTGGACTGCTACAACAGACGTCAATGTTCTTTAAAATACTGTCATTTTCAGTGTAGTGTGTGTTTGAAAGCTTCCTCCTCAGAAGTAGGTCAGTAGTCTCTCCCATGAATCTACAGTGATAGCATAGATTGAAGGGGGATTGTATCTGTGCTGTGTATTTTTCCAAATGGAAACTTGATGGTATTACAGATCTTGAATGGACATACATAAATGATCATGTGCCTTGGGTTAGTAAGAAGTCAATTGGAAAGGTTGTTAAAACTGATTAATTATTCCACTAGTAGTGTACAGGCTTTGTAGGAACATTCAGAGGTCAGTTTTTGGACTCAAAACCCATCGCTGTCCAGAGACCTCTGTCTCATCATGTGGGTGATTTCTATGGTTACTTTTTAGGTTTAGAACAAAGGTAAGCTTTCAGTGTCAGAAAAGGGACAGTGATGATCCATTTCACAACCTTTCCCTTGCCTTGCAAAGGAAGCTGCATACCACCACGTCAGGGGAACGTTATGGGCAGGCTTTCCTGAATGGAATCAAGTAATTGTAAACTTTTGAAGTTTATGCAGTTTGAATTCAATCTCCTGTGTATGCTCTGGGTTGTATTTAATTACTAAACATAATCTTTTATAGAAAAACACGATAAAACATGTTTTCCTGTAGATGGTGTTTTCAGGTTGTAGCAGAGTGGGCCTGCCAAAGGAAAGTACACTGCAGAACTGCCTGGAGAGCATGTCTCAGGCAGAAATAAGACAGTGAGTGGAAGGCATATTAGCATTTATAAGCCAGTTATATTCCCAGTGGAAAGAATCATTGCTGCTTGTTAGGAGGGGTGTGCTTGCAATGAAACAAGGCAAGTAGTTGAAAATGGAAGGTTCCTGCAGAATTACTCCCTGGAAGCAGCACTGTCCCCTGCTGATTCAGCCTGGGGTAATACCTATTTCTGCTACCTCATTTAGTAACACAATTTTATCTTACCAGTATTGTCACCAGGTAACCATGTAGTATAATCCCTGTGCAGTGTGTGCAGCTGCAGCAGCACAGGAAGAGTTTCAAACAGTGACATTCTCTCTGAGTAGTTTGTCTGACTTTATTAGAGCGTTGATTTTAAAATGCTAAATAAACCAGGAAGCATTCAAGACCAAACACTGTGAAGAATATGGTATTTTAAAACTAATGAGACTCATCTGGCATGGTTTCTTTTCATGGTTTACAGAATACTGGGAATTCTTCTTCCTTCCTGTGCACCCAGATGCCTGGGGTGCACCCACAGTGTCCCAGGGCATAGCAGGTACCTGCTGCAGCTCCTAAGGGCAAGGCTGGCAGCTGCAGCGTGTGCAGTAGTGTGACTTAGCAAGTTGTAGCCTGATACATTCGTCTGGACCATAAAGGGGAGTGGTGTTCTGGGTGTAAGCAGCTTATGTCCTACAGGTGGAATCTCACCTGTTTGCACCACACATCCAGTTGTGCTGAAGACCATTGGCCAGGCTGTGCTCACCTGACAGCCTGGGCTGTGGCCTGACCTCAGGGATGGCACATGGGCTGCAGAGCAGGCTGGGACACAGGGCTGTGCAGCTCACCTGCACCAGTGCTGGTAGCTTAGGGGTTTTGGAGAATTGCACACACCCCTTCACCAAACTTGTCTTCCTCATTAAAGTTTTACCTTCATAAAGAGGGGTGACCAAACCCTTCCAGATTCAGGGTTTGGTTTTGCTTTTTTCCTGTGAATCTCATGTAAGCAGGAAAGGAAAGGGGTTGTTTCCTTGCCTTTCCCCTGCAGTCTTCTCAAAAGAAACAGTAATTCAGGCAGATCCAGTCTCCCCCTTGTTAGGTGTCTGCTTTACAGTTTGACTTGCAGGATGGGTTTTACTGGTTTCTTCCCTTCTTTATAAAATACCAATAAAGCAAAACCTTGGTTTGGGAGGTTGGTATTCAGGTGTATTGACCTTGTTGTTTTGAAGATGCATTTATTTTCCTTCAGGAATTTTCTCTTTAGTAATTGTAAGCAGGGTTTCCTCTGTTAAAAAGGTAAAAAAAAAAAGGTAGTATTACAGCCTTCTCTGACAAATAACACCTTATTGTGATGCAGGCAAAGATCCCATGTTCTATTTACTACCCACACAAAACTGGATGCCAGCTCCCTACAAAGATCCTGCTACTGGAGGAGAACTGAGAGCATTGAATTGTGGAAGAGAGAAAGAGGAGAAAACTTTCTTGTAAAATCTGCATTAGGGAGATGCTATGATCAAGTGTTCTGTTATTAGTCATTTTCCTTAGAGGCACAGAAGCTTCTTTTACCACTAAAGATGTAGGGAACTTTCCTTTATGGTTTTGGGTGAGGTCATAAATTGGAATAACTGGATTTTGAATTCTGGGTTTTTAAAACTTCAAAATGAAGGTGGGTTGTGGCCTTAATCAGCAGAGATAATGAGGCTTTAAAAAAACTTGGCAGAAGTTCTGCTGATCTTGGTAGTTTGGGTTTAAATTAAGATTGGATTTATTTTGAAAGATTCACTCTAGCTCAGTGCTATGATGCTGTAGGGATCAGTACAGGGAATATTGAACAATGTCAAACAGGTGGCCAAAATAGATTATTGAAAGGTGATTTTTGACCTTAGGCCTCATAAATTAAATAATTCAGATTACCTGGGTTATGAAGTACTTGAGCCAGAGCAAGATGGCTCCAGAAACAACAGAAAAGACTGTTTATTCTCATGAATGAAATTCAGTATTTCCTTCCTTTCTGGTGAATTCTATAATACAGATAATAGTTGTTTATAAAATGTATAAAGAGTACGTGGTGGGGTTCTTTTCATAGGCAAGTGTCTGCATATATAGTATCAATAAATAATGAAATATAATTGCCATTTTCATAGACTCCCAGACTGGTTTGGGTGAAAAGGGCACTCAGACACTCCCCTTGTGCCCCCCTGCCATGGGCAGGGGCACTCCCCACCAGGCCAGGGTGCCCAAAGCTCTATCGAGCCTGGTCTTGAACCCTGCCAGGGATCCAGGGGTAGCCTCTGCTTCTCTGGGCACCCTGTGCCAGGGCCTCCCCTTCCCCAGGAAGGATTTCTGTCTCTAGCTGCCCTTCTGCAGCTGCAGGCCGTTCCCCTTGCTCCTCCAGCTCTCTTTTTTTAGTCAGGCACCAGCTGAAATGGTCATGAAGTTGAATTTGTTGTAGCAGCAGACATAGGCCTCCTTGGCTCATCTTGCTTTCGTTCTGGCCAGTCCCAGTTCAGTAGTAGCAGCATGAGATCTTGATGTATCTGTAGGACAAACCCTTGCAAAAACCCTTGCAAAAACCCTTCTGGCACCTTGCTTAGTCCTTTGCCATGATTTGGGTGACTTGGGCAGTATCTTACCTGGTGTGTATGTGAGCAGCACCCCTCTCTCTGGTCAGAAGCAGTGTGCTCAAGCTGTCCTACAGCTTCTCTTTGCAAGTACAGTTTTTCTGGCTAACAGTTTCCAAGAGCTGCAACATCCGCAAAGGGCTAAAACATAGGAGAACATCATGCCTCAGGAATTTTTTGAGTAGTGACAACTTAATTTCTTCCCTTGCTTTATTTTTGGGTACAGTTTTGGTGAATGTAGTTGAAACAAACATACTTCACCTCAGAAATATCACCCCAATGAAAAAGGAAAAAGAACTATTGTTTTATAATCACAGATTTTTAAGTGAAAGTGCCAAACAGGAGTTTATTTCTTAACTGAAATACCATTTGAGTGGCAAAATGGCAGTGATCAGCCTCCAAGGGGTCACTGGAACCCTGTTGATTTAAGTGCTTTCAAGAGATCCCCTAATCGCTCCCTTTCATTGGTGTTGTTCTTGTTCCAGCCAGGTAGATAAATAGCAGATGCCATCCTGCTTTCACTAGTTGTCTTTTTCTCAATAATAGGCATTCTTCCCTATTTAAAGATTCTGTTCCTAAGGAAATAAATGTAATTACACTGCTGAGATGTTCAAAGAGCTCTCCAAGTTATCATTATTTTTCAGAGAACGCATTGCCTTTCTTGTCCTTGTCATCCACTAGTGAAAGCAACGTGGCTGTTGCCATGCCACCGTTGCCAAGTGGTTGTAATGATGTGTATAAATCTGGAAGTATTAACACTTTGAAAATCAATTAACAGTCCATCAGACCAAGACTGTTTGTATACTATGGCCAGAAAATCCCTGTGCCAGCTCTTCAGACACCTGGTTGCTCTCTGTAGAGCTGGCTCTTTGGCTGTGTCCACTGCTGTGGCTTTTGCTAGAAGCATCTTGGCTTGGAAAGAGCAAGGAGGGCTGGAAGGGAGGGAGGGGAAAATCTGCTTAATCTCTTCTCTGGAGAGCTGTGGTTCATCTACGTTGAAGCAATCAAATTAATTTTGGTTCTGGATAAGTAATTTGGTTTTTAATGCTGTAGAATATGTATTGCTACAGACAGCTGTACCTGCCTCCTTACTCTGGGAATCTCACCTACAGTGATTTGAGTAAACAGAGAAGTGGTGCAGTGGCCACTTGATTGTGCGTGTTGCCTGTAATCAGCTGTACAGATCAGGAAATCCTTCTTAAGAGTTTTATGTGAACATAGTTGTGTGCTTCCTTGAGGGGGTTTCAAAAGGTTAGGAAACAGGGAAGGACATTTTCTAACCTCTCTGACTTTCCTTACCAGTTTTCAAACCCGAGGAGCTGCGCCAGGCTCTCATGCCCACCCTTGAAGCACTGTACCGGCAGGACCCAGAGTCTCTACCATTTAGGCAGCCTGTGGATCCCCAGCTTTTAGGGATTCCGGTGAGTCAGTGCTAAAAAAAAACCAACCCCCAAACCTTAAATATTTTTGTGCCTTTGTTTCTGTAAACACTGTGTATTTTCTGTACATTGTGGTGTGAACAGTTGACATCTAAAAAATAAAGGGGTTTGTGTGTGTTTGAAGGACTATTTCGACATCGTGAAGAACCCTATGGATCTTTCCACCATTAAACGTAAATTGGACACTGGGCAGTACCAGGAACCCTGGCAGTATGTGGATGATGTTTGGCTGATGTTTAACAATGCCTGGCTCTACAATCGCAAGACTTCCAGGGTCTACAAGTTTTGCACTAAGCTTGCGGAGGTGTTTGAACAAGAAATTGATCCCGTTATGCAATCGCTTGGCTACTGTTGCGGGCGCAAGGTATGTGTTCCAGGGATGGACTTGTGTTCTTTCAGAGACCTTAGCTTGATTCATCACATAAAACATTTGCTTTTCTATTCTGGTTTGGGTTTGTTTTTTAAATTAAATACTGAATGAAAGGCTTGCTAAAAGTTTGGCTTTATTATAAGCGTGCTAAGAGCCAAAAGAAGGGAGATAGCATCCTTCTTGCTGCTACTCTATTTTTCTCCTTCAGAGAACAACTTTTTTGGTTGTAAGCAGTATTAAATGCTTTGCTGACTTCCCATGTCCATTGTAATAAGGTTAGAGAATCAACTCTTTAAGCTTCTATAGTTAATTATAATTTGAGAGCTGTGCTAGTGTATTTACAATAGCTTGGGAAATATGTTAAGCACAACAATGTATTATGATATCCATAAGTATCAGGTTTGCCTAATGGATACTTGATTAGCCTAAGGCTACATTTTAAAGCTGCTTTTCTCATGTTGTTTTGCAGTATGAGTTTTCTCCACAGACCTTGTGCTGTTATGGCAAGCAGCTGTGTACTATTCCTCGTGATGCTGCCTACTACAGCTACCAGAACAGGTAAGTCCTTGGCTTTGGTTTGTTTCCCTTACTCAGCCAGTGCGACCCTTTGAGTTCTCTGCACATGGGGATGAGGAGGATTATTAACTTTTTCTTTCCTTTCTCAGTGAAGTCAAATATCTTTGCACGCTGTCCTTTGGCAGGTCACCCTTTAGTTTCCTGCACTTGCTACAGGCTGTACTTAAGCGCTTGCTGTTAGCTAGGTTGCACCACACAGCATGGAAGTGGAAGTGAAATTGTCAGTGTTTTCTGTGAAAGGAGTAGCAGGGCTTCCTGGAGGAAGAAGGCAGAACTGTGAACAGCTGCTGAGATATTGTGTTACCTTGTGCTGGGAGACTTGTAAAAAGATGCAGGTTTGTTTTCAAGTTAGTGTCAGAATTTGCAAATTGAAGGGGGCATTCATTGACTGCAAATCTTAGTTTCTGTCTTCCCAGTTAGTACTTAATTCTGTTGAAATTGGGTTTAAATTAGCTTTGGAAACTACCCAGACTCCAAGAGAAGCTATGAAAAACAGTAGTTTCTGTTAATGTTATCAATGCTAGGATTTGGTATTTGTATGATTATTAAAGAATTGTTATTGTGCTTCCATTTAATTCTTAAATCAACAATGCTGTAACAACTAAGCAAACTTAGAACTTGGCTTTTTTTGTTTCTTAGATGTTTTCCTGCACCCCCAAAAAAAGGCAAAACGTAAATGGGCTAAGGCAAACTTGCTTTTTCTTCCTTAAAGCAAAGTTAGGAGTTGCCTTTCCAGATGCTTGGCAGCCTGTAAGTCTTGCCAGCTTCAAAGTGCACAGTAGGCTGTTGTCTAACTGAAGTAGTACACTAATTCAGACAGTCAGTGCTTGCATTTAGTCTCTTGTAGGGTGATCCTGACGTCACCAGGCGTGCTGTAAGCTGGTGCAAGACTGGTGTACCATCTATTGGAGTAGCACGGTGCAGGAGGTGAAAACGTGTTGCCCTATGTTGTACACAGTCTTAGGTGACCTTACTGAGGCAGATAGTATTGACACAGAGGAATGTAAATTCATAAACCTTCAAAAAAGGTTTTACACAGCCACTGGGAACTCTGAAAAAAAGTTATTCTGGGGAGAAATAAAGCAATTAAAATGCATTTAAAGAGAGAGTTCTTCAGGGCTGGAAGCAGGGAAAAAATAACCCTTAAATGCCACCTCTGTGTGGCAGCATTACAAATACTTTTCATGTTTAGTACTATACTGACAGATAATTACACAGGGGGTCATGTGCTTGCAGTGGTACCTTTCTGATTGCTGTTAGTATGAAGTCCTTTGAATTTCTCATTGGAAGGCAGTGCTGGCTGCCAGCAAGACAGGGTTGGTGGGACAGTGGGTTCCTCTGTGATGCAGTATTTCACTTTCCTGCCCATTTTAAACACGACAGACCATTTACATCGTTTGATCTCAGAGTAGTAATCCAAGTGGTTTGTCCAAGTGTTGGTAGGGCAGTGGCAGAACAGAGGCCGGTGTAGATTTCTGTTCATCTAGATGTTCTGCAAAAGGGATGGGGTTCAGGGACTTGGTGTGGCTTTGAGTTGGGGATGGGGTGAGGGTTTCTGTTTCAGGCCCAGTAAACTGAGCGATCAGTGGGGTTTTGGGGTGGGTTATGAACAAAAAGAATCACCTTATTTTTACATGTGTGCTTGGACTCTCAGGTCATAGAAAGGCTGTATTCATCAGCTGTATTGCTCTAAACCAAGCAGATGAACTGTTTTCATTTGACAGTGGTCTTCCCATCTTTTACTTCACCGTAGGAAACTAGTGGCAAATGGATCCTGTGGTTCCTGTAGATCTTTAATTGATCAAATGATCATGACACTTTCCTTTTATGGAACAGACAAAATTGGATGTACTTAAAATCCAGCTGATTGCATAACTAGCCTACAACTAAGAATATTTAGTCAGTATCTAATGAATGAACTCTGACACAACAGTTCAGTGTTTACAAGCTAATTGTCTGGTACAGAGGTGTTTGGCTTCCATGAAGAAGGCACAAGTGTATGTTAAAGCAAGAAAATACACTTCAGGGTGAACATCCAGTTGTGAAAGGTGGTATTTCACCTTTGTACTAATGTCCAATTACTCATCTAGAATTTCCTTCAAATGCACTTAATTACAGCTGGAAATTGACCTGTTAAAGCAGAGATTGGGCTTTTTCTGGACTTTGGTATCGATCCATAGTGTCATTCCTTGATAAATGGGGATCAGTCACCCCACAGTCTGCATTTGAAAAGCTTTTCCTTTTTGATGGGTTGCAATAAGTATGTGCTCTGGCTTTTCTGTGGCTGTTTTAACTAGACTATTGTATGCTTTCTGTGGGTCTCATGGAATATTTGTCGTGACATGGAAAAGTCAATTCCAAGCAAATCTCTGTTTCTGAGGGTCCATGCTCCTAATAACTTCTGGTATTGTTTCACCTTGGTTACTTGGACAAATGTTCATTTTCACGGTATTTCAATTTTTATTTCCTCATTTTAATACCATGGGTGAAGGCTTGACTCTTGCTAGTGTTAGTCTTGTGCTCCTCTTTGGATCAGCTGAGTGCTGGAGCACGTGCTTGATGCACTGCCGAGCTGAAGAGCTCATCCCTGCGGGACTGAGCTTCCTGCAGCGCGCGCAGAGGCTGAATTACCAGCGCTGGTGGAGCTGGTTGCATTTCTGTGGTGTCACTTCAAGCCAGCATCACAGGCAGCCTCGTTGCTTGGTTTCATGAGTGCTTTGAAAGCCCATAAATGATTCTGAAAATGAATTGGAATTAGACTTTTCTGAGATCGTTTAAATGTAGCAAAGTATTAATAGGAGCTTTGGCCATGGATTATTTCTGGCTACATGCTCCTGAGTTGGGGTCCCTCCTGTGTTTCAGTCCTTTCCACTCTGTTATCCTGCTAGGAAAACAATTAGTGAGGATTTTTACTTGAAGATAAACTTAGAAGCAGCACATCACAGAAAAAAGGATGTGGACAGTGTGGGAAAGGATATAAAATTCTGAACCTGTTAAGTTTAGGTGTTGGGGCTTCTTTAATTATGAGATGGGCCATTTTGGGGTTGTGGAACAAGGGGGAAGATGTGCAGTGTCAGTATCCCCTCCTGAAATTCTCTTGTAATATTGCTCTGTAACAACTGTAATATATTTATAATTCCTAATGAGTACAAATTAATGGAATACACTTCTATTACTATTTTTTTCCCCTCCTGGCCTTCTTTTGTTGTGTTCTCAGCTCCAAAAGTCCCAAGGTATTCCTTGAGAGGATGATGTGTTTAAGCCTAGCTGAGCTGACCCAGAAGTCACTTGTAGTTTAGCTTTGGAAGGCTGGCAAGCAGCCCTCTGGGCAGGGAGCTCGGTGCTTAGCTCACGTGGTTGCTATCAAAGTTGCAGCTGCCCTGCTGGTAAGGTGATTATGTGGATAAGTCAGTGTGGGCTGTATTAGCTAGAATAAAACACACCTTTTCCTCGGTCGGTCCCACAGCAGAGGGAGTATTCAGTGTGCTGCTGCATTTAAGTGGCTCTTGGCTAGCGGAGTGGCTCTTGAAGCCTGAGCCAGCTGGCAGAGTTTGCAGAAGTTTGTAAATTGGGCTGTGTTCACACGGAGCCGGCTGCGGCGCGGGAGGGACGCCGGTCGCGCTGCGGCAGGACCCGCTCGCACCGCGTCTCACCAACACTTAGAGCATGTCCAGCGGTGACACCGGGGCCAGCGCAGGGGGAAATTCTGATCCATCCGTGTCAATAAAGGCCTAGAAGTGGCTTTTGTTATCCCCAGGAGAGCACAGCCTCAGAGACCTGTCACCTGGGGTGCACTGAGTGTGCGAGTACGTGTTCGAAGGGGCACGCTGCCATGGTTATTAATCTCCATCCCTTGAGTTGTTGGTTCATTGTGACATTGAGTCTCGTTCGATGCCTTTATACTTACCATTCTTACAGTTCTAGTGTTTGAGTACTAAACCTGCCTTTTACTGTGCTGCCGTTGCTGCTTACACTCTCTCACTCTTGATCCTCCATAAAGCTCCTTTATTTTGATGATCCTTTGTGGCCTTTCTGCATTTTACAGCTGTGGCCTCTCTTTGTTACCTTTGTTCATGTGTGAATTCATATCCTTTCCAAACATTTAGCCTCTTTTTTTTTTTTTTTAAATGACCCTGACAACTTTGGTTCCAGTTCATCTGAAACAAACAAACAAACAAAAAACCCCCACCAAAAATAACCCAAACCTGAAATCTGTGTAACTGAGAATTTTGTTTTATTTTTCAAATGCAGATTGTATTTTCATAGAGTTGTATTCCAATTTACTCAGCTTGCTTTATTAAACTGGAGTATTGGTTTTGCTGAGTATAACTTGGATTGGCTCTTGGTCTAGCGACCAAAAATTGTTCCTAACCTCATATTTGATTTGTAAAGCTTAAATTCCACGTCTTTAACATATCTGATAAATATATTGTATGTATGTACAATATTTAATGTTGTTCACATATATACATATATTGTACTGATATAGATAAATGGCTGGAAACTCTGACCCATAATTGCATTTCTGTTAAATGTTTGTCTAGAGTATGGATTTGGTTTCATTTATATAAAATATTAGCTGAGCAATTGGTCACATTGAATCTTGCAGTCAAATAACTTCAGAATGTTATATTTTATAGTTCTCTTTCAATACCAATTGTTCCTGCCTTACAGTTTTTACTGACAATCAGTAAATGTATTCAGCATATTTTCTAATTACTTAAATCTGGGATAAATGTGTTCTTTAAGCTTTTTGACAGGCTGGTTTTTTGTCACCCAAAGGAAACTTCCCAAGCCTGGAATCAAAGAGAATTTTTTCCCAAAATAATGCAAATCAAATCCAAATTCTTTTAAATTTGAAGGCTATACAAATGTAGCTTGGTGTAGCTACTTCATTGATCCTCCCCAAATTTTAAATCTGATGCCCGACGACTTGTTAATAATGTATCAAATGAGACCGAATGCTAATCTGTGCTTTGCCTTGGCTTTCTGCTCTGTGTTGTCTTGGTGTTTGCGTCTTACCTCTTACGTCTGTGCTGTTTGTTCCCTCCCCTGTTCTCTAATCCTGCCCTCCCCTCTGTTCCTCCTCATTGTCCTCACTTGACCCATCAATCAACCAACAACGCCCCCCCTTTCGTCGTGGTGATCTGCCCTGCTCTGGTTGGTGGCTCCGTGCTTGGGTGGCTGTATGTTGTGCTGGACCAGTTCACCCAAATATGGCCTTCTTGCTGACAGGTATCACTTCTGTGAGAAGTGTTTCACTGAAATCCAGGGGGAGAATGTCACCCTGGGTGATGACCCTTCCCAGCCTCAAACGTAAGTCGCTTCCTTTCTTCTGCATGTTGTCCTGTTAAAGAGGAGGGGTGGTGTGGAGTCCTGGTTGGATAGTAAAACCCTGTGGCAGTGTGCATGGGGGAACGCCTGCTTTCTCACTCACAGGAGAGGTTACAGAGCTGCCCTTAGGTTGGGGGCAGACACTAGATTAATGTGGTTGGAGGAGGGGAGGGGTGGATGATGGAATGGAAGCTCTGTCAGTAAATGTCACTAATCCATTACCTCTTCAAATTAAAGACTTGGGCTAATCCCAGTGGCTCACAGCTTTTGAAACACAGCTTTTGTTTATGAAAACAGTAACTTCCCTTGAGCCAGGCCAGAAAGGAAGATGCTCTGATGCTCTGGTCTCTTAAGCCTACCTCACTGAATCAGTTTGAGGAGTACAAACTGTTTTGGAAGGTGGCTGATTTGCTGACAGTAGCTTCCCTTGTTCTTCATTACTTTAAACTTAGGGGTATACCTGGCTATTTCTTATTTTGCTTTTAATTCCACAGAAAATGAAATGGGAAAATATTTTCTGTAGCCTAAAATAAAATTAACTGAATTGCTCTCTCTGAATAGAAAATACTGATATGCTTTCTCCAGGCTTGAGGTTTGCCTGTTTGCTGCAATTCAGAAAAGCATGATATTGTCTCAGCCTCTGATACAAAGGTACCACTGAGTTTTCATGTTAACTCTTTGTCTCTAGAACCATCTCTAAGGATCAATTCGAAAAGAAGAAAAATGATACACTAGATCCAGAGCCGTGAGTATCAGGCTGTTGTGTTTGCTGAGATCATCCCATCATTTTCACTTGTCCTTTAGCCAGTGCTCAGAAGTCAGGCAGGGAATAAGGAAGTCTTCCTTCTTCCCCCAGCTCTGCCCAAACAGGCTGCACAATCTTCCTCTAGAGTTTGTAGCGCAACATACAAACTTGGTGTCAGCTACTGATACCCAAGAGGAAAGTTTGAGCCTGTTGGGTAGTTTCTGGCTGTGTTTATTGGGTATTAGGGTGTATTCTGTGAGGCACTGGATGCCTGCCCCAAAATGGTCCTGTGCCACAAACAGCCTTTCCCTGTGTGGGAGCTCTGCACTTCCCCCTCTGGTTAAGCTAGCCTGCTACAACATTCTTCTCTTCACCCAGTTCTTAGTCCACAGAAAGATCCATTCTCCTCCCCTCCATTTATTGTTCTTGGGAAGTTCAGTAAAACCCAAGTTGGACTTTTCTTTAGTAGCACTGTGCTGCTTTTCCTGCCACCCTTACCTACCTGAAAGGACATTCTCTCTTGCTGCTTTGTTCTCTGGCAGTTTGATACATTCTCATTCCTTTCTGCATCTTTCAAATACGAAATTAAGCTCCTCACCCAGACCTTTAAAGACAGGCTGCCAAGACAGACCCCAGTGCGTTTGGCTTCATAACCAGTGCTGCAGTCTTGAGTGGGAAAACCATCCCATCCAAAAAAATAATTGAGATACTATTTTGACCCAAAAGAGGACTATGACAGACCCATGCAGGCACAGACAGGCTAATACATGTTTTCTTGGCACAGTGGTTCACAAATGACTAGTTCTTACAGTAAGTTGAGCAACCATTAGGTCAGCTTGTGGTTGTTGCAACAATTGAAAAATAAATCTGCAGAGGTGTTGTTGAGCACAATTCTGTGAAGCTGGGAAAACTCAGAACTCTGCTTAGAAAAGGATAGAAAAGATCCAGGAAGAACTTGTGTGAGACAGCCCATTCCTCATGTTAAACTAGTCGCTTTACAATTTATATATACATATTTGCTTAGGAGATTGACAGGTGTATATCTGAATTCTAATTTCTTTAACTGTGGTGGTGCATAAAATTGAGCCTATTGAAGTTGTTCTAGTCCTTAGTAGAAGGTTGTAAAGTTCTTTCTTCCTGAGTTCTGGAAAATCACTTGCTTAGTTCTGGAAAATCACTTGCCAAACAACCAGAGTGTGATTGCCTGTTGTTTTTTCTTGCCAGGTTTGTTGACTGCAAGGAGTGTGGTCGGAAGATGCACCAGATTTGTGTATTGCATTATGATATTATTTGGCCTTCAGGGTAAGATATTTGTTAGTCTTTTTTACCTTTGTATAATAATTATATCAACTACCTTGGTCTTCAGACTTTGTGCCTTCACTTCTTAATACACAGTCGGTGCCTTTTGAGAACTGAGTACAAAAGGGCAAAGCAGTTCTAATTAAAATCTGGTTTTGGTGTTTGGGGTCTCATTTCATTGTATTTGAGTGAAAAATGTGCATGAAGCTGTTCAGATACTCAGATTTCTGTGGTTTCTTTCTAACTCCTGGTTGGAGGTAAGTTTGTATACTACAGAACACAATTGCAGGTGTAACTGCTTGGTAGAATTAAACCAGCTCATAAAGGCTTAAAAGTCCCTCAAAAACTGAGTGATAGAAGCTGATCAAATCCAGAGAGAAATACATTGTACTCCAACATTTAAATTCTGGGTTCAAGGACTGGGTGTAAGCTGGCCAGTAATGGGTTTATGCTAAAATGTTGGCAATTTCTTCTTTTTGATAGGTTTGTCTGTGATAATTGTCTGAAGAAAACCGGTAGAACACGCAAAGAAAACAAATTCAGTGCTAAAAGTGAGTTTCCTATTTCTTCTTTTATCTTCACCTTCCAGCTTCTCCCTGCCACCCCAATAGCTTGTTGATTGAAGCTTTCCTCTGTCATGATAGACAGGGCAGGAGCGTTTGCAGCATGAGTCGTCACGTAGCCCAAGGCTGTCAGAACTTTAAGCAATATTTTAAAAACCTATTCTTTGTGTGTCTTATGGTCAGTCTGGATTCTGCTCAAGGTATTTGGCCTCTATGTCCTTATTTTTCTAAGAGGTAAAAAAGAAAAGGAAACAGAACAGGGGGAGCATAAGGCTGCGAGCACTTCCCTGGCTATATTTAGACATGTTTCCATGTAACATGGAAACTCTGGTAATTTACAGTCACCTCCATGCCCTTCAGATAATGTGTAGTAACAAGTTGTACTGCACTTCAGGTGTGCTAAGTACTACTGTATTTGAAGAGCTTTTCTTGCTTCTAGAGTGGACTGGGGTGTAAGAACTGTCTGCTGGAATTAGTAACTAGCTGTACACCATGTCTGTAGGTCCAGGCTGGACAGCCCTAGCTCACTCAGCCTTTCCTCACAAGGGAGATGCTCCAGGCCCTTCATCATCTTTGTAGCTCTTCTCTGGTCTCTCTCCAGGAGATCCCTGGCTTTTCCATCCCAGGGAGCCCAGCACTGGACACAATACTTGAGGTGGGGTCTGACCAGGGCAGAGCAGAAGGGGAGGTCTCAGTCTCCTAGTCCTTCCCCAGGCACTCTCTGTGCCTGCAGTTAACATCAGAGAACGTCTTCTGGTAACTTCTGCTCCTCTGTGTTTGGGGTGGGGGGAAGACAAGGGGCCTGCACCAACAGTACAGTGTCAAGGGCATAGCATAGAGAAATCAAGTGGGTCTAGAAACAGAGAGGGTGACACACACAGGAGTAACTCGCACTTGCAGGTACATTTGAGTCTCCCTTGTTCTTCTTCGCTCCTTGGAATTCTGGGCATTGCCTTGTCTTACTGTGACTGTGTGAGCCTAAATCTTCCCAATTGTAATAAAGGAGAGCTGCTGCATTAAACAGAACTTCTGGATATTGTGTGTGGTTGATGGCATAATAAGAGACTGGAAGGGGATCTTTGGGAGATGATAACGCTGTATGAGACACGTTAGGTTACCACAGTCAAAACAGTCTCTGGAGTAACCTGACACACACAAGGTGGGATTGCTAAAAAGCTTCAAATTAGTTTCATTAAAACAGGTTAAAATTGAAAGTGAATATTAATAAAACCATGAAATAAAAATGTAGTTTCAGGTAACCATTTTTAAATACATGTCTCTTCTATTATATGCTGCCTTCACTGCTTATATTCATGGAAATTGTCTCAAGTAAGGACGTGGTTACTTGGGTGTCTGAAGTTCTTCTGTGACGTTGCTTAAGGGTTTGGGTAACCAGTATTTAAGGCCATCCTTCTGTTCTTTGGGGATCTGGACAGGGAAGTGATGGGTATGCTTTTCCTTCTCACTGATCTCTTCTTTCTCCTTTTCCAGCTGTTTAAATATCTTGTTTTCTTTTTCCTGTGCTGATTTGAGTCCTGCCAGCAGTGCTAATCCACTGGTGGACTCTGCTTGGGAGATCACTTTTCCTTAACAGTGCTCTAGTGGAAACACAGGAATGGAGAAAGAAAGCCTGTTTGTTGTCAGACTGACTGAGAAACAAACATGGGCAATCAAAGTCTGAAACACAAATGTGATTCCTCTCCTCTTTCTGTCCCCATAAAAATTCTTTGCTTATGGACTTCCCATCAGTATTTAGATGCCCACTCAAGCATGCTGGCACAGCTGCCAATAAACAAGGTAGCATGTCCTCAGATAGAAGCTGCTGCTCTGCTGTTAGGGCAGCATTCATATTCCTAATCTGTATTGGGTATCATAACAGCATCATGAGCTAAATTGCACAGAGCTGACTGATAGTGCACCAGAAACAGTGCCCCAGTTTGCAACTGGGTGATGCTGTCCAGTGCCCAACTTTGGGAGTCTCTTTCTTACAAAGACAGTGTACAAATATAAGGCTTAAACGCTAGGTAATGTGACAAAAGATGTCATAGAATCATAGAATTGTAGAATGGCCTAGGTTGGAAGGGACCCCGAGGATCATAAAGCTCCAACCCCCCTGCCACAGGCAGGGACACCAACCTCAGGCCTGGAGCTACACAAGGTTGCCCAGGGCCCCATCCAACCTGGCCTCGAACACCCCCAGGGACGGGGCACCCACCCCCTCTCTGGGCAGCCTGTTCCAGCCCCTCACCACTCTCTTTCCGTAAAAAACTTCCCCCTAATATTCAATCTAACCCTTCCCTCCTCCAGCTTCACTCCATCCCCCTTGTCCTGCCAGTCTCTGCCCTTTTAAAAAGTTGATTCCCCTCCTGTGTCTCCCTTCAGGCACTGGCAGGCTGCAATGAGGTCCCCCCGCAGCCTTCTCTTCTCCAGGCTGACCCAGCCCAGCTCCCTCAGCCTCTCCTTGTAGGGCAGGTGCTCCAGCCCTCTAATCATCCTTGTGGCTCCTCTGACCCCTCTCCAACAGTTCTACATCCTTCTTGTATTGGGGGCCCCAGCTCTGGACACAGGATCCAGCTGGGGCCTCCCAGGGCAGAGCAGAGAGGGACAATCCCCTCCCTGGCCCTGCTGCCACCCCTCTGCTGATGGAGCCCAGGATCCCATCGCCTTTCCCAGCTGCCAGAGCCACTGCTGGCTCAGGGGAAGTAGTTTCTCACCCCCCATGACCCCCAGGTCCTTCTCACAGGGCTGCTCCCCAGGGGCTCTTCTCCCAGTCTGTATCTATGTCTGGGATTCTTCCGGCCCAAGTGCAAGACCTTACACTTGGCAGTGTTGAACCTCATTAGGTTCACCCGGGCCCATTTTGTCACCCAAAGTAGCTTCCTGACAAGAAGTCACAGTGTGACAAAAATCCAGCTTTCTTTCCTGCCCAGGGGCTCATCCAGTATCAAATACCTGGGCATTGCTACTGCAGCAAAGCTGCTGGACTCGGGCGGCCTCGACGCCTGCGATGCTTTCACCAGTGTGAATGCCAGTTTGCATCACAGCTTTCATTGAGACCTGAGCTTTTAGTGGAAGTCTCTATGTTAGGATCATAGCAAGGTTTGGGTTGGAAGAGACCTCAAAGGTGATCAAGTCCCAACCCCCCCAGCTGCTCAAGGCCCCATCCAACCTGGCCTTGAACACCTCCAGGGAGGGGGCAGCCACCACTTCCCTGGCAGGTGTCTGAGAACCAAAATCTAGTGGCTTTCTAAAAGAATTTGCACATTCTAATCCAGCAAAATAGGCAGCTTCTACTGTGCATCTAATCTTAGTGATGCCTATTTCTTTTATCTTCCTATCTGGTCTTATTCTGTTGTTTGTTTTTTCAAGTCTTAATGCATTGCAGCATAAGGAAGGAAGCAGATATCCTTTGGTTGCTTAGCATTGGAACGATGATAAAATGACAACACAGGAAGACAGCAGAGTTAAATAAAATGGCTTTCTAAAAATGTACCGACTCATTAGTTGAAACTGAGCCATTTCTCTTTTTTTCCCCTATTTGTCTTCTGGAAAAATGAACTAAACAAATGTATTTCCTCAAAGTGTTTGTGAATTCTCTTGAAAATTATTTTTATTTCCTTTAAGATCACCCCACTTCTCTTAGAGAAAGCCTGATGTATTGTATTGGGCCAGAAAACACTGGGAAAGGCAAGTGCACTGGGATTGGTAAAGGGCATGGTGTGTTTTTACTTCAACCTACCTTGAAATGGAATTACTGGCTCCTGGGTAAATGATATTTGGATGGGATTGTGCTGGTTATAACCTCAGAATCTCACTGGACAAGGGAACAGGCTACAGGATACCAAACGAGATTGTAAATAAAACTCAAAAGTGTATAAATCCCTTAGAAAGTGAGATTTCCCTTTGAGTAAATGTGGCTCTTTTCACCAAGAATCAGAGCCTAAAAAACATCTTAGCACAGCTATTTCACCACAGCATTCTGCCTGCAAGCTCACTGCTCGGGAAGAACCAACCACCCGGTGTCAGTAGCCAAATAACAACTGGAAAACGAAGCAATGGAGGGATGAAAATTAAATGCATCTTAGGGAAACAAACATCTGTGGATTGCACCATTGCTTTGGAAAAGGTAGCAGATTGACCTAGAAATGAAGCAGGAACAGTAGTTAGTAAAGTAAGTACAGCAGGATTGGAGAAGTGGCCATAAATCTTCCAAGTCAGAACAGTGTGCCACTTGTGTTTTCCTAATTTAAAGCAAAGTCTTAATTTCTGTAATTTGTTATGGATTTATTTGCAAACCATCAGATCCTGTAGTACTACAAAAGTAGCTCTCCCCACAAAGGCTAACTGTAAATGTAAAGACACAGAGGGGGATCTGGACAATGTGTGGACTTGAACTTGTAAAGACCTCTATCACTGTGCAAGAACTATTTGGGCTTTCTGTGCAGATTACTGTAACTGTGGAATCTAAAAGCTCTCCTGAAAAGAAAAAGCAATGAAATCTCCATTGAAGTCAAAAGGCTTTTCATTTCTGTTGATTTGCTTTGCTTTGCTTTGCTTTTGCTTGAAAAGGTGTGGCACGGAGCCAGATCTGTGAAGTGATGTAATCTCTGTCAGCCAGCCAGATAGTGGTTTTGTTAGGGGAAAACATTTGCAGTGTTCATAAAACAAGCCTGCAAATGTAAAAATGCAATGTAAAGCTGCCTTTGTTAGCTCACTCCCCACGGAATTTTTCCCACTGTAGTGGTTTTAGCTTCCATGGTAGGGTATGAGCACTTAAGACCTGGGTAAAAACAAGGCTGGGATTGCTTGGGTTTGGTTTGGTTTTTTTTTTTTTTTAATTTTGGCTGTGTGAATGCAAACATCACATTGTCCTGTTGGAGGTAAAGCAAAGGGAAAAACCCACTGCCGTATGGAGAAGCAAGACCTGAGGAGCATGGTAACACCCAGAGCTTCATGATGATTTCCCCAGTAATAATGTTCTCATTGTCCTGCTCTCCCCTTTGTTTCCAGGGCTGCAGACCACACGTTTAGGAAACCATTTGGAAGACAGAGTAAACAAATTTTTGCGGAGGCAGAATCATCCTGAAGCTGGAGAGGTCTTTGTCAGAGTAGTAGCAAGCTCAGATAAGACAGTAGAAGTTAAACCAGGAATGAAATCCAGGTCAGTTCTATTCATCACAATGTTATTTTTATTATTTTTTTTAAATTTCTTTTGATGTGTCCCTGCTTAAACACTGCCAGACCGTGCTGATTCACACCTTAATCCCTCTGCACGTTATTGAAACTTGGGCTTGAGTAAGATTATGAAAGTATGGTAGGTAGTGAATGAATTGGGGGGAGGTGACAGTTGTGTTGTGACTCTTTGGGGGTAGTGGGGAGGATATCCTGGTTTTGGCTGTAATACTATGACTTCATATTACTGTAACTTGAGAGAGAGTCTGCCCATGCTTTGTTTAGCATGACTGGGTTTGGAACATTTGCTGAGATTCTGTTATGTACTGTTCTTTCATTTTGTTGTCTGGTTTATAAGTATTGAGCTTCCAGAAGTTACTTTCATTTTGCTTTATTGTAAATTAGAAGCCTAAAAGGTTTATTCTGTGAAGTATTTAGGCTTTAGTTCATGAAGGCAGTGTTTACATGGCATTGCTTCATCATAATGCATGGGGTTGTCTACTCTGCAACATATTAAAGTCTTGGGGTGTCTGAGGATGCCCTTCCACTCAGTGCTTGCCTCTTCAGTCCTACGTTAGCTGTATGAAAACTGAGTTTATGGCAGTGGGGCTCCCTGTTTCAATACAGCTCTGACCTGACCCCGCTCAACTCCTGCACTCATGTTTGAGTTACAGATTACAATCATAATTTCCTCATTCTGGTAGGACATTGGTTTAATAATTGGCTGATTGTCATGTTATTTTTTCTCTCTTTTTCCTGTTCTGACTCCTCCCCTTTCCATCAGGTTTGTGGATTCTGGTGAGATGTCAGAGTCTTTCCCTTACCGTACCAAAGCTCTCTTTGCATTTGAGGAGATCGATGGGGTGGATGTGTGCTTCTTTGGCATGCACGTCCAGGAGTATGGCTCGGACTGCCCCCCTCCAAATACCAGGTACCCTTACTCTGTACCACCCCTGCCTGCACAGGGAGCTTCTTGCCACCTTCCCTGAATGGCTGTTCTCAGATACTCAAGAATGGGAGATGCCTTTCACTTCTGTGGCACAGATAAGACCGACTGTAAGACTGCAGGTGACTTTGAAGGGAAAACAAATATCACAGGCTGCCCAGAGAGGTGGTGGCTGCCCACAGAGGTGGCTGCTATTTTTTGCTCTTATTATTTACATCTCATATTCAGTAGATGGTCACTGTGGCCTATGTTGTAACTTGGGCCCAAGTGAGGGTTTGGGGGGTTTTTTGGAGTTGTGTATGCAGGATGGATGGCCACGAAGATGCTCAGAGGGCTGGAGCAGCTCCCCTCTGGAGAGAGGCTGAGGGAGCTGGGCTGGGTCAGCCTGGAGAAGAGAAGGCTGTGGGGGGACCTCATTGCAGCCTGCCAGTGCCTGAAGGGAGCAGAGACACAGGAGGGAATCAGCTTGTTCAAGGGCAGAGACTGGCAGGACAAGGGGGATGGAGTGAAGCTGGAGGAGGGAAGGGTTAGATTGGATCTTAGGGGGAAGTTCTTTGCAGAGAGAGTGGTGAGGGGCTGGAAGGGGCTGCCCAGAGAGGGGGTGGGTGCCCCGTCCCTGGGGGTGTTCAAGGCCAGGTTGGATGGGGCCCTGGGCAACCTTGTGTAGCTCCAGGCCTGAGGTTGGTGTCCCTGCCTGTGGCAGGGGGGTTGGGGCTCTGTGATCCTTGGGGTCCCTTCCAACCCATGCCATTCTATGATCACAACACAAATGTTGGTTTTTTTCTATTCTCTAATGAATTTTGCCTCTTGATGCATATTCTTGCTGCCTAAAAACCACAGTTCCTATCTTTTCCCTTTGAGAACTGTTTATGCCATGTTAAGATGCTTAGAAGTGCTTTAAAATGATGTCATTAATTTCTCCCTGCTCAGTGTGGCTCTGTCTGTGTCTGGTGGGGTCTCAGCAGCCGTGCAGCCATACCTGATTGTGTGTCCTCTCGTTGCTCCAGGCGTGTGTACATATCCTATCTCGACAGCATTCACTTCTTCCGCCCCCGCTGTCTCCGAACTGCAGTCTACCATGAGATCCTCATAGGATATTTGGAGTATGTGAAGAAACTTGGGTAAGTGAGATCTTGGCAAACAAAGTATTTTTCTTCTTTTTCTTCAGTTTTTGGCTTTTTTTATCCAGTAGGCTGAGTAGCTTTTCACTTGGGGTACTCTGTCTTTCCTGCGTGGGGGTTGGACCTGATGATCTCTTGTGGTCCCTGCCAACCCCAGTGATTCTGCCCTCTGAGGTATGAGACACATATCTCTTCTGCAGTGGAGAGAAATTTAGATTTTATCACCAAGGTGGTTTTTCTGTTGTCAGGATGCTTTTTATCAGAGGTTCATTTGATGTTTAAGCTTCATTCTTGTATCCCAGACCTTTTCTCTTCTCCTGTACGAATAGAGGTTACTGCTTCAGGATCTTTGGTACAAAAGAAAAAGAAAGCCAGGGAGTGGGGGGGAAGGCAGAGGTCTGAGTTCATTTTAAGATGATAGTTGAAATGGTTAAGACTGTTTTTTGGTTGTGTGTTTAATGCAGGTATGTGACAGGACACATCTGGGCCTGTCCCCCAAGTGAAGGAGATGACTACATTTTTCATTGCCATCCCCCTGATCAGAAAATACCCAAACCCAAACGTTTGCAAGAATGGTATAAGAAGATGCTGGACAAGGCATTTGCTGAGAGAATCATTCATGACTACAAGGTTTGCTGCTGTTGTCCATTAATTAATTAATTCTTAGGGGCTTTTCATTTGAAGGTAGCTAATTCTGGTTTGTAAGACGTTAAATTAGGGTCGCGTTGTACAAGGGATTTCATTCTCAGGTAACGTCATCATTTTCTTACACTTTCTGGAGGTTCTGCCTCTCAGACTAAAAATTCCTTGGGTTTGGCTTCTACATGAAGAGAAGTGTGCAAGAACCTGCCTTCCTGTACTTCTCTTTCACTGCAGCCTCCTAGGCAAGGGAGCCTGTAGCTCGTTAAGGTTTCAGAAGTTGTTTTCTTATGCTGATCCTGGAAAATCAGGTGACATACTGCACCCCATGAGAGTGAGATCAAAAAATACTGCTTATAAAACAGCACCTTCACTTGGAAGGATGATTTTCATGATTGGGGAATATCAGGCATGTACCCAAGGAAAGAAGGTAAAGATGGCAAAGGTAGTGTTTGCTGCTCCTTGCGTGCTCAGACTGACAAGGATTTCTTAATGGTGGTGGCAACACTAAGAAAGAATCGGTGTTTTGATTGCAAGGGACAGTTACTGAGTGTGTGGAACAGCCTTGTCATTTCATCCAGAGTAGCAGAGAGCTACAAACCCTGTGTATCCTAGTAAGGTGGGCTTCGGATGAACCAGAAGCAGCGCTGGCTGGTCTTGCACGTGCTTGCTAAACACAACACGCTTGGGGGTTGGACTCAGTGGTCTCTTGAGGTCCCTTACAACCCCTGCAGTTCTGTGAAAAAACCCACCTCTGGACCAGCTGTGTATAATGCCTGCTCTCAGTGGTCCCTGGGCTTTCTAGCTGTGTAGTCCACAGAGCTTCTTACTGTCACAAGAACAATTCCTGCTCTTGTCCATGAGCCATATAGGAAAAGCCAAGTGTGTGGGCTTTACTTAGAGTTTCCACAGAAAGGTTTGTTCTATTTTCCAAGGGTGTCTTAGTCTCCCCCATGGTGGCAGATAGAGGTTAGGGAGAGTCCCAGCAGCTGCTGTTCTAAGAGGGGAGTGGGGCTGTTAACGGTGTTGCTGTGCCCAGAGAAGGAGCCGTGCCAGGAGCAGGCTGTGGGCTGGGATGGCTGTTCACAGTTGGATGGGGTTGTGTCTCTGGTTCTATCCTAAGTGGTCTTTGCTTACTTACTTATGGTATTGTGTGATAATGCCAAACAGGACATCTTCAAACAAGCAACTGAGGACAGGCTGACAAGTGCCAAGGAGCTGCCTTACTTCGAAGGTGATTTCTGGCCCAATGTGCTGGAAGAGAGCATTAAGGAGCTGGAGCAGGAGGAGGAAGAAAGGAAAAAGGAAGAAAGCACTGCAGCTAGTGAAACAACAGAGGTGAGTGAACTTCACCTGCTGCATTTGCTTCTGGCTCACAAGGCTGACAATGCTGTCCTAAATTAGGGAGCTCACATCCAGTAAGCTGGAAAAGAGGGTATTCACACCAGCTGTTCCATCTAGATTCCTTGGACCTGTGTTTCTGGCTTTCTTCAGCAGCAAGCTGATGGCTTCTTTGTAACAGAATCAGAAGTCAGTTATGTCTGTTCAGCAGCTCTGTTCTCAGAAATGGTTAATCTGCTTTTGGATCCCATCATGACTGCTGCATTTGCTTGCAGTCATATGGCTGAGCTTCTGGTTCACACCTTTGCAAATCACCTTGGGATTTCCATTTTGGAAGATGCTGTATTTCTCAAAGTTGAATTAAATTTTGCTGTTATTTAGGCAGAGGTACTTGTTCTTGGGGGCTGAAATTGAGAAGTATTTACTTCCAGCTGTGCAATTCATTGGTGTGAAACGCTGATCCTGGTGGTGGTATTCCTTCACCAGTACTGGTTCTCTCTTTGCTTTGTTTTCCTCTTTTAGCTATACAAACCACTTGCTCAGGGTCCTGGCCAGAATCTCATTATTCATTTTTATTTGTCTTGATTGTATCAGTACCCAAATGGCCTTAACACTTTTATACTGGCCCTTTTACTTGTCATTTACAGCAAGGTGTTTGGAAAAGAAATCTAGTAAGAAAATGTGGAGTCTTAACAGGCTGGGGAGGAACCAAAACCTCTTAACTGGGGTGGGACTGTTGGGCTTAGATGCTGTGGCAGTTTGCATCCAGTGTGTTGGATGTGCATGATGACAGACCCTCCATTCTGCTGTGCCATCCCTTCCCTTAAGCCTCAGCAGCCCTTTCAGAGCTGGTGGAGTTTGTTGCTACATTTTTTTTATGGAACCATAGAGTTAATTGTTCTCCCCCTGTTCCTTCTGATTGTAACTTCATACTGAAATACTCCAGCAAATGTAGCAGTGTAAAAGTAACTGGAAGACAAAGCTGGAAGGTTGAAGTTGCAGCCCTGTTTTGCTGACAACATAGCTTGCAGCACATCCTGGCCATGCCTCTCCAGGGAAAACACTGGTGTACACCCTGCAGCTGAGAGGGGGGAGAAAGGGGTTTTGAAAAGGCCCAGAACAGGTACCTGTGGAACTCATACAAGCTGCCTGACTAAAGTGAGAAGGTGAAGCCTGGGCTGGTGACATCCCTGTGGCCTCACTTAATGCCATGGGTGTTCCCTGGGGTGGCAGGAGAACAAAATCTGCATCCAGGTTGCCAAAGATGTCATCCAAGAGTGCACCAACAAACGTAACAGTGGGGTCTCAGCCACTTGTACTGGAGAAAGAAATTAAATTAACAGTGTGAGAGCTTCACTTGTAGTGATGGGATGAGTGATAATGGCCTTCAGCTGCAGGAGGACAGCTGGAGGGTGACTGGGAGGCAAAATCCTTCCTGGGGAAGGGGAGGCCCTGGCACAGGGTGCTCAGAGAAGCTGGGGCTGCCCCTGGATCCCTGGCAGGGTTCAGGGCCAGGTTGGATGGGACTTGGGGCACCCTGGACTGGTGGGGGTGTCCCTGCCTGTAGCAGGGACAGGAATGGGGGTGTCTGAAGGCCCTTTTCACCCAAACCAGTCTGAGTGTCCCCAGTGCAGTCACTTAAACTTGTGTCACGTTATGAAGGGAACAGCTCAGCAATGGGGATCCCCTCATGCAGATGAATCTTTGGGATCTGCCTTGTGCAGAGATGGTGCAGAATGTGTCTGTCTTTTCTTAAATTCTTGGGCTTAAACTTTGTATATGGGGAGATAGCTTCTTAAAAGACATAGTGAGGATTAGTTAAAAAGAGTTTAAAGATTTGGCAGATATTCAGCAGGTTCTGGAGGGACAGGGCTGGCTGAGGATCTCTGGCAACCTTGGCTTGATCTGTTCAGTGCTATCAAAATGAAGTCCTACAAAAGCAATCTTTGAACTTCCTAAAGCACTTTGGAATAGCTTTGTACAATGGACAAAATTGAAACTCATTGACAGTGTCTTAGAAAGAAAACTTAAAATTCTCTGGTCAGCCTATCCATTGCTCCTTCTGGAGTTTCTGTTTTACAATGGATGTTGCTGCTCTGGAGTGTGTGAGCAGAGGAGCTCACACACCCCATCAGTGGGGTAGAAGATGTGGGGGAAAGAAATCATGTTGGGGAACATACACATTGCTCATTTCTCTCTATCTCCAAATCCCTTAGAGCTCTGTCTGGTTTTCCATAAAACAGTGTCATTTGAATTTCCAAACAGGTTTTTTAATCTTAATTTCCCAACCTCAAAGCTAGGCACAGAGAAAGCCAGGGTAGGACAGGGGATTCCATGGAAGCTGAGCCATGGGCAGGGAGCGATGGCACCAGTCTGGACATGAGATTGCTTCCTTCAGCCACAATGGTTTTTGTCTTTCTGAATAAATATGTTTGTGGATAAACTGTATTTGCTGGTACATTATATTCATGAGACTTCTTTGCCTCTGTGTGTGTATCAGAATATTTTGATTGCTTATTGTTACCATTCAGATAGCCAGTTCTCTGGCATTGCAGGGGGTTTGTCCCAGTGGTGAGCTCCCTGCTGTGGGCTGGGGCTTTTCTCCTTCAAGGACATGAGAAGTCTAAAAGTTACTTCAGTTCTCACAGGTCATCTAAATAGCATCATCTGCTGTTTTTTGCTCTCATGATTTTCATCCTGTATTCAGTAGATGGTCATCGTGGCCTGTGTTGTAACTTGGGCCCAAGTGAGGGTTTGGGGGTTTTTTTGGAGTTGTGTATGCAGCAGCAGGTCTCAGGATGGATGGCCACAAAGATGCTCAGAGGGCTGGAGCAGCTCCCCTCTGGAGAGAGGCTGAGGGAGCTGGGCTGGGTCAGCCTGGAGAAGAGAAGGCTGTGGGGGGACCTCATTGCAGCCTGCCAGTGCCTGAAGGGAGCAGAGACACAGGAGGGAATCAGCTTGTTCAAGGGCAGAGACTGGCAGGACAAGGGGGATGGAGTGAAGCTGGAGGAGGGAAGGGTTAGATGAGATATTAGGGGGAAGTTCTGTGCAGAGAGAGTGGTGAGGGGCTGGAACAGGCTGCCCAGAGAGGGGGTGGGTGCCCCGTGTCTGGGGGTGTTCAAGGCCAGGTTGGCTGGGGCCCTGGGCAACCTTGTGTAGCTCCAGGCCTGAGGTTGGTGTCCCTGCCTGTGGCAGGGGGTTGGAGCTCTGTGACCCTTGGGGTCCCTCCCAACCCAGACCAGTCTATGATTCTGCTTCACAAGTTGGAAATCCCACGTGTTTGTTCTTGTGTACTAGCCCTGAATTTGTTCAGTAAAACCAAACAGAAACCATCAGATCAAAGCTTGACCAAGAGTGTGAAACCCCAAACAAAACAAAATCCTGCACTTCTGGAATTTCTTTAAGTCCAGTTTATTTGTAACTCATTTTATCATCAGATAGCTAAGATTTGCTTGTAAAGCAAGCAGTGGAAGCTGCAGCACAGAGTGTCTGAGAAGGAAAAAACACAAGTGTAAGATACAAATTATTTCATGAACATGCATACTTTAAAAATCTGCTTTCAAACAGTGTTTGAGTTTGCTTGCCTGCTGTTTTGGCTTTTGATTTTCCCTGGAAGATAGGACATATTTAACACAGTATGGCTGGCTTGCATTCGGTCAGAGTTCTGTTACTGACAACAGTGTTTTCACTTTGGGCTGCAGTGACTGGGAGAGAGCTCTAAAGCACAACCTCTTTCCTCTGCCTTTATTGCAGGGAAGCCAGGGTGACAGCAAAAATGCCAAGAAAAAGAACAACAAAAAAACCAACAAGAATAAGAGCAGCATCAGCAGAGCTAACAAGAAGAAACCCAGCATGCCAAATGTGTCCAATGATCTGTCTCAGAAGCTCTATGCCACTATGGAGAAGCATAAAGAGGTACTGTCAAAATGTGCTGGGTAGAGAGCAGGGGTTTATTCCCTTTAAATCCAGGCAGGATGGTAGAACTTAAAAATCAGGAGGAGTAAAGCTTGTGATTGCACTAGAATTTCTTTCTGTTGTGTAACAACATATTGGAAGAGATTAGCCTGAACTGAGTTAATTGGATAACATTTGTAGCACATTGCCCCTGCAACAGTGCTTTTCCCTGCAAGCTTATCTAACTTCATTGATCTTGTTCTTTCCCCTCCATTTATCTGCAGGTCTTTTTTGTGATTCATTTACATGCTGGGCCTGTAATTAACACTCTGCCTCCCATTGTGGACCCTGATCCATTACTTAGCTGTGACTTGATGGATGGGCGGGATGCCTTCCTCACCTTAGCCAGAGATAAGCACTGGGAGTTCTCCTCACTACGCCGCTCCAAGTGGTCCACGCTCTGCATGCTGGTGGAACTACATACTCAAGGGCAGGATCGCTTTGTCTATACGTGCAATGAGTGCAAACATCATGTGGAAACAAGGTGGCATTGCACTGTCTGTGAGGTAGGTGTATCTGCCTGGAGACTTCTGCTCGCTCTTGCCCAACAGCCAAGCTCAGATTTCTTTTCTGTTGCCCAAAGTTCCTCCAAATTAAGCCTGTCCTGACAAAAGGGCTGCTAAGCCTTATGGGGAGGCGAGTACCACAGTGGGTACCTCTTCTCAACTGAATGCCTCTTTAGTGTCTCCATGGAAAGCACCAGTACTCTGGAATGGCTGCTGCTGCAGCACTTACCCCACTGCAGCTCCTCTGCATTGATGAGTTTTTAATTTAAAGATCAAGCACTTCAGGGCTGGGTGGCAGGGTGTGGCTGTGTCAGGATCCTCAGGGCACAAACTTGGCCGCATTCATGACATGCCCATGGCAGTGCACCTTTCTGCAAAGAAGCTTTTCCTTTTCATTCTGCTTTGAACATGGTACTTGGTGTTCTAAGAGTGCAGCTGGGCACGTGTCCAGGCTGCCACAAAGCTGGCTGAGGTGGTTGACACACACAGTTGTTGTCTCCTCAGCCCAGCAGTAGTGGCAGCATGCCCCTCAGATCAGCCCAAATGATCGCTTCCTGACCTGGCTCGATGGCTTTTAGTGACTGGTACTTGTACAGCATAGATCACTTCCACTGAGCTAAGTCAGAAGCAATTATGTGTGGAGTTACACAGGAGAACTTGAGGGGAAGGTAGCCTCTGTAGGGCTTTGTGATGACCTCTGGCTGTAGCTGAACCCCCAAAAAAAATGTTAGTAAGTGCAGCCTGGTTTTTACACTGCCAAGTTATTGCCAGCTTTGCAGAGGAAGAGTCTTAATTAATCCCTCTGAGGAAAGCTTTGAACAGGGCCTCTTCTTGAGGCAAGAATGCAGGAAAAGGGTTGTACACACCGAGGGAACTACATGGTGGAAGGAGATACGGCCTTCACGGTGCTCCTGGTGGGAGGGAGTGCCTTTCCTCCCACGCAGAGAGGATGGGGCAGTGAAAATGTGGGGGAATGAGTGGGTTTTCAGATGTCTGTCCTGGCCTGAAACCTGCACTCAATTCAAGGGTTGGTTTGGAGATCTTAAAATGACATATTTCAGGGTAGCAATTGTTAGTCAGTAGTTGCACCAAGCAGGCTACAAGGAGAGCCAGCCCTGCTGCACAGGCGGTGACGGTAGGTTTGGCTGTTGGGGGCTTTGGCCCTCCTTATGTAGGTGCCCCAGTAGACATCACAGGAAAGTAAAGAGTGCCTGTCATCAAAAGGGAAAACCAGAAATCCCCAAATCCTGCCAGACTCTGGCATGCAATAAAGCAAAGACCCAACCACAGCCTGACAGGTGGTGTTCCCCACCGTGGCTGGGCCTTGTGGCTTCACGGCAGGATATGGTCAGTGCTGAGTACACAACTCAAGTCTGGTTTCCTTTGCTTGCAGGACTATGACCTCTGTATTAACTGCTACAACACTAAGAGCCACGACCACAAGATGGTGAAGTGGGGCCTGGGCCTGGATGATGAGAGCAACAGCCAAGGAGAGCAACAGTCAAAGAGCCCCCAGGAGTCGCGACGGCTGAGCATCCAGCGCTGCATTCAGTCCCTTGTCCACGCCTGTCAGTGCCGCAATGCAAACTGCTCGCTGCCATCCTGCCAGAAGATGAAGCGAGTTGTCCAGCACACCAAGGGCTGCAAGCGCAAGACCAACGGCGGCTGCCCGGTGTGCAAACAGCTCATAGCTCTTTGCTGCTACCATGCCAAACACTGCCAAGAGAACAAATGCCCCGTGCCATTCTGTCTCAATATCAAACACAAGCTTCGACAGCAGCAGATCCAGCACCGCCTGCAGCAGGCTCAGCTCATGCGCAGAAGGATGGCTACCATGAACACCCGAAACGTGCCTCAGCAAAGTTTGCCTTCTCCTACCTCAGCAACGCCTGGAACCCCTACGCAGCAGCCAAGTACACCGCAAACGCCGCAGCCTCCTCCCCAGCCCCAGCCTTCCCCTGTAAGTATGTCACCGGCTGGCTTTCCCAGTGTGTCCAGAACTCAGCCCCCTACTACTGTTTCGACAGGAAAACCTGCAAACCCGGTTTCCGCGCCTCCGCCTCCGGCTCAGCCACCGCCAGCCGCGGTGGAAGCAGCTCGGCAGATCGAGAGAGAAGCTGCCCAGCAGCAGCAGCAGCTCTACAGGGTCAACAACATCAACAATGGTTTGCCTCCTGGTCGCCCAGGGCTAGTGAACCCGGCGGTGGGTTCAGTGAACCAGATGCAGCAAGTCAGCATGAATGTACCCCGGCCCAACCCGGTGAGCGGCCCGGTGATGTCCAACATGCAGCCTGGGCAGTGGCAGTCCCCTCCCATGCCACAGCAGCAACCCATGCAGCCAGGAATGGCGAGGCCAGTTATGCCCATGGCGACGCCACAAGCAGTGGCTGGGCCGAGGATGCCGGGTGTGCAGCAGCCACCTCGGAGCATCCCCCCGAATGCACTTCAGGACTTGCTGAGGACCCTGAAATCACCGAGTTCTCCACAGCAGCAACAGCAGGTTCTTAACATCCTTAAATCCAACCCGCAGCTTATGGCAGCCTTTATAAAGCAAAGAACGGCCAAATACGTGGCTAACCAGCCTGGGATGCAGCCACAGGCAGGCATACAGCCCCAGCCTGGGATGCAGCAGCCGCAGACGGGCATGCAGCAGCCGGGCATGCACGCTCAAGCAGGATTGCAGAACATGAACGCAATGCAAGCAGGAGTGCAGAGACCGAGCGTTCCTCCCCAGCAGCAAGGGATAGGAGCCATGAATCCCCAGGGACAAGCGATCAACATCATGAACCCCGGCCACAACCCTAGCATGGCCAACATGAGCCCGCAGTACAGAGAAATACTGAGGCGGCAACTGCTGCAGCAGCAGCAACAGCAGCAGCAGCAGCAAGGAGGGGCCGGCATGGCAGGAGGGATGGCAGGACACAACCAGTTCCAGCAGCCGCAGGGACCTGGAGGTTACCCTCAAGCCATGCAGCAGCAGCGGATGCAGCAGCATCTCTCAATACAGGGGGGGTCCATGGGACAGATGGCTCAGATGGGGCAGCTGAACCAGATGGGCCAGCCCGGCCTGGGGGCGGACGGCACCCCCAACATCCAGCAAGCCCTGCAGCAGCGCATCCTGCAGCAGCAGCAGATGAAACAGCAGATAGGGTCCCCCGGGCAGCCGAACCCCATGAGCCCACAGCAGCACATGCTCTCAGGACAACCGCAGGCGTCTCATCTCCCTGGCCAGCAGATCGCCACCTCCCTCAGCAACCAGGTGCGGTCCCCAGCACCTGTTCAGTCTCCCCGTCCCCAGTCCCAGCCGCCACATTCCAGCCCGTCACCCAGGATACAGCCCCAGCCGTCACCTCACCACGTGTCTCCCCAGACTGGCTCCCCCCACCCAGGACTCGCAGTCACTATGGCTAGCTCCATGGATCAGGGACACTTGGGCAACCCGGAACAGAGTGCAATGCTTCCACAACTCAACACCCCCAGCAGGAGCGCGTTGTCTAACGAGTTGTCTCTGGTCGGGGACACCACCGGGGACACATTAGAAAAATTTGTGGAGGGTTTGTAGCATTATGGGAGCATCATTACTTTTTCTTTTTCGTTTGTTGTTTTTCCTTTCGTGTTCTTGGGACATTTTGTACTGAGAATTCAGACATCTGGGTTGTTTTGGAGCCTAGATGGAACTGCTGCTTCCTACACATGGAAGAACGAATTGCTGTTTAAAAAAAAAGAAAAAAAAAGAAAAAAAAAGAAAAACAATACAAAGAATATATTTTTTTGTTAAAGCCAGGCGGTTAAAATATCTGGTCTCTTTTGTGGGGTTGTTTTTGGTTGTTTTTTTTGGTTTTTATTTTTTTTGTTGGCTGTTGACTCATACCTTTTTTTTAATGGGGCAAAAAGGAAAAAAAAAACAAACAAACAAGTTCATTATATTCATATTTTTTATTTGTATTTCCAAGACTTTAAACATTTGCGTTTAAAAGAAGAGGAAAAAAAAAAAACACAAAAAACAACAAAAAAACAAAACAAAAAAAAATCCACAAAAAATAATATTCAGAAACTGTTTCCTGAAATAATGCAACAATATCAATGTATCCCAGTAACTTTGCCACGTTGCGGGGAGGTTTTTTTTTTTTCTATAGCGAACTCTGCAGGCGTTTGAAGTATTACCCCGACAGATAGGAACTGACTCTTGCACACACAACCACACATTGGCCAACGCCAACCCCCTTGTCTTGCAGATGTAGAAATTGTTGCTTTGTTTCTCTGATAAAACTGGTTTTAGATGAAAATAGGGATGATCACTCTTAGACCGTGCTGATTTGAATAGAGAAGAAGCATTCTTTTCTTTCTTTCTTCTGTGTGAAACTTGAAATGAGGAAAAGCAATTCTAGTGTAAATCATGCAAGCTCTATAATTACTATAAATAAGAAAATCCAAGAAGATTCAATCACTGTATAGAATGGTAAAAAAGAAAAACTCATTTCTTACTTATAATATCATATTGTTAAATAAACTGTGTGCAACAGACAAAAAAGGGTGGTCCTTCTTGAATTCATGTACATGGTATTAACACTTAGTGTTTGGGTTTTTTGTTATGAAAATGCTGTTTTCAACATTGTATTTGGACTATGCATGTCTTTTTTCCATTGTATATAAAGTATTGCTTAAAATTGATATAAATTACTGAAGTTTTTAACATGTATTCTGTTCTTTAAAAATCCATGTAAGAATGTTTAAGGTTTTTATTTATTTATATATTTTTTTGGATCATGTTCTTTGTAAGACATAGCTATGAATATTCACTCGTTACACAGAGCAGCCAGAGGCAGCGACAGGATCCGGGCAGTACCGTGGGTAACGGGTCTGGTTTTACCACACCCCTGAGCGATCTGGTTCCTTTTAGGGGAGGGGGAAGGGGAAGGGCGTCTGGCCACGGGGGCAGTTGCAGGTGTGCAGCCTGAAGGGTTAACTGGAATAAATTATTAATAGCCGTTGCTTTTTAAAAACAAACCAAACTGCATTACTTTAGAGAAGGATCACCAGTGAAAGGAAAATAGAGAGTATTGAGTTAATTCTAGGCTAATTTATTTAGTCTACAGTAAAATATGAGCCTATTGACTTTAACACTATTTTTCTGCTGTTAACTCTGAGTCTAGATTTGAGGGTTTTCTGTGGAATAAAAAATAACAAATCATGTCCATGTTCCCTTCAATAAATACCCTGTCACCTTGCCCTCATCTCCCTGGGACGCTTGCCCCTCCTCCCTGCAATGAGTTACTCTCTTGGATTTTAAAAAAGGTAAAATCCAGGGAAACGTTCCCAGCGTTAGGTGTGAGCTGAAACTGGGCCTAGTGTTAGGTGTGAGCTGAAACTGGGCCTAGTGTTAGGTGTGAGCTGAAACTGGGCCTAGTGTTAGGTGTGAGCTGAAACTGGGCCTAGTGTTAGGTGTGAGCTGAAACTGGGCCTAGTGTTAGGTGTGAGCTGTAACTGGGCCTAGTGTTAGGTGTGAGCTGAAACTGGGCCTAGTGTTAGGTGTGAGCTGAAACTGGGCCTAGCCTGACCCATCCCTTCTCGAGGACGTGCGACTGGCATAGGACTCACAGCAGACCCAGCGAGGTACCCTGCACCGGGCACGCTTGGCTTTTCACATCACATCAGCGCTTCCTCCAGCCTTTTGTTTTTAGAGGAAAGGCCTTGGAGAAGGATGGGGGGTGGGGGAGAAGAGCATAGGATTTATCTCAGACTTTTATCCCCGTGCTGTGAAAGCAGTAAGCGTGCTGTGGCGCTGCTTCATTTTTAGTCTCTTTTTTTTAACTTCAGAGGGTCTCTGCTTTGACTTTTCTCACAAACCTTTAAGCAGTGTATCTTTTTCACTACCATTGGATTCATCTGCCCACGCAATTGTCTTCAGCAGTTCAAGATGTCAAAATTTGGGGCTGGGGGTGAGGTCAGTGAACACTAACCCAAAGCTTGTCCAAGAGAAAGAAATTGCTGTAAAGGAGAAAAAAAAAAAAACAAAAAGAAAAAAAAGCTGGCAAGCCCTGATGCTGTGTCTCATGCTGTGTACTTAAAAAGAGGAAAAATACTATATTTGTGATCAAAAAGAGGAAACTTGAAATGTGCTGGTGTTTCTAATAAAAGCTGGTAAAACTGCTTGGATTGAAGGATGGTTCCACTTGGCTGCTGCCCACTGGGATCAGCGAAGCCTGAGGGTAAGATAACTGTGCTCAATCTTCCTCATACCTTTAAGCAGCACCTGTTTTAAAGCTGTTGGCACCGCTTCTGGATATGGATGAGCAGAGGCCTGGGTGGAGCAGAGGTGTCTGGTGCTTGGGCTGCAGCACCTTTGGGTTCCTGCTGCTGGGCAAGAGTGGAAATGAAAAACCCGATGAACCCAATGGGAAGCAAATACCAGAATGTTTTCAAGTACAACTTGAAGTATGGCAAGAGCACAGAGCAGGGGCTGGATCTAGATCTGCTAATCCCAGCTCAGTGGTTCTAGGTAAAGCCAAGTATTTGCCACAGAGAGGAGGGAAGTGCAAAGCTCAAGGCCCTGGGGGTCAAACCCTACAGGTGAGGTGGGGGGACTTTGCTCCAGCCCCCTCTCTGCAGAGGAAATTTGGCTTTACCTGAGGGCTGGACTGGCATTGGGCTCCTCTGGTGCTTGCCCGTGGTTTGATGGGGGAGGCACTGGCATAAGGTGCAGTGTCCTGGAGATGCTGGGGTTTCCTAGACCTGGGGGTTTCTAGGGCAAGGCAGCACCAGGGAGTAGTGCCAGGCAAGGGGAGCTAAGGCCTTGCTCCCTTTTGTGTGCTGGAGGGGACCAAGGTGCTCAAAGACGAACAAGTTGCCTCTCTGCTCTTTGGCTGTCTGCTGCATGCCACTCGTGCTGCTGGCTCTGCTGACCTCACCCACACAGCTACTGCAGCAGCTGTGAGCGTGTTTCTTCTGCTCAGCTACTCTGGCCGAGGTTCTGGGTTGCTCACCGCTGTCCCTCGGGCCCGAGGCCTGCCCTCAGCACCTCTGGAAGTGCTCCCTGCCCTGCTCCTCCTGGCTGCATCGGAGTGAAGGGGTGGAGGGTCTGACCCAGGGATGGCAACCCCATGGCTGGCTGTGCTGAGGCCAGCAGTGCTATGCACCCATACCTGCAGCAGCGTGGAGTTCCTTCAGGAACAGCAGCAAGCGAACAGTTCATGGCCTACAAGATGAGCCAGCTGGGTGCTTCTTCCAAACCAAGTGCCATGGTTTTCTTAATGCTGCTGCTACGGAGCTGTGGCAGCACCGCAGAGCACACAGGGACCATCTGTCCTTCCCTGCACTGATCCTCCACTGCTGGGAGGTTAAAACGGGGAGTGGGGTCAGTGCTGCCAGCGTGCTGCCAGGGCAGGACTGAAGCGGTTGCAAACTGTTGGATAACTGAAGGGGAAGATCCTTACCAGATCCCCTGCTGTCCCCAAGCGTTCTGGCAGGAGCCACACGTTGCAGCCAGACAGTCAAAACACACCCAGAGCAGGAGGGTGAGGCAGTGCGAGGTGAGGCAGGGGATTAGGGTGTTTCACAGCAGGTACCAGAGCTCTGGTGGGGCAATGCTGCAGAGCAGGGCCGTGGGGTCGGTGTTTGAAATGGGCTCAGAAGTCATTTTGGCTTTGGCTGCAGCAGAGGCATCCTGGAGGGGCTGGGTCGGTGCCGGGGGGGGTGCAGCCTGGTGCAGGGGTGCCAGAGCGGTGCACAGGCCTGCACTGGGTTTGCTGCACCCACCCTGGAACCTCCAGCACCCACCCAACCCCTGCTGCCTGCATGTCCTACGTGCGACCCAAGCACCGAGCGTGTGGGCACAGTCCCGCGAGCCAGGCCGTGGGTGCGCTGCGGGCACCGCCCGGGCCTCGCCGAGCCGAGGTCTCTGTGAAGCGGCCGCGGTCCCTGCTCAAGGGCCCCTCTCCCGGGTCTGGTGGCCGTTAGCGCTCGCTGGAACGAGATCCGCCCCGTCTATTCCGAGCCGCGGGGCCGGCCGAGGCCGGGCTCCGCTCCCCGCACCGTCCTCGCTCAGCACAGGGCGGCCCGGCTCCTCCCCCACCCCACCCCACCCCACCCCGGCCGCAGCCTCCCCGCGAGCCCCGCCGGGCCCCCGTCTCGGCTCCCCGCAGCCCCGGCACCCGACGGGGAAAGGACCCGGCGGGTGCCGCCCGGCCGGGGCGCGGCCCGCGGGGGCTGCTGCAGCCTGTCCCCGGCCCCGGCCCCGCCGCGGGGAGCCGGGCGGGCCGCGGCGCTCCGAGCTGCGCCGAGGGGCTCCACGGGGACGGGGGCAGCCGGCCCCGGCCGCAGGGCCGCCCGGGTCCCCGCCGCCGCCAGGCCTCGGGCGGCGCGCGCGGGGCGGGGTGTCCGCCCGCCGGGCCGCGCCCGGGCGGGACCCGCTCCGCCGGCGCGAGGACGCGGGGCGGGGCCGGCGCGTGCCTGGCGGCGCGCGGCGCCCGGCCCGCAGGAGGCGGCGCTGGGAGCCGGGCGGCCGTGACGTCACCGCGCGTCACCCGGCGGCCGCGGGCGGCCGGGGCGCGCGCGCCCCGGCCCCTGACGCCATCGGCAGGCGCCGGCGGCGCGGCGTGTGCGCGAGGCATGGCGGTGGCGGCGGCGGCGCGGCGGGGGCGGCGCCTGGCGGCCCTGCTGGGGGCGGCGGCCGGGCTGCGTTCGCCCGCAGGTGAGCTGGGGCGGCCCCGCCGCGCCGTCACCCGCCGGTACCGGGCGGCTGGGGGCTCCCCGGGGGGGTGCGGGGAAGGGCCGGGCGCGGGGCCCTCCCGGGGCTGCCCCGCCCGCCGCTCCGCTCGGGTCCGCCGGCGGCGGCGGCGTCCCTGCGCCCCGGCACCGGGCTCTCCCGGGCCGAGCCCGGCGTGTCGCGCGGCGGCCGCGGGCACCCGCGCGCTGAGGCGCTGCCCGGCCGGGCCCGTTCAGCCCGGCGGGCTGAGGGGCACCCGCCGGGGCCCCTGTCCCGGCCGCCGGGGCCGGGCTCGGCGCCCCCTCGCCGGCGGCTCGCCGGCGGCTCGGCGCGCAGCCGGCGCGGGACGCGGTTTCCCTGCGGGTCGTGTCGGGGAGACGCGGCGGTGGAAATCGCGTGGCAGACGGGGCCGCTGTCGGGGCCGGGGCGCTGGATTCCTCGTGCCGCCGACCGCCGCTTCTGCGCAGCCCGGTGCTCCCCCCGCGGGACTCGCCGGCAGCTGTCAGCGCCCGTGCGGGGGGAGAAGCCCCGCACCCCCCCGGACTGGCCGTGCTGCGCCGGGGCTGTGCGCCGGGACCCACCGCCCGGACGGGGAGAAACCGTGCGGGGCAGCTGTGCGGGTGAAATGAGGAGGAGCGGGAGGCGGTGTCCTCTCGAGGGTGCGGGAGGGGATCCCTGGCTGCGGGAGGGGATCCCTGCCTGCGGGAGGGGATCCCTGCCTGCGGGAGGGGATCCCTGCCTGCGGGGACAGCGGGCCCTTCCCCTCAGCCGCCCGCAGCTGGCAGCGCTTTCTCTTGGCTGAGCGATGCCAAAGGCTGCGGCGGGTGCAGAGCTTTTGGTGGGGGGAGGGGTGTTGGTGTGAGTGGCTCAGTCAGGGACTTCTTCTCCCTTGATCCGTCCGGGATTTGGCTCCCAGCTAGAGGAACCTCCCTTGTAATGAGAGCTGGGCAGGAGGCATCTTGCTGCCCCCTCTTCACAGGAGCATCCTCGGGCTCGCCATGGCTCAGCGACTGAGCTGCTGACCTGAGTGACCCTCTTTGTTCTGAGCCCTGCCCTGTGGCCTGTTCCCACCCTGCATTTATAAGCAGTGTCGGGCTCAGCTCAGCGCTCACTCTGTGTCCCAGGGGCTGGTTGGCTTTGGGAATCCCAGAGGCACCCCGATGCCTTGATCCAAGGAGCCCCTGAGCCCGAGGGTCCTTCTCCTCTGTGCTGTGTTCCCTGTCAGCGATGCCGCCCAGGGGTACAGGAGCGCTGGGGGTTCCCAGAGAACTGGGAGCTGGGGAGCAAGGTGGGCACCTGGCACCTTCTGCGCTGCAGGTGGGGCGGTGCTGCAGGTGGGGGGTTGTGACAGAGCTCAGGGTTTGAGTAGCTCGATTCCAGAAAGGACCTGATTTGCCCCAGCATGGCACAGCCCTCAGGGATGAAAGCCAACCCTTTTGTTGCACCTTGGCCTTTAGAGTTTGTTTCCTGGGCTCATCCTGGGTGTCACTTTACCCTTTAACTCAGTGGATCATAGTTAATTGTGTATTTATCCCTGGAATCTCTGGGGGCCTTTTCCCTGCAGGGCAGCCAGGGGCTGGCTCTGAGGAAGCTGCAGCCTGACGTCAGCGAGCCTGGTGTCTGCCTGGCACAGGATGGGCCCTGAACGGAGGGTGATCAGACCAAACATTGCACAAATCTGGAAATAGCTTCTGATTTGATTGGCAGGGATGTATTATTGAGCTTCATAAAGGCAAGGAGACAAAAATGCCCATCATAAATCACAGGCAGCTGTGGTTTCTAGTCAGATAGTGTTTGTGACCTGCTTGGTGGCGCTGGGGCCTTGCTGCCTGGTGAGTGGTGATGGAAGTGGCCTTGAGGTGAGCTCTGAGCTGCTGCTCTGCATCCCAGGGACAGGGACAGAGCAGCATTCCCTCTTTTATCTCTGCTGCCCAGGAAGTGTGTGTGTAAGTACAAGCGTGGGGTTTTCAGAGTGTCCTACACCACCCAGCATGAAATGTGTAACACACAGGTAAGTACCTGTGTGAAGTAGGTAAACCCTGGGCTGCCTCAGGCCTTTCCTCTAAAGCCCAGCAGGTACCTGGCGAGCTCCCTGCTGCTCTCTGCTCCAGGCCCCCAGGCTGCTCCCTTTGCAGGGTCCTGCCCCCCGTGGCAGTCAGAGGGGGGTACAGAGTGCAGGGTCCCCCCTGAGCCCCCCGTGGCAGTCAGAGGGGAGTTCAGAGTGTAGGGTCCCACCTGAGCCCCCCGTGGCAGTCAGAGGGGGGTACAGAGCTCAGGGTCCCCCCTGAGCCCCCCGTGGCAGTCAGAGGGGGGTACAGAGCACAGGGTCCCCCCTGAGCCCCCCGTGGCAGTCGGGGGGGGTACAGAGTGCAGGGTCCCCCCTGAGCCCCCCGTGGCAGTCGGGGGGGGTACAGAGTGCAGGGTCCCCCCTGAGCCCCCTGTGGCAGTCGGGGGGGGGTTACAGAGCTCAGGGTCCCCCCTGAGTCCCCCGTGGCAGTCAGAGGGGGGCACAGAGCACAGAGTCCCCCCTGAGCCCCCCATGGCAGTTGGGGGGGTACAGAGCTCAGGGTCCCCCCTGAGCCCCCCGTGGCAGTCGGGGTGGGTACAGAGCTCAGGGTCCCCCCTGAGCCCCCCGTGGCAGTCAGAGGGGGGGTACAGAGCTCAGGGTCCCCCCTGAGCCCCCCGTGGCAGTCGGGGGGTACAGAGCTCAGGGTCCCCCCTGAGCCCCCCGTGGCAGTCGGGGGGGGGGTACAGCGCACACCCTGTGCCGGAGCAGTGGAGCTGTGACGCAGGGTGCCTCAGCCCTGTCTGTAGGAGGTGTCGGGTGCATTCAGCACTGTTGGTGGGCAGAATGACTGGGGAGTGATTGGAGCTTCTGGCTGGTGAGGTGCATCTGGATTCAAAGCTTCTGGGAGGAGGAAGAGGAGGAAGAGTGAGGGCTGGCAGCCTTCTGGAGCAGCTGGTGGGGATGAGGTGCAGGACCCAGAAGCACTGTTCAGGCTCTGGGGCCCACAGCTGCCTGATGTGGTGTGAGTGGGAGCCCAGCCTGATGCTCCGGCGCTGCAAGGCCTGTTCTGTGCCAGCTGCATTCCTGCTGTGCTGGGCAGGAGGCTGAGACCTCCCCAGATGAGCTGGAGGATGATGAGGGGTGTCCGTGGAAGAGCTGGGACACGGTTCAGTCAGGGACTGTGCAAGGTGGGAGGCTCAGGAGGGAGCTGGGCTCTCCCAGTGTGTCAGTTGGACTGGAGGGCTGTGGTCAGCCCAAGCAGCTGTTTCCAGGGAGGTCATAGGTGCACTGCAGGGACTGAGCATGCCAGCAGCCCATCATGGCTTTTACCCATCCCTTTAAAAAAGCATGCCTTGAAAACATGCCTCTTGCAGCCTGGGGTGTAGGGTTTGTCTCCATTTCTTGATGAATGTTGTGGTTTGACCCTGGCTGGAGGTCAGATGCCACCAAAGCTGCTCTGTCACTCCCCTCTTCAGCTGGCCAGGGGAGAAAATACCTCTTGAGAGGCTCAGGAGTGGAGCTGAGGCCAGGGAGAGATCATCCCACAGTCAGTGTCACGGGCAAACCAGACTCAGCACAGAAGAAAGGACAGAAACTCTGACTGATGGCCCTGCCCTGCACCCCCAGTGACACCAGTCGGGGGGGGAGAAGTGGGACCAGATCTCAAAGCACCTTCCCCCACCCCTCCCTCCTCAGCAGACTGATCTGTAGTCAGGATTTCACTCCCTTCTTCCCCCCGTTGTGGCCCAGGGAGGGGCAGGGACTGGGGGAATGGGGCTTTGGGCCAGTTCCTCATGAGATGTTCTCCCCCTTAGCTGGGGAGGGGCATTCCTCTCACCCTCCCCCTGCTGCACCGTGGGGTCCCACCCACAGCAGACAGTCCTCCACCAACTTCTCCAACCTCAGTCCTTTCCCACAGGGCTTCAGCTCTTCCCCAGCTGCCCCAGCGTGGGTCACTGCTATGGGTGCAGTCACCAATCACAGAATGTCTCAGTCTCTCAGGCCCAGACTGCTCCAGCCTGGTCCCCCATGGGGTCACAAGGCTCCCCCAGCAAACCTGCCCCAGCTCAGATCTCTCTCTCAATGTCTCTCTCCACGGGCTGCAGGTGCTGGCTCCAACACAGGTCACTGCATCCTCTGTCTGTCTCCCCCTGCTCCAGTGTGGGGCCTCTCCAGGGGCTGCAGGTGGGGTCTGGGCCTTGTCCATGGGCTGGGGGGGGGCACCTGCTCTACGCTGGCTTTTCCATAGGCTGCAGGGGCATCTTTCTCTCCAGAGCCTGGGGCACATCCTCCCCCCTTCCTCACTGACCTTGGTGTCTGCATCTTCTCACTCCCTTCTCTGGGGGCAAAAAGCAGCTGCTCTGGGGCTGGGGAAGGCCAAGCTGCTGCCAATCCCTAGAACTGGATCACAGCATCCCTGAGGTGGGGAAAGACCTTTAAGCTCATCAGGTCCAGCCGTATCTGCAGCCTCTGGGCTGTGCCTGTGGCACAGGCCGCGCTCGCTGCGCTTCAGAGACAGCAGCAAGCAGCTGGCTGTGGGCAGAGCTCCACAGTGCAGGATGGTTTGTGGCCAGGTTTGGCTTTGGGTTATCCCCCAGTGGAGAAAAGACAGTTTACTGGGCACAATGGAGGGAGGAGAACTGGGGGTCCTGGTCCTGCACGGGGCTCGTGCCGTTCCCTGCCTTGTCTCTCCTGTTCCCTGCTGATGCCTTCCCTGCTGCTTGTTGCAGACTGGCTTGGCTGGCACATGTAATCCCTGTGCTGGGCAGCTGAGGGACAGATCCTGACTGCTGTAACACTGCTCCCCAGCGTTGGTGGGGCTGGTGCAGGCTGGCTGGGCTTGTTCTTATGCAGGGCAGTGAGCTTGGAGGAGCAGAGCTGGTTTCTGTCAGCAGGAGAGAGCAGGAGGAACTAAGTTTTGGTGTCTGGAGGGCTGCCTGATGGTAGGTGTTGTGTGGTACAGCATCCAGAGAAGCAGTGTGTGCAGCAGGGGCATCTCCAGGAGCTTCAGGCTGCTGTGCCTGTGCTGGGCTTTCATGTTTTCACTGGCAGTGATGTGGGAGTTCAAGGGTTCCCTCTTGTCCTCAGCTTGGCCAGGTAACAGCAACAAAAGGCACAAACTGCCTCTTCCTCCCCAGTTAATTCATTGTGAAAGCTACTAGTTGTCTTCTGGCTAGAGTTTTAGTTCAGAGGAGATGGTCTAAAGTAGCACCTTGCCCTTCTTAGGCAGTGCAAGCAATGCCAGGAGGAAATGGTGGGTGTTGGTTGGGAAGGAACTTCAGCCTTGCTCAGGCCAGGGAACTGCTTAAATGGGACCTCTAATGAGTGCTCCTCTTGCTGCTGATGCTTGTGATTGACACTGAAATCCCTGGCACTGTTTCTCCTAGCAAAAGGAGCAGCATGGCTCCAAAGGCAGAGAGTCCAGCCTTGGAGCCTCCGGCACAACGTTCCTGCCACCAGCATCCGGATGTACAGCACACAGACAGCTGAGAGCAAGGAGGAGGAGCCCCTGCACACCATCATCAGCAACACTGAGAACGTGGAAGGTAGGCAGCAGCATGGACAGCTTGTGGGGTCGCTCCTGGGTGTGGGCAGAGTCAGGGACAGCTGTGCCCTCACCCTCAGGGTGTGTGAGCCCGCAGTGGTAGTGCTTCTGCTTCTGGAGGTCTGGGTCATCTCATCCTAGCTGAATCTGAATTGTACCATCACCTCCCCAGCAGTGGAACGTGTACATTGGGGTGACCTTTACTGAGAAAAGAGGCCAGTGAGACTGCAGGAACAAGGTGCATCTTTAGACACAGCCAGGGAACTGGTCACAGCTCCATGGGCACTAGAATTCACCTAAAAAGAGACTTTTTGTCCCAGAAACAAACTGTGCCTGCCCAGGTCATTGCAGTGGATCGTGGAGGTCTAATCCTGCTGCCCAGGTCATTGCTGTGGATCCTGGAGGTCTAATCCTGCTGCCCAGGTCATTGCTGTGGATCCTGGAGGTCTAATCCTGCTGCCCAGGTCATTGCTGTGGATCCTGGAGGTCTAATCCTGCTGCCCAGGTCATTGCTGTGGATCCTGGAGGTCTAATCCTGCTGCCCAGGTCATTGCTGTGGATCCTGGAGGTCTAATCCTGCTGCCCAGGTCATTGCTGTGGATCCTGGAGGTCTAATCCTGCTTTAAGATAGAAGAAATTGCTTTGCCCATGTCCAGGCAGAGGTGCTTTCAAGGGAAGTCATGTGAGTTATTCAAGCACAGAAATAGCATCTCAGCTCCAGGCTCCTGCAGTTTCTCTGGCAGGTGCTGTTGAGACTGGCAGGCTCTGAAGCCCACAGCAGGGTTGGTGCCCCACTCCCTTTGCTGTCCACACCCTGGCTTCACCCCTGTCACTGGGGAATGTAGCTCCTCACCAGCAAGGCATGGCAGAGGTGCTGTGTGACCGGTGGCTCTCCCTGTGTTGCTCCAGGATTCTCTCACACCTCGGGCAGGAGAAATACTGGTTTTCAGAGGCCAAGAATGGTCTTTCAGCTGAGATGCTTTGCAGTGTTACTCTTTTCTGAGGAAGCTTCTCTTCCTGGGCACAGCTGCCCCCCTGTGTGGTGGCTGCAGGTCTGCACTGCCCTGCCTGCTCCACACAGCCCCTTGAGATCTGCCTGGTCCCGCTGAAGGCTGCGAGTATCCTGTGGGCAGGAGGAACACTGCCTGGCTGGAGGAGCTGGTGGAGCAGAGCATGTGCAGATGAGTCCCTTGAAAGTTCAGTCAAGGAACAGTATGGAATCACTGAATGGCCTGGGTTGGAAGGGACCCCAAGGATCACAGAGCTCCAACCCCCTGCCACAGGCAGGGACACCAACCTCAGGCCTGGAGCTACACAAGGTTGCCCAGGGCCCCATCCAACCTGGCCTTGAACACCCCCAGACACGGGGCACCCACCCCCCCCTCTGGGAAGCCTGGTCCAGCCCCTCACCACTCTCTCTGGAAAAAACTTCCCCCAAGTTTTTTACATATAACCTGGAATATACATATAGCCTGGAAGGCAGGCAATAAACCACAGGGTCAGCGCAGGAGAGCAGGTGGAGATTGTGTGGAGCCATGTGTTAGGGACAAGGAGAATCACCTTTCAATTCTGTACCAGTTGTGGTCCAGACACAGAGAGCAGCGTGCAGGTACTACAAGCTTTCACTTGCTTGAGGTCTGCATGCAAGGAGTAGAGTTGCAGAGGCCAGGTGACTGCCTGGCAGAGCGTACTGCCTCAGGATGGTGTGTATACAACACCATCATCATCATGGTGTGATGGGAAGAGTGGCTGCCAGGCAGGACACTGCGCTGCCATCCAGAGCCCTGGCCAGGCTGGAGAGCTGGGCAGGGAGAGACCAGATGGGGTTTGATAAAAGCAAGTGGAGAGTCTGGCCCCTGGGGAGGAAGAACTGCTGGAATCAGGACAGGCTGGGGGGGAGCTGCTGGAGAGGAGCTCTGTGGAGAAGGACCTGGGGGTGCTGGTGGGGGACAGGGTGGCCATGAGCCAGCAGTGTGCCCTGGGGCTGAGAGAGACAATGGGATCCTGGGGGCATCAGGAGGAGTGTGGGCAGCAGGTGACAGGAGGGGATCCTCCCCCTCTGCTCTGCCCTGCTCAGGCCCCAGCTGGAGTGTTGTGTCCAGTGCTGGGCTCCCTGGGATCAAACAGCCAGGGATCTCCTGGAGAGAGTCCAGAGGAGGCTGAGGAGATGCTGAAGGGCCTGGAGCATCTCCCCTGGGAGGAAAGGCTGGGTGAGCTGGGGCTGTTCAGCCTGGAGAGAAGAAGACTCAGGGGGGACCTGATGAATGTTGATCAATATCTGCAGGATGGGCTGCAGGGGGAATGGCCAGCCCCTTTTCAGTGTCTGTGGGGACAGGACAAGGGGCAATGGCTGCAAGTTGGAGCCCAGGAAGTTCCCCAGCACCATGGGGAAGAACTTTTCCCCAGGGAGGGTGAGGGAGCCCTGGGACAGGCTGCCCAGGGGGTGTGGAGTCTCCATCTCTGGAGAGATTCCAGCCCCGTCTGGACACCGACCTGTGCAATATGAGCTGGGGAGCTGCTTTGGCAGGGGGCTGCACCCCAGGAGCTCTCCAGGGCCCTGCCAACCCCTGGGAGTCTGTAATTCTATGATCTTGTTTGAGGTCACAGCTACCTGGGTCCCATCCTGCTTCAGCCTTTTGCTCCTGTGAAGCTGAAGCACATGGTAAGGCTGCAGTTTGGCCTTTCTTCTCAAGATGACCCCAGCAAAGTGCCTTGAAGGTGTCTTTGTGATTTTATTCTAGGTGCAGCCTCTAAACATGAGTTTCAGGCTGAAACAAAGAAACTGCTGGACATTGTTGCCCGTTCCTTGTACTCAGAGAAGGAGGTAAGGCACCTGCTCCTTGCTGGTAGATTTTCTGTTGGCAAAGCCCTGTGTCTGCCAAGGGGTGACTCCAAAACACTTGAGCTGGGGAAATGCCAGCTACTGGAGAGTGTCCAGAGGAGGGCCACAAGGATGGGGAAGGGTCTGGAGGGGAAGTCCTTGGGTTTGTTCAGCCTGGAGAAGAGGAGGCTGAGGAGAGACCTCATCATGGTCTGTGGCTTCCTGACAGTGGTGAGCGAAGGGGCAGGAGCTGATCTCCTCTCTTTGGGGACCAGGGTTGGAACCTGAGGGAATGGCATGAAGCTGTGTTAGGGGAGGTTTAGGCTGGGTGTGAGGAAGAGGTTCTGTGCTGAGAGGGGGGTTGGGCACTGGCACAGGCTCCCCAGGGCAGGGGTCACAGCCCTGAGCTGGGCTGAGGGCAAGAAGCATCTGGATGATGCCCTCAGTGCAGCTCTGCCTGGGCTGGGCTGTGTGGAGCCAGGAGCTGGGCTCAGTGGGCCTGATGGGTCCCAACTTAGGAGATTGTGTGGATACCAGCTCAGTTTCCCAGCAAGTCCTGTGCTACTAGCATGCCATGTTTCCCTGAGTGAAGTTACCCTAAGACACCTTGAAACTGTTTTCAAATCAATGTGCACACATGGCCTGGTGACTCTGCGAGCCTCAGAGCACGTTCGTGTGCGGCTCAGGCAAGCTGCTCTCCTGGCACAGGAAAGTACTACACAAAGTACTTTCTCTAGTGAGCTGGGAATTAGTTTGTGAGTAGGTGATGAGTTCCCAGGTCTCTGGGGCTCCAGGCTGCAGGGCCAGGTTGTGTCTTGTCCACAGGTGTTTATCCGGGAGCTGATCTCCAACGGCAGCGACGCGCTGGAGAAGCTGCGTCACCGGCTGATGGCAGAAGGGAAGGCCTTGCCAGAGATGGAGATCCACCTGCAGACAGACAGCAGAAAGGGAACCATCACAATCCAGGTACCTCCTTTGGTAACAGGAGAGCGTTGCTCTCTGCTGCTCTTGTCCCTGGCCTTTGTCTGGGAAAGATGGGGGGAAGCTGGGTAGCAGCACAGTCACTTGGGTTCCCAAGCCTGCCTGCAGAAGTGTTCTGTCCTCAGCTGGACTCTGGCTCACGAGGTTGTAACCTCAGGATTTGATGAGAAACCACCAATTTATCTGCTCCCCACATGTCCTCACAGGAAAATTTGCTGCTCCTTCCCTCCCTGTTAGGACCAACCAGGAGCTTTTCTCTCAGTTCCTTTTCTGGGCACTCCTTGGGTTGTGTGCGTGTTTCCCACTAGTGGGAAGTCTGCTTTCATCCTGACCTTTTGGGAAGGAATCCTCTCACCTTGGCACACGGTAGCTCACAGACCTTCCCTCTTGCCTCAGTCACTGGGAGGTGCTGGGGTGGTGAGAAGAACTTCCCATTGCTGATTGTCTCCTCCTTCTGAGGAACAGGGCAGTGCAGCTGATGCTGAGGCTCTGCCCTGACATTCGGGTGGGATTCTAGGTTGCACTTGTCTGTGCTCCTTTCTGCAGCCCTGGCTTTGATTGTTCCTTCCTGGTGACAAAATGCTTAGCAGGAGGGGGGCAGTTGGTGTAAGCTTGCTGACTCGTGGGTCCCAGTGGGATGAGGGAAGGTGGGGCTGGTCCTTCTCTCTCTACATTGCTTCTGTTCATGGCTGCTGCTTGGGGTGGAAGGCTGAGGGTCAGTTTTGGTGTTTTCTTAGCAAAGTTCTTAATGCAAAGGTGGCAAACTGGTATCCTTCCCCATGGATCAGCATCAGCTGCAAGAGTGTAGCCATGAGCTGGTCTCAGGAGAGCAGAGCATGAGGCAGGCTGCGGGTGAGGGCTGGCTGTAGCACAGCCAGTGCAGTTGTGGTGCACATCAAGCAGGCAGTTTTTCACGTGGGACAAAACCAATTGCTGTTGGAGGCAGCTCAGTCACCTTACACTCGTGTTGCTCTGCAGAACAAGCAGCTGTGGTTGCCATGGGGAAGTTAGTGATTGTCAGTGGGCAACACCAGCGTCAACCCAAAGATTCTCAAACTGGCTTTGCTGCTCCTGTGGCCCCTGACTCCTGCGTTTCCCTGCCTGCTGTTCTTTAACGAGCTCTCCTTTAGCCCCAAGTGGGGTGTGAGCCCTGTCTTTCCCTTTTGAGATGCCAGCATACAACATAGTTTCTGCACCCCTCAAGACATCCTTCCAGCTCGTGCCCCATCTCTCTGGAAGCTGTCCCCTTCTCTGGTGGTTTGGCCCAGAGACCTGCTCTCCCACCTTGCAGATAGGGTGCCTTTGATGTCGTGCTCAATTAGATGAGTTAGGGATTTGTCTTTTTATAACCCCTCCCTGGCTGCCTGCGCATCTCTAATGCCACTAAATGAATCTTAACTAGGAAGCTTTGGAGGGCAGCAGCAGCACTGTGCTCTGAGGAGGGGAGAGAAGAGGGTGGCTCCAGTCTCTGTTAATAGGCTTGCCTCAGTAGTGCCTAAAGCTCCTTACCTCCAGCAAAGGGTTTATTTATAACCTCATGAAGAAACCGACTGCCTGTCGCAGTCCCTTGGAGCGAGCCGTGTTCAGAACGTTTCCCTGCCTTTTGGGAATGTGAAGGAATGGGGAAAAAAAGGGGCAAAACCCCCTGTGAGGATTGAGCCAGAGATGGACCTGCCCCTCAGGCACTGTTTTGTTTTCTGGACTCACTCAGGCCCACTCCAACCAGAAGCAGCGGGTGCCTTGTGTGTGACCTGTAGCAACAGTCGCCTCAGTTGTTTTCTGTAAGGGTCCCATTGTCTCAATGACTTCTAGGTCCTTGTCCTCAGATCTTCATGCTGTTCTTGGCCCCTGGCTCAGCTGGATCTCTCCCCTTCCAAGCCCTGTAGCATCTCACGTGTCTCCCTGGTTGATACGGGGCAGGTCTGTGATGTGTGATGCCCTCCATTGCAGGCCTGCTCCTGAGGGAGGTGGATACCAGGAAAGGACTGCCTTCATCTCAGTGCAGTGGCTGCAATTCTTCCCTGCCAGGACTGGATTTCAGTCGTAAGCATAGCAGGAGTGAGAACTGATGCCCTCATTCAGGGGTGTCCTACCTAAGCACTACCAAGCATGGTGTGTGTTAAGAAGGAAACATTTGCTGTCCAGTCAACCCAATTGTACCACCTCAGCTCCTTCACCGAGGCCCCATTGTTTTAGGAGATTCCCCAGCTTCCTCCAGCCCTTTGAAAACTGCCTCATTCTGTTTCTAGGACAGCTCCAGCTGGTAGCAGCCACTGCCTGCAAGGTCAGATCTCTGGAAAATCCACTTGAAAATGTTAGGGGGTGTGTTTTCAGAGAGGACAGATCTGCAGAGCTCTGCAGTTCTGCCTGCTGAGGCTTTGCAGACGTGCTTTCAGACCCTTTGAGGCAGGAACAAAGAACCCCTTACAGATCCCAAAGCCCCATGAGCTCAGAGCTCTCCTTCAGCACCTGCACAAGGCTGTCCACACCCGCTGGTCAGCTGCAGCAGGGTTGGTGTTGTTGGTATGCAGCTCTGCTGGCCTGCTTCGAGGGTCTGGTGGTACCCCTGTGTTTGTGTGAGCTGTGGGATGGAGCCTGCTCCTTGCCAGTGCTGAGGACTAGAACAGTGCCAGCAGCTTAGAAGACATGGTTGGGAATGTTTGCAGAGCTGATAGCTGCTGCTGTGCGAGGGAGTGGGGTGAGCATGGGTGAGCAGCATCCTTGCTGCCAGAGCTTGGGCTGCTCAGTTCTCCTTGCTGGGCTTTCTTCTCACTGGTGCCAGCATCCAGAATTGGTGTCTGCAAAGCAGTGAAGGAACAAGTTTGCTGTGTTTGGGAGCAGTTAGAATGACTGCAAACACCACTCCTCCCTGCAACAGCTCCCAGTATCACTGAGCAGCTCTCTCCTGACTTAGGAGTTAGAAACAGCCTGCAACAACCACTGGGCTGCCCAGAGCCTCTGGCAGGGAGCTAAGACGCTTGGCCTTCGGCAGTTCCATGCAGATGCACCCTCATGCCCAGCAAAGCTCAGTGTGGGTGGGGAGCTGGCCCCCTCTGTGCAGGGTGGTGTCCTGGCAGCCCCTCTGCGTGGCCAGGCTGTGGCAGAGGGCAGGTTATGTCCTCTGCTCTGTGTGGCATCGCAGCTTCCAGCTCTCACTTAGGCTTGGGGGAGCAGGGGAGCAGAACATGGGCAATAATGCAGGTGGAGATGGAGGAGTGAAGCTGTATCTGGACAAGCCATACGTGGAATTAAGCTTGCAGGAATGGGCTGCTGATTGTAGGGGTGGGTTAGAGCTTCCAGTTGTTGCATTGTCCAGAAATATAAGTGTATCTCAAATAACCTGCAGCCTGGGGAAGGGAGTGTTCCCCTGCATGCCAGAGTATGAGTGTGTCACAGTTAAACACGGGTTGTTCAGAGCAGACCAAAGGAAGTACTTTTCTGAACACCAGGCAGCAAGGCCTGGGTGGGTGAGGCTGAGCCTGTGGCAGTGCTTGGTTCTGTTGAAAATAATGTTAAGGTGGGGTGTTGGAAGGAAAAGCTCAGGCACACTGCTCAGGACAGCTTCTGTGTCCTAGGCCGAGATCACCTTGTGTCTGCACACATTGGCCTTACTGTGCCTTTTCTTCTCTGGGCTGCTGCTGCAGGTGCTGGTTCCAGCCCAGGACGCTGCTCTAGGGTGGCTGCCCTCCTGCCCTTGTGGGTTTTAAGTCTCCTGAAGCACGGTATTTAAGGAACGGGGGACACTGGCTGATGGGACGTTGTGGGGTTTTCTCAGCTGGTGAAAGCAGCGTGTCCCTCCTCGTGCAGTCAGGGTTCTTCTGATGCCCTGTTGAGATTTTGCTCTGAAAGGAGTGTTTCAGTGTGTTTTGCAGCAAAGCAACATGACCAGCCCATCAGACACGTACCTCTAACTGCAGCCACGGCACAGGCAGCAGCTAATGCTCAGTCAGTGGAGTGGGTGCTGTAACAGGGCTCAACCTTCAATTGGACTCAGGTGATGAGCAAAGATGTTACATCACCTACATTCTTCCTTTCCAGCTGAATTGAGCCATTTGTTGATTTAAACTGGATTTGTTGCTGCAGTTACATGCAGTTTGCATTTGCTTTACCAAGATGTCTGATACGAACACAGGAGCTGGGCACTGGCTGACTTGACAGGACACACAGTGGGGCCAAAGGGCTTCCCTTACCCCTTGGCCAAGAAAGACAGAGGTTCACAGGGCAGTGCAGACTGTTCCAGGGTGGGAGCCCTGAGGGGCTGCATGCCCAGCAGTTACCCAGCTGTCCTTACACAGCTTCTGTTTGCAGAAGTCCAGCACCCACACCACAAAGGTTAGAACAAAGTGCAGGGAAAGCACAAAGGTCCCAAGCAGTTCACAAGCAGGCCCGGCACCTGGGAGGACTCCACACACAGAAAAGGTGCTGAAAATGGACATTCAGCTGGGATGGTGTTAGTTTAGATGTGTAGTTCAGCCAGCATGGCTGTAGTGCTCTTCGCAGAGCCTGGGAAGATGGGGTGAAGGTCTGTAGCCTGCTGTGTGTCTTGCAGAGGAGCAGGGGGTGATTCAGGGGGTGATGCTGTTTACTCTGCACCCTAAGAAGTCTCAGAAGGGAAATTCAACCAGGTGAGTCGATTGTTGTTCTGCTGAGCTACAGCACTGACCCTTTGAGGTGTCAGTGTGCTGAGCCCTGTCTCATGGTGTACAGTGGTTGGTGTCTCCAAGCTGTGGGGCAGTGTTTGGCCGTTCACACTCTGTGTAACCCTCACGTCTTGTGATCCGTGAAGCCGCCCACGTGCGATGTGCCTCCTGCTTTTACCAGGAACTGCAGTTGCTGTGTTCAGCCTGATGGAACTGACAGGAGCGCTCGAAGCTGTCTGCAGGTTGACACACTAGAAGGAAAGGAAGCCATCCAGAGAGATCTTGACAGGCTGGAAAGGTGGGCCTGGGTGAACCTAATGAGGCTGAGGGAGCTGGGCTGGTTCAGCCTGGAGAAGAGAAGGCTGTGGGGGGACCTTCCAGTCCCTGAAGGGAGCAGAGAAACAGGAGGAGAATCAGCTTGTTCAAGGGCAGAGACTGGCAGGACAAGGGGGATGGAGTGAAGCTGGAGGAGGGAAGGGTTAGATTGGATCTTAGGGGGAAGTTCTGTGCAGAGAGAGTGGTGAGGGGCTGGAAGGGGCTGCCCAGAGAGGGGGTGGGTGCCCCGTGTCTGGGGGTGTTCAAGGCCAGGTTGGATGGGGCCCTGGGCAACCTTGTGTAGCTCCAGGCCTGAGGTTGGTGTCCCTGCCTGTGGCAGGGGGTTGGAGCTCTGTGACCCTTGGGGTCCCTCCCAACCCAGACCAGGCTGGGATTCTGTGATTCTGTGAAAGGTCATGGTGCTGATGGTCAGGCCATGGCAGCCCTTGCATTTCCACTGGCCAGTCACAGGCACAAACTGTCTGCAGAGCGTTGCATGATGACACGATGGCTCCTGGTGAAGATGCCTGGGGCCAAGCAGCAGCCTGTGTGGTGCAGAGCCCTGTGTGAAGCGCAATGGAAGTCCCACCAGCTCTTTCCTTGGATTTCAGGGAGTTAGTGTGGCCAGCACTTGTGTCTGTCCGTGGGCAGGTTCTCTTCCCTCCCGTGGCTGAAGAGGGCCTGCTCTGCAGAAGCTCAGCTCCCCCCTTGCCGATGCTTGACTCCCGTTCCCCAGAGCAGCACCATCTGGTGCAGGCAGCCGAGCAGCGCAGGGCCAGCTGCAGGAAACGCTGCAAGGACCCTTTGAATCTCCACAGCCTTTCAGCCTCACCCGCCCAGGTGTTTCCCTGCAGTCAGGGGTGTGGGCTGTGCCAGGACCCTGGTCTGGCCTCTCAAAAGGACTGTTCTCACTTTTCCTGCCGGTGGTTTGGCACTGCTGGAGGAGCAGCCCAAATCTGAGCCGTGCTCTCTTTGTTTGTTGCAATTGACCCCCATGGAAGTGGGGTCCAGGAATTGCCATTAAGCATTTTGCAGTCAGTTTGGCAGGGAATTTGGAATTCAATAGCCAAATAAATGTATGGGGTAGGGTTCATTTATTATTTTTTTTAACACACTGGAATTTGGGAATGACATGCTGTGCTATAAATAGGAGTGGATCAGAAGAGTTAAGAGCTCTGTTCAGAGTCTGGCATGAACAAAACCTGAACCAGATGCTGAAAACTTTTCTTTCTGGCTTTTTCTTCCCTGGGGGAAGGGACCATGTCAGATTCCTGAGGTTTTGCCATAGCCTGTTTGTTTTTCCTGGCTTTTCATCTCCTGCTGTTGAGATGCAGTGGGCATCATCCCTCCTCCCAGCCACGATGCCTGCCTGGCCTTACCACAGTGAATCTGGGGAAGGTGCTGCTGTGCCATCCATCCTTTGTGGCTATGCAGAGAGGTGACTGACCCACATGGCCCCTCGCTTGGTACCCTCACAAGCTGACCACGGTTTGATCCTTCAGTCTAGTTAAACACTGGGTTAAAAAATACCTCCTGAGGTTAGGTTACTTTGTGAGTGGCTGAGGAGCACAGTGCCCCATGCAGGTGCCAGGGGTGCACTGTGCCAGCGGTCGCACCGGCATCCCACCTCCAAACCAGCCAGCAGCAGCCAGTTCCGCTCTAGCTCGCTTTGCTGGCTCCTACCTGCGTAATTCCACCCTCCCCATTAACAGCACCCATTGTGTGAGACAGGACAGCCACACTGGTGGGTGCCTGGGCAGAGCTGAGCTCCCATGGGTGAGAATTGCCCTTCAGGTGGGTGATTTTCAGGCTGCCAGCGCCGCTTCACGGTGCAGCTCAGGGTAACAGAGCAGGTTCTCAGGTGGCTTCTGGTGGCAGAGGTGCTGCTGGGACAGCCCGTGGTTTTCAGAAGTGGCATCTGGGAGGGTGTTAGCCTGCACTTTGCTTCTGTGCAAGGTGTGTGTGGAGCAAGTCTGGAAATCCATGGGACCCCAGCGTGGGAAGGGTTTTTGTTGGGGTCCTGTGTGAGAGCATGGCCTTTTCAGGCTGGGGTTTGCTGTTACCCGTGTTGGCTTGGGGTAGTGCAAATGCATTGTGGCAACAAATGAGGTTGCAGCTTACTCCAAGGCTTGCTGCAGCCTTTTCCAGATGGTACTGCTGTGGGGTCTGCTGGCTGAGAGGTGTGTGCTAGCACCAGGGAGGTGTTTACCTGCAAGCAGCAATGCAGATCTGGATTAAACTGGGGATGACAACAAGCCATGTGCCTTCAGAGCCTGGACAGAGCACTCTGAGGAGTGCTGGGTTAGTCCATTCCCAGGGGCACCACAGTACCCAGCGCTCGGGGACCTGGACACTGATGTTCTGGAGTCTTGCAGAGCATGATGTGAGGGGGAGAGGAGCAAGGAAATGACAAATACGTGAAGAACAGTGAATGTGGTGCTTGTAGGGTCTGCATTACCTGGGAGTTAAAGGACTGACTGCTCTGCCACTGATCCCTGGTGTGAGGGCATCAGTTCTCCAGCTGTCAGAGGGAAAGGAGCTGCTTGTCATGACCCTGCTGTGGGCCTGCCCATGAATGGGAACTGCCTGTGCCTGTGCATGGCGCCTGGCACAGCGAGGCTGGACTGGGAGGAGATCTCTTTCCAGCACTGTTGTCCTCTGTGTTTTTGGAGGGGTGCAGAAACCAGCCTGGCTTTGCTTCCTCTCGATGAAGGGCTCGGGTGGTTTATACCCATTGGGCAGCTGTTGCTGTCTGTCCCTTGGGGCTCTGTGCCTTTTGCATCCCCCATCCTGACCGTGTGCAGGTGGAGCTGCAGCGGGACGTCTGCTGCTCTGCTTACTGCTCAGCTGGCTGGGACAGAGTGGGAGTCAGAGGCAGGCCTGGGCACTGGTTGCTAGAGCAATGCTTCTCTGCTGATACTTCAGCTACAGCTGCTGTTTCATTGCAGGACACGGGTGTTGGGATGACCCGGGAGGAGCTGGTGTCCAACCTCGGGACCATCGCTCGATCAGGCTCTAAGGTAACGTGGGGTGAGGTCTCCCTTTCTGCCCCCTTGGAAAAGTCTTCTCCAGTAACAATCACGTTTGTCCTCTCAGTAATTTCTATTTCATCCCTTGGCCCCCAGCCCAGCCATGAAGTTACACCCTTCTTGGAAGGTAAAACCTGCCTGTGGAGCCTTCCAGCACTTAGTGGTCTCTGCTGTGTGCCCGTGGTGCCCAAGCAGCACTCACAGGTCCTGTGTGTAATGCTGTGCCACCTGGCTGCCCTCACTCCCAACAGCAAACCCCTTCCTCCCCAGACCATCGTTACAGAGGGGCATGTGTCCCCTCAGTGCTCACCCTGTGCCCAGGAGGGCAGCAGCTCTGTCAACATGCTGCCAGGTTAGATATATGTCCCAGATCTAGTGCTATTTTATTTTTCATCCCTGGAGTCACCTTTTAAGGTTCTGTGCCCCTGATTGAGCCCTCACTTGTTTTCATTTGCTGCTGGTGGCCACAAGTGTTGCCCTAAGTGATGCTCCCCTTCTCAGAGGTGCAGTCTTTGTAAGAGAAGCTCTTTTCCTTGGGTACCCTCCTCAAAGTGCTGATGCAGAGGTGTGGGATGGGGGTCCTGGAGTGCCAGGCCTGTGGTACGTAGCGTAGGGCTGCGTTGCTGCTTGGAGGAACCCAGCTGGAAGGTGGGTTGCAGCCTCACAATAGTGCCTGAAGTCACTGCATACTGGTTTCCATCTCCAGGCTTTTCTAGATGCTCTGCAGAGCCAAGCTGAAGCCAGCAGCAAAATCATCGGCCAGTTTGGAGTAGGTTTCTACTCAGCTTTCATGGTGGCTGATAAAGTGGAGGTGTTCTCACAGTCTGCAGAGCCAGGGAGCCCAGGCTACCACTGGTCTTCGGATGGGTAAGGCTCAGGATGGGATGGAAGCGGGGGTGGGGGGGCTGCGTGCAGGCCAGGCGTGGACTGAAAGCTGTGCACAGCAAATCAGGGCTTGTCTGGCCTAGATCCTGCTCAGGTTATACATCCTGACCAAGTGTGGCCAGATGTGCCAGGCTGCAGACCTCCAGGACAAACCTGGCTTGTCAGAGCAGCTGTGTTGTGGAAGAAGAGAGCCTGCCTGCCTTTCCTGTTGCTTGCCTGCTGGAGTCATCTTAGCAGCACCCAGGACTAGAGAGACAAATGTCATCTCTTTGGTCTAGTCCTTCCCTGGGTTTTTGCTTGAGCACGCACACAGTGTAGGGCTCTGCAGCACTGTGCCTCTGTGGGCACATGTCTCCTGCCAGGGGATCTCTGTGCTCACCCTTTGCTCTTTCTCCTTGATGTTGCAAGTTTGTGATGGCTGTTGGACCATGTTGAAATTGGAGCTCCTGGGGTGAAAAGCCCTGCATCCCCCTAAAATCTCCTAGGAATACAGTACTTGGGCTGCAGTCAGGCTGCCCAGCACTGGGATCTGCACTGCTGTATGCTTTGAAAGCTTGCTTGGCTGTCATCGCTGCTGCTGCCTGTCCCCTGGGTCAGCGCTGTCACCAGGGGTTGGTCCCCACGTGGCAGTCACTCAGCAGTAGGGCAGGAATGGTCATCCAGGATGAGCTGCCATCAGCAGAGCACAGCTGCTTTCAGCCTAACCAGTTCCTGTGTGCACCAGCTGAGCTGTGAGCGAGCGCCCGCAATCAAGTCCGAGGCATCGAGGGAGATGGCCAGAGGTGGGGTGTTGGAGGCTCTGTAGGGAGTGCAGGAGCTGTAGGAACTGTAGGAGAGGAGTTGCAGGCTAGGCTCTCACAGCCTGAGCTTTGTGTGAAGGTGGGTTGCATGTCAGTGGGGCTGCTGGTCCCTGCAGAGCAGGGTGTCCTGGGGCTTGGGTCTTGAGGGGCGACAGCCACAGGTTTTGGCTGGGGAGCTTCTCAGGAGAGCGTTCAGGCACTGGAGATGTTTTGCTTTTCCTCTTGGTGCCCAAGCATCGTGTGTGTTCTGAGCTTAATAAAATCTTCTCCTGTCCCACCACGGATGTACCTGAGACCTGGGCTGACACAGGGCCTGTGTCTAATCCTAGGTCAGGAATGTTTGAGATTGCAGAAGCATCTGGTGTCAGAACTGGGACTAAGATCATTATACATCTCAAAGAAGACTGCAAGGAGTTTGCAAATGAAGACCGAGTCAAGGGTGAGTGGAGGAGGGAAATGCTGTACCCTGTGGAGGGGCAGTGTTGCTGCCCCTCCAGCAGGAGGTGAATTTACAGCCCTTTTCCCCCTGCAACACCTTTCCCCTGCTGTTAAGAAATGTCACGATTGTGACTCCTCTGTGTTTTCTTTCCCTTCCAGAGGTGGTGACAAAATACAGCAACTTCATCAGCTTCCCACTGTACCTCAATGGGAGGAGAATTAACACCTTACAGGTGAGCAGGAGGGCTGCAGGCAGGTCGCTTGTGGGGAGGAGCCATTGTGATCCCCCACTGGAGATGGGAAGCAGAACAAAGCCACTGGTGTCCCTAGAAATTGGGGGGGAGGGATTGCACAGATATCACAGACCCTGGAGTGAGCAGTTAATTGGAGCAAAAGGAGGCAATCCAGCAGAAGCCACTCCTGGAACCGCTTCTTTGTGCTTATCAGAGAGAATCCTTGCAGATTAATAAGGCAGGTTTATTTACAGGTAACTTCTGGATTTTCCCTTAATTATAATGATTATCTCAGTGCTGTACAATACTTACTTCAACTGTTTAAGCCAGGTGATGTGGGGATTGCTCATATCACTGGTGTGCTGACACCTCTTGCTGCAGTTCTCCCTGTCCTTCAGCACGAGGTGGTTGGTACCAGTGACTGGTTGGGTTTCCTTGGGGTTCAGCTTGCAGCCTGATGTTCTTCCCAGCTCTTGGCCAAGTGTTGCTCAATACTGGCCTTTTCTGCTTAAAATTATACAGCAGCCAGAGCCATTTTGGTCAGAAGGTCTTAGACCAATTGCAGGAATCATCTAGGAGGAATTACATTTTCTTTAAAACAAAATTCTGTGAATAATTTTCCTCCAGCTTCTCCTTTTCTGGTTGGTTAAAACTTCCTCACCTAAAGAGACCCTGGGGGGGGGGTGTTGTTTCCTGGTGTGTTCACTGAATGCACAGACTTTGAGGCTGAGATGTTAATTTATCTCAGGTTCTGTAATTGGTGTTATTAGTCATTGATATTAATTTGGATTCCTGCATCATAGTGGTTCTGTTCCAATCTGTTCCAAAGGCTTTCTAGCTGGTTCCCTTAAATTACAAAACCAGAAATGGGTTGGACAGCTGTGTGCTCTTTCTCAGTCAGTAGAAGGGACTCCCTAGAGCAGAGCAGTGCTAGAGCAAGGGGTGAAGTGCCCTGACCCATGTACTTTTATCTTCTTATCAGAAAGTCTGCTTTCCCTTGGGATACAGCCAGAGCTTTCTTACTATTATGCTCCCAGTTCAGGCCTTTCCTTTATCCAGGATCTTGGTTTTGTGTCTGGCCTCACATTAACACCAGTTCACTCTAAACGTTCCCTGGTGTGGATTTTCCTAGATAAGCTCTTGACTGGTTGCCATGTAGCTGACAGTGCAGAGGTAGAGGCTTCTCTGGTCTAACTGATAACTGTAGCTATGGGTAACCCCCCAGGGAAGCAGCATTGTACCTAAGGGAGGCTGTAGGGAGCCTCCCTAACCAGTTGAGTCCATAATCCTACCTGCACCCCGTGAAGCAGCTTGTGGAGCAAGTCTTTGAGGCAGAGGAAGCTTTAAGAAGTATGGCCATCCCTTGGACTGGTAGGTAGAGAGCAGCCTGGGTGCTTTGCCAGTGATTTCTCCTGTCACTCATCAGGGCTTGAGTGGGAAGGTGTGTAGTGGGCTTCACCCAACTGGAAACAAGAGGTTTGTAGCTGAGTCCCCATGCTCGTTAAATGGGCAGAACCTACCACATCTGTGCTAGATGGGAGTCTTCTGCTGAGGTATGGGAGTCTTAAATGCAGTGTGAGCATGGGTGGAATGCTCCAGAATGCACTGGGGGGTTAAGCAGCAGGAGTTGGGCAGTATGGCTGTGGGAAGGGACCTGATCTGGAGCTCATGGCTTTGGTTACCATGTGGCTGTGTGAAAAAGTACTGGCCAGTGGCAGGGGTGAGATGGTGGATGTTACCCATCAAAACCCTTTTGGTTTTGGGCTGTACATAAGCTGCTGTACATAAGCTGCTGGGCACGAGAGCCTCTGTGGAAGGGGACCCAAGATCGCTGAGGGGCTGACCTGTTAGCCTGTGCTAATACATCCCGCTGCCCTCAGGCCCTGCAAAGGAGTCCATCTGTTTGGAAGCTCCTGTGTCTTTGCTCCAGCACCCTGGAAGGAGAGTGTAACTCTGAAAGAAGAGGCCCGTGCTGTAAGGCCGTGGGTCTTGAGAGCTGACAGGAGCTCCTCTCCCTGCTCCTCCACAGGCCCTCTGGATGCTGGACCCCAAGGACATCAGCGAGTGGCAGCACGAGGAGTTCTACCGCTTCATAGCTCAGGCTTACGACAAGCCCCGCTACGTGCTGCACTACAGGGCCGACGCTCCCCTCAACATCCGCAGCATCTTCTACGTGCCTGAGCAAGTACGTTCCCTAGGGAAGAGAGCCAAGACTGCAGCTCTCCTGGGCTTTGGGACTGGGAGTGAAGACCACAGCGTGACCTGGTGCAGCCAGGCAGAAGTTGCAGCCTAGTGTGCAGCTGGGCACCCTGCACAGCGCTGCCATGACCCTTCTGCCTCTTGTTCCTGCAGAAACCATCCATGTTTGACATCAGCAGGGAGCTGGGCTCCAGTGTCGCCCTCTACAGCCGCAAAATTCTCATTCAGACCAAAGCTGCTGACATCCTGCCCAAGTGGCTGCGTTTTCTTAGAGGTGGGTGCAGGGACAGTGGGCTTGGGCCACCGCTTCCACAGGGATGAGGTGAGGGGCCGCCTTCCTGAGCCCAGCACCTGTGTCTGACTCACTGCTCAAAGGTCGCTCTGTGTTCCAGGTGTTGTGGACAGTGAGGATATACCCCTGAACCTCAGCAGGGAGCTGCTGCAGGAGAGTGCCCTTATCAGGTAAACAAAAGGTGGAGCCTGTGGGCTGTTGAGGCTCTTTGGCTTCTTGCTGGTCCAGGAGGGGACACCGGGGGGGGGTAGAGAGACCTGGAATGCATCCTGCAGCGTTTCCATCCTCACGAATTTCTGTAGTGTATCTAGTGAGTTGTTTCTCAGCCATGCTGGTCACAGGGGCCTGGAGCCAACTGCTCCAGGGGCAAGAGCATCTCCCCTGGGAGGAAAGGCTGAGTGAGCTGGGGCTGTTCAGCCTGGAGAGAAGAAGACTCAGGGGGGACCTTAAGAATGTTGATCAATATCTGCAGGATGGGCTGCAGGGGGAATGGCCAGCCCCTTTTCAGTGTCTGTGGGGACAGGACAAGGGGCAATGGCTGCAAGTTGGAGCCCAGGAAGTTCCCCAGCACCATGGGGAAGAACTTTTCCCCAGGGAGGGTGAGGGAGCCCTGGGACAGGCTGCCCAGGGGGTGTGGAGTCTCCATCTCTGGAGAGATTCCAGCCCCGTCTGGACGCCGACCTGTGCAATATGAGCTGGGGAGCTGCTTTGGCAGGGGGTTGCACCCCAGGAGCTCTCCAGGGCCCTTCCAACCCCTGGGATTCTGATTTGGCTGAGGCCCAGGGGAGCTGGCTGCCTGAAGGCCGAAACCAGCTCCTCTAGGCCTCAGTGCTGGGCCTCAAGTGCAGAAGCAAACCTGGCTTTGGTTTTTCTTGACTTTTTGACCTTGGAGGCCCCTGGAAAACATCTGCCACTGTTGGAACTTGAAGGAAGTATAAGAGTAGGCTCTTACTCCTTAGTGTTGGCGCTGTTACCTCGTTAGGTTTGATGATGGCTGACTATTCTCTACAGCTGGTGGAATGCCTCTACCTTCCCTGCGGCCACCAAATGAACCCTGTTGCTTCACAGTAGATTTTTCAGGCCTTCAGAAAAGGCTCCTCTAAATGTAACCCTGCTGTGCAGCTGCTTCCTGCCTTGGTTGAAGGGTGGTAGCTGTGGGAGAGGCAGATGGGGTGCAGCATCATGGAGTTACTGCAGACTTGCCCTTCAGTAGTACGTCTGTACCACAGCCCTTGCTGTCTCCCCTGCTCAAGACCCACTCTTGGCTCAGCTACAAACCAGATGTAGAACTGTGAGGGAGAGGAGACAGTAGACATGGGGTTTCTTCTTTGTCCTCATGTTTGCAAACACAGCGCTAAAACACTGCCTGGGGAGAGAGATGTTCACCTCAAATCTCTTGTCTTGGTCTAGCAGCTGTCTTTAAAAAGGCTTGTTCCTGCTGCAGGAAGCTCCGAGACGTTTTGCAGAAGAGATTGATCAAGTTCTTCATTGACCAGAGCAAGAAGGACCCTGAGAAATATGCCAAATTCTTTGAGGAATATGGGATGTTCATGAGAGAGGGGATTGTCACGATAGCAGAGCAGGATGTCAAGGTAAAGAGTACTGGCTCCTACCAGTGGGCTGAAGGGGACTGCTACCTCTTTGTGAACCTTACCTGCCAGTAATTTGGTTCCTGGGTCTGACAAGACCTACAAGTTCTTTCCCTCTTTCTGATGGGGTGCTGCTTCCTGCTTAATTTGAGACACTGCAGAGTCCTGGTACCTGCACTATATGTTGCCAGCCCTCCCTGAAGCACACCTTTCCCCCTCCTGTTGTCCTCTGCCTGGATTCCCATTTCCAGGAGAGTTTGACATATATCCTGCCTAGGTCACACTTCTACCTCCTTAATATCTGGAGCAGGAATGGAGGGACTCTGATTCCCCTGAGCCTTTCCATAGGGCTGCAATCAGGCCTGCATGCTACAAAGGGATGTTTTGGGGCTGGGAGTGACCAGGTGGTGGCTGTAGTCTCAGAGGAACACATTTCTTCCAGGAGGACATAGCAAAGTTACTGCGTTACGAGTCGTCCGCCCTGCCCGCGGGCCAGCTGACCAGCCTGACCGACTACGCCTCCCGCATGCCGGCAGGGAGCAGGAACATCTACTACCTGTGTGCGCCCAGCCGCCACCTGGCCGAGCACTCCCCGTACTTCGAGGCCGTGAAGAAAAAGGACACAGAGGTGGGTGAGCAGGGGAACAGAGCCAGGGGAACACCCTCAGCTGCTGCACTAGTGGTAGCTACTGCAAGGTGGCTTTTTCAGGACTAGAGTCAGTGCAAGGTCTCACTTCCATGGGGAAGCAGGACTTGTTCAGCTGCAGACCTGCCATCCATGGGAACAAAGCCCTCCAAAGGTTTGATGTCATTGGGAGCCCTGAGCAATAGCACCGTGGGGTTGAACCCACTAGTTTCCTTTGTGTTGCTCTTGCTGCTTGGTGCAGAATGGTCTTGGGAAGGAGAAAGTGCTGTTGTGTCCCAAACAACATGTTATTATCCGTTCTTTGGCACAGGTCCTCTTCTGCTATGAGCAGTTTGATGAGCTGACTCTCTTGCACCTTCGGGAGTTTGATAAGAAGAAGCTGATCTCAGTGGAGACAGACATTGTTGTTGATCACTTTAAGGAAGAGAAGTTCGAGGAGAGTCACCCAGGTACTGTGAGGCTCACCTGGCTGCTCTGTGCCAGCTGGTGAGGGTACACATCCTGTGCTCTTGAGCTCCAGAGTGCTCCCTTCCATCCTGCCATTCTCATGCTCTGAGGGAACTCGGAGTGCTTGCAGAGCCCCTTCCTTTGGGGAGAGTTGCCATCATTTGACTTGTAACACCAGGCACATATCCGGTGCCCTGAGAGCAGCAGGCAGGAACTGGCAGGGCATGAGTCTGCCCACTCTGGGCTGAGGGCATGTACAGGGGGGTGTGCTGAGTGACGCTGCCTTCCCCTTTCCCTGAGAGCCCATGTGGAAAGCATGAGAGGGTCTGAGCTCAGGAGTAAAGCTCACTGTCTGCAGCACGTTGTAGATGCCTGCTCAGATGTGCTCTCTTTCCCTTGCCAGCTGCAGAACGCCTGGCAGAGAAGGATGCTGAGGATCTGATGGCCTGGATGAGAAATGCCTTAGGCTCTCGAGTCACCGGTGTTAAGGTGAGTGTCCTATGCCTGGGTAACCAAGCACAGGGGATCTGTACAGATCATCATCTGGGGAAAGAAGATGGTGGGTGATTGGGGATGTGCTGCTGCAGATTTTTCTTTGGACCCCGAGAGAAATCTTTCTACTCCATGAATCCTTGGTGTACATGGTGTGAATGCTGGCATTTGTCATTTGGATGGGCAGCGTGGCAGAGGAAGAACCACATCTTGATGCATAATGAGCTTGCATCAGTACAGGCTGGGGGGAGCTGCTGGAGAGGAGCTCTGTGGAGAAGGACCTGGGGGTGCTGGTGGGTGACAGGGTGGCCATGAGCCAGCAGTGTGCCCTGGGGCTGAGAGAGACAATGGGATCCTGGGGGCATCAGGAGGAGTGTGGGCAGCAGGTGACAGGAGGGGATCCTCCCCCTCTGCTCTGCCCTGCTCAGGCCCCAGCTGGAGTGTTGTGTCCAGTGCTGGGCTCCCTGGGATCAAACAGCCAGGGATCTCCTGGAGAGAGTCCAGAGGAGGCTGAGGAGATGCTGAAGGGCCTGGAGCATCTCCCCTGGGAGGAAAGGCTGGGTGAGCTGGGGCTGTTCAGCCTGGAGAGAAGAAGACTCAGGGGGGACCTTATGAATGTTGATCAATATCTGCAGGATGGGCTGCAGGGGGAATGGCCAGCCCCTTTTCAGTGTCTGTGGGGACAGGACAAGGGGCAATGGCTGCAAGTTGGAGCCCAGGAAGTTCCCCAGCACCATGGGGAAGAACTTTTCCCCAGGGAGGGTGAGGGAGCCCTGGGACAGGCTGCCCAGGGGGTGTGGAGTCTCCATCTCTGGAGAGATTCCAGCCCCGTCTGGACGCCGACCTGTGCAGTATGAGCTGGGGAGCTGCTTTGGCAGGGGGTTGCACCCCAGGAGCTCTCCAGGGCCCTTCCAACCCCTGGGATTCCGTGATTCTATGAAAGCCCTTTTTCCTGGCTCATGCTCAGGTTACCAGAACAGGCTGGAGAAGGTCTTGCCTGTGGCCTAGAAAGGCTTATCAGCAAGGAGTGCTTTGGCTCCAGCAGTGAGCTGCTGCCTGTGGACCAGTGGGGCTGTGTTGTCCCTGCTGGTTTCAGCACCTCCTGCAGGGCAGAGGCCCATCATGAAGGGCTTGGTAGGTCCTGTGCTGAGGAGACCCCACGTCCCTGAAGATCCCCCACTCCTAACCCCATGTGCATTTTCCATCCCAGCACTGATGACTTGTCCTGCTGCAGGTGACAACCCGGCTGGACACCCACCCTGCCATGATCACTGTGCTGGAGATGGGGGCTGCCCGCCACTTCCTTCGCATGCAGCAGTTGGCCAAGACCCAAGAGGAGCGTGCCCAGCTCCTGCAGCCCACCCTGGAGATCAACACAGGGTAAGGGGATCAACATCAACCCTGAGGCACTGTGTGCTTGCTGGGGTAGAGGCAGCTGAGAGGCTCCCAGTCAGCAGAGCTCCCCCAGTTAAGGGCAGCGTGTGCCACAGTGCCTTAGTTTGCAAGGCTGCATTGGTACAGTCAACATGAGCCACCTCACACCCTAGATCCAGCCCTCTTGAGGGTTGTGGGGGTGGTAGGGATGAGGGAGGAGAGAAGCCCCAGAACAGGAGCAAGGAACCTGAAGCTCTTTTGACCTTTAGGAGAACCTTTTCTCTCACGTTGGGCTTAGCTGCTTGTTCTGGAAATAAAGTTCTCATTGTGTCCAAAAATACCAAGTCTCAATGTCAATCTCTCCACTCTTACAGGCATGCTCTAATTAAGAAGCTTAATGAGCTAAAGGACAGTCAGCCTGATCTGGCCCAGCTGTTACTTGATCAGGTGAGAGCCAGGCCTTCTCCAGAAGCCCCACCATCCTCCCCAGAGCCAACTTGCAGACTGTGTGTGGCAGGACCCACATCCTCCTGTGGGACTTGTGGTCTGTGTGTTCTTCCAGATGGCACAGAAGACACACCTGGTCTCAGCACACATGTCCTGCAGAGTGATGTTCACTTCTCTCCCAGCTTGCTTTGCTGCTCACTGACCTCTTTCTTCTCTCTTTTCTTCAGCTTTATGAGAATGCCATGATAGCTGCAGGGCTGAATGAGGACCCCCGGCCCATGGTGAGCCGCCTGAACGAGCTGCTCACCAGAATCCTGGAGAAACACTGAGCCCCTGAGGACTGAAGGATGAACTCTGCTCACAGCTCTTCCCCCAGGCACAGTCCCTCTGGCAGCTATTGCAGCATCTGCTCACAGGCACCGTGCAGCGAGGGGCTCGTGTGGCAGAGGGCCAGGCAGAGCACAGGGGGCTTCCAGCCCTGGCTGCACTGAGGAGCCACTTGTAATTATTAGATTGTGTGGCATCAGCCTGTTCAGAGTGCCCTGTTCTTAGTGGGAACAAAACCCAGGGGCTGCTATGAAACAGTATCCCCAGATTTCCTGCTCCATCCTGAAGAGCCCCATTTCATACTGTTTCTAGAAGTGGCCTTTCCCAAAACAGGTGTTGATAGCAAACTCCCCAGCTAGGTCTGTGACTACACCCCCCACCCACTGAGTCCCTGTGCCCTGAACAAGCCCTGGCAGGATTCATTAATTTGTTAAGAAGCCTCCAGCTCTGATGAGGCAGGAGGACTGTGCTGGCATTGCTGCCATCAGCAGGGGCAGGTACTGTTGGTGGAGCCTGGCAGTACCATCCCATGGCAGGAAAGGTCACTGAGCTGCTGGATATTTGAGTTCATCCTGGTCTTGGGGTGGAGACATGGAAGTAACTGGGAAAGAGCTTCCCAGCCTGTGGCTTTCTGGAGAGTCTCCAGGGTTTTTGCCTCTTCTGTGGCATACCCTGCATGCCTAACTGATCTGTATTTATGATAAATAAACTCCTCTTCTTTTCCAGACCCCTCCACTCTTCTCTCTTGCCTTTACTGTGTTGGTCTTTGTGTCTTCCAGCTGGTGAGTGCTTCTCCCTTCAGATGCTGCTTGGTTCTTCAGGGCATTGGGCACTGGATGGTGGTGAGTAGAGATTAGGGAGTAGCAGAGAGTGTTTAGGGGAAACAGGCAAACCTGTAGCTACAAATTTAGCCTTGTCTTTGGGAGTTTAGTCCTTTGAAGCCTTTTATGAGGACATACCCAGGTGGAGAGATGGTGGCTGGGCAGTGGATGTGGTTCACCTTGAGTTCAGTGAAGCATGTGATCTGGTCTCCCACAGCATCCTCATGGCTAAACTGAGGAAGTGTGGTCTGAGGGATGGGGTAGTGAGGTGGGTTGTGAACTGGTTGAAGGAAAGAAGCCAGAGAGTTGTGGTCAGTGGGACAGAATCTAGCTGGAGGCCTGTGCTAAAGAGTTTCACTGGACTTTGGCTTACTCTAGGCTTGGTTTTATTAACAACTCAGAGTTGGGCCATCACCTCAGTGAGTGGCAACTCAAATGTCATGTTTATAATCTTAGATACTCTTAACACAATTACTGATAGACAGAGTCCCCTGTTTTGGTTGGCTGCAGGTCCATGGTTTGCCTCTGTTGTCTCTTTGGCTGTCAGTGGTTACTCAATCTCAGTTCTGCTTTGGATCTTCAGTTCTGCTGATCCATCTCAGAGGTCACTGTCTCCTTCCCCAAGGTCTCAATATTCTGTGTTAAACACCTAAATTCTTAGAACTCTACTTATCCATAAAGTACCTTATTCTTCTCTTTAATACTTCATCATTTCTGATCTGTGTGTGTACCTACCCTAGCCAGTCCTTTCATCATGACCCACTGAGGAACTGGGCTGAGAGCTAACTCCTCCATGGAGAGGGCTGCACATGGGACACAGGCAGCTTGGCATGGTTACAGCTGATTGTTTAAAAACACCTGGGATTACACAGCTGGAAACACTGGATCATTAAGCCTGTTCCTTCACACTACTAAGGAACTCCAACAGGCTATTTGTACTGAATTTGGTTTTACTTCAACAGCCTGTGCCTAGTGGAGTCCTTTCAGGGTTGGTACTGGGACCAGTACTAGTCAGTCCATCCATCATCAGCCTGGCTGAGGGAGCAGAGTGCACAGTCACAACCCAGGAGGGGTGGGTGACACATCAAAGGGCTGTGCTGCCATTCAGAGAGACTGAGACCAGCCAGAGAGCTGGGCAGGGGAAGTTTAATGAGGTTTAACAAGGGCAAATGTGGAGTCTTGCATGTGGGGGAGAACAGCCCCAGGTACCAGTCTAGGTTGGGGACTGGCCTGTAGGTGAGAGGGACCTGGGGGTGCTGGTGGGCAGCAGGATGACCATGAGCCAGCAATGTGCCCTCGTGGCCAAGAAGGCCAATGGCCTCCTGGGGTGCATTAAAAGGTAGGTAGGTAGTAGGTCAGGAGAGGCCCTTCTCCCCCTCTGCTCTGCCCTGGCGAGACCCCACCTGGAATATCATGGCCAGTTCTGGGCCCCTCAGCTCAAGGACACAGAACTCCTTGGAAGAGCCCAGTGCAGGGCCAGGAAGGTGATGGAGTGGAACCAGAGGCTGAGGGAGCTGGGCCTCTTTAGCCTGGAGGAGACTGAGGGGTGACCTCATCAGTGTCTATAGATATGTACAGGGTGAGAGGCAGGAGGATGGAGCCAGGCTCTGCTCAGGGGTGGCAGCCACAGGACAAGGGGCAGTGGGTGCAGCTGGAGCAGAGGAGGTTCCATGGGAAGGTAAGGAGGAACCTTTTCACTGTGAAGGTCAGGGAGACCTGGGACAGGCTGCCCAGAGAGGCTGGGGAGTCTCCTTCTCTGGAGACATTCAAACCCACCTGGACACATTCCAGTATCACCTAATCTAGGTGACCCTGCTCTGGCAGGGAGGTTGGAGTAGATGATCTCTCAAGGTCCCTTCCAAGCCTGACCAGCCTGTGGTACTGTGAGCCTTTCTAAGGAGTAATTGTTCATCAAAAGACTGAAAACACCACACTAGAATTCCTTCTGTGCATCTGGTTTACCCCAGGCAGACTGGTTGACAAGAATTCTTTCTCCTGCTCTGAGGCAGCCATGGTATTTGTTTAGCTTAGCTTTAAATTGCCAGATTAAGGTTCTGGAACTGGATTTGGGTGTTTGGATGCTCTGCTGGCCAGGACAACCTCCAGTTCTTTCCCTGAGCACCGTGAGCTTCAGTAAGCTCAAGGAAGCCTGACTCTGCAAAGAGAGGTGCAAAGGGTTTGCTGCTTGGGGGAGAAGTTTTATTAACATTGCCTAAATTTCATTTTCATTTGGATGCAGAATGGGAACAAATGTGCAGTGCAGGGGGTGGTGAGAAGAGCAAGGAGCCACTCTCTACATCCCTAGGGTAGCTGTGTAGCTCAGCTAGAGGCCACAGGCCTTGATCCAGCTCCTGGTAAGATGCAGATGGCAACTTTTTATTATGCTGAGGTTCCTTGATTGTGCAATAACAAAACACCCTCAAATTGTCCACACTCAGGCACTGGAAGAGTTCACTGGTGAGCTGGCACAGCTAAATGTGGGTGAGGTTTCCCTCCTGGAAGTGAAGAATAAAAGTGGAGTTGAGACTGGGCAACATCCCTGTCTTCCAAATAGATGTCAGATCCTTTGCCATCAAACCCACTGTGAGCATGCAGGGCAAAGTGCCCATGGGTGTGCAGAGCTTTGTGGGACAGCTGGAAGGAGCAGTACAGTGTGGCTGACACAGGACACTGTGCTGCCATCCAGAGCCCTGGCCAGGCTGGAGAGCTGGGCAGGGAGAGACCAGATGGGGTTTGATAAAAGCAAGTGGAGAGTCTGGCCCCTGGGGAGGAAGAACTGCTGGAATCAGGACAGGCTGGGGGGGAGCTGCTGGAGAGGAGCTCTGTGGAGAAGGACCTGGGGGTGCTGGTGGGGGACAGGGTGGCCATGAGCCAGCAGTGTGCCCTGGGGCTGAGAGAGACAATGGGATCCTGGGGGCATCAGGAGGAGTGTGGGCAGCAGGTCACAGGAGGGGATCCTCCCCCTCTGCTCTGCCCTGCTCAGGCCCCACCTGGAGTGTTGTGTCCAGTGCTGGGCTCCCTGGGATCAAACAGCCAGGGATCTCCTGGAGAGAGTCCAGAGGAGGCTGAGGAGATGCTGAAGGGCCTGGAGCATCTCCCCTGGGAGGAAAGGCTGAGAGAGCTGGGGCTGTTCAGCCTGGAGAGAAGAAGACTCAGGGGGGACCTTATGAATGTTGATCAATATCTGCAGGATGGGCTGCAGGGGAATGGCCAGCCCCTTTTCAGTGTCTGTGGGGACAGGACAAGGGGCAATGGCTGCAAGTTGGAGCCCAGGAAGTTCCCCAGCACCATGGGGAAGAACTTTTCCCCAGGGAGGGTGAGGGAGCCCTGGGACAGGCTGCCCAGGGGGTGTGGAGTCTCCATCTCTGGAGAGATTCCAGCCCCGTCTGGACGCCGACCTGTGCAATATGAGCTGGGGAGCTGCTTTGGCAGGGGGTTGCACCCCAGGAGCTCTCCAGGGCCCTGCCAACCCTTGGGTTTCTATGGTACAGTGTGGCCACTTCATGCAGGGTGTTTCCTTCAACTCTCAAGAATGAGGCCGGTGTGTCAGTGCAGCAGGTGAGCTGAGAAAGCTGCTGGGAATGGCCCTGCTGGGGGGGCTGGAACAGGAGCTGGGTGCTGGTTCCTAACACCTGGTGCAGTGACAGGCAGCGTGCTTCTCCTGAGAGGGTGATGCAGTGACGTGTCTTTACCCACCCCTGGAGGTGCTATGTTACTGCCCTGAGAGATCTGTGAGGAAAGGTTTCTGTTCCTGGAGTGCAAGCCTGCCCTTTGTCACCACCCAGCACGCTGAGAGGTGGCAGCAGTCCTGAGAGCCCGTATGCAGCAAGGAGCAGTAGCAGCAGGATCAGGAGGGTGCTTTGACCCAAATCTCACAGCCTCAACCATGCTGCTTTGAAGCTTTGTCTAAGCTTCATCACCAGCAGCTTCTCCAGCTCTTCACCTCTCAGACATCTGCTTTCCCTCTTATTTTGCAAAGACCATCAGCAGGTGCTGGTGTGTGAAGGTGCTGTGCATGGCTGGCAGGACAGATCCTGGAGGGAAAGGGTGTGAGTGGCATCAGGCTGATGAGCACAAGCTGAAGTGTGGGTAGGAGTAGAGGCCAGTCATGTGGGAGCTGGTCTGTAGGTGACTGGCTCCCAAGGGGCCTGCATGTGGGTTGCAACAGAGGCTCTTTGGTAAAGGGACAGTGTAAAGGATGGGTTGTTTCAAATGTGATGGTGAAAGGGAGGCACAGGAAGCTGCTTGGAACCTGGGTTTTCACTTTCTGTGCCAGCAAAGAAGGCTTGTGTGGGTCTTGCATCAGGACATCAGCGTTGCCTGTGGTGGGGAAGCTGCTGTTGTTCCAGCTCTCATGATCCTCCAGCTCCCACCCTCTCCACTCAGATACTAAATTACTCATCATCAAAAGCATTGTCACTAACTAGTTTTCATGTGACTTCACAGAATCACAGTATCACCAGGTTGGAAATGACCTTTAAGCTCCTCAAGTCCAACCATTCCCATCCTGAGCTAAACCAGATCCCTGAGCACCTCATCTCCCCTCTGTTAAACACCCCCAGGGAAGGGGACTCAGCCCCTCCCTGGGCAGCCTGGGCCAGGCCCTGACAGCTCTGCCAGGGAAGAACTTTGCCCTCCCATCTGCTCTGCCCCTGCCCTGGGGCAGCTGGAGCCCATTGCCCCTTGTCCCATCTCCTGGCCCCTGGCTGAAGAGACCACCCCCCACCTCTCTGCACCCTCCTGGCAGGGCAGGGGAGGTGGGGAGAAGGGCTCCCCTCAGCCTCCTCTTCTCCAGGCTCAACACCCCCAGCTCCCTCAGCTGCTCCTCAGAGGATTTGCCCTCCAGCCCCTTCCCCAGCCTGGTTGCCCTTCTCTGGACTGGCTCCAGGACCTCAATGTCCTTCTGATGCTGAGGAGCCCAGAACTGGACCCAGCACTCGAGCTGCAGCCTCCCCAGTGCCCAGTACAATGCTTGTGCTCCTCCTGCAGCAAGAGCACTGCCCCTGGGGCTGTCTCAGCGTGTTGAGGTGAGGCAGGAGTCCACAGTGGGGTGCAGTGTGTGGGGATGGTGCTGTGAAGTGCCCAGCACAGGTGAGTTGTGTCACCCTGGGTATCCTCTTCCAGGTTTCCCCATGGGCTGGAACTGGGGATCAGACACCTGGAGCAGCCCAGTGGAGCTTGATTGATTTGCTGGCTGGAAGCACTGCTGAATCTGGCTCTGTGCAGAAAATGGATCTATAGGGTTTGACTTTTGCTGGGATCTCATTAGCTGCTGCCTGTCTCTTTCTTGCTGGGGGTTTTGGGTTTGGTGGGTTGGGTTTTTTTTTTGGGGGGGGGAAGGAGATTTTTGGTCAGAAGTGGCTTTGAGCAAGGGTTAGATTCTTTCTTCTCCAAGTGAAACTTTAAGTGCTGACAAACTGTTGATGATAAGCAGTGTGGCCTCATGCTCTGCCCAGGCTCATCAGCCATGGAGTCAAACCTAAATCCTCCAGGGCAGCAGCTGGAAAATATTTACAGGCAGCAAATCCAGTTTGAAAGGACATTCTTGAGACCTGGTGCTTTGAAACTTGGACAGCATCCCTCTCATGTCTGGCTCAGGCCCTTGGAACTGGACTGGCCCATAAAGTAGTTCACTGGGCCAGATTGGGAAGAGTTTTCTCTCATCCAGACTTCCTGCTGAGAGGATGGCCAGTGTCTTGGGCAGGCTCCAGCTCTGTGATTTATGGACAAACCACAGGCCAGGAATCTGCAATCTAAGCTCCTGGAGCAGCAACTGTTTAAAACATCATGGGGAGAAATGACCACCATTTCCAAAAGAAGAAAACTTGGGAGCCATTAATAATGGTTAGCACTTCTCTAGTGCCTCACAATTGTTAATTAATCATCCTGCTGCCCTTGTGAAGTCAGGCATCATTATTCTTACTGTACAAATAAGATCTGCATGGAGCATCAATAAAGTTCCCTAAGAAACAAGAGGGAACCTGAGCTAGGGGTGCAGCCCAGGACCCCAGAGTCCCAGCACAAAGTGAAACAAGCCCAAAGCCATCCAGACAAATACCTGCTGAGTTTGAGTGAGGCAGCACAAGCATAACAGGAACACCAAGAGCATCTCTGCCCAATACCCCTGGGTAATTCCCAAGTGATTTGGAAATTCTTCCTGGGGCAGTTCTAACTCTGCCCAGGCCTTATCCAGTGAGATCAGGTGCTTTTCCAGTAACTCCTGGGTTCAAAAATTCCTGAGATTTCAAAGGAGACCTGGAAGCTTGGCTGCCTATGGGAATTACCCTGTACAAAGTCCTTTCCAGCTGTTTGTCTCTCCTGTTGCCTAGGAAGAAGAGGATGGGATGCTAACATCCACTTTGCTACCCTTCTCAACCCAAAAGGATCACTTCAGGATGCTTCCAGAGCAGGTTGAGTATGGGTTTTCCTTTTCTTTCACCAGCAGGAAATGTTCCTTCCAGGAAAAACAGGAAAAGGAATATTTATACTCCCTCTGCAATCAGAATGATTTATTTTTTTTCTTCTCCTTTCTCTCCCCCTTTACATTTAACCACCATCCTCTACAGGTAGATGAGGGTACTTAGAGATATGGTTCAGTAGAGGACAGGTACAGTTGGACTTGATGATCTTAAAGGTCTTTTCCAACCCTGTGGTTCTGTGATTCTTCAGCCTGTGTGGTGTTGTGGTTGCAGCACAGCCCAGCCCCAGAGCGGAGTTTATCTGCCTGGACAGGTGCTTTCCCATTCTTGCCCCTGACAGGGGGACTCCTTGGTGTCAGAGCCCCTTCTAGCAAAATCATCTCAAATCATAAACCCAATCCCATGGCAGTGCTCCTGGAAACAGTCTGGGGTGTGAACAGGTGGGAATGGGTAAAAAAGCCTGCCATAAGTCCTGGTCAAAATGGAATAGTTGGCAAGAGAGCAAGGACCAAAGCCTTCTGTGCAAGTACTTACATTTGTGAGGGCTCCTGATTGCCTCAGTGCTCTTCATCTCTTTCCAGCAAGAGGAAGGATGCAGAATTGGTGAAAGAATCACAGAATCACAGACTGCCAGGGGTTGGAAGGGCCCTGGAAAGTTCCTGGGGTGCAACCCCCTGCCAAAGCAGCTCCCCAGCTCATATTGCACAGGTCGGCGTCCAGATGGGGCTGGAATCTCTCCAGAGATGGAGACTCCACACCCCCTGGGCAGCCTGTCCCAGGGCTCCCTCACCCTCCCTGGGGAAAAGTTCTTGCCCATGGTGCTGGGGAACTTCCTGGGCTCCAACTTGCAGCCATTGCCCCTTGTCCTGTCCCCACAGACACTGAAAAGGGGCTGGCCATTCCCCCTGCAGCCCATCCTGCAGATATTGATCAACATTCATAAGGTCCCCCCTGAGTCTTCTTCTCTCCAGGCTGAACAGCCCCAGCTCACCCAGCCTTTCCTCCCAGGGGAGATGCTCCAGGCCCTTCAGCATCTCCTCAGCCTCCTCTGGACTCTCTCCAGGAGATCCCTGGCTGGTTGATCCCAGGGAGCCCAGCACTGGACACAATACTCCAGCTGGGGCCTGAGCAGGGCAGAGCAGAGGGGGAGGATCCCCTCCTGTGACCTGCTGCCCACACTCCTCCTGATGCCCCCAGGATCCCATTGTCTCTCTCAGCCCCAGGGCACACTGCTGGCTCATGGCCACCCTGTCCCCCCCCAGCACCCCCAGGTCCTTCTCCACAGAGCTCCTCTCCAGCAGCTCCCCCCCAGCCTGTCCTGATTCCAGCAGTTCTTCCTCCCCAGGGGCCAGACTCTCCACTTGCTTTTATCAAACCCCATCTGGTCTCTCCCTGCCCAGCTCTCCAGCCTGGCCAGGGCTCTGGATGGCAGCGCAGTGTCCTGCCTGGCAGCCACCCCTCCCAGCTCTGGAGCTGTGTTACAGGTCTCAATGCTGAGCAGTGACCTGCTTGTCAGGCTGTTCAGGGACAGCAGAACGACACACAGCCCTTGAGAAGGTTCTTCTGCAGATAAATGCATATATATAGAATCATAGGGTCATAAATGGCATGGGTTGGAAGGGACCCCAAGGATCACAGAGCTCCCACCCCCTGCCACAGGCAGGGACACCAACCTCAGGCCTGGAGGTTGCCCAGGGCCCCATCCAACCTGGCCTTGAACACCCCCAGACACGGGGCACCCACCCCCTCTCTGGGCAGCCTGTTCCAGCCCCTCACCACTCTCTCTGCACAGAACTTCCCCCTCAGATCCAATCTAACCCTTCCCTCCTCCAGCTTCACTCCATCCCCCTTGTCCTGCCAGTCTCTGCCCTTGAACAAGCTGATTCCCTCCTGTGTCTCTGCTCCCTTCAGGCACTGGCAGGCTGCAATGAGGTCCCCCCACAGCCTTCTCTTCTCCAGGCTGACCCAGCCCAGCTCCCTCAGCCTCTCTTTGTAGGGCAGGTGCTCCAGCCCTCTGAGCATCTTCATGGCCCTATATCTCTATAGAATACATACTGTGTGTATTCACAGGTATGGAGATAAACATATTTACTTGTTTCCTATCAACAGCAGAGTGCATTCAAGCACAGCTGGTTGGAAGGTGTTTTGGTATTGGCAGTGGTGGCCACAAGTTTTATAATCGTTGTTTTCTGCAGCGACAGCTCAAACCCAAAGTGTGATGGGAAATATCCTGTCTTTCACAGCACCTCTCAGAAGTGCTGCTGTTTCAGGGACCTGCCTGCATCTGTGTGGTTGTAACGCATGGGAAGGAACCACCAGCACGTGTTCAATGAAGCCAAGACTGTCATAGCAGAGGGTGAAGCTCTGGGGGGCCCTAGGCCTATCTAATATCATTAGATGAGATATTAGGGGGAAGTTCTTTGCAGAGAGAGTGGTGAGGGGCTGGACCAGGCTGCCCAGAGAGGGGGTGGGTGCCCCGTGTCTGGGGGTGTTCAAGGCCAGGTTGGATGGGGCCCTGGGCAACCTTGTGTAGCTCCAGGCCTGAGGTTGGTGTCAGGCATCTCTCTGAGCAGGGCAGCTCCCTGGGGGGGGTGGGGAGATAAAGTGAGGTATTAAAAAATGGCTGGCAGAAGGTCAGGAGGTCTGTGTGAAGAATCTGACAGTCTGCCTGTGGTCAGCTGGCTGATCTGGGCAGAGCTGCTTCTCTTTTCTCTACCCATGGCCGTGTCTTCGAGCTGATGGTGGGTACAACCCCCAAAACAGAGCCTTCTGCAGCGGCCACATCCCTGCTGCCTTTAGGAGTGCTTTAGAGGCCTTGAAGTGTCCTCTGAGATCGATACCAGTTTGGTAGGCAGTACACAGTGTGTCACAGCAGCACTTCTGAATCGGTCTGTGCTGGAAAGGCCACACAGTTCCTTGGGCTCATGGCACAGAGCTGTGACAGGCTGCGCTGGGACGCGGCAGCGAGGCCCAGGGCGCCTGTGCTCTGTGTCACCTGCAGTAAGCATTACAGGAACCAAGTGCTGGCAAAGCAGCTGCTTGTGCGTTGTTAGGCCTTGCTCAAGGGTCATTGTCATGGGTGCTTTCGGGACAGAAAATTGCACTGGGCTCCATGAAATGCAGTAGAAGAGCTGGAGGCTGCAGCGTTGCCTGGCAGCCGCCACGCAGAAGCTGCTCTCTCTGGCTGGAGATGGGTGTCTGCTGTGTTCAGCATCGCTTGGAACGGGTGGTTTCCTCAGCTGCAGGTGTCTGACAGGCTTTGCAGGCTGTCAGGCATCTCTCTGAGTCCTCCCAGTTCTTCTTGGGCTCCATCAGCAGAGGGGTGGCAGCAGGGACAGGGAGGGGATTGTCCCTCTCTGCTCTGCCCTGGGAGGCCCCAGCTGGATCCTGTGTCCAGAGCTGGGGCCCAACACAAGACAGATGTGGGGCTGTTGGAGAGGGGTCAGAGGAGCCACAGAGATGCTCAGAGGGCTGGAGCAGCTCCCCTCTGGAGAGAGGCTGAGGGAGCTGGGCTGGGTCAGCCTGGAGAAGAGAAGGCTGTGGGGGGACCTCATTGCAGCCTGCCAGTGCCTGAAGGGAGCAGAGACACAGGAGGGAATCAGCTTGTTCAAGGGCAGAGACTGGCAGGACAAGGGGGATGGAGTGAAGCTGGAGGAGGGAAGGGTTAGATTGGATATTAGGGGGAAGTTCTTTGCAGAGAGAGTGATGAGAGGTTGGAACAGGCTGCCCAGAGAGGGGGTGAGTGCCCCGTGTCTGGGGGTGTTCAAGGCCAGGTTGGATGGGGCCCTGGGCAACCTTGTGTAGCTCCAGGCCTGAGGTTGGTGTCCCTGCCTGTGGCAGGGGGTTGGAGCTCTGGGATCCTTGGGGTCCCTTCCAACTCATGCCATGCTATGATTCTATGAATCTTTTAAATATTTGGTGCTTTTGAGTTCAGTTTGTGGTTACAGTACTGTGCCACAAAACGTTACTGTGCCTGGGCTTAGTTGTTCCTGTGGAAGCACTGTGGTGGCTCAGGACCTCATGGCCAGAGTATTTACCAGCCTTTGGGCAATGTTCACTTGCAGGTTCTGTCTTAGACCGCTTCTAATTCCTGTAACTGGAGCAACTTGAGAAAGAACCTGAATAAACTAGCAGAAGGTGTTGAAAGACAGAAACCAAAGGGTTTCTTCATATCAGGTTTGGGTTCTCATACCAACGTGAACATACTGCAGCTCCTGGGGGCATTTCACCACAGAAAATCCATAAATCCTGCCAAGATAACTGAGGGCACCAATTCTTTGCTTAAAATTAAAGGGTTTCCAGCTAAAATTATTTGAATTTAGCATGGGTTACAAACTCATCTGCTTTGCTGGCAGTGGAAAAGCGCGGTGCTGCAGGAGCTTGTTACATCGTATGACCTGCAGGTAATTTTCTTCTCTAAGCTTTGCAACAAGGGAACACTGTGACAGTGTTTGGTGATGTAAAAGCATGGATCAAGGCGTAGTTATGGGGAAAAAAAGGAATGTTATGTGTGAAGGAGGCACTGTATTGCTCAGAAGGAGCAGCGGTGTGCTGTGTGTGTTAGTGAAATGCTTATCCTGACATTTTGGAAGCAAACTAACAGGAACGTCAGCCACTGGGTGCTGGGTGTGCCCAAACCACTTGGCATTAGGAAGTGTTACCCAGGAGTGAGTTTGGGCTTGCCACATCCATACCAAGTGTGGAAAAAGCAATCTCCATCTCAACACAAACCACTCATCTGCAAAGGTAAAGCCGGTGTCTGGCCCCTCGCCACAGCGCTGGTGATGTCACACCTGCTGGCCTTTGGCTGGGATCAGCTCCTCCTTTGGAAGAAGTGATTGTTGATCACTGCTCCAAGGTAATCTTCAGAATGAGGTCTCTGAGCCTGAAGGGAATGGAGGGATTCTCAATGTGTTATTTACATCTGTCTCCAATAGTCAGACTGGTTATTCTTGGGGTATTCAGCCTCCTGACCTGGAAGACTGGGACAGGGAGCAGAATAAACCCCCCCACAATCTGAGGCTGAAACAATTAGAGACCTACTATTCCACTTGTAGGGACTGTCACAAGTCTGTGGGGCCAGATGGGATCCACCTGAGAGTGCTGAGGGAGCTGGCAGATGTGATTGCCAACCCCCTCTCCATCATCTGTCACAGGCAACTGGAGAGGTACCAGATGACTGGAGACTTGCTGATGTGATGCCCATCAGCATCTTTATGACCATCAGGTCATAAAGATCCAGGGAAGCACAGGCCTGTTAGCCTGACCTCGGTGCCAGGGAAGATTATGGAGCAAGTCATCCTGTGGGCAATCACAGAGCAGCCAACCAGGAGAACAGGCCCAGCCAGCACGGGTTTGTGAAGGGCAAGTCCTGCCTGACCAACCTCATCTCCTTCTACCACCAGGTGACCTGCTTGGTGCATGAGGGGGAAAGGCTGTTGACATTGTCTACCTCAACTTCAGCAAAGCCTTTGACACAGTGCCCCACAGTATCCTCCTGGGGAAGCTGGCAGCCGATGGCTTGGACAGCTTGGACTCTTTGCTGGGTTAAAACAGTCTGGATGGCCAGGCCCAAGTGAACAGAGGTAAATCCAACTGGTGACCAGTCACAAGTGGTGTTCTCCAGGGGTCGGTACTGGGGCCCATCGTCTTTTAATGTCTTTATTGATTATTTGGATGAGGGAATTGAGTGCACCTTCAGTAAGTTTCCAGATGACACCAAGTTGGGGTTAAGTGTTGATCTGTTGAAGGGTAGGAAGGTGCTGTAGAGGAACCTGGACAGGTTGGATTGATGGGCAGAGGCAAATGGGATGAAGTTCCATATAGCAAAGTGTGAGGTCCTGCACTTTGGTCTTAACCCCCAGCAACGCTGCAGTGTGTCTGGAGAGCTGCACAGAAGAAAAAGATCTGGGGATGTTGGTTGACCCTTGCCTCAACGTGAGCCAGCAGTGTGCCCAGGTGGCCAAGAAGGCATCCTGGCTTGTATCAGGAATAGTGTGGCCAGCAGGACCAAGGAGGTGATCATCCCCCTGTGCTCAGCTCTGGTGAGGCCACACCTTGAGTACTGTGTACAGCTTTGGGGCCCTCACTACAGGAAAGGCATGGAGGCCCTGGAGCCTGTCCAGAGAAGGGCATGAGGTGAAGGGGGTGGAACACAAGTCTGATGAAGGGTGGCTGAGGGACTTGGAGGTGTTTAGCCTGGAGAAGAGGAGGCTCAGGGGAGACCTTATCACTCTCTCCAGCTCCCTGAAAGGAGGTTATGGTAAACTAGGGTCAGCCTCTTCTTGCAGATAACCAGCGATAGGATGAGAGGGAATGGCTGCAAGTTGCACCAGAAGAGGTTCAGGTTAGGAATGAGGAGAGCCGAATGGGCTGCCCAGGGAGGTGGCAGAGTCACTGTCCCTCAGGGTGTTCAAGGGAAGGTTGGATGAAGTACTGAGGGACAGGGGTTAGTGAGTAAAATGGGTGGTAGGGGGACAGTTGGACTAGATGATCTTGGAGGTCTTTTCCAACCTTGATGATTCTGTGAAAAAATGGCATCTGTCCCTTGGTCTGTTCAGCCTGGAGGAGGCTGAGGGGAGACCTCATGGGGTCTGTGGCTTTCTGACGAGGGGAAGAGAAGGGGCAGGAGCTGATCTCCTCTCTTTGGGGCCAGGGACAGAACCTGAGGGAAAAGCATGAAGCTGTGTTAGGGGAGGTTTAGGCTGGGTGTCAGGAAGAGGTTCTGTGCTGAGAGGGGGGTCGGGCACTGGCACAGGCTCCCCAGGGCAGGGGTCACAGCCCTGAGCTGGGCTGAGGGCAAGAAGCATCTGGATGATACGCTCAGTGCAGCTCTGCCTGGGCTGGGGCTGTGGGGAGCCAGGAGCTGGGCTCAGTGGGCCTGATGGGTCCCTGCCAGCTCAGGAGGTCCTGGGACTCCACGATTCGAGGTAAACTAGAAATGAAAAAGGCAATGCTTCCAACGCTTCGTGACAGGCAGGCTGGGTATCAGCTCGAGCTGTGCCACGGCCTCCAAACGCGCCAACTCCCACTCCTTTCCCTCTGCGCGGCGCGGCCTTGGCTGCGGCCCCACACGCCGCCCGTTACAACGGGCTTCAGCGGCAGCTGCGCAGCGCCCTAACGCCTGAGAGCTGGCTCCAGAGCGAGCGGCGCCTCGCCCGGCCGGGCGCCCGGCCCGCGGCTGTGTGCAGCGGGCAGGCGCGGCGGAGCGGTACGCCGCCCGCTTTCCCGTTCAAGGTACGTTTCCGAGCTAACGCTGCAGCCCTCTACGTGCCCCCGGCCTGGCCCGGGCTCAGCTGCGGCCCCGCCGCCGCTTCCCCTGGAGCACGGCCGCCCCCGGTGGCCGCGGGCCCGCCTCAGGCCGGGCCCGCCTCAGGAGGCGCCGCGGGGGGGCGGGGCGGGGGACACGCACGGAGACTGGCAACCGGTGGCGGGAAAGCAGTGCGCCTGCGCGGGGAGGGTGCGGCCCTCGCCGTCTGCGCGTGCGCCAAGCCTGCCGGCGGGACGCTGACAGGCGCCCTGCGCATGCGCGCCGCGCCCATTGCGGGCTGAGGGAGACGGTGGGCGCCCTGCGCATGCGCTTCGGTTGGGCATCAGGGCTCCCGGCGGGGTGCGAGGAGAGACGGGAGCCCGTGCCGCGGCGGAGAGGTCAGCGGCGGGACGGGACGGGGCGGCGGGCCGAGCGGGCGGGGCGGCCCTCTTACAGCAGCGGCCGTGCGAGACGCGCCGCCGGGCTGGCGGTGGCGGCGGGACGGTGGTGTGACGTCGGGACGGTGGTGTGACGTCGTGACGCCGGCGCCGTTAGCGCGTCGCCGCGCCACCTGCCGGCGGGAAGGTGGTGACGGCGAAGCCGGGGGTTACGTCATCCCTCGCGGGGCGGCGGGGCGGGCCCGGGAGCGGGGCCCGGGAGGCGGCGCACCTCGCGTTGGGCTCGGGCGAGCGGCGCTGCCGTGCGCAGGGAGAAGCGCCGGGCTTGGGGCTGGCGCGGTGGCACGGGCTGAGGGGGCCCGTGGGGGCTGAGGGGGCCCGTGGGGGCTGAGGGGGCCCGTGGGGGCTGAGGAGGGCCGGGGGGCCAAAGGGGCTGAGGGGGGCCGTGGGGGGCCGTGGTGGCTGAGAGGGGCCGTGGGGGCTGAGGGGGGCCGTGGGGGCTGGGGGGGACCGTAGGGGCTGAGGGGGGCCGAAGGGGGCCGTGGGGCTGGTGGGGACTGAGTGGGGCTTTGGGGCTGAGCGGGGCTGTGGGGGGCCGTGGGGGCTGAGGGGGGGCGTGGGGGCTGAGGGGGGCTGTAGGCCTGCGTGCCTGGGTGCCAGCGTTTAGGCGTGTGCTGGCCGCAGGGACGGTTCATCGAGGCCCTTAGCGCCTGGGGCCTCCAAGCCGGGTGTCCAGGGAAGGCAGCTCCGCGGGGTCTCCCAGCAGCTCTGGGAAGAAACGTGGGATTTTACCTTGATTTCCCAGGCTCCCGGGAACGGAGCGTGGGCCCGCCCCCAGGGAAACAGAGGGTGTCGCTGGCAGCAAGCTGCCCCTCGTCCTGCCGTTACACAGGTGCTCCTTTTACCTGTGGTGTTCTCAAATAAAGCTGGAATTAGGCATTTGCTGGGCAAAGGCATGTATAATTTGTAGCTATAGTTTGACTCTAGGAACGCCCGTGGACTGACGATGCTCCTCAGTCTGTTGGCTCCTGAATAAACTCTGAAAGCACAGGCTGGGTGCAGTCCCTGTTTGAACTACAAGAAAAAAAAGACCCTTATGTGATTGGCTTCTATGTCTACTTAAGATCCTATTCTCCCTCCTGGTCCCTTCTCTCTCCTTTGACTTCAGTGTTTGGGTTCACAGAATCATAGACTGGTCTGGGTTGGAAGGGACCCCAAGGGTCCCAGAGCTCCAACCCCCTGCCACAGGCAGGGACACCAACCTCAGGCCTGGAGCCACACAAGGTTGGCCAGGGCCCCATCCAACCTGGCCTTGAACACCCCCAGACACGGGGCACCCACCCCCTCTCTGGGCAGCCTGGTCCAGCCCCTCACCACTCTCTCTGCACAGAACTTCCCCCCAATATCCAATCTAACCCTTCCCTCCTCCAGCTTCACTCCATCCCCCTTGTCCTGCCAGTCTCTGCCCTTGAACAAGCTGATTCCCTCCTGTGTCTCTGCTCCCTTCAGGCACTGGCAGGCTGCAATGAGGTCCCCCCACAGCCTTCTCTTCTCCAGGCTGAGCCAGCCCAGCTCCCTCAGCTGTTAAAATGGTTTTCTGGATAACCAGAAGTCTCTCCATAGCTTTACACTGTATGGATGTGTCAGGAACAAACTGGAAACAAAGAGCATTTTTATCAGAAGCTTTCCCTTGGGAAGGAAATGGGCCTTGAGTTGCAGCAGTTGCTCTTCCCATTGGGTCAGTTGTCATGACAGGTTTTTTTCCAAGAAAACTGTGAAATGGTAGAAAATAGTGATTTAAACAGGATGTTTGACGCATTACTGTGTGGTAGTGAAACTCAGACCATGCCTCAGGATCCTCAAGGCTCTTGGGATTCAAGGCTCTTGTTCAGTATTTCTGGAAAGCTAACCAAAGAACAGCTCACATCACTGTCTGGGAGCTGACCCTCTGCTCCTGCTGTAGTTGTCAGTGGAAGATAGATGTTTATGCTACAGTGGGACAGTAATGCTGCAGATGACACTGAGCTGGGAGGAAGGGTTGATCTGTCTGAGGGTGGGGAGGCTCTTCAGAGGGATCTGAACAGGCTGGGCCCATGGGCTGAGACCAAGGGGAGGAGGTTTGACAAGGCCAAGGGCAGAGTGCTGCACATGGGACAGAACAACCCCCTGCAGAGCTACAGGCTGGGGGAGACTGGCTGGAGAGCTGTCAGGCAGAGAAGGACCTGGGGGTGTTGGGTGACTGCAGGCTGAACAGGAGCCAGCAGTGTGCCCAGGGGGCCAGGAAAGCCAATGGCATCCTGGCCTGTGTCAGGAATAGTGTGGCCAGTAGGTCTGGGGAGGGGATTGTGCCCCTGGACTGGGCACTGGGGAGGCTGCAGCTGGAGTGCTGGGTCCAGTTCTGGGCTCCTCAGCATCAGAAGGACACTGAGGTCCTGGAGCGAGTCCAGATCAGGGCAACCAGGCTGGGGAAGGGGCTGGAGGGCAAATCCTCTGAGGAGCAGCTGAGGGAGCTGGGGGTGTTGAGCCTGGAGAAGAGGAGGCTGAGGGGAGACCTTCTCCCCACCTCCCCTGCCCTGCCAGGAGGGTGCAGAGAGGTGGGGGATGGTCTCTTCAGCCAGGGGACAGGAGATGGGACAAGGGGCAATGGGCTCCAGCTGCCCCAGGGCAGGGGCAGAGCAGATGGGAGGGCAAAGTTCTTCCCTGGCAGAGCTGTCAGGGCCTGGCCCAGGCTGCCCAGGGAGGGGCTGAGTCCCCTTCCCTGGGGGTGTTTAACAGAGGGGAGATGAGGTGCTCAGGGATCTGGTTTAGCTTAGGATGGGAATGGTTGGACTTGAGGATCTTAAAGGTCTTTTCCAACCTGGTGATGCTGTGATTCTGTGTTCATTGGTATGACACCAGACTTTGCCCAGAGCACTCACATCAAGTATACAGCTAACAATATGCTGGGATGTTAAGATGGGTGAAGGAACTGAATTAATAAGAGAAGATGTTTGTGGTGGTTTAGCCCTGGCTGGCTAAATAGGAAGAAATGTTAAAACATCTTTCCAAGCAGTAAGCCAGGCCTCTCTGCAATGGTGGCTGGAGCCTGGAGAACAGGTAGGAGAGTGTGGAAACATCAGAAGTCAGCATATCCCCAGAGCAGAACGTTGTGTGTTTTGGTGTGGGTGTTACTCTAGCTGAGGAGTGAGCAAGTAATTAGTTGTTACAAATCAGTGAAAGGTTAGTGTAAAAGACAGGTAATTAGATCACCTGCAGGAATCCACAAGCAGCCAGGGCAGTTTTTACAAAACCAGCACTTTTCTGTCCTACACAGTGGAGGGAAGCACAGTGTGGTGCTTTGGAGAGAAACAGCTTGAGTGTTTAACATCAGGGTGTTCTGGCTTCTCTTTATATCCCCTTTTTCATCCATGAATTCAGTTTCTTTTCTCACCACAAACATCCATAACTGATTCCTTGCTCCTGTGAGCTGCTGGACCTGTCTGAGTGGTGAAACACTGTGTGCCTGAGTGGGACACTGGGGATGAGGTCGCTTTTGGGTCAGTTGGGAAGAAGGATGGGCTGTGTGTGGCTTTGTGCTGGGTCCTGGGAGGGCAGCACCATTCCCAGGCTGTGAGGGATCCCAGCTGTAGGCATGCTGGAACAGTTTTACCCCTCTCAAGGAAATGTGGTTTTCACTGTTACAGGATAGGTGTGGATATGGCTACAGACTCCTATAGGCACCTGCTGTTGTTCTGATTGTCTCTCTGGACTCCTTTCTAGCTGCTGCTTCCCTGGACAGATGGACTTACACTGTAGGTGTGGCCTTGTCCCCAAACCATGGCTTTGTGCTAGTTTACCAGGTGGTCTGCATCTTCCTGCCCCTGTGCTCAGCACTAGCAGTTCCTTTCTCTGCTTCCTCAGGCAGCGTGAGCAGTGCTGGGTTATCACAGAATCACAGACTCCCAGGGGTTGGCAGGGCCCTGGAGAGCTCCTGGGGTGCAACCCCCTGCCAAAGCAGCTCCCCAGTTCATAGTGCACAGGTCGGTGTCCAGACGGGGCTGGAATCTCTCCAGAGATGGAGACTCCACACCCCCTGGGCAGCCTGTCCCAGGGCTCCCTCACCCTCCCTGGGGAAAAGTTCTTCCCCATGGTGCTGGGGAACTTCCTGGGCTCCAACTTGCAGCCATTGCCCCTTGTCCTGTCCCCACAGACACTGAAAAGGGGCTGGCCATTCCCCCTGCAGCCCATCCTGCAGATATTGATCAACATTGATCAGGTCCCCCCTGAGTCTTCTTCTCTCCAGGCTGAACAGCCCCAGCTCTCTCAGCCTTTCCTCCCAGGGGAGATGCTCCAGGCCCTTCAGCATCTCCTCAGCCTTCTCTGGACTCTCTCCAGGAGATCCCTGGCTGTTTGATCCCAGGGAGCCCAGCACTGGACACAACACTCCAGGTGGGGCCTGAGCAGGGCAGAGCAGAGGGGGAGGATCCCCTCCTGTCACCTGCTGCCCACACTCCTCCTGATGCCCCCAGGATCCCATTGTCTCTCTCAGCCCCCAGGGCACACTGCTGGCTCATGGCCACCCTGTCCCCCACCAGCACCCCCAGGTCCTTCTCCACAGAGCTCCTCTCCAGCAGCTCCCCCCCAGCCTGTCCTGATTCCAGCAGTTCTTCCTCCCCAGGGGCCAGACTCTCCACTTGCTTTTATCAAACCCCAGCTGGTCTCTCCCTGCCCAGCTCTCCAGCCTGGCCAGGGCTCTGGATGGCAGCGCAGTGTCCTGCCTGGCAGCCACCCCTCCCAGCTCTGGAGCATCAGCACTTGCTGAGGGTGGGTGCTGTTCCCTCAGCAAGGTGTCAGTGAAGATATTGAACAGGATCAGACCCCACACTGAGCCCTGGGGAACACTGCTGGTCACAGGGCTCCATTCAGATTCCACTCCACTGATCACACCCTCTGAGCCCGGTCTGACAGCCAGTTCTCAACCCACCTCACTGTCCACTCATCTATCCCTTGTTCCCTCTGTTTTGTCTCTCCTAACTCATTTCCTAAGTTTAAAGAATAGAAAAACAAGACAGGCAGAGACTTAAATCACTGGGGGATGGTTCTAGAAACATATGTGCTCGGTGACTGCTCTTTGCAGTTGCATTTTGAAACCTGTCCTGCTGCATTTTAATAATGTTAAAGGTATTGATTTTGTGTGATTTTAATGAATCATTTTGTCACTTGATACTGTAATGATCTGCAGAAGAATTACACTTCTGTTAACACACAGAGGTGTCATTAAAAAAGCATTAGCTTAACATAGATCTTATGTTTTATGAAAACCATGTTGATTGTTACTACTTTTATTATCCATCTTTCTTCATCAATTCCCATAGATGCCATTTCTTCAACCACCTGGTGTTGATCTCAGTCTCAAACATGGGTGTTTACTTCCCTAGTTGTCCTTTTTGAAAAATCACAATGTCTTCTGCTTGCAAATGATCTGGTCCTGGTGACAGAAGCACCTCCAGTAGCTGCTGTTGGAATAGGCTACTTGCATCACCACCATGAGGGGAAATATCATAAGAATATTTAACTCTGCATATTCTCAGTGCTAACAGTTTTTACAGGTAGTTTGGTGATGATCTAGCAGCCTTGGTAGGTTTTATGGTTTGGATGTAGACCAGATCTTTTTAAAAATCCTTAACTTTTCAGACTGGAAAACTCCTCTTCCAAAATTCCCCCCCCCCTTCCTTCTCATTTGAATGCAATTCCTTGTTTATATTCAGTGCTGTCCAATTCCCTTATCAGGATATTGGTTTCCATATTTGGTTGTATTATTACTCTCATGACTTTTCTTTCCCTGAACATCAAATTAGATTTTAATAAGGATTCTTCCCTTCATTGATTTTTGGGGCCTCCAATGAAATCTTGGTATTCAGTCCTTAATTCTCAATTGTCTTTTTTCCTCTTGAAATTATTAATGTTTTGCTGTTTTCATTCAAATCCAATAAGCACTTTTGAAACACCAGCTGCCTGCATCTCTGATCTGTGTGCTGCTGTGTTTGCATACCAGGCACCAGCATTTGCACCTGAGCAACCGTTAGTTTTATGACCAACTTCCCCTTTATCCTTCCAGAGGACCTGTGAAGTAAGAGGTGTCTGTTTCCATGAAGTGCTTCACAAAGTAAGGTTAGTTTCTCCAGCATTTAAAGGTAAAGGAGCATTTTGTTATGTAAGTAGTGGCTTAAAATTCATGTCTGGAATGTGCTAGATTTTTGTTACTGGCTATGAAGTGCTTCACCGTATGTACAAGGTGCTGGGAGGGCTGTAGTCTGGAAATGAAATGGGAAGAGGGAGAAATGTTGGAGAGGGGTCAGAGGAGCCATGGAGATGCTCAGAGGGCTGGAGCAGCTCCCCTCTGGAGAGAGGCTGAGGGAGCTGGGCTGGGTCAGCCTGGAGAAGAGAAGGCTGTGGGGGGACCTCATTGCAGCCTGCCAGTGCCTGAAGGGAGCAGAGACACAGGAGGGAATCAGCTTGTTCAAGGGCAGAGACTGGCAGGACAAGGGGGATGGAGTGAAGCTGGAGGAGGGAAGGGTTAGATTGGATACTGGGGGGAAGTTCTTTGCAGAGAGAGTGGTGAGGGGCTGGAACAGGCTGCCCAGTGAGGGGGTGGGTGCCCTGTGTCTGGGGGTGTTCAGGGCCAGGTTGGCTGGGGCCCTGGGCAACCTTGTGTAGCTCCAGGCCTGAGGTTGGTGTCCCTGCCTGTGGCAGGGGGTTGGAGCTCTGTGATCCTTGGGGTCCCTTCCAACCCAGGCCATTCTATGATTCTGTGAAGGTGGTACTCTGGTGGGATGTCAGGTTAGAGAAGTGGTAGTGACAGATGGGTGTTGGTACTGTCACTGCTAAGGATGCTGGTTAGAACTGATGATCATTTTCCTGGTTATCAGTTCCTCCTTAGATGGACTTGGGTGAATTGTCATTTCCCATTTCCCACATGGGGATTGTTCTCCTTTTTCTGGCCCAGGGAAGCTGGCATTGATCAGGACAAGGAGGCTGGTACGTGGCTTTGAATTCCATTTCTGCACTTCTCTGTGTTCTCTCCTCACAGAACAAGTGCTCAGTGTTAATTGATTTGTCCTTCCACAGACACAGAGACTCTGCACTGTCCAGGTGCTGTGCCTGCAGAGTACTGACCATGATAAAGGTACAGGGTAGAGCAGGAACCTGGAGAGGACAGGCTGTAGTGAAGAGAGTCTCATAAGGTATGGAGGATAATGGGCTGCTTCAGGGTTGTGCTGTGGGTATGTAGGTTCTTCCCCATCAGGAACCTTTAGGAAGGTTTTTTGTTATGCAGTTTGGTCTGGAAGAATCCCTAGGGACCACCTTCTGCTGTGGTTTCCAGAACAAACAGTACATCCTTTCCCTTTGCAGTGAACTGGCATGATTGAAAGCTTTGCTGCCAACCTTCAGATCTTCAGGCCACAGCTTTGACCAAAGGAGAAGGGGAGGGGTGGTGATAAAGCTTCCACTGCCAAGGGTAGACAATGGCAGGACAAGGGGGATGGAGTGAAGCTGGAGGAGGGAAGGGTTAGATTGGATCTTTGGGGGAAGGTCTTTGCAGAGAGAGTGGTGAGGGGCTGGAACAGGCTGCCCAGAGAGGGGGTGGGTGCCCCGTGTCTGGGGGTGTTCAAGGCCAGGTTGGCTGGGGCCCTGGGCAACCTTGTGTAGCTCCAGGCCTGAGGTTGGTGTCCCTGCCTGTGGCAGGGGGTTGGAGCTCTGTGATCCTTGGGAATCCCAGACCAGACTGGGATTCTGTGATCCTGTCTGCTGTAATTAGCACCCCAGGTTCATACAGGCCGTGGCAATTAACTCATTTCTGAAGCCTAAGGTGATACCAAATCACTTTGATCTTGTTGTTTAACTTTTCCTTAATCTCTGGGCAGCCTTACAGGACTGTCAGGACCACTCCTGTGTTGATCTTGCTGGTGGAGGATGTGGGAGGAGGTGCTTCTGCAGAGATAGGTGCCAGCCTCCCTGCAGCAAGCCCTGTGCCTGGCAGGCAGAGCACAGCCTCGCACCGTGTTTCCCCTCTGGTGAAGGAGTGGGTGCTGTGTCTCCCTACACCCTGTTAGCAGTGTAGCTGCCCATTAAGCTGTCTCAGTGGTGGAGGTGAGGGCAGAGGATCTGTCAGAAGAATGGGGTGATGTGTACTTTCACCACAAGGAAATGGCCTGTTGGGGAACAACCAACCAGGTTCCTTTCTGCCTTGCTTTCCAACGCTGTCAAATGCCATTCCCCCTCATGTGGAACCCAGGAAACTGCTCCCAAGGCAGCATGGCACTTGCCTTGTTTGAGAGTATAGTCAGGCTTGCTTTTAAGATGAGTAAGCTGAGAAGGCATGGGGTAGATGAGTGGACAGTGAGGTGGGTTGAGAACTGGCTGTCGGACCGAGCCCAGAGGGTTGTGATTCGAGGAGCAGAGTCTCACTGGAGCCCTGTGACCAGCAGTGTTCCCCAGGGCTGGGTGTGGGGTCTGATCCTGTTCAATATCTTCACTGACACCTTGCTGAGGGGACAGCACCCACCCTCAGCAAGTGCTGATGATCCAGAGCTGGGAGGGGTGGCTGCCAGGCAGGACACTGCGCTGCCATCCAGAGCCCTGGCCAGGCTGGAGAGCTGGGCAGGGAGAGACCAGCTGGGGTTTGATAAAAGCAAGTGGAGAGTCTGGCCCCTGGGGAGGAAGAACTGCTGGAATCAGGACAGGCTGGGGGGGAGCTGCTGGAGAGGAGCTCTGTGGAGAAGGACCTGGGGGTGCTGGTGGGGGACAGGGTGGCCATGAGCCAGCAGTGTGCCCTGGGGCTGAGAGAGACAATGGGATCCTGGGGGCATCAGGAGGAGTGTGGGCAGCAGGTGACAGGAGGGGATCCTCCCCCTCTGCTCTGCCCTGCTCAGGCCCCAGCTGGAGTGTTGTGTCCAGTGCTGGGCTCCCTGGGATCAAACAGCCAGGGATCTCCTGGAGAGAGTCCAGAGGAGGCTGAGGAGATGCTGAAGGGCCTGGAGCATCTCCCCTGGGAGGAAAGGCTGGGTGAGCTGGGGCTGTTCAGCCTGGAGAGAAGAAGACTCAGGGGGGACCTTATGAATGTTGATCAATATCTGCAGGATGGGCTGCAGGGGGAATGGCCAGCCCCTTTTCAGTGTCTGTGGGGACAGGACAAGGGGCAATGGCTGCAAGTTGGAGCCCAGGAAGTTCCCCAGCACCATGGGGAAGAACTTTTCCCCAGGGAGGGTGAGGGAGCCCTGGGACAGGCTGCCCAGGGGGTGTGGAGTCTCCATCTCTGGAGAGATTCCAGCCCCGTCTGGACACCGACCTGTGCAATATGAGCTGGGGAGCTGCTTTGGCAGGGGGTTGCACCCCAGGAGCTCTCCAGGGCCCTGCCAACCCCTGGGAGTCTGTGATTCTATGATTCTATGATGGAGAAGGATGTGTGCTGTGGCACCAGGGTTAGGAGGGGAGAAGGTATCCACTGGGTCCCAGTTGTTGAGGTCTACCTAGCACTGATCTGTGCTTTTAGCCACAGTGATGACACATTCTTGGACAGTGAAATGGCAGGAGGATCGTGCCTGGAATGGATAGACAGTTTAGTGCAGCAAGTGAGAGGGCCCAGATGTTGTATATTTGAGAGTTCAGAATAAATAGTGCCAAATTATTTGACTGTTGATAGAGGTATGTTTGCAGCTGTTAAAAGAGAAGCTGCTCTGAAAGGGCAGAGGGGAGCACTTGGTTTACCTGTTTGGGTTTTTTGGGTTTTCTGTTTTAGAAGTATTCTGTCATTGAACTAAATAATTACAAGCCTGTAAGTCTTTTATGTGTTGTGGTGGTTTAGCCCTGGCTGGAGGACAGATGCCCACCAAAGCCAGTCTATTACTCCCCTTCTAAGTTGGACAGGGGAGAAAATATATATTAAGAGGCTTGGGAGTCAAGATAAGGACAAGGAGAGATCATTTTATCAGCAATGACATGGGCCAGACAGACTCAACACAGAGTGAAGGAGAGAACTGTTCTAATGATGACACTGCAAGAGCAGTGAAACCGGAGTCGGGAGTGTGACCACATCCCAAACCAAATGCACCCAGCTCTGGAACCCCTTCATAGAATCATAGAATGGTCTGGGTTGGAAGGGACCCCAAGGATCACAGAGCTCCAACCCCCTGCCACAGGCAGGGACACCAACCTCAGGCCTGGAGCTACACAAGGTTGCCCAGGGCCCCATCCAACCTGGCCTTGAACACCCCCAGACACGGGGCACCCACCCCCTCTCTGGGCAGCCTGTTCCAGCCCCTCACCACTCTCTCTGCAAAGAACTTCCCCCTAATATCCAATCTAACCCTTCCCTCCTCCAGCTTCACTCCATCCCCCTTGTCCTGCCAGTCTCTGCCCTTGAACAAGCTGATTCCCTCCTGTGTCTCTGCTCCCTTCAGGCACTGGCAGGCTGCAATGAGGTCCCCCCACAGCCTTCTCTTCTCCAGGCTTCTCCTTCCCCCCACTGCTCCCCCCTTAGCAGACTTCAGTCAGGATCTTGCTCCCTTCTCCCCTCCCGTTCGCAGCACAGGGGGGCAGGGCCTGGGAAATGGGGTTCTCAGCAGCACCTTCCCCCCACCCCTCCATTCGAAGCAGATTTCCCTTTAGCCAGGATTTTGCTCCCTTCCTCCCCCCCCTGCTCACAGTACAGGGGGGGCAGGGACTGGGAACAGTAATGGGGTTCTGGGTTACTTCTGCAGGAGCTGTTTGCCTTTTAAAACACCTTCACCTCCCCCCCCACTCCCTTCTTGGCAGACTTCACTCCAGTCGTGACTTCACTCCCTTCCTCCCCCCATCACAGCACAGGGGGGCAGGGCCTGGGAGATGGGGCTTCAGTCAGTGACTTGCCAGTTGGCTTCCTTCTCGGCCTGGGGGGGGCATTCATTCCACACCCCCTCCCCCTGCTGCACCGGGGCGTCCCACCCACAGACAGTCCTCCAGGAGCTTCTCCACCGTGAGTCCCTTCCCCCAGGGCTTTCTCTCTTCATCAGCTGCTCTGCCTGGATCCCTGCTATGGGGGGCAGCCACAGATCACAATGTCCCTCAGGCCCAGTCCTCCACGGGGTCACCAGCCTCCCCCCAGCAAACCTGTTCCAGTGCCATTCTCTCTCTCACTCATCTCTGATGCTCTTAATGGGCTGCAAGTGCTGGCAGCTGCTTGCTCCAAGGTAAGGGTCACAGCATCTTCTCCATGTCTCCACCTGCTCCAGCCAGCATGGAGCCCCTCCACGGGCTGTAGGTGGGGTCTCAGCCTTTTCCATGGGGTTTCCCCACAGGCTGCAGGGCATCTTTCTCTCTGGCACCTGGGGTACCTCCTCCCTGGCCCTCCCCAGCCTTGGTGTCTGCACAGCTCCTTACATCTTCTCCCTCCCTTCTCCAGGGGCAAAATGCAGCTGCTTCTGGGTTGTTTTCTCCTCTGTGTGATCCTCAGAGATCCTATCACTATCTCTCATTGGCCTGGCCCTGCTCAACAGTGACTCTGGCCTTGAATTGTTTACACTTTGGAGCTGCAGAGAATTCCAGCAGCTCCTCACAGCAGCCACTTCCTGCACCCCTGTTCTTTTCCAGCACCCAACCACACAAAGCTGCAACATGTGTACCTGCTAAACCAGTTGAAATGGTCAGGTTAGGTGTCTGTTACTGTGTATTCTAACCACCTGGATGCATGTTAGCCTAGTTTCTCCAGCAGACCATCTCTCAGTAGTCTAATGGAGTGGGTTTAATTTGTCAACAAATTAGGCAATAAAGAGCAGATTAATGTAACTGACTCAGAAATCCTTTGAAAAGGGGAAAGGTAAAGAATTGCCATGAATGGTAAAACATGTAAGAGAGGAAACTGGAAGGTAACAAAGAGAATCCAAGGGCTCATTCTGACCTCAACATGTGCCTGGTTGTCCCACTGGGCAGTGATGCAGCTTTTTCAGCTCCATCCAGATCAGAGGGGGTTCCAGCAGGCTCCAAGCAGCAGGTAGCTCCTGAACTTCAGTGTGGAGGAGTGTGAAGTAGAGCATGGAAATGGAAAAAAAAGGTAAATCATATGGAACACCTTAATGATACCATACACTCAAGAAGCCCTAGGCAGCTCTGTTCATGTAAAACCTTTGCTCTCCAGCAGGTGCTTTCAAATCAAAGCAAGGAAGATGTTAGGATCTGCAAGGACTGGCTGAGGAAGGAATGCAGACTCCTTCCTCAGCAGTCTGCTGCCTGCAGTGCTGGTCAGCAGGTCTCAGAAGCAGCAATGGAGAGTGAAGGAGGTTCAGAGAAAGCTAATGGAGATGGTCAGGGGCCAGGAGAGGCTCTCCTGGGGAAAAAAGAGTCACACTTTAAAGCACAGCCACTGGAGGATGCAATACATTGATAAAATACTGAGTGGTGTAGAGAGAATGGTTGTGGAGCTTCTGGGAAAAGGGACACTTTCTCCTGGATTTTTTCAGTTCAACCAGGGAACTCAATTCAGTAGAGTTTAGCCTGTGAGCCTAAAACCAGCAGGGTGTTACATGGCAGGAGGATTGTGATAGTGATGTTGATGGACATAAGATTAGTTCTTGCAGCTCTGCTCTCAAGAAAGTTACCAGGAAACAAACCTACTCCCAGATGGAAAAGGCAAGGACAGGCTATTTTGTAGAGTCACACAGATCTCAGGCTGGAAGAGACCTCAGGAGGTCTCAAAGCAGGGCCACCTGTGGGGTTAGACCAGGTTCCTCAGGGCTTTGTCCAGTGTGTGTGACCTGTTCTGCCCTCTGAGGGCTCTGGGCTGCTCACTGCTGGGACACTCTGCTGAGCTGAGCAGGCCCTGAGCAGTGCAGCTAACTCAGGTAGGTCTCAAGTACCCAGGTCAATGCACCATTGGAGCATGAGCTGTTGCTGCCTTCCCCTGCAGCTTGGAACTTAGGCCAGACAATACAGAGCAGTCCCTACACACTAAATCTAACCTTTCCCTTCCATTTTCCAGGTTCCATCTTTCATTCTGACTGGGTTTGTACCATTTTGCCAATCTACATTGACTTGCAGGACACAAGGGGGCTGCAGATTTGGCCTCTGAGTGGATAGGTAAGCGCTGCTCTTTATTTTATTTGACCAGTTTTATATTTGTTGAGTTCTAAAATCTTCCAAAATGAATTGAATACCAGCCTGGTAGAAATAATACTGAAAGCCATTACTTTTCAGGCTCTCCACACTCTCCAAAACTGGCTGTTACATACACCAATAGCAGCAGCAGCAGCAGCAATGCTGAGATGTTGAACAGAGCAGGAGTCTGTAAGTGCAAGTCTGGAAAGGGAGGAGTAAGACAGATAAATTCTTAGTTAGATTTGCATTGTTTCTATGTCTCACATGCTCTACCTGGAGCACTGAACATCAACCCAAGTTTAATATCAGGACCTCCCCATAAATAATCCCACAGTACAGACATGGCTGTGAGAGGTATTTAAAGCCAGGAGGATGGGAGATTCTGTTCCACTCCATATGCTGTCTCCTGCTTAGAAGAAAATGGTCAATTTGCAGTGATAACTACACCAGGTTCTGTCCAGGAAAATTCAATTTATGAACTGGCTATATAAAACTTCAGTTTCTCTCTGACAGGAAATGACTCCAAGATTCACAGCAAAATCCTCTGCTGGTTTGGGAGCCTGCATTTAAAATAAATAAATCCATTAACATCTGTAATTGCTTATAGGAAAGGCTGACCCATGGAAGTGTGTAAGCAGCATTCCTCAGCCCTGCCTGTCTGCAGCCAAGCCATTTGAGAAAACAATCTCACATGTGTTTTTCCTGCTTTTGGAACCTTTCTGTGCCCAGAGCTTTCCTGGAGAAACTGAACCACAGCTGCTGCCATTCCAAGTGAAACACTCTGGGTTAGGCTGGAAAGAAACAGGTTTTGGGAGCAATTTAAAACCTGTGGTAACACAGCCAGAACCATAGTGAACTTAGGAGTAGGAAGAAGAGGACAATCAAAATGTCTAAGAATAGAGATCTAGTTTTAATGTTGCCTGGGGTTTGATGGCATTTCCATCTGGCCATTGTACCTAGTGCCATTCCAAGTAATCTCCAGCTACTACTGCTGTTCTGAAAAGACTGAAACTCACTGAAAAGTATTGTTTGTCTAGTCTGTTTGCCTTGTGTTTGTCAGCAGGCTGTGAGACACAGTTGGTGCTATGGTTTATTGAGTGCTCAGAGCACTCAGTATTAGCAGGAGAGCTAGTCCTGAGTGTGAGCAGCCTTGGAGGTAAGAGAGGAAGGGTGAACATGTTTGATAGAGTTGTTCTCAGGCATATCCCAGAAATGCTTCTGAAATAACCAGAACTGCCTTTATTTACCTCTCAAAATGAGGTGAGGCTCTCCTCTTGAAAGCTGCTGGGTCACAAAGCAGTTTCATACACTAGAATAGCAGCTTCAATTGAAAGATATCTTCCCCCCCCTGCTGCATTCCCTGCTTTGTGTTAAATAAATGTTAAGGATGAGTGCCTATAAAAAAGGAGTCTCCAATCCTGAGCCCCAGCACAAAAGCCCCCCCAGTATCAGATACCTGCTCTGAGAGCTTTCCTCTGCTTTTTCCTTGGGTGGGTCTGTAGCACAGTTACAGTGACAATGCTTTGGGTGAAGAAGTGCTGCTTCTACTCTTACTGTTTTACACAAGTTCAAAGTTCTACCCCAGCCCTGTCCCACAGTGCATCTGTAAAAACCATCCTGCATTGTCACCTCTCTCTGATTCTCTGTTTAGAGGCTTTACTAGGGGCCCTTCTGAAGCCTCACAGCAGATCACGAGCATCCTGGGCGTCCTCTGCATGAGCTGAGGTGCTTAACTAGACTAGAAAGTCTAGAGACTGCTGAAGAACCAACTGGTCTGTGCCTTGGGTGTGAAAACAACTGGGGTCCTGGGAGAGAGAATGTGCTCTGCTACATGACTGGGAGTTGAGAGCAAGAGGATGAGCTCTCAGAACAGTGACGAAGAGCCCACGGTGTCGCAGCCTGGAGAGGGGAGAACTCTGTGGTGGTGGAAGGGAGTTGGTGAAGATTGCAGGTCATGGAGGATGCAAACCTGAGCTGATTCTGGTATCCTCCCCTGCCCTCCTGTCCTCACTGTGTCGTTAGGCCGCGGTGTCGCCGGCGCTTGCGGGCTCATGGATGAGCAGGACAGTGATTTCAAAGAGCTGTGGGCCAATCTTCTGGGTAGAGCGAAGCAAAAAGCTGGGGATGCTGAGGTAGCAAAGAGGGCTCAGAACAGGTCAAAGAGCATGGCAGCAAGGGGCAAATTAAGAAGAGGCAAAGCTGCTGCTACGAGCCAAAACCACCATCACTTACCAGCAGTGAAGGAAACAAACTTGTCTCAAGGTTTGGGTGCAAAGGAACAAACAGTGGTGCACAAAGGAGATGGAGATGCTGCAGCCTGTGGTGGTGGTGTGACCACACAAGGGGATGGAAAGAGAAACCCTTTCCCTGCCAGCCAGCTGAGTATGGTGGCCAGTGAGGGTAGCCAGAGGACCCTGACAGGTGAGTGAACTGAAATCTTTCAAACAGAAAATGGGCTGGGACTGAAAACACTGTAGTTCTGTGGAGCTCCTCAGGAGTCCACCCGGGGGGATGTATAGCACCACTGGCTGATGCAGACTTGCATCAAGTGTTTCTATCTACACTTACCTACTTAGGCTTACCCAGGGGGTTGCCCTAGGAGTGTGTTCTGTGCTACAGGCAAGCAGATGTCCTCCTAAAGTGAAGCCTTGGTACAAAGTGATGTGTTTGGGTGTTTCACTGTTGTTTGCAAAAGCAGAACTGAGAGAAAGATCACCTTTGAATCATGTAGAAGTGAGCTTGGAGTCTGCTGAGGTGTTCTTTCACCCAGTGCGTTTGCTGTATTGTGAAATACATTGTCACTGGATGTTGTCAACACCAAAAATATGAAGAAGAAAGGTATAGATTAATCCATAAAGGGTTTGTCCTTCAGTGGTTATTAAACATGATGGCTAGGGTGCAGGCCCCAGTGCAGGAAGTCCTTAAACTGATCAATACCATCAGCCAGGAAAAGGATGGGTTTGTTCCTGTCCTGACCACCCTTTCTGAAGCGTGTGCTGCTGACTGCACTCAGAGAGGAGTGCAGCCAGCTCATCTCTCCATCTCTGGGCTGGGGAGAGCTTTGGTCCCATCCTGTGCACTGCCTGTGTCAACAGGATCCCTCACACAGAGCAGTGGTGTGATGCTGTGTCTGGCATTGCCTCTGCCTCCTGCTGGTTACCACCTCTCCCTGGGAACTCTTGGTTCAGCTCAGAGCCTGACACTTTGAGTCATGGATAGGGTTTGGGGATGAGAGCAAAGAACCACTGACACTCTGCAGAGGGAGTGCTGGGGACACTGAGGCTGTAGGGCTGCCTTGCTGCCTTTTCTCACTAGTGACCTTCAGGTAAGGACTTCCTTAATATCCCTTCCTCTGAAAGGGGTATAGAGATCCCTACACTCTGCTGTGACACAGGAGCCTGGGACTGGTGGGTGAGAAACTGAACGTGAGCCAGCAGTGGCTCTGCAGCTCAGAAGGGCGATGGGATCCTGGGCTCCATCAGCAGAGGGGTGGCAGCAGGGACAGGGAGGGGATTGTCCCTCTCTGCTCTGCCCTGGGAGGCCCCAGCTGGATCCTGTGTCCAGAGCTGGGGCCCCAATACAAGAAGGATGTAGAACTGTTGGAGAGGGGTCAGAGGAGCCACAAGGATGATTAGAGGGCTGGAGCACGTTCCCTACAAGGAGAGGCTGAGGGAGCTGGGCTGGGTCAGCCTGGAGAAGAGAAGGCTGTGGGGGGACCTCACTGCAGCCTGCCAGTGCCTGAAGGGAGCAGAGACACAGGAGGGAATCAGCTTGTTCAAGGGCAGAGACTGGCAGGACAAGGGGGATGGAGTGAAGCTGGAGGAGGGAAGGGTTAGATTGGATATTGGGGGAAGTTCTGTGCAGAGAGAGTGGTGAGGGGCTGGAACAGGCTGCCCAGAGAGGGGGTGGGTGCCCCGTGTCTGGGGGTGTTCAAGGCCAGGTTGGATGGGGCCCTGGGCAACCTTGTGTAGCTCCAGGCCTGAGGTTGGTGTCCCTGCCTGTGGCAGGGGGTTGGAGCTCTGTGACCCTTGGGGTCCCTTCCAACCCAGGCCAGTCTATGATTGTACTGTTCCTGTGTTTATCAAGTATAAAGTCATGTGGTAGCTAACCAAGCTGTTCAGTCCTTTCTCTGAGAATGGCTGTTGCAGAAGTGAGCCTGGCTGGGGCTGGGGGAAGCTTCCCAGCAGCAGTCTGGGTGGCTCAGCTCTGTGTTTAAAACCAACTGGTAAAGCTCTGGTGTTTCTCCCCACCCCACCTCTAGTAAATACCCTGAGTGGCAGCTCCCAGACTACACTGTCCTTCCATCCTGCCACACAACCAGCCTCCTGCTCTTCCCCCACCTCCAAGGCCCCGTCGCTCACAGGGCCGAAGCTGCGGGTGGCAGAGCTGGTAGTGGAGAGAATGCAGCAGTTCAAGAGAGTGGCACCTGAGCAGCTGAAACACAGCACAGAGGATAGCTTGCCAAAATCTGGAGCCAGCAGTGACTTCCCTGATGAAAGCCAGAAGCAGAACCCAGCAGAGCACGGTACGTTTCTCCTGTTAGCTCTTGTCCATGCAGGAAGAGTGCTGTGGGCTGGTTCACATGGTTGCATGAGAAGCAGTCTGGATTCCTGGGCTTTGTTCCCAGCTAGCCTTGTGGCTTGGTCCACAGCACTGAGTAAATCACTCCAGATTGTGGAGAGAACTTGCTTTCTCTGTTGTTAAAAGAATATCTGTACTTTTCAGAATATCAGTCCCCCACCACATCCTTATCTCTAAACTGGAGAGATGTGATTTGATGGGTGGCCCATCCAGTGGGTAAGGAACTGGTTCCCAGCCCGTAGCCCAAGGGTGGTGTCAGGGGGTCTGTGTGCAGGTGGAGGCTGGTGCCAAGCGGGGTCCCCAGGGGTCTGTCTGGGGACTGGTTCTCTGGAACATCTGTACCAGTGACATGGGGGATGGGATTGAGTGCAGCCTCAGCAAGGCTGGGGGGGGGACACCAAGCTGAGTGGGGTGGGTGACACCCTAGAAGGAAAGGAGCCATCCAGAGGGATCTGGACAGGCTGGAAAAATGGGCCTGGGTGAACCTAATGAGGTTCAACACTGCCAAGGGTCAGGGGTGGCACTTGGGCCAGAGGAATCCCAGCCAGAGATACAGACTGGGAGAAGAGCAGCCCTGTGAGAAGGACCTGGGGGTCATGGGGGGGGAGAAACTGAACATGAGCCAGCAGTGGCTCTGGCAGCTGGGAAGGGCGATGGGATCCTGGGCTCCATCAGCAGAGGGGTGGCAGCAGGGACAGGGAGGGGATTGTCCCTCTCTGCTCTGCCCTGGGAGGCCCCAGCTGGATCCTGTGTCCAGAGCTGGGGCCCCAATACAAGAAGGATGTAGAACTGTTGGAGAGGGGTCAGAGGAGCCACAAGGATGATTAGAGGGCTGGAGCACGTTCCCTACAAGGAGAGGCTGAGGGAGCTGGGCTGGCTCAGCCTGGAGAAGAGAAGGCTGTGGGGGGACCTCATTGCAGCCTGCCAGTGCCTGAAGGGAGCAGAGACACAGGAGGGAATCAGCTTGTTAAAGGGCAGAGACTGGCAGGACAAGGGGGATGGAGTGAAGCTGGAGGAGGGAAGGGTTAGATTGGATATTGGGGGGAAGTTCCTTGCAGAGAGAGTGGTGAGGGGCTGGAACAGGCTGCCCAGAGAGGGGGTGGGTGCCCTGTGTCTGGGGGTGTTCAAGGCCAGGTTGGATGGGGCCCTGGGCAACCTTGTGTAGCTCCAGGCCTGAGGTTGGTGTCCCTGCCTGTGGCAGGGGGGTTGGAGCTTTATGATCCTCGGGGTCCCTTCCAACCCAGGCCATTCTATGATTCTATGATTTTTCTCCCCTGGCTCTTCTCTGAGGCTGACTTAACCTTATGCTTGATTCTGGAGGTATGATTGTCTTCTTGGAAACAGTTTGGAATTCCAGCAGGATCAGTGAACTTCATCATCCTTCCCTTGGGACTGTGTCAGGCAGCTCTTTGGTAAATAGGACTCTTAGGTAGTCCCTGGCTTTGGTAGATCTCAAAGCACTCTGCAAAAGTAGTGTGTTCTGGGCTGATGAATTAAATCCACAGCAATTTTACTCTGGTTTGATTGTGTGTAAGTCAAGGCCCTGTTGTAACTGTGTGGACAGGAAAGTCCACTGGTTTTCAATATGTGGGGTGTAAGCTCCCATGTTCTCCACAGAAACTAGCCAAAACTTGCCCTTCATTGGGCTGTGGTGTGGGATGTACTGTGAACAAATTGCCACCTCCAGCTCCTCTGCTAGTGCAGTCCTGTACCATTTAAAGAGTCCAGCTCCTGCATCACCTTGTGAGAGGTCAAAGGTGAAGGTGCAAGAGAAAGAATGCAATTTATCTGTACATGTCTAGGCTAATAAACTAATCATGACATGCCTTTCATACAGACTCTTAGTTTTCTGCCTTAACTCATCTCTCACTTCTTTGCCAGGTACCTCTCATCTTCCCTCCATGGAGCATGACGGTGCTCTGGCTCTGGCTCTTCAGCAGCAGACTGAAGAGGAAGCCCTGGCAGGCCTGGAGGATGCAGGCTTGTTCTTCTGTCAGATCTGCCAGAAGGATCTCTCAGCCATGAACACAACGCGACGCCAGCAGCATGTGAACAGGTGAGAGACCAGCACGATGCAGCCTTTCCACATCCTCTCCCCTTTAACCCCATGGACTGCTCAGCCATTTCAGAAGGTGGAAGCAGGAGAATCTGCACAGTGAGATTGACCTTTATGACTTGAACTAACGAGTTGTTCTTAGAGCAGAGCTGGCTGCCTGGCCCTGCAGGGCCTCTCCATGTGTGTGTGTGTGTGGTGAGGCCAGCGCTGCTTTCATCTGCAGTGTGGCAGAGGACTTGTGATTATCAACTGGCTGTCAAAATTGGTAGATTTTGGATGGTAGATGGTAGATCCCATCCAATGCTTTTTCTTTAGCCCACTGTAGATCACTGGAGGAAATCAGGTTGGTTTGACAGCACTTGTTTTTGGCAGCTCTGTGCTTGCCATCCTCAGGCATTTCGTTATCCTTTACAGCTGCTTAGGGATGGTTACAAGTTGGGGGGTTTTTTCTCTATTAGAGCCTTTTTATTTTATTGCTCTGTCGTTTTCTAAATCCTCATTCTCTTGATTTTTCTCCTTTCTTGCTTCCTACCTGTCCTTTGGGATTGTATTGGGATGATGAGGACCCACTACTGCAGGTTTTGAGATCTGCTGGTTTCAGCCAACAAAGAAATGTTTGCTCTTATTTTGCTAAAAGTTGTTTGTCTAAGGATGTCTAGCATGTCCATGTGTATCAAGGTCAGGCTTGATGGGGCTCTGAGCAGCCTGACCTAGTGAAGATGTCCCTGCTTTTACAGCAGGGGGGTTGGACTAGATGACCTCTAAAGGTTCCTTCCAGTTCCATGATCTGAGCTGTTTACTGAGGGAAAGGTGATGCTGTTTAGAAAGATGACTAAGTTGCACAGTAGAGCTTTGACAAGGAAAGCAGAGAGGCTAAGGGAAGGTTTCCCTGCCTTTTGTCAGAATGTGTGCAATTAAATGTAAATTAGTGCCCTTAATTTAACAGTTTCCTTAGTAGAAAAATATAGATACCAAGTACTGTTGCTCTGTCATGTATAGATAGCTCTTTGCAAAGGAAAGGTCTGTGCTTCTCTGTTGAAGAAGTGTCAGAAACATCACATTCAGGTCTTGTTTTAGGGGGCAAGAGTGATTTGATTTGTCCACTCCTACCATCATGTTATGGAGGGGTTCACATGCATTAGGGTTGTCTGCAGCTGCAGGCTTCGCTCCTGAGTGTGGGGTTCAGTTCAGCTGGTCCTGTTTCTGTGACATAAAGACTGCCCTAGAGAGGTGAGGTGTCTGACAGGAGAACATCTTCTGTCACTGCATGTGGTTGTGTCTACAAGAGTAGTAGGAAGGACAAACAGTGCTCCTCTGGGGTGAGGAAAAGATACCATTTCTCTGGTAGGGTAGTTCCCCCCAGCCCTGTTAGTTGCAATGTTGGAATGAATCACAGACTCACAGGGGTGGGAAGGGCCCTGGAGAGCTCCTGGGGTGCAACCCCCTGCCAAAGCAGCTCCCCAGCTCATATTGCACAGGTCGGCGTCCAGACGGGGCTGGAATCTCTCCAGAGATGGAGACTCCACACCCCCTGGGCAGCCTGTCCCAGGGCTCCCTCACCCTCCCTGGGGAAAAGTTCTTCCCCATGGTGCTGGGGAACTTCCTGGGCTCCAACTTGCAGCCATTGCCCCTTGTCCTGTCCCCACAGACACTGAAAAGGGGCTGGCCATTCCCCCTGCAGCCCATCCTGCAGATATTGATCAACATGCATAAGGTCCCCCCTGAGTCTTCTTCTCTCCAGGCTGAACAGCCCCAGCTCACCCAGCCTTTCCTCCCAGGGGAGATTCTCCAGGCCCTTCAGCATCTTTGTAGCCCTTCTCTGGACTCTCTCCAGGAGATCCCTGGCTGTTTGATCCCAGGGAGCCCAGCACTGGACACAATGCAGGAAGAGGGGTGAGGTATCAGTCATAGAATATCCTGAGTGGGAAGGGACCTGTAAGGATCGTCAAGTCCAGCTCCTGGACTTGGTAACAGCAGTGGACACATGATGAAGTTAAAGAAGGTTATTACCTGTGTTTGCTTCTAAGCAACATGTTCTTAATATGCCTCTGAGGCCACAATCTCCCTGTAACTCTTAAATGTCATATTCATCACAGTGGTGAGCATGTAATGCTTGTTTCTTCAGGGCATGTTGCTGTCTGTTACAGATAACAGAGATGTTTGTGCATCCTTTCCTTTGACACGGGTTAAATCATAGCATGGACCGTTTCTCAGTCTTCAGGGTAAGCCTTGCCATCCTCCTGCAGGTGTCTGGATGAGATGGAAGAAGCACAGATGTCATCTGCCAGCAAACCTCTGGTCCCTGAGTGCCCCATCTGTGGGAAGCAGTTCCAAACCCCACAGAGCCGAGTCAGCCACTTGAAACGCTGTGCAGCTGAGATGGAAGTTCCTCCCAACCTGCTGCTACAGGCAGTCCAGTTGCAGGAATCCACACTTGGTGATGCAGCTCTTCAGTGTCCCAGGTAAGCCAGTGAAAATAAAAGATGCTGGTTATTTCCTTTGGCCTGAGAGACCTTGACCTTATGTTCCTGGGGATAAACTGTAGAAGCATGGCAGACTCATGCTCTGGATGGGCCTGAGGTCCAAAGAAGGTCAGGTAGAGCCAAGACCCAGTGCCACATGAGGAGAATGTAGTAAGTGGATGGAGAAATCATAGATTCACAGACTCCCAGGGGTTGGCAGGGCCCTGGAGAGCTCCTGGGGTGCAACCCCCTGCCAAAGCAGCTCCCCAGCTCATAGTGCACAGGTCGGTGTCCAGACGGGCTGGAATCTCTCCAGAGAAGGAGACTCCACACCCCCTGGGCAGCCTGTCCCAGGGCTCCCTCACCCTCCCTGGGGAAAAGTTCTTCCCCATGGTGCTGGGGAACTTCCTGGGCTCCAACTTGCAGCCATTGCCCCTTGTCCTGTCCCCACAGACACTGAAAAGGGGCTGGCCATTCCCCCTGCAGCCCATCCTGCAGATATTGAGCAACATTCATAAGGTCCCCCCTGAGTCTTCTTCTCTCCAGGCTGAACAGCCCCAGCTCACCCAGCCTTTCCTCCCAGGGGAGATGCTCCAGGCCCTTCAGCATCTCCTCAGCCTCCTCTGGACTCTCTCCAGGAGATCCCTGGCTGTTTGATCCCAGGGAGCCCAGCACTGGACACAACACTCCAGGTGGGGCCTGAGCAGGGCAGAGCAGAGGGGGAGGATCCCCTCCTGTCACCTGCTGCCCACACTCCTGGCTTTCCCTCAGAAGTGGTTAGGTGGTAGATGATTTTAAAAGTCAGCAGGCAGGAGCAAAATGGGGAGTAAATAATCTCACCCTGGTGTGTCAGAAATATTTGTGCTCTGTGAGACAGTTGTGTGGGAAAGCTGGGTGGTGTGTTGGAGCTTATTAAGCAAACTACACAGTATGAATGTGCAGTGTCCCCTGAACATCTTGTCGTGCCAGTGCCTCAGCTTTTCAGCTTGTGGCTGTGCTGGGGATGTGTGCTGCACGCTGCAAGCCAAGGAGGAAACAGACCTGATGTTTTGCAGTGCAGAGCTGCATCTGCTCTCTTGGATTTGAGCAGGGTCTGTTCAGGTGCCTGAGGCAATTTGTAGAAGGGCTCCCCAGCCCCTTTGTGCTGAGGAAGGACTGGTGCCTGTTCCCTGTGGAAGCAGAATTCTGAGTGAGGAGGCATCTTCTGCAATTCTTGGGTTTGCCCTGCTTGCACTTGTTTGTTCTCCATTGGTACAGAAAGTGTTCAGGATAGAGACAGCAAATGTTTCCATCAGTGCTGTGGTCTAGTGATTACCTTTCAAAAGAAGAGTTTCTTAAAATTCCATGGGCCCTAAGAAATCATTTTCTCTCTGCTAGGGGAGCAGGTTCTGATCAGTCTTTCATTATGATGGATACAGAGCAAGTAGAGCAGCTGCTCTGGAGTGTTCAGTGCTCCCTGTCTCTGATCCAGCCCTGTGAACTGGGGCTCCTGCTGCATTCTTGTATTTCAGCAATCAACCCAGCAGGCCAAAGAGAAAAGTCTCCCCCAAAGAGGACTCAAGGAAAATGCAGAAGAGGGCCAAAATGGAGAGTAAGGATGAAGATTTGCTGGTTGCTATGGCAATGTCACGCTCTCTGTTGGAACAAGAAAAGCAGGAACAAGCAAAATCAGTTACAAATGTGAAACCAGTGGCTGCTTTGCCAATCAAATGGAAGCCAGGATCAGGTATGTGTTAAAGTGTGTTAGTGTCAAAGGCTGTGTTATTAGAGGAGTAATGTAACACAGCCTGCTCTTCACTAACACTTCCCTGCAGGGTCTGGGGGAGCTGACAGCCCTGTTTCTGTTTTATTTAAGCTGTCAGAGCTTCAACAATACATGGGATCCACACATGGTCAGGAAAGGCTGCAGGTTGTCCATGGGCTCTCATGAAATCCTTTAGGAATCTCATACCTTTTTAAACTGATTGCCTGTTTTGAATCTGTAAAATATTTTTAAGATAAGCTGGTTTTTGTAAACTGTGGAAGTGAAGAGAAAGAGTACAAAGAGGTGATTGTTATTTCTCCTGCAGGAGATTTTTTTTCTTATTCATCCAGCTGCAACCTGGATTCATGGAGCTTTCCCAGCCTTATCTCTTACCTCTGTTATCTTTCTGTAGTGGACATACATGTATACTACATGCTTTTGAGCATGTGCTTTGCTATTTTGGTGTGCAAAAAGGTTTAAGAAGGAAGACAGCTGCCAGGCCAGAGCATCAAGTGCTGTGCAGAGGGGAGAATTCACCCTTCCTGCTACTGCTCAGGCCTCATCCTGCCTGTTAGATTTGTATTTGGAGTAAAGCAAAGGCAGTCAGCACAGGATTCCCAAGTGAAGCTGTGCAGGGTTTGTGTGAGCTGTGCTTTGATACAATCAGGGATGTGTACCCAGGAGAAGGACTCCTGCAGGGATTTACTGGGGACTTTCTTTGCCCCTTTTTTTTTTGCAGAGCTATGGGATCTAGTCAAGTGCCATACAGGCACGGCTCTGTGGAGCCTGGTAGGCAGCCTGCATGGATTTCAGTTGCTTCCCTCAGGATCAGGTCTTGTAGAGCTGTGGCTGCTGTGAGCAGGCAGCAGAGCAGTGTGAGCAGGAGCCAGTGCTGCTGCTGTTCCTCTCTTCCATGAGGCTGATGTGAGGCTTGGGGCTACCTGGCAAACCTTGAGCTGTGTTCACCTTGTAGCCAGCTGCCTTTTGCTCATCTCAGCCTGTACCACCTGAAGCAGCTGGCCTGTGCAGCCCCCCTGCAGCCTGTGTGTTCAGCTGGTTGTTTATTTGGCTTCCTCTTTCTTTTCTTTCCCAAGAGAAGAGGCGGCGCAGGAGAGGCCCCGCCGCCCCCGCCCCGCTGCTGCTGCAGGACCCGCACCAGGCCCGCAGGAGGATCCAAGAGCGAGTGGCTATGCTGCTGGCTGAGCAGCTGCCATTCCCTCCCACCCCTCGGCTTCCCACTAGTAGGATTTTGGAGGATGGATCTGGGAAAGCAGCCTGGCTCTTGCCGTTATCCCAAACCAGGGAGTACTCTTTATGGAATATCAGTGCTCTGACAGGACCCTGTGACCCTGCATCATTCTACACTGCTGAGTTAACCCCTCCAATTGAACCTTGGCAGCCTGTGCAGGTGTGATGCTTGTTTTGTCCTTGTGCTCCCTAGCTGGCTTGCCCTGTAACCCTTCTGTTTCCTCATTTGGTAGTTAAACAAGTGCTCCCCTGCCTCTGCATACCTGTGCTCGCTGCTCAGGACCTGTTGGCCCCTGATCTTGCTCAGTTGGGTTTTATCTTCTTGAACTTCCATTGCTCCTGTCTGGAGAGGAGACCAAGGCTCATGTTCCCACCTCATTCCTTGAGTTTTCAGAAAATAGAACTGATGGGAACAGAATACTGACCTCCTTGTGGTCATTTTGCCTCTAGCTTGTCCTTGTTCACAGCAGCTGGACACTTCTGCTTCTTAGCACTTTTCTCACATTCTGGTATGAGTTTTGCCCAAGTGTTGCACTCAGCAAGGAACTGGGTAGAAAGTTTATACTCAGGACTGATGTTTGACAACTCTAGACAGGATGATTGGAGTTGTTAAGTGAAGCATTTGCACTTCAAGCTTTTCCTGTGCATCTCTCTGCCTCTTGGTGCATATGAGCAGTTTCACCATTTCCTCCTGGTTTTCACCTTGCTGCCTCTCTCAGTGCTCCTCATTTTTATAGAGTGCCTACAGAAATAGACATAGCTCTGTCATCTTACCACATCCTTGCTCTTTGAGAAGAAGGATATCACTTCCTTCCCTCCTTGTTTCCTTCAAGAATTATTTGGTCCTTCTGTTCAAGAACAACTGGGCATCTCTGGGTGCTTTATTCAGTACTTCTTCCCTTCCCAAAGCTTGGAGTCTCTCACTGGTGTATTGCCAGGGTAGGGCTGGAGTGGACAGACTCCATTTGCTGAAGATTTTTGACCTCTTGTTTAAGCCAAAAAACTGCTAAAGCAGTTTGAAAAGTCAGTAGACCCTTAAAATCATGGTGAGAGTGTGTTTTCCTGCTGGGTCTTTCTATTCACAGAAACAGCTAAACCATTTTTACTTAGAAGTAAACAAACAAAGCTATTTTTATTGGGAAACAAAGACCAAAGCTGGAAAATTTCAGCTCCAAGGGGAAAGTTTTAGTTACATGTGACTGCTAAAGCATTTCAGAACTCAGAACAGAAGCACATGGAGAGCTTCACCTCCAACTGCTGCCAGGTGCTCCAGCTAGAATGAAGTATTTGCATGGTGGAGTGGGAGTATTTCCACTGTCTGGTCTCTCTGCTTGGCAGCTGCCAGCACAGGGATGCTTCTGGAGAAACACCTTTTCTGCATTCTCTGTTCTAGATTCCTTCCTTTGGCTGAGAGCTGTCCTGTCTCTCTGGGGCCTTCACAAAGCTGCAGAGAGCTTTACCCTCAGGAGTGTTTGTGCCTGGGCAATTCTCTGTAGCCCTTTACTAAATGTTTCAAATGTGTGAAGAGTCACAGAGTCCCAGGGGTTGGCAGGGCCCTGGAGAGCTCCTGGGGTGCAACCCCCTGCCAAAGCAGCTCCCCAGCTCATATTGCACAGGTCGGTGTCCAGACGGGGCTGGAATCTCTCCAGAGATGGAGACTCCACACCCCCTGGGCAGCCTGTCCCAGGGCTCCCTCACCCTTCCTGGGGAAAAGTTCTTCCCCATGGTGCTGGGGAACTTCCTGGGCTCCAACTTGCAGCCATTGCCCCTTGTCCTGTCCCCACAGACACTGAAAAGGGGCTGGCCATTCCCCCTGCAGCCCATCCTGCAGATATTGATCAACATTCATAAGGTCCCCCCTGAGTCTTCTTCTCTCCAGGCTGAACAGCCCCAGCTCACCCAGCCTTTCCTCCCAGGGGAGATGCTCCAGGCCCTTCAGCATCTCCTCAGCCTCCTCTGGACTCTCTCCAGGAGATCCCTGGCTGTTTGATCCCAGGGAGCCCAGCACTGGACACAACACTCCAGCTGGGGCCTGAGCAGGGCAGAGCAGAGGGGGAGGATCCCCTCCTGTCACCTGCTGCCCACACTCCTCCTGATGCCCCCAGGATCCCATTGTCTCTCTCAGCCCCAGGGCACACTGCTGGCTCATGGCCACCCTGTCCCCCACCAGCACCCCCAGGTCCTTCTCCACAGAGCTCCTCTCCAGCAGCTCCCCCCCAGCCTGTCCTGATTCCAGCAGTTCTTCCTCCCCAGGGGCCAGACTCTCCACTTGCTTTTATCAAACCCCATCTGGTCTCTCCCTGCCCAGCTCTCCAGCCTGGCCAGGGCTCTGGATGGCAGCGCAGTGTCCTGTGTCAGCCACACTGTACTGCTCCTTCCAGCTGTCCCACAAAGCTCTGCACACCCATGGGCACTTTGCCCTGCATGCTCACAGTGGGTTTGATGGCAAAGGATCTGACATCTATTTGGAAGACAGGGATATTGCCCAGTCTCAACTCCACTTTTATTCTTCACTTCCAGGAGGGAAACCTCACCCACATTTAGCTGTGGCAGCTCACCAGTGAACTCTTCCAGTGCCTGAGTGGGGACAATTTGAGGGTGTTTTGTTATTGCACAATCAAGGAACCTCAGCATAATAAAAAGTTGCCATCTGCATCTTACCAGGAGCTGGATCAAGGCCTGTGGCCTCTAGCTGAGCTACACAGCTACCCTAGGGATGTAGAGAGTGGCTCCTTGCTCTTCTCACCACCCCCTGCACTGCACATTTGTTCCCTTTCTGCATCCAAATAAAAATGAAATTTAGGCAATGTTAATAAAACTTCTAAAATTACCCCAAGCAGCAGACCCTTTGCACCTCTCTTTGCAGAGTCAGGCTTCCTTGAGCTCTCCTCACAGGGGAGATTCTCTAGGTCCTTAATCACCTTTGTAGCCCTTCTCTGGACTCTCTCCAGGAGATCCCTGTCTTGTTTATCCCAGGGAGCCCAACACTGGACACAATGCTCCAGGTGGGGCCTGGCCAGGGCAGAGCAGAGACTGTGCTCTGAGCTCTGTAAATACAGAAGACCTGATTTGTTGGTGTCTTTCTCCCTCCTCTTTTGCTCAGAGTCACAAGCCAGAGAACCTTCTGCCATCAGTGGGATGTGATCAGCCAAAAGCATCCCAGCAAATCCAGCCTGAGCTCAGCTCCCATGACCCTGGGTGCACAGAGGTTGGAGATCAAACTTGTGATGAATCCAAGTCAGGTGCTGAAGGAGATGGACATTTATCTCACAGCCAGAAGGATGTTCAGACCCTGCAGGACCTGGTTGAGTTGGCTAGGGAAGGACTTACCCTCACTCAGTGGAACCTTGATGCTGATCACGTTCAGGCAGCAGAGCAGCCAGGTAAGTTCTGGCAGCTTTGTGAGCACTGTCACTAGTCCTTTCAGCTGCACAGAGCCAGGTTTGAGCTGGGCTGACTTAGGGGAGTCATCACAGCACCTGTATGATGCTGATGTTGATCCAAGGGGTGATACTGTGGGGCCATATTTTTCTGCAGTAAGCTTTAGATACAGTCAGACTGATGTTTCTGGAATGATTCATAACCCCAGTGTTTAAGAGAGCTGCTGGGCAGCAGATACTACATTTTATTTTAAAGCTCCCTTGCAGATATCAAAGTATTTTCTGCCAGGAGGGAGCCTGGACATGTTCAACAGCTGGTACAAAGTCCTCATCCCTGCTGTTTGGACAGACATTCTGTAGAAAAACCTTCCAGGTCTCTAGACAATTGGATGAGGGAGACGTGCAGGAGGGATGATTTCATGTTGGTAAAACCAGTTCTGCAAACCTGAAGTTTATCTGTTCCTGTACAGGGTTGAAAAAAATGCAACATCTAGAATTCTTCTATGGGCAGCCCTCTGATGTCCCCAGTCACTATTGCATGTGGTGCAGACTGCACATTCAGAGTCAGTGACAGCCCTTAAAATGGCCTGGCTGTTGAACAGCTCCACCTCTGAAAAAGAACATGCTTGCTAAGGTCACCTTCATTTCCCCTTGGGTATGACATTCCTCACTTCACCACATTATTCCTGGTCCTATAAATCTCCTCCTGGGATTTCACACAGAATCACCAGGTTGGTAAAGACCTTTGAAGATCATCAAGCCCAACCATTCCCATCCTAAGCTAAACCAGATCCCTGAGCACCTCATCTCCCCTCTGTTAAACACCCCCAGGGAAGGGCACTCAGCCCCTCCCTGGGCAGCCTGGGCCAGGCCCTGACAGCTCTGCCAGGGAAGAACTTTGCCCTCCCATCTGCTCTGCCCCTGCCCTGGGGCAGCTGGAGCCCATTGCCCCTTGTCCCATCTCCTGTCCCCTGGCTGAAGAGACCATCCCCCACCTCTCTGCACCCTCCTGGCAGGGCAGGGGAGGTGGGGAGAAGGGCTCCCCTCAGCCTCCTCTTCTCCAGGCTCAACACCCCCAGCTCCCTCAGCTGCTCCTCAGAGGATTTGCCCTCCAGCCCCTTCCCCAGCCTGGTTGCCCTTCTCTGGACTCACTCCAGGACCTCAGTGTCCTTCTGATGCTGAGGAGCCCAGAACTGGACCCAGCACTCGAGCTGCAGCCTCCCCAGTGCCCAGCCCAGGGGCACAATCCCCTCCCCAGACCCACTGGCCACACTATTCCTGACACAAGCCAGGATGCCACTGGCTTTCCTGGGCACACTGCTGGCTCATGTTCAGCCTGCAGTCACCCAGCACCCCCAGGTCCTTCTCTTCCTGACAGCTCTCCAGCCAGTCTCCCCCAGCCTGTAGCTCTGCAGGGGGTTGTTCTGTCCCATGTGCAGCACTCTGCCCTTGGCCTTGTCAAACCTCCTCCCCTTGGTCTCAGCCCATGGGCCCAGCCTGTTCAGGTCCCTCTGAAGAGCCTCCCACCCTCAGCCAGATCAACCCTTCCTCCCAGCCCAGTGTCCTTTCAGTGGAGATGAAGCTTCCTGGGTGGAGGAAATAATTCCCTCATGTAAATATATATATTGTGTGTAAGTGAGACCAGGGGGAGAGAAACCACTGTGCAGGTGCTAATGCAGCAAACCTGTTTCCAAAGGCATGGATTCTTTCTGTTGCTCTGCATCCTGTTCTGTGCACTCTGGAGACTGTCACAGAGCTCAGGCTGCACCAGACTGGCTTTGCTGGCTGCCTCTGAGCACTGGGGCCCACAGCCTTTTGTCTGAGTTGTAATGTGGATCCAGGATATGTCCTGCCTGTCTGCTAGGATGAGAGCATGGTGTCTCATCCTGCTCTGTGTCACAGGGCTTTTCACCACTGGTGGAAAACTGGGATGTGAAGGGACAGCAGCACATATTTATATATATAAATATATATATATATTTATTTATAAAGTGCCTATCATGGTATTGTTAAACATTCTTTGGAACCACTGTGACAGCAGAGGTGAGGGCAGGAGTCAGCCTGTCAGTACCTCAGCACTGCTGCTTCCAACTGATTTAAAACCAACAGCATTCCACAGCTCCTCCATCAGGATGGCTGGGACACACACAGACCTGCAGCAGGTTGCTGCTGCTGGTGACTGCATGGTGCTTGGGTATCCAGAGCCAGCCTCCAGTAAAGGCAGGAGAGACTGCTGAGCCTCCAGCTCGGGCTGGGCACAGCAGCTGTCCTGGGGAGCTGCTGTGGCTGCTCTTGGGTCACTCTGTCTCACACAGAAGTTGGACCTGATGTGTGATGTGCATTTTCTTTAAGGAGAAGAACTGACTCCCAGTGATACTCCACATAGTGGCTTTGTCCCCCCATCCAAAGAGAAGAGCCCTCTGATGAGCAGCCCTAAAAAAGTAAGTGTAGCAACTTTTTTTTATCCCTGTAACAAGAAAGAACTGTTGCATTTTTGCACTTCAGAGAAGTATGGAGTATTTCCCCTTCCTTTCCTTAGAAACAGAGAGGTGCTTAAGGTTCACAGTCACTCAGAAATCACCATGGACACAGGTGAGACCTGCACACATTGTGGTATTTCATTGGTTCCCACAAGCCAGACCCCTAGATTTATCACAGAATCACAAGTTGGAAAAGACCTTGAAGATCATCAAGTCCAACCATTCCCATCCTGAGCTGAACCAGATCCCTGAGCACCTCATCTCCCCTCTGTTAAACACCCCCAGGGAAGGGGACTCAGCCCCTCCCTGGGCAGCCTGGGCCAGGCCCTGACAGCTCTTTCAGGCCCTTCCAACCCCTGTGACTCTGTGATTCTTTGAATCTGTGATCCAGTCTAGCTGGCCTCCTCAGTAGGAGAGTGTGTTCTGGTGTGTTCTCTGACAGGAGTCCCCTCCTTTGCACACAGAGTGGTGCAGCCAGGAGGTTTCTGCCTTATTTAACTTCTCCATTCCCAATTCATAATTTCAGCCCCAGCAGGAAAGCTGTTCTGGGCTTGCTGCCTGGAACGTAGCATCAGGACTCTGGGTTTGCTGGCTTCCTGCAGGACTGTCTTGTAGGTATCCTACCTGCCAAGAATAAGAAAGTAAGAAACATCAGATTAGTTTCCAGACTGAGTTTCCTGTCATTCCCTGGGAGATCAGTCCACACCGCTGCCACAGCACGCAGAGTCTTCTCCAGCCCACCTATGAAGGCCTAGAAGAAGTGTGTGCTGCTGTTGTGGTACTAATTAGTGTTGGCTGCCAGCAAATACATGCTGGAGAAAGGTTGGGTTTCCACAGTCCACTGCTAATGTAGAAACCTGCTAATAAAATAAAGAGCTGTGTTGTTCCAGGTGGAACTGCATCTCATGCAGATGTTCACTGGAATAAAGCTTGCAGCTCCTCAGCTCTGCAGTAGGTTTGGAAAGCCCAGGGGCAGTGATCAGTGTGTTCATTGCAAACCAGTTTCTACACAGGCAGACAGGCTCTCAGCCATGAGCTGGGTGTTCTTCACACCCCTCTGAAGCACTGGCCACCTCCAGAGCCACACCACTTACCTAGAGAGCTCTTAGTCTTTAGATTGCATGGGGTGGGCTCTGCCTGGGAGCAGCTCCTGATCAGAAACAGGGCACTGATCATTGCTGTCTTTGGCAGCATAGCCCAGGCCTTGTGGTGACCAGCAGAGAGCAACACACACTTCAATATATGAATTTTAGGTGAAGCCATGAAGCCAGGAAGCCATTTAATGAGGTGAAATCCCCCAGATTCTAGACCTTTCTTGCTGCAAACGTGGCAAGCTAAACAACTGCTAATGGGTTACACACACTGTTCACACCATATTGATTGGTTAGTAATGATAATGAGTTCTGATAAGCCTATCTTATAGCTAAACATCCTTAGTTTATCTTTGATGCCTAAAAGTATCTGCACACCTGCTGTTTGACCCTCTTGTTATGGCTGGTTCCTGACATGTTCTGTTACTCCCAAATCCCTTCCCATAACTGCTCCTTGGTTCAGGGCAGCCTGTACCCCTATCAACAAGGCTGCTGTGTTTGGAGAATGTGATTATGAGGATCCTCTCAGCATGAGGAACTTTTCCTGTCTCATGGGAACAGGAGGATATTGTCAGGGCCTAAATCTTGGGAGAAGAGAGCTAGGCCGCGGGCAGGCCTGCTGGCTTCCCCGACAAGGCCTGACCTTACCATCACCAGTAACCAGTCACAGGCAGCTCAGTCAACCAGCCTGCCCCAAAATTCCAACAAGGGTTTCTAGAAGGTAACCAGCAGGACCAGGGAGGTGATCACCCCTGTGCTCAGCTCTGGTGAGGCTGCACCTCTGATACTGGGTTCAGCTTTGGGCCCCTCACCACAAGAAGGACATGGAGGCCCTGGAGTGTGTCCAGAGAAGGGCAGCCAGGCTGGGGAAGGGGCTGGGACACAACTCTGATGAGGGACTTGGGGCTTTTCAGCCTGGAGAAGAGGAGGCTCAGGGGAGACCTTACTGCTCTCTCCAGCTCCCCAAAAGGAAGTTGCGGGGAGCTGCGACAGGATGGGAGGGAATGGCTGCAAGGTGCTCCAGGGCAGGTTCAGGTTAGGAATGAGGAGACATTTCTTCTCAGGGAGAGTGGTTGGGCATTGGCTGGGCTGCCCTGTTAGACTTGTCTGTGTCTTTGTCTTAGGGAAGACTGTAAGTTGATAATGATGTTCAGAAGGCAAAGGCAGTGCATCCAGTCCAGGGCCTACAGGACAGCAGTGCTGACCCACTGCAGGGCTCCCTGATCCACCGCAGGGCTCCTGACCCACTGCAGGGCTCCTGACCCACTGCAGGGCTCCTGACCCACTGCAGGGCTCCCTGACCCACTGCAGGGCTCCCTGACCCACTGCAGGGCTCCCTGACCCACTGCAGGGCTCCCTGATCCACTGCAGGGCTCCTGATCCACTGCCTGGCTCCCTGATGCACTGCCTGGCTCCCTGATGCACTGCAGGGCTCCTGATACCCTGCCTGGCTCCTGATACCCTGCCTGGCTCCTGATCCACTGCAGGGCTCCTGATCCACTGCAGGGCTCATGATACCCTGCCTGGCTCCTGATCCACTGCAGGGCTCCCTGATCCACTGCAGGGCTCCCTGATCCACTGCAGGGCTCCTGACCCAATGCAGGGCTCCTGACCCACTGCATGTCTCCCTGATCCACTGCATGACTCCCTGATCCACTGCAGGGCTCCTGACCCACTGCCTGGCTCCCTGATGCACTGCCTGGCTCCCTGATGCACTGCCTGGCTCCCTGATGCACTGCAGGGCTCCTGATACCCTGCCTGGCTCCTGATACCCTGCCTGGCTCCTGATACCCTGCCTGGCTCCTGATCCACTGCAGGGCTCCCTGATCCACTGCAGGGCTCCTGACCCACTGCAGGGCTCCTGATCCACTCCATGACTCCCTGATAGGCTGCATGACTCTCTTCTTAATTGTGTTTGGCAACTGTAACATAACATCTGCCTTTGTGTTCCTTGTGTGCTCTAGTCCCCTCTCAGGTTGCTGGCTGAAGATTTCAGTGCCATGGTGAACAACCCCCAGCTAAGTGATGTGCAGTTCCAGGTGGACTCTGGGGAGGTTCTGTACGCCCACATGTTCGTGCTGTACGCACGGTGTCCACAGGCTGTGCAGGTTGTAAGTACTGCTCACACCCTTTATTCTGCTGCTTCAGGGAAGCCTGGACTGCCCACAGCTCAGCAAGGTGACACAGTCTGCATGGAGCACTGCTGGGCCTGATGGCAGGTGCCTTTGGACCTGCAGTGGTTTTTTTGGCTTAGGAAACCAGAAGGCTGCCACAGCGATGTGTGTGTGGGGAGGCAAGGCTCTCTCCCTGTCCTCTGCCCCTGAGCAATGAAGGAATCACAGAATCACAGAATCTTAGGGGCTGGCAGGGCCCTGGAGAGCTCCTGGGGTGCAACCCCCTGCCAAAGCAGCTCCCCAGCTCATATTGCACAGGTCGGCGTCCAGACGGGGCTGGAATCTCTCCAGAGATGGAGACTCCACACCCCCTGGGCAGCCTGTCCCAGGGCTCCCTCACCCTCCCTGGGGAAAAGTTCTTCCCCATGGTGCTGGGGAACTTCCTGGGCTCCAACTTGCAGCCATTGCCCCTTGTCCTGTCCCCACAGACACTGAAAAGGGGCTGGCCATTCCCCCTGCAGCCCATCCTGCAGATATTGATCAACATTCATAAGGTCCCCCCTGAGTCTTCTTCTCTCCAGGCTGAACAGCCCCAGCTCTCTCAGCCTTTCCTCCCAGGGGAGATGCTCCAGGCCCTTCAGCATCTCCTCAGCCTCCTCTGGACTTTCTCCAGGAGATCCCTGGCTGTTTGATCCCAGGGAGCCCAGCACTGGACACAACACTCCAGCTGGGGCCTGAGCAGGGCAGAGCAGAGGGGGAGGATCCCCTCCTGTCACCTGCTGCCCACACTCCTCCTGATGCCCCCAGGATCCCATTGTCTCTCTCAGCCCCAGGGCACACTGCTGGCTCATGGCCACCCTGTCCCCCACCAGCACCCCAGGTCCTTCTCCACAGAGCTCCTCTCCAGCAGCTCCCCCCCAGCCTGTCCTGATTCCAGCAGTTCTTCCTCCCCAGGGGCCAGACTCTCCACTGGCTTTTATCAAACCCCATCTGGTCTCTCCCTGCCCAGCTCTCCAGCCTGGCCAGGGCTCTGGCTGGCAGCGCAGTGTCCTGCCTGGCAGCCACCCCTCCCAGCTCTGGATCATCAGCACTTGCTGAGGGTGGGTGCTGTTCCCTCATCAAAGCTTCCCAAGTGCTTTCTGTCCTTGAACTTTTGCACCTGTGCAAGAGCAGGTGCTTTGTCCATCCTGGTGTGTCCCACCCAGGTTGGGACTGAGCTGGAGCATCCCTGTGGAAAGACACTGGGAAGTACTTTAAAATAACCTACACAGAGGTTGTGTCACTTGGGAGGTAGCTGCACTGAGCTGTGCTTTTTACAAGGCTAGTGAAGTACTTCTTACCATCCCAGAAGTGTTTTGGGTTGAATGGTTCCCAGCCTGCTCCTCTGCAGCCTTCTGGCAGGGCAGTGAAAGGCAGTGAGCCTAACATTTGCCCTCTCCTCTTTCCTGGAGCTGCCAGGGTTGCATGCAGCCAGCTCCCTGCCAAAGGGAGCTTTCTCCAGAGCTGTCCTTTGGGAAACTCTAGTTTCATCCTCATGTGTGTTCACAGTAGTTTCCACCTAAGGTGACTCAGGCCTAAAGGCTTTATGAAAGTTTGGGAAGGGGAAACAAATTCATTGCTGCCACACAGCAGTTTTAATGGGATTATTAAGCCCTGTGAGAAGAACCTGGGGGTCATGGGGGATGAGAAACTTCCCCTGAGCCAGCAGTGGCTCTGGCAGCTGGGAAGGGCGATGGGATCCTGGGCTCCATCAGCAGAGGGGTGGCAGCAGGGACAGGGAGGGGATTGTCCCTCTCTGCTCTGCCCTGGGAGGCCCCAGCTGGATCCTGTGTCCAGAGCTGGGGCCCAACACAAGGAAGATGTGGGGCTGTTGGAGAGGGGTCAGAGGAGCCACGGAGATGCTCAGAGGGCTGGAGCAGCTCCCCTCTGGAGAGAGGCTGAGGGAGCTGGGCTGGGTCAGCCTGGAGAAGAGAAGGCTGTGGGGGGACCTCATTGCAGCCTGCCAGTCCCTGAAGGGAGCAGAGACACAGGAGGGAATCAGCTTGTTCAAGGGCAGAGACTGGCAGGACAAGGGGGATGGAGTGAAGCTGGAGGAGGGAAGGGTTAGATTGGATATTGGGGGGAAGTTCTTTGCAGAGAGAGTGGTGAGGGGCTGGAACAGGCTGCCCAGAGAGGGGGTGGGTGCCCCGTGTCTGGGGGTGCTCAAGGCCAGGTTGGCTGGGGCCCTGGGCAACCTTGTGTAGCTCCAGGCCTGAGGTTGGTGTCCCTGCCTGTGGCAGGGGGTTGGAGCTCTGTGACCCTTCGGGTCCCTTCCAACCCAGAGCAGTCTATAATTCTATGATTATTTTTTTTAAGGGCTCTTCAGAACCATTAACAAATGTGCCCCCACATCGAAGGACTTTATAAACTGCTGGGTCAGCTGTGTTCTCTTATTATTTCCCTCCAACTCTGCATTCCCATCCACTGTTCTCATGGGCAGGAATCCTTTGGGTGGGAGGAGTTGTGGCATGGGCCCCATGCTGGATTTGTGATTCCTGCAGACAGTTGTTGTTTTCCTCCTAAATTCCACCTGCAGAGCAGCTCTTTATTTTCTGTATAGGTGGGGAGCACTTGTCTTTGTTCAAGTTTTTGGGTACCAAGGAGACAGTAGTTAATCAGAGATGACTTTGGAGCTTGTGTTTTCTATTAGGTGGCATCTCCTGACTTAGGAGAGAGTTTCAGATAGCACAGTGTGTTCTGGGGCTGAAATGAAGTGGGACACTCCTGACCTGGAGGTGTGTTTTCACCAAAACCTGGGATCAGGTTGGACTCCCCCAGACACTGGTGCAGTTCAGTGGAGCAGTATTTAGTGTGGTGTCTCTTTTACCTCTGAGGCACCAGGAGAATTGGAGTTTGGCAGTGCACCAAGGGTAGGTCAATTCAGAGCAGAGCAGAGGAAGCTCCCTTGTAGGAAGGTGTAGATAACTCTGGAAGCTGTGCTCTGGAAACCAGTTTGATTCCAAATCTAACTGGAGAATGCTAAGCTCTTCTTTTATCTGTGTGGCTAAAAGGAGTAGTTACACTGTTGAAGCTGAGAGCTGCAGGCTCAGGACATGGCTTGTTCCACATGAAGCTCTGGATAACTGGTCATCTTGCCTTCCCCCTGAGGTGTCAGCGATGGAAGGAGCAAGCTGGGAGGAACAAGAACGTTGGTGTTGCTTTTCCTCTCCCAGCAAACAGACTTTGCTTTCTTCTTACCCCAGGTTCACAGCCAGGGCTTCGTGGTGGAGGAGGATGGGAACGCCCCGACACGCCGCGTGCTGCTGAGCGAGGTGACCGGGGCGGCGGTGAGCGCCTTCCTGCGCTACCTGTACGCCGCCAGCGCCGAGATCCCCGCGGGGCTGCGGCCCCAGGTGGGGGCTCTGGCTGCCAGGTGTGTACACTGGGCATGGTCTGCATCCCTGGTGCTTTCAGCCACGCACACCCCAGCCTGGTGTGGTGTCCAGCAGGGAGCAACACACAATTCAGTATATGAATTGTAGGGGAAGCCATTTAATGAGGTGAAATCCCCCAGATTCTAGACCTTTCTTACTGCAAACGTGGCAAGCTAAACAACTGCTCATTGGTTACACACACTGTTCACACTGTATTGATTGGTCAGTGATTATAATGAGTTCTGATAAACCTATCTTATAGCTAAACATCCTTAGTTTATCTTTAATACCTAAAAGCATCCCCACACCTGCTGTTTGACCCTCTTGTTATGGCTGGTTCCTGACATGTTCTGTTACTCCCAAATCCCTTCCCATAACTGCTGCTTGGTTCAGGGCAGCCTGTACCCCTATCAGCAAGGCTGCTGTGTTTGGAGAATGGGATTATGAGGATCCTCTCAGCATGAGGAACTTTTCCTGTCTCATGGGAACAGGATAATATTGTCAGGGCCTGAATCTGGGGAGAAGAGAGCTAGGCCGCATGCAGGCCTGCTGCCTTCCCTGACAACCTGGTATCTTGCACTGCAGTTGTTGTGGCTTACAAATCCCAGAGGCCTCTGCTTACCCCTTCAATGAAAGATGTACACCAGAAGGACAGAAGCCATCCAGAGGGATCTGGACAGGCTGGAAAGGTGGCTCTGGGGGAACCTGATGAGGCTCAACACTGCCAAGGGTCAGGGGTGGCACTTGGGCCAGAGGAATCCCAGCCAGAGATACAGACTGGGAGAAGAGCTCTTGGAGAGCAGCCCTGTGAGAAGGACCTGGGGGTCATGGGGGGTGAGAAACTCCCCCTGAGCCAGCAGTGGCTCTGGCAGCTGGGAAGGGAGATGGGATCCTGGGCTCCATCAGCAGAGGGGTGGCAGCAGGGCCAGGGAGGGGATTGTCCCTCTCTGCTCTGCCCTGGGAGGCCCCAGCTGGATCCTGTGTCCAGAGCTGGGGCCCAACACAAGGAAGATGTGGGGCTGTTGGAGAGGGGTCAGAGGAGCCACGGAGATGCTCAGAGGGCTGGAGCAGCTCCCCTCTGGAGAGAGGCTGAGGGAGCTGGGCTGGGTCAGCCTGGAGAAGAGAAGGCTGTGGGGGGACCTCATTGCAGCCTGCCAGTGCCTGAAGGGAGCAGAGACACAGGAGGGAATCAGCTTGTTCAAGGGCAGAGACTGGCAGGACAAGGGGGATGGAGTGAAGCTGGAGGAGGGAAGGGTTAGATTGGATCTTAGGGGGAAGTTCTTTGCAGAGAGAGTGGTGAGGGGCTGGAACAGGCTGCCCAGAGAGGGGGTGGGTGCCCCGTGTCTGGGGGTGTTGAAGGCCAGGTTGGATGGGGCCCTGGGCAACCTTGTGTAGCTCCAGGCCTGAGGTTGGTGTCCCTGCCTGTGGCAGGGGGTTGGAGCTCTGTGATCCTGGGGGTCCCTTCCAACCCAGACCAGGCTGGGATTCTATATGCATATCCTATATTCTATATCCTACCCTCATCCTTTCCACAAGGCTGCTCAGGTTCTGCCTGTGTGAGATCTGTGTTCAGTTCATGCTCAGCAGGCTTGTGCCAGGAGTTCTGTGTCAGGATGCCAATGGTGATGGATGTGTCTCCATCTTCTGTGTGTGCTGCTCAGAGCATTGCACTAGCACTCTGCCCTTCAGCTGAACAGCACCTGGGGAATGTATTAGATGCTTAGAACTCTAATGTGCTGTGTCAGCCACGCTCTTGGTTGTGACTCTAGGTGTGTGCTAAGGAAGGAGCTTGTAATGGAAGCTGTACCTGAGATACAGAGAGGGGGAAATAGTTGAGTCTTGCCAAAATTTACATGCAGAGGTGCCCTGCCACTCCACAAAGCCAAGAAGCTCTCATATGGCAGACATCATCCAGCCCCAGCCATTCCATAGGTCTCTCACCAGTGCAGATGGCAGAGGAGTGGTTGTGTAGCCACAGAGCTGCTTGGTCTCAAGCAGAAAGCAGGAAGAGTGAGCCTGATGCTTTCACAGGAGTGGTGTCTGAGAAGGGAACCCTCACTGCAGCAGTGTGCTGGGTCCTGAGCAGCTGAGGAACCCAGCATCTTCACACAGACACTTTGTGAGGCTCACAAGGGTGATCAGGCAGCCAAATGGTGCAGAAGCACTGAGGAGGGAAATACTAACATTGCTGTTACACCCCTGTAGGTTTTGTGTGCAGGAACTGATGGCAAAGTGTGAAAACAACAGTGGAGAGAGTCAGGTGTCCTCAGGAGTGGATTCAGAAGATGATCTTCTCTCTGTGAGGGATGACAAAGATTGTGAGGACAGAGCTGAGAGTTTCCAAGACCTCCTGAAGTCAGTGTGGGTGGGTGAAGAGGAGGAAGAAGGAGCCATGCTGAACCCTGAGTGCCAGAAGGAAGATGACAATGGGGTGGGTGAACAGGAGCTGGAGGAAATCTATGAGTTTGCTGCAACTCAGAGAAGGATGGCTCAAGGTGAAGGAGAGGGGAGCAAAGGAGCAGACTGCAGCTCCTGTAGTGATAATGAGGCAGCTCGAGGTACCAACCTGCAAACTGAGGAGGAAGAGGTAAAGAGATCTGAACCTGCTTCAGCCAGCAACAGCTTCAAAGATTGCAGGGATGACAGTGATGTGGAAGGTTCTAAATGTGACTTGTCTGCAGAAGAAAAGAAAGCACAGACTATAAATAGGTGCAAGAACTCGAGGGATTCACAGAGCAGTTCTCTGCCTCAGCACAGTGAACCTCAGAAATGGGACACAGCATCCCATGGTGCCACCACTAACCAAGGAGACACCCTTAGGAGAGGTGAAGGTGTGAAGGATTCAGAGTCATCTCAGGTCTTGCATGATGGGACAGATCTCTGTGGAGAAGTGTTTCCTAGCTGCCAAGGTGACAGTAATACAACCAAGAGTTATGAACACTTGTTCTCTGCAACCCCAGGGGATTGCTCTGAGCCTTCCCCAGTGAAAGAAGCTCTCAGAGAATCAGGAAAGGCTCCTAGTGAGAAGCAGGTTGATGTTAATGATTCCCATCTGCACAGCAAGTCACAAGGAGCCCTCTCTCCACATAGGAACAGTTTTTATGGGAGTCCCCCTCCCAAACCTTATGTGTCCCTCTTCCCTGCTGTTGGCTCTTCACCAGCATCTCCACAATCAGAGAGAACATTTGCCAGAGAACATGTGTCAACACCAAAGCCAAGCACAAAGGAAAGCTCATCCCCAACAGATGAGCTGCCCTGTCAGAAAGCCAACGAGCTGGGGACTGCATCAAGAAGTGGGACTACAGCTTCTCCAAGAGACCTTCCTGACACTGAGTTCAGCAGGTGTGCTCATGTCCCAGTGTTGTCATCACCGGTCATCAGAGCTCGGGGGGCAGCAGCTCACAAGGGTCAGGATGATGCTGTTATTGTTTTATCTTCTGATGATGAAATGGAGTTAAGAGAAGAGGAGTTGCCCAAGCCAGGCTTTGCTCTGAAGGAAAGGGAAACCCCTGGGCAGCTGGACTGTGCAGATGTAGAACAAAGTCCTGAGACACCAGAACCTGAACCCAACTCATCGGTCACCGAAACGGAGCAGAGCCCTGCCCAGGCCCCCAGCAGCATCCCAGAGACAGTGTCTATGAGTAAGGATGTAGAGATATCCACTGAATTGCCTCTCAGCAGACACACAGGTGCTTGTACAGAGCCCAAACTGAGTCCAAACCTGAGCCCTGAAAAAAGGGTGGCTCATGAAGTGTCTTTGGGTACAGACAGCTCCTGGCTGGTGCCAGACACACCAGTTCTGAGCAGAAGCAGGAGTTTCTCAACACAGACTCAGGTCACAAGTATTCATTCTTTGAAGAGTCCAGGATCTAAACTCAGCACAAAGAACTTAGTAGCAGGGAATAGTGACCATGAAATGGCTGGAAATGTAATAAAAGTTTGTGAAAAAGGATTATCTGTGGAGAACTCAGGCAGTGAAAGGATCTCTTCCAGCAGCCCAGCAGCAGGAACATTTTCCAGGAACTCCCCACCAGTTTCTCCAGTGAATCCAATTCTCCTCTCCCCTGGGTACACCAACCTAAAAACCAAACATGCCATGATCTCATCTTTACCCAAACCTGTGTCTCTGTGCCATGAGCTGTCGTTGGAAGGTAAAACAGACACCAGTGTGATTGAGATAGGTGACAGTGAAAAGGACACAAGTCTGCCTTCTGCAAGCAGTAGTGTCCTGCTCTGTGATGAGCCCCCAGTCCCCACTGATGACTGCTGGCATGTGGAGTATCTGTCACCAGTCAGAGGTAACAGGCAGGACTCCCACTGTGCCAGCCATGCGACGCCCAGCGCTGCCAGCAACCCCAGTCCAAGCTCTTGGCACGACCAGTGGGAGAGCCCAGTCTGCAGGCAGGGAGTGAAGCGCAGTACCCCTCTCCCAGGAAGCCCTGTCAGCAGAAGGGCAGCCCTGCTCTGCCTTGAGAAGAGTCCTGTTGAGCCATGTGCATCAGTGGGCAGCAGACCGAGCTACCTGAACTCCGAAATCTGGGTTGATTGGAATGGAGAGGAGGAGGAGGAGGAGGAGGAGGAGGAGGAGGAAGATGAATTTCCAGAGGTGCTTCCTCTGTCTCAGAGGCTGTTGGCTGCAGCAGGTGCCCGTCAGACAGATCCTGTAAAGACCCCTGGTGAGTGTACTGATCCCAGCCTCTCTGGACTGGGGTAAATTCTTTTGAGGTGGTTATCTCACCTCTTGTTCACTTGATGCTTTGAAATGGCCTTTTGTCCTGATCTGAAGTGGTTGTCAGGCACAAAGGAGGTACAGTCTCTTCTGAGAGAGTCTATCTAAATGGGGGATCCCTGGAGCACAGCAGCTGCTGTTCCATTCACATGGGATCTCTGGCAGTGGTGATACTCCCTGCAGAAGGAAGTAAGTGAAAGAGCTTGCAGAAAAGCAGTGCTACATCATGCTAGAGCATCTGCCACTGAGAGGGGCAGATATTTTAAGTCCTTTCTGTATTCATTTTGATCATAGTCATTTCATTCTGCTGCAGAACCTTCCTGTCAGAGGAACAAGTCTCCCAGCACCCCAGTGACACCCAGCACCCCGATGACACCGATGCCAGCTTACTCCCTCATGGAGACACCACAGCTGAAGAAGGAGCTGCGCAGGTTAGCAATCCCTCCACAAGGACATCGTTCCTGAGCACAGCCTGGCTGGCAGGTAGCATGAAAGAAAGCTCAGGTGAAAGTGAAGCCATGCTGAAGCTCCAGCCAGTCATTTTGTTTGAAGTTATGTCACACTCTTGCTGCTGACCACTGGTTTTTCCTGTCCTGAGGCCCTTCCCAAGCTGTGACTATGGAAGGTGCATCATTATCAAGGAGGGGGACTGAGAGAGACAATGGGGAGCAGAGTCTGGCTGGAGACCTGTGACCAGTGCTGTTCTCCAGGGCTCAGTGTGGGGTCTGATCCTGTTCAATATCCTCACTGACACCTTGATGAGGGAACAGCACCCACCCTCAGCAAGTGCTGATGATCCAGAGCTGGGAGGAGTAGCTGCCAGGCAGGACACTGCGCTGCCATCCAGAGCCCTGGCCAGGCTGGAGAGCTGGGCAGGGAGAGACCAGATGGGGTTTGATAAAAGCAAGTGGAGAGTCTGGCCCCTGGGGAGGAAGAACTGCTGGAATCAGGACAGGCTGGGGGGGAGCTGCTGGAGAGGAGCTCTGTGGAGAAGGACCTGGGGGTGCTGGGGGGTGACAGGGTGGCCATGAGCCAGCAGTGTGCCCTGGGGCTGAGAGAGACAATGGGATCCTGGGGGCATCAGGAGGAGTGTGGGCAGCAGGTGACAGGAGGGGATCCTCCCCCTCTGCTCTGCCCTGCTCAGGCCCCACCTGGAGTGTTGTGTCCAGTGCTGGGCTCCCTGGGATCAAACAGCCAGGGATCTCCTGGAGAGAGTCCAGAGGAGGCTGAGGAGATGCTGAAGGGCCTGGAGCATCTCCCCTGGGAGGAAAGGCTGAGAGAGCTGGGGCTGTTCAGCCTGGAGAGAAGAAGACTCAGGGGGGACCTTATGAATGTTGATCAATATCTGCAGGATGGGCTGCAGGGGGAATGGCCAGCCCCTTTTCAGTGTCTGTGGGGACAGGACAAGGGGCAATGGCTGCAAGTTGGAGCCCAGGAAGTTCCCCAGCACCATGGGGAAGAACTTTTCCCCAGGGAGGGTGAGGGAGCCCTGGGACAGGCTGCCCAGGGGGTGTGGAGTCTCCATCTCTGGAGAGATTCCAGCCCCGTCTGGACGCCGACCTGTGCAATATGAGCTGGGGAGCTGCTTTGGCAGGGGGTTGCACCCCAGGAGCTCTCCAGGGCCCTTCCCACCCCCGGGAGTCTGTGATTCTCTTGACCTCAGCTCCCACCTTTCTCTTCCAGATTTGGAGTGCGTGCTCTCCCAAAGCGCCAGATGGTGTTGAAGCTGAAGGAGATATTCCAGTATACTCACCAGGACGTGGACTCTGACTTTGAGGATGAAATCCCATCTTCCCAGCCTCCCCTGCAGAAGCCCCCCACCAAACGCCCCAGGCAGGCCAGGGCAGAGCAGGCTGGTGGTGGGAGGCGTGCCGGCGCCTCCAGGGCTGTGGGCAAAAGGCAGCATGCTGCTAAGGCTTCTTCAGCACTCCCTGTGCAGGCAGATGACTGTGGCCTTGTTGGACCCCAAGAAACAGGCTGTGCAGCACCTAAGGAGGGAACTAAAATGACACATCACCCAAAAGGAGACAAAGGGCAGAAAAAGTCATCTGTACCTCCAGAGCAGTTGTGTCTGGTAGCTGATGGGGAGGAAGAGCTGCTCTCAGCATCTCAGGAGTCTGCAGTTTCTTCAGTGGATGGAAGTGACATCTCTTTCAGTTCACAGAGGTAAGAGAGCAAAGTACTAAACAGTCAGTGGTGCAGGACAGGGATGAGCCAGGAGCATGGCAGACAGGGAGGTGAGTGTCCACGTGGCCTGCGGTGACCCTGCCACCTACTTGGGCTTGTTACTGGAAGGCCAGCACGCTCTTACAACAGAAACAGGCTTTGGGGGTTCTTAGTCTAGTTCCCAATGAGCTGTTCTTAGGACACAAAAGTGCCTGTGGCTGCATGTGGGCACTGCCCAAACCCAGCCTGCCTGGTCTCTGGAAGTTAGAGTGAGGAGGAGCGCTGGGAGCCCTGCCCCAGAGCAGGGGAGGATGCCCAGCACAGCTTGGCAGCACGGGGGGCTGCAGGCCAGGAACAAGGAATGCCAGGCAGAGCTGAGGTTGGGGCTGGGACAAGGGAGCTCACAGAACACATGCCATGTTCTGCTTCCCCTGATTTGCTGGGTGCCAGTATTGGGAGCCTGGGATCCTACAGAGACTGGTCATGGGGGCTCCCCAAGTCCTCGGTGGCCAGCCCCCATGACCAGTCCTGTCCTTGAAGGCCTGTTCTTTCCTTGGTCTTGCTTTTAGTTCTTTGGTGAATGGATTTGAAGCCTGTGCTTTTGCATCTGAGGATGAAGAGGAGGAGCTTCCAGCATCTCAGGCTGCAGCTCGAGAAGAGGAAAAGCTGGAGGCAGTGAGGTGCTATATCCGTTCAAACACAGCCCTGTACCACAAGATTCTCTTCTATGAGCCCATCGAGCTGGCTGCACTGCATGTGGAGCTGAAGCAGAACGGCATTAAAATCTCCAAGGCAAAGCTGCTGGACTTCTTAGACACTCACTGCATCACATTCACCACGGCTGCAGCCCGGAAAGAGAAGGAACAGAAAACAAAGGGGAAAAAAACCCAGAGGAGACGGTACTGAGTGGAGTCACCTCCTCCACCCTGAAGGTGCTGTGTGCAGGAGGCTTCCCCGTGCGCTGGGGCTGCTCTGGCTGTGGGGCTGCTCTGGCGCTGGGGCTGCTCTGGCGCTGGGGCTGCTCTGGCTCTGGGGCTGCTCTGGCTGTGGGGCTGCTCTGGCCATGGGGCTGCTCTGGCAGTGGGGCTCCTCTGGCCGTGGGGCTCCTCTGGCCGTGGGGCTGCTCTGGCGCTGGAACTGCTCTGGCCGTGGGGCTGCTCTGGGGCTGCTCTGGCCATGGGGCTGCTCTGGCGCTGGGGCTGCTCTGGCGCTGGAACTGCTCTGGCCGTGAGGCTGCTCTGGGGCTGCTGGTGGCGCTGGGGCTGCTCTGGCTGTGGGGCTGCTCTGGCCGTGGGGCTGCTCTGGTTGTGGGGCTGCTCTGGTTGTGGGGCTGCTCTGGCCGTGGGGCTGCTCTGGCGCTGGGGCTGCTCTGGCTCTGGGGCTGCTCTGGTTGTGGGGCTGCTCTGGTTGTGGGGCTGCTCTGGCCGTGGGGCTGCTCTGGCGCTGGGGCTGCTCTGGCGCTGGGGCTGCTCTGGCCGTGGGGCTGCTCTGGCTGTGGGGCTGCTCTGGCTGTGGGGCTGCTCTTGGCGGTGGGGCTGCTCTGGCTGTGGGGCTGCGGTGGGGCTGCTCTGGCGCTGGGGCTGCGGTGGGGCTGCTCTGGCCGTGGGGCTGCTCTGGCTGTGGGGCTGCGGTGGGGCTGCTCTGGCGCTGGGGCTGCGGTGGGGCTGCTCTGGCGCTGGGGCTGCGAGGCCAGCCAGCCGGCGGGTGCGCTGCTCCTCCTAGTGCCCGGCTCTGCGGATGGCGTGCTGCAGCATGAAGGAACTGCACAGACTTCAGCCGCCGTTCTGCCTTCACACACAGACCATCTGAAGCCTCTTTTTCCCCCTGGTTTTCCTTCTGTGCCTTTCCTTCGCTTTCCATATCTCTGACCGATTCCAGGTCCCTCGTTCCTTCCTGATGGTGCTTCTGAAGGCAGGTGCTTCCTCCAGTGACATTTGCCAAGACCTTTCACAACCTTGGGCTGTGAAAAGCTTTGGTCCTCACGTTCCAGGATTCACTAGAATAACCCCCTGCAAGCAACTGGTCCCCTTCCCCCTGGATGTTTGGACCCCCAGCAACTTGGGTCTTCATTTCTTCAGCACACGACTTGCCCTGCTGATTGTTAAGGCAGGGAGCACTGTGCAAACACCATTCCTTTCTTCTGGCGCTGGTTCATTTTGCCATCTCTAGTAAAACTCTTCAATCTGTGTTTCTTAAGTGGCTGCTGAGCAGTGGAGGTGTTTTTCTAGTCCTTCTGGTGGCTCCCAAAGTGCCCCCTGACATCAGATGGCATGTGAAAGCCCCTTGGATTGGAATGCTCAGCTGTGCATGTTGGGCTGTGTTGAAGACATTTCCTGAGCACTGCTGTACCTTGTACCAGTGTGAGTACACCCTCAGGAGAGCTGTTCTGAAGGAGGATGGTAGTGTAGGGACCCCTGGATCTCTTCAGCCCTTTTGTAACTTGATCCAGACCCACTTCTCTGATCAGTCTCAATTCCAAGCTGGACTGATTTTAAATTGCAAACTGTCTGAGGCTCTTGGGGAAGTCTTGGACCCTAAATGATCGTCTTCCATGCATTTATTTTCACAACATGTTCTGCCATTTGTCTGCTCTGGCTGTTGGGAGGCTTCAGAGCCTTACTCAACACAGGGGGTGCAGCACTTCAAAAGCAGCAGCCAGATTTCTCAGCTTATTTATGTATTTGGAAGATATAAATATTTGTTCTATTTTTGATACACCAGATCCTCATTTTGATTTGATTTATATTATTTACAATAAATCATTCTAAGGTACTATAAGTAATGTCTTATGCCAGACCTGGGGCAACGTTGGGTCTAATTGAGAGCAGTAGAGTCTATGCTCAGCACCAGTATGGACCAGAACCCCAGGCAGAGCACTGGCACGGCACCCAGCGGCGACGGGCACTGGGAGAGCTCACCCAGCACTGCCTGGGCAGGGAGGAGCTGCCCAAAGGTAAGGGACACCCACGGGGAAGGTTTTGGGGGGCTGTGAGGAGGGTGGGCTGTGGGGAAGGGTCCATGCTGGCCTGGGAGGGGAGAGCTGCTGGGGAAAGGAACCTCCTCTTCGTCATACGCCATGGCCAGTGTAATGGTGTGGGGACTCCCCAGCAAAGCTGCCTGCCCAGCCTGGGGGATGAGCAGGGATTTGGGATGGTGTGCTCCCTTGGCAGTCCCAGCCTACCAGGGGATGACTTTGTTACATGACAAGGCCAAGGCTTGCCCTGAGTGGCATCCTAGGAAACAAAGCTTTCCCACTGTGCTGGGTATTTCCTCCTCAGGTCCACACTTTACCCACAGAAAGAGCTTTGTCCTGCTTACCCATCTCCAGAGACAAGCAAATCAGGTCCCTTCCCAGCAGTTTTGTGGGTTTAGGACAGACTGACATGCAGGAGCAAAGCTGCTGTAATCAATCTGTATGACATTGTAGCCTTCAGTGCCTGCACTGTCATGGTCTGGTGGATCCAAACTGCAGTCACTCCAATGGCTTTGGCCCCTAAAAACCTGTTTGGTGTGTTATGGAAAAAATCTGGATTGGAGTCGTGGAAATGTCTGCATCTTCCTGCCTGTGCCATCCCCACACCTTGGAACATCCTCCTGCCTGTGCCATCCCCACACCTTGGAACATCCTCCTGCCTGTGCCATCCCCACACCTTGGAACATCCTCCTGCCTGTGCCATCCCCACACCTTGGAACATCCTCCTGCCTGTGCCATCCCCACACCTCAAAACATCCTCCTGCTTGTGCCATCCCCACACCTCAAAACATCCTCCTGCCTGTGCCATCCCCACACCTCAAAACATCCTCCTGCCTGTGCCATCCCCACACCTTGGAACATCCTCCTGCCTGTGCCATACCCACACCTTGGAACATCCTCCTGCCTGTGCCATCCCCACACCTTGGAACATCCTCCTGCCTGTGCCATCCCCACACCTTGGAACATCCTCCTGCCTGTGCCATCCCCACACCTTGGAACATCCTCCTGCCTGTGCCATCCCCACACCTTGGAACATCCTCCTGCCTGTGCCATCCCCACACCTCAAAACATCCTCCTGCTTGTGCCATCCTCACACCTCAAAACATCCTCCTGCCTGTGCCATCCCCACACCTTGGAACATCCTCCTGCTTGTGCCATCCCCACACCTCAAAACATCCTCCTGCCTGTGCCATCCCCACACCTTGGAACATCCTCCTGCCTGTGCCATCCCCACACCTTGGAACATCCTCCTGCCTGTGCCATCCCCACACCTTGGAACATCCTCCTGCCTGTGCCATCCCCACACCTTGGAACATCCTCCTGCCTGTGCCATCCCCACACCTTGGAACATCCTCTTTGCCTACTGCAGAAACAGGATTTTAAGCCCCACATCTGTGTTGGCAGGGTTTGGGGTGCCCCTTTGCAGGGGCTGCCCTCCCTGCTTCCATGTTGCTGAAGCTGACAAAACAGAACACCTCTTGGAATTCTAAACCTTTCCTCAGATGATGAGAAAAGGATTTAAAACCTTTTCCAGCCTCCAAGACTACAAGAACCTATCTGACATAGAGCTCAAATTATCTGAGAGCAATTATTCATTCTCCTGCTTCATTAATTTGTAAGCAAAGCCTGCCTCCCTGAGCTAAGGCTGGTGTTGCCATCTGCCAGCGATGGGGTGTTGCCAAACAGCTCAATTTGGGTGTACTTATGTTTTCTTACCTTCCTAGCACAGTCTCATTTGGCTGGGGAAATCCACTGTCATCCTTCTTTTATTTCCAACCATATAGTAGCAGCTGTCAAAACTGTTCTGATACTTATAGAATCCCAGCCTGGTCTGGGTTGGGAGGGACCCCAAGGGTCACAGAGCTCCAACCCCCTGCCACAGGCAGGGACACCAACCTCAGGCCTGGAGCTACACAAGGTTGCCCAGGGCCCCATCCAACCTGGCCTTGAACACCCCCAGACACAGGGCACCCACCCCCTCTCTGGGCAGCCTGTTCCAGCCCCTCACCACTCTCTCTGCAAAGAACTTCCCCCTAATATCCAATCTAACCCTTCCCTCCTCCAGCTTCACTCCATCCCCCTTGTCCTGCCAGTCTCTGCCCTTGAACAAGCTGATTCCCTCCTGTGTCTCTGCTCCCTTCAGGCACTGGCAGGCTGCAATGAGGTCCCCCCGCAGCCTTCTCTGCTCCAGGCTGACCCAGCCCAGCTCCCTCAGCCTCTCTCCAGAGGGGAGCTGCTCCAGCCCTCTGAGCATCTCCGTGGCTCCTCTGGCCCCTCTCCAACAGCCCCACATCTTTCTTGTGTTGGGCCCCAGCTCTGGACACAGGATCCAGCTGGGGCCTCCCAGGGCAGAGCAGAGAGGGACAATCCCCTCCCTGGCCCTGCTGCCACCCCTCTGCTGATGGAGCCCAGGATCCCATCACCCTTCCCAGCTGCCAGAGCCACTGCTGGCTCATGTTCAGTTTCTCCCCCCCATGACCCCCAGGTCCTTCTCACAGGGCTGCTCTCCAGGGGCTCTTCTCCCAGTCTGTATCTCTGGCTGGGATTCCTCTGGCCCAAGTGCCACCCCTGACCCTTGGCAGTGTTGAACCTCATTAGGTTCCCCCAGTCCCACCTTTCCAGCCTGTCCAGACCCCTCTGGATGGCTCCTGTCCTTCTAGGGTGATCCCTCTGGGTGGCTCCTTCCCTTCTCTTTGTTCTAATGCTCCCAAGGCTGCAGGGGGAAAACCCAACTTTTAAACTAAGCTATTGGTTGGTCTTTAAGCAGAAAGAAGGAGCAGATCCATGGCTGGCATTTCATGAAGCTTGTCCCTTAGGAAGATGTGCCTTGTGAGCTCGGAGCCAGCTTTGGAATACACGGCTTCTGGCTCTGCTGGGAGTCAGACAGTTGGTGGGAATGGCCATGGACACTCCCCTGCAGCTACCGCTGGGTTGGTTTGTGTATTGGCATGTTCCCTACCTGCAAAAAAAGCGCCCCAGCCTCACCAGGTGTGTTCTGAAACGCAGAGGGGTGTCATTCCCCTGCCTGTGGGAGCAGGCTGTGCGCTGACACGGGCACGGCGCCGTGTGCCCGCTGCCCCAGCAGTCAGCCCGGCTTCATGGGGGCTCTGAGCCATCACCCTGCCCTCTGCCACAGCCGGGGCCCCTGGAGGGGAGGTTCAACTACGACATGGGACAACACGGGCGAGCACAGAGGGGCCACTGCGGCGCCGTCCCCTTGTACTGGGCCAGCAGAGCCCAGGCGTTACGTGTAGAACGTTTGGGCAGCGAGGGAGAAATGGGGGAGAGCTGCCCTGGCCCTCCCGGGGCTCTCGGGCGGGAGGGAGCCGCTCCTCGGGCCGCTCTCGGGATGGAGCCGCTCCTCAGGCCCCTCTCGGGATGGAGCCGCTCCTCGGGCCCCTCGGGCGGGAGGGAGCCGCTCCTCGGGCGCGTTTGGCTCTCGCACGGCTCTGGCATAGAATCCCGTCGGGGGAGCCGCGCCCGAGCTGCTTGTTGCTAATGCCACCCCAGGGGCCTGGGGAGGCCGCGCCGCGGGTCGGCCGCTGGCCCCGCGGGGGGTTCGGGGGCCCCGCGGGGGGTCGGGGGCCCCGCAGCGCTCCCCGGCCCGGTTCCTCCGCCCGCTCTCTGCCCGGGGGCCAAGCCGCAGCCCGAGCTCAGCGCCAGCCCCGCTGCGGCCACCGAAAGGCCCCGGGGCGCTCCAGCGGGGGCCCGGTACAGAGTCCTGGCCCCTCGGGGCGGCGCCGAGCCGAGCCGTGCTCCCCGGGGCCGGGCGCTCCGGGGCCGGGCGCTCCGGGGCCGGGCTCCCCGGGCCGGGCTCCCCGGGTCGGGCTCCCCGGGGCCGGGCTCCCCGGGTCGGGCTCTCCCGGGTCGGGCTCCCCGGGTCGGGCTCTCCCGGGTCGGGCTCCCCGGGGCCGGGCTCCCCAGGTCGGGCTCCCCGGGTCGGGCTCCCCGGGGCCGGGCTCCCCGGGGCCGGGCTCCCCAGGTCGGGCTCCCCGGGTCGGGCTCCCCGGGTCGGGCTCTCCCGGGCCGGGCTCTCCCGGGCCGGGCTCCCCGGGGCCGTGCCCCGGGCTCCCGCAGAGACGTCCTACTCCCGGCGGAGACGGGCCCGCGGCACCCCGGGGGCGCTTGCCGTTGGGCTGTCGCCACGCAGGCGCCCCGGGAGAAGCCCTCCGCCCGCGGGCAGACCCGGCGCCCCGTCCCGCGGGGGGCAGCAGCCGCAGGACCCCGCCGAGCCCGGCCCGGCGCCGCCATCCCCGCCGCGCTCCGACGCGAAGGCGCCGCCCGCCATTGGCCGCCGCCCTCACGTGACGGCGCCGCCGGCGCCCCGGGCTGCGCGGCCGGGCCGAGCGGAGGTCCCGGGGCGCCCCCCGCCGCCTGCCCCCGGCCCGGCCCCCGGCCCGGCCCCCCCGGCGCGCTGACAGCGGCGGGGCCGCACGGGTCCCCGCTGGGCGGGGGGCGCCGGTTCCCTCTGCTCGCAGCGGCCCGCCTCACCCCGCCCGCGTCCGCCCGGAGCGGCGGGGAGCGGGGATGGTGTCCCGCTCGGGCCGGGCGCAGGAGCGGCGGCTCGCCCGGCTCCGCGCACGCCGGGGGGAGAGCCCGCCGGGCGGCAGCCGCGCAGGTAAGGGCCCGGGGCGATCGCCCGGCGAGAGGGAGACCGCTCGGGGGCTGCGGCTCCCCGCGGGAGGCGGCAGGACCTGCCGGGGGCCGCCCCGGCTTTGCCCGCCTGGCCATGGCCGCTGCCGCAGAGCCGGAGAGCAGCAGCGCGTCCTGGGAGCGCCCGAGGCTCCGGGAGCTCCTGAGCTGCACACGCGGGGTGCCGGTGCCTCTCAGGGTGCTGGTGCCTCACAGGGTTCTGGTGCCTCGCCGGGCTCCAGTGCCTCGCCGGGTTCCGGTGCCTCGCGGGGTTCTGGTGCCTCGACGGGTTCTGGTGCCTCACGGGGCTCTGGTGTCTCACCGGGCTCCGGTACCTCGCAGGGTGCTGGTGCCTCGCAGGGCTCCAGTGCCTCGCAGGGCTCTGGTGCCTCGTGGGGCTCCAGTGCCTCGTGGGGCTCCGGTGCCTCACAGGGTTCTGGTGCCTCACAGGGTGCTGGTGCCTCACAGGGTTCTGGTGCCTCGCCGGGCTCTGCGGGTTCTCCTGCCTTCCGAACCCGCGAGCGCTCGGCACCCACGGCAGCTCGCAGCGAGGAGTTCCGCGGGTGACCTGGCAGCCTTACAAGTCGCTCTCTGCTTGGGTTTGCTTCGCAGCTGCCAGCCAGTAGCACGCTGGACGTCCCTGTGCTTTTATGCCCAGCAGACAGTGCGGGAGGGCTTCGTATCCAGCCCTGAGGCCAGCCGTGTCCTCTGATACCCCGTCAGGCCAGTCATCCCCAGCAGAGAAGCAGTTCTGGGCCTTTGATCGCTCACATCACACCTCTGGAGCTTTCTCTGCTGTTCAGTGGGGGGTCTGCCCTCCCCTTGCAGGCAGTCAGGATGTGGGCTTAGCAGCAGGGCAGAATTACATGCTCTTTTACTCTGCTTGGGGTTTTTCCCTTCAGGAATCACTAACATTTGATGAACTGTTTTGTCTGCCAGGGAGCTGTAGTTTTCATCCTTCTGCTCTCATTCCAAGATGCTCTTCCCAAGTGATACCAAGAACATCCTAAGCCCATCGTGGTGTAAGTGCAAGTACAGAGGCTGTTCCCCTCTGCAGCTGTGTGTTTACCCACACTGACTGTTCCCTCTCATTCCCCTGTCACCAGGCTGCTCAGTGCAGCAAGGCTCTGCCACAGCTGGTCCTTAAGTCAGCCTTTGTTGCTTTAACCTGCACAACAGATCCAGCAGCAGAGATTTCCACCTCTCTCTTCCCTCTGACCTTATGGAAGGTCACCCATCCTACAGCCCTTCAGTTTCTTCATCAGTTTTGGTGAAGGACAAAGGTCTTTTGGGAATGCCTTTGGATTCCAGATCTCCCTTTTGCTAAACCTGGTGACATCTCGGAAGAACTCCAAGTGCCTTGTGAAGTGAGACTCCTTCCAAAGGCCATGGCAACTCTTCCCCAACATGCTCTCTTTGGCTGTCTCTCCATTCATTCCCTTACTCTGATTTCTCTGTGTTTGCTGGGAATGCCTGTTGAGCCCCCAATCTCCCCTCAAGCCCTTTCTGTGGCATCACATCAGCCACCTCCCAGTCCCCTGACAGTGAGGTACCACAGCTGGGAGCCCAGCAGGATTTCTCTGCTGTGAACTTGAAGTCAGTGCCAGGGACAACTGCTGTGTTCTCCCGCTGCGGTGAGGTGGGTCAGAGCATTGGCTGAATTGCTGGTGTCTATTGAGAGAGATCCAAGGGTACATGTGCATGCTGGCCAGGGGATCAGGCCCAGTCAGCATGGGGTTACAGAAGGCAGATCCTGTCAAACCAACCTGATCTATGACAAGGTGACCCGCTGGATGGACAAGGGGGAGGCTGTTGATGTGGCTGCCTGGGCTTCAGGAAAGCCTTTGGCAGGGTTCCTCACAGCATTCTGACTGAGAAACTGGCTGCCACTGGGCTGGACAGGGGGACCCTCAGCTGGGTTAAACACTGGCTGGATGGCCAGGCCCAAAGGGGGAATGGAGCCAAACCCAGCTGGCACCCCCAGGGCTCATCCTGGGGCCAGTTCTGTTCAGCATCTTTATCAGTGACCCCAGTGAAGGGATGGGATGCTCCCTCAGTCAGTTTGGAGATGACACTGAGCTGGGAGGAAGGGTTGATCTGGCTGAGGGGAGGGAGGCTCTTCAGAGGGATGTGAACAGGCTGGGCCCATGGGCTGAGACCAAGGGGAGAAGGTTGGACAAGGCCAAGGGCAGAGTGCTGCACATGGGACAGAACAACCCCCTGCAGAGCTACAGGCTGGGGGAGACTGGCTGGAGAGCTGTCAGGAAGAGAAGGACCTGGGGGTGCTGGGTGACTGCAGGCTGAACAGGAGCCAGCAGTGTGCCCAGGAAAGCCAGTGGCATCCTGGCTTGTGTCAGGAATAGTGTGGCCAGTAGGTCTGGGGAGGGGATTGTGTCCCTGGACTGGGCACTGGGGAGGCTGCAGCTCGAGTGCTGGGTCCAGTTCTGGGCTCCTCAGCATCAGAAGGACATTGAGGTCCTATGAACACTCTGAAAAACCCAGTGAGTAGTTTGGGGGGATGTGTCAGAACTTTTATACTTCAAGTCAATCTGAGTTTTTTAGAATTCCCCACTGTTTGATTTCCCCTGTCCAAAGTTTCCTGCCTGTGACTTCTCTCTGGATTCTCACTTTATTGCAGCTGAAGATGGGATTGTGAGCAAGAAGGAGGAAAATGCCCACCAAGGCATCCCTGGGCCAGCAGAACCCAAGGCTTTACTCACAGGACTCTCCAAAGAGATGGGTTCCCAGAGCCCTGCCCAGGACCCGGTCATCCTACGCAGGTCAGAAAGGGTTCAGAGACCTCTGGGGAAGAGGCAAAGCCGAGTGATGCTCCGGGGGAAAAGTTTCAGGAGGCTGCCAGATATTATCCAGCAGAGAACCCCTTCTGTGGGGAGACTGACCATATGTGGGGACTGTGGGAAGAGCTTCCGTGTGAGCTCCAACCTCACCCAGCACCGGAGGATCCACACTGGAGAGAAACCCTTCGCTTGCAGCCAGTGTGGGGAGAGCTTCCGTCAGCAGTCACACCTCATCCAGCACCAGAGGAGCCACACTGGGGAGAAGCCCTACGAGTGTCCTGAGTGTGGGAAGAGCTTCAGCATGAGCTCCAAGCTGATCCGGCACCAGGTTACCCACACCGGGGAGAAGCCCTACCAGTGTGGTGACTGCGGGAAGAGCTTCTCTGGGAACTCCCAGCTCCTCCAGCACCGACGGGTCCACACCGGGGAGAAGCCCTACCAGTGTGCTGACTGTGGGAAGAGCTTCAGCGTGAGCTCAGCCCTGACACGCCACCGCCGGGTGCACACCGGGGAGAAGCCCTACGGGTGTGCGGAGTGCGGGAAGAGCTTCAGCCAGAGCTCGGAGCTCATGAAGCACCAGCGGGTCCACACCGGGGAGAGGCCCTACACGTGCTCTGAGTGCAGGAAGAGCTTCACTGTCAGCTCAGCCCTCATCCAACACCGGCGGTTCCACAAGGGCGAGCGCCCGTACAGGTGCAACGAGTGTGGAAAGGGCTTCACGGTGAGCTCCCACCTCATCCAGCACCGCCGCTTCCACACTGGGGAGCGGCCCTTCCAGTGCACCGAGTGCGGGAAGAGCTTTCTGTGGAGGTCGGCCCTGCTCCGGCACCGCCGGGTGCACACCGGGGAGAGGCCCTACGCCTGCACTGACTGCGGGGACACCTTCCGGCAGAGCGCCCACCTCACCCAGCACCGCCGGATCCACACCGGGGAGCGGCCCTACGCCTGTGCCGACTGCGGGAAGGGCTTCGCCGTGAGCTCCGCGCTGCTCCGCCACCAGCAGATCCACAGGGGTGGGGAGCCCTAGGCAGGGGGCTGGGGGGAGCCCTTCGGTGCGGTGCCCCGCAGCCGCCCCCGCGCAGCGCGGCCCAGCACAGCTCTCTGCCGGCTCTGTTCACTGCCCTGCGCCCGGAGGGACCAGGCGGTGTCCCTAGGAGCCCTAGAAGAGGGAGGTGAAGGGGGGAGAGCCGGTGCGGGGAGCTGGAGCTTGGGGAGGCTGGGGACAGGGCTCGGGATGGGGGGGCACGGCAGGGGCGGCGGACACGTGGCCGCTTCTCCCCGCACAGCTGACAGCGCACCGCACGGACCGGCCCGACCCGCGGCGCCCCGGCCTGGGGCGCAAACGCCGCCGCGCTGCCCCGAGCCGCATCCCTCCGCCCGGGCCTGCGGGAGCGGGGCGGCTGCCTGACCCCGCGGTGCTCCGCGTCCGCCGCCGGAATCGAACCCGCGGCCGAACCCCGCTCGCTGCGGACGCGCCAAGTGACGCTGCCGCTGCCGCTGCTGCCGCCCGCCCTTTCCCCGCCCGCGCCCCTGGGGGTCGCCATTGGCCGGCCGAGAGCGGCGCTGAGAGCCGCCGCGTGACGCCGCGGCCGCCTCTGCCAATCGGCGGCGCCGGAGCGTGCGGTCCGAGGCTGCCGATTGGCCGCGCTGTTACACCCCCCCCCCGTCAATAAATAGAGGGCGGCCGGGCCCGGCCTTTGTCTCGCTCCGCGGGGCGCAGGGTGGGCGAGTGCGCGCGGCGCGTCTCCATGGCAACGAGGCCGGGTCGGGCCTGCTCCGCTCCGGAGGTAACGGGCGGGCCGGGGCCGGGCCGAGCCCCTCGGGACTATCCCCCCCCCTACCCCCACCCCGCGCAGCTCGGCTCCGTCCGCGCCGGGCCCTCCCAGAGCTGCTCCGCTCTGTCCGCGTCCAGGTCAGGCGGGGGTGGCGTTCGGCCGGGCGGTGCCTGCCCGGGGCTCCGGCCCGGCGCTGCCTCCAGCCCTGCCAGCCGCGGGGCGGGCCGGCGCGGCCGTCCTGCCCGCCGTGCTGCGGGGACTGCGGAAGGCCGGGGCTGGGGCCCGCCTGCGAGCTGCGTACCCGTGACCCGCCGGGCCAGGCCGGGCCGGGCCTGCCAGGCCTCCCGCTCTCTGCTCCCAGGGGTGCCCGGGCCTGTCGGGACGGAGTCCCGTGCTGGCCGCTCCCGCGGAGCTGGAGCACGCGGCCCTTTTGGCCCAGCTGAACTCTGGGAAGGGTCTGGAGAGCCAAGGCCTCCCGGCCTCTCGCTGTCCCGGCTTGCCCATTGCTGGGGGGAACAAAAGGCTTATTCGAGCCTCGCAGCGCCTGGCGTTCCGTGGGTCCCATGTGTCTGCCCGCCACCGGCCCCCTCGGGCTGTCCCAGGCACAGCCGGCTGTGCTGGGGCCGGCAGGGCGAGCGCTGGCTCCCACTGCAGGGAGAGCCATGGAGAGCTGGCAGGCAGACCTGTGCTCTTCCTCCCCCCAGATCTCCCCCTGACTGCCCCCTGCGCTGCTCTCCTGCCGCTGTGGGACCCGCTTCCTGCTGTGCTCCCTGGCACCAGGGCTGCGTCCTGGAGTGAGGAACTGGACAAGACCTGAGGACTCACCAGGGGTTTCCCTCCTTGCTCAACTCTTTCAGGTGCTCTGGGGGGCAGAAGTGGCATTTGCAGGGGTACTGCTACAAGTAGCTTAGGCTTGAATTATTGCCTAAATTTAGCCTGTGTCCAAGTGAAGTCTTAAACCTACCTGGGGTTAGGTAACTTACTCTGGGAGTCTTGGGTTCCAGCAGCAGCTGGTGCCAAATACCTCCCCAGAGGGAGGAGGAGAAGACATGATGCTCTCCTGATGTTCTTGCTAGGTTACCTCTGATAACTTCTCAAGCTGTTGGGCTGGGAGTTCTGGGGTTTGTCCCTGCTGCAGCGATGTTTTGATAGATCCAGCTGCATCTGCTGCTTGGTTAAAGTGAGGGTGTAAGCTCTGCCTGGGGGGAAGCACCTTTACATGTCATGCCATTTGAACAGCAAACATGAACTCTGCACTGGGAATTATTGAGCTTTTCCTGTGGGTGCCCAGGCAAAGTCTGGTTTCTCCTCTGCCCTGCTCAGGCCCCACCTGGAGTGGTGTGTCCAGTGCTGGGCTCCCTGGGATCAAACAGCCAGGGATCTCCTGGAGTGAGTCCAGAGGAGGCTGAGGAGATGCTGAAGGGCCTGGAGCATCTCCCCTGGGAGGAAAGGCTGGGTGAGCTGGGGCTGTTCAGCCTGGAGAGAAGAAGACTCAGGGGGGACCTTATGAATGTTGATCAATATCTGCAGGATGGGCTGCAGGGGGAATGGCCAGCCCCTTTTCAGTGTCTGTGGGGACAGGACAAGGGGCAATGGCTGCAAGTTGGAGCCCAGGAAGTTCCCCAGCACCATGGGGAAGAACTTTTCCCCAGGGAGGGTGAGGGAGCCCTGGGACAGGCTGCCCAGGGGGTGTGGAGTCTCCATCTCTGGAGAGATTCCAGCCCCGTCTGGACACCGACCTGTGCAATATGAGCTGGGGAGCTGCTTTGGCAGGGGGTTGCACCCCAGGAGCTCTCCAGGGCCCTGCCAACCCCTGTGACTCTGTGATTCTATGAAAGTCATAACTTGCAGTGCTGCTTCCCTGCAGCAGCTGTGTGTACTTCCTTCAGAAGGCAAGGGATTATTGGGATTAAGTGTCTTCCTGCACTGAGAAGGGCTGTGCATCTCCATTTTCCCTGTGGAAATGCATGTGAGGGCAAAATAATGGCTGGCTGGGTGAGATATGGGTGTTTTCTCAGAGGGTTCAAACACCATTATTGGGAAAGAAATGTTTGGAGTGCTAGAGGGTTGTGGCTCAGAGCTCCTCCCCACTCTCCAGCCCTGCTAGCCCCACTCCTGTGGCTGTTGGATTTTTCCCAAGCAGGCTGCTCTCAGGCCTCTGGAGAGGTATGTGTTTACCCTGAACACCAGCCAGGGGCTTGATGAGCAGAGCTTCTCATAGCAAATGAGAAGATGTTGCAGCCCCTGTGGTGGAGGTAGGCAGCTGCTTGAACACCCCCCCTGGCTCTGTGGGACACTGCCTCTTTCAGAGGAACAGGATGCTCCAAGAACCCAGAGCTTTGACCAGTGCCCATGCTGTGGGCTGTCAGTTGCTGGGTTTTTTGGAGAGAAGCAGTGATGTTTGGTAAAGGAGAGAAAGTGATTTTTGACATTCCCCCCTCCACCCAGTTCTTGTGCAGTACCCCAGTTCTGAAAAGGACAAGGGCTTGATTTGTGCTGAGCTGTCTCACATTCATGGTTCATCAAGGAGCTGTTTGTACTAGAGTTGGTATTGGGGGGGTGGTGGTGTAAATCTAAGCTTCTGTATTGCCCTGGACATGTCCTGCTTGCCTGGGCTGAAGGGACTGGTATTGCCACTGCCCTGCCTGTGGCTGTAGAGATGGATGTGTTGGGCTGAGCCTCTGCAGAAACCCCTGAAGGCTGAGAGTGCACTGAAGCCCTTAAAGGACTTTGTGTTGAGGTGTTGGGTGGCTGCCCACTGAACAGGAGCCAGCAGTGTGCCCAGGAAAGCCAAGGGCATCCTGGCTTGTGTCAAAAATAGTGTGGCTGTTAGGTCCAGGATTGTGCCCCTGGACTGGGCACTGGGGAGGCTGCACCCAGAGTGCTGGGTCCAGTTCTGGGCTCCTCAGCATCAGAAGGACATGGAGGTCCTGGAGCCAGTCCAGAGAAGGGCAACCAGGCTGGGGAAGGGGCTGGAGGGCAAATCCTCTGAGGAGCAGCTGAGGGAGCTGGGGGTGTTGAGCCTGGAGGAGAGGAGGCTGAGGGGAGCCCTTCTCCCCACCTCCCCTGCCCTGCCAGGAGGGTGCAGAGAGGTGGGGGGTGGTCTCTTCAGCCAGGGGACAGGAGATGGGACAAGGGGCAATGGGCTCAAGCTGCCCCAGGGCAGGGGCAGAGCAGATGGGAGGGCAAAGTTCTTCCCTGGCAGAGCTGTCAGGGCCTGGCCCAGGCTGCCCAGGGAGGGGCTGAGTCCCCTTCCCTGGGGGTGTTTAACAGAGGGGAGATGAGGTGCTCAGGGAGCTGGGTCAGCACAGGACAGGGACAGTTGGACTCGATCTTAAAGGTCTTTTCCAACCTGTGATTGTGTGTGTGCTAACCCCAACAGCAGCCCATGCTGTGGGTACAACACTTTACTGCTCTAATGCGTTGTGCTTCAACACTGGTCATAAACCTGGGTACAAGGGTTCTGAGTCCCCCTGAGGTGCCCCCTGTGTGGAGTGAGTTCATAGGCTTGTCTGGTGCAGCACTGGCTTGGGAAGCTGAGCTGTGCCTGGCTGCTGGGAGCCACTGCTGCCACCCACCCAGCTCTGGGATTTTGGCTGGGTTCAGCAGGCCTCTTCCAAGGGGGAGTGGTGCTGAAGTGCCCTTGTGTCTCCTGCACTCCCCTGCCCTGTGGTACTGGTGGGTGTCCGGGGCCTGGCAGTGCACAGAGGCAGCACGCCCTTCCTCCAGGAGACTGGCTCTCTGGAAATAGAAGATAAACTGGAACCAGTTCATCTAGTTTAATGCTCAGTCTGGGTTCCTTGAGTAGAGCCTGGCCTGAAGTCAGAGGAGCAGAAAGCCAGGGTGTCCCAAAAACCTGTGCCTGTATTGGCAGGAGGGCCAATGTGTGGGGCGCACGGGCTGTCTGGGGCAGGGGATTGGGGTTTCCTTCCCCTGGGGGGCACTGTGTGATGCTTGAAGCTGTGTGATGAGTGCAGGTTGTTCCCTTGTCTCACCTGCTGTGACCATGGTTGCTGCAAATGATCAAATAGACAGTAGAGCACCTGAGCCTGGTGTCCTTGGGAATCTCTGAGCCCTGGTGTGGGGTGTCTTTGTGCCCTTGCTGTGTCATCCTGCCCCAGACTTCTCCCTCCAGGGGACGGGGAGGCTGTGCTGTGCCCCTCAGGGCTGCACCAGGCTGGCTTGCAGGAAGCCTTGGGGAAGGCTATATCCTGGTGGGCCCAAAGCCTGTGTGAGGACAGGGGAACCCGGGTGCTGCCCCCCCCCTCCCCCCGGGGGCTGGGTGCTGCCTCCCCCCGGGCTGGGTGCTACGCCCACCCCACCCCCACCTCCCCCCGGGCTGGGTTGGGTGCTGCCCCCCCCCCGACCTCCCCCTGGGCTGGGTTGGGTGCTGCCCCCCCCCGACCTCCCCCTGGGCTGGGTTGGGTGCTGCCCCCCCCCGACCTCCCCCTGGGCTGGGTTGGGTGCTGCCCCCCCCCGACCTCCCCCTGGGCTGGGTTGGGTGCTGCCCCCCCCCGACCTCCCCCTGGGCTGGGTTGGGTGCTGCCCCCCCCCGACCTCCCCCTGGGCTGGGTTGGGTGCTGCCCCCCCCCGACCTCCCCCTGGGCTGGGTTGGGTGCTGCCCCCCCCCCCCCCTCCCCCGGGCTGGGCTGGGTGCTGCCCCCCACCTCCCCCGGGGGCTGGGTGCTGCCCCCCTCCCCCCCCACCTCCCCTGGGCTGGGTGCTGCACCCCCCACTCCCCCCCGGGGGCTGGGTGCTGCGCCCCTGCTGTTGGGCCTTGCTGTGCTGCAGCTGGGGATGGGTGCTGCACCCCAGCTCTTGCCTGAGTCCACCCGGGGCGAGGAGGGCAGTGAGAGGGGCTGTGAGGCAGGGCTCAGAGCTCAGGGGGGAGGAACCCTGTTTTCTGACCAGTGAGCTGGGTGGGAGCTGGGGGCCAGACGCTGGTGTGCTGGTTCTGGCTCTGTGCTGGGAAGCTTGGAGAGCTCCCAGCCCTTACCCACTGTTCCCCAGCCCTCAGGCACTGCCAAGCAGGGAGCCTGTGGGTGCAGCCCACAGAGGGGAGGCTGAGCTGGGGTGGGAGAGGGGAAGGGAGGGAGTGCTTTCCAGAGAGCCACCAAACAGCCTGGCTCCTGCTCTGGCAGGGCTGCCTGTGAGGCGGTGGTGCTGCTCTGCACGAAGCTGGTGACAGATCCATTCTAGAAATGAGTTGACTGGATTTCTGCCTTAATGGGTGCTTGGCTGGTGTAAGCCAGGCATGGTTCTGGGTACATCTTGTGTATCCTGCTACATCTGAGCAGGTGTTTTTCCTTTTGGAAGACTGGAGGAACCCAATTACTTCTGGGGTTTGAAGTAAACCCTGTTAGGTGGGAGCATGAGTGGTAGCAGGAGCTGTCTGCAGCAGGAGCTGTCTGCAGCAGGAGCTGTCTGCAGCTCACTCCATTCAGAGAGTGGCTGCTTTGACTCTGTGGAGCACAGCCTGGGAAAGGCAGAGCAGTAAAATCTGCCCCTGCTTTGGAAGCTCCTGCTCATCCAGTCTGCTGGAGGGAAGGCTTTTGTTTCCCCTGTGAGCAGCCTGACTTCAGAGCTTAGCTGGCCTAGTTCACTGCTCTTCAGGGGAGGCTTCTTCCTGCTCTGGGAACTGCGTGCCTTGCTCTTTCTCCTGACTCAAGGAGAGTTCTTCCCTCTCTGGTTCCTCTGCCCAGACTCTAACACTAGATCTGATTCTTGGGAGCACAGCAGCTCTCTCACAGCCTCAGTGCTGATGGGTGGTGTTGGGTCTCTGGACATCTTCAGCAGCTGGTCAGTGTGGGAGACTGAGCGCAGGCTGCTTGCTGTGCTGAAGGCCTCCTCTGAGGCCTACAGTGTGCGAGCTGGGGGGGTCCCAGCACATGCTGGGGGAGCTGGGGGGCCTGATGGGCACTGTGGGAGCTGGGGAGGGGGGCCCTGATGGGCGCTGGGGGAGCTGGGGGGGGCCTGACGAGCGCTGTGGGAGCTGGGGTGGGGAGTGGGCCTGATGGGCGCTGTGGGAGCTGGGGCGGGCCTGATGGGCGCTGTGGGTGCTGGGGCGGGCCTGACAGGCGCTGCTGGGGGTGGATGGGCCTGATGGGCGCTGGGGGAGCTGGGGGGGGGGGGGAGAGGGGCTGACGGGTGCTGGGGGAGCTGGAGGTGGGGGTCTGACGGGGGTGCAGGGGAGCTGGGGGGGGTGGGCTGACGGGCGCTGGGGGAGCTGGGGGGGTGGGCCTGATGGGAGCTGGGAGGGGCTGGGAGGGGGGAGAGGGGCTGATGGGTGCTGGGGAAGCTGGAGGTGGGAGTCTGATGGGGGTGCAGGGGAGCTGGGGGAGGGGGCCCTGATGGAAGCTGGGGGGGGGGTGGGCCTGACGGGTGCTGAGGGAGCTGGGAGGGGGGAGAGGGGATGACGGGCACTGGGGGAGCTGGGGGGAGGGCCTGACAGATGCTGGGGGAGCTGGAGGTGGGGGTCTGACAGGGGTGCAGGGGAGCCGGGGGGGGTGGGCCTGATGGGCGCTGGGGGAGCTGAGGGGGGCCCTGATGGGCGCTGGGGGAGCTGGGGGCCTGATGCTGGGGGAGCTGGGGGCTAACACTGACCTTTGCTTGGGGTGACCAAGGGGATCAAGCTCTGCTTGTGGAGCCAGCCAGCAGCAGCTCCTCACTGCCCTGTGTGCTGGTGCAGCCTGGAGGCTTCTCGCTGGGCTGCTTCCCACCCCTCCATTTCCTGAGGCAGCTCCCCTGTAGAAACCCTCTCTGACTCTGCCTTTCAGGCTGTGTGACCACCAGTGCTGAGCAGCAATGCCATCAGCCATGGAGGGCTCAGCGGGGGGAGAAGAAGGGGAAATCCCGCGCTATGAGGAAGCAGAAGATGACAATGTCAGGTGAGTCCTGTCTCACAACACAGCACAGCCAGTCTTTCCTGAGGCAGGAGACCTTCCAGGTAAAGGAGTGATTATTCTCCTCACCTGAAAAGGAGTGAGGGCCTCCAACAGGTGATAAACCAAATATCTGTGCAGTAAAATGCATTTTATAGCCCCTACTCAAAGGGATGGGAAGGAACAGTCTGGCTAAGGCTGAGAACAGTTACTTTTTTAGTCTCTACTATCAGCTTCACATTTCAGAAATGCTTTGGCTGTCTGGCAGTTGTGTTTGTGCCTTCCTGGCCAGGGTGAGCCAGTTTTCCACAGCTGGGCAGTCTCATGTGACAGCAGCTTCTTGTTTTGAAAGATTACTCTAGAGGTGAACTCTGCTCCCATTGAGCTGTCTCTCTTGCCTTTGCAGAGTACCTGCTGGCCTAGGCAAATATCTTTTCTTGGAAGTTAAAAACATTGGCATGATGTGCTCTAAAAGCCAAGGCATCTGATTGGGAAAATGGGAGGGGTGGATAGAGTGATTCCCAGAATACCTAGGCAGGCTGGCTACTGCTCTTTGACTTGAGAGGCTCAGATTTGTAAAGGAGTTAGTGCTCCCTGGGTCTTGTCCAGCCTGTTGGCTGCAGTGTTCAGCCACTCACTGGGTTTGGGGAGTTCAAAGTCTGTCTCTTACAGCCAGTGTGGATGTGCTGCCTGCAGCAAGCCAGTCATAAAATCTGTAAGGTGCCCTTCTGCATAGTTCTGAGTGTAGGCACCAGTAACACCCTACCAGACTCCAGGAGGTGCAGTGCCTGTAACCTAAAATCATACCACTTTTGTAGAAAGATAACTTTTTTAAAAAGAAGTCTGCAAAACCAGAGAGAGAAACCTTTTATGGGTGTTCTTGGCTCCCATCTCCTTGCCTGCAGTTGACACCCCAGTCAGAAGAGCTTGGGGTGTGCATCTGCTTGTACATGAGGGTTTCTCCTTCTCCAGATGGAGGAAGGAGGATGCTGCTGAGGTGCTGGGACCCTTTAGCCTATCCTGGTAGTTACCCTTCCTGTGCTCAGGGGCTCCTTTTGTAGCATTGTGCTCATGTGGGTGAGAAGAGGGATCAGAGGGGCCCTGGCAATCGCTGCAGCATCCTGGCTCTGAGCCCAGCAAGCCCCAGCCCTTCCAGAGTGACAGGTCTGGTGTGGCCCAAGGGCCCCTGCATCTGCAGAAGGAGCCTCTGGCCACACCTGCCCTTCTGCTTCCTCCTGGAGGTGCCAGCCTGAGGGATGCCACCTCGTGAGCCTGAGGTGTTAGAGAGCAGGGGGATCCCCCAAACCCAGCAGGGCCTGGGTGAAAGGGTCACTGCCTGTGAGAGTGGGGTGAAAGGAGCTCTCCTGTGTGCCTGCAGTCCCACCGACCTCTCGGAGCTGCTGAAGGAGGGGACCAAGGAGTCCCATGACCGTGCAGAGAACACTCAGTTTGTCAAAGACTTCCTGAAAGGACGGATCAAGAAGGAGCTCTTCAAGGTGAGTGCTGCCCACTCCTGCCACAGCAAAGCTCTGACATCCCTGGTGACAGATGCACACCTTGGGGGGAAGCAAGGGGGGATCCAGGCTGAAGAGTCAGAACTACAGGAGGGCGCTGTGCCCAGTGCCCTGCAGCTGGGACCTGGGGGGTGAGGACTGTGCTGGCCCAGCACAAGTTTGAGGAGGGCTTCTGGTCACACATCTGCTGGCCACAGCACAGGCATTGGTGGCATAAGCTGTTGAGGACAGAAACCCTGGAGAGATTACAGCACTTCTCCATCCTCTGAAGGCTGGGCTGCTTTCCACAGGCCTGCTGTACAGAAGAGGGGTTGTTCTGTGTCTGAGCAGTGCTGTCTGATCCTGAAGGTCTCTGCATATGCAGTAGGCTACTACAGCACAAGGCTGTGGGTGCTGCTTGTACCTTCTGGATGAAGGCTGTCCCTGTGCCTTGCTCTCAAGGTGGCAGGAGGCCCAGAGCATGCAGCTGGGCAACGTTAGGCTAATCCTCCCTTAGCTTGTGCTCTGTAGGCATTGTCCTTGGGATGTGGAGAAAGAACCTAGGGTGGTTGTGTGGGCTCTGTCAGGCTGTGGGGTTTCCTCCTCCTTCACCTCAAGCCTGGGGTGTAGTGGCAACGTGTGATGTGTGTGGATAGTGACTCACAGTCGCTTGTCCTTTGCCTGTAGCTGGCCACTGTGGCACTTTACTTCACCTACTCAGCTCTGGAAGAGGAAATGGATCGTAACAAGGACAACCCTGTCTTTGCTCCTCTCTATTTCCCCCTGGAGCTTCACCGGAAAGAGGCGCTGGTCAAAGACCTGACCTACTTCTATGGAGAAGACTGGGAGGAGAAGGTCCAGTGCTCAGAGGCCACTCAGCACTATGTGGACAGGATCCATCACGTGGGACAGCACGAGCCGGAGCTGCTGGTGGCTCACGCTTACACACGCTACATGGGGGACCTCTCAGGTGGCCAAGTGCTGAAGAAGGTAGCCCAGAGGGCCCTGAAGTTGCCCAGCACTGAGGAAGGGATCCAATTCTACACGTTCGACAACGTTTCCAATGCACAGCAGTTCAAGCAGCTCTACAGAGCTAGGATGAATGCTCTGGACTTGGACAAGAACGCCAAGGAACGGATCGTGGAAGAGGCCAACCAGGCCTTCAGGTTTAACATGCAGGTACTGGATCCTTTGAGCCCTGTGTGTGTGTGTGAGTTGGGATCTGCACCAGCTCTTAGGTCTAGCTTAATTCAGACTGCTCACCCAGGCACAGTGGCTGGGTCTGAGAGGTGAGGGTGGGATTCTAGTGTGAGTGGCTCTTCTGCTAGCTTCTGGAGACACAGCTGGTGTTGGGTGGGAATTCCTCCTGTGCTCCAACACCACAGTTGAGCCTTTGATTAGGGCAAAATTGAGCTGACTTCACCCTAAGAGTCTCGTGGGTGGTGTGGCTGTGGAGCAGTGGGGAGAGCAGAGCCCTCACACTGAGGCAACCTCCAGTGGTTTGGGTGTGTTGCACCACTGGTTACAACTTGTCTTCTCCCATTTCTGAAGGGTTGCCCAATGGCCAAAAATGATGGTAGTCCCTTCATAACACCTGATGGAGCTGCCCCCTGCCCCAGGGGGGAGAACAAACTCTTTGCTACGGTGCCCATAGCTGGTAACTGTGGGTCTGCAGCAGGGAGGGGAGAGCACATGCTCTCATACTCCCTTGGCCCCTGCAGCAGTCTGGCAGGCGATGGTGGAGTGATGTGCTGTCAGCCTCACTCCTGGGGCTGTCTGGATGCTCTGGGAAGGGCTGTGCCTTTGCAGAGCTGCAGTGTGTGCCTGCCATCACCACAGGGCTGCCTGCAGAGCGCTGCCAAAGGAGCAGCAAATGGTATCTTTGTGTGGAGGGAGGCAAGAGTGGCTCTTGCCTCCTCTCCAGATCCTTCCAGGGTCCAGAGGAAGCAGGCAGAGCTGGGCAGCTTTCACAGACTCACTGTCACCACTTGTAGGTGTTTGATGAACTGGACAAGATTGGCAAGTCGCTGGCAGAAGCAGCCCAGGACGGAGGGTTCCCAGTGCATGATGGAAAGGGAGACCTGCGCAAGTGCCCCTACTACGCCGACAGGCAGGGTGAGTGTGGGCAGGGCCAGAGCTGCCACGTGGGCAGCACCAGGCTGGGGGGTAACTGTGCTTTCTGTGCTCAGCAGGTGAGGCAGGACCTGGCTGCCCCTATCAGGCCGCCGCAGCCCTGGCGAAGCAGCCCCTGGTGCAGCTGATCCTGGCAGCCTGCGTGGCTGTGGCCGCGGGAGCTGCGGCGTGGTACGTCATGTGATGGCTCTGTACCAGCACGAAGGGACAGGCACACACTGTCCTTTCTCCTTCTCTTGGTGGTGAGTTGGCTGCAGGGTGGAAGTGAGAAAATAAATGGGAGCCCTGTGGGACTGTCAGACTCTTTGCACACGGGTAACGCCAGCACTGGAACCTAATGGCTTTAGCCACCAGGGCACAGGGCTGAGCCCCTGCCAGGATCCCACTCCAGCACTGCCCTGCCCAGCTGGGGCAGCGTGTAAGGCTGGAGGCGTCCTGCAGGCTTCACCTGCATGCTTGGCTTTTTCATCTCCCTCCTGGCTGCAGTCAGATGTTGGAAGGGGGTTTCCTGCCCCGGGCTGCACCCCCAGAACGTGTCATCAGCCTTTGCTGTGAAGACCTCTCCATTTCCTGCCCAGACCCTGGTGTTTCAGCGGTGCTGCAGGGGCTGTGGCCTGGGGACACCAGGTCAGACTGGGGTCCTGCACATTGCAGTGGCCCAGGGACCAAGTGGAAGGGGGGTTGGAAGCTCCCTGGGGTGGGGGAGTGGGGGGAAGGTGACAAATGCAGTATGGGGCTTGGTGTTTGGTTCCAGGTTGTGAGTTGTGTTCTGAAGCCTTGACTGGAATAAAAAGTTGCAATGCTGAAGCTGGGGAAAGCCCAAAGCATGTGGCTGTGCTATGAGGGGGGGGGGGTGATGTGGAAGGCTGGGGAGGAGGTTAAGGGGGAGAGGGGCTGGGTACAGCCTTCCCCCCTGTTGTACATTTGTCTCATGTGCTCCCCCACAAGCTCCTGCCCTTACACCCCACTCTGGCCCTGGGGCCTCCCCAGTTCCTGCTCGCAGGGCACAGCCCGGTGCTGTCAGGGCCGGGGCTTCTCCCTGGCTGAGGGGCTGCTGCACTGCAGGAGCCAGTGCTGCCCCGGGGGCACGGTGGGGCCCTGGGGCGCACAGCAGCCCCCTGCTCCCCCTCCCTGACATCGTGTGGGGCTGCAGAACAGCCCTGGGCTTGGGGCCTGCTGGGGGCAGCGCAGGGCCAGTGCCTGTCTGCCCAGGCTGGGCGAGGGGAGCTGCTGCTCTTCCTCCCGGGCTGGGTATGCCCTGCCCTCTGTGCCCCTGGGGGCAGGTCTGGAGGGGGAAGAAACGAGACATGGTTCAGGGTCCGTTGTTTATTTACATAAAAACACTGACTCGTGCCACAGTTCCACCTCTGAGCAAACAGCAGCTGCTGGGGGCCCAGGCTGTGTTTGCAGACAACCCCTCCCCTTCGCTGCCAGGGCAGCAGCTGCACTGAGCCTGAGCAGCGGCCCCTCACTCCTCTTGCCCTCCTCTGGCATCGTGCTGCTGGCAGCTCCTGGTGCTGCCTGCTCACCCCCACTGCCCTCTACCAAGTGAGCTAAAACTAACCCCCTACACCCCCATGCAACGAGGAGCCCCCCAGGGTGCAGCTGTGGTGGTGGCAGGCCACGTGCTGCAGGGTCTGCACCCCCAGCCCCTGCCAGGCTGGGGCTCTGCAGCAGGAGGGCAGGGGTCTGCTCCTGAGCCAGCTGCACCCTGGTACCAACCACCTCTAATCTACAGTGCTGGGGCAGGCAGCAACATGCTGGGTGTGTTTTCCCTAAGTTTGCCAGACAGGTGAGAAAGTGCTGGGGGGGCTTTTCCTGCCCCCAGCGGGGTGGGGAGGGGGGTGCATGCAGCTGGAGCTGCTGTGGCTGCAGTGCTGTGCTGGCAGGACAGAGGTGCAGATCTAAGGGTGCAGTGCTGCAGGCCTGGGATGAGGCAGCTGCTGTGGTCCCCAGCCCAGTGCCCTGCCCTCAATGTCGCTTTGCCTACCTGGGGGCCCTGACCCCTCCCCCTGAAACCTGGCCTATGTGCCACTCCCCTCTCCTCACCCTCAAGCCCCTTCTTAACAGTGCCCAGGGACCATGCTATCTCCCCCATACAGGCTGGGAGCTGCTCAGGGCACCCCTTTCCCTTGGCCCAAGTAGCCCCTGCCTGCAGCTGCTCCCAGTGGGGGCAGCACGTCCCTGCACCCTGGGGCCTGAGGTTGGGCACCTCAGCAGCTGCTGGGGGCTCCAGGTGAGAGGGGCCTTGCTAGAGCCCTGCAGCGTGGGTGGGGGGGTTGTGTGTGGGCAGAGCGATTCCCACTGCCACCCCCCCCCCCCACCTTCTGCAGGCTGCCAGGCAGCCTCCCCTCCAAGGGCTCTGGGACCGGGGCCCACCCCCCTCTGCACCCCTTGCCCACCCACCGTTCACAGCAAGGTCTGGAGCTCGGGGAAGGTGGTGGCAGCTCTGAGCAGGAGGGAGCTGGGGATACACACATACACACCACGGGAGGGGTAAGCGAAGGGGTGTTGCACACGCACAGACTAGGACAGCAGTGGGAGAGGGGCCGGTGTCGCGGGCTCCCGGGGTGCTGTTAGCACATGCGCTTGTACGTGTAGATGTAGGCCTTGCAGTTAGGACACGTGTGTGTCACATCCTTGAAGTCATCGAACAGGCAGGGGATCAGGCAGCAGCAGAGGTCACACCTGGAGCACAGGGAAGAGGCAGCGCACTGTGAGCCTGGGCAGCAGGGGGAGTAGATGGTGGGACATGAGGGACAGACAGCTGGACGTGTGGGTTTCATTCTGGGTATGAGCAAGAAACTCCTGGCCCCTGGGAGCCAACCATGACACACACCCCCAGTCCCTTGGGTGTGCTGCTGCTCCCGCGGCGTTAGTGCGGGGCCAAGCGCTCCAGCCCCTGTTGCTGTCAGCCCTTGGGTGCAAGTGGCTCCCTGCAGGGGCTGGGGCCTGATGGCACCTGCTCTGCTGACAGGATCTACATCAGGCGTTTGGCAGTGGCACCTCTCCCTGCCCTGGCAGCAGCCCAGGCTTCACCCCCCCCCCAGAACACCTTGGTGCCAAGCCCCTGCCATCCCAACAGCTCTGCCAAAGCCACCAGGACCAGGGTTGAGCAACTACCCTCCCTGCAGGGCTGCTGGCAGCGTGGAGGCCCCAGCTCTGCTTGCAGCACTTACCCCACGAAGCAGCAGAAGAAGCCAAGAAGGAAGCTCATGAGCCCGATCTCGTAGGTGATCTTGGTGGTGATGGCTTGCTGGCAGTGGGGACACACCGTCTGCACCGGGGCGCCCTGGAAGATCTCTCCCTGCAGCACTGTCACGGTGGTGGCAGCTCCCGACGGGACGAGCACCGTCGCCGTATGCCCGCCGGGAGAAGGGTAGTGGCCCGGTGCAGGGTAGTAGCCCATTGGGGGATGGGGGCCTGGAGGGGGGTAATACCCTCCTGCAATGAGAAACGCCCGTGACTGTCTTCGTATGCGGCAGGAGAGGACAGGACCTCACTGGACCACCACCCCCACCACCACCCTGCTGCCACACCACTGCTGTGGGCACAGACTTGGGGGCAGCCCTTCTGCAGGCACTGTGCCCCCCCCCCCCCCAACCCCGAGGAGCCCCCACCATCAGTCCCACCCCCATATCCCTCCAGCCCAGAGACACCTGCAGGGATGGGAGGGGGTTTGGGGGGGGTGGGGGGTGGTTCTTGCCCATCACCACCCAGGGTCAAGCAGCCCCTCGTACTCACCAGGTGGCATGTAGGGCCCGGCGCCATCTGTGGGCATGTGGGGGGGCACAAACCCTGGCTGCGAGGGTGGTTCATATGGGGGGGGCCCAAATTCAGGAGGGGGGATGGGAACCCCCTGGGGCTGTCCCACAACAGGGGTGACACCATCTGAAAGGAAACAGAGGAGGTGGCAGAACTGACAGGGAGGTGGTGGCTTGGCTGAGGGATCAGGGGCAGAGGGTGACCCCATAAGGGAAGGGGACAAACATAAGGGGGGAGGGGGGGGTGGCAGGCAGTTTGGAGGGATCTGTAAGTGGGGCAGGGCTGGGGCATGGGGACATGGCTCTGGGCCCAGCAGGCACCTTCTTCAGGGCACTGTCATGGACTATCATAGCAAGAGGTGTGCTGGGCTGCTCGTAGCCCCCCTGCACCATGTCCTCTGGTGCCCCAGCCACCCACAGCAGCGCTCAGAACCAGCCTGTGAGCAGGCAGCACTCCCTGCTCCCCTCACTTTCCCTGGGAGCTCCTGCCACTCCAGAGGGTGGGATGGTGATAGATGGACCCATGCATCATGCCCCCCCACCCCAAAATGTGCTGCACACTGCAGGGTGCTCCTACATGTGCTCAGCTCCTGCCTGCTCAGCAGTGTCACCCCAATGCCCCAGACCAGCTGGGAGTACCTGCTGCAGGGGGTGGGCCGTGCTTCTCTTCTATCAGTGGTGCTGAGGGGCCACCCGGGTAGGGTGGTGGAGGGTCGCTGGACATGGCTCAGAGGGGCCCTGCAAGGACAGAAGCTGTTAGATGCCACCCCGAGCTGCACGGGGCCCAGCGAAGGGGAGGCAGGTCACAGAGGGGTCCAGGGCTGGTGCCACTGCTGGACAGGCCTCATCCCCCCTCGGGCAGACACAAGGCCATGGCTCTGAAGCTGGACAGGCTTCAGCCCAGCAGCACAGCCAAGGTGTAAGGTCAGCCTCTGGCTTTCCCCACAAGGCTCAGCGTGGTGCTACAGCGGCTCACTCATCCCTGCGGCGCTCGGCTGCGCTGCCCCGTGCTGGGCTAGAAGCTGCTCTGCAAGGGCCTTGGCTGCAACGTTATGGGGCTGAAGGTGTGGAAGAGCAACCCTCGCTGCTCACAGCCCCTCAGCTCTGCCCAGCAGAGCAATGTGCTGCACCCTGAGGGGCAAGCAGCACCCCTAAGCCTGCAGCACAAGCTCAGAAGCAGAGGCTGCAGAACTGCAGAGTTAAGGCAGGACTGAACTCCTTTAACTGCTGGAGACAGTATCTTACCCAGGGTAAAATGTACCTGTCCTCGTCCTTGCAGCCAGGAGCTCAGCGACCTCAGGAGAGCTGAGAAGAACAGTTCTTCCCAGGGGCACAGTGCAGCAGCCAGCTGACCCTGCAGAACCTGTGTGCAAGGGGACAGCCAGTGAGTTACAGTGCCAGGGAGGAGCAGCTGCTGCAGCGCCGCCTCGGCCCCTCTCAGCTGCAGGCAGGGTGAGAGCAGCTGGGGGCAGGGATGGCCCCCCGTGTGCCCCCTCGATGGCAGGCACGAGGTGACATGGCCTTGGCCCTGACACACTCTGAGCAAGTGCAACATCATCAGGAAACCCGATTTCCCTGCTTACTCTGGTTCAGTTATAACTGGTGGGATGTGACTAAACTGGGAACTACAACCGAGAGGCTGCTCGCTGGTGCTTGGGAAGGCTGGCATCAGGCACAGGACACAGTGACAGTGCTGTCAGTGCTCAGGGCACACCAGGAGGAGCTCCCCTGAGGCTCTGAGCACAGCTCCCTGACCCCCACACATCCCCTTCATCCCCAGCAGTCCCCTGCTCTCCTCGAGGCAGCAGTGTCCTGGCAGGAGGCTGACCTTTCTCAGCTGGTCCCACAGGGCTCCAGCAGCCCCCCACCAAGCAGGCTAAAAGCACCCAGGCTCCAACTGGCCTGACAAAATCCCATGGGCACAACTGGGGGGCTCTGGACCCAAAGAGCTGCTGCCACATTACACACCCCAGGCAGGATGGTGAGGCTGCCTGGCTGAGGCACACACCGCCCCTCAGCCCCAGAGCGCTCGGGGCTGAGCCAGGCAGCACCCCACTGGGGTCCCTGGGCAGGGAGGAGGCTCCCTCCAGCCCCAGGGCCAAGCACTGGGCAACGCACCCATGCCAACCTCTACGCATGGCCCAGGCCCCCGTGGGCGAGAGGCCAGGTAGCACAGGCACCCCAAGGCCTCAGCCAGGGCCAGAACACAGACCCATCCCTCCCCGAGCTCCCTGGCTTTGCTTTATCCCACTCCTGTTCCCCTAGCTCCCACTCCCGGCCTCCCAGCAGCATCCAGCAGGAGATACAAGCAGGGCAGAAGCCCGGAGGAGCAGCACTGCCCCCAGCAGCCAGCGGGCACTGCTGAGCGAAGCCTGGACCGGCACAGGCTCTCCCCGATGTCTGCATTTACTCCTCCCCCAAAGCCTCAGGTGGTACGTGGCAGACACACAGCTTCAAGGTGCAATACAAGGGTGGCTGGTGGTTGTCTTCCACCTGCTTCTCTCTCCCATGTCTTCTTGAAGAGGCAGGGGGAGGAGAGCGGGCTGTGCTGGGGCACAGCAGGCTGCCATGGCACACAGCACTGCCAGGAGGAGAAAGCACCCAAGCACAGTGCCCTGCAGAGCCCCCCTCCTCCTCCAGCCACCTGCAGATTTACTAATTGGGCCGTGCTCTTTTTTAGCTTCACTGGGGATGTAAAGAAAATGAGGGCTTGTTCTTCTGAAAGTAGCCAGAGCCTCAGACCTTCCTGCCCCTGTGCCTGCAGGTCTGGACAAGCCCAGCTCAACTGGAGCACCCCCAAATCCATGCCTGGGGTCACAGGCTTGCCAGGGAGCTTTTCCTGCCCTTGCAGACCAGCTGAGCCCATGGCTATTACCTGCTGCCTCCATAAGATAACCCCTTGCAGCACTTCTCACACCTCCCATCACCAAAGCACAATGAGAAGAAGGAGAAAACTGAGGAAACCAAGAGGTGACCCAACCCCTGTGCTCCACCAGCCACGCTGGAAACATCTCTCACATCAACAGCCCAGACCCAGCCAGCAACTCATCCTGCCCCCTTGACCAGCAGGAAAACACAGCCCCAAGGGCGACAGCCAGCGGATCCCAGAGCCATGCAGGTACAGGGATGGAGGCAGCTGCAGGGGCTGCACAGCTCTGCTCATACTTGGCAGACTCAAGTCACTCCTGGGGCAATATTCTGCTTAAGAGAGATGCACAAGGAGCAAGCTGTTGGCTGCACGCCCTTCCCAGGAGGAGAAGAAAATCTGTTGCTTTTAAGCCTCTTCAAAGCCCTTTCTCCAGGGCTTCCTTTGATCCTAATGGGAGAAGCACAAAACCTGCCCCAGCCCATTTCCACCTGAGGGCTCGTGGGGACCTGGAGGGTGCTGGGTGGGTGCACCCCCCCCAGAACATCACTTGCTGCCCTGGTGCAGGTGACCCTGTTGTGTTCCCTCCCAAAGCAGGCACAGCAACACAACTCCAATCCTCCCCTTGCTGATCCTCCCCTTGCATGCCCAGCACAGCACAGGAAGGCAGAACCCCTGCAGAGGGGCAGGGTTTGCACCCCTGCAGAGGGGCAGGGTTTGCACCCTTGCAGAGGGGTAGGGTTTGCACCCCTGCAGAGGGGCAGGGTTTCCATGCACAGCACCCACCCAGCGTGGGGGAGCCCAAAGCGCACCCACTGGGCTTCTGGGCTGAGCCAGGCTGGTGCTATCTGGGCACAGGCACCTGAGCTGGGAAGATCCAGCTGCTGAACACACAAAACCCCAGCAGCATCTCACTTCAGGCCCAGGGCAGGACTCTGCACCGAGCCACAGATCCCCAGCAGCACACGAGGAGGACTCGCTGCTGCTCAGTGTAGGCAGGAGCTTCCAGCACAGCTGACTGACTTCACCAAAACCAGTCCTGCAAAAGAGAAAACCAGCCTTCTCCTGCCCACAGCATGGCCATGGAGACAGGGACCTGGGTACCCATGGCAACTCACAGCAGAGACCTCCAGCAGGCAGAGCCTGGGGTGCCTGTCCCAGGGAATCCCAGCATCACAGAATCCCAGGGGTGGGAAGGGCCCTGGAGAGCTCCTGGGGTGCAACCCCCTGCCAAAGCAGCTCCCCAGCTCATATTGCACAGGTCGGCGTCCAGACGGGGCTGGAATCTCTCCAGAGATGGAGACTCCACACCCCCTGGGCAGCCTGTCCCAGGGCTCCCTCACCCTCCCTGGGGAAAAGTTCTTCCCCAGGGTGCTGGGGAACTTCCTGGGCTCCAACTTGCAGCCATTGCCCCTTGTCCTGTCCCCACAGACACTGAAAAGGGGTTGGCCATTCCCCCTGCAGCCCATCCTGCAGATATTGATCAACATTCATAAGGTCCCCCCTGAGTCTTCTTCTCTCCAGGCTGAACAGCCCCAGCCCACCCAGCCTTTCCTCCCAGGGGAGATGCTCCAGGCCCTTCAGCATCTCCTCAGCCTCCTCTGGACTCTCTCCAGGAGATCCCTGGCTGTTTGATCCCAGGGAGCCCAGCACTGGACACAACCCTCCAGCTGGGGCCTGAGCAGGGCAGAGCAGAGGGGGAGGATCCCCTCCTGTCACCTGCTGCCCACACTCCTCCTGATGCCCCCAGGATCCCATTGTCTCTCTCAGCCCCAGGGCACACTGCTGCCTCATGGCCACCCTGTCCCCCACCAGCACCCCCAGGTCCTTCTCCACAGAGCTCCTCTCCAGCAGCTCCCCCCCAGCCTGTCCTGATTCCAGCAGTTCTTCCTCCCCAGGGGCCAGACTCTCCACTTGCTTTTATCAAACCCCAGCTGGTCTCTCCCTGCCCAGCTCTCCAGCCTGGCCAGGGCTCTGGATGGCAGCGCAGTGTCCTGCCTGGCAGCCACCCCTCCCAGCTCTGGATCATCAGCACTTGCTGAGGGTGGGTGCTGTTCCCTCAGCAAGGTGTCAGTGAAGATATTGAACAGGATCAGACCCCACACTGAGCCCTGGAGAACACCACTGGTCACAGGGCTCCAGCCAGACTCTGCTCCCCTGATCCCCACCCTCTGAGCTCAGCCCAAAGGGTGTCCCTGGCTGGCAGTGTGCCACCCCAGGATCTCCAGCTCCCACCAGCACACTGCCAGTCCCACAGCACACTACAAAGCTGCCACCTGTGGATGATGCTGGTTGAATAACCCACCAGAGTGTTTCTGTGGCATGAGAACAGCTTTGGCAAAACCAGCTGTTCCCACAGGGGGAAACATTCCCAAAGACTGCAGGAGTTGCATCCACACTAGGGCTGACTGGAATAACCAGGTTTATAGACCAGCTGAACTCTTAGGAGACAAATAAAAGCTTTACAACTAATTTCAGCCAAGTTCACCAGGCTTAAGTCCAAGATCTGCTGGAGTCACCAATGCCTAGTGCAGGTCCTTTGGAGGCCAGGCCCTGCTGCTGTAAGACTTAAAAGAAGCTGGTTAGCAGCAAAGCATCGAGAGAGGAGAGGCTATTTCCAGCTAAAAATGCAGATTAGATCCCAAGTGGAAGAACAGGGAACAGCTTTTACTGGCTCCTTTAAACTACCCCCAGAACACAAACCCACTGCTCAACCCCCCTGTTAAATGTGAAGCACAGGCCCCAGGGCTGGCAGCTGATCCCCCAGGCAGAGAGGATGTGCTGAACCAGCCCTTCCTTACCTCCCTTTCTGGGGACAGCTCCCCAAACCTTCCCCCCCTCACAGGTGGTGTGTGGGTCATCCTGCTCCTGCTATTCCTGTGGGAAGCCTGGTGCAGCCCCTGCCACTCTGAGCCCCTCAGAGGTTACTCCCCCTCTCTTCCTGAGGCCTAACAGCATCCCTTGGCTCCCTGCCTGCTGCTAGCAGCCATCCTGCCCTGGCTCAGACAGGTTTGGCCAGGCTGGACAGCCCAAGCCAGCTCTGCTGGGTACTTGACACAGCAGAAGGACAGAAGCCACCCAGAGGGGTCTGGACAGGCTGGAAAGGTGGGACTGGGGGAACCTAATGAGGTTCAACACTGCCAAGGGTCAGGGGTGGCACTTGGGCCAGAGGAATCCCAGCCAGAGATACAGACTGGGAGAAGAGCTCCTGGAGAGCAGCCCTGTGAGAAGGACCTGGGGGTCATGGGGGGGGAGAAACTGAACATGAGCCAGCAGTGGCTCTGGCAGCTGGGAAGGGCGATGGGATCCTGGGCTCCATCAGCAGAGGGGTGGCAGCAGGGCCAGGGAGGGGATTGTCCCTCTCTGCTCTGCCCTGGGAGGCCCCAGCTGGATCCTGTGTCCAGAGCTGGGGCCCAACACAAGGAAGATGTGGGGCTGTTGGAGAGGGGTCAGAGGAGCCACAGAGATGCTCAGAGGGCTGAAGCAGCTCCCCTCTGGAGAGAGGCTGAGGGAGCTGGGCTGGGTCAGCCTGGAGAAGAGAAGGCTGTGGGGGGACCTCATTGCAGCCTGCCAGTGCCTGAAGGGAGCAGAGACACAGGAGGGAATCAGCTTGTTCAAGGGCAGAGACTGGCAGGACAAGGGGGATGGAGTGAAGCTGGAGGAGGGAAGGGTTAGATTGGATCTTAGGGGGAAGTTCTTTGCAGAGAGAGTGGTGAGGGGCTGGAACAGGCTGCCCAGAGAGGGGGTGGGTGCCCCGTGTCTGGGGGTGTTCAAGGCCAGGTTGGATGGGGCCCTGGGCAACCTTGTGTAGCTCCAGGCCTGAGGTTGGTGTCCCTGCCTGTGGCAGGGGGTTGGAGCTCTGTGACCCTTGGGGTCCCTCCCAACCCAGACCAGTCTATGATTCTATGATTTCTGCAGAGTTCTCAGCACAGGCCCCTTGTCTCCCTCAAGTCTCCATCCTGAAGCTGTGCTCAGCTGTGGCAGCAGTCACCCATGCTGGCAGTGTCTGGCTGGTGCTGCTGCAGTGTGCAGTCCCCTGCACTCCCTCACAGTCCCAAGGACAGAGAGGGCCTGGCCCACCCTGCCTACAGCCTTGACCCATTCACTCTGCCCTGCAGCTGGCTCTGTGCTCCCAGCCTGACACAGGGTCTCATCTCAGGGCTGAACTGCAGGTCTCATCCCCGTGCCAGGGGTAACTCCCAGTAACTCTGTGGGCACAGCCAAAGAGCTGGTGGGGCAGCACTGAGCCCTGCCTACAGAAACACAGCTTTCTCATCTACCCCCTTCCATGCTCAGCAGCCTTTACACTGGTCAGTTGGGGATCGACACCCTGAAGCCCGTGGTTCCCATTACAGGCACCTCCAGAGCTGGTGATCACCAGCCACCCATAAAGCCCTAAAGCTGGTGGTCACCAGTCTGGAGTGCCTGTAATGGGAAGCACAGGCTTCACCAGCTCTGGAGTGCCTGTAATGGGAAGCACAGGCTTCACCAGCTCTGGAGTGCCTGTAATGGGAAGCACAGGCTTCACCAGCTCTGGAGTGCCTGTAATGGGAACCACAGGCTTCACCAGCTCTGGAGTGCCTGTAATGGGAACCACAGGCTTCACCAGCTCTGGAGTGCCTGTAATGGGAACCACAGGCTTCACCAGCTCTGGAGTGCCTGTAATGGGAAGCACAGGCTTCGGGGTGCAGCTGTTCACAGCAGCCATGAGAGGAGCTGATGATGCATCAGGATCAAGTGCCCTGCACTGGTTTTTACTTCCCCTTGCCACATTGCACAGGCTCACTGCAGAGAGCCTGGGATTCAGACATGGCCCAAGGAGAGCCTGGGATACAGACATGGCCCAAGGAGAGCCTGGGATACAGACATGGCCCAAGAAGAGCCTGGGATTCAGACATGGCCCATCCCACCTGCTCTCCAACCTCAGCTGAAGTGCAGCCCATAGTGGGACAAGGGAACAGGAACACTGTGACACGTCCTAGCTGAACACAGGCTAACCCACCAGCTCAATGCCATGGATAGAGCAGAGCCAGGGAGCATCCCAGCACCACTCAGAGACCCAGTGGGCTGGGGTGTGTTAGTGCTGCTCTGCCCAGGCAGCAGCTGTGTGTGCCTTGGGCTGCTTCCTCCCGCATGGAGGAGGAGGAGGCAGGCCACCAGCACACCTCACGTGCCAACCCTGATGCTGCAGCTCTGAGGCTGCCTCAGTGCAGCTGAAATCCACTCCCACAGGCAGGAACACGGCCTGCATTGTCCTTGCTCCTCCTGCATTTGATAACCAGATTCCCACAGGGATTCAGCTTTGTTTTGCCTGTGTGAGCAGCAGCTCCAGGCTACTGAGAGAGGAAGCAGGATCTGCTCATGCTTAGCCATGTTTTGGTGATGCCAGCACTTCAAAAGCTGCTGCTGCACATCTTTGGAGCTCCTCCTCCACAAAAAATAACTCCTAATTTTTAGAGAAGGAAAAAAAACCCCACTAAAATTAAATGAATAAATAAAAGGATATGATCACTTCCAGCTTTGCTGCACATCAGACAGACACAAGCTTCAGCTTCCAGGCTTCCCTAAGTAGGTCTTTAAAAGCAAAGTTGAGAGCTGTGGAGAAGCTGGGCTCCTGCAATGGGATCAGCCTCTTTCCTTTTAAAAGAGGACTAGTGCTGTGGGCAGCAGCACCCCAGGAAAGCTGCCTGTGTGCTGCAGGCTTCTATCTGCTCCAGGAACCAAGAAACACTGGGGCTGAGAAGGCAGACAAAATATGGTAGGTATGAGCCCAAAGGGCAGAGCAGGAGCTGGCAAAACATCATTTGAGAAAGCAGGTTACCCTCTGACAGGGCTTTAGGGGCAGCAAGAAGAGCCCGAACCACCCAGAGGCACCTGAGTGGCAGACAGAACCATACCCTGACCGTGGGGATCACAGGATCCCAGGGGTTGGCAGGGCCCTGGAGAGCTCCTGGGGTGCAACCCCCTGCCAAAGCAGCTCCCCAGCTCATATTGCACAGGTCGGCGTCCAGACGGGGCTGGAATCTCTCCAGAGATGGAGACTCCACACCCCCTGGGCAGCCTGTCCCAGGGCTCCCTCACCCTCCCTGGGGAAAAGTTCTTCCCCATGGTGCTGGGGAACTTCCTGGGCTCCAACTTGCAGCCATTGCCCCTTGTCCTGTCCCCACAGACACTGAAAAGGGGCTGGCCATTCCCCCTGCAGCCCATCCTGCAGATATTGAGCAACATTCATAAGGTCCCCCTGAGTCTTCTTCTCTCCAGGCTGAACAGCCCCAGCTCACCCAGCCTTTCCTCCCAGGGGAGATGCTCCAGGCCCTTCAGCATCTTCACAGTGATCACCACTGCCCTCTCCACAGCAGCATCCCAGAGCAGCCTCCCCAGAGCCAGGCCCTGGCCCTGCTGCCCAGCCTGTTTCCTGCACTACAGCCCTGGCATGGGGTGGGCCGGGATGCTGCCCTCTCCACACACACACCTGCTCACACAGCTCACGGGGATGTGGCTCAGCTCCCACTGCTCCCCAAAGCAGCACACCCAAACTGCAGCAGACAGTGCTTACCTCAGAAGGAAAGGCAGCAGAAAAGCCCCACTGAAGCAGCTGTCTCAGTGCCTGGGGGCTTTGAGGGGGGGTGGAGAATCCAAAAAGGAAGAGCTGTTTTTCCCGGTGAGCTGAACTTCCCGCTCAGCCCTGCCTCTTCCCATGTGCATTTGCTGCCTCCAGCCTGCACACCCATCTCCCAAGAGCCACAAGGGAAGGAATCCACAGCAGGCAGTGCTGCAGCCTCCTTTGGAAAGCACCCGGCACCCCTGGGTGCAGCAGCAGCACCCCTCAGCTCCCCACTGTTCTCCCCAGCAGCACCTCCCCAGCCCATGGGCCCGGACAAGGCAGCAAGAGGGCAGGTGCTACAGCAGTTTCCCCCGGGGGCAGGCAGAGGGCAGGGGAGCAGGAAGGTCTGTTCCTTCCCCAGCACCTCAGCTGCCTTTCCCCAAGCACAGGCCCGGGTGGCAGGAGCGCACAGGCACGGGAGCAGCCAGGCTGCTCACACAGCACTGCCTTTCTCCCAGGTGGAAAACTGCTGCTTCCAGGAGGCTTTCCTCCCGTGCAGGGTGCAGGGCTCTGCCAGCACAGCAGGGCAGCAGCAGGCCTTTAACGCAGAGGACTGCCAGAGGAGGTTATTCACCGTTCCACCCAGGCACATCAGCCAGGCAGAACTCCCCGCGCTGCCCTCCCGAGGAGCACCCACTGCAGTCGTTTACCTTGGGACCCCGTTGTTTGACCTTCTGGGTGCCACTGGAACTCAGCAAGGCCAATGGCTGAAGAGCAGGATTCGTGCTGGAAGCCAGGTGCTGTGTCCAAAGCAAGATTTCTTCGGGTATTAAAATCCAAAGCACAAGCAGATAATCCCCACAGAGCAACCCAGGCTCAGCTGTCCCCAGCCAGAGATTCACATTCCTGCTGAGAGCAGCTCCTCTGGGGGGCTGTCAGGAAAAGCAGACACCAAACCCCCCTGCTTAAGGCAAGGGTGGTGGATCTGCAAGACCCACAAAGGGTTATGTGCAGGAGGACCATTCGTCAGGACCTGCTGCTGCCTCTGGGATTCTCTCCAGTGCTATTCGCCTCCAGATGGGCTGACCAAGTGCTTGTTGGCTCTCCACCCCAGGGCTGCAGAAACAGCACTGCCAGGACCTGGGTAACCTCAACATTTAAAGAAAAACCAGCCAAAATGCATAGAAGGAACTAGGGTAGCTCTTTGCTCTCTGCTGTGGGCTCTCACGCTGCACACACAGCTGCAGGGAGCATCCCCTGCCTGCAGAGCTCACTGTGCCAGCAGTGACCCCCAGGAGAGTCAGAGGGGCTGTATGGGAGCCTGTGAGATGCTGGTGAGGAGGGGCTGCTGCCTTTGGCACTGAACCCCAGCCCTTATAGCTTCAGGGGCACTGGGGAAGGTCAGGCATGTGCAGAGCACTCTGGACCACCAGTGCAGCTGAACTGTGCCCCCTGAGATGGTTTTGTGAGTACAGAGCAAGCTCCAAACACGCTGCAGCCAGGCTGTCTTGCAGGCTGCTGTGGGACCTGGGAAACACGTGCTCAGAAGGTGGCTGCTGCTCAGACCTTACTGGCTGGTGACCTGGCCTCACCAGAGGAGAGAGAGCCTACAATACATGAGCTGTTCCCTTGGAGGCAAAAGTGCAAATGAAGAGAAACCTGGAAGACAAACCCAAGTTCCTCCACACATCAGCTGCCTGCTCCAGAGAGACAAACAGAGGGTGCCACCAGCCAGATCCCTGGGGAGCCAGCAGGCTTCTACCTGAGGCTCTCACTGAAGTTCACAACCAGCCCAAAGGAATGCTTGGTAACACCTATGGGAAGCACCCAGCTGCACCCACAGCTCTGGCCTGGAGTCCTGGGCATCCACTGGTTTCTCCCCAGGGGGATGAATACCACATGCACCATCCATCCCATACCTGGTCAGCCACGTTCCTCACACGACCTGCACCCCGCCCTGGAGCAACTACCCCCCAAATCTACTCCAATAGTAGGGTTTTCACACAGCACCCAACTGTCCCATGAGACTTGTTCATGGAACCCAACAAAACCCCCACCCAGCCCAAGACACCTCACAGCAGGCAGGGGTCCCCAAGGAGATGGGGCAGAAGCTCTGCACTCCCTCACATGAAGGACAGCATGATGGCAGGCCACAGCAGACACTTAGGGATAAGTTAGGGATCAAGGGAAGGCAAAATTACAGAATCACTGAGTTGTAGGGGTTGGCAGGGCCCTGGAGAGCTCCTGGGGTGCAACCCCCTGCCAAAGCAGCTCCCCAGCTCATATTGCACAGGTCGGCGTCCAGACGGGGCTGGAATCTCTCCAGAGATGGAGACTCCACACCCCCTGGGCAGCCTGTCCCAGGGCTCCCTCACCCTCCCTGGGGAAAAGTTCTTCCCCATGGTGCTGGGGAACTTCCTGGGCTCCAACTTGCAGCCATTGCCCCTTGTCCTGTCCCCACAGACACTGAAAAGGGGCTGGCCATTCCCCCTGCAGCCCATCCTGCAGATATTGAGCAACATTCATAAGGTCCCCCCTGAGTCTTCTTCTCTCCAGGCTGAACAGCCCCAGCTCACCCAGCCTTTCCTCCCAGGGGAGATGCTCCAGGCCCTTCAGCATCTCCTCAGCCTCCTCTGGACTCTCTCCAGGAGATCCCTGGCTGTTTGATCCCAGGGAGCCCAGCACTGGACACAACACTCCAGCTGGGGCCTGAGCAGGGCAGAGCAGAGGGGGAGGATCCCCTCCTGTCACCTGCTGCCCACACTCCTCCTGATGCCCCCAGGATCCCATTGTCTCTCTCAGCCCCAGGGCACACTGCTGGCTCATGGCCACCCTGTCCCCCACCAGCACCCCCAGGTCCTTCTCCACAGAGCTCCTCTCCAGCAGCTCCCCCCCAGCCTGTACTGATAGATGCAGTTGTTAACCCCCCACCAGTCCCTCCCACTCCCAAGACTCAGGTTTTAGGGCCCAGGCAGCCCAGGGTCTCTCTGTGGAGCACCCTCCTTCTCTCAAGCTCACCAAGCTCAGCCACAGAGCTCTGCTCTGTGGGTACCTACAAACACATCCTGCTGTCACAGGCTGCCACTTGCCCATTTCAACAGCCCTTTCCAACTCTCCTGGAGGAAAGATGAATACAGGATGATTACCCCACTGCATCTCACAGCACAGCTCAGGACTTTTCAGATTCCCTTCCCAAAACTAGACTAAAAATATATGTACCCCTTTATTTTTTTAATTACTCTCTCATTCTCTAGGATTTTCTGGGAGAAAGCCAAAGAATACAGCCCCATCACTGCTGAATCAAACTGATTAGATGTGTGCCTTCCATTAAAAAGCACAGGAGGCTCCAAGGGAGGAGGAAATCAGAGTGATAGAGGATCAGCACTTTTGAGGAGATGGAGCTGCATCTCAGTGTCAGAGGTAACCAGAGCCCCAGAGCCTCTTCAGGGCTCCTGTGCAGATTCTGCCACACCATGAAGTCATTTGGAATGCATCAGTGGTGATTCCACATCCATTTCCCTTCCCAGTGCTGCATGAAATGTGTCACAGCACTGATGCTTTCCTAGCAGAGGCATAGCACCAGCTTGCTACAGGCCTGACTCCAGCCTCCCAGGTTTGCACTTCCCATCCTCACAGGTTCCCCTGGCACCAGAGCAGCTGCTGACATTTCAATTGAACAGGTACAGTGTCACCTTGTGCTTTTTTTTCTCCTCTTTCCCAGAGGACTAGTGAGAAGGCCTCTGTGTCACACTGTTTTATTTAAGGCCACAGCTTGCTCTTGGCAAAGCAGCCTGGCTTGGGGTTAAGTAGGAGCCTGTGTAAGGTGTGAGATCTCTGCTGAGTCCAGCTGCAAACAAGGAGGACCCAAGCACAGCCAGAGACCTGCACTGCAGGAACTGAGGCCACTTATGGTGCTCACCCTCCTGCTCCCATGGCATGACCAGATCTTCCCTATCCCAAACCAGTACCTCCCTGGGGGTGGCCCACAGCCCTACCCATCCCCTGGCAGGTTTATGGCAAGAGGGTGCCCCACAACTCCCCTGCTCCCAAGCCCGCTCATCTGGGCCACCCAAAGAGAGATGAGGGTGTCACAGCTGGGGTAGTCAACAGCCACGAGCGTGCCCAGCACTGGGTGGCTCAGAGGGAGCACCAGGGTGCTCCTGCCTGGCCTGTTTCTCCCTCTGGTTCCAGCCACACTTGACCTGTCTTCACTGGCTCCCCAGTCCAGGGATGGCATCTTTGTCCCAAAGCATTTTGTGACTTTGGTTTGAGTTTGCAGCACCAACCTGCTCCCAGCTCCTTCAGAACTCCCTCCCCAAAGCTCCCTTGCTGGACAAAGCCACATAACAAGCTGTACACACCTGTCTCTGAGGCATGTCAAGAGCTGCTCCCCTCCCATGAGCATAATGTGCCACTACTGCTCTCTTGGAGGCAACACAGATCCAACAAGACCACTGCCCAGGATACAAATCAGACCTGCAGCTGGACACAGAGCTGCATTCCCTCTGAAAACAGGGGTGAAGGAGGAGAAATGATGGCACAGAATTAGAGAATTTTAGGGGTTGGAAGGGACCTCAAGAGATCATCAAATCCAACCCCTCTGCCAAAGCAGGTTCCTTAGGAAAGGGTATGTCCTCATACCTCACCAGGCACCATCCTAGTTTTGGCATGCATGGGACATCACCAGGATACCAGCTGCACCCACTCCAGAACCGCAGACCAGGAGAGCAGAAGGCCTCTCACTGAGAACCCAGCCCACCTGGCTCCAAAGCATCCCTAATGCACAGCAACACAGCTCCTCAGCTCCTCCTAACGAGTTACTCTGGCCCCTTCTCTGCCTCTCTGTCAAGGCTCCACCTTTACTGGTCCCTCCCAAGCGCTGCTGCCATCGGGCCTGAGCAGCCCTGAGGCCGGTCACTGCTCTCACAGCTGAACAAGAGTCAGGCCAAGGTGCCTCAGGGCACACAAACAGCTCAGCTGCTCTGGAGGAGTCATAGACTGGCCTGGGTTGGGAGGGACCCCAAGGATCCCAAAGCTCCAACCCCCTGCCACAGGCAGGGACACCAACCTCAGGCCTGGAGCTACACAAGGTTGCCCAGGGCCCCAGCCAACCTGGCCTTGAACACCCCCAGACACGGGGCACCCACCCCCTCTCTGGGCAGCCCCTTCCAGCCCCTCACCACTCTCTCTGCAAAGAACTTCCCCCCAATATCCAATCTAACCCTTCCCTCCTCCAGCTTCACTCCATCCCCCTTGTCCTGCCAGTCTCTGCCCTTGAACAAGCTGATTCCCTCCTGTGTCTCTGCTCCCTTCAGGCACTGGCAGGCTGCAATGAGGTCCCCCCACAGCCTTCTCTTCTCCAGGCTGACCCAGCCCAGCTCCCTCAGCCTCTCTCCAGAGGGAGCTGCTCCAGCCCTCTGAGCATCTCCGTGGCTCCTCTGACCCCTCTCCAACAGCCCCACATCTTCCTTGTGTTGGGCCCCAGCTCTGGACACAGGATCCAGCTGGGGCCTCCCAGGGCAGAGCAGAGAGGGACAATCCCCTCCCTGGCCCTGCTGCCACCCCTCTGCTGATGGAGGAGTCAGGACTGAAACCTGCCCTGAGCCCCATGAAGATGGAGCAGCTCCCACAGCTACAACAATGAAGAAGCTGGCTCCTGTCTTTCACCAGTATAACCCAGCAGCCAGCTCAAACCATGGAGCACCCTGAACCCTGGCACCCAAGGGGAGCCCGAAAGGCTCAGCAGGGCTGAAATAATGACCCCTGTAGCTCAAAGCCATGAGCTCTGGGGATCCTGCACTACCAGCCCAGGAGAAGAGCTGATTTTTTGGCAGCAGTTGAAATGGTTTCCAGTCCCAGCTTCAGCCTTTTGCTCAAAGACTAAGTTAAAGGTTTGGAGGAGCTGACTGGTCAGGAGAGAGCAGGTGAGAAGAGGCAGCTGAGCCCTCAGCACATACCCACACCTCCCAGGAGCACTTGGCACGTATCATAAAGTGGAATAAAGGCACCAAGTTACCTGGAAGGCAAACTGCACAGGAGAAGGGCAGCACACACACACTAGCAGCTGCTGTTAACCCAGTGGTCAGTTAAGAACACAAGCCCAAGGGAGTGGGCAGCAGCATGGAAACCCCACCATGCCTGTTTTCCTCCACTCCAGGTTCTAGTCTTTGGCCTCCCCACCAACACAAGGCTCCTTTGCTCCCCTTCTGCCACACATTGGGACCCCTGAGGGCCACAAAAGCACCTTGGGTTGGAGAGTTGCTGCAGCAGAGGAACAGCTTTGGTCCATGGCTTCACCCCCAGTGATGCTGTGCCAAATCCCCTCCCTGTCCCTGCTGATGGAGCCCATGCACTTTCTGCTCCAAGAGGGGCTCTCCAGGTTCTCACTTCCCCTGCCCAGCAGCAGCCTGGTAACTCACTGCAGCACAGAGCAGTCCAAACTGAAGCATCAAGTCATTCTGCCTCAGTTCCATCCACCTCTAGAACAGAAGCAATGCTGAAGTGCCCCTGAGCACTACAAGGTTGAATTAACCAACAGAACCCCCTGGGGTTTCCCTGCCTCTCTTAAAAGCCCAGCCTGAGACTTCTGTCAAGAAATGATCAATAAAATTCAGCAGAGCAATTTTTCATTCATCACCAGCCAGAAATCTAATCTCTGATTAGCAGCAGTACCACAAACACCAATACCACACCTGTCATGAAAGCTCTCTGCTGTGGGTACTAGCAGGAGGGGATTTTACAGCTGCAGTGAGCAGGGCTGCCTACATCACAACAACTAATTTCTTCTCAGAAAGCCTAATTTAATCTGGCAGTGAATGTTCTCAAAGCCTCCTTGCACAGCAAAGCTTTTATCTTGGTTGGCTTAACAACAATACAGCATATCCAAAAACGTGGAGGGGTGCTAAAGAAGAACACTACCCTTGTGTTCAGAGTCCTCTAGGACTTTTGTCTGAGAAATTTCTCTTGGTAACCAGAGGCTGTGAGAAAACAGAGTGCCTCTGGGTTTTTTTAAAAGGGCAACTGTGTTTTCAAGGCATAATATGCAACAACTCAGGCTACTTCCCCCTCAGATACAACTGTGTCTTGAGAGAAAGAGCTGTGCTCTTAATAAAACTAAAACCCAGCAAAGATTGCTCAGCACTAGACACCACCTTCACTCCCAACCAAATGTCTGCATAGCCAGAGTGGTGACCAGTAGGCCTGGCCTGGGCTGTGCTACCTGCCACTGGAAGGTGACTTTCCCCAGCCCACACTGTGGAGGAATAAACTTCCAAAGCAAATCAAAAGCAGCATAACTGCACCATGAATTTGTTTCAGAGAAAGCAGCCTCCAGATTCTCAGCCTCTGCCATCCCTAGGGGAGCAATAACTAATTAAAGCATCAGAAAAGGGTTTTTTTAATTGTTTTTAAATCCTACTTCATCTTTTCCCCTTATTTCTGCAAGTACCCAGAGGCAGCATGCATCCAAAGTCACACTCTGCCATGTGAAGAGGAGCGAGCTGCCTCTCAGCTCTGCAGAGAGTCAACCTACCACCCATGTTGTATGGACACAGCATGGAGTAAAGGTCCTCACCTGGACCTACCTGTGCTGCAAGGCAGAGCACTGGAGAGCATCACAGACTCCCAGGGGTGGGAAGGGCCCTGGAGAGCTCCTGGGGTGCAACCCCCTGCCAAAGCAGCTCCCCAGCTCATATTGCACAGGTCGGCGTCCAGACGGGGCTGGAATCTCTCCAGAGATGGAGACTCCACACCCCCTGGGCAGCCTGTCCCAGGGCTCCCTCACCCTCCCCGGGGAAAAGTTCTTCCCCATGGTGCTGGGGAACTTCCTGGGCTCCAACTTGCAGCCATTGCCCCTTGTCCTGTCCCCACAGACACTGAAAAGGGGCTGGCCATTCCCCCTGCAGCCCATCCTGCAGATATTGAGCAACATTCATAAGGTCCCACCTGAGTCTTCTTCTCTCCAGGCTGAACAGCCCCAGCTCACCCAGCCTTTCCTCCCAGGGGAGATGCTCCAGGCCCTTCAGCATCTCCTCAGCCTCCTCTGGACTCTCTCCAGGAGATCCCTGGCTGTTTGATCCCAGGGAGCCCAGCACTGGACACAACACTCCAGCTGGGGCCTGAGCAGGGCAGAGCAGAGGGGGAGGATCCCCTCCTGCTGCCCACACTCCTCAGAGGCAAGCCCCATGCCTGTAAAATCAAGGGGGTGCAGAGCACTGCAATAGACACAGCTGCACCAGCTCCTGGGAGCATCACCATCGTGGTGCTGTGAAAGACAAGCTGGTGCTGTGCAAGGAGCACAGCCTGGAGCATGCCCAGGAGGGCTCCTCTGGTACACAGCCCAGATGGCACCTAACAATGAGGATGATTCCATCATTTGGGAATGAGGGAAGAAAAAAAATATCAATCAGAGGGAAGCAGGGGGTTAAGACAGGCCAGAGGAGGGGGATAAAAGAGAAAAAATCCAGCACAACACTCCCCTTGTTCCTATCTGTCAGGAGCCACTGTCCCAGGAATAGCCTGCTCAGGAAGCAGCTGGGAAGGGCTGAGTCACAGCCATCCAAGGGGAAAACCCCAAACCACAGGAGAGAAACCCCAAAAGCACAGGAGAGAAACATGGGGGGGTAACTGCTCTGGGTCTTGGCACTGTGCACAAGTCAATCCACAATGTATCAGCCAATCTTTATTTTTAAAAGCTCTGCAAACACAGGGTGCTGACAGAAAAAGCAGTGGCCCCTCCCTCTGCTCCTGGGAAGCAAATTTAGCTCTGGCTGAATCAGGCAGAGTTGGTGGTGCTTCCTGACACCAGCCTGACACAGCCTCACCATGCTGCCAGGACAAACTGCTCCCTGTTCATTCCCTCATCTCTGCCTGCCTTTGTTCCCCAAGCAGCACCCCAGTACCACAGAGACTTACAGGCCAGGCAAATGCTTCCCAGAAGGAAAGTGGAGTCTGTTCCAGGGATGCTGTTACCAGGGGGTGGGGAGCTGTTTCCCTTCCCCATACTGGAAGGGCAGGAGGTAAAGCATGATTTGGATGGGACTCCAGGGAGTCTCTGTGAACGGCCAAGCAGCAGATGAATGCTCCCACTTCACAGCAAGCCTCAGTGCTGCCCCTCCAGAGCTCAGGAGGGCCAGGCTGTGGTTGTGTTCTGCTCAAGTCTTCCCACGTGACAATCTTTGTTCTGTGACCTAAATGGAATCAATTTTACAATAATTCTCCCCAGGACAGTCCTCTTATTCACTCACCCATAATCCAAAAGATTAGACCTGCCCTCCAGCTGTGGGAGGAAGCACAAGGGATTTCTGAGCACAGAGGGTTTCTTTGGAATACAATTACCTCAGCTGCCTCTCACAAACTGGGGAGGGGGTTATTTTCAACCAAATAACCCTGCTTCAAAACACCTGGGGGAAAAAACCCTCCAACTCATTTTCTCTCACACCAGGAGGTGCCACCAGATTGAAGATGCAGAGGTAAGGAGTGGGAAGGCCCTGGGAGCTCGTCCCCACAGCGAGTGGGGTGCCCATGCCTGCTGTCCTCAGGCTCTGACAATGGTGTAGATACCATTTTGGGACACCAGTGCTCCCCAAACCAATCCTGGCTGAGATCTGGAGCAAGGGAGGAAGCACAGTGTCTAAACATGTAGCCCAGCAGCTAGAGGGAGCAAGCCTCTGTGCTTTTCCTTCTTACATCTGCAGAGATGTCTAAGACCAGGCTCTATTTGGGGGGTCTTTTCAGGGAGCCAGTATAAACTGGGAGGGATGGACACATACAACACTCAAAGAGCCTAATTACCCCTTCAGAACAGTGGAACAGCCTCTGTCTGAAGCCCACACAGGTCCCCAAGTCTCCCACCACCCACCCAAGGCAGAGCAAGGGAATGCACTCTGTGGAGGAGCCAGCTCCCACCTCTCCCCAGCTCTGGGACTCGCTGGGATAACCAACACCTTCACACACAGACCCAGCTTGACACTAACTCCTGGAATGAGAGCTCCAGGAAACCATCCCACAGCAAACAGGCTCTCCTGGTTCAAGTTGTAGGCAAATTCCTGTTCTCTGTGAGCACACAAGGCAGAGATGAAGCACAGCCAGAGCACAGGATGGGTGAGCAGGGACCACCTGAGGTGTGATGCAGGGAATTTCTGGTTGTAAGGTGGGAAGCAAAACCAAACAGTAGCTGCATGAACTTAAAGCTAGATCACTCCTTCTAGAAACACATCTTCCAAGACTGGAAGCCAACCTGATAGGGCAAGTTGGAGGTTTTCTTTCTAGATGCAGAGGCTGGGTATCAGAGGAGGTTCAGGGTGACACACAGCAGGGCACTCCCACCCTCACACTGGCTTGGCACAGAGAGACCACCCAACCTTCAACTCTCTTCATCTGTGAGACAACTGGGTATTGTTCCAACTTCTTACATATAAAGGAGGTAAAGGAAATCTAACCATTATTAGTGCAGAATTACCTTATAAACACAATAGGAAAGAGAGAAATATATTCCTTAACCTGCATGGAAAGCCTCAGCTCATTCCCCCATCCTCTGCCCACTGCAGATCTCCTCATGCTCAGAGGTACAAAGTTGAACACACACAGCCAGCAGCTGTTCTTCCCAGTTCCTAAGATGTTCATTACATCACCACCCTTCAGGGTTGTTTCTCCTACTTTCTTACCCTAAGGCATCCAGATTAAAGATATCTGCACCACAGCAGGGCCTCATGCAGGAAACGTGCAGCACGGAGCAGCTTCCTTCCAGCCTCCACCTTCTGCCCAGATCTGTGACCAGTACAGGCTGACCATACTCCCTGTGCTCTCCAACAGCCTTTTTTCACCACCACAAATACAACAAATTTGAGCTTGCAGCCATGAGGCAGCTCTGAATGTAGGAATGAACCCAAACAGCAGCCAAGAGTTCCTTTGAGCGCTGCAGGCCAGGAGTAAAACTCTGCTCCCCCTGCCTCAGAGACTTGGAGCTGTTGAGAAAATGGATGGTGGTTACCTACAGCACCTGTTCTCAGTGTGTTGCCTTTGATGAGAGGAGGAGATCCATCCTCTGCAGAGCATGCAGAGACATGGCAACACGTGTGGAACTCGCATCGCTTCTCTGCGGCGGCCAGACGGACACGGAGTGCTGAGCAGGGGCAACAGGGACACACCAGGGGCTCACATCCCCAGGCTGCAGCCTTGGGGGGGGGTTCTTAAGATGTAAAGGTGCATGCACCCCTGTGTGTGCAAACCTGGGTGCTCTACTGCCCCAGTCTGCAGTCTAGGAGAGGCTGTCAGTTTCAGGCTTTCCCTGTGTAACAGCTGCAAAATGAAGTCCTGGAAGCAAAACCAACCAAAACCTCCAACAATCAGCACCACAACTGAAGTTCCTGCTACAAACCATTGCTTTCACTACACTGGGGAAAGGAAGAATGCCACAGCATAACCATCTTCCCTTTTAGAACCTCCCTGACTGGTGCAAAGGGTGCTGAGGCCTATCAGCATCCCTGGCTCTGCAGCTCTCCTGCCCTCTCTGTCTGCAGCAGCTCTGCTCAGCTCCATCTGGAAGAAGGCCTCATCACAGTTGGATGTTTTAGTCTTAGAAGTTGGCCCCCTGTCTGGAAGTGCACAGGTACCTCAGGTCTTGCTGCCTTGCTGTTACTCACAGACTGTTTCCTCCTTGTCCCACCTGGCACTTCTCAGCTCGGTGCCACGCTGAGCCTGTGCACAGAGAAGCTGTTTAAAAAGAGTTTCAAAAGCCCTTAGCTTGTTCCAGTCTAGGGTATTGTCTCCTGATTAAAGCAATTTAGGTTTGACAGGAGCTGACAATGCACACCACAGCCCAGAAGGCCAACCATATCCTGGGCTGCACCAAAAGGAGCCTGGCCAGCTGGTCAAGGGAGGGGATTCTGCCCCTCTGCTCTGCTCTCATGAGACCCCACCTTGAGTACTGTGTCCAGTTCTGGAGTCCCTAACAGAAGAAGGACATAGAATGGGTCCAGAGGAGGCCACAAAGATCATAAGAGGGCTGGAGCACCTCCCCTATGGAGAGAGGCTGAGAGAGTTGGGCTGGTCCAGCCTGGAGAAGAGAAGGCTGTGGGGAGCTCTTATAGCACCTTCCAGTCCCTGAAGGGGCTAAAGGAAATCTGAGGTGGGACTATTTAGAAGGGCCTGGAGTGATAGGACAAGGGGGAATGGTTTTAAAATGGAAGGGGGTAGATTTAGATTGGATATTAGGAAGAAATTCTTCACTCTGATGGTGGTGAGGCCCTGGCACAGGGTGCCCAGGGGGGTGGTGGCTGCCCCCTCCCTGGAGGCGTTCAAGGCCGGGTTGGATGGGGCCTTGAGCAGCCTGGGCTGGTGGGAGGTGTCCCTGCCCATGGCAGGGGGCTGGGACTGCATGATCTTTAAGGTCCCTTCCAACCCTGGCCATTCTGTGCTTCTAAAATTGTAAGAAATCAAATGGGTGGGGTTATAATGGTACAACAGACCGTGAAAAACCTGGTCCTGGATCACAGCAGACACCAGAAGGCTGCATATCTCCTTGCAAAACCACTCATCCTACTGGAAGATCTCTGCATCAAGCACATCCTTTGAAGATGAGCATTTATCTGCTAAATTGATACCTGAATGAGGGAAAAAATTATAATCTTTTACATGATAAAGTTACTTTCATCCCTTCTCTCATTACATTAGTAATGCTGGGAGGGGTAACACTTCTGCAGGTGACAACACTGCACCAAGGACTGAGAGCCCCCTGAAGCCCAGACAGGGTGCTGTGCACAGGCTCTGGCTTGGTCCCTGGATGAAGGCCTTTGAATCATAGAGTCATAGATCTAGGGGTTGGCAGGGCCCTGGAGAGCTCCTGGGGTGCAACCCCCTGCCAAAGCAGCTCCCCAGCTCATATTGCACAGGTCGGTGTCCAGACGGGGCTGGAATCTCTCCAGAGATGGAGACTCCACACCCCCTGGGCAGCCTGTCCCAGGGCTCCCTCACCCTCCCTGGGGAAAAGTTCTTCCCCAGGGTGCTGGGGAACTTCCTGGGCTCCAACTTGCAGCCATTGCCCCTTGTCCTGTCCCCACAGACACTGAAAAGGGGCTGGCCATTCCCCCTGCAGCCCATCCTGCAGATACTGATCAACATTCATAAGGTCCCCCCTGAGTCTTCTTCTCTCCAGGCTGAACAGCCCCAGCTCACCCAGCCTTTCCTCCCAGGGGAGATGCTCCAGGCCCTTCAGCATCTCCTCAGCCTCCTCTGGACTCTCTCCAGGAGATCCCTGGCTGTTTGATCCCAGGGAGCCCAGCACTGGACACAACACTCCAGGTGGGGCCTGAGCAGGGCAGAGCAGAGGGGGAGGATCCCCTCCTGTCACCTGCTGCCCACACTCCTCCTGATGCCCCCAGGATCCCATTGTCTCTCTCAGCCCCAGGGCACACTGCTGGCTCATGGCCACCCTGTCCCCCCCCAGCACCCCCAGGTCCTTCTCCACAGAGCTCCTCTCCAGCAGCTCCCCCCCAGCCTGTCCTGATTCCAGCAGTTCTTCCTTCCCAGAAGGGAGGAGCTGCAGGAGAGCTGGAGCTGTGCTCCCAGAGCACACCTGCCACTGGTGCTCCAGCTCGGAGGAAAGCAGGCGCCGTGATGCAGCACTGCATCAGTTCCCACAGACAGAGAGCAGGGCTCATCAGGAAGTGAGCTTCAAAAACATGCTCCTAAACCAAAACAAGGTGCTGACAGAGACACCCTCCCTCCTTTCATAACAGCTGCTGGGCCAGAGCTCCAGCCAGCACAGAGCTACACGGAACTGCTGCTTACAAGCAAGAGAGGGATGGCAATAAATGCCCAGTTAACTCACCCAGCACCTCTGGGAGTGCAGCCCAGCACAGAAACAGCCACCACAGCCCCAGCACCAGCACAACAACAGCTGGGGAGGGCCGAGCATGTGTGCTACCCTTGGCATCACTCAGGGGACAGCTGGGGACGTTGCTCCATCATCCTGTCCTCATCACAGCCTTCCTTCCCACCAGCACTGAAGCCACACCACACCACAGCCTTGTACCAGCTCCCAGTCACTGCTTCCAAGCAGGAATTCCTCCCTTGCACAGTGCCAAAGGAGAAGAGAGCAGGTACACTGCTATATGCCTCTGGGGATCTCCTGGGGTGCATGGGTGTCACTACAACATTTAGACAGAGAAGCCTTTGGGAAAGGGAAGTTTTCAGCCTGCACTTTCCACCCTGATCCGAGTTTGTTCAGTTCCTAAACATGAATGAATGGCATGCTAAGGTTACATATTACATTCCACAATACTCACTCTAGTTTCCCCTTTTGCCTACTCTGGAAAGCAGAAGGGCTCACCCATCTCAAGCACACAGGGTAAAAGGGAACAAGCAGGAGGGTTCTTGTGCATTCCCAAAGTATTTCTCAGCAAGTTTTACACACTATCATTACCAGTTAAAATGTTTCTATTTAAAATCATTGCACCTGACCTAGGCTACCACCTGATATTTTAGGCTCAGCCTGGAACGGGACAACCACCAGTCCCCTCATCAGTTCTCACTGGTGCATGGAGACCATCCCCAAAGCTCTGCCTTGGGCCATGGGCATGCACCCACACCTGCCAGGACTCACAGAAGTTTAACCTTGAGCATGACTCCTGGGGATGATGATTCTGAGGATGCCAGCATGGTGGTGTTCATCCCAGCCTAGCTGTCCTGGCTCTCCTGGAGCACTTCCCAGGGTCTCAAACCCCACTCACTCCCCTGTTTAGCAGCAATCACAACCCCCTGTGTTTTTTATTAGAAACCTGCCTCCACAGCTCCCACCCTTCTGCCTCTTGGGAGGCAGAGCCAAAACCTCACCACTCCAAAGGTCAAAGACCTCCCAGCCTCCTGCTAACAGTCATTCATTGGTGTTTGTTGCTGTGCCATGCTACCCATTAGCTGAATGCTCCCTCCTTGTTCCACTGGGCTCAGGCTGCCAATGCCTTGATGGGCACTACCACCCCATCACCGGCTCCTCCTGCTTGCCAAGGGACCTGGGCTTGTTTCAGCTCCTCGTTCTCAAGCTCCAAACAGGCAGTTCCAGCCCAAGCTCTCCCCCAAGCAGGGATGACTGGAAACACACACACCTCTACGTGGGCCTGGCTCCCTCCTCTTCCAGGGATCCATCTGGGGAGCGGATCGCACTTGCTCTTCTGAGAGCTGTGCCCCTCCGGGCCCTCCCAGCCCCCTCTCCGCAGGCTGCCCCGGCCCGGCCCTGCCTGCAGCGCTCACCTTACAGCGGGGAGTCTTTTCCCAAGTACACGACCTCGCTTTGCCAGGCGATTGAATTTCACGCCGCTGCTCCGGCCTTGCAGCACACGGGTCCAGCCCCTCCCGGCAGGGCCGGGCGGACAGAGCCGGGGCTGCCCGCCCCAGCACGGGCAGCGTTAAAGCCCAGTCCGGGCCGCCCCCTGCCCGGCACCCCCTGCCCGGCACCCAGCTCACACCCCCTGCCCGGCACCCCCTGCTCGGCACCCAGCTCACACCCCCTCCCCACAGCCCAGCGCCGCAGCCCCGCAGCGCCCTTCCCTCCTCGGCCTGCGGAGGCGAGCTCCTGCCTCCCAGCTACCCGGGGCTTTCCGGGCATCCCTCCTTGTCTCACCCGCGGGGGGCGGCGGGGGCCTTGTGCTGCCCCCCCCGCCCGTGCCCACAGTCCCCACGCCTCCCGGAGGCCGCCGCGGCCTGGCCGGGGCGAACACGGGCGGCACCGCCGGGCCTGCCCGCCTTCCCTACCGCCACCGCCTCCTCCCTGCTCCCGCCTCCCTCCGCCCCGCTCCCAACCGGGCCCCGCACCCGACCCCCGCCTCAGACTCGCCGGGAAGCACCTACCGGCTGCCGGCTCCCAGCGGCGGAGGCTCCGGCACCTGCCGGCTCCGGGGCGGGGCGGGGCGGGGCGGGGCGGGCCTGGGCCGCGCTCCCTGCCAGGCGGGGGACGGGGCCTGCTCCCCCCGCCGGGCCGCGCCCGGGCCCGGGCCTGCCCCCCGCTCCCGGTTAGGCCGGGGCCTTCGCCCCCCGCTGCCGGGCTGCTCCGGGCCAGAACCCCGCCGCCATCCCCGGGCAGCGTCCCGTGTGTCGCCGGCCCTGGGGGGAGCGAGGGGGCAGCGGCAGCGCCCGCAGCCGGTGTCCGGACACGGCGTTCGGCCCCGCCGAGGGTGGCAGCCCCCAGGTCGGCACCCTCCTGCACGGCCTGGCGCAGCGCCCCTGCCCGCAGGACAGCGCGGGAGGCGGCTGCCGGACCCCTGCCAGCGTGGCCGGGGGGAGCCCAGTTCCGTCGGGGAACAGAGGTGGCCGTGGCTGGGCAGGACCGGGGGTAGCACCGCAGAGCTGCTGGCCCCCGGGCAGGGAAACGGTGCGGCTGAAGAGGGCGGCAGTGGCAGAGGAGGGCATGCCAGAGGCAAGGAGCTGTCTTCTGGGTGGTGCCCATGTTCGGCAGGCTGCTGGGCCTGCTGCTGCATCGCCGCCAGCTTGGCTGTCCTGCCCCGTGGTGCCACAGCAGGTCTGTCTGTCCTGCCCCGTGGTGCCACAGCAGGTCCGTCTGTCCTGCCCCGTGGTGTCACAGCAGGTCCGTCTGTCCTGTCCTGTGGTGCCACAGCAGGTCCGTCTGTCCTGCCCCGTGGTGCCACAGCAGGTCCGTCTGTCCTGCCCCGTGGTGCCACAGCAGGTCCGTCTGTCCTGCCCCGTGGTGCCACAGCAGGTCCATGGGTCCTGCCCCGTGGTGCCACAGCAGGTCCGTCTGTCCTGCCCCGTGGTGCCACAGCAGGTCCGTCTGTCCTGCCCCGTGGTGCCACAGCAGGTCCGTCTGTCCTGCCCCGTGGTGCCACAGCAGGTCCGTCTGTCCTGCCCTGTGGTGTCACAGCAGGTCCGTCTGTCCTGCCCTGTGGTGCCACAGCAGGTCTGTCTGTCCTGCCCTGTGGTGCCACAGCAGGTCCGTCTGTCCTGCCCCGTGGTGCCACAGCAGGTCCGTCTGTCCTGCCCCGTGGTGCCACAGCAGGTCTGGCTGTCCTGCCCCTGCCCCGTCCTGCTCCGTCTGGCATCCCGCCCTACACAGCACCCTCCCTGCACACTGCCATGTCCCACACAAGCAGCCGCCCATGTGTCCAATCTCAGACTTGTTTTGGTCAGAAAAGACCTTTAATACCAAGAAAAGACCTTTAATACCAAGAAAAGACCTTTAATACCAAGAAAAGACCTTTAATACCAAGAAAAGACCTTTAATACCAAGAAAAGACCTTTAATACCAAGTCCAACCATAAACCCAGCACCTCAAGTCCCACTCAACCACATCCCCAAATGTAGCTACCCTTGTTTTATATCCCTCCAGGGACCATGACTCCACTGCTCCCCTGGGCAGCCTGTTCACTGACTGACAACCCTCTGGGTGAAGACATTTGTCCTAACATCCAACCTAAATGGCTTTGAGGCCGTTTCCTCTTGTCCAGCCACTTATTTGGTAGGAGAGACTGATCGCCCCCTGGACTGCAAGCACAGAGCCCAGTCCAGGCACCAGTGATCCCTGACTGTCCCTGTTGATGCTCATCTCCCCATTCCCATCCTGCTGTGGATGCTGAACCCCATAGTTCCTCTGACTGGAGGAGCTATGAGTGTCAGGATGAGCACATACACCTCCTGAGAGCATCCTGGAGCAACTGGTGAGTGCAGAGAGTCCTGGCAGAGGGGCTGGGAGCAGGCACCTGCAGCACAGTGCATGGAGGCACTCAGCACCCAGCTCCTGGGACTGTCCCCAAGCTGTCCAGGGTCAGGTTTTGGCAAATCCTTATGGAAAACACACTTAAGCCTCTTGAAGGCTGCACTGACCATGATGATCTACCTGTGCAAGCATCTGGCCCCATAAAGGCTCTTCTATCAGGGTTTGTGTCACCCTCCTGGTGACTGGAGCAGGGACATACACACCTGGACGCCCCAGTATCGTGGTGGCTTCCCCTGGTCACCCCCACTGCCCTTGTCCCTCTTGCAGTGCTGGGAGGATTCTACCTGCTAGATTTTGAAGCCCCAGGGGACCCAGTGGGTTAGGGACAGGACAGTGGTGGGGGTGGTGGCAAGGTTTGGTGTTGCTGTCCCCATCCAGAGCAGGGCAGAAGCAGTAATTTCTCTCTCAGTTGCTGGCAGAGGTGCAGTGGGAGCTGAGCTCCTTCCCCAGCATGCTGCTGTGCTGTGCCAGACCCCTCTCTGCCAGGGTCCCACCAGCAAGGTGCGTGCAGGCTCCCAGCTGCCAGGCTCCCTTGCTGGGGGCTGGCAGTGCTCCTCAGCTTCAGGATGGCATGGGGCTTTTCTCTCTCCTCAAAACCTTGTTGGTTGTTTTGTTTCAGGAACTTGGCCCCAAGCCCTTGCAGGAACCCCTCCACAAAACCTTGTACAGGAGAAGCTGACTGATGGGGCAGCACGAGGCCATGGGGGCCCCCATCAGCTGCCATGAGAGCCAGCTGCAGCAGCACAGTCAGCACCAACACCCTCGCTGTGCCAGGGGGCTGTGCTGGGTTGTGCCCCCAGACCTTTTCTAGGACTGGTGGAAGGTGGGGCTGCACTCAGCCATCCCATCTCAGTTCCGAAGCTGCCACAGCCCCCTTGTCCCTCTGCCTTGTCCCCCCTGTTCATCTGCCTTGCTCCCAGCCACGCTGGCCTGGCTGGCAGGGACATGGTTGTTGACCTCTGTGGCACCCCTGGCTTCCCTGGTACTGGCCATGCCCAGGGACTGGCAGCAGGGCTGGGATGTCCCATAAAGCCACCTGGCTTTGGGACACTGCTGTGCTGGGGGATGCCAGGAGCCAGCACTGCCTAGAGCAAAGTTTGGTGTCCATTTCAGAGGACATGGCTGCCCAGCTAGAGAAGGTGCCAGGTGAGACAAGGCACTGGAAGGATGGAGGAAGGCACCCATCTGTCTAGGCCCTGGGTGGGTCTTATTGGGGATGCACTGGGCCATGTCCCCAGGGTGTCCCTGCTAGCTCCTCACTGAGGCTGCCTGCATGGCTCCCTCCCTACCTTACCCAGCTACCTTCTTCCACACCCTGGGTCACTTTTCATCCTCCCCAGGGTTGGATTTTGGCAGGGGGGTGCTGGGCTGGGCACTGCAGCTGCAGTGTGTGGAGGCTGTGGGAGGACACGGGACATCCAGGTGAGCACGGTGCCCAGCTCTGCTCAGGAGCAGCAGCTCATGCCATGCTTAGCTCGTGCACCAGGCTGGGTACAGGCTTGCCCAGCCTTGACACAGCCCCACTCCAGAGGGCCTCAGCATGCCAGGACTTTTTGGAGCTGGGAACAGATGTGCTCACGGGAGGGCTTGCCCCAGTTGTTCCCCCGGGGCCACTCAGCCTGCTGCTGAGCAGTGCCTGAAGGGAGACTCTGTGCCCCATGCAAGGCTGGCTGGCTGTCCTTCTGCACTGCAGGTGCTTCCATCCAAAGACTGGCTTCTCAAGGGGCTGGTGGCATGGGTCTGAGCTGGACAGGGGGCTGTTAAATGGCATGGGGGTCTGGGCAGGAGGCAGACACACCCAGGCTGTGCTGCCTAGGCTCAGGGGACTGGTGGGATGGGAGCCACACTACCCCAGCACACGTTCATGCAGCACCATGAAGATGCTCCCTCCTGTCACCTCTCCAGCATGGTCCTTGGGCTTGTGGGGCACATCGGGCAGCCTGGAGGACTCAGCAACCAGCACCTAACACATTCTGGATATGCCATATCCCTGCAAGCTCCCCTTGACCAGTTAGATGTTCGGGTCTGTGCTGCAGCCCTGGATTTCCCAATCCCATGAGCGCTGGTGCAACCACAGGCAGGCAACCCTCTGAACCACCCAGGTCTCTGCACATCTTCACCTGTTCCACAGGCAGATTCCTTCTCCCCTGGGTGGGCTCCATGCCACCCTGTCTCGCAGACCATCCCCACTCGAAGCAGGACTCCACACTGCCTCCATGTGCTGAGCCCACCTCAGTTGGGAGATGAGGCTGGAGGTCCCCACTCCAGATGTCACCGGCTCAGCAGGGCAGGACTGAGCCATGCAACTCCAGTACAACCAACTCTTGCTCCAGCTCTCCCTTGCAGCCTCAGCTGGGGCTGTACAAGAGGCAGCCTGGGTGAAACCATCGCTCCTACAATGTTTATTTTAGCAACACAAAGAGATTGAAACTAATTATTGGTGGGGGAGCACAGGGATGCAGGGGCACAGGCTCATGCAGAGAGGGCTTGGCAGGAATGACATCCTCTAAGGAACTTGGCCCCCGTCATCTGGTGAAGAGGGGAGAGCAGCCAGGTCATAGCGAGACACCCAGGACCTGTTGGTGTCACACAGGGAGCCCAAGGTCTCACTGCAGCCCTGCCATCAGCCTGGCCCTGATGCTGGGGGGAGGGGGGTCTCTCACCCCCAGCGGACATGGTGGGGCAGTGGGCAGAATCAGGCTGGCTTCTGCTGGGGCTGAGTCCTGGCACACACCTGGCCCAAGGCAGCTAGCTGGCAGGCACTGCACGGCTGGGACAGGATGCTTGGAGCAGCACATACACAGCAGAGACATGGCCAGCCCCAGCTCAGAGGCACAGCACACTCAGAGACAGAGACAGCCTGGGCCCAGGCCAGCCTTCTCTGCATCCCACCACTGCTGCAAACAAAGCAAAGACACAGGGTTCAAAGCAGAAGAGCGTGTATTGCAAGCGGCTGGGGCACGTCTGGAGAGACTTCCAGCCACCAGGAGAAAAGAACAGAGGGGTTAAAAATTATCCCAGTCTCTAGGGTTACACTGTGTCATGCAAACAGCCCCCAACCCCATCCCAGAAGGGCGAGGGGTGTGCTGGCCCAGCTGGGGTGGGCAAGGGGCCAGGCGTTTCCCCAGAGCCAGTGTCCCCCAGCCCAGCTCACCAGCAAACACAGCACATGCGGGGCGGAGGCTGTGGCCAGGCAGGGACAGCCCTTGCTATCTCCCTGCCTAACAAAAAGACTCCCAACCCTCCCCCCCTCCCCAAAAAAAACCAAAACCCAAGCCACATGGGATGTCAGCCCCCCCCACACGTTTGAGTGGGGCCAAAGGATGAGAGGAAACTCAGGTAGAACCCACTCTGCCTGGTGGGGTGGCCCTGGGGACCACAAAGGAGGAACCTCCTCTGTCAACGTCACTCGCATGCAAACTCCGGTGTTCCAAGAGAGGAGGGGTGCTCTCTCCCTGGGGTGCTCTCTCCCTGGGGTCCCAGGCAGAGCCATGCACCAGCCCCACGTCCCACGCAGCCTCCCGCTGTCTCTGGGGAGCTCCGTTCAGCTCCAGGACAAGTAAAAACTACTTCAAACCAAACCCATGCAAGGCAGCTATTTGCTCATGTGTCTCAGTGGCTGCCAGAGGCTCTGGCAGCAGAGTTCCTCTCCTCTCTGGGGAGGGGTGAAAGGAAAAAACCCAAATTCTCTCTATATTTATAGGCAGGGGTCCCCGCTGCGTCTGCTCATCTCTCTGCCTCCATGGTCACGTTGGCCTTCTGTTCCGCCGTGGCCTGCTGGGAGACGGCAGCGGGCCAGCCCGCAGGCTGGGCCGGGGGCGCCGGAGTCCACATGCTCTGCTGCTGGCCAGGGGGCGAAGCTGTGGGCCAGGCAGGGTTGAAGGCCCCGTGCTGGGGCAGCGGCGGGGCTGGGGGTGGTGGGGATGTCGCCATGGAGGCCACGGGGCTGCTGCTGTTGAAGCTCTCGGAGGCCTTGAGGCGGGAGAACATAGTGAGGGCATCAGGGAAGTTCGGTGGCGTGGCCGGCGTGTTGGCAGGAGTGCACATCTGTGGGAAGGAGACAGGGGGTCAGGAGGGTGTGTATGTGTGGGGTTTACACCTTCTGCCTCCCACCAGAGCCTACCAGAAGTCCCCTCTGCCCCCACTGCCGTGGCACAGGAGCCCCTGGACCCGTGCTACCTGCAGGGAGCGGTTATTTAAGGCTCTATCCTGCTAGAGGGCCCAGACAGGACCCTGCTGTGGCTACTCCTGTGTCCAGCCAACTTGGTGACCCCCTTCTGCCCCACAACCTGCTGGTGCCGCTCTGGGCTTGCAGCTTTCCGGCTCAGCTCCCACCCCACAGCAGCCTGGGCACTCTCAGGCCCTGCCAGGCACTTGCTCTGCACACTCCAAGTCCCCAGTTGTCCCAGAGAGTGAAACGCAGCCACAGCAGGCTGCAAATCCCTCAGACACACCTGCCCAGGCAGGTTACAGACTGCCAGAGCACGAGAGTTAAAGGGACAGAGTCTGGGGATGGCTGGGAGAGCGCAGAGGCAGGCAGCACCCACACACATGCATGCCCTTGTGTTTACACACAGCCAGGCAAGCATGCTGGGTGAGGGGCACAGCTCTCTCGCTGCCCAGTGCTCCAGGCACTCCCTACCATGCTGGGGCTGGTCTGGACCGCTGGCCATGCCAGCCATCCTTCACCAGACCAGCCCCAAACCCTCTGCAGGGTTCTGAGGGCACCCTTGGAGCCACTGTCCTGCTGCACAGGACAGGCTACGCCACCCCCAGCTGCTCTCCAGGAAATCCTTCCTTGGCAGGCAGCTCCAGCAGCCTGGACAGACCTCACTGCCTGCACTCCTGGAGCCAAGAAGCAGGTGAGCTGGGCATCAGCAACAGCCCATGCTGCCTGCAGGCAGGTGCTGTGCCCCAAGGAGGTGCTGTGCCCCAGGCAGGTGCTGGAGAGGTGGGAAGGCACTTACCATCTGATGGTGGTGGCTGTAGGGGATGTTTGTTTCTTGGAAGAAAGCACTGAGAGCAGTCTGGGAAAACAAAAAAAAAGGATGATGTTAGCACCAGCATGCAAACTGGGTACCCACCTCATGCCCACACAGGATGGCAGGGCTTTGCACAACCCCAAAGATGAGCCAAAACAGGCCTTGAGGGGCTGGACCGTGCCCACAGCCCCCTTACCTGTCAGGGAAGGCAGCAGGCCTGCATGCGGCCTAGCTCTCTTCTCCCAAGATTCAGGCCCTGACAATATCCTCCTGTTCCCATGAGACAGGAAAAGTTCCTCATGCTGAGAGGATCCTCATAATCACATTCTCAAAACACAGTGGCCTTGTTGATAGGGGCACAGGCTGCCCTGAACCAAGGAGCAGTTATGGGAAGGGATTTGGGAGTAACAGAACATGTCAGGAACCAGCCATAACAAGAGGGTCAAACAGCAGGTGTGCAGATGCTTTTAGGTATTAAAGATAAACTAAGGATGTTTAGCTATAAGATAGCTTTATCAGAACTCCTTATAATCACTAACCAATCATTATGGTGTGAACAGTGTGTGTAACCCATTAGCAGTTGTTTAGCTTGCCATGTTTGCAGTAAGAAAGGTCTAGAATCTGGGTGATTTCACCTCATTAAATGGCTTCACCTAAAATTCCTATCAAATTGTGTGTTGCTCTCTGCTGGTCACCACACTTAGCTGCAGGGCAGGGCTTGGTGGTGCCCACAGCCCCAAGCAGGGACCCTGCTGCCAGCTTGCACTGCTGCAGGCAGTAATCCCATGGATTTTTGGGAAGCAGCCACTGCTGGAGCAGACCCCAGCAGGCATTTCACAACGATGCTCCACAACTGCTATGGGCAGGGAGAGGGTGGAAATCAAATCCAAACCCAGCATAGGAAGCCCAGCAGGAACTGGTTAGATGTGTGTCCCTAACAGGACAAGATTATAGTCACCATGTTCATGGTGGGAGATCCTCAGGGCTGGGGTAGCCCACTCCCCCACCAGAGCATTCCCAGTTCAGTTGCAGGCAGGGTACAGTTGTGACTGATGTAATTTTGGTTAGCTTCCAGTTAAGACCAGTAATAAATGTGTCACATGCCACAGGCATGTGAGAGGACAAGGGGGCTTGCAGAGAGGGAACACTGGGGCCACAGGCTGTCTGGGAGGGCAGATGGCCAGCCCAGCTCTGGGAGGAGTGGAGGCAGTGGGAGCTTTAGGGGCACACAGAACTGGGCTGATGCAGGACCAGGGAAGGTGAAGCTGACTCCTGTTCTGGGTCAGGCTTTGAGTTAGGGCTAGAAACCAAAATTTGATTCAGTTGGGGATCAGACTCAACAGAAATGTTACAAACCTGGATTGGATTCGGTTCTGGTTGGAGGAAAAGGCCCATTAACACCCATCTGAACCCTCCCTAGGGGCAGCCTGGCCTGAGGTCCCACCATCACCCACCTCTCATCCCAGTGCCCACAGCCACATGCTCCTGGCTCACCCAGGGACGAGACAAACGATGGCAAGTCAGCTCAGCTTACTGACCCAAGGGAAAAGGATTCAGCCCCAAACACCCAGGCTGGCAGGGCCCAGAAAAGTGAAGGAGGTGCACCAGGGCTATGGTGTGCTGGTGATGGCTGCTCACAGAGGGTTTAAGGTTTCCAGGCTAAACAGGAGTAATCTATTGGCCAGAGCAGGTGGCAGCCAGGACTGAGCTCTGCAAACAATAATCCAGCCCTGGGCAGGGGAAGTGATTGCTGCTGTCAAATCTGTCTGCTCCCAAACCTCAGGGGGGATTGCAATAGCCAGGCTGGCAAGGCTCTCCCCCACAACAGCTGCAGTTCTGTGTGTGTGTGTGATAACACAGCACCCAAACCCTGCACCCAGCCAGGCTGTGACCTGAGAGCCCTCTGCACCCGCAGGCAGGACCTGCTGGATGTCAGTGATGGCTGTACAGCAGGAACAGGGTCTGTGGCCCCAGGGACGAGCTCTGAACAGGCTGGCACAGGTCCACGAAGCAGGGAGATAGATAACAGAGACACAGACACTTCTGAGGCAGCAACACCCCCATCACCACACTACCCTTCGTCCCGGGTGAGGTCCAACGTTAACACCCCCAGGCCCTATCGCTCAGACAGGAAGGGTCATGGTAAGGGAGGGGTAATGGCAAATGGGAAGCACAGGCAGAGCTGTGGGCACAGATACTGTAAGCTGATTAAATGTGCTCTGTGCTCCTCGTTTCCATGTTGGCTTGTATTTGGGACTGTGCCACCAGCAAAGAGGAGCAGAGAAAGTCCCCACTGTCCCCCTGAGAGCTGCCCACCGATCCCTGCCAGCACTGGGGTGAAAGCTGTGGCCTAGCTGGAAAAGCCAGTGTCTCACTGCCCTTCTGAGACACCCATGCTGCTCTGCAGCTCAGCTGGGGAAGCCAGTGCAAACTGTTGCCACTCACAATAGGTCTCCCTGTAACCCTGATGGAGTAGCAGCATTAAACACCAGCCCAGCAAGCTGGCAGCCAAGTCTTGCTGCTTTTTTTGGGGGGGCAGGGGGGTTTGTTGGTTTTAAATCAGTTGGAAGCAGCAGTGCTGAGGTACTGACAGGCTGACTCCTGCCCTCACCTCTGCTGTCACAGTGGTTCCAAAGAATGTTTATCAATACTGTGAGAGGCACTTTATATATATAAATATATAAATATAAATCATCATCACAAGCCTGTCTGCCCAATACCCTGTATCTCCTCCCCTCCATCTGTCCCTTTCCAAGCGTGGCAGAAGCACATCACTGCCCCCTGCCCACCACAGTGCCCGCTGCCCATGGGGAATGGCTGCTGCCTCCCAAGGCCTCCAGGCCCTGCAGCAACCCCAGCCCAGTGGGTGAGGCCTGTGCACCCATGTTCTGGATGGCACGAGGTGCCAGGGACACACACACATAACCATGTGTGCTGCCTGGTCTCCAGCTGTGTCACAAGTGCTGGGGGCAACTGGTGTGACAGACAAGCCAATTAAGGCTCCCCTGCTTGAGAAGCAGCCCGAGCCCCAGAGCAGCCCTGACCCCAGACCCAAGGCCCTGCTGCCTGTGCCACCCTTGGGTGTGAGCACAGCAGTCCCACACCCACTGCTCGGCCAGGACCAGCGGGTGACTGGGGTCACCCGAGCAGGGTCACTATGTCACACCCCCCTCCATGGATGCAAATGTGGGAGCTTTGCAGGGGACAGATCCCACAGAGATCCCACCAGGGTGTAGAGACGCACCCATGGCAACCAAGTCAGAGGGAGGATGGCTGCAGGGGCTGGGCATGGAGGTGAATGCAAGACCTGGGTGATGAGCAGAACAAACTCAGCTGGGGGCAGCAGGACACCCAGCCCTCTGTAGCTGTGGGACCCTGGGTGCTGCGTGACCCCCCTGCCCATCGCTGCCCAAGCTGCACCTGCTCCCAGCTCCATGTGTGAGCTGCCAGTGCAGGGGATGGAATGCCAGCACAGGAGATCCGGCAGCAGGGAGCGATCCAGAGCCCCTGGTGCTAAAGCAGCCCTGGGGACACCCTGCCCTCGAGTCACAAAGGGAAGGGGCTCAATAACACACAAACACAGAAGAAGAGGAAGTAGAAATCCAACCCCGGATGCAGCAGGCAGAGCCAGGCACCTGGTCCTCCTCTTGTTCCCCACACGCAACCGCGCTACGCTGAGCAGACACCACACTCAGCGCCAGGAAAAAGGAAGGAATGGGTGGTTTCTTTAAAGCTGGTTTCTTCTTCTCCTTCCCAAGCAGCCCCAGGGGCAACCAGCACATAACACCACCACACAATACTCTTCTACCCATCAACACCCATCTGAACCCTCCCTAGGGGCAGCCTGGCCTGAGGTCCCACCATCACCCACCTCTCATCCCAGTGCCCACAGCCACATGCTCCTGGCTCACCCAGGGATGGGACAAACCACGGCAAGTCAGCTCAGCTTACTGACCCGAGGGAAAAGGATTCAGCCCCAAACACCCAGGCTGTGAAGAAGCCTGATTCACTGCTCAGCCAGACATGAGACTGCAGGCTCTGTAACCTGCTGGGTTTCAGCCATGGTGGAGGTTCCTGCCGTCCACCCTGGCTTCTCCCAAAAAGCCAGCACCTGCAACCCAGAAGAGCAAGTGCCAGGCCTCACCTGGAGATACTACAAGTTGCTTTCTTCTGCCTGTAAAGCTCCCTTCCAACTGGCCATGGCACTGCTCCAGCACAGCCGTTCCTCTGGCACCCACTGTGGCCATCCCTAGAAGCACAGCAGAGCTCACAGCGTTGTGAGAGCTGCAAACTATGGTGGGCTTGGGGCGAGCAGCCTGCCCTGGGTCCCCTATGGAACAGGAGCAGAGGCACAGCAAGTGGGAGAGGCAATCCACACAACCCCCACGAACTGCCCCATTCCCCAGGGATGGAAGGGGATGCAAAACAAACAGCTCCCTTGTCACAGCCCTGAGTACAGCGCAGGCTCTGATCAGTCACACTGCATTGAAGGCGGCTGTACCCCCACCCAATGGCTTCCTGACCTACCATCCTGCTCACTGGTTTGGATCACGTTCCTGTATCCCAGATAAACTCCAGATCTGCCAGGTCACCATGCAGAACAAACCCTCTCTGCAGCCCCCACTAGCTGCAATGGGCCCAGAGCATCCCAAATCAGCACGAGCCCAGAAAGCCATCCCAAAACATCAGCATCCAAGCTGTCTGTGTGTCACAGCAGCCTCTCTCTCCTAGCTGGTGACTCCCACACCTTGCCTGCCTGTCCCAAGCAGCGAGCAGGGCACTTGCACGGGAAAGGTCCTGGGCAGGATACAGGGATGCCTGGAGCACCCCAGCTGGGATAGAAGCATGGAGATGGCAAAACCCAACTCCCTCTGTCCTGTCACCGGGCTGTCTAACTCGCCTCTGCTCCACCGTGCAGAGTGATTCTCCCCACGGTGCCTCTTACAGGCAGGAGCCACATCAGGGTGCAAACGGGCTGCTCTGACTCACAGCGCATGCCTGGAGCAGCACTATGAATCCAAGGAGACTACAAGTAAAAGCAGTGTTGGATTACCACCGGACTTGCCTGAACTCCACAGATTTATAGTCACTGTGGACATGGGCTGGCCAGCCCACAGGCTCTAGAATGACAAAAGCCTCCCCCCTGGGAGGAAAGGCTGGGTGAGCTGGGGCTGTTCAGCCTGGAGAGAAGAAGACTCAGGGGGGACCTTATGAATGTTGCTCAATATCTGCAGGATGGGCTGCAGGGGGAATGGCCAGCCCCTTCTCAGTGTCTGTGGGGACAGGACAAGGGGCAATGGCTGCAAGTTGGAGCCCAGGAAGTTCCCCAGCACCATGGGGAAGAACTTTTCCCCAGGGAGGGTGAGGGAGCCCTGGGACAGGCTGCCCAGGGGGTGTGGAGTCTCCATCTCTGGAGAGATTCCAGCCCCGTCCGGACGCCGACCTGTGCAATATGAGCTGGGGAGCTGCTTTGGCAGGGGGTTGCACCCCAGGAGCTCTCCAGGGCCCTTCCCACCCTTATGATTCTATGATTCTAGTAGCCCAGGCCAGAGGTGAGAGCAGGCTGGAGACAAGGGACAGCCCCCCCAGCAGGGCTCCCCGCAGAAGGCATGCTCAGCAGCCATTTTACAAAGGGAATGATCTGACCGTTGCACCAAAAGCGAGTGGGAACATGGGAACCGCTCCTCGCAGCGTTTGTTTACAGCCCAGCTTCCTCTGAGTCATGTGAGTGCCAAGCCGGCTGCGGGGACTTGTGCAACTCGCCCAACGGTGGCAAAGTCGGGCAAAAAAAAACCCCAAAACCGGCTTTTGAAAGAAAAGTTACAACTTTTTTACCATCCATCTCCCCCCTCCCGTCGTCCCCCCCCCCCCTAGAGCTCTTCCACGACACGTGTGGAGGGGGTGGAAGCGGCTCCCACCCGTCCCAGAGGGCCAAGGCCGGGCTGTATTAGTAAACACAACCCGCCTCGCACATGCCACACACCAGGCAGCAGCCACCAGCAGCGCATCGTGATGAAACGGGCAGGGTGGAAGGGAGCACCGGCTCCTTTCCCCCACATCCAGCCCCACGCACAGCTCGGCTTGAGCATCTGGAAACCCTGCGGCTGGCTGCCCACATCCATGCCCCATGGATGGATCCATCACCATACAGACCCCATCCATCCATCACCATACAGACCCCATCCATCACCATACAGACCCCATCCATCACCATACAGACCCCATCCATCACCCTACCGAACGTACCCCTCTCCTCCCTCCCTCCCTCTTCCCAGAATAACGACTGAGAGAGGCCCGGCAGCGGTTTAGGGCTTCGGGGAGGAGCTGCTATAGCGACAGGGAGGAATACAAACCGAACCTTGGGCTCCGCAGCTTGACTCAGACCTCCCCCTGCATCACGCACCAGGTCACGGAGGGGCCGTTAGATCGGGACTAAAGAGCTCCCGGGGCTGCGGGAGGGGGGGATGGGGAGAAGATAAACCCTGCCGGGAGCTACAGCCGCCCGAGAGCTCCCCGGGGGTACCGAGCATCCAGGAAAACGGCCGGGGGTGCGGGATTCCCGCACCCCCGGCCGTTTTCCTGGATGCTCGGTACCCCCCAGCCCACGACCCCAGCCCCAGGCGTGGTGACGTAACCCCCCTGGGGATGTCACGGAGCGTCCCGCCCGTCAGCGAGAGGAAAAAGGCGCCTGGGAGCCAGGAACGCTGTGACCTACAGCGCCTCCTCCTCCTCCTCTCCTCCGGCAGCCCCAGGGCTCCATCTCCCTGGGGCAGGGGCCGCAGGGACGGCGAGCCTGGGGGGGGGGGGGGTTTGCATCCCGAGCGGGAGGGATGTTGCTGTGGAGGTGGGTGCTGCGGGTGGAGGAGCGCTGCCCGGAGCCGCCGGAGGGGCGGAGCGCTGCGGGGCCCTCATGGGCGCCCACCCACGCGCGCGCCGCGGCTCCGCGTGCCACCCCCCCCCCCCCCCCTCACCCGCCACCTTCCCCCCCCCCCCCCAGCCCCGGGAGCGGGGCGCGCGGGGCGGGCTGCACGCTCCACGCCCACCGCGGCCACGCGCCCCACGCCGGCGCGCGGGGAGGGGGGCGGGGGGGGGGCAATAGGGGACCCCGCGGGGCCGGGCCAGGCCAGGCCGGGCCGGGCCGGGCCGGGTGTACCCCAGGCTCAACGCGTTGCTCAAACGCACCCCGGCTGCCCTGCCCCCCCCCCCCCCTCCTCCTCCTCCTCCCTCCACGCGTGGACCCGCCCCTTGCGCTGGCGGGTAGAACGACCCGGGGCCGGTACCGGGCGGCTGCCTCACCTCGAACTGCCAGTGGGCCGCCTGCAGCAGCTGCTTGGCCTGGTCGGCGGCGCAGCCGGCCGCCAGCACGAACTGGTTGATCATCACTTGGTGCTTGAGCTCGTCCATGGCCCCGGCCCCCCCACCGCCGCGCCCAGCCCGTCGCTGCCGCCGCCCCCCCCCTCCCTCCCCGCCCGCGCTTACGGCGCCGCCACCATGGCGGAGCCGGCGCGGCTCACGCCAATGTTTACTGGGCACTGACTCACGGCGCCCGGCGAGCCCCGCCGACGGCCGCCAGGGGCGTGGCGGGGCGTGGCGCGGGGGGGCCGCTGGGAGGTGTAGTTCCCGCCCGCCCCGCCGCCGCACCGACTCCGCTCCGCCCGGACTACGGCTCCCGGCAGCCCACGCTTTGTTTGCGGAGCCGCCGCCGGGCTCCGGCGCTCTTTGAGTGACGCGTCAAACCGACCAACCGCCGCCCGCCGCTCGGTAGTATCTGACCGTATATGGTCAACAACACCGCCACCCCCAATGAGAGGGCGGCGGGGGCGGGACGAAGCCGGGGCGGGCCGGGTCACGTGGGCGGGCGGGCGGGGGCGCGGGCGGTGTTTACAGTCGGCCGCGTGCGGTTTCCTGTTGACGCGCGGGGGGCGGGCGCGGCGCTGCCCTTCGGCCCCGCGGGTACCGGCGAACCGGGCGGGGGCGGTGAGGCGGGGCGGGGCGGGGCGCAGCCGCCGGGCCCTGGGTCCGGCCCGGGGCTTCTCATCAGCGCCCGGGTCCGCCCCTGCCGCGCCTCCCTCGGCCGCAGCGCCTTCCCGCGGCCTGCCGGCCGGGCTGTGACAGGAGCGTGGCAGCGGGGGAAGGTTCTGGAAGGTGCCAGAGGGCTCCCGGCAGCGCGGAAGAGAGCCGGGCGGGTGGGAAGCGCAGCCAGGCGGGCGCTGCTGGGCAGGCCGGGATGCCTGAGGCGGGCAGCGGTGTTGCTGAGGGCCAGGGGATGAGAAGCAGGCGTGAGCCCTGACTGGAGTGGTGGGGAGGGTAACAAAGCCAGGGAAGAGTGGGGTGAGGTGGAGGGAAGCACAGGCTCCGTGGGGCTTGCGAAGGCTCCTGGCCTCCTCCACCTTCCCTGAGCGATTCTGGGCTCTTTCCTGCCATGGATGTGGGGGCTGGGAGTGGTGTGCTTGCTAACACCTTGGGCCCTGGGCTGCAGGGCTTTCTGAGCCCTGAGGATTAATGGCTGAAGCTCAGGTCGTGTGTTTGAGACAAGGGGGTTGCAGCCTCTGCTGCTTGGGCACTGTTATAAATGGCTTGGTCCCAGTTCTCCCTCTCTGTGCCATTTGTCACAAGAAACTCTCACATGGAGATGCAAGAGTTGCCATTGCTCCAGGTGCCAGCAGGATCCCAGGGGACACGGTGGGCAGTGCCCAGGCACACTTACTGCCTGCAGAGCCCCAGTCCCCCTGTGCCAGGTGCAGGGTACCTGGTTGTTATAAATGACTTGGTCCCAAACAGGATTTTAGCCAAATTGAACAATTTATTAAATGAATAAAGGCAGCAAACAGTGCTGGGGGCACAGGCAGCACCGGGTGTGCTGGGAGTCTCTGCTCCATCAAGACACACCCCGAACAGCTCCAGTCCCTGGGTTATAGACCTTCCAGGGATAGCACAGCCCACCGGCTTCAACTGACAGGCTGGAGTGCTGCCAGGTGACCTCCACAAGACATAACAACCATATACACCCCAAACTGACATGCTGGGGTGCCAGGTAATCCCCACAAGACATCCTGGAGGTGAGCTTTAGCTTTTGTGTCGCTAAGGATCAGGCAGCTGGTTCTGCAGACTCAGGTGCCTTCCTCTTCTTCCTTCTTGATTCCCTCCTTTTCAGAGACAAGTTGTTTCTCCTGAGGTATCCCAATGCACACACTGTGCTACACTGTGGTCCTTTAGGCAAAGCTTTGCACATCCTTTATATAGTTTGTTGCTGCTTCACCATGCTTCATTCAGCACATGTAAAATCTCCAACTGTCCCTGCCAGGCCCGTGGCCATACAAGGGTCTGTCATTATCCCCCAACATTATTCCATATTAACACCAATCAGAGGGACATATATCAGGTACAAACTCAGACTGTCCATAGCTGATAACTCTCCCACATCTCCTTTAGTAACCATGCAGAGTACTCCAGGCCTTGGGGGATACCAACATTGAGGGGATTCCTCCTCCTCTGTCTCACTCCCTAAATCAGCGTGGCTGTATGCTGGTGGCAGTGGGATGCATAAAGAGGTGACCAGTCTTTTTTACAAGGCCAAGACAACCTCAAGAGGGAAGCGGCACTGTAGCCAGCAAAGTGTAAATATAGCTGGGAAAGCAAGTCTCCTGAAGGATGAGTTTAATCAGAGACAACCAGGCATTTTTAGAAACTTGGCAGTCTCATTTTTGAAGGAGGAAGGGTTGGCTCTGGAGCAGCAGGGCTGTCAGGGAGGGCTGCAAGTCCTTTGGAGCAGGGCAGTGTTTAGGGAGGCAAAGTTCACAGGCTCACCACTCCTTCTGGTGAGGAATAACTTGGTGCATAGTCTTCAGGGCTCCTGGACCTTGTTGTTCTACATGTACACAACAAAGCAAGTGACGACACTGAGGAGGGTACAACTGAGACAAACCAACTTGCTTCACCAGGTAATAAACTCCTGAGCATCTGGACTTTGGATGAGCTGCTTTGATGAGAGGAAGGCTTGCAGGCAGACTTACTTCCTTGTTTACACACTGTGCTTATAGCAGTCTCCACAGCAGAGACATCTGAGGAGACTCCTGAAGTGCAGGTCACGGTAGCTGGACAGACGTGGGACAGCATGTCCCACTTCAGAGGTGCCTTTGGATCCATGTTTTGCAGGTGGGAGCAATATAGCAGAGGAATAAGTTGTGGGGATCTCTGCGAGCTGGCAGAGGAGGTGGGCTTGCAGCCAAACAATTCCCTCCTCTTTCCTGCTGCTCCTCCCCAGGTAGTGCTGGAGAATGGCTCCAGAACAGCTTTTCCCGGATGGATTTTTACCCACTGAGAAAGACAAGTCGAGCTGGAAGGCAGTGCAGGAGCTGGGGCCTTGCCACCACCCCTGGGGCTCTGCCCTGGCCCAGCTTCTCCCCAGTCCTCCCCAGCTTGGCTTCTCTTACTCCAGACAGTGGTGTCACCTGGGGTTTCAGATTCCCTTATACCTCATGGCGGGTGTTTTCCCATCCCATGGGGATGTCAGGGAGGGTCCCCTGCCTTTGTGGCCTTCCTCTCCATCCTCAGCATCGCCCTGGAGCTTGGTGCTCCAGGCTTGGCAGCACCACGCTGCAGGAAATACTGGCCCAGTAGCCAGGAAGCAGAGGAGGAAGGTGCAACCCCTGTGCCCAGTGGCACCCCCAGTGTTTGCCGGGTTATCGCTGTCTCTTGCAGCCACTGCGGTGCCACAGGCTGGGGGGGCTGCTGCTCCTCCTGCTCCCAGCACCCAGCTGTGGTGCGGCCGGGTCCCCAGGCACAGGCTGGCAGGACAGCCTGGCTCTGCACCGAGCTGCCCGCTCTCCTTCCCCCGTGCTGCTGGCACCGCGAGGGTTGGAGGAGGTGCAACATCCTGCCTTTGCATGTGCCAGCCCCTGCGCCCCCCAGGCCGGACAGGGGTACGGGAGCTGCTCCCCTCCAGCTCCCCCGCTCGCTGTAGGTTTGGAGCGGAAGGGCTAAGCCTGTCCCTGGCACGCTGCTGCTATTGTACTTGTGTGTCACATACGTCTCACTGAGCAGGGCCCCGAGGGAGATATTCTCCAGCAAAGGCTCCTGCCCTCCCAGATGACAATAACCCCCTGGGGGGGCCCGACCGCTTCCTCCAGGCTCCAGCGAGCTGCGAGGCCTGGGAGGGACCTTCCTGCTGCTGGAGGTTTGGCTCCCACAAAACCCTCCTGCCGCGGCTCCTTCTCCTGGCAGTGCCAGCGCTTGCCTTGCCCTGGTGTCTGCTCTCCTCTTGGCTTCCCTGCTTAACCCATATGGCGCTGCACTCCCGGAGAGCGTGGCTCAGAGCAGCTGCAGAGGGAAAGTGGCAGCTTCTGCGCCCAAAAAAGCTCAGGAGATGGCTTTTTGGGGAGTTGCTTCCACGCACCTCCTTGGGCTAGGGAAAGGCAGGATGCTCTTTGTGCTCGGGACACGGGAGGGGAGAGATCACAGAATCACAGAATCTCAGGGGTTGGAAGGGACCTCAAGAGATCATTGGGTCCAACCCCCCTGCCAAAGCAGCTCCCTATCTCATATTACATAGATAGGCGTCCAGACGAGACTTGAATATCTCCAGAGAAGGAGACTCCACCACCTCCCTGGGCAGCCTGTCCCAGGGCTCCCTCACCCTCACTGGGGAAAAGTTCTTCCCCATGGTGCTGGGGAAGTTCCTGGGCTCCAACTTGCAGCCATTGCCCCTTGTCCTGTCCCCACAGACACTGAAAAGGGGCTGGCCAATTCCCCCTGCAGCCCATGTCTAAGGTATTTGTAAACACTAATTAGATCCCCCCTGAGTCTTCTTCTCTCCAGGCTGAACAGACCCAGCTCACTCAGCCTTTCCTCACAGGGGAGATGTTCCAGACCCCTAATCATCTTTGTCGCCCTTCTCTGGGCGACATGGGAGAGGGATCTCGTCTTCTGTCCCTGTGCAAATTCCCCTCATCGCCCTGCAATGTGATGCAAACCCAGCTCGGCTTTGCCCCCCGTGCTCCTCATAGCTGCTGGCTGGTCCCCAGCAGGGCATGGGGGGATGGAACCCCTGACCCAGGCTATGGGTTCAGTTTGGGGCTGCTGGTGGCACACAGGCACTGTCCAGGTGCTTGCTCCCAGCACTGAGCTGCCCGTGCAGGCCGAGCGCGGCTGGGACACACTCTGGGCAGCACACATGAACCAGGCCTGGCTTTGCTGCTCAGCAAACTCCAGTTCTCTCTCTCTGTGCCATTTGTCACAAGAAACTCTCACATGGAGAGGCTGGTTAAGCAAGAGTTGCCATTGCTCCAGGTGCCAGCAGGATCCCAGGGGACACGGTGGGCAGTGCCCAGGCACACTTACTGCCTGCAGAGCCCCAGTCCCCCTGTGCCAGGTGCAGGGTACCTGGTTGTTATAAATGACTTGGTCCCAAACAGGATTTTAGCCAAATTGAACAATTTATTAAATGAATAAAGGCAGCAAACGGTGCTGGGGGCACAGGCAGCACCGGGTGTGCTGGGAGTCTCTGCTCCATCAAGAAACACCCCGAACAGCTCCAGTCCCTGGGTTATAGACCTTCCAGGGATAGCACAGCCCACCGGCTTCGACTGACAGGCTGGACTGCTGCCAGGTGACCTCCACAAGACATAACAACCATATACATCCCAAACTGACATGCTGGGGTGCCAGGTAACCCCCACAAGACATCCTGTAGCTTTTGTCTTGGTAATGGTTGGGCAGCTGGTTCTGCAGACTCAGGTGCCTTCCTCTTCTTCCTTCTTGATTCCTTCCTTTTCAGAGACAAGTTGTTTCTCCTGAGGTATCCCAATGCACACACTGTGCTACACTGTGGGCCTTTAGGCAAAGCCTTGCATATCCTTTATATAGTTTGTTGCTGCTTCACCATGCTTCATTCAGCACATGTAAAATCTCCAACTGTCCCTGCCAGGCCCGTGACCATACAAGGGTCTGTCATTATCCCCCAACATTATTCCATATTAACATGGACATGAGGGACAGAGGGACATGGCTCTCATGGTAGATGTGGCAGTTTCTAGTTCCCTGGCTTCTCCCTGTCCTTCACAGCCCTGTTGCACCGTGGGATGTGGCAGTGCAGGGTCTGATCCTGCTCTGTTTGCAGCCCCAGCACCCGTTTTCCCTGTAGCAGCTGTCTCATCCAGCCCCACTGGCGCAGAGCTGCTGTGCTTGGGGTGGCCACAACTGCCAGGGTAACAACCAGCTGGAAACACTTTTCTCTGGGGGTTTGTTTGCTGTTTTACTTTGCATCTATGGCCAGCGAAGTCCCCCCACCGCCCGCTTGCTGTCACCAAAGTCTCCCATGCCGGCAGGCTGGGCTCTTGGCTGGGTCCTGACTCCCTGTGCCCCAGCCCTCCCCCTGTGCCCCAGCCCTCTCCCTGTGCCCCAGCCCTCCCCCTGTGCCCCAGCCCTCTCCCTGTGCCCCAGCCCTCCCCCTGTGCCCCAGCCCTCTCCCTGTGCCCCAGCCCTCCCCCTGTGCCCCAGCCCTCCCTCTGTGCCCCAGCCCTCTCCCTGTGCCCCAGCCCTCCCCCTGTGCCCCAGCCCTCTCCCTGTGCCCCAGCCCTCCCCCTGTGCCCCAGCCCTCCCCCTGTGCCCCAGCCCTCTCCCTGTGCCCCATCCCTCTCCCTGTGCCCCAGCCCTCTCCCTGTGCCCCATCCCTCGCCCTGTGCCCCAGCCCCTCTCCCTGTGCCCCAGCCCTCTCCCTGTGCCCCATCCCTCTCCCTGTGCCCCAGCCCTCTCCCTCTGCCCCAGCCCTCTACCTCTGCCCCTCTCCCTCTGCCCCATCCCTCTCCCTGTGCCCCGGCCCCTCTCCCTGTGCCCCATCCCTCTCCCTGTGCCCCGGCCCCTCTCCCTGTGCCCCAGCCCTCTCCCTGTGCCCCATCCCTCTCCCTGTGCCCCAGCCCTCTCCCTCTGCCCCGGCCCCTCTCCCTGTGCCCCAGCCCTCTCCCTCTGCCCCATCCCTCTACCTCTGCCCCTCTCCCTGTGCCCCAGCTCCTCTCCCTGTGCCCCATCCCTCTCCCTGTGCCCCATCCCTCTCCCTGTCCCCCAGCCCTCTCCCTGTCCCCCAGCCCCTCTCCCTGTGCTGGTCTCCTCTTCCTGAGGTGAATTGAAGCCATAGTGGATGTGCCACCTCTGCTTCCTCGTGTCTCCCGGGGCTCCCCAGTTCCACCGCCGGGAACCTGTGCCCCGGTGTCTCCGCAGTGGGGGCCTGTCGGCAGCGGGTGTGCAGAGGGTGCCTGGGGTCTCTTCCCTGCGCCTTTGCCAGACCACAGTGCTCAGCCTTGGGACGTCGGTGGGGGCTGTCTCACACCTCTCCTTCCACGCCCCGCTCCTGGCTGCGGCGTCGCCACTCTCATGGCTCCCCTTGCCTAAACTCCCACCCCCGGGGTCACCTTCCCGGGGGGTTCCCACACCTGCATGCAGCGCACTCCTGGGGCGGGGGAGCCCCATCCTCTCCTCCTGCCCGCAGCCAGCCTGGGCCAGGAGCAGGTACCACCGGCGGCCTCCCCAGGGGGTGCGCGGCCTGCAGAGCCCCCGTGCACCCACGCCCTGGGAGAGGCGGCTGGCTGGGGGCTGCGGCACGGAGCCCTGCCGCGGCTCAGCCGCCAGCAGGGCCCTCGGCCCCGGCCTGGGCGGCGCCGCCGGGCTCGGGGCAGCTCCCTGCCTTGCCCGGGCACCTTTCGCGAGGTGCGGCCCCGGGCGGGGGGTCTCCCCGGGCGGGGGGTCTCCCCGGGCGGGGGGTGGCCCCGGGCAGGGGGTCTCCCCGGGCAGGGGGTGGCCCCGGGCGGGGGTTCTCCTCGGGCAGAGGGTCTCCCCGGGCAGGGGGTGGCCCCGGGCGGGGGGTCTCCCCGGGCAGGGGGTGGCCCCGGGCGGGGGGTCTCCTCGGGCAGAGGGTCTCCCCGGGCAGGGGGTCTCCCCGGGCGGGGGTGGCCCCGGGCAGGGGGTCTCCCCGGGCGAGGGGTCTCCCCGGGCAGGGGATCTCCCCGGGCGGGGGAATGGCCCCGGACGGGGGGTGGCCCCGGGCGGGGGGTCTCCCCGAGCAGGGGGTCTCCCCAGGCAGGGGGTCTCCCCAGGCGGCCCCCGCCCCCCGGTGCCGCAGCTCCGGCCAGGTCTCAGGTGGCAGCGCCCTCTGGCGGAGCTCACGTTGCGCCCCGGGGGGGGGAGGCACACGACGCCGACCGTGCGCCATCGTCCGTCCCCCCCCCCCGTGCCGCGTCGCTCTTGGTAGGCGCCGCCGCGATGGCTGCCGGGAGCTGTAGTCGCGGGCGTGGCGGCGGCGAGGCTGGGCTCGCGCTCCCGGCGTGCCCCGCGCCGCCGCCGTGGGGTGCGGGCCGCTCGCCGCCGCGCCGCTCCGCGTCCCCCGCCGCGCCCGCCCTGCCCGCGGCCGCCATGGGCTCCCTGCTCAGCCGGCGCATCGCGGGCGTGGAGGACATCGACATCCAGGCCAACTCGGCCTACCGCTATCCGCCCAAGTCCGGTGAGCGCCGCGGGGCCGCTCCCCTCAGCGCCGGGACGGGCCTCGGCCGAGCCCCGGGGGCAGCCGCGCGGCGGGGGCGGGCTGGCCGCGGGGTCCCCCGGGGAGCGGGGCTGCGGGGGGCCTGTCCGCGGCCGGCTCGGGCTCGGGCTCTGCCCAGGGCCCTTCCCGGGCGTCCGGGGTGAGGCGGCTCGGCGCGCCGGGTGGCCGTGCTGTGCGGGCCCAGGCGGCCGGCTGCCCTCGGGTCGCGGAGGGGAGCAGGGCTGGGCTTCTCCCTGCTGCAGGCATGGCTGCAGGGCGAGCGACAGCCTGCCGGGAGCGGAGGGGACTCGGCACTGCCGAGGGTCAGGGGTGGCACTTGGGCCAGAGGAATCCCAGCCAGAGATACAGACTGGGAGAAGAGCTCCTGGAGAGCAGCCCTGTGAGAAGGACCTGGGGGTCATGGGGGGGGAGAAACTTCCCCTGAGCCAGCAGTGGCTCTGGCAGCTGGGAAGGGCGATGGGATCCTGGGCTCCATCAGCAGAGGGGTGGCAGCAGGGACAGGGAGGGGATTGTCCCTCTCTGCTCTGCCCTGGGAGGCCCCAGCTGGATCCTGTGTCCAGAGCTGGGGCCCAACACAAGGAAGATGTGGGGCTGTTGGAGAGGGGTCAGAGGAGCCACGGAGATGCTCAGAGGGCTGGAGCAGCTCCCCTCTGGAGAGAGGCTGAGGGAGCTGGGCTGGGTCAGCCTGGAGAAGAGAAGGCTGTGGGGGGACCTCATTGCAGCCTGCCAGTGCCTGAAGGGACAGAGACACAGGAGGGAATCAGCTTGTTCAAGGGCAGAGACTGGCAGGACAAGGGGGATGGAGTGAAGCTGGAGGAGGGAAGGGTTAGATTGGATATTGGGGGGAAGTTCTGTGCAGAGAGAGTGGTGAGGGGCTGGACCAGGCTGCCCAGAGAGGGGGTGGGTGCCCCATCCCTGGGGGTGTTCAAGGCCAGGTTGGATGGGGCCCTGGGCAACCTTGTGTAGCTCCAGGCCTGAGGTTGGTGTCCCTGCCTGTGGCAGGGGGTTGGAGCTCTGTGATCCTTGGGGTCCCTCCCAACCCAGACCAGTCTATGATTCTATGATTTCTGCAGAGTTCTCAGCACAGGCCCCTTGTCTCCCTCAAGCCTCCATCCTGAAGCTGTGCTCAGCTGTGGCAGCAGTCACCCATGCTGGCAGTGTCTGGCTGGCAGGGCGTTGCAGCTCTGTGACCCTTGGGGTCCCTTCCAACCCAGGCCATTCTATGACTCTGAAGGGACACTGGGTGTGATACAGGGTGGAAGGGGCCCCATGTCGCAGCCCTCTGTGGTTCTGTGTCCAGAGCTGGGGGCTGGCATGCTGTGTGCTGCTTTGCCAAAGGGAGATGCTCAGGAAATGAGACCTGGGAGCAGGGCTGCTTGTGCCATTAGGCTGAGCCTGCAGCTCCCCTTGGCTCACACAGGCTCTGGAGAGGGGCCTGCTTTAACCTCCTGCAAGAGTTGCATTTGTTCTTCTCACAGCACAAGTCACTGGGGGAACTCAGATGGTCTTTCCTCCTGCAGAATCCATTCACTTACTTTCTAAGCTTCTCTTCTGCTGGGGCTCTACCCTGGGGTAGGGTAAAGAGTTGGCAGGGCAGTTCCCTCACTTTCTGGTCCAGCCTCTTCCTCCAGAGGCTGGAGCTGTGTGTGTGTGTCTGGCTTGCTGGCTGGGATGTTCTCAGGGCTGCAGGATGGACAGAGCTCGTGTCCCCCTGTTTGGTTTGGGGGGAGTGCAAGGTCTCACCCAGGGTCCTGCCATCAGGATGCTTTGTCTTGGGGTAGGTTGACCTTCAAGAACGGTGCTGTGGAGGAGGTGGAAGGGAGACACCTTCCTGGACAAATCCATCAGGTGTTCTGGCTCTCTTAACCTGCTTTGTTTTTGTAGGGGAATGAGGGCCAGTTTCTTGGGCTGCAAGGAGAACTGAGTGTCACTGCTATGTTACAGCAGGACTGTGTGTCCCTTGGGTGGCTGGGGGGCTTTCCCAGGGTGAGGGGTGGGCTGGACACCAGCTGCCTGCTGTGGTAGCTGTGGTACTGTGGGCTCTGCTGGTGAGTTTTGGGCAGCCTGGAGATCACATCTGCTTCCTGCTGACAGGTGGGGGTTAGATGTGGACTGGAATTGATTTTAACCACCCTGTGCACTGAACATTAAACAGCTGCTTTCAAATACCCATCCTGTTGTGTCAGTACTGGTGCAGTTACCCAGCCTGGAATGTAGCAGGATGTTGGCTTGCAGCTGATGTGCTTGCTGAGGTCACCCCATCACACACCTGGTACTGGGTCTGTATGTTCACACACACCCTGGAAGGGGTCTGTTGACCTAGATGTCACCACAGAGTGTGTGTGTGGTACCACCCTGGTGGCACTGCACAGCTAATGCCTTCATGCAGATGATTAAAGAGAAATCCTGGTGTCTCCTTTGAAAGCTTTAGCTACAATTAGATGCTTGTTAATTTTCTGTTGTGCTTACTTGTGTTCCTTCTGCAAGCTCTGCTGGGTTTAGGCTTGACCTTCCTCTTTGCCTTCTTTGGGTTTACCTAACAAGGATTCTCTTGACTTCAGGAAGGGAGAAGAGCTGTTCTAGCTCATTCTTGGCAGAACAAGAAGCCATGAACACTTCTGAGGTGGAGACTGAAGGGAGGTCAAGCTGTTTGATGTTTTTTCTTTAAGTAGCAACTTAAAATGAGGAAGAGTTTTGCAGGTTTGCTGTAACAGTTTGAGTCTCCTCCTCTGCTCTGCCCTGGTCAGGTCCCACCTGGAGTACTGGATCCAGTTCTGGGCTTCCTGGGACAAAAAAGCCGGGGATCTCCTAGCTGGAGCACCAGTGGCAGGTGTGCTCTGGGAGCACAGCTCCAGCTCTCCTGCAGCTCCTCCCTCTGGGAAGGAAGAACTGCTGGAATCAGGCCAGGCTGGGGGGGAGCTGCTGGAGAGGAGCTCTGTGGAGAAGGACCTGGGGGTGCTGGTGGGGGACAGGGTGGCCATGAGCCAGCAGTGTGCCCTGGGGCTGAGAGAGACAATGGGATCCTGGGGGCATCAGGAGGAGTGTGGGCAGCAGGTGACAGGAGGGGATCCTCCCCCTCTGCTCTGCCCTGCTCAGGCCCCAGCTGGAGTGTTGTGTCCAGTGCTGGGCTCCCTGGGATCAAACAGCCAGGGATCTCCTGGAGAGAGTCCAGAGGAGGCTGAGGAGATGCTGAAGGGCCTGGAGCATCTCCCCTGGGAGGAAAGGCTGGGTGAGCTGGGGCTGTTCAGCCTGGAGAGAAGAAGACTCAGGGGGGACCTTATGAATGTTGATCAATATCTGCAGGATGGGCTGCAGGGGGAATGGCCAGCCCCTTTTCAGTGTCTGTGGGGACAGGACAAGGGGCAATGGCTGCAAGTTGGAGCCCAGGAAGTTCCCCAGCACCATGGGGAAGAACTTTTCCCCAGGGAGGGTGAGGGAGCCCTGGGACAGGCTGCCCAGGGGGTGTGGAGTCTCCATCTCTGGAGAGATTCCAGCCCCGTCTGGACGCCGACCTGTGCACTATGAGCTGGGGAGCTGCTTTGGCAGGGGGTTGCACCCCAGGAGCTCTCCAGGGCCCTGCCAACCCCTGGGACTCTGTGAATCTGTGGAGGTTACTGAACACCAGAGCAGTGAGGGCTGGTAGATGACAAACACCCTCCCTTCTTCAGGTGGAGTGTGGTCAGAAGGACACTGTCCCTTCTGCTCCTACAGGCCTGTATGTGACCAGAGGCTGGAAAGCCTGGCTGTGCTTGGTACAGAGCCTGGCAGTGAGGCAGGAGATGGCTGGAAGGGTTCATAGAATCCCAGACCGGTCTGGGTTGGAAGGGACCCCAAGGGTCACAGAGCTCCAACCCCCTGCCACAGGCAGGGACACCAACCTCAGGCCTGGAGCTACACAAGGTTGCCCAGGGCCCCATCCAACCTGGCCTTGAACACCCCCAGACACGGGGCACCCACCCCCTCTCTGGGCAGCCTGTTCCAGCCCCTCACCACTCTCTCTGCAAAGAACTTCCCCCTAAGATCCAATCTAACCCTTCCCTCCTCCAGCTTCACTCCATCCCCCTTGTCCTGCCAGTCTCTGCCCTTGAACAAGCTGATTCCCTCCTGTGTCTCTGCTCCCTTCAGGCACTGGCAGGCTGCAATGAGGTCCCCCCACAGCCTTCTCTTCTCCAGGCTGACCCAGCCCAGCTCCCTCAGCCTCTCTCCAGAGGGGAGCTGCTCCAGCCCTCTGAGCATCTCCGTGGCTCCTCTGACCCCTCTCCAACAGCCCCACATCTTTCTTGTATTGGGGGCCCCAGCTCTGGACACAGGATCCAGCTGGGGCCTCCCAGGGCAGAGCAGAGAGGGACAATCCCCTCCCTGGCCCTGCTGCCACCCCTCTGCTGATGGAGCCCAGGATCCCATCGCCCTTCCCAGCTGCCAGAGCCACTGCTGGCTCAGGGGGAGTTTCTCCCCCCCATGACACCCAGGTCCTGCTCACAGGGCTGCTCCCCAGGGACTATGATGCTTCAATCAAAAAAAGAACTATTTGAAGTGGGAGACAAGCACCCACAGTTGTACCCAGCCCACCCCCTCCTGTGCAGTCAGACAGCTGCAGGCAGAAGCACGTTCCTGCCCGTTCCCTTGTCTCCATTGCTCCTCCTGTGGTTCTGAGGGGGTTTCAGCCACTGCCACCTGCCCTTGGCTGGAGCTTTCCCTGCCTGCCCTCTCACCAGCTGCTCCCCAGCACCGTGCTGGAGTGCTCCCAGAGCACAACCAGTTGCTTTGGCTACTTGTTAGTTGCTGGGTGGTGTTTAAGCCAGCCCAGAGCCAGGCCCAGGAGGGCTGATGGGCAATGAGGGAAGTGAAGTGGCCTCATCCAGCTCTGGTCCTGGCTCAGGCTCAGGCCCCCTTGGCATGCTCTGGTGCTGAGTAGTTAAAAGGACTCCATTTCTATCACTTCACTGCTAATTCTAACAACACTGAGAAGGCCTGAGTGGACATCTCATGGCTTTCTGCTGATGAGCACTGGCTTTACAGGGCTGTGGTTCTGCTGCTGGCTCTGTGTGCCTGGTGCTGTGGGGTGCTGTGTGCCCAGGGCCCTGTGTGCCTGGTGCTGTGTCCCCAGGGCCCTGTGTGCCTGGTGCTGTGTCCCCAGGGCCCTGTGTGCCTGGTGCTGTGGGGTGCTGTGTCCCCAGGGCCCTGTGTGCCTGGTGCTGTGTCCCCAGGGCCCTGTGTGCCTGGTGCTGTGTCCCCAGGGCCCTGTGTGACTGGTGCTGTGTTGTGCTGTGTCCCCTGGGCCCTGTGTGCCTGGTGCTGTGGGGTGCTGTGTCCCCAGGGCTCTGTGTGCCTGGTGCTGTGTTGTGCTGTGTCCCCTGGGCCCTGTGTGCCTGGTGCTGTGGGGTGCTGTGTCCCCTGGGCCCTGTGTGCCTGGTGCTGTGTCCCCAGGGCCCTGTGTGACTGGTGCTGTGTCCCCTGGGCCCTGTGTGCCTGGTGCTGTGGGGTGCTGTGTCCCCTGGGCTCTGTGTGCCTGGTGCTGTGGGGTGCTGTGTCCTCTGCCAGGGGATGTGTGTGCATCCAGGGGATGTGTGTGCATGGTCACAGGACACCAGGTTAGGGAGAAGCAGTTGTGACTGGAGCAGCCTGGTGCCTGGATGCTGCTGTATTTATGACACAGCCCTGGCACCACGCTGGGCTCAGTGTCCAGTAGTCTGGTGTCACTTGGTGCCCTGGAGAAGCCTCAGGTTCCAGCCTGGTTTTGTGTGGGACAAACTCAGCCCTGCCCATCCTGCACTGGCCCTGGGGTGTTTTTCCAGCTGCTGTCTAGTTTTCCACCACAGCAGCTTCTCCAACAACTGCTGCTTGTGCTTCACCTCCCATCACCATCACCTTCTCTTTCACCTAATGGTTTGTGTGCTGGTTTGTGCTGGGGAAATAAAGTCAAGGCCACAGTTTTTCTGTCCTCTCCTTGGTTATCTGTGGATGGGCCTTTCCTTGGAAGGGTGTTGCTGCCTTTTCCTGGAGGATTCCTATTTGCAGCAGTTCTGTGGCCTCACAGGCCTCTCAGCAGGGCTCCTGTCCGCCAGGGAGCCATCTCCTCCCCACAGGCCTCTCAGCAGGGCTCCCTTCCATTGGGGAGCCATCTCCTCCCCACAGGCCTCTCAGCAGGACTCCCCTCCTTTGGGGAGCCATCTCCTCCCCACAGGCCTCTCAGCAGCACTCCCCTCCATTGGGGAGCCATCTCCTCCCCACAGGCCTCTCAGCAGGGCTCCCTTCCATTGGGGAGCCATCTCCTCACCACAGGCCTCTCAGCAGGACTCCCCTCCTTTGGGGAGCCATCTCCTCACCACAGGTCTCTCAGCAGGACTGTCCCTCCATTGGGGAGCCATCTCCTCCCCACAGGCCTCTCAGCAGATCTCCCCTCCTTTGGGGAGCCATCTCCTCCCCACAGGCCTCTCAGCAGGGCTCCTCTCCTTTGGGGAGCCATCTCCTCCCCACAGGCCTCTCAGCAGGGCTCCTCTCCATGGGGTGCTGACATTCAGGCCCAGACCACCCGGCCTGGTCCTCCCCAAAGTCTCAAGTCCCCCAGCAAACCTGCTGAGGCGTGGATCAATCTTCACAGGGTGTAGGTGTCTCTGCTCCCCGTCCTCATCCCCGGGCTGTGGGGGGACACCTGTTTCACCATGGGCTCACCACGAGCTGCAGGGGAAGCTCTCTTTCCACATTCTTTCTGGCCTTGGTGTCTGTGCAGCCTGTTCCATCTTCTCCCTCAGCTCCAGTGGCAAAGTGCCCCTGCCAGCAGGTTGTTTCTCCTCTATGTTTTATGGAAAGAGAGAGGTCCTGGAACAGGCTGCCCAGAGAGGTGGTGGATGCCCCATCCCTGGAAGTGTTCAAGGCCAGGTTGGATGGGGCCCTGGGCAACCTTGTGTAGCTCCAGGCCTGAGGTTGGTGTCCCTGCCTGTGGCAGGGGGGTTGGAGCTTTATGATCCTTTGGGTCCCTTCCAACCCTTGCCATTCTATGATTCTATGTGATTCCCAGAGGCACTATGACCAGCTCTGATAGGCTCAGCCTTGAATTAGGCCTTGAATTGACCAATGTTTTCAAACTCTGGGGCTTGCAGAAAGCTGTAAGTGCAGCTTACAAAAGCCACTGAAGCAGCACAGCCACACAAAACTGCAACAGAGTGACAGAGGGGAGGGACAGCAGACCTTGCCAGCTGGAGCCTTGCAGTGGGAGGAAGCCTCTCTGATGGGGTTTGTGGGACTGTGCTTCACATGGCAAGGTGGAGAAAAGGGGTTCATCAGAGCTGAGTGCTACCAGAAAGAGCTGCCTCTCACTGCACCCCTTGCTCTGGAAAACAAGTTTAAATGGGATTCTATCCACTGTAATGCTTTATCATGAGGTTTCCCCCACCCCCTGCTCTCTGCTCCTACTCTGGGCAGTGGAGGTCAGTGGTACAGGGAAGGAAGGACCTAACAAGTCTTTTTCTATGTCTAGTGCTCTTTTGTACCTGTGAATTCAAACAAGTGAGTGGAAAACACTCCTGTAGAGTTTGTTATATTCCTTTGTCTTTGGGTTGTTTGTTTTTTTTTCTAGGAAACTACTTTGCAAGTCATTTCTTCATGGGAGGTGAGAAGTTTGACACCCCTCACCCTGAGGGCTACCTCTTTGGTGAGAACATGGATCTAAACTTCCTGGGGAACAGACCTGTTCAGGCAAGTTCCTTATGCTATTTTACCCTTTTGGTTTCTGCCTTTTTTGGGGGAAAATCTTGTGTAGGGCTGTGTAGAGAAGGATAGCACAGCACAGACTGAGAAGTCCCTCACTCCTTGGGGAGTGTCATTCCAGCCTGAGGTGTAAGAACCTTGCACCCTGTGTCCCAGCTTGCTGGCTGCTGTAGCTGTTCAGATGCAAGCAGAGATTTTCTAAGAAGTAGAATTTACCTTCTGGGCTTATTTTCCCTTAAGGAAGAGGTGGTTCAGAAGGATGGGGACTCAGCAGTACAGATTTTGGGACTGAGTGTCTCCCTAAGGCAGTGTAAAACAAGCTGTAGAGAGGAGGAGGCTGGGCAGCAGATCCACTCTCAGAGCCTGAACTTCCCAGGGCTCCCAGGCACGTCACAGGCTCACAGGGGTTGGAAGGGACCTCAAGAGCTCATGGGGTCCAACCCCATGTCAGACAGGTTCCAGCCAGCACTAAGCTGATCTTTCTCTGCTGGAGTGACAGCATCAGGGGATAAAGGGAAGGAGACTGATGGCATCTCCCTGGGCTTGTGCAAGGCCTGTGACACGGTCCCCCACCACATCCTGATCTCTGAACTGGAGAGATGTGATTTGCTGGGTGGCCCATCCAGTGGGTAAGGAACTGGTTCCCAGCCCGTAGCCCAAGGGTGGTGTCAGGGGGTCTGTGTGCAGGTGGAGCCGGTGCCAAGCGGGGTCCCCAGGGGTCTGTCTGGGGACCGGTTCTCTGGAACATCTGTACCAGGGACATGGGGGATGGGATTGAGTGCAGCCTCAGCAAGCTTGGGGGGGGGACACCAAGCTGAGTGGGGTGGGTGACACCCTGGAAGGAAAGGAGCCATCCAGAGGGGTCTGGACAGGCTGGAAAGGTGGGTCTGGGGGAACCTAATGAGGTTCAACACTGCCAAGGGTCAGGGGTGGCACTTGGGCCAGAGGAATCCCAGCCAGAGATACAGACTGGGAGAAGAGCTCCTGGAGAGCAGCCCTGTGAGAAGGACCTGGGGGTCATGGGGGGTGAGAAACTGAACATGAGCCAGCAGTGGCTCTGGCAGCTGGGAAGGGAGATGGGATCCTGGGCTCCATCAGCAGAGGGGTGGCAGCAGGGCCAGGGAGGGGATTGTCCCTCTCTGCTCTGCCCTGGGAGGCCCCAGCTGGATCCTGTGTCCAGAGCTGGGGCCCAACACAAGGAAGATGTGGGGCTGTTGGAGAGGGGCCAGAGGAGCCACGGAGATGCTCAGAGGGCTGGAGCAGCTCCCCTCTGGAGAGAGGCTGAGGGAGCTGGGCTGGGTCAGCCTGGAGAAGAGAAGGCTGTGGGGGGACCTCATTGCAGCCTGCCAGTGCCTGAAGGGAGCAGAGACACAGGAGGGAATCAGCTTGTTCAAGGGCAGAGACTGGCAGGACAAGGGGGATGGAGTGAAGCTGGAGGAGGGAAGGGTTAGATTGGATCTTAGGGGGAAGTTCTGTGCAGAGAGAGTGGTGAGGGGCTGGAACAGGCTGCCCAGAGAGGGGGTGGGTGCCCCGTGTCTGGGGGTGTTCAAGGCCAGGTTGGATGGGGCCCTGGGCAACCTTGTGTAGCTCCAGGCCTGAGGTTGGTGTCCCTGCCTGTGGCAGGGGGTTGGAGCTCTGTGATCCTTGGGGTCCCTTCCAACCCAGAGCAGGCTGGGATTCTATGATGAGCACCAGGAAGCGGGGCCCTTACTGGAAACTTGTAGCAGAGCACCACAGGGGAGGGGATACTGTACACCTACCCTGGGTGGTGCATCCAGGGCCCATGCAGGGCAGCAGTTAAAAGCTGAGCAGTTCTCCTGTGACTAACACCTGCTGGTACCCTGACAACAGCAGCAGAGCAGCTGTTAGCCTGTGGCTGGAGGGGTTAGTCTTGCAGAATTCACAGAGTCCCAGGGGTTGGCAGGGCCCTGGAGAGCTCCTGGGGTGCAACCCCCTGCCAAAGCAGCTCCCCAGCTCATATTGCACAGGTCGGCGTCCAGACGGGGCTGGAATCTCTCCAGAGATGGAGACTCCACAGCCCCTGGGCAGCCTGTCCCAGGGCTCCCTCACCCTCCCTGGGGAAAAGTTCTTCCCCATGGTGCTGGGGAACTTCCTGGGCTCCAACTTGCAGCCATTGCCCCTTGTCCTGTCCCCACAGACACTGAAAAGGGGCTGGCCATTCCCCCTGCAGCCCATCCTGCAGATATTGATCAACATTCATAAGGTCCCCCCTGAGTCTTCTTCTCTCCAGGCTGAACAGCCCCAGCTCACCCAGCCTTTCCTCCCAGGGGAGATGCTCCAGGCCCTTCAGCATCTCCTCAGCCTCCTCTGGACTCTCTCCAGGAGATCCCTGGCTGTTTGATCCCAGGGAGCCCAGCACTGGACACAACACTCCAGCTGGGGCCTGAGCAGGGCAGAGCAGAGGGGGAGGATCCCCTCCTGTCACCTGCTGCCCACACTCCTCCTGATGCCCCCAGGATCCCATTGTCTCTCTCAGCCCCAGGGCACACTGCTGGCTCATGGCCACCCTGTCCCCCACCAGGAAATTGCCTGCATGTCTCAGCCTGGCTTTCCTTGCAGACATCCTGGCACTGAATTTCATCACTGCTGTTGAGAGGAGTGGGTGAGAATGCTATTAACACAGTGGGATGTTTGCCAGGCAGGTTTAAGAGAGGCAGGCTGGAGCTAGTTTGCCTGTGTAAAGTTAATGCCCTTTGGCAGCTCTGATTGATCTTCAAGGGAAGAACCTCTTGAATGCAGAGCAGCAGGACTGCTTTCTGACTGGGGGCCAAGTCCTTGCATGGGAGTGACTGAGGTCTGGGCTGCTCTGAGTAGAGCAGCACTACCACCCACAGCACCCAGCCATCAGGGTGCAGGGCAGCTGCCCTGTGAACTCCTTGGTGCCTGGGGCTGTGGCACTGCATCTCCTGTTGGTCAGGAGGCAGTGTCTCCCCTCCAGCTCTGGTTCTTGTCCCACCAACATGATTCTGTGGTCTGAGGGGCCAGTGCTGAAGGATGTTGTCCTGCAGCTGCCCTGAAGTTCTGCTGCAGCAGCATTTTGCAAGCTGGTCAGTGTTCACTTCTCATGAAACATGGATAATAAGTACTTCTGCCCTAAGTCAGTCTCTCTGCAGCACTGCAGGGTACCCAGCAGGGGTGTGTGTGTGTGTGAAGGACTCCAGCTCTATGGGTTTGGGTGGCAGCACTGTTCCTGGGCCATTCTGAGTCATGGCCTGTCCCTCTGTGCCTCAGTGCTGTGCTGCTGCCCTGACCTGGAGCCTGTGTCTCCAGTCTGAATGCTCCTGAGCTCAGGTGCTTCAGCCCTTGAGGAGCAGTGGGGACCAGCAGGCAGCTCTGCAGGCTGCAGTCCCCACACTGAGCTGTTTCCTTTGCCCTTCCCACTGGAGATCAGTGAGGAGAACTGCAGTCTGGAGCATTGTGCTCCTTTATTCTAAGGACAATCAGCAAGAGAAGGTCTCTTGACTGCAGAACAGAATGAGGGCCCCTCTCCCTGGCTCTTTTCTTTTCCAGAACATTTGCCCCATTGTTTCAGAATGAAAAGTTTCCCCCAGTAATGCAGGGCTGATCAGCACCCAGGTCCCTGGCTGCAGGCTGGAACACACATGAGAGAGCTGCATTTCTTCTGCTCAAGCAGGATGTGGTTTCTTTAGTTGAAATAAAAGCTTGTCAGGGCTGACCAGGCTGATTCAGGTGCAGATAAAGAGCTTGTGAAAATGCCCTTTCTTCAGTGTGTTCCCCCAGTATGAACAGGAGTTTCAGCCCTGAACATGCCTGCTTTGTCTGTAAATAGAATTCTCTATTGCTGTTCCTCAGGGCTGTTGTACTGGATACCCTGAAGGGTAGAAGCTTCTTGGTCTGGGTGAGTTGTGCAGTGGGTAACATGCTGCTCCCTTTTACAGCATCACAACAGAGCTCTTTGCCTTTCTCTTCCAGTTTCCCTATGTGACTCCAGCTCCACACGAGCCAGTGAAGACGCTGAGGAGTTTGGTGAACATCCGCAAGGACTCCCTCCGGCTCGTGAGGTACCTGCCCTGCCTGAGCCCTGGGGCTTAGCCACACCAGTGAGCTGCATTGGAGAAGGTTCTGGAGAACAGCTGAATGCCAGATCCTTGAAGCTAGATAGGTCTGGTGCTTTCTGTGTAGCCCTGTGATCAGAGCTTTCAGGGAGTTTATGTGTTCCTTATCCCTTGCCCTGCTGAGCAGGACCTGGGTGTCGTGGGGGGTGAGGAACTCCCCCTGAGCCAGCAGTGGCTCTGGCAGCTGGGAAGGGAGATGGGATCCTGGGCTCCATCAGCAGAGGGGTGGCAGCAGGGACAGGGAGGGGATTGTCCCTCTCTGCTCTGCCCTGGGAGGCCCCAGCTGGATCCTGTGTCCAGAGCTGGGGCCCAACACAAGAAAGATATGAGGCTGTTGGAGAGGGGTCAGAGGAGCCACGGAGATGCTCAGAGGGCTGGAGCAGCTCCCCTCTGGAGAGAGGCTGAGGGAGCTGGGCTGGGTCAGCCTGGAGAAGAGAAGGCTGTGGGGGGACCTCATTGCAGCCTGCCAGTGCCTGAAGGGAGCAGAGACACAGGAGGGAATCAGCTTGTTAAAGGGCAGAGACTGGCTTGACAAGGGGGATGGAGTGAAGCTGGAGGAGGGAAGGGTTAGATGAGATATTAGGGGGAAGTTCTTTGCAGAGAGAGTGGTGAGGGGCTGGAACAGGCTGCCTGGAGTGGGGTGGGTGCCCCGTCCCTGGGGGTGTTCAAGGCCAGGTTGGATGGGGCTCTGGGCAACCTTGTGTAGCTCCAGGCCTGAGGTTGGTGTCCCTGCCTGTGGCAGGGGGTTGGAGCTCTGTGACCCTTGAGGTCCCTTCCAACTCTTGCTATTCTCTGATCCCCAGACTTGAGTAATCTGTGTTTTCTAACAGGACCAGTGCTGTCTCTGTCCCTGCAGGACAGGCTAGAGTGGTAAAAAGCCCCATGAAATCATTAGCATGAGCAGAAGGCATCAGTCAGGTGATAAAGCCCATGGACAGATTCCTTCTGTTGAGTTGAATCCAGACAGTGGCAGATCCTGGTGCACGTCACAGGCTGTGCATATCCCTGGCTGGCCTTGAGTGGAACTTCCCCAGGGTGTTCCTGCTGCTGAGACAAAGTGTGGTGCTTGTGTCCCACAGTTGCCATGATGGCTTGTGTCCCCTGTGTAGGGGAAGGAGGTCTGGATAGTCATGGAGATCTGTCACCCTCCCCTGCTCTGTGCTGCATTGAGTGCAGTGGCCGAGGCCTGGCCCTGCAGCTCCCTCCTTCAGACAGATGGCACAAGTACAGGCCTTTGTTTTGGGCTGAGCTGGGCAGGTGGCCAGGCAGAGCATTCCTCAGAGATCCCTGAGGAACTTTGGATGCTGTGTTTTGGGTGCAGGGCTGGAGCACTGGCAGGGGCCCAGCTCCAGCTCCCAGCCAGGCTGGTTCTGAGAGCCTGGTGTGATGTAATGTGAGTTACAACCACACAAAGCCACACACTTTGGTTGCATTTGCAAACTGAAGGTGTGTTTTTGTTGGGTTTGGCTCTTCTAAAATGAGCAATACCTGTGGTTTCCAAACTGACTGAACAGGAGGAAAGGGAAGAAGGGAAAAAGCAGCCCTTGCCAAGCTGCTCTGGGAGCTGCCAGGCTTTCTCAGCTCCAGGGTGAAGTCTTGCCTTCCTCACACAATACCTTCCTCACAGAATACCCTTCCTTTGCTGTGGAAAGGGTATTTTGTTCTTACCCACTGAAAGAGAGTCACATCTCTCTGAGGCCACATGAGAAGTGGTTTTTTTCACTGGGTGAGGCCTTGCTGTGGCTGGAGGAGCTGTGGTGGGGTGTAGTACTGTCACCCTGCTCTCTGGTTGCACCCTGTGTCCAACCCAGTGGAGCTGCAGCTCTGGGCTCTTTGGCACATGGTGTCCCTGCCCTGTGACAGTGTCTAGGTTTGCCTCCATCTCATTCTCAGCACTGTTGATCCTTTCTCTGCCTCTTGAGGTCTTGCAGAGGTTCTTGTGCTTCTCCTGTGTTCGTGCTGCCAACAGCACTGCCAACATGACTTGAGCTTTGTACTGATGTAAACCCAAAATGAGATTCTGATTGCCAGTCCCCAGGGACACATTCTGCCTCCTGCTGGTCTCCCATTCTGGACTAGAGGCTTTTCCTTTCTCCCTCTGCAAAGACCCTTTGTTCTCTCTCCAGTTTGGCCTGTTCACAACCAGTGGTTGAGACTTGCACATTCTTCCCAGAACCAGCTAAGCTCAATTTACCACCTCCTCCACCAAACACAGTGATGCCAAGCTGGATGCCTAGGTATAAAGGAGGTTCTGATGGTAAAGTCCTCATGAGCTTTTTTGTTTCTCCTTGTGTTTAATTGAAAGCTCCTTGTTGGCCTGTGAAAGGGGTGTTGATCATAGTTCAGGGTGTAGGGCTTTATGGAGGAGCATGGGGAGATGGCCAGGCTGGGCTTCCTGCCCAGCTCTGCCCAGGTGAGAGTCTCACCTTTGCCAAATCCTGACTATTTACAGCAGCTCTGAAGAGAACCAGTGCACCTGTGGGAACTGGTGTGGGATTTCTGAGTGTTCTACACCTTGTCTGAGCACTCAGGTTCCAGCAGGATGAGACTCTGTGAACCTGGGAGGAGAGCAGAGTGATGTTTGTTATTAACAGCTGAGAGAAGCTGACTGGCCTCCTGGAATCAGCATCTGCAGTGGTGTGAAAGGTGTCTGAAGCAGCAGCAGCATCACAGAGAGTAACAGCCAAATGCTTTGGGGAAGGGCCTGAGAGGGTGGGTGGTGATACAGGAGGGCCCAGGGGAGACAGGTGAGTTGCTGGGAGAGAAGGGAAATCCCTCCTCTTCCTTGTCCACTGAAGTGGGGCTGGTTTTGATCCTTGGAGCAGCATTCTGTGCTGGTGGGGGTGCTGGCACTGCAGCCCTGAGCAGCACTGGGCTGTGGACAGATCTCTGCAGACCCCCTGATAGCACAGCCTCCATTGGATAATGATTTCCCCCTGTGGAAAGTCAATGCTGGGAGAGATGGCAGCTACTTGTTGCTTCATGTAGTGCCTGCTCCAACACCACTGTAACACTGGTCTCTCCATCCTAAATCAAACAATGCCTCCCACTTCCCCTGCATGCCTCCTAAGGTGTCAGTCAGACTTTATAACCACAGGATGAAATCAGGTTCAACTTGACCTGTTTCTATAAAATGATGATGGCTGCTGTTAATGATATTTTTATCTTTTAATTCTTTAACAGACAAGCAAAAAGTTCCAGCATCCCCCTTGTTTTCTCCAGAAGTGATGTCAGACCAAGTGGCCTCAGCTCCCTTGGTCCTCCTGCTTTGCCTTTCTCAGCACAGCTCTGGATGGGCTGTTTGTTCTCCAAGGTTCTCAGTCCCTTCTGCTCTCTGCACGTGTCTGGGAGGCTGTGGCACTCACTGTGGGCACGATGGGAAGGTGCACTCAGCAAAGCCACTCATTTCTAGGTCTGTGCATGTGTCTGCCACCACCTCACCCCCACACTGTCTGTAGGGCTTGGCTCTGAGTGCCTGTGGAGACAGAAGAGCCCTTGAACTGCCTGATCCACCTCCTTGTCTGCCCACACCCCTGGGGAAGGTGGCAGGAATGCAGGATGTGTGACGTGCTCTTGTTGCTCACTCCAAGTTCCATCCTGCTGTTCCTGCACCCTAAGGAGAGACACCAGATGTCTCTGCCTCTCAGAGTGTCCATCCACCAGAACAGTCCTTGCCACTGGCTGCCACAGCTGCTCCAGCAGCCTTTTCTCATGGGAGCTCCTTGCTGTGTGGCAGATGGTTTTCTTACCCTCCAGCACCAGGTGTGTTGCAGCAGGGAGATGTGTGCACAGCCTTGCTGTGGCTGTTGCCATCCAGGCACATGTTTCCTGCCTGCTGCTCAGGTGAGGATGTTGCAGACAGTCAGGGCTCTGACTTTGCTGCTTCCCCCAGGAACCTTCCCTCCAGGCCCTGTCGTTGGTAGTGGCCCCTTGGTGGTTCCCAAGGTAACAGATCTAGTCTGGGTTTAACCCCTTTTCTTCTTCAAAGGGTGGAAGCTCGTTCTGAGTGTTTGCAGGAACATGCAGAGGTGTAGCTGGGAGCAGGAGGGTGATCTGGGAACCAGTATGCTTTGTGTGACTTCACTGGGAAGACACAACAGGCAGTGGTTGTACTAGTGCCATGTTGCTTTTGAGTGATCTGTCCCCACCCCCAGGTTTCCTACCTCATGACTTGGGGCTGTTACAGGTCTCTAGGTCTGTGGTGTCAGTTTGAGAGTGTATGTCAGGCATCTCTGTTTTAACAGCTCCCTGTGTGCAGTGAGTGCAGGTCTGTGCAGAAGCTTTCATCAGTGAAGGGGTGCTGGTTCTCCCCAGCTCTACTCTGCTGGAAGACCTGTTGAGCGTATGGAAGCCTGGATCCAGGCTGCTGGAGACCTTCAGGCTCCCAGCCCTGGAACTGGTCCTTTTTACACCTTATACTGGCACCTTGGGTGTGTTCTTTCTTCAGTTCATGCAGGACACTGCGCTGCCATCCAGAGGCCTGGCCAGGCTGGAGAGCTGGGCAGGGAGAGACCAGATGGGGTTTGATAAAAGCAAGTGGAGAGTCTGGCCCCTGGGGAGGAAGAACTGCTGGAATCAGGACAGGCTGGGGGGGAGCTGCTGGAGAGGAGCTCTGTGGAGAAGGACCTGGGGGTGCTGGTGGGGGACAGGGTGGCCATGAGCCAGCAGTGTGCCCTGGGGCTGAGAGAGACAATGGGATCCTGGGGGCATCAGGAGGAGTGTGGGCAGCAGGTGACAGGAGGGGATCCTCCCCCTCTGCTCTGCCCTGCTCAGGCCCCAGCTGGAGTGTTGTGTCCAGTGCTGGGCTCCCTGGGATCAAACAGCCAGGGATCTCCTGGAGAGAGTCCAGAGGAGGCTGAGGAGATGCTGAAGGGCCTGGAGCATCTCCCCTGGGAGGAAAGGCTGAGAGAGCTGGGGCTGTTCAGCCTGGAGAGAAGAAGACTCAGGGGCTTTGCCCCAGATGCTGTGGCCACTGAGGGAATGCTGACAGGCAAGTGAAGCTGAGGCTGTAGAGCTGCACACCTCTCAAAGGCACCCTGCTGCAGATGCCATCCCTACGCAGCGTGTGAGCTCATTGTGCTACCCACAGGTGTCAGGGAAGGCAGCAGGTCTGTGTGCGGCCTAGCTCTCCTCTCCCAAGATTTAGGCCCTGACAATATCCTTCTGTTCCCATGAGACAGGAAAAGTTCCTCATGCTGAGAGGATCCTCATAATCCCATTCTCCAAACACAGCAGCCTTGCTGATAGGGGTACAGGCTGCCCTGAACCAAGGAGCAGCTATGGGAAGGGATTTGGGAGTAACAGAACATGTCAGGAACCAGCCATAACAAGAGGGTCAAACAGCAGGTGTGCAGATGCTTTTAGGTATTAAAGGTAAACTAAGGATGTTTAGCTATAAGATAGCTTTATCAGAACTCATTATCATTACTAACCAATCAATATGGTGTGAACAGTGTGTGTAACCAATTAGCAGTTGTTTAGCTTGCCATGTTTGCAGTAAGAAAGGTCTAGAATCTGGGGGATTTCACCTCATTAAATGGCTTCCTGGCTTCATGGCTTCACCTAAAATTCATATATTGAATTGTGTGTTGCTCTCTGCTGGACACCACACACAGCTGGGTTGGAGTTTACCTGTGAGATCTTCTCACAGTTTGTGGTGTTGGCTGCTTGTATCAGGAGCTGCTGGTCTCCCTGGCCACAGCGTAACTCGCCTGTTGTCCATGCCCAGAGCTCGCTGCCCCAGAACTTGCTGTGTATCACCCTGTCTGGGTGTGTTCCCTGCCTTCTCCAGCAGCAGGGAGGAGGGGTCAGGCTGGGGAGGGGGATCCAGCTGTATTTGGCCCATAGCTGAGTTAGGATTCACCTTTCTGTGAGTTGGAATACCTTCTAACCCCCTTCCCACACTGGCTGTCGTCCCTCTGGTACCCCAGTGAGTGTGTTCCTCCTTTTTCATCCCATAAACATGTGGGAGCCTCAGGCTGCAGCAGCAGCAGCAAAGGCTCAGGGACTGTTTGTACACTTAAAGGCATTTGAAATTCCTGTATTTCCATGCCTTCTGATCAGAGTATCATCTTCTGTGTGATACTTGAGGTACCTTCTGCTGAGCTTCAGGAGTTCTCCGTGTTGGAGAAACCTTGGCTTTTGCCTGTTAGGCACTTTATCATTTGCAAAGTTAAAAGAGTGAGGGTTTAGTCAGGCCCATGCAGGATTTCTTTAGCCTAAATACTGAGTCTAATGGGAAGATTTAAAAGGAGGGAGAAGGTTTCTTCTTCTAAGCATTTGAGGTTCAAGTCTTCACTTCCTTGTCTTGTTCTGTGGCCTGGCACTGGGTGAGATACCTCAACACCACGGGGACATAACTCACTTCACTGATTTCAGCCAAACCTTCCTCAGAGGGAAGAATGGCAATCTCCAGGGAAGCCCCATGGTGCCTTCCCTGCACAGAGCACCTAGATGGGAGTAATCCAAAGTGTTCCTGATGATATATCATAAATAGACTTTGTAATCCTCTGGCCTTGTCTTTCAGGTACAAAGATGATGTTGACAGTCCCACTGAGGAGAATGGGAAGCAGAAGGTCCTGTACAGCCTGGAGTTCACCTTCGATGCGGATGCCCGTGTTGCCATCACAATCTACTGCCAGGCTACAGAGGAGTTTGTTGGTGGGATGGCAGTGTAAGTCCTGGGCTCTTGTGGGTGCTGGGAGGAGTGCAGGAGCTCTGGGTGATGAGCTTGTCAAATATCTCTTCGCAATTTCCCCACCAAGGGCAGTGCTGCCACAGAAGGTGGAAAGGGAAATCACTTTCCCTTTTGTGTGCATATTCTGATAGCTTTGAATATTGCTTTCACTTCCCTCCCCCACATAGCAATATCCTCTCTTCTTCCCTCTTGGCTTTGGTTTTTTGGGTGTGGGGAAACCATTCTGTGTGCAGAAAGAGGAGAGGAGATGACAGCTGTGTGCCTTGGCCACGAGATGTTCTGTGAAATCAAAACCCAACCACTCTTGCCTTCAAATACTACCTGTTTATCCCCAGATCACCTAACTCACTGTGTGTTCCCTGTGATGGGAACACCTGGGCCACCAAAGGAGAGCCCAGACTGATGTTTGCCCAGCAAGTCTGTGTGAAATTGCAGCCCACCCAAAGCCCTTTGTGGGATGAGTAACCACCAGGCTGTTGAGTTGGCTGTCTCTGTGTTCCCCCCAGGTACACACATTAGCCTTTGGCTAGCTGTAGAAAGAATGCTCCAAATGTCACCTGTGGAGTCTTTCTCACCCTCTGGTAGTGCATCCCTGCAGCTCTCAAAGCCTTTTTATCCAAACCAGCATGTTTAAACCATTCCAGGCAGCACTGTGTCCTGTAAGAGTATGAAAAGCTCCCTCTCTGTATTAAGAGCTAAGGTGGCTGAAATGTGTTCTCCCTGGTGTGAACTGGGTACCTGTGAGCTGCTGCTAGAGGATGGAAGGCTTCTGAGAGCCCTGGGACAAAGAATTACTCTTTGTTCTGTGGGTGAAGGAAGATTGAGGCTTCAGAAGCTCTTGGCTTCCTCTGGTAGCGGTGTTGGGCTGCGGAGCGGCTCTGCGCACGCGCTGCTGGTGGCTCCCACAGTGCTGCTCTGGAGCTGGGGGGAAGCAACAATCCCCTGAAGGCATCTGCAGGAGGTTTCAGCAGGGAGAAATATGGCTGATACACCATAACATGGCTGGTCTGTTTTGTGCAAAGTGTGACCATCCCAGCAGTGACTGATGGCTGGTGTCTTTTTAGCAGCCAGTGCTCCCAGATGTGCTTTCCTCCAGACTTCTTCTGTTGAAGCCTCTGGCTGCCTTCATTTGGAGGAGGTAATAAATGAGCCCTTTTTAAATGCCTGGAAACTATCTCTTGACAAACCCTGAAAACCCTTTTGTACAGACCCTGTTTTCCTTGAGCAGAGCTGAATGCAGCAGGATGCCTTAGAAACCATGATCAAGTGTCCCTGTTCTGTCTCTTAGGTCCTTAGGTTTCCTGTGCATTTAGTGCTAGTGAAGGTGTTGGAATGGCAGCCTTGGAGATTGAAGTCCTCTTATCCTAATACAGGTACAGCCTGGAGAGGTGGCCAGTGTCCCTTGTGCTGCCTTGCAGTGTTCCTTGGGTTTTGACCTGAGAAGAAAGCCAGCTCTTGGCTGGTGGGGAGAACTGAGAGCTGCTATGGCCAGGGTGGATGGATTCACATTGCCAGACTTCAACCATGGCCTAAATCAAATCAGCAAGTCTGGTTTTAAATCACTGATTTGAATATTGATTTGCATATTCACTTCTTGCCCTACCTTGAAGGAGAGTTTCTTTTTGCCACTGGTCAGTATCAGGGAAACATCCACATTTCCAGGTGAGTGTGAGCTTTGTACCCAGCACTGTGCTATGTCCCACAAAGAGCTGAAGTTTGAAATGGATTTTTTTTTCAGACTCCTAATATTGCATTTTACATCAAAACAGCAAAACCCAAAGTTACTCTAAAAAGAAAACTCTCTATTTTTTTTGGAGTGTGTCCCTTGAACCAGGCTGTGCTGGGACAGAAGTGCAGCTGCATCCCCTGAGACCAACCCTGCAGCATTCCTGCTTCAACTGCTGGGTGCTGGGCTCATGTCCAGTTGTGCCTTGAAGAAGAATTGCCCAGTGGCAGCATTGCAGTTCCCCAGTGTCTCTGGGTCTTACACAGCTACTCTGTGTCTGGACAGAGTGTGTTTTCAGTCTTCTGCAACTAGTAGCTCTCCTCTCCCAACTCTGGTGTTGACTGGAGGAGGAAAACACAGTTCCTGGTTCACTGAAGAACATGTTTTACTGAGGTTGGGGCTGTGCCCAGAGCCACTGCTGGGTTGTCTGTGCCCTGTTGTCTGTTCTTTAAAGCTTATGCAATCAACACAGACAGCTTAATTGCTTTTCAGGTTTAATTGGAGTGATTCCTAGGTGGAGTTTCTGACACTTAACAGTCAAGTTTAAATCCACCCTGTCCATGGCTCACTGAGAGGTCTTCACTCTGCTCAGGTGGTGGAGGAGAAGCCTGTGTCCATGTACCCTGCCTGCCTCTGCATGAAACCAGGACAGGTGCTGAGCAGCTCCTGCCTGGCTCCTGGGATGGAGCTGAGGATGCTGTGCTGCCCTGCTGGGGTGCCAGCAGGACCCTGTGCCAGCAGGACCCAGCACACTCAACCTTTACTTCTGAAGTCAGAGCACTTGGATTCAGCTCTTGCTTCTCATGCTGGCCCTTCATTGAATAAAACATCCTTTCATTTCCCCATAGTCCAGGGGTGATGAACTGTCTGTGCTCTGGAGCTCTTGGACAGCAAATGTTACATGAGTGAGGGGTGTGGGGGTTGCTCCAGAGGCCAGTGGACCTGTTGGAAGGTGTGATCCTGATTTCATGCAGATGTGGAGGTAATAAGGGCTGGGGGAAGCCAGGTACCAATACCTTATAAGGTACCAGGTACCTTATAAGCTGCTTTAATTCAACCCAGGCTGTTTTCCCATGTGGAAATGGCTTGTGAAGCACATCTTGGGGCTAGTGCAGCTGCCTGAAGTAGGCATCTCTGCTCCTTTGGATTTGCTGGCTGCTAGTAAAACCCTTTGGAAGCTCTGATTTCAGCTTTGCAAAGCAGTTCTCAAAGGGCAGTGCCAGAACTACTTTGTTTTATTCCTTTCACATTCTAGTGGAAAAAGTAACCCCCACCCCAACCCTGGGCTGCATTCTGAGAGCTGGGAGGGGAGTTGTGCAGTTGTAGTGCATGAGAAGGAATGCAGCTTGCCCTGGGCTGAGAGTTTTTCCTCTTTCTCTATTTCTTTTGGTGCTGACAGCTCCATTCAAGGGACAAGCATGTGCAAGAGCTGCATGCTGTACCAATTCAAACCTTTGTTGCTGTGTCCAACACTCAGTTGGAAGAAGATGCTCTTTAAAACACCAACTCTTTTTTCCCCCCCCCCCACTCTACAGTTGATGCAAATCCTACAATGGGAGAAACTTGCTGGACCCTTGTCAAAAGCAGAGATTTTCTCCTAGTCCCCAGCATGGCTCCTTAAGAAGTGCTGAACAAGTTATTCTTGCTTCTCTGCCCAAACAGCCACTGATCCTGATAGCATCAGCACTCCTGCTCCTGTGAAACTCCTGCTAGGAATGTTGCTATGTTCCTACAGTTTGGGGTGAGAGGAGGGGAGCTGACCCTCCCTGAGCAGAGGCACTGCTTGCCCTAGAACCTCTGCCCATCTGAGAGCCACAGTGCTGTGTGTTATAGCCTCTGCCTTCAGGATTAGTTTATCTCTGACCAACAAGGGAAGCCTTTCTCTCTGCAACCCAGGCAGCTTCCTCCAGGAGCTGTTTGGGCTCCACATAAAAACCAGTGGCTGTCTCAGTACGTGCTGCCTGTCCTGACCTGTCTTGAAGGAGCACTCAGCAGGTGTTCCCAGACAGTCACTCTGGGAGATGTGCTCAGTGGTACCATTTCCCAGCCAAGATCTTGGGAACAGGTCCCTCCTGCCTGCTCCCTGCCTCTTGTCCTGAGCTGCTCAACTCCTGAGTTCCACAGGGAGCTTTATGGTCACTGCTCTGGGACCACAGGGCACTGGGGACATCTGGAGAAGGCAAATGTGTGGCTCTTGGGGGAGTGGGGAGGTGTCTTCACCTCTGCAGCCCCATGCTCTGGAGAGGAGGGTGTCCAGCACCCTGGTGCTGGTGCAGATGCCTGTAGAAGCACGAAGTGGGAATGACTCAGCCTGGAGGGAGCTGCTGCACCCCCCTGCTGAAAATACTCAGCCTGGTTGCTTTGTGGGGAGCCTAAAGACCTCTCAGATGCTGAGGGTAACAGAGGCTCGATCTGCCTGTGTCCAGAGTCTCTTTAATGGCATGTCATTGGTGGTGAGCTGCCTCTGGACAGCTCAAGACCCCTGATATCCCCAGTTTTAGGTTTTTTTCTGGTTGTGCCCATTTTCTTTGGGCTTGGGAGTCAGCAGCTGGTCTGCTCTCATTGTGGGTTAGCTGTGGGTGTGCTCCTGAGGAGTTTGTCTGAGATGTGGCTGGCTGGGAGAGACCCATGTTTCTCTTTGTCCTTTCCTTCAGCATCCCAGCAGCTGGGTAGGAATCAGGGAAGATCCTGCTTGCCTGCTCACCCATGAGGACAGGCTTTGTACTGCTCAGTCTCACCAAGGCATGGCAGTGCTTGACAGCTTCAGAACCATCCTGAACTTTGCTGCCAGTGCCTGTGGTGGTAACTGGATTCTCAGAGCAGAGGGGCAGTTCTGTGCCCCCAGTAGAGGTGATGGCACGCACAGCAAGGGGGGTGCAGCCCAAAGGGGAAGGCTGAGAATGGGCCCCACCTGAGCACTCCCATTTATAAGAAAGGGAGCAAGGAAGAGCCAGGGAATTGCAGGCCTATGAGCCTCAGCTCTGGGCCTGGGAAGAGCATGGAACAGATCCTCCTGGATGACATGCTGGAGCACTTGAGGGAAGAGCGTGTGACCCGGGACAACCAGCAGGGCTTCCCCAAGGGCAGGTCGTGCCTCCCCAGGCTGGTGACCTCTGCTGGAGTGACAGCATCAGGGGATAAAGGGAAGGAGACTGATGGCATCTCCCTGGGCTTGTGCAAGGCCTGTGACACAGTCCCCCACCACATCCTGATCTCTGAACTGGAGAGCTGTGATTTGCTGGGTGGCCCATCCAGTGGGTAAGGAACTGGTTCCCAGCCCGTAGCCCAAGGGTGGTGTCAGGGGGTCTGTGTGCAGGTGGAGCCGGTGCCAAGCGGGGTCCCCAGGGGTCTGTCTGGGGACCGGTTCTCTGGAACATCTGTACCAGTGACATGGGGGATGGGATTGAGTGCAGCCTCAGCAAGCTGGGGGGGGACACCAAGCTGAGTGGGGTGGGTGACACCCTGGAAGGAAAGGAGCCATCCAGAGGGGTCTGGACAGGCTGGAAAGGTGGGACTGGGGGAACCTAATGAGGTTCAACACTGCCAAGGGTCAGGGGTGGCACTTGGGCCAGAGGAATCCCAGTCAGAGATCCAGACTGGGAGAAGAGCTCCTGGAGAGCAGCCCTGTGAGAAGGACCTGGGGGTCATGGGGGGGTGAGAAACTGAACATGAGCCAGCAGTGGCTCTGGCAGCTGGGAAGGGTGATGGGATCCTGGGCTCCATCAGCAGAGGGGTGGCAGCAGGGCCAGGGAGGGGATTGTCCCTCTCTGCTCTGCCCTGGGAGGCCCCAGCTGGATCCTGTGTCCAGAGCTGGGGCCCAACACAAGGAAGATGTGGGGCTGTTGGAGAGGGGTCAGAGGAGCCACGGAGATGCTCAGAGGGCTGGAGCAGCTCCCCTCTGGAGAGAGGCTGAGGGAGCTGGGCTGGGTCAGCCTGGAGAAGAGAAGGCTGTGGGGGGACCTCATTGCAGCCTGCCAGTGCCTGGAGGGAGCAGAGACACAAGAGGGAATCAGCTTGTTCAAGGGCAGAGACTGGCAGGACAAGGGGGATGGAGTGAAGCTGGAGGAGGGAAGGGTTAGATTGGATCTTAGGGGGAAGTTCTTTGCAGAGAGAGTGGTGAGTCAAAAACAGCACCTTGGGGCAACGATGCTGCCTGCATCCTGCATATCTTCTGCTGTTCTCTGAGGAGTGGGGGCTGGACAGTGCTCAGCATAACTGAGGTAAGCTGGTTAGGATCCCCACTTGGCCCTTCTCAGTGAGGGGTCCCAGTGTGCTTGGAATAGCTGGAACAGTGTTTGACTGTCCAAGACAGCCCAGTGCCAGGCAGAGCTGGGCCTGAGGAACACAGCAGTACAGAGTCTGTGTGACTTGGCACTGATGCCTTGCTGAAAATTTCCCCAGGTGCTGATCAAGAGGAGAGCAGGAGGGGAAACACCCCCAGAGCATTTGACAGCATCTCCAGTGGGTGTACAGCAACAGCCCTTCACTCTGCCTAGCAGAGGTCCCCAAACACTGGGGTGTCACTGGGAGCTGGGGAGCTTCTTGTGGTCTGGAGGTGCCTGGTAGCAAGTCTGGACTGTGTAGAGGGACAGTGAGCCCCAGGCCTGTTTCTCTGTGCAGGCATGGAGTGCCCCTCAGCTGATGGTGGTGGAGGAAGACTGGGGAACAACTTCAGGTTGTTCTCTGTTCTCTCCAAAATCTCTGTGATGTGGTCACAGGGTGCCTCACCTGCTGGCTCTCTGACACACAGCTGGGTTTGGGGGCTGGAAGGGTTTGGCATGGGGTAGGAAGGAGTTGGCTTGGGGTGTAGGCTTGGCTTTCTGGGAGGGAAAGTGTGGCAGAGAGTTTTAAGGAGGACAGGAGCTTCAGGAATTCTAAGGGCAGAGCTGGGAGCTGCTGCTGCAGTCAACAGTTGCTGGTGATTCTCACACTGTCAGGCCTCCCTGAGCAAGGAAACTGGTTTAAAAAGCACAACCAGGAATTTCTGTTTCCTCCTGACCTCACAGGGCAGACCCCACTCCTCTATCCTCCCAGCAGTTGTGAGGTGGTTTTCTTCCATCTCCCATCTGGATGGAAAGCAGGCCTGGTGCAGCCTGAAGACCCTGGCCCAACCAGCCCCTGTGCAGGGAGAGGCAGAGGGTTGCTCTCTGCTCTCCTTTATTCTTAATTCATGCTTGCTTTCCCCACAAAGCATCTCCAGATGCTCTACAGAGCTTTCCCACTGTTTGCTGTGAGCACACAGCAGCATAGGCAGGGGACAAGGAGACTTGTGACTCCAGCAACTGCCAGCAGAGAGCTGGGGCTGCCCAGGGCCATTGGGACTTTGGGACAGGGGTGCTGGCACTGTACCACCTGCCAAGCTGTCTGTGCAGCATGAGGAGCATGTACTTGTGTGGTGGATCCTCTGTGTCACCTCAGGAACACAGAGGGTCTCTGTGACAGTCTGGGCTCTCCAGTGCTGCTTGATGGTTTTGTCAGGAGGCTGCAGCTCTGTGCACAGTGAGAGCAGCCAGGCTGTTCCACCCCATCCTCCTCAGAACAGCCTTGCTTGTTTCCCTGGTGTAGGCTGGTTTGGGCTTCTGGTGCCAGCACCAGAAGCCCAAACCAGCCTACACCAGGGAAACAGGTCCTCCTGTGCAGGTCCTCCAAGCTCCCTGACACCCACCATCAGACCTGGGCTTCCCAGCACTGCTGTGGTGCATGTCACCCAGCCAGTCTCACCTCCCCTCTCCCCTCTGCACTTCATTTCTAGCAGGTTCCCAACTCTGCAGCTGGGTCACTGCTCCATCCCCAGCTTTCCCAGCCACAGAGAGAGACTGGTGCCACTCTGCAGAGCTGGGAGGCTTTGAGAGTGCCACAAAAGGAGCTTGCTGCAGACTTGCTCTATTCATTGGGCTTGACAACTCAGTAAATAAAACTTGACTCAATTGCCTGCTCTGTGATTCATGCCTGAGAGCCCTGTCATTCTCCTCTCTCCCACACCATGCTTTACATGCAGGGGATGGAGTGAGACCTTCCAGTGCAGCAGCACAGCTTCAGCATGGTCTGGAGTGGCCTTTGAGGGGAAGGAATTGTCAGAAATAATGTGGCAGGAAGAGCAGAGTGTGTGTGGTGGGGAAACTGGCCATTATCATTGCCTTCTGGAGTTTACCTTGAGTCTTGACACTTGATAAGCCTCCTGGATCCTGATGGGGGGTGGCAGGAGCTGCCCCAGCTTTCCAGAGAGAGGCAGCAGTCCCTGGCAGCAGGGAGCCAGGTTCAGCCTCTTTGGGTGTGAGAGGAATGAATACCTACTCATCATCATCTGGTAGCTGGGTTCTTACACCTTCACCTGCAAAGTGCATCCTACTCCTTGTGTTTAAGGCTCTGTGTCACACAGGGCTGGCTGGGCTGTGCCCTGGAGGGGCAGGTTGCCCATCACCTCCCTGTAGCTCTTGAATGTGAAGTTTCCACAGCATCTCTTAAAGCATGCTGGTGTTAGGGCTCAGGTGCCTCCTCTTGAATCACCTCTGCTGGTCTCCAGCCCAGCCTTTGCTTCTGGGCTGTGATGCTCAGTTCTGCAGCTCTTGGTTGCTTCTGCCCCATGGGCTTTTCCCAGGGTTTTTGCTTTCCCCCTCTGGCAGTGGGCTGCCCAGCCTCTTGCTCTCTGCCTATAGAACCCAGAAGGATGTGGAAAAGCCTTGTCCCCCCTCTCTGGTGTGCCCCACTCCTCCACAAAGTGTGGTTAGGCTGAAGGAGCTTGGAGCTTTGCAGCCTTTCGTTACGTGCTGGGTGGTTTGCAAGCCCTGCCTGTGTTGCAGAACAGCTCAATGTCCTCAGGAATCCTTGGTTTCAAGCAAGGATTCTTCCTTTCTTTGCCTCTGTGTGAGCTCTGTCAGCTGCCCTGCTCTGGATCGAGCTCCTCTGATGCTGTGTCCTTGGCAGGGCTGGCAGGACAGCCCCTGCTCCTGTCTGAGAAGGGGAATCAGCTGTGTGCTAACCCAAGTTGAATCAAGGAGAAGTTCAGCCTCCAGCTCCTGGTGCTAACAGGGTCCCTGGGGCCTGTCCCCAGGCTGTCTGCTTGACAACAGTGGCACTTGGGTCTGAACAGTCAGCAAGGCTCTGGGCTTGCAGCTCTTTGCTGTGTGGTAGCTGGAGGCCAGTGTTCTGCCTTGTGGTGGTTAGTGCACAAAGAGGCAGTGTCCCACTGCTGCAACCAGCTGGTGAAGCTGTTCTTGTAAACCTGGAGCTGGACCTGTCCTGCTGGGGAGAAGGGTGTTCCTGCAGCACAGTGCTCCTGGGCAGGGGTGTCTCATGTTCTGTCCAGTTCATCTACATGCCCTGAGGTTGGGAGGTGAAACTAGGTTTGCAGCCTGCTGCCTCCTCTGCTGTGCCAGAATGGGCACAGCCAGAGGCTGTGCTCAGGAAGCACCCCCAGACTGGACACTTCTCCCTCCTGCTTTGCCACTGCAGCCCACTGAGAATCACACCAGCTGGAGCACTGGGCAGCACGTGGTGGAATGTCTCTCCTGGGGCAGACAGGGCTGGGGGGCTCAGTGCTGGGGGGGCTCAGGGCTGGGGGGGATTAGGGCTGGGGGAGCTCAGGGCTGGGGTGGTTCAGGGCTGGGGGAGCTCAGGGCTGGGGTGGTTCAGGGCTGGGGGAGCTCAGGGCTGGGGTGACTCAGGGCTGGGGTGGCTCAGGGCTGGGGGAGCTCAGGGCTGGGGGGGCTCAGGGCCGGGGGGGCTCAGGGCTGGGGGAGCTCAGGGCTGGGGGGGCTCAGTGCTGGGGAGGCTCAGGGCTAGGGGACTCAGGGCCAGGGAGGCTCAGAGTGGGGCGGGCTCAGGGCGGGGGGGCTCACTGCTGGGGGGCTCAGTGCCGGGGGAGCTCAGGGCTGGGGGGGCTCAGGTCTGGGGGGATTAGGGCTGGGGGGCCTCAGGGCCGGGGGGGCTCAGGGCTGGGGGGGGGCTCAGAGCGGGGTTTGGTTCAGGGCTGGGGAGGCTCAGGGCCGGGGGGGGTTCAGGACGGGGTGGGTTCAGGGCTGGGCGGGCTCCGTACTGGGGGGGGCTCAGGGCCGGGGGGGGCTCAGAGTAGGGTGGGTTCAGGGCCGAGGGAGCTCAGGACTGGGTGGGCTCAGTGCTGGGGGGCTCAGGGCCGGGGGCGCTCAGAGCAGGGTGGGCTCAGGGACGGGGGGTTCAGGGCTGGGGGAGCTCAGGGCCGGGGGGTGCTCAGTGCTTTGTGGGGGCTCAGGGTCAGGGGGGGCCCAGGACCAGGGGGCTCAGGGCCGGGGGAGGCTCAGGGCTGAGCAGGCTCAGGGCCAGGGCAGCTCAGTGCTGGGGGGACTCAGGGCTGGGGGGACTCTGGGTTCAGGGCCGAGGGGGCTCAGAGCGGGGTGGGCTCAGGGCCGGGGGCATTCAGAGCAGGGTGGGTTCAGGGCTGGGGGAGCTCAGGGCCAGGGGTCTTAGTGCTGGGGGGGGCTCAGGGTTGGGCGGGCTCAGGGCTGGGGGGGGCTCAGTGCCAGGGGGGGCTTAGTGCTGAGGGGACTCAGGGTTCAGGGCCGAGGGGGCTCAGGGCTGGGGGGGCTCAGGGCCGGGGGAGCTCAGTGCTGGGGGGGACTCAGGGCTGGGTGTGCTCAGGACCGGGGGGGCTCAGGGCCGGGAGGCTCAGGGCTGGGGAGCGCTCAGAACTGAGGGGGGCTCAGTGCTGGGGGGACTCAGGGCCGAGGAGACTCAGGGCTGGGGGGACTCAGGGTTCAGGGCTGAGTGGGCTCAGGGCTGGGGGTGCTCGGGGGGGGGGGGGGTCAGTGCTGAGGGGGGCTCAGTGCTGGGGGGCTCAGGGCTGGGGGAGCTCAGGACCAGGGGGGGCTCAGGGCCGGGCACAGGAGGGGATGGGTGGTGGTTGTGGTCCCATTGCAGTGATGCTCATCCCAGCCTGCCAGCGTTGGGCCTCTGGACAGTGAAGAGCTGGGACTGTTCCCTAGGTGTCCGTTGTGTAGGGCTGCTCAGAGGCTCTGGTGCTGTTGGGAGGCCTGCAGCACCTCTGGGGAAGCAGGTGAGGAAGGGAGGAGTGAACTGGAGGGGCTCTGCTCCCCAGGCTGGTGGGGAGCCAGGCAGCCCTTCTCCCTGCGGAGGCACGGGAGGGCTTTTGGAGCTGTGTGGAGCTGTGTGCCAGTGCTGGATCACTGCTTGTTCTTCCTGGGTTTCCTGCAGAAAATAAGACTGTGTGCTGGGCTGGAAGCCAGTGTTGCCTAGGCCCTGGATTTAGTGAGCTAGCCTTGGCCAGGCTGCAGCACCCTCTGGCACCCAGTGCTTCTGGGCAGGTCAGGATGGATCAGATCAGACCTTGCCTGTCTGCGCTGCTTTCCCTTCCCCATGCTCACCCTCTTGCTTTGACCTTTCCCTTCCCTTTCTGTATCCCACTGAATGGCTGCCAGCTCCTGCCAGCTCTGCCTCTTAGAGCTGCCCCTTGTGACCCCTGGCAAGGTAGATAGGTGTGACTGAAGGAGCCTTGCAGAGATCAAGCCTTGGTCACAGCAGGTTTTCCTTTCCCCCTTCTCAGATACAGCACAAAGAATCCCTCTCTGCAGTCTGAGACAGTTCATTACAAGAGAGGGGTCAGCCAGCAATTCTCCCTGCCTTCATTCAAGATTGATTTCTCAGACTGGAAGGATGATGAGGTAAGTCTCTTCTCAGTGTTCCCTTCTTCCCACAACCCTGTAAGCCAGAATCATAGAATCATAGCCTGTTTCCAGAAACCACTGATCAGAGATTATTCCAAAATATTGGGACATTCTGGAGAAGCAGTGTCTTGGGTTTCCTGATTCTGGAAATGATGATAGTTTAATTGCTAATCTTTCACAGTCAGTAAAAAATTCCCTTAGAAACTGAGAAGAAAACCTGCTTGATACTAACTTGTTATCCAGAAAAGCAGAAAGTGAGTGAAGATCCTTTACATCCATTTCTCTTTGTTCCTCAAAAAATTGTGTACCTTGTCACAACTGTCTGAACAACCAAAATTACAAGATCATCAAGACTACACACCCAAGCTGTATGCAGAGGAAATGACACAAGGAAGCCACCTCTGGTGCAAGAGCAGCCACCAGTGGCAGCTGCTCTCCATTCATTGCTGCCCCAGCTCTGGGACATGGATGTCCTGGGGAGTGGTTGTTCTTTGCTGGGCAAAGGTGAACATCTGGTGAAATAGGAGTAAGGTGACTTGGCCTTAGGAAGAGCAGCCAGGTGGAAGTATAAAATTGTAATATGATCTTACCAAGACAGCTCTGTTGCACAGAAGGGAAATCCATTCTCCATAAGTAGCAGACCCAGATATCATTCCAGGATACTTAGGACCCTGGGCAACCTTGTGTAGCTCCAGGCCTGAGGTTGGTGTCCCTGCCTGTGGCAGGGGGTTGGAGCTTTATGATCCTCGGGGTCCCTTCCAACCCAGACCAGTTTATGATTCTATGGTCTGGGTTGGGAGGGACCCCAAGGGTCACAGAGCTCCAACCCCCTGCCACAGGCAGGGACACCAACCTCAGGCCTGGAGCTGCACAAGGTTGCCCAGGGCCCCATCCAACCTGGCCTTGAACACCCCCAGGGATGGGGCATTGGACTCTGTTCAGAGATGGCCTCTCCCACCTGCTGTGGCATGTTCTGTGGGGCTGTGGGAGGAGCAGGTAGGAACGCTGTGTGGGAGCTTGGCAGGTACATCAGGCAAACAGGGAAGAAACACAAAGAAGTGACTTTTGCTATCACTAGTCAGCTGGCATCCCAGCAGCTGCTGTGGGAGGGAGACTGCAGAGATTGGCACTGGAGCTCCTCCTGGAGGGACCACTCCTTAGCCTTCCTCTTCCTACCAGCCAGGAGCTGCTTGGAACAAAGGGCTGGCTTGATCTTGTCTTGGTGGGGTTGGGATTTCTTTGTTTTGGCTGCTCCTTTAGAACAGCAGTCCCCAAAGTGGGGTGTGTGCAAGGCAGCCCCTTGGGGTGCAGGAGGAACTTCAGTAGGACAGGTATATATCTTAGAAGCAATAAGTGATAGATAGGGGGAGTGTGAGCTCCACATCTCTTATTGCTGGGATGAATAGTCAGAGCAGTTTGGAGATGACTGCCCTAGGACAGGCCTGTTCTATTCCAGGGCCACATCCTGCATTACTACCTGTGGTGCTGCAGTGTAGTGGGGGGACACTGTCCTTGCTGGGGCAGATTCACCCTCCTGTGTCAATGGGACCTGTCCTGGGGACCCTGCACCCTGCTCTGGCAGGGGGTTGGACTCAATGATCTCTGGAGGTCCCTTCCAACCCCTACAGCTCTGGGAGTCTGTGAATAATGCCTTCCTCCTTTCAGTTTGCCCATGGCTGCAGACAGCCAGGGGCTGGCTTTTCATGCAGCTCTGTGGCTTTTACTGCACAGCAAGATCTGCAGAGTCCTGCTCATTTCAGCATCTCTGCAAGGTTCCAACCCAGGCAGGAACTCTGGCCCAAGGGCTTCCCCTGCCCCTGGTGCATGGCAGGGCTGCCTGGGCCTTTCCCCACCCTGTGTACATTTACCACCAGAGATTTCTGAGCCAGGGAGTTGGTCTGTACCTGCTGCTGATACCTTTGTTCCTGTGGACCCCTCAGCCAGCTGGGTACTGGGTCCATTTTGTGACCCAAGGCTGTGGGAGTGTGCTGTGTATGTGATCCCTGGTAGATAACTGCCTAGGAAAAAAAACAATGAGAGGGAAAATTCCTCTTTCCTGTATTTTGAAGCCTGAATAGCTGTTGTCTTGAGATTACAGTTAGAACTACAGTCTGTCTCATGCCTTAACAAATGTCATGGCAGCTACCAAGAGCCTGCAGAGTCTGGTCTCCTGATGTCTTGTCTTCTCTGCCAACATATGATTTCACAAATTCAGCCTACAAAAGCTTGGAAGAGCTGCTTTTCAAACCCTTCTGACATCTGAGAGAGCTGGAAAGCAGGAGCTCAGATCCCTTTATTCCTAAAGAATCATGAAGCTTAATTTTACCTTTTGTTCCTGCCAGCAAGGTTTTAACTCCAGTACTAAAGGCATGTTCCTTTGGCAGCTTGATGGGACTCATGCTGCAGAAAAGAAAGCTTCTAGCTGCCTTTGTTTGATTCTGCTGCATCCTCTGTCTTCCTTTATTTCATTGGCATTCCTGGGAACTCTGGTTGCAGAGAAAAAGTGGAAGCACTGTGATTTGGAAAAGTTTCTTCTCCCATTTTGCCTGTGGACATACCAGCCCTTGTCCTCTGAAATCCAGCAAAATGCTCATGGCTGAGTTGTCTCTGCTGGCCAGTGCCAGGAGACAGCCAGTGAGTGTCCCTGCTGAGCTGTGGGCAGTTGCTGTGCTTGGATTTGCTTCCCAGCTTTGGTGCTGCTGTGGTCCAAAAATCCCAGATTAACTTCCTGGTTTTGCTCAGTGTCATCCTGGCCTGGGAGGTAGTGCTTGGCTGCCCAACAGGAGGGAAAATAACAGGCTGATGGGTTGTTATCATAGAATTACAGACTGGGCTGGGTTGGAAGGGACCCCAAGGATAACAGAGCTCCAACCCCCTGCCACAGGCAGGGAGAGAGAGGCTGAGGGAGCTGGGCTGGGTCAGCCTGGAGAAGAGAAGGCTGTGGGGGGACCTCATTGCAGCCTGCCAGTGCCTGAAGGGAGCAGAGACACAGGAGGGAATCAGCTTGTTCAAGGGCAGAGACTGGCAGGACAAGGGGGATGGAGAATCACAGACTCACAGGGGTTGGCAGGGCCCTGGAGAGCTCCTGGGGTGCAACCCCCTGCCAAAGCAGCTCCCCAGCTCATATTGCACAGGTCGGTGTCCAGACGGGGCTGGAATCTCTCCAGAGATGGAGACTCCACACCCCCTGGGCAGCCTGTCCCAGGGCTCCCTCACCCTCCCTGGGGAAAAGTTCTTCCCCATGGTGCTGGGGAACTTCCTGGGCTCCAACTTGCAGCCATTGCCCCTTGTCCTGTCCCCACAGACACTGAAAAGGGGCTGGCCATTCCCCCTGCAGCCCATCCTGCAGATATTGATCAACATTCATAAGGTCCCCCCTGAGTCTTCTTCTCTCCAGGCTGAACAGCCCCAGCTCACCCAGCCTTTCCTCCCAGGGGAGATGCTCCAGGCCCTTCAGCATCTCCTCAGCCTCCTCTGGACTCTCTCCAGGAGATCCCTGGCTGTTTGATCCCAGGGAGCCCAGCACTGGACACAACACTCCAGCTGGGGCCTGAGCAGGGCAGAGCAGAGGGGGAGGATCCCCTCCTGTCACCTGCTGCCCACACTCCTCCTGATGCCCCCAGGATCCCATTGTCTCTCTCAGCCCCAGGGCACACTGCTGGCTCATGGCCACCCTGTCCCCCACCAGCACCCCCAGGTCCTGTGAAGCTGGAGGAGGGAAGGGTTAGATTGGATATTAGGGGGAAGTTCTTTTCAGAGAGAGTGGTGAGGGGCTGGAACAGGCTGCCCAGAGAGGGGGTGGGTGCCCCGTGTCTGGGGGTGTTTAAGGCCAGGTTGGCTGGGGCCCTGGGCAACCTTGTGTAGCTCCAGGCCTGAGGTTGGTGTCCCTGCCTGTGGCAGGGGGTTGGAGCTCTGTGACCCTTGGGGTCCCTTCCAGCCCATGCCAGGCTGGGATTCTGTGATTCCAACATGAACCTTTAGGGTGTAATTCATTTTCAGCTGTGCTGAGGCTCACAGCCTGGAGCACCTTCTCTCTGGTCTGGGTGTTCTGGGTTGCCAGTTGGACCCAGGCCAGTGACTGGCTGATAGTTCAGGACTTGGGGGGCCAGCTGGAGAAAATGATGCTGCAAGTGCTGTGGGGGCTGGGGGAAAGCAAGGGGCTGCAAGGCTTAGGTTCTCCCTGGAGAACTGAGACCAGACTACCTGGAGCACCAGGGTGGAATGACATTTTTTCTCTCTTGGCAAGAGATGAGACAAAAAAATCCCCAATCAGTAATCAACAAACCCCCCCAGAAATCCAACCCCTGAGCCACTTGTGTTCCTGGCACAGCACCCTGTTTGTAGGGCTGCAGTTTTTCTTGTGTTTGTGAGCTGACATGGAGCTTTGGAAATACTTTCATGAAGTGCAGGGCAGAGGAAGAATTCCAGGCTATTTTCCTTGCACTCAAATGAGACCTTAAATTTTCACTCCTGCTAATTTGAAGGTCAAGAACCTGCAATTTCCTCATGTGCCAAGGGATGGAAACTGCTCTGGAGTTCTGAGTGTCATGTGAGCTGCAAGTATGAAGATTTTTCTCTGTGTCTTCAGGAACTCCATGCAAAAGTTGTCTCCTTCTGTGGTGTAGGGAGCATACCATGTCCCACTGGGCTACAACCAGTGTATCCTCCTCCTAGGCAAGCAAACCTATGGCATTAGGTATATTTTCAGACCCTTGTCCTGCTGCATTTCTCCCAGGCTGTCCTTAGGGTATGGGAATTAGTGAGGACAAAATCCTGGATGCAGTTTGAATGGAGATCCTTTGCTCTGCCCCCCAGTGCTGGCAGTGAGGGCTGTGTCAGTGTGTGTCTGGTATGATTGTTCTGCTTGACTCCCTTGGGAAACTGGTGCCTGAATTTGAAATAGTGTTACCAGGGCCTTGGGGGGATGAGAAGGAGCCTTTGTTCCTCTGCTGCTAACCCAACCTGCAGTGCTGGGTTCAGGCAGGCCTGGTGTGAAGTGTTCTAACCCATCTCATGTCTTTCCCTCAGCTGAACTTTGACTTGGATCGTGGTGTGTTCCCCGTGGTCATCCGAGCAGTGGTGGATGAAGGGGATGGTAAGCATGCTGGGGTGCTCCTTTGGAGGTCCTCAAGGTGCTCCTGTGGTGGTCTTCAAGCTCTCTTTGAGGTGGTGTGAGTCCTTCAGGGAAGGGCTCCTGCAGTAAGGAAAACATTGGCTGGGGGAACCTTTCCAGAGTGGGAACACCACCCGTGGCAGGCACAGGGTGGAGCAGATCACTGCCTTTCTCCTTGGCTTTTGCATTTGCAGCTCATGAGGCAAGGAGGGGGTTGGACTTTGCCCCATCTTTGGGGGTTGTCTCCATAAAAGCTGTAGCTAACTGGAGGATGGGTTTTCCTCTGGGAATGGTCAGGGAAAAAGAAATGGCTTTTAAATGCCACTGTTCAACCCAGGCCAGCCAGCAGGGCTTCACCAAGGGAAGGTCGTGCCTCCCCAGTCTGGTGACCTTCTCTGCTGGAGTGACAGCACTGGGGGATGAAGGGAAGGTGACCAGTGGGAGGATCCCCTCCTGTCACCTGCTGCCCACACTCCTCCTGATGCCCCCAGGATCCCATTGTCTCTCTCAGCCCCAGGGCACACTGCTGGCTCATGGCCACCCTGTCCCCCACCAGCACCCCCAGGTCCTTCTCCACAGAGCTCCTCTCCAGCAGCTCCCCCCCAGCCTGTCCTGATTCCAGCAGTTCTTCCTCCCCAGGGGCCAGACTCTCCACTTGCTTTTGTTGATAAATTCAGGTAATTAAACTCAGGAATTTGAGGGGAGAGCAGAATCCCACTGAGGGCTGTTTTACTGTCCCTTTCCAACCTCTGAAAGCACAGCAGGGTAGTTTGGAGCACCCAAGATAACAAAGACATGGTGGAGCTGGGGTGGGGGCACCACAGAGCCCAGCTGGGTTTTGTTCTTGCTCTGCATGAGTCTGAGATCAACCACACTGGTGACAAGATAAGGAAAGCTTTAAATGGCAAGAGGAGATGAAAATAGAGCAGGTGGTGGTGTAGGGATTCTAAACAGACTAAAATCTATCTTGTGGTAGTTTCATGCTTGAGCTCCTTGCCAGGTTTAACCTTCTCTTTCTCTCTTTGCAGTGGTGGTGGAGGTGACAGGCCATGCCCATGTTCTACTGGCTGCCTTTGAAAAGGTAAATGAGGTTGGCTTTTATTTTGTTTGGGTTTTTTGTTGGTTGTTTTGGGGATTTCCACACCCCCCCCTCTCTGTCCCTGTCATTGTATGTGTAAACATTTCCATGGGTCATTAATTAGTTTGTAGGTGTGTAACAGCACAGTGGAGTCCTGGCCCATGACTGGGGTTCCCAGGTGCTCTGTAGTACAGATCATTGCTTGCAGCAGCTCCTGGGCAGCCTGTAATTATCATTTGTACTGAGCTGGTCACCTGCCTAATTGTAGCTGGGGTTTCCTGGGTGGGGGAGAGGGTGTGCCTTGGGGGCTGTAGTGTTAGAGAATGGTTAGGTGGTGACTGTGGCTCCTGTGCAGTTTTCCAGGACCTCCTGGAAAACCTCATGGCAGAACCAGATCTGCTGTGTCCAGAGCCTGTTGCATCATGGTTTGGGCTTAGTTTACACACAGGACCAAACCCTTTGAAGGAATTAGGATACATCCTGCATAGAGACTTTGAGTTGCACTGCTCCTTGGTGGCCTGTTTGATGGAGCTGGCTGCTGCCTTCCTGGTGAGGCTGAGGAGCTGTGTGCACGAGCCCTGAGGACAGGGAATCTCTTCCTGGGGTGGCTGGACCCTGAAATCCATCACCAGACCAGTGACTGCACCGTGTTGTGTCTGGTTGTGGTCACACTGCAGACACCTTCCCTGGGCAGGTGACACTTGTCCTGATGGGTTAAGATGAGGCAGGAGGTGCTGGGGCAGAGCTGGGCATGTGGAGGGGAGCAGTGCCAGGGCTTTAGTTAGGAACTCCCACTCCCCAGCTGGCATGCTGCTGGCTTCTCTCTCTGTCTGCTGGGTTCCTGCTGTGTCCCTTGAGCAAGCTGACAGGTCCTCCTGGGTGGGTGATATGGGTGGTGACAAGCAGGGTCAGAGGGAAACATAGAATCACAGAATCACAGACTCCCAGGGGTTGGCAGGGCCCTGGAGAGCTCCTGGGGTGCAGCCCCCTGCCAAAGCAGCTCCCCAGCTCATATTGCACAGGTCGGCGTCCAGACGGGGCTGGAATCTCTCCAGAGATGGAGACTCCACACCCCCTGGGCAGCCTGTCCCAGGGCTCCCTCACCCTCCCTGGGGAAAAGTTCTTCCCCATGGTGCTGGGGAACTTCCTGGGCTCCAACTTGCAGCCATTGCCCCTTGTCCTGTCCCCACAGACACTGAAAAGGGGCTGGCCATTCCCTCTGCAGCCCATCCTGCAGATATTGATCAACATTCATAAGGTCCCCCCTGAGTCTTCTTCTCTCCAGGCTGAACAGCCCCAGCTCTCTCAGCCTTTCCTCACAGGGGAGATGCTCCAGGCCCTTCAGCATCTCCTCAGCCTCCTCTGGACTCTCTCCAGGAGATCCCTGGCTGTTTGATCCCAGGGAGCCCAGCACTGGACACAGCACTCCAGGTGGGGCCTGAGCAGGGCAGAGCAGAGGGGGAGGATCCCCTCCTGTCACCTGCTGCCCACACTCCTCCTGATGCCCCCAGGATCCCATTGTCTCTCTCAGCCCCAGGGCACACTGCTGGCTCATGGCCACCCTGTCCCCCACCAGCACCCCCAGGTCCTTCTCCACAGAGCTCCTCTCCAGCAGCTCCCCCCCAGCCTGTCCTGATTCCAGCAGTTCTTCCTCCCCAGGGGCCAGACTCTCCACTTGCTTTTATCAAACCCCATCTGGTCTCTCCCTGCCCAGCTCTCCAGCCTGGCCAGGGCTCTGGATGCCAGCGCAGTGTCCTGCCTGGCAGCCACCCCTCTCAGCTCTGGACCATCAGCACTTGCTGAGGGTGGGTGCTGTCCCCTCATCAAGGTGTCAGTGAAGATATTGAACAGGACCAGACCCAACACTGAGCCCTGGGGAACACTGCTGGTCACAGGGCTCCAGCCAGACTCTGCCCCACTGATCCCCACCCTCTGAGCCCGGTCTGACAGCCAGTTCTCAACCCATCTCCTGTCCACTCCTCTATCCCATCTCTCTGAGCTTTGCTATCAGGATGCCATGGAAGACAGGATGGAAAGCCTTGCTGAAAAAAGCATGTGGAGTCCTGAGCAGCCCCTATGGCTGGGAGGTGCTCTGAGTGTTCCAGGCTTTCCTGGGCTAGAAAGGCTGCTCTGAGCAACGACTCTGCAGGTAGTTCTCCTCTCTGTCAGAAATGAGAGGGGCTCCTGCAGCACCCCTGGGATTAGGGCAGGGATGTTATTCCTCTAGTTCCCTCCTCCAGCTGACCTGGAGGAACAAACCCTGCTGGCATCCCTGTCAGTGTTGAGCAGCACCTGGGAGAGGCTGGCGTGGGCCCTTGGGGAGGGCTCTGGTGTTTGGGGCCCCTCTGTCAACTGGTAGGAAAGTGCTGTGGCAGGAGACCCCCAGCCTTGCAAAATGATTGTTCAGGTGTTTCCAAGGAGAAAAAAACCCAATTCCAAATGAAACCAGCAGTTTCCTGCATGTTCCAGCCTGATTTTGGAGTTAGCCTTCCTCATCTGCCAGACTCACCTCTGCTGCCCTGGCTGTTGCCTTCATCAGGGTTTGGTTGTAGCTAGATTAGGCTTTGGATCTGGTGGTGTGAGTAGGATCTTTACTTACAAAGGAGGGTGTCTGGTTGCTGTTTTCCAAGTATCCAAACACAGTGCTTGCTGCAGTAAGCCCAGCCTCTGTGGTCAGAGAGTAGAACTCTTCCGTGGACCTGGATTGGGCCCAGCTCCCTGTTCCATTATCCCTTGGCCAGGGCTTGACAGCAGCACCCTGGAGAAAGCAGGAAAACACCCAGCTTTTGGGAATGTGTTAGCATGAGGGAGGAAAGGAAACTTTGGGAATTGCTGTCTCATGAGATTAGGAAGTGGGTTCAAGGGCCCCAGCTCTGGCAGGGGGATTGCAGGGATTATAGGTACATTCCACACACTGCACAGAGCCTCTGAGTTCCCTGGGTGCACAAAGGGGATGGCAAAAGCCCCCATATGCACTGGGAGCTGAGTGAGGTATGCAGCAAAACTGGGAACCAACTTAAGATGGTCAAGCCATCCTGTTGGTGCTGGATTACATCCCATGTCCAGGTCTGATCTCAAGAATTTTCCAGTCTGGCTGTGCTGTGAGGGGGAGATGCTGTCTGGTGGGGCCACTCCTCACTTCTCCTCTGCCACTGGCTTCTTAAAACAAGATCAAAACCTTTCTTTTAATAAAAAGTCATGGGGCAAAGTGCTTGTTGAGTTCCTCCTCCCTGTTTGATGCAAGTATGTTCCCCATCCTTAGAATAATTGCAGGTTTTGAAGTATAGGCCCATAAATCCAGAGCAGGTCCTTGCTGATCTGCTGATGATCACCAGAGCGTGCTCAGAGGGCAGGCTGGCTGGCAGGCTGTGGTAACATGCTATTTATGTGTGTCTTTAAGGTGAGAATAGCAATCCCCATGCTATACCTAGCCTGGCCTTGCAGCTCTTCTGAAGGCAGAAACTCTGTTTGCTGGGAAGACAGGACTGTTTAGTCTCTTGGTGCAGAGTTGTGGTCCCTTCTGAAACCCCTTCAGCAAGCAGATGCATGCCTGCAGCTGTTCCCAGCAGCAGGGGCTGCCAGGGCTTTCCCAGTGTCTCCTCTTGCTCTCTGACCATCTTCTTTCATGGAGATGCCACCAAGGCCTTGGGGATGGTAATAAATCACACTGCACTAGTGTAGGCTTGTCCCTTGAGTGCCTCTCATGCTAAGGGAGATAGGTGTGTTGTCTGTCTTTGGTGGCTTGAGCTTCCCCTCCCAGGTGAGGAGCAGGGAGGGATGCTCACCACTGACAAGCCAGCTGTGTGCTGTTGGCACAGCCCCTCTGCTGAGGTTACAAAGATGGGTGCAAGTTCATCTTGATGATGGATTGAGTGCAGCCTCAGCAAGTTTGCAGATGACACCAAGCTGAGTGGGGTGGGTGACACCCTAGAAGGAAAGGAGCCATCCAGAGGGATCTTGCCAGGCTGGAAAGGTGGGCCTGGGGGAACCTAATGAGGCTCAACACTGCCAAGGGTCAGGGGTGGCACTTGGGCCAGAGGAATCCCAGCCAGAGATACAGACTGGGAGAAGAGCTCCTGGGGAGCAGCCCTGTGAGAAGGACCTGGGTGTCATGGGGGGGGAGAAACTGAACATGAGCCAGCAGTGGCTCTGGCAGCTGGGAAGGGCGATGGGATCCTGGGCTCCATCAGCAGAGGGGTGGCAGCAGGGACAGGGAGGGGATTGTCCCTCTCTGCTCTGCCCTGGGAGGCCCCAGCTGGATCCTGTGTCCAGAGCTGGGGCCCAACACAAGAGAGATGTGGGGCTGTTGGAGAGGGGTCAGAGGAGCCACGGAGATGCTCAGAGGGCTGGAGCAGCTCCCCTCTGGAGAGAGGCTGAGGGAGCTGGGCTGGGTCAGCCTGGAGAAGAGAAGGCTGTGGGGGGACCTCATTGCAGCCTGCCAGTGCCTGAAGGGAGCAGAGACACAGGAGGGAATCAGCTTGTTCAAGGGCAGAGACTGGCAGGACAAGGGGGATGGAGTGAAGCTGGAGGAGGGAAGGGTTAGATTGGATCTTAGGGGGAAGTTCTTTGCAGAGAGAGTGGTGAGGGGCTGGAAGGGGCTGCCCAGAGAGGGGGTGGGTGCCCCGTGTCTGGGGGTGTTCAAGGCCAGGTTGGCTGGGGCCCTGGGCAACCTTGTGTAGCTCCAGGCCTGAGGTTGGTGTCCCTGCCTGTGGTAGGGGGTTGGAGCTCTGTGACCCTTGGGGTCCCTCCCAACCCTTGCCAGTCTATGATTCTAACCTGCTGCAGGAGAGCTGGTGTCTTTCAGTTTTGTTTAGGCCTTTGGGGTGATGGAGAAAACAGAATCAGCCCTCTGTTCCTCTCACCAGTTCTGACACTGAGTTGTTCCAGCTGTGCCCACCACTCCTGAGCAAATGCAAGGCTTGAGGTGGCCAGCACAGCCCTGCAATGTGGAGCACGTGTGAGCTGTGCCTGGCTTCACCCAGCCTTGGGTGAGAACAAGCCTTGTTCTCAGCCTCAGGCCAGTGCCTGCTCTCTCCCACTCTGGCATCACAGGTGGCTGGATGTTGTTCAGGCTGTGTGCAGATATTTCCTGCCCAGTCTTGCTGGACTTGCTGAAGAAGTGTTGATGCCCAGTTAGACTGCTCATGGCCTGAAAGCATCCAGTGTGCCAGTGGATTTCTGTGTATGCTCTGACCCAGTTCAGCCAGGTTTAACTTGAGCCAAGTTCAGCTAGGTCTGCACTGGAGCAGAGAAAGCACCTTCCAATTCCCTGTTCCACTAACTGCTGGGAATGGTTGTGAGCTGGGCTCAGCCTATTCTCACAGAGACCCAGCGACAGGATGAGAGGGAATGGCTGCAAGGTGCTCCAGGGCAGGTTCAGGTTAGGAATGAGGAGACATTTCTTCTCAGGAAGAGTGGTTGGGCATTGGCTGGGCTGCCCAGGGAGGTGGGAGAGTCACCATCCCTTGGGGTGTTCAAGGGAAGGTTGGGTGGGGTGCTGAGGGACAGGGGTGAGTGGGTGATACAGGTGGGAGTGGGACAGTTGGACTGGATGGTCTTGGAGGCCTTTTCCAACCTTCATGATTCTGTGATTCTATTCATCCAGGCTGTCCCACTTACACAGCTGCCACCCTCCCCTTGGCCAGCAGACACCAGCTCACGCTCCTGAGCCTGTTTGGCTCTGAACCCCTCAGCCATTTCATGCCTTTCCTTTCCTTTCCTTCCCACCAGCACGTGGATGGCAGCTTTTCTGTGAAGCCACTGAAACAGAAGCAGATCGTAAGTATATCCTGCCTGCTGCTCCATGAAAGGTGTGCTGGTGTCCCAGGGTGCCTGGCTGTGCCCCTGGGGAGCTTGGGCTGTAGTTCACCCAGAGCCTGAGCTCTCCCCTCTCCAGCTCCCATACCACCAGCAGAGGCAGCGAGCTGCTGCAGCCCTCGGCGTGGGGCTGCCTGTGGCAGAGGCAGATGTGTGTTGGGCAGCAGCTGGGGCAGTGTGGGCCTGGCAGAGCTGTGGTGGGGGCTCTGAGCTGCTCTAGCTCACAGGCACTGTGTGCATATCCAGCCCTCCCCATACATTGCTGCTTCACTGGCTACAAACCTGGCCAGGCTTCCCTGTCTCTGTGGGTGTGAGTGAGGTTTGGGGGGGGGGGGGGTGTATGGGGTGCTGTATGGTTCAGGGGCATGAAGCCTGTCTGCTCATTGATGCTGCCCAACCTTCCCAGGGTCCCTGTTGGGTGCTGTGGTCCTACCTGGAGACTGAAAACTGGTACCTACCTGGAGCCTGAAACTGGAGCCTGAAACTGATAGCTTTCCACATGTGTGTGCTGTAATATGATGGGATCTTAGGCTTGTCTTCTCTCTGCACAAGCTTCCTTGTGCCCATGGTATCTTTGAAGCAGCCCCAGGGACAGCCACCCTGGCTCACCTGGCCTGTGCCCATCCTTGAGCAGCAGCCACAGCCACAGCCTTGCTTTGGAGCTGTTCTTTAGGTACCAGACCACATGCATTAAGAGGAAGGGAGATGGGCAGCAGGGAAACACCAGGGATCTGTAGCTCTGTGTGATCTTCCATCAGCAGAGGGGTGGCAGCAGGGCCAGGGAGGGGATTGTCCCTCTCTGCTCTGCCCTGGGAGGCCCCAGCTGGATCCTGTGTCCAGAGCTGGGGCCCAACACAAGGAAGATGTGGGGCTGTTGGAGAGGGGTCAGAGGAGCCACAGAGATGCTCAGAGGGCTGGAGCAGCTCCCCTCTGGAGAGAGGCTGAGGGAGCTGGGCTGGGTCAGCCTGGAGAAGAGAAGGCTGTGGGGGGACCTCATTGCAGCCTGCCAGTGCCTGAAGGGAGCAGAGACACAGGAGGGAATCAGCTTGTTCAAGGGCAGAGACTGGCAGGACAAGGGGGATGGAGTGAAGCTGGAGGAGGGAAGGGTTAGATTGGATATTGGGGGGAAGTTCTTTGCAGAGAGAGTGGTGAGGGGCTGGAACAGGCTGCCCAGAGAGGGGGTGGGTGCCCCGTGTCTGGGGGTGTTCAAGGCCAGGTTGGCTGGGGCCCTGGGCAACCTTGTGTAGCTCTAGGCCTGAGGTTGGTGTCCCTGCCTGTGGCAGGGGGTTGGAGCTTTATGATCCTTGGGGTCCCTTCCAACCCAGACCAGTCTATGATCCTATGATTCTCTGTATGGAAGCTGTGCAGAGCCTTGCCAACACTGAAACAGCATCCAGGCTTGCAGTGGGAGAAGTACATAAGCACCTGCAAGCTGCTGGGACTGACAAGCATTTCAGCTTCTGCAAGGAAACCCAGGAGTTGTCTTGCTGGAAGGGTCACTTTGGAATGTCTTGGAGAAAGAGATGAGATGTTTGGTAGTCAGTCCCTTCACCCTCAGATGTGTGCTGCTCTGCTTTAAACCTGTCTGACTTCAGCCGCTTCCGACTGACAGCTGGGGTCTCTGACCTGAGTCAGAAACCTGCCAGGGAGATCACTAAGTGCTTCCATTAGACACTTTCTACTCCTAAGATGTTCCTTCCAGTCCCCAGGTTGGAAACCACTAAGCAGTATGAAATACATCACACATCAAACCTGTGCTTGGGAATTCCCTGCCCTGGAGACTGGCTCGCTCCTGGTGACAGCAGTGCCAGCCCTGGCTGCCCCAGGGCTGTGACCTCTGTTCCTGCACACCCAGGCTGTCCTACACTCCCCTCCCTGCCTTGGGGCTTGACTTGGCAGGTTGCAGCAGGCTCTGCTGCCTGGTGGGTTGATCAGGGCCCCAGGTATTTCAATAGAGATGGGCAGAGGCTGTTCCAGACTGATGCACCCGAGGAGGAGCCTCTGCCGGGTTGGGCTGGAGGGTGGTGCCTGGCTGCTGAGGGGCAGAGCAGTGTGATGCCAGCAGTGCCTTTCACACATCCTCATCCCATCAGAGAGGGGCATTCATGAGCTGAAGAAAAGCTGCTCATTTCTCTTGCTTGTGGGGTTTCTTTGGAGGGATTTCCTTTTCTTTAAGCAGCCCCCATGGCTGAGAGGCAGCAGTGTCCCTCCTCTGGGTACCACTCTGCTGACTTTGTTTGTTCCCTCTCTACTGAAGGTTTGTAAATGAAAGCAAAAAGCAGTGAAATGTAATTTAGCAGTTTTAACTCAAGTTTTTTTGGTGTTAGAACATGTTTTGAAATGGAGGCACATGATCACCCAGATGGACCTTGCTCAAATGGGTTTAAGAGAGGATTAGTGCAGGGACAGGACAAGGGGGGATGGTTTCAAGCTGGAAGAGGGTAGGGGTAGATTAGATGTTAGGAAGAAATTCTTCACTCTGAGGGGGGTGAGGCCCTGGCACAGGGTGCCCAGAGAGGGTGTGGAAGGCCCCTCCCTGGAGGTGTTGAAGGCCAGGTTGGATGGGGCTCTGGGCAACACTGTCTAGTGAGGAAGCCCTGGCCCATGGCAGGAGGTTGGAACTGGATGATCTTTGAGGTCTCTTCCAACCCAAAGCATTCCATGATTCCATGACTCTGGACTCCCCAAAAGGGGGGCTGTTGCTGGGAGTGCACTTCAAGGGAAGTCCCTACCCTACCACAGTATGGTGAGCTGACTCCTGCAGTGAAACAGGCTGTGCTTGTCAGGCTTTCCTGGCAGAGCTGTAACCTCCCACTCAGTGTTTGGTTGTGAGCATGGGGTTTTTTTCTCATTGGCAGTTTGGTCAGTGTCATGCTCACATGTTCTGTCCTGTGGCTTTTAAAATAGAAGGGAGCTCCTGCTGGAGGAACACATGGTACCACTGAAACTGAGATAGCATCTGCATGCATAAGAGCACAGCACAGAGGTACAGAGTGTGTGTCTGAAGTAAACCAGCTGTATAACATTGTACATTCTTCCCCAGCACTGCTTTGCTTTTGCCTTCCCCTCCTTGCTGTTGCCAGGGTTGCTGGGTGCCTTTTGTGTGCATCCTTCTCTAAAGCTCTTGGGGAGCAGGAAGCAGCAGCTAATGAGCCAAACTGCTTTGTTCTCTCAGCTGAGATCCATTAGAGTGTATGTACCAACCTCTAAGAAATTCAAGGGTACAAAGGGATGGATCAGCAGAAAAACATGAGCTGGACTCAGCCAGCAGCTCCTGTGGGCATCAGTGGAGGCTGTATGTAGCCTTTGGGAGGATGACCTGGTGCAGGATGGGCTGGTGAAGCCATGAAGATGGACTGCATTGTGTTGTAACACCTACTCCATGTTTACTCCTACTCTTTTAAAACCTAGAGATCTTTCTAGTAAGAGCCACATTGCACTGCTCACCCTTTCCCTAGTGGGACATGAGCTTCTCAGGGTTTGAGAGGCAAGTAGCAGAAGGAACACAGACTCCTGCAGAGACTCTGGTCTTAACCTTCCTGTCCTCTCCTGTGCTTTGAGCTGACAGCTTGTGCACTCTCTGTCACCCATCTGATCCTCTGAGGAGTCAGGATGCTGTAACAAGACTCTGATTGAAATGTCAAGTTACAAAAGAACATCTCCCACATAATTGTTCCCAAACTTCCTGGGTGAGTTGTGAGCTGCTGCAGAGGGATTTTGCTTTGTGGTTCAGCAGCTGACCTCATTGCCTTGCCATGTGGAGCTAGAACAGATTGTCTGTAAGCTGCATGCTGTGCTGAGGCCACGCTGGAACTCGTGTGCTGAAGCTGGAAAGGCTCAGGCTGGAAAGATGGGTCTGGGGGAACCTAAGGAGGCTCAACACTGCCAAGGGTCAGGGGTGGCACTTGGGCCAGAGGAATCCCAGCCAGAGATCCAGACTGGGAGAAGAGCCCCTGGGGAGCAGCCCTGTGAGAAGGACCTGGGGATTCTGGGGGGGGAGAAACTGAACATGAGCAGCAGTGGCTCTGGCAGCTGGGAAGGGCGATGGGATCCTGGGCTCCATCAGCAGAGGGGTGGCAGCAGGGACAGGGAGGGGATTGTCCCTCTCTGCTCTGCCCTGGGAGGCCCCAGCTGGATCCTGTGTCCAGAGCTGGGGCCCAACACAAGGAAGATGTGGGGCTGTTGGAGAGGGGTCAGAGGAGCCACGGAGATGCTCAGAGGGCTGGAGCAGCTCCCCTCTGGAGAGAGGCTGAGGGAGCTGGGCTGGGTCAGCCTGGAGAAGAGAAGGCTGTGGGGGGACCTCATTGCAGCCTGCCAGTGCCTGAAGGGAGCAGAGGAACAGGAGGGGAATCAGCTTGTTCAAGGGCAGAGCCTGGCAGGACAAGGGGGATGGAGTGAAGCTGGAGGAGGGAAGGGTTAGATTGGATATTGGGGGGAAGTTCTTTGCAGAGAGAGTGGTGAGGGGCTGGACCAGGCTGCCCAGAGAGGGGGTGGGTGCCCCGTGTCTGGGGGTGTTCAAGGCCAGGTTGGCTGGGGCCCTGGGCAACCTTGTGTAGCTCCAGGCCTGAGGTTGGTGTCCCTGCCTGTGGCAGGGGGTTGGAGCTTTATGATCCTCGGGGTCCCTCCCAACCCAGACCAGTCTATGATTCTCTGTATGGAAGCTGTGCAGAGCCTTGCCAACACTGAAACAGCATCCAGGCTTGCAGTGGGAGAAGTACATAAGCACCTGCAAACTGCTGGGACTGACAAGCATTTCAGCTTCTGCAAGGAAACCCAGGAGTTGTCTTGCTGGAAGGGTCACTTTGGAATGTCTTGGAGAAAGAGATGAGATGTTTGGTAGTCAGTCCCTTCACCCTCAGATGTGTGCTGCTCTGCTTTAAACCTGTCTGACTTCAGCCGCTTCCGACTGACAGCTGGGGTCTCTGACCTGAGTCAGAAACCTGCCAGGGAGATCACTAAGTGCTTCCATTAGACACTTTCTACTCCTAAGATGTTCCTTCCAGTCCCCAGGTTGGAAACCACTAAGCAGTATGAAATACATCACACATCAAACCTGTGCTTGGGAATTCCCTGCCCTGGAGACTGGCTCGCTCCTGGTGACAGCAGTGCCAGCCCTGGCTGCCCCAGGGCTGTGACCTCTGTTCCTGCACACCCAGGCTGTCCTACACTCCCCTCCCTGCCTTGGGGCTTGACTTGGCAGGTTGCAGCAGGCTCTGCTGCCTGGTGGGTTGATCAGGGCCCCAGGTATTTCAATAGAGATGGGCAGAGGCTGTTCCAGACTGATGCACCCGAGGAGGAGCCTCTGCCGGGTTGGGCTGGAGGGTGGTGCCTGGCTGCTGAGGGGCAGAGCAGTGTGATGCCAGCAGTGCCTTTCACACATCCTCATCCCATCAGAGAGGGGCATTCATGAGCTGAAGAAAAGCTGCTCATTTCTCTTGCTTGTGGGGTTTCTTTGGAGGGATTTCCTTTTCTTTAAGCAGCCCCCATGGCTGAGAGGCAGCAGTGTCCCTCCTCTGGGTACCACTCTGCTGACTTTGTTTGTTCCCTCTCTACTGAAGGTTTGTAAATGAAAGCAAAAAGCAGTGAAATGTAATTTAGCAGTTTTAACTCAAGTTTTTTTGGTGTTAGAACATGTTTTGAAATGGAGGCACATGATCACCCAGATGGACCTTGCTCAAATGGGTTTAAGAGAGGATTAGTGCAGGGACAGGACAAGGGGGGATGGTTTCAAGCTGGAAGAGGGTAGGGGTAGATTAGATGTTAGGAAGAAATTCTTCACTCTGAGGGGGGTGAGGCCCTGGCACAGGGTGCCCAGAGAGGGTGTGGAAGGCCCCTCCCTGGAGGTGTTGAAGGCCAGGTTGGATGGGGCTCTGGGCAACACTGTCTAGTGAGGAAGCCCTGGCCCATGGCAGGAGGTTGGAACTGGATGATCTTTGAGGTCTCTTCCAACCCAAAGCATTCCATGATTCCATGACTCTGGACTCCCCAAAAGGGGGGCTGTTGCTGGGAGTGCACTTCAAGGGAAGTCCCTACCCTACCACAGTATGGTGAGCTGACTCCTGCAGTGAAACAGGCTGTGCTTGTCAGGCTTTCCTGGCAGAGCTGTAACCTCCCACTCAGTGTTTGGTTGTGAGCATGGGGTTTTTTTCTCATTGGCAGTTTGGTCAGTGTCATGCTCACATGTTCTGTCCTGTGGCTTTTAAAATAGAAGGGAGCTCCTGCTGGAGGAACACATGGTACCACTGAAACTGAGATAGCATCTGCATGCATAAGAGCACAGCACAGAGGTACAGAGTGTGTGTCTGAAGTAAACCAGCTGTATAACATTGTACATTCTTCCCCAGCACTGCTTTGCTTTTGCCTTCCCCTCCTTGCTGTTGCCAGGGTTGCTGGGTGCCTTTTGTGTGCATCCTTCTCTAAAGCTCTTGGGGAGCAGGAAGCAGCAGCTAATGAGCCAAACTGCTTTGTTCTCTCAGCTGAGATCCATTAGAGTGTATGTACCAACCTCTAAGAAATTCAAGGGTACAAAGGGATGGATCAGCAGAAAAACATGAGCTGGACTCAGCCAGCAGCTCCTGTGGGCATCAGTGGAGGCTGTATGTAGCCTTTGGGAGGATGACCTGGTGCAGGATGGGCTGGTGAAGCCATGAAGATGGACTGCATTGTGTTGTAACACCTACTCCATGTTTACTCCTACTCTTTTAAAACCTAGAGATCTTTCTAGTAAGAGCCACATTGCACTGCTCACCCTTTCCCTAGTGGGACATGAGCTTCTCAGGGTTTGAGAGGCAAGTAGCAGAAGGAACACAGACTCCTGCAGAGACTCTGGTCTTAACCTTCCTGTCCTCTCCTGTGCTTTGAGCTGACAGCTTGTGCACTCTCTGTCACCCATCTGATCCTCTGAGGAGTCAGGATGCTGTAACAAGACTCTGATTGAAATGTCAAGTTACAAAAGAACATCTCCCACATAATTGTTCCCAAACTTCCTGGGTGAGTTGTGAGCTGCTGCAGAGGGATTTTGCTTTGTGGTTCAGCAGCTGACCTCATTGCCTTGCCATGTGGAGCTAGAACAGATTGTCTGTAAGCTGCATGCTGTGCTGAGGCCACGCTGGAACTCGTGTGCTGAAGCTGGAAAGGCTCAGGCTGGAAAGATGGGTCTGGGGGAACCTAAGGAGGCTCAACACTGCCAAGGGTCAGGGGTGGCACTTGGGCCAGAGGAATCCCAGCCAGAGATCCAGACTGGGAGAAGAGCCCCTGGGGAGCAGCCCTGTGAGAAGGACCTGGGGATTCTGGGGGGGGAGAAACTGAACATGAGCAGCAGTGGCTCTGGCAGCTGGGAAGGGCGATGGGATCCTGGGCTCCATCAGCAGAGGGGTGGCAGCAGGGACAGGGAGGGGATTGTCCCTCTCTGCTCTGCCCTGGGAGGCCCCAGCTGGATCCTGTGTCCAGAGCTGGGGCCCAACACAAGGAAGATGTGGGGCTGTTGGAGAGGGGTCAGAGGAGCCACGGAGATGCTCAGAGGGCTGGAGCAGCTCCCCTCTGGAGAGAGGCTGAGGGAGCTGGGCTGGGTCAGCCTGGAGAAGAGAAGGCTGTGGGGGGACCTCATTGCAGCCTGCCAGTGCCTGAAGGGAGCAGAGACACAGGAGGGAATCAGCTTGTTCAAGGGCAGAGACTGGCAGGACAAGGGGGATGGAGTGAAGCTGGAGGAGGGAAGGGTGAGATTGGATCTTAGGGGGAAGTTCTTTGCAGAGAGAGTGGTGAGGGGCTGGAAGGGGCTGCCCAGAGAGGGGGTGGGTGCCCCGTGTCTGGAGGTGTTCAGGGCCAGGTTGGATGGGGCCCTGGGCAACCTTGTGTAGCTCCAGGCCTGAGGTTGGTGTCCCTGCCTGTGGCAGGGGGTTGGAGCTCTGTGACCCTTGGGCTCCCTTCCAACCCAGACCAGGCTGGGATTCTATGATCTTGGATCAAGTGGAGTGCTGTTTCACAGAAGGAAAGGACTGATTGCCCATATTTGAGCTATGGGTGCACGTTCCCTCCTGATCTCTGAGACAAGCAGTGTGGTTTAGATGGTTCTTACAGTGCCAGAAGTGGCTGGTTGGGCTCACTGCTCAGAGCAGACAGGGTGGGCACTGCTCTCTGAGCAAGGAGAGACTCATTCTCCCAGCTGCCCTTTGTGATATCTATGAACCTTTTCATGTAGCTGGAGGGAAGCTGGCTGCTGTGGGTGTAACACTGACATGATGGCACAGGGTGGGAGGGGAGGTGATCACAAACCAGCAGTGACAGAGCAGCTCCAACTCTTGTTGTCTTTCCTAGGTTGACAGGGTGAGCTATCTGCTTCAGGAGATCTACGGCATCGAGAACAAGAACAACCAAGAGACCAAGGTAAAGGTGTCCAGGAGGCTCCTGCTCCCCAGGCTGTGGTTTCCCAGCCCACACCCTCTGCTTTTGAGTTCAAAGGCAGGGCAGTGTGGAGATGCCTCCCAGAAATGGCTGTCCAGCCTGTGTCATTCCTCCAGGTGCTGAAGGAGCCAAGGGTTGGGAAGTCCTCACTGTTGTAAGGCCCAACCAGTCAGTGGAGTTGTGCTGGGATCTTTTCAGATAGTGTAAGACTCCTGAGGATGTCCCTGGGACTGGGATTGCTGAGAGAGAAGGGGATCAGTGTCCCATGGGTATTTGGAGCACTGATTTTTAGGGCTTGTAGAGACAGCCATGGGCCTGTCACTGGCTCTGCAGTCAAGGCAGTCATGCCAGTTGTCTGTGCTCTGTTCCTGTCATTCCTTCATGTTCTCCCCATTTGGGGTTGGGGGTGGGGGTGTGTTCCTGTAGCACTGCAGGGAAGTAAAGCTCTCTAGGGCATGCCAGTGGCCTGCATTCCCCAGCAAGAGGGAGCAGAGCAGCACCAAGGGGTGTATATGCCAGTACCATAACCAGAAACACTGCCTGTCTTCAGGCAGGAGCTTCTGCTGAATCCCAGCTTGCTGCACAGCCCCATCTGGATTACACACCTGCCTGCTGCAGGGCTGCCCTTGGCTGGGCTACACCTGGGCTGTGCAGCATCCCACATGCCAGCCTTGGGACCTGACTGCTCTGGCCTGTGCAGTGCATGATGTGCAACCAGAGGAGTAGCCACAGAGCAAGAGGAGCAGGCTTCTCTCTCCAAGCAAGGCAGTGTCCTGCCCAGAGCATCCTGGGATCTCTGCCTGCCCCTGCCAACAGGTAGCACCTGAAGAGGCAGGAGGGAGAAGCATCTTCAAAGATTTCCCTTGCACAGGATCTATTCAGGGGGATTGAAGTCTTCTGTTGGGGTTCTCCAGGGTCTTGTGATGATTCCCTTGGTCCAGCAAGACCTGTGGCCTGTCAGGGAAGTGGCCTGGGGGTGTTTTTGTTCTTCCCTAGTATGCTTAGCAAACCACATGAATGGGAAAGCAGAGGGCCTGCCCTCCCAGCCTCCCAAAACAGATGAGGAGTGCATGGGACAGAGCAGGAGGGCTTGCAGCCTTTTGCTGCTGTAGTCAGTGAGCTGGGCATGGATGTGGCAGCAGATGCTCTCCCTTGCAGTGTCCACCAGAGCTGCCTGTGATCTGCCATGTGTTAGCTCTGGTGACCTAAGGGGCCTCATGAAGTGGGACCAGGCAAAGGTGGAGGGTGGCTCATGCTGCATCGTGGTGTAACTCCTGTGGCTTCGAGGGGGAGACAGGGGCTTCTGGAGTGTCAGCAAAGAGAGCTCTTGTGGGTGGAGAGTGGGGTTTTCCTCCCAGCAGCAGCTCTCTTGTTAGCTCTACTCCAGTTTGTGGGACTCTGAGTGACTGACAGACTGGTGTGATGCATGGGTGTGTTGCATGGGTTCAGCCTGACCATCTCACCAGGGTGAGCATCCCAGACTGGTTCTCCTGCAGCTTCACTGGGGCTTGTGCCAGCACAGGAGGTTGGTGAAGGTGCTGTGGCAGGAGAACCACTCACTCCACCACTTGTTCAGAGGACCCATGGAAACTGGTCTAGCCATGGCTAGGAATGGATTAGGGGGATGGATTAAAGCTAAAGGAGGGAAGGGTTAGATTGGATATTGGGGGGAAGTTCTTTGCAGAGAGAGGGGTGAGGGGCTGGAACAGGCTGCCCAGAGAGGTGGTGGATGCCCCATCCCTGGGGGTGTTCAAGGCCAGGTTGGCTGGGGCCCTGGGCAACCTTGTGTAGCTCCAGGCCTGAGGTTGGTGTCCCTGCCTGTGGCAGGGGGTTGGAGCTCTGTGCCCCTTGGGGTCCCTCCCAACCCAGGCCAGTCTATGATTCTGTGGCTGAGGTGCTGCCTCCTCTCCAACCCAGGGGCAGCCTGACCTGCTGCCTGCCACAGGCATTGGGCTGCTCCCTACCTGTGGATGCAGGGCAGAAGGGCTGGAGTGCCAGCAAGCCCCCTGCCCTGGGGAACACCCAGGCTGGTGGGTGCTTGTTGCTGGCTCCCCACAGCCAAGGGGATCCTTGCCCCAAGGGACTCCCCTCCACAAGCAGCCTGGCTCTGGGGAGGGACAGCTGTGCTGTGCTGTGCAGCACCCTGCTCTCTGGCCTTTCAGGGAGCTCAGAGCAGAGCCCCAGGAGGAAGGAGCCCGTTGGGGGGCCCTGTGGGCTGCAGCCTGCTTTGGGGAGCCCTGCAGAGACCTGTGGGGACAGGATGCCAGCTCTCCCACAGGCTTTTGGGTGGGGAATCACCCCAGGCAGTTTGAGGTGGTCCTTGTCACTCACATGCCAGTGTCTTGCCTCTCCCTGCAGCCTTCAGACGACGAGAACAGTGACAACAGCAACGAGTGTGTGGTTTGCCTGTCAGACCTGCGGGACACCCTCATCCTGCCCTGCAGGCACCTCTGCCTCTGCAACTCCTGCGCCGACACCCTGCGCTACCAGGCCAACAACTGCCCCATCTGCAGGCTGCGTGAGTGTGTGCCCAGGGGCATCTGCCTCCCTCTGCCAGACCCACCCAGGGCTCAGGAGGAAGGTCCCTTCCAACCCAGACCAGTCTGGGATTCTCTGATTCTATGATGGTGTGTCTGTGGTGAGGCAAGGAGCTCTGGCACAGCCCCATCACCTGCCTGCTGTTCTCTCCTAGCCTTCCGTGCCCTGCTGCAGATCCGGGCTGTGAGGAAGAAGCCAGGAGCTCTGTCTCCAGTGTCGTTCAGCCCTGTGTTAGCACAGAGTGTGGACCATGACGAGCACTCTGTAAGTACCTTACAGCCCATGTACAAAGGTGGGTAGCTTGCACATGCCTGACTTGCTGGGCTGGATGGCTAGCATCCCTGGGCAGTGCAGCCTCTCTTTGCATCGAGAGCCAGGACCTCTCCTCTTTCATAGTCGTTCATAGTATGACTGGGTTTATCCAGTGCCCTCCTGTCTTTTGGAGGAAACAGATCCACAGAAGCCTCAGGACCTGTCCCAGCAGGCTCAGGGCATGTCTGAGTGAGAGCTGGTAAAGTGAGAGGGGGCACTAGGGCTTCACTTGCACCCACATTTGTGTGGTGGGACGCTGTGATGCCCCCATGGCATTGGGGGTCCCAGTGTGGTAGCAGAAAGGCCTCTTTGTGCCATGCTCCCTGAGCAATCAGGGTCTCAGTTGGCAGCTGAGGGTGTGTGGGATGGAAGGTGTGGTGCTGCTGGCCTCAGGACAAGTTTTGAGTCCCCGGTGAGGTGAGGGCCTGGTGAGACATGTGAGATGAGGGCGAGATCATCCTACAGCCTTTCAGGGGAACAGAGTCACAGAAAAAGCCTGGATTTCTCCTGTGCAGTGTTGTGGCCCTGCAGCCTTCACCAGGGGCTTAGGAACAGCCCAGGAGAGAAACCCTGAGGGTGGATGTGAAGGGAGGCGTAGTGTGTAGAGGGAGCAGGTGCTGTCACCTGCAGAGAGCTGAGGACGTGCTGTGTGTCTCTTCGTGTCACTCACCTCCAGAAACAACTTTGAAACATGGTTTTCTCTTGACAGTGTCCCTTTAAACCTCTTAAAGTGAGCACTGTCTCCCTGCCCAGCAGGAAACCTAGGAGGGAAAGAGTAAGTGGACTTGGCTGTATTTGCTCCTGCGCAGCGGCGTCACTAGCACGTGGACGTGTCACCCGCGTGAAGGCTTGCTCACACTGGCTCTGATGTGTGCCCCTGCACAGGCTGTGACTCTCCACGTGCTGCCTCCACCTCAGCAGTGAGATGCTTGTGCCCCTCACTGACTTCCCTGGGTTGCAAGATGGAAACAGCCTGCCATGGGAGTCTGACGCTGTGTCTGTCCCCAGGCCTTGGGCCTGGCTGTGGCAGAGCTCCTGGCCAAGGTGGATTTTGTAGCTGTGGACTGCAGGCAAACTGCTGGCCCCTCAGCTCACCCCAAAGCTTCCCTCCACTTGTCTCCCCCCCCTTGGCAGTTTGGCTTGGGCACATCTTGTTGTGGTTCCCCCACCGGTGCTGGGGTGCAGAGCACAGCAGCCACCCGGGCTGCCCTGGGCCAGTTTGTCTACAGAAACAGGGAGGATGGAGCTTGTTGGGGACCCTCTGAGCTGGTGTGAGTGTGTAACTGGAGTGCCGTGCTGGGGACAGCAGGAGTGGCAGTTGGGAGGGACCCAGGGGCCAGGGAGGGGAAGGGTGAGGGGGGATGGAAGGCCAGGAAGGGGCTGTTTGTCCAGTGCAGCTGTAGCTCCCGTTGGTATTGGGCAGCCCACAGCTTCCCCTTGCTCAGGCCAGCTGGGATGCTCAGCCCTGTGAGGAGCATGGTGTGCTGTGCTTGTCAGGTCTCCTCTGGCAAGCCTGCTGTGACCCCAGCTCTCTGCAAGCCACCTGCAGCTGTGGCAGCACTCCCATGGTGTGGTGGGCTCTCAGGGTGTGGTGATCAGTGTCCCAAGAGAACAGGGTCTGTGAGGGTTGTGTGAGAGGTCGGTAAGTTGCAGTGAGGGTGTTGTAAGCATTGACTGAGAAATCTTCCTCCAGCCCCTGAGCTGTGCTGCAGAACCTGAGCTTTCACCACAGTGAACCCAGCTGAGAAACCCACCTCTGAAATCCTCTGGCCTTGCTCTGCACAGCCAGGAGAAACCAGCCCAAACCCCATCTGAGGTTTCTGTCAGGGAAACAGCACCTCCCAGCTGCTGTCTGGAGAGGAAATGCTTCTGTGGAGATGGCTTTTGGCCCCCCTGACTACAGCTGGCAGCAACTGTGACCAGATTCCTCCTTCATCTGACTTGGTGACCTTGCCCCACCAGCTGTGGTCTCCAGCACAAGCCCATAGCTAGTTGGGGATGTGGGTTGATGCTTGGCCCCTGCACCTCTCCTTCTTCCCTCCCTGACAGATCCAGCTCCCTCTGTGACCACAAGTGAGTCAGCTCAGTAATTAACTCACCCCAAATTAATGGCCAGCTGAGGAGAGGCTGCTGGGCAGGCTGGTCTGGAGCTGTGATTGCAGGCTGGGCATGGGGGGAGCTACAGGAGCTCCTGGCTGGGCTCAGCAGCAGCACATCACCTTGAGTGGAGCCTGGAGCGCTGTGGTCTCGCCTCTGTCCGCAGTGGCTGCGCTGCTGGGCTGCAGCAGGAACCCCACCTACCTCTGGGTCTGTGGGATGGTCATGAGGATTCTTGGAGTTAATCTGGCCTTGGGTTAATGGCTTCTCAAGGCTCCCTGGGACTGGCAACTCAGTGAGTTCCAGAGGGGGTGGGAATTGGAGTGGCTTTGCCCTCTTTCTGTCATCCCTTTCCTGTTGGCAGAGGTGACTGTGCAGAGCCGGTGCGTGCAGCCGAGCCGACCCAGTCCATGGGAGAGGTGGCTGTGCTGTAGGCTCCAGGGACTGGCTCTCAGCTGGTTCCAGGGACTGGCTCTCAGCTGGTGCTCCTCTCCCTCCACTCTCTCTGGGTGGCACCATGGTGCTGTGAAACAGCTGTGTGTCTCAAGGCTGGAAGCACAAGCTGAGAGCTGGTTGAGCTGGGAGAGCCTCTGAACTGGTCAAGGAACTTTTTAGGAGAAAAAAATCCAAATGTATGTTACTGCAGCTTTGTTAGGGGCCTGTGTTCTCCTCCTCCTTATCTGGCTCCTGGAAATATGGCAGGGGGGCTGCCCAGACATGTTCCAGCTGGCTGAGTTGCCCAGTCTCTTCCATACTGCTCCAGAAATTTGCCTGGAGCATCAGCAGAGTCGCAACCCAAAGGGGAATGTGTGGATGTTGCTGGGGAAAGGCTGAGGCTCTCAGGAGAGGTGGCTGTGCAGCCAGGCTGTCTGAGAGCACAGTGTGGGACATGCAGGGCTGGGCCACAGCCAGACCTCCTCATTCCAGAGGGACTTCCAGCCCAGTGAGAGTTTCTTAACGTGCCCCTCTCTTTCTCACCCACAGAGCTCTGACAACATCCCACCAGGCTATGAGCCCATTTCCTTGCTGGAGGCGCTGAATGGCCTGCGCTCCGTTTCCCCCTCCATCCCATCAGCTCCTCTCTATGATGAAATCAGCTACTCTGGTGGGGTGGATGGGGTGGCCCCTGCCAGCCGCCCGCTCGCTGCGATGGACAGAGCTGTGGAGAGCAGCCAAAAGGGCAAGCGGAGCAAGTCTCCTGACAGGTCAGCATGGAACAGAGGGGCCTGGTCCTCCTGCCAGCCTTGGGGGCATGTGGCCACACGTGCTGGGAGGCAGGAGAGGGCTCTGCCTGGACCAGCTAGCTCGCTCACAGTTTTAGGAGGCCAGTAGGTTCTCATGCCAGTGAGAGAAAGGGGATGCTGCCCAGGCGTTGTGCTCAAGGTCACCAGCTTCTGTCCCAAGAGCTGGCTTTGTCACCCAGAGCTGGAGGATTTCAAACAACATCTCACCTGGGCTTTGGATGGAAGTGTCTGCTTTCCAGTGCTGTCACTCCCTCATTTTGCTTTTCACATCCAAACCTTGCTGGATTTCAGCTTTTGTGGAGCTCCCCAGGAACAACAAATGGGGAGAGAAGGGACCTGGCTCTCTGAGCATGAAATGCTGAGTGAGATCCTTTCTCCCAGCCCTGCTCTATGGGATGGAGGTGTGGGTGCTATGGAGCAGGCAGCCCACTGCGGGCACTCGACCGGTGTCCCTCGGAGCTGGGATCAGTCTCAGCTTGTTCCCATCACTCCTCGCTGTGCTTCATCCCAAATTTCCACAGGGAGGGAAGGCCCTGACGGTGCGAGGAGCAGCCTGGGACCTGGGACTCTTGTTTTGTGCGAGGGCAGGCTGTGGCTGGCTTGTGTTAGTGTGGCAGAGCTGTGACTGCCCCAGACACGGCGCTGTTCTCCCTGTCGCCCATAGGGGTGAATTTAGCTCACTAGTTTTGTGCTCCTGCGTGTTGGCTGGGACTGCTGGTGGAGGGACAGGCAGGGGGAGGTGACAGCCTGAACTGCTGCCACCCAACCCGCAGGGCTCCTTGCAAATCCAGTTTCTCTTACCACAGCACACTACGATCCCCCTCGTCCCCCATCCACGAGGAGGATGAAGAGAAACTCTCTGAGGACTCCGACTCGCAGCCGGCGCTGAGCGGGGGTGAGCTGGTCCTGAGAGAGACCAGCTTTCCAGAAGTGAGTGTGCTCTACTGGGGAGCTGCTGGAGGCCAGAGCTGCTCTGGGGGGGCTGCTTCTGGGTCACAGGAGGTGCCTCATGAAGGGCCATGGCTTCCTCAGAGGCAGGGTAGCGATGAGCTTGTGGGCAGAGTTGTCATGTACCCGTAGAGCTGCACGGGAAAGGACACGGCGGCTCCCTGTGCCCCTGACACGTCTCTGGGAGCTGGTGGGTTGGAGAGGCTGTGGCTGTGCTGAGCTCAGAAGCATTTGGGCAGCCTGGAAGCTGAGTCTTACTGGCTTCTCACACCCACAGCTGCCACCTGTAAGGCTCCCCTCCTCCCTGTGGCTCCCCCTGGGAAACACATCCCTGGCCCAGCTCTGCACAAAACCAGAGCAGGAGAGCGGCACAGCAGAGGCCTCCAGCCCCCAGCAGTAACCAGTCCTGGTCCTTTACAGCCCCCAGCAGTAACCAGTCCTGTTCCTTTACAGAGTGTGGTGGGGGAAGATATCGAGGAGGCCTCGTCCCTGCAGCAGGGTAGGTGTGCGCTCATCCCCGAGGGTGGCCAGACCTCATCTCAGTGTCCAGCTCTGCTCTGGTGGGGACAGTTGGGGAATGGACATTCAAGTTTGGAAACATCCAGCCCCTGCAGTCCATCTCTGAGGTGCTGGGCTCCAGCAGAGGACTGTGCCAGGGCCACTCCTGGGCAGCCAGGGAGCACAGTCACCTCTTTGGTTCCTTTGCCAAGCGTCTCCCCTTGCTCTGAGCCCTGCACAGGGAGAGCTGGCCGGAGCTGTGTGCGCCGTGGGCAGTGTCCTCACACAGCTGAGGGGGGAGGTGCTGGCAGTACTGGGCATGCAGCACATGCTCCATGTCTTTTGGATGGGTCTGGGGTGCTCTGTCAGGGTCCAGAGGGCACAAGAGGGGGTGGGAGGGGGCTTCTGGGTGTATTTTGGGGCATGTGCTCTTGTGTGAAGAGGTGGCCCCTTGGCACCATCACTTGGGCCTCAGTCTGACCAGCTCTGCGAGACCTCTGCGGGCCGGGGTGCGGGAGCTGCCTCAGTGGGAGGCCTGGGCCATGTCCCCCCGCCTGCGTGCCGCCGCAGAGCGGGTCTGGGGGCTGAGGGGCCGCGCTCTGGGCTGGTTCCAGGGAGCCGCCCCCCCCTCCGTGGAGGATGTCCTGCAGGACGGCGGCTGCGGCGAGCACAGGAGCCTGACGCAGTCGGAGAGCGACGCGCCGGTCGATGTCTACCTGCCAGGTAATGGCCGTGCCGGCGGGGCCGCAGGCACGCTGCCGCCCTGCTGCACTCGGGGCTCTGGTGTGAGGCACCGAGGTGCCCAGGGCGTTGTGGACAGTGTGCCTGGCCATGGGCAGCCTCCCCTCCTTGGCCTGGGGGGGTGGGACAGGGATGCACCTGCCTGGAGTTACGTGGGCAGAGCAAGCTGCGAGCAAGGGGGGCTAACAGAGGTAACCTGCCCCCCCACTTCTCCTCCCTCATCCTTTTGTCTCTGTCCTTCCCCTCCTTTCTCCTCTCTGGCTGCCTGCAGCCGCTGGATGACACCGTTTATGTGACAGTGGCCTCCTGTGCCTGCCCCCCACCCCTCACTCCTGCTTTTGGCTGAGGGAGGGGAACTTGTCTGTGCCCGTTTCTGGGAAACCGAGCTGGTGTGGGGCCCTCAGGGCGATGTCATGGCGGGGAGGGCCACGGGGCGCCGCGCTCTGCTGGCCTGGTGCCCAGCCGTTGTTGTTGCAGCCTGTTCTCTTCCGTAGAGTCACAGTCTGTTCTGAGTACCTCTCTAATGTCTCCTTCCCTTTCTGTCTGCCTTCCTCCCTCCTGTCATGGGCAGCACTGGGTCCTGATTCCTGCTCTATTGGTATAGAGGAGTAAGCTGGTACGTCTTCTCGTTCTTCTTACGCACGGCGGTCGCCTGGGGCGGCAGGACGCCTCCTGGACAGGCTGGCAGCCAGGAGAGGGCAGGGATGGGGCCAGTCCTTGCCCACCGTCCAGGGAAGGAGGGGGCAAGAAACCAACCTGGGCAGCTGGCTGTGTCCTAGCTCCCTTCCCAGTCCTGGCACCAGCATGCCTGTGCCCCGCAGGGTTCCCCACTCTCCCCCAGTGCCAGGACCCCCAGGTCATCAGGACAGCAGAAATCCTGCCCCTCCCCACCGGCTTCTGCTGGGTGAGGGCTCTGCTGTTTCATGGCCATCACGACCATGAGCTGGCTTCTCCCAGGCTGGTGGCCGTCAGTGTGTCCCCTTGATCTCCCGTGTCCCACCCCTGGCCCGTGCTGGATGTGGGGCAGAGAGGATGGCGCTCCTGGGTCCCAACCTGGTCTCCTGTGGCCAGTCCAGGGTGGGGGGATGGGGTGATGTTCTCCTTGGCCCACGCTGCTCTCTCCCCAGGGCCCTCAGCCTAGCCCCCCTGGGCTGGCGCTGTTTGGGCTGAACCCCCTTCTCCTCCCTCAGGCTCATCCGACTTCACCAAGACGCTCCCCGGCCGTGGCACTGGCAGCCCCACGCAGCCCCTTCTCTTCGAGCAGATGCGTCTTCACTTGGAGGACGAGCAGAGCCTGTCGTGAGCAGAGCCTGTCGTGAGCGAGCCTGGACCACCCTGCCCCTGCGCCGGGCCCCACGCACAGCCCGTCCCGCAGGGCTGGGACACCGCGTGACCTGTCAGCGCTGCGGGTTCCCAGCAGCCCCCTGTTTGTTTTTAAAGACGTGCATACTCCTTACCGGGGGCCGGGGGTGTTTTTGGGGTGTGTGTGTGTGTGTGTGTGGGGGGTGCTAGCGTCGTGTTTTTATGTGAGGGTCTGTGTCCGGGGTGGGGGAGGGGCGGGGGTCTGGGCTTCAATCCGCACACGAAGGACACAACCGCTGTATATTTTGTACACACTGAGCACAGCCCTTTGCTGGGCCTGTACAGAGCTGCACCAGCCCTGGGCTCCCCTCCTGTCCCCCCGGGCTCTGCGCCCTCCTGTTGTGTGTGCCCCCGTCCCCCCCCTCCCCCCCCGTCCTTCGGGCGCTGGGCTCGGCAGAGGGCGGGCCGGGGCGTGGGGCGAGCCTGTGGGGCGCGACGGGACGTGCTGCCCCCCGTCCCCGCCGGGGTGCCTTCGTCTGCTTCTGCGGCGGGTCCTGGGGCGAGAACCCCCATCCCCATCCCCCCCCCCATCCCCCTCCCCATTCCCCTCCCCATCCCCCTCCTCAACCCCCTCCTCATCCCCCCCCCCTTCCCCCTCCTCATCCCCCTCCCCATTCCCCCCCCATCCCTCCCCCTCCATCCCTCCCCCCCATCCCCCTCCCCATTCCCCCCCCATCCCCCTCCTCATCCCCATCCCCCTCCCCCTTCCCCCCCCCCATCCCCCTCCCCCTTCCCCCCCCTCCCCATCCCCCTCCCCCTTCCCAACCCCCATCTCCATCCCCCTCATCCCCCTCCCTCCCCATCCCCCTCCCCGTTCCCCCCATCCCCCTCCCCTGCCCCCCCCCCCCCCCGCCTTGTGTTTGGAATAATAAACCCGTGGAGCAGCCGCGTGAGTCCGCGCCTGGAAGGGGGCGGGGTTTGCGGTCTGGGGGCGGGGTTTGTGGTCTGGGGGCGGGGTTTGTGGTCTGGGGCGGGGTTTGTGGTCTGGGGGCGGGGTTTGTGGTCTGGGGCGGGGTTTGTGGTCTGGGGGCGGGGTTTGGGGGCTGTGGGCGTGGTTTGGGGTGGGGCGTGGTTTGGAGCGCCAGTGCCCGGGGGGGCGTGGCCTCGGCTGGGGGCTGAGCACGGCAGGGAGGCTCCCGCCTTCTCCCGCCTCTTTCCCGGCGTGCCCTTCGGCGCGCCCACCCGCTATCTTTGTTCTCATTGGGCGAGGGGCCCGCCGTCCCTCGTGCCGTTGTTGCCTAATATGGAGAACGACGCGGGCGGCAGCGCGCTCTCCCATTGGCCGCCCGCCGCCGTCAGCCGTCCCGCCGAGGGCGGGGGGAAGGGGGTTGGCGGGCGCCCGTTGGCTCGGCGGCGCGCGGCGCGGCGCTACTGGCTCCCGCCGCGGCCGGTCCCGCCCCCCTCGCCGCCATCGTCGCCGCGCATGCGCAGAGCGGGCTCCCGGGGCGGGCGGCGAGGCGATGGCGGCCATGGGGGGCGATGGCGGCGATGGGGGCGCTCCCGGCGGGCGCGTTGCCGCCGCTGCCGACGCTGGGGGGTGCCGGGGGTGCCCGAGCTGAAGCCGCTGACGCGGTACGAGGCGATGCGGCTGGGCCCGGGCTGGAGCCACTCGTGCCACGCCATGCTGTACGCGCCCAACCCGGGCATGCTCTTCGGCCGCATCCCGCTGCGCTACGCCGTGCTGGTGAGGGGGCGGGCGGGGGGAGCGGGACCGGGGCCGGGGCCGGGGCGGGGCGGGCCCTCGGGCCGGGCAGGGGCGGGCCGCGGGCTCCGGGGAAGGCGGGCTGAGGGCGGGCGGGCCCGGGCGGGCGGCGCGGCGGCTCTGGCTGTCCGGTAGTGGCTGTGCAGGGCGGTAGCGTCAGGCTTGGCGGAGGGGTGGGGGGGGTCACCCCCCGGAACACCCCCCCCGGAGCACCCCCCCCCACGGCTGTGCGGGCCGGGGCGGCTCCGCCTCGGCTCCCCGGCCCCGGGCCTCTCGGCGGCGGTGTCGATGAACGGTCTCGGACGCGCTGGAGCTGGTAGGGCCGCGCCGGCGCGGCCGGGAGGCGCCTTCGCGGAGGCTTCTGGGCCGCCGGCGCCTCCCCGTGCCCCTTCCCTCCCCCTCCCCGGGGGCTCCGCGGTGCCCCATTAACACCATGCGCCTCTATTGCAGATGCAGATGCGATTTGACGGACTACTGGGCTTTCCCGGGGGGTTCGTGGATCGCCGTTACTGGTCCCTGGAGGACGGTCTGAATCGGGTGCTGGGCTTGGGTTTGGGCTGTGTGCGCCTGACGGAAGCTGACTATCTGTGCTCCCACCTGACAGAGGGGCCACATCGCGTGGTGGCACACTTCTACGCCAGGCAGCTGACCCTGGAGGAGCTGCATACCATCGAGATCAGCGCGGTGCATTCCCGAGACCACGGGCTGGAGGTGGGACATCCAGGGAGGGGGCCTGTAGAGCTCTGAGCGTTAGGCTGAGGGAAGATGAAGCTTCCCTTCTAGGTCTGCTGGGCTGCCCTCGCTCGCAGCCCAGCGGGGGAATGCACCGCATGTAGAGCTACTGGCGGCAAGTGCCATGCACTGCCGCGTAGTGCCGGCGTTAGGAGGTCTGGCTGTTGGCTGGGGTTGTGTCTCGGGCTCCGGAGCATAGCGAGCTCGAGCTCCGGCCTTTCCCAGCGACCGCCCGCGTAGGGAAGAGCCCTAATTACCTGCTCAGCCTCAGGACGTGGGTCAGGTCCGTCTTGCAGCTGGTGAACAGCTCCCCCTGCCCTGGGCTGAGTAACCTGGACCGGAATCGTGACCCTCGGCGCAGTGATGTGTTGCTGTAACCCGAGTTCTCCCCGGCTTGCATGGAGGCAGCGCGGGAGGCAGCCTTCCTCCCGGGTAGCTGGGTCCAGCTGATGCCCCGGGGGAGAGCGTGAGAGCTAGGGTCTCCCTGTGCTGAGCTAGGGGCTCAGCGGGTTCTGGCAGCTGGGTGAATGGGGACACTTGGCCCTGGGTCGTGGTGTGGTTGAGGGGGGCACATGGGCGAGATGTGGTGTCCCCACGCAGGGGAGGGTGCGGACGGGGAAGTGGGGCTCCCCATAGCAGCCTGGGGGCAGCGGGATCCCCCAAAGGGGCCGGCGGGGGAATGGAACCAGGGCCGGGCTGGGCAGGGAAGAGACGAGAGGGACCTTGGGGAGGGGCAGTGGCAGCACAGGGGGTTTCAGCTGGGCTGGGTTCAGGCAGGCGAGGGCAGGCGGGCGAGGGCAGGCGGGCGAGGGCAGGGGTCGGTGTGGGAGGGAGGGGCAGGATCTGGCACCAGGGGCAGGGTGGGCCTGGGCTGTGGGCTGGCAGGGTGCAGGGTGTGGGGTCCAGGGTGGGTGTGGGAGCGGAGGGTGGGTGCAGGGAGGGCCGGTGTTGTTGTGACCTGTGCTGAGCTGCTCTCTGTGCTGTTGCAGGTGATGGGCATGGTCCGTGTCCCCCTCTACACCCAGAAGGACCGCATGGGCGGGCTGCCCAACTTCCTGGGCAACTCCTTTGTTGGAACCGCCAAATTCCAGCTGCTCTTTGCCCTGAAGATCTTGAACATGGTGCCGGAGGAGAAGCTGGCCGAGGCAGTGGCTGCCACACAGAAGCCGAAGAAGGCGGCCATTGAGCAGGCCCCAGGGGTGCCTGCCGCCAAGCCGGCCAACGAGCTGGCGGAGCCCGCTAAAACAGGCAACGATTTGGCAGATAGAGCAGAGCACCAGGCAGCGGCTGAGGCAGAGCAGCCAGGAGCTGGGCTGGAGAGCCAGGCAGTGGCAGAGCACCTAGTGGCTATGCCAGTGGCTGGAGCGGTGGAGCAGGTGGCAGGGCTGGGGGTAGGCGCTGTGGCAGTGCAGCAGGTGGCTGAGGCGATGGAGTGACTCCGCCGTGTTTGTGCTCAATTAAAAGTGGGTGAGACTAGAGACTTTCTTCCAACTTTCCGACCCGTCGCTGGCTGCAGTTCCTGCCCACACGATCCCACCGCCCAGGCAGGAGGCTCTGGGTTTGTGTGAAGCAGGGGAAAGCGATGTATTTTTATGGCCATTAAACTAGCGAGCTTCCCAGATCCACCTGCACAGCCCCTGCAGCGAGTTCATGTGCTTACGTGAGGGCGCCAAGGCCTGAGAGTGCCGCTTTGACCCCCGGGCCGCGCTGCTGCTCTCAGCTCCCCTTGCATTTTTAAAGAACAAAAGGTCTTATTTTTTAAAGCCCCGTGTGGAGCTGGACACAGCTGTGTTTGCAGCGCACACAGCTGAGGGACAGGGCTGCTGGTCAAGCACCTCTGCCAGCGGCGGTGGGAGAGCTCCCCTCTGCTGGTAAGGGGTGCGGCCAGGCCCCCTCAGGGCCGTGAACTCCCTCTGGGGGGGTGGGGGGTGTTCATCTAGGGGGTGCTCGTGTTGCGGGGGGGCGGGGAGGGCTTGTGTGGGTTTTTATCCAGAGATCTGTAGGAGCAGGAAAGTGGAATAAATGGCTTTGCTGAATGCTCTGCAGTTGGGTTTGTTCTTGGCCCCCAGCACACAGCCTGGGGTGACCCAGAGCTGTGGGGGGGGGTGTAGTGCAGGGCGTGTCAGGTCCCTCTGCTTCAAGGCTCCTTGCTGGGCAGTGCTGGGGTGAGGAGCTGGGGAACTGTGCAGCATTAACCCTGGTTTTGCAGCTGGGTCACTGCCAGAGGTCTCCAGCACCAGGGGTGCCAGGCAGGGTCTGTGGAGAAGCCGGCTGTGCCGCTGCCAGGGCAGCTCCAGGCCTGGCCATGAAGGTCTGTCCTGCCCCAGCCAGCGAGGAGCCCGGCTGGGCTGAGCCTGTGCATGGCCTCAATTTGGGGAGGGAGGTTGGGGAGCATGGGGAGGGTGGGCTTTTGGCTGAGCCATAGGAAAATCCTCCAGGCATCCATCAGCCCTGTCGCAACACAGCAGGCTCAGCGCTGCAGGAGCTGCTCCCCCAGCTCTAGGCTCTGGCTGGGCCCTGTGTCCCCTGCCCCCCAACCTGCTCCGAGCTGATACCTGAGCAGAGCTGCCTGAGCTCCCAGCTGGTGCCCTGCAGCCCAGCTCTCCGGGGCAGGTGTTAGCCCAGCAAGCTCCTGTGCAGAGACAAAGGACTTAGAAAAGAAGTTTACTTTTGCTGAAGACTTTGGAGAGGCAGAGGGTGGCAGCACAAAGCTCCTCAGTAACCAGCAGGTGGCATGGATGGATGGATGTGGGACAGGGCACAGGACACAGGCCAGACACTGGAGAAGGTGAAATAAGCAAAAAAACCCCAACCCCCACCATCCCCCAACCAGTCACACCAGTGAGGCTGGGAGGAGGCTGTGGGGAAGGGCTGTGGCTAGGAGGGACAGCAGCAGTTCCTGCCCCTGCCTTCCCTGCTGGGGGCAGGAGGGGGGAGTGGGCAAACCTGGCTGCAAGAGGCACAGTGGCAACAACCAGAGCTGCCTCGGCAAAGCCAAGGCCCCACCCCATCCCACCCCCAGCAGAGCTTCAGGCTGCTGGGGGGCTCTGGGCCTGAGGCAGCCCAGCTCCAGGGAGGGGTCATCAGCCAGCTGGTATAGTGTGCCTGGGCCTCCCCCCACCCTAGTGTGCACCCAGGCTGCAGGAGCCTCTGGAGTGCTGTGTGCCCACAGATGGTGCCAAGGCTGGAGGCACCAGCAGCTCCAGCTCTGACTGGCCTCACACACCGATGACTTTTCCTCAAATCCGACCCTGGGCCCAGTCCCAGCCCAGGAGAGGGACCAGCACAGCTCACTGCAGCTCCCAACTGAGGGCTGGAGCCAGTTGCTTCCTGCAGGGGAAGCTGTGCTCACCGGGCTGTTCTGTGCCAGAGCCAGTGCTGAGCAGCAGCATGCCCTGCCAGCCCAGGCAGAGCCACCCTCCTCAGGAAAGGGCTGGTGCAGTCAGCTCCCTCTGGCACCTTTTTGTAACTAACCCCCACCTTGGGCACATGCACTGAACTGACACTGAACAGCCCTCAGGGCTGGAAGGGCTCTGTGGCTTCCTTCCTCCTCCCCATTCATGCCAGCCCTGCGGTGTGACACTGCCTGCACAGCCAGGTCTGGCTTACACCCACAGTGCCCAGTCCCAGTTTCTGGAAGAGGGAATGAGGCCCATGGTGGTGAGCAGCCCATGAGCCTCAGCCAGGGAAGGGGAGTCACAACCAGGAGCCCCACAGCACACCCACCCACCCCACCAGCCCGTGCCCATGGCAGGTGAGCCACAGAGACTCCCAGTGTACAACACGCACACCCAGCCCCAGTGCAGGAAGGGGCCTGGCCGCAGCACACTGGGGTCTCCATCCAGGCTGGATGTTAATTCATCAGCTGAGCTGCTGCCAGAGCTGTGGGGCAGGAGGCCCTGGCCAGTTCCTGGGAAACTGACCCCCAGCAGCACAGCCCTGAGGCCCTGCACAGGCTGCACCTGCAGCACAACTATGTGGGTTCTTCTGCCAGGACACACATACAGGGCCCAGCCCTAAAGATGCTGTGAGAATCCCACCCCAGTGCCAGGGCAGGTAGGAACAAGGGAGTAAAAGAGCTCTGGCAGGGACTGCACAGGGCTCTGGGTGCAGCAGCTGTAACACCACCCCCCCAACCCCCTATTCCAGTGTGGAGAAACGCAGGAAGATCTATACAGTATAATATATTTCACTATGAAATAGCAATTTCATTCCCTGCCTTCTACTTGATGCAGCCTGAATTAAATGATTGGTTTTGAGTCCCTCGAGGGCTGGGGTGCTTCTCACGTGAGGCAGTCGCCCTCCCTGGAATTACCCACAGGAAATGCCCATGGCCATGGCAGCACCCAGACATGATCCTTGCTCCCCCCTCTCCTTCACCCAGCTCCCCCCTGCCCCAGCCAGGGCACGACTGTGTGTTCTGCTGGCAGGGGGCTGCCACGCTGCTCGCGGCTCGTTACCCTGGCTGGTCAGTGCAGATCTGGTAACTGCACTCAGGCAGCTTTCAGTAGCCATGGTGTGGAAGCAGCGACTGAACCCAAACCCCTCTACATCACGTGTAGGACTAGGAGCAAACCGGGGGTAAGGGGAGTGGTAAGGGCAGTGCAACATGCACAGAAACGGGTGACGCAAAGGGCCCTCGGCTACAGCACAGGCAGATGCCTGGCACAACAGCCAGGCCAGCCCAGGCCATGTGTGCAGGCACCAGGCCACAGGGAAGTTGGGGCTGTATCCCATCAGGGGTGAAACCTGCCAAGTCGTGGTCAGCCTGTGGCACAAGGAGTCCTGGCCAGGGCACTGACCAAGAGCCGCCGTCACTGGAGTCAATGCAAAGCCGGATGGTTCAGGAGGTGAAGGGAAGAACACTCCTACAGAAAGACAAAGAGCACAGCTGTCTTAGGGAAACCAGGGGTCACGGGTCCCTTCAAGCATCCTGGGGAGCTGCTGTCCCAATGGCCTTGCTGGCAGAGACTGGCAAAGCCAATGGGCTGTCAGCTCCTGACCCGGGGAATGTGCGAGGAGCCAGTCACTCTGGGTCCTGCAAGCTGGCTGAACAGAGCTGGGAAAAGCAGGCAGGCAGCAGGGATGGGTCCGAGCTGCTCTCAGGCTCTGGGCTCCCTTGAACAAGATCAGAGTTCAAATTCCCTTCCCATGAAAGCAGGAGGAGTTTGGGTACCAAGTGGGGAGCAGCACACAGCGCTGCCCCTCGCTCCAAGAGCTGCCCAGGGCAGTGGGCGCAGGGCAGCCCCGTGCTGGGGCAGAGGAGGGAGCGTCCCCAGGGACCCACCTGGGCTTTGTGCCACCTTCCAGCTGTCACATCGTCCGGCTGTACTCGATGCCACTCTTGGCAGAGATGCCAGACCAGGGCAGGAGGCTGCAGAGAAGGCTCTGGGCTTGTCGATAAATCCTCTGGGGAATGGAACACGGGCTCAGGCTGGCTAGTGTTGATCCAATGTGCTGTAGGTAGTCAGTGGCCATCAGTTAAGGACAGCAACACTGACAAGGTAGCTTCAGAAATAACTTGAGACACACTGTGGACCAGCACTCCCTGAAGAGACCCCCATGACAGCAAAAACTGCTCTGCTCAGACAGATCTGCTCCTTGTACTGCCTGCCTGCTCCTTTCCACCATAAAAGGCAGCAATTTGGGAACACCAGCTCCAGGTTTTGTGGGAAATACCTCCCCTGAGCAGCTGCCAGTTTCCTTTGCACTCCACAGCAAGCTCCTGTGAGGATGGCAATCCACCCAGCTTGCCTGCCTAGAGAGGTCTGGACTGACTAACTACACCCAGGAGAGATTTGGTTTCTTTTCCATGATCCAACTGATGCCTTGAAAAAATGTCATTGAATCACAACCACCTGAAATAAACTCCCAAAGTCAGTCTGGTGAGATCCAGGCTAGGGTCACAGGGGATCCTAGGCCACAGGAAACAAGACCAAGGACTAATCCTGCCCCATGTGAGCCACAGCACACCCAGCACTCTGGCTTAACACCAGCATTTGCTATCACTGGCATCAAACTCGCTCCAGCTTTGAATTCAACACACCATCCTACACTGCCTCCCTGAACAGCTCCCAGAGGGGTCAGGGAAGCTTGGGCACAGCAGGTCACTGCCAAATGCCTCTCATGTCACCATCCTTCCAGCTTCAGGTTAAACTCACACCTGAGCAGGCATCAGTCCCCAGATTTAGCCAGGTCAGGCTTTACTAGTGCCTTTTTTAGCCTAAAACATGGTGTGGTGACTGCTGGTTGTGCTCTGCTGCTCACAGACAGAAAAGGATATAAGATTGTCCAGGGTGGATGTCCACCATTGATGTACAGGACGTAGGTGAAGCCATCCTTGAGGACCCCTCTGATGGAATAGTAATAGGGAAGGTAGTGGTGCTGTTTAAAGTCTCTGTTTTCATAGAAGTTTATTGCTGTGTTGTTAGTGGTGAGGACGTGCAGGTAGATGGCTTTGCAGTGGTCTTGGGCAGTTGTTGATATATGGTCCTTTAAACTCTCAAGCAAGAGCGAACCTGTGGAAGGAAAGAGGAGCAGAATCACCTGGGGCAGCTGCCTTCTCAGGAGAGCACAAGGTCCTGGCTGAGTACAGATCTAAGCAGGATTTCTGCAGGGACCCCAGACCCCTCTCCAGGAGTTTTCCAGGACCATGACTCATGGTTTGCACATGAATCTCATCTCACCTCACCTATGAGCAAGGCACAACACAGGTTGTGTGATGACACAAACTTCTGATTCAGTAACCACAAAGCTGAGCCAGAGTGTGGGAATCTCACACTAACACCCATCCCTGGCTGGGAAGGTCAGCCAGTCATTCCCAGTGGTACCGGTCCCACCGCATCTCTCGAAAGGCACGTGAACCAGCAGGGTCACAGCAGAGGCTCAGGAGCAGCTGATGGCATCACGTCTGCTGAACTCAAGCTCAATCTGAGCAACTGTAGGATTTCAGGATCCCTTCTAAGGAGGGGAGCCAAGGCACACTCTCACTCACCCCCCTCTGCTCTGCCCTGCTCAGGCCCCACCTGGAGTGTTGTGTCCAGTGCTGGGCTCCCTGGGATCAAACAGCCAGGGATCTCCTGGAGAGAGTCCAGAGGAGGCTGAGGAGATGCTGAAGGGCCTGGAGCATCTCCCCTGGGAGGAAAGGCTGGGTGAGCTGGGGCTGTTCAGCCTGGAGAGAAGAAGACTCAGGGGGGACCTTATGAATGTTGATCAATATCTGCAGGATGGGCTGCAGGGGGAATGGCCAGCCCCTTTTCAGTGTCTGTGGGGACAGGACAAGGGGCAATGGCTGCAAGTTGGAGCCCAGGAAGTTCCCCAGCACCATGGGGAAGAACTTTTCCCCAGGGAGGGTGAGGGAGCCCTGGGACAGGCTGCCCAGGGGGTGTGGAGTCTCCATCTCTGGAGAGATTCCAGCCCCGTCTGGACGCCGACCTGTGCACTATGAGCTGGGGAGCTGCTTTGGCAGGGGGTTGCACCCCAGGAGCTCTCCAGGGCCCTGCCAACCCCTGGGAGTCTGTGATTCTCCATCCCCCTTGTCCTGCCAGTCTCTCCCCTTTGAAGAAGCTGATTCCCCTCCTGTTCCTCTGCTCCCTCCAGGCACTGGCAGGCTGCAATGAGGTCCCCCCACAGCCTTCTCTTCTCCAGGCTGACCCAGCCCAGCTCCCTCAGCCTCTCCCTCCCTGTCTGTGGCAAGGGGGTTGGAGCTCTGTGATCCTTGGGGTCCCTTCCAACCCAGCCCAGTCTGTAATTCTATGATAACAACCCATCAGCCTGTTATTTTCCCTCCTGTTGGGCAGCCAAGCACTACCTCCCAGGCCAGGATGACACTGAGCAAAACCAGGAGCTCTCCAGGGCCCTTCCAACCCCTACAACTCTGTGATTCTGTGATTTGCCACAGCCACTACATCAGTGGGAAAAACCAGGAAAGGGCACAGAGAATACTCCATTCCCAAGAGAGGAGATCTCAAGGTTCATTCAAACCACCTCAACACAGCACGAAGGACCCAGCAGAACCTGCAAGAGAGCTTCTTCCATCAGGTGTGGTAACAACAGGCTAAAGAATTAGCAAATACAAACACACTGATGAGATTGATGCTGTGTTGTTTTGCTATAGGTACACCTCCAATGGCAATGTGCTGTCTAGATGTGATGGATGCAGGAAGCACTGATTCTGAAAGGAGAGAATTCCAGCAAGATGTACCTCAAAAAGATTAAAATTATTTGGAAACCAAAAGGAGACTCACACCAGCCACGAGTGTACAGCACAGAAGACCCCTTTGCACCTCTGAACACCATTCTGTACAGGTATTTTCTACTTTGCACAGAAAATTTATCTCCAGTAGCATTTCAGTGAGAGTTTTAAATCCAGTGCTCTCACTGAGACCTCTTCTAGCCATTCCTTTACGTGCCCTAGCAGCCTGTGCCCTTCTGAATCCAGCTGGGGAGAAGGGAGGACTCCAGGAAGAGAAGTTATACCTGCATACACTGAAGGGATTCCAGGTGTGCAACACTGAGTCGTGCTGCCAAACCTGGCCCATTTCCTTCTGCAGATCAAAGCTACAGGTCATGCTTGAAATTGCACCAGAAGGGCACCTACTTGATGACAAAGCCAGCCTGCCCTGCGTGGGGACAAGCCCTCCTGACCACAGGGCTTCTCACAGGTTGCACCAACGCTGTGTGTAGCAGCAGGGGCTCAGAGCAGCCTTTGACCTGTGTCTGACATTTCACCAGGCCCAGGTCACACTCTCCAGCCAGTTCCCCTGGTCCTTTTCTAAAGGCTCGTTCTGCCTGTTGAATGGTTAGCTGTATTTTCTGCCTCAGGGACCAGGCTTCTGACACCCATGAAAGAAAAATCACTTCACACCCTGCTCCAGGGTGAAGTCCTAGCACTTCTGTCAGTCTCAGCAGCAGGAGTGCAAGTTTTTGGTGTGGTCAGCTGTGGCCTGGGAACAAGGCAGGCAAAGCCCTGGGGTCTTTGGAAACATTCTCACATTGTGTTGGGCCTACACCAATAAAAACATCCCAGTGCACCTACATCAATACCAAGAAGGAGATGCAAGTGCATCACCTTCCCAATTGCTGGCACAAATCACCAAGAGGCATCTCTCAAAAGGATGCTGCAGTGAAATGGCCCAGCTCCTCCAGCCATAGCCACTAGCCACACATGGCAAACAACAGCAACAGAGTTGTCACTTGGCAGCATCTTACCTATCCCATGTTTTCTGAACTCCTTCACCACTCCAAGACTTAGGATGTAAGCAACTTGAGTGTCCACAGGGAAGTTGGAAGCTAGGATGTCTCCATCCTAAGTAGAGATACGACGAGTTATTTAGGAGGATACCAGGGGATACCCAGGGGAAGGCAACAATCCCATACTGGGACATCTGAAAACAAGGCTGTACAGGACAGTTCACTGAACAGTCAGCTGGAGCTTCTGAAAACAAAGTGGGGAGGAAAAGAAAACCCAAAGCATGGTCCCTTCAGGGTTACTCCTACTTTCACATCATCTTCCCAGGTGCAGAATACAAATTGTGACGTTTCCTTACTCTATACATTCTCTGCAGGCATAGGGACAGAATATACTTGCATTCTTTACCAGGGAGGACTCAAGCTGCCAATTCTGGAGTTACACACCAGTGCCCAGGTCAGGCCAGCAACAGTCCCCCTTGGCTGCACACTCCATCTGAGCTTGACGCCAGCTGGAGACCTCTGTTCTGCTGTCAGACAAGGAGCATGGGCAGTGCCTGAATAAGCTCCCTGTCTTTCAGCTTGGCTGGGACAAGAGCCTTTTGTTGGAGGTGCTGAGGATGTGGTTTCTGACTGACTAGCTGTGAGGTGAAGCCAGCCAGCCAGAGGAAGAGACCCATGCCACACAATGTACTTGGTCCTTTATAATTATAAGATTATTGTTTAATCAGAACAGTAACAGCCTTTTAGGATTTATGCATTGCTTTATTTAATTATCCACTTGCCTGTGCTGCTTCCCCTCACTAATCCACTGGTTTGTTCCTGTACTGTCTCCAGTGACCACCTCTCCCCTCTTCTTCCCCTCTGTGGCACTGCACTGTCTCTCCCAGCCTCCAAGCTCCATGACCCCTCAAGCCTGAGCTTTCTGCAGACTCATGACCCCCACTTAGTGCCCCAGTGAAGGGAGGTGTTTCTGCAGGGAGCCACAGGAGGAACTTGCCCAGCACAGCTAAGGAAGCTCAGTCCTGCCATAAGGAAGAGGTCTGTTCTCCCACAGCCACGCATACCCCGCTCCCAGGGATGAGGGAGCACACTTGAAAGCAGCCAGGCAACAGTTAAATGGCCTGTAACAGCATCACTTTGGGATCCTGCTCACCTGAGGAGCATGCACATCTCTGCATGGCACATGGGGCCCAGCCCCAGCAGGAAGAGGCTCTGTGGTACCAGCCTGCCCAGCAGCCCACATGTTTGGATCCACCCCACAACCCACTCCCCATGAGCTGGCAACAGGCATGTTCTTAGCTTCTTAAATTAACTCAGGATCACTCTTGGAAGTGTCTGGATGAAGGGAAAACCTTTACCCCGAAGAGGTGCCATGGCAGTACCCATGCAAGGGGTGGCCTCTCTCACACCCAAGCACAGTTTAGCAGCATACCTCTTTGTGCACCTTTGTTCTGCTCTTGATCTCTGCCACTATCATTCCCACGATGGAGCCTCTGTACGTGGCTGCCAGGGAAAAGAACTTCTTGTTGGAAGTGATGTCTCGATACCATGAGTCAGGGTACCTGGGAAGGAAGGAAAATGTGAACAGTTGGGGTCACAAAGGCCATGGGAACAGGCAGCATGGCAGCAGACATTGTGCTGCTCAGCTGGAAATGGTCAGTGAGATCTTCAAATGCCAGTATTTTATACAAGACTAAGGGAGGGAAGCTGTACTACTGCAAGGGCTGTCACTCCAAAGGCGTACAGCCAAGCAGCTCAGCCACATGTCAATCTAAAGCTCTTTCTATGCTATTAATTTAGCTTATTTCATGAAATCTGGGGTAGGAAGTTATTCCCCTTTCTTGTCTAAACTGCTGTAGGGGACCAATGCACACAGAGCAGATGCCCATTTGGTAACGTGGCACCTTTCAATTGCACCTAAGCAGCAATGTGGGCTGCTCCTGTAACGGCCTCCTGCCTCACCAAGAGCCACATTTTCATTTTACATTCATCACCCAGAGCTTTCACTTCCATCTTTAGCAAGTTATTTTTAAATGCAAGATCCATCTGCCCATACCCAAGCACATAAGGATCTCATTAGTCTGAATGCCCATGTGAAAGAAAGACTGCATAGTGGTAGAAAAAGTAAAAGCACATCACTGGCCTCCAGCTCTCCCCCTCCTTCTGCAGCTACTGAAGGAGAACTAGTGTACACTGATTTATTTCAAAGCAAAAGTTCAGCGTGCCTCATGAGTGAGAGAAACCTACAAATTCAAAACATTATGAATGCTTCTGATGGTTTGTTAGGTTTTATGCAATCTTAATTATAATCCACTAAAAGCCTCTATAAGCCTTATCAACAAGGCTAAAGAAAAAAATCCTTGAAGGCCACAGCTGTAGCTTTCCTGGATGCTTTAAGCCAGAAAGATATCCCCGTGCCCCTGAAAAGCTCCTTATTCCCATGAGCAGACACACAGGCCTTTCTCAAACAGGGCTTGGTAAACTGACCTGACTGAGAGGAGCTTTGAGCCAGATCCTCAGTAGCGCTTGGGGAGCAACAGATCCTGAGGACACAGGCTCAGGACACTGCTCAGTCTGCCCCTGGGGTGCTCAGAAAGCCCCTTGGGACCAGCTGCTCCCTGCAGGTTGGGCTCAGCTCTGTGGGCACCTCCTCAGCATGCACTCCAGAACAACACTTCCTTTCATAAGCACAGGGAAACTCTTCCTTGGAGGTGTGCTCCTCTCCCCAGCTTGCACATAGTCTTTCCCAAGAAGTTGGTTCACCCCTTTAACTAAAAAAGCCAGTTTTTCCTGCCAAAATCCCCCCCAGAGGAACTTCCTGATGACTTTGGGCCAGGCAGCAAAGAGCAGCTCACAGAACACCACCCCTGTGCACGACACATTCAGAGCTTGCTGCTGTGACAGCAGCAGTCCTGCTGGCTGCAGAGCCTTTGGTGTCAGCTCTGAACAGGACCCGTATAGGTTCACACCATTTGTGTCTAGATCTCTGGCACCTCCCACCCCAAACCAGTGACATACTCTATTGGGAACCAGTCGCCACAGAGCTGTTTCACGGTGTCTATGTCATCGTGGCAGAGAAGACGCAGGTTGACGTCCGTCAGTGCAGATGGGGGCACCTCCTCTGTCATTCACGCCTGCAAGAGAAGGAAGCACGTGAAGGGGGACAGCACAGGCACCCACACAGAGGCAGCAGGGGGGGTTCTCAGTGCCAGGGAAGTTGGTTCTCTCAACAGAACAAGTTTTCAAGACAGCAAAACACAGCAACAACCTGAGAAGCCACTGGGAGCCCTGTTGCCAGCTCACCAGCCCTGCATCTCTCCGCAGCCCCGGTGATGGTGTGTGAGAAGGAGCACACTGTACCAACCACTTCCCCAAAGAGCTCAGGATATGGCATTAAACCAGCCAACACTGTGCCATGCATACCTTGCCATGCACGAAGCCCTGCAGATGTCTAAGCAGGACCAACATGAGGAAAGGCTGGGTGAGCTGGGGCTGTTCAGCCTGGAGAGAAGAAGACTCAGGGGGGACCTTATGAATGTTGATCAATATCTGCAGGATGGGCTGCAGGGGGAATGGCCAGCCCCTTTTCAGTGTCTGTGGGGACAGGACAAGGGGCAATGGCTGCAAGTTGGAGCCCAGGAAGTTCCCCAGCACCATGGGGAAGAACTTTTCCCCAGGGAGGGTGAGGGAGCCCTGGGACAGGCTGCCCAGGGGGTGTGGAGTCTCCATCTCTGGAGAGATTCCAGCCCCGTCTGGACGCCGACCTGTGCAATATGAGCTGGGGAGCTGCTTTGGCAGGGGGTTGCACCCCAGGAGCTCTCCAGGGCCCTTCCCACCCCTGTGAGTCTGTGATTCTATGAACCATACCACAGGTTTGTGTGCAACCTGGGACACATCAGACAGCCCATATATTGACAGGACATAGGGCACAACCACCATCTGCTGTCAGGCAGAGAAATCTCTGCTAGCCCTTCTCCCATGCAGGCAGGAAGAATGGCAAAATGCTTGAGCAGAGCAGAGGTCCAAGGAAGTTCTGACAGCTCCTGAGAAAGATGAAGGGTAGTGGGTTTCTTCAAGCAAATGACCTTTCCCAGACACAGCTTTCCTCCCAGTGTCTGGTCCTACATAGTTCCCTGAAAATAGCATCCAAGGGGGAGGGAGGCACATACTGATAGGGATGGCTCGCTCTTCTCCAAAGAAGTCCTTAAAAAGAATCACAGCTATTTCACAGCCCATCATAGGGCCAGGGCTGCATATTTACCAAATAGCCCAGATGTTTCAGCATCAGTCCAGATAGCAACAGCAAAATTACTTCAGCACCCAGAAAACCCACAAGAGCAGTACCCCTTGCTGCTTTTAAAACTGGTTTTACAATCCAGGAATTGGCTCCAGCCCTCTGAGGCTAGAGGTTGAATCCACTGTGTGTGCTGGGGCAGCGAGCATGCCCTCTGCCACCAGTCCCACCTCAGCTTTACCCCCCTGAGCCCTGAGGAAAGGGCACAGTCACTTGCTGCAGCTGATCTGATCTGCACCGCTGCTGTTTGAGGCAGCTGGTGCACAGTGGTGCAGAGCCCAATCCCAGCCTCCCCAGACCCTTTGCTAGGCCCCTGCAGAGCAGTGACCCATCACAAGATCAAGAGGTGAAGGCAAAATCGTGCCCTGCTCAGGTCAAGACTGTTTTGGCAAAGACTTGGGTGACATAAGTGAGGCCTCAGGGGGGATAAGAGGAGGATGGAGAAGCAAGCAGGCATGGCCAAGCTCCAAGCCCCAGTACATTTCTTCCTTAGAGGGCACTGAGCACACTCAGGTTTGCAACACCACTGCTTCCTCTCATTTATCTCAAGGGGTTTTGATGCTCCTGTAAAGCATGCCACTTCCCAGTCAATATTCTCAGTTGTTAATACATCAGAGATGAAGGAAAGGACCACAACAGAGTTGTATTTCTGCTAAAGAGTAGAAGAGGCAGGGGCCTAGAAGCAGACTCAGGCAACAGCTGCTGCAGGAGAGTCCTCTGCCAGCACAGGAGGGATTCTTGCAAGGATTAGCTCATGTTTATTTAACACCATATTCTCAAAGAGCTAGGCAAGCACTATGCATGATCCTGTAGCTGAAGCCAGCCTTAAAAAAAGTAATCCACAAGTGTTTTGTTGTGGGGCAATTCCCCTCCCCTCCCATTCAGACAGCTGTCTCCCAGCACTGGTGGTGTCGCAGGGACTCAATCCAGCTGCTCTGCCTTACGTGACCCAGTGCAGATGGTTTTGGAGCCGTTAAGGAACATTTCAGACACCCACCAGGCACTGTGTCCTGCATGAGACTTCAGGAGAGGACCTGTGCACCTCCTTCCCCGGCCAGGTGGTGCTGCTGCCAGAGGAGCTGCAGCCAGTGGCTGCTACAACCAAGAGAGATGAGATTCTAGGTAAGTAGATTCTCCTCACAGCCAGGTGATGGGCTTGGGCTCTTCAGAGGCATGGGGTGAGCACACAAGTGCCACACTCAGTACTTCCTGTGCCATGCTGTCATCAGCACAGCCAGAGTCCTCAACAAAAGCCTCAGCTAGCATCCTGACGAGTCACTTTTAGAGTCAACTTGGGTTTAGAGGGCAAAAGGTTTGGAAGCATAATGCAGTCAAACACCCCAGGATCAGTGCTACACACAAGGAAAGTTACAAAGCCCAGAGGGGTTTACAAGTAGCATAGCTCCTTCTGACACCACCACGCTGTGACCTCTGAGACCAAGTGGTGGATGCTGCAGAGAAACGCCTGCTCCAGGCCAGCACAGAGACTGGCAGGAGACAGACAGTGACCACAGCAGGCTCTGAAAGCCCAGAGTGAAGTTACCTTATTAGTACCTCATTGCAGCCTGCCAGTGCCTGAAGGGAGCAGAGACACAGGAGGGAATCAGCTTGTTCAAGGGCAGAGACTGGCAGGACAAGGGGGATGGAGTGAAGCTGGAGGAGGGAAGGGTTAGATTGGATCTTAGGGGGAAGTTCTTTGCAGAGAGAGTGGTGAGGGGCTGGAACAGGCTGCCCAGAGAGGGGGTGGGTGCCCCGTGTCTGGGGGTGTTCAAGGCCAGGTTGGCTGGGGCCCTGGGCAACCTTGTGTAGCTCCAGGCCTGAGGTTGGTGTCCCTGCCTGTGGCAGGGGGTTGGAGCTCTGTGACCCTTGGGGTCCCTTCCAACCCTTGCCATTCTATGATTCTATACCTTCTTCTCAGGTGCCAACCTTTGTTTGTGTGACAGCCACAGTCTGGAAGTAGCATGCTGCCCTGCCTCAACCCAGCAGGGCACAGTGACCTCACCCTGCTCTTCAAAATGGGAAACACTCACTTCTAACCACTATAGAACAACCCAACATTTTCTGCTTATGAAGGGATTGTGCAGTTAAACATTTGGAAAGGCTCTGAGGAAACCCCTTTCCAAATACAGACCTTCTTGGTGAGTAGAGCTAGAAGCTGAGCATTTCATTCCCTTTCCTACCTAAAACCTACAGATATTAATACACAACACATTAAATTTAAAAGAAAAACAAACCAACTCCCTACAGGAAGCTATAAAAGTGTTCTGCCTTGCTCTACTGAAACAAATCCAGCAAAAGGCTTTGGCCTTATGCATACAAGGCAGCTGCAGAGAAGCTTGGCTAATACTCATGAATATTTAGCAATAATGGAAGTCAGATGAAAAGAAATACCAGGGATGTTACTAGGCAAGCCATCTTAACACATGATTTTAAATGAAAGCACATTGTTAGGCCTAAACTTGCTACTTAAAAGTATCATCCTAAATCTCTGGCATTCATAAACTCTGGCCTTAGTGAGCTGAAGAGCAGGATTTCCATCCAAAAGGCAGAGGAGCCTTCAGCTTCCCACATCAGCTCAAGCCATGGTCTGGACTCCACAGGACAAGCTGAGTACAGGTACTGATAGATTTCTACCACCAGTGCTTCCAGGCCCTGCTGTGCACTGGTTTGTCTCTTGCACAAGAGTTTAGGTGAGCTACCAGGTGCAGGGACAGCTTCTTCATCTGAACTAAGTGCCTCACAGCTAAGAAACCTCAGCTCAGGCTTTTCTCCAGAGTGGGGAGATTTTCTTTCCCTGAGATCCCTCATATGAAAAAATTAAAAAAAAGGGAGGAAAATCTACCTAACACCATATGGCTGGAGAAACTGAGGTACTTGCACAAAATCCACACTCTTAATCCAACAGGGTGTTCAAGTGCAAGATAAAGCCTGACACTTACTAGAATTTGGCAGACAGCTGCTTAAATGCTTTTGAAAATCCCTCTAGGACTCCCATGCTTAGAAAACCCTGGCCAAGTGGTTCAACAAGTTAAAATTTCCCTTCTTTAGTGCTATTAGACATGTTTTAATGATGTTTCTACCTTGTGTTTCCTGCAAAAAGGAGCTGGATTTGAGCAAGAAGTGATTGTAGGGTGCTGGGTTTAGGAATTTTTATTTGACTTTAGCTTCCACCCAGAAAAGCTCATGAAAATAAAAGTTTTCTCATCTGGCAACAGCCATCACTGAATTTCCTGGCAGAACAGAAGCAGGGTAACCTAAGACTAAAGCTAAATGAACACTGACTAGAAATCTATATGTGTGTAACTTCCTGTAAAGAGTGTATTGGCTTCACATTTACTGTTCACACACAAATAAACCCCACAAAGGAATCTTCCCCACTTGCAGAACCAAAGCTAGGCTAACCTCTATCAAAATCTTTCACCTCCCAATTTAAATGCTAAATTCAATTAAATTTAATTCAATTAAATGAATTAAATCCTGAACAGGGAGATGACCACCTGCAGGAAAGAATAAAGAGAACCAAGGACTGGGAAGCTTGTGGATTTTCATGAAGTGATCCCAGGATTCAGGAAGTGCTGTTCCAAAAGGCTCACCAGCGCCACAGGCTCCTCTGGCACCAAACAGTGACCATCCTTACTGACTTGGGCTGAAGATGTTTCACGTCCTGGAATTCATAGAATTATAGAGGTTGGCAGGGCCCTGGAGAGCTCCTGGGGTGCAACCCCCTGCCAAAGCAGCTCCCCAGCTCATATTGCACAGGTCGGTGTCCAGACGGGGCTGGAATCTCTCCAGAGATGGAGACTCCACACCCCCTGGGCAGCCTGTCCCAGGGCTCCCTCACCCTCCCTGGGGAAAAGTTCTTCCCCATGGTGCTGGGGAACTTCCTGGGCTCCAACTTGCAGCCATTGCCCCTTGTCCTGTCCCCACAGACACTGAAAAGGGGCTGGCCATTCCCCCTGCAGCCCATCCTGCAGATATTGATCAACATTCATAAGGTCCCCCCTGAGTCTTCTTCTCTCCAGGCTGAACAGCCCCGGCTCTCTCAGCCTTTCCTCCCAGGGGAGATGCTCCAGGCCCTTCAGCATCTCCTCAGCCTCCTCTGGACTCTCTCCAGGAGATCCCTGGCTGTTTGATCCCAGGGAGCCCAGCACTGGACACAACACTCCAGCTGGGGCCTGAGCAGGGCAGAGCAGAGGGGGAGGATCCCCTCCTGTCACCTGCTGCCCACACTCCTCCTGATGCCCCCAGGATCCCATTGTCTCTCTCAGCCCCAGGGCACACTGCTGGCTCATGGCCACCCTGTCCCCCACCAGCACCCCCAGGTCCTTCTCCACAGAGCTCCTCTCCAGCAGCTCCCCCCCAGCCTGTCCTGATTCCAGCAGTTCTTCCTCCCCAGGGGCCAGACTCTCCACTTGCTTTTATCAAACCCCAGCTGGTCTCTCCCTGCCCAGCTCTCCAGCCTGGCCAGGGCTCTGGATGGCAGCGCAGTGTCCTGCCTGGCAGCCACCCCTCCCAGCTCTGGATCATCAGCACTTGCTGAGGGTGGGTGCTGTCCCCTCATCAAGGTGTCAGTGAAGATATTGAACAGGATCAGACCCAACACTGAGCCCTGGGGAACACTGCTGGTCACAGGGCTCCAGCCAGACTCTGCCCCACTGATCACACCCTCTGAGCTCAGCCTGACAGCCAGTTCTCAACCCACCTCCTGTCCACTCATCTATCCCATGGTCCCTCAGCTCAAAACACTTTCTTCAAGCACACTCCTCCTAGATTAAGAAGGCCCATCTGCCGTTGTTTCACAAGAGGAGAAGATTCAGTTTCTCCAGACAGGTCCTAAGTACACGCCACACGTGGGCCGGGTCTGAGGAGCACGGCCATGCTGGAGGGCGGCTGGGCAGGGTGGTGGGAGAGCTGGCCTTCCTCTGCCCACCACCTCACACCTCCCTGCCTGTGGCTGCACGTTCCTACCCAGCAGCTCAGCACTGGGCAGATGCACAGGAGCTGTGTTCTACTTGACATGAGCAGACATCTGCTTGGCACACACACACTGGCAGGTACCCCCAGGATGATCTGCATGCACACAGGGCCAGAGCTGCATCTCACAGAATTTAATCACAGCATCAGCAGGTGGAAAAGACCTTTAAGCTCATCAAGTCCAACCATTCCCATCCTAAGCTAAACCAGATCCCTGAGCACCTCATCTCCCCTCTGTTAAACACCCCCAGGGAAGGGGACTCAGCCCCTCCTTGTCAGCCTGGGCCAGGCCCTGACAGCTCTGCCAGGGAAGAACTTTGCCCTCCCATCTGCTCTGCCCCTGCCCTGGGGCAGCTTGAGCCCATTGCCCCTTGTCCCATCTCCTGTCCCCTGGCTGAAGAGACCATCCCCCACCTCTCTGCACCCTCCTGGCAGGGCAGGGGAGGTGGGGAGAAGGGCTCCCCTCAGCCTCCTCTTCTCCAGGCTCAACACCCCCAGCTCCCTCAGCTGCTCCTCAGAGGATTTGCCCTCCAGCCCCTTCCCCAGCCTGGGGGAATATCTAATCTGAACTAACATCTAATCTGAACCTAACATCCTAACATCTAACCTGCTGAATTTTAGCCAGCACAGCCTTAGTCACAAATGAGACACTTCAGGAAATGTCTCTTGCTTCTAGAGTGGATACCAGGTGAATTTTACAATTTCCTGATGCCTGGTACCCTCACTGGAGGTGCTGCTCCCATATCACCACTAAATCCTTGTTTGCAGCTTCTGTGTGGACAATCCTCAAGTCCCAGCAAGATGAGATTTCCAGGAAAAAAAAAAATATTTCATGACACCTGGCATCTTCTCTCACTTGTAAATAACCAGGATCAAAGAAAGCCCAGGCAGATTTTTTTAGAGCTACTCAAAATGCAGGACAGGTGCACGTTAGCTGTGACTGAGCATCACTGGACTCAAAAGAGACAGGAACCCTGCTATTGTCTGGGGAGCATCACTTCAAGAGTGCCAGGAGGAGTTTTCACAGCTCTAAGTCTCTCTACTTTGTGCCATCTGGCACCAGGGATTTGATTTACATGAAAACATTCCATCTGAACCAGCCAAAGGTCGAATTCCAAAGCAGCAAAGATCTTTCCCTTCTGCATGTCATTTGAAGCTTGCTGAGTTTTTAAGTTCCTGGTCTCACAGGGTATGTTCCACAGAGCCAACACCACTGTTACCAAGCCTGTGTCACTTACCAGAACAAGAGGAGCCAATTTTTAAAAGATATTTTAAATACATTGCTTGACACCTCCTAGGGACTGCTTCAAGTCTGGTCATAGACTAAAACAGAGCAGATTGGCAGGACCCTTCAGGGTTTAACCCAACTGAGAGTGGGTTGCTCAGGCCTGCAGTCCCACATGGCATCAGTGAGGAGCAAACCTCCTCACCCTGCCTGGGCTGAGCTCCTTCACACAACCAGAAAGCTGGGTGTCAGATGTGCTGCACACACCAACCCAACCACCTCTGCATATGCTGTTTGTTACCCTCTATCCCATCCAGTGCTCCTGCTCCTTCCAGGCATCCCATGCAGGTTCCTTTGGGACAAGCAGCATACAAACCCCCCAAAGAAAGGTCCCTCCTCATTCCCCATGTGTTACACAAACTGACAGACTTGGGAATCAGTCACAAGCAGCACAATGATCTTCACCTCTGTTCCCATCCCACCCATCCCACCTCACAGGAATGCTGCCCAAAGCTCCCATCACTTGATTCCCTACGTTACCAAAGGCAGGAGCTTGGAGCAAGTGAGACTCTTCATGGGAATCCAGCACTGATTTGGTGCCTTGTTCTGGAAACACTGTCATGACATGGCTGGAAACAGGCTCTGATGCTAGACTAGGTCCTTTCACAACAGTCTGTAGCACCTCTTGATCCAGGCATGATGCTTTCCTGTCATTCCTTCCACAACCACAAGCCCTCCATGGGTGCTGGGTTGCTCAGGGCCACACACAAAACTGGAGGCTTTGAGCTCCTCACCAGTTTTGTCCTTCAGCAGCAGTTTCCTCCTGTGCACAGACCTGTCCTCCTCCTCAGTGTGCTCCCCCTGCACACTCTCCTAGGCTGCCACATCTCAAGACATGCCAACAGTCATCCAGCCCTGCTTTGCAGATCCTATTTACCTCCAAAGCAGATCCCAAACACTAATGAGCCTCTCCCAGGGATATGACTCTGGAGAAAGGAGTTTGCCAGTGCCTGGACTTCATTTACTCCTTCTCCAGTAAATCCATCCAGGGCAGTGTGCCTGATCAGCACACCCTTGCAGCAGAGGAAGGCAAAAAACCCCAGTGAGCTTGGGGAAGAACATATTGTAAAGAAAGCTGAATGTATCTCAGTGCCAGGGAGACTGGAGTGGAACCTTGGGTTTAGAGAAGACAGCTGCACCACTGAATCACCAGGTTCCCTGAGACAGTGAACAAAGAATAACATCTTCCTGAACTTGCCATTCCAGCATGGGGGAAGCATATACATGGCTGAGTCCAAAGTATAAAAAGCAGGCAATTAATAAAGCAAACTTTGAAGAAAGCAAAGGGCCTGAGGTTGTTTTAATCCACATACTCCTTTCTGGTGACTGTGGGCACCAAGCACCATGACAGTGAGCACAGAGACACCAGTAACAGGCATCACAGTTGGATCTGGATTTAACTCTACACCATCTGGACTGATGCATTAAGCTTGTGCTGCTGTTATCACAGGTCATCCCCCAGCCCGTACTGATACAGTCGGTTATTCCTCCCCAGGTGCCAGACTCTCCACTTGCTGTTGTTGAATCTCATCTGGTCTCTCCCTGCCCAGCTCTCCAGCCTGGCCAGGGCTCTGGATGGCAGCGCAGTGTCCTGCCTGGCAGCCACCCCTCCCAGCTCTGGAGCATCAGTACTTGCTGAGGGTGGGTGCTGTTCCCTCAGCAAGGTGTCAGTGAAGTTTTCATGGGAGCTGGTACCCAAATAAAGCATCTCTAAAGCATCCTGCAAAAGGCAAGGCTTCCTGCTGCCCCAGATACAGCAGTTCCCCCAGGGAATGGCAAACAAGAGCCTCTAAGAGGGTTTTGCTCTTAAATCTTTTCTTGTTAAGAGGCAGCAGAGAAAATCTGCTTTGTGACAGGAGCACTGTGAGGGTGCTCAAAGGGTCACAAATGAAGCACATTCACAACAAGCAGCTTGCTGGAGGAGAGATCTAATACCCTGCAAATGCTGAACCCAGCAAGTTTCCAACAGGCTGCAGCTCCTCCAGAAAACAAAAAACCAACACCTCATCCTGCATGCAGGTGTGCTGCCATTTCCCAATGAGACTAAACAGCTACATAGAATGGTCTGGGTTGGGAGGGGCCCCAAGGGTCACAGAGCTCCAACCCCCTGCCACAGGCAGGGACACCAACCTCAGGCCTGGAGCTACACAAGGTTGCCCAGGGCCCCATCCAACCTGGCCTTGAACACCCCCAGACACGGGGCACCCACCCCCTCTCTGGGCAGCCTGGTCCAGCCCCTCACCACTCTCTCTGCAAAGAACTTCCCCCTAAGATCCAATCTAACCCTTCCCTCCTCCAGCTTCACTCCATCCCCCTTGTCCTGCCAGTCTCTGCCCTTGAACAAGCTGATTCCCTCCTGTGTCTCTGCTCCCTTCAGGCACTGGCAGGCTGCAATGAGGTCCCCCCACAGCCTTCTCTTCTCCAGGCTGACCCAGCCCAGCTCCCTCAGCCTCTCTCCAGAGGGGAGCTGCTCCAGCCCTCTGAGCATCAAAGTGTCTTCCCTGACACTTTCCTACTGCTCTAGCTGCACACCCAAGTGCAGACACCTAGCCCCTTGCTTTGCTTATTAGCAGACCTATCATTTCCTCTGCACAGTGGAGCCATTCTTGTCCCTGTATGAGAGGTGGCACCTCCATGGGTTCTTGTTACATAGAATCCCAGCCTGGTCTGGGTTGGAAGGGACCCCAAGGATCACAGAGCTCCAACCCCCTGCCACAGGCAGGGACACCAACCTCAGGCCTGGAGCTACACAAGGTTGCCCAGGGCCCCATCCAACCTGGCCTTGAACACCCCCAGGGATGGGGCACCCACCCCCTCTCTGGGCAGCCTGTTAAAATGTATGTAGTGACTGAAAAAACAGCCAGAAATTCAGCCTGGTGTAGTAGAAAGGCTGGGAGAGGGGAGTTGGAGCTTGCCTCCATTTCCTTGCCACTGGCCTCATTACTGAGCAGCAACACAGAGCTATAGATAAAACCAGCCCCTCTGCTCACATCCCTGTGGGACCAATACCTAGTCCTATTTTAGAGGCTATTGCAAACAAAGAGCTTCAAAAACAAATTTTAAAAGCTTGAAAATAATCTTCCTTCCCTAGTTGGCAGCTCAGTGCCCCCAGATCACACCTCTGTGAGGTCATGAATTTAAACTTGGAGCCAATGTGGCTCTTCTCCCTCTTCTCTCTCCATGGGGTCTTCCAGGTTCAACTAAAAACCAACCCCAAACCACAGCAGTGCTTTAGGCAAATTAGCACTTAAACCAGATTGTGGCATTGATTTCTGCTCTTACACAGCAGTAAGTTGAAAAGGAGAGATTAAAAGCTAACACTGGAAAACTAAGCAGCTCCTGTTCTGCCCTGTCTGTGGAGGAAAGTGGAATGGAGGGGGCAGGGGGGGGAGGACAGGGCAAGACATGAAGCTCTAAATCTTTTCACAACGCTGCACTGAGGCCATCAGACACTGTGACTGGTCAGAAATGCAGGGAGACAGGAATTGGGAAGGAATAACTGTTTGTTGGGAAGGAATAACTGCTGGAATCAGGACAGGCTGGGGGGGAGCTGCTGGAGAGGAGCTCTGTGGAGAAGGACCTGGGGTGCTGGTGGGGGACAGGGTGGCCATGAGCCAGCAGTGTGCCCTGGGGCTGAGAGAGACAATGGGATCCTGGGGGCATCAGGAGGAGTGTGGGCAGCAGGTGACAGGAGGGGATCCTCCCCCTCTGCTCTGCCCTGCTCAGGCCCCAGCTGGAGTGTTGTGTCCAGTGCTGGGCTCCCTGGGATCAAACAGCCAGGGATCTCCTGGAGAGAGTCCAGAGGAGGCTGAGGAGATGCTGAAGGGCCTGGAGCATCTCCCCTGGGAGGAAAGGCTGGGAGAGCTGGGGCTGTTCAGCCTGGAGAGAAGAAGACTCAGGGGGGACCTGATCAATGTTGATCAATATCTGCAGGATGGGCTGCAGGGGGAATGGCCAGCCCCTTTTCAGTGTCTGTGGGGACAGGACAAGGGGCAATGGCTGCAAGTTGGAGCCCAGGAAGTTCCCCAGCACCATGGGGAAGAACTTTTCCCCAGGGAGGGTGAGGGAGCCCTGGGACAGGCTGCCCAGGGGGTGTGGAGTCTCCATCTCTGGAGAGATTCCAGCCCCGTCTGGACGCCGACCTGTGCAATACGAGCTGGGGAGCTGCTTTGGCAGGGGGCTGCACCCCAGGAGCTCTCCAGGGCCCTGCCAGCCCCTGGGAGTCTGTGAATAATACAACTAACAGCAATTTTAAGGAGGATTTAACTTTTGAAGTTTATAGGAGAGAAGAAAGAATCCTACACTGACCAGCCCAGCTGTTTTCTTTAACAGCACCTCAGCATCAGAGGAACAGGGCTGTAACAGCAGCCAGGGGCAGGGGAGGGAATGGGCAGGGGAGGGAATCCCTTCCCTTTCCAGGGGCTGCCTCCAGCCCAGCAGCCTGTGCTGAGCAGGAAGACTGAGCCCTGGGGCCTTCGGGGCCACTCACAGGGAAGTCCCTACCTGCAGCTCCTCAGGTACTCACGGCAGTGCTGTCAGGGAGAGTCAGCCTGCAGCCTCCCAGCCCAGTTCCACCCAGTCCCACTCCCTCCAGGAGCTATGTGGGGAGTGGCCAGGGCTGAGGGCAGACAGAGGATGGTTTCTTGGGTGGCAGGACCAGTTCCCATCAGACAATGGGGAAAGGCAGCAGCACTGACTCACTCAGACTGCACTGACACAACACCTGTACTCCTAACACCCACCTCCCCCCCGAAAAACAACCCCAAACAATTCCACAAAGAAAATAACACCCCCACATGCAAATAAAGATCATCCTTACTGGGAAAGGAACAACAGACAGGAGAAGTATCAGACTTCAGGAACAAAAAGGCTCTTCCAGCTCCCAACCACACAAGATGACTTTTCTGAATTCCACTGGAAGGTCCCTCATTTCCTGACACCTGCCCAGCCCAGTTCCCAAGAGGTGTGAGGATATCCCTCTGGTTTAGGAAAAGAAACAAAAATTAAGAATGCCTCTGGCTTTAAGAGGGCATTCACAGGTCAGCCACTCACCAGCTACTCAGCCAGGTTAAGTCAACTTAAATGTAAGTACATCAGAAACAGCAGCAGGCACTTCAAAGAACAGAAGGATGCAGCAGAACAGGGCTCATGCTCTAACATGTGTTTCTTTATCTGCTACCAGCCAGATAAAGGTCAATTAAAGCACCAGATGATGAGACATAAGCAGAACTACTTTTTTTTAACCTGCAAGATTAAAACCATCTACTCCAAAAGCCTAGTGCCAGGCAGCAGTACCCTGTCCCACTGCTTCTGAACAGGGAATGGGGCTGCTCCATTGCTTCTGTAAGGGAAGGGTTCACACTCCAATTGGAACTTGTTAGGAAACAAGGCAGCAGTGGTGGGTTTGTTTTTAAAAAAACCCAAGCCCTCACTTCTGAAAGATCTGCTACAGTCTTTTCTGTATCACTGAATTGATTTTATAAAAAACCCCATACCAAATAAACACACCCCCCCCAACATGCATTAGCACTCCCAAAATGCCACAAGTGGCTGCCAGGCAGGACACTGCGCTGCCATCCAGAGCCCTGGCCAGGCTGGAGAGCTGGGCAGGGAGAGACCAGATGGGGTTTGATAAAAGCAAGTGGAGAGTCTGGCCCCTGGGGAGGAAGAACTGCTGGAATCAGGACAGGCTGGGGGGGAGCTGCTGGAGAGGAGCTCTGTGGAGAAGGACCTGGGGGTGCTGGTGGGGGACAGGGTGGCCATGAGCCAGCAGTGTGCCCTGGGGCTGAGAGAGACAATGGGATCCTGGGGGCATCAGGAGGAGTGTGGGCAGCAGGTGACAGGAGGGGATCCTCCCCCTCTGCTCTGCCCTGCTCAGGCCCCAGCTGGAGTGTTGTGTCCAGTGCTGGGCTCCCTGGGATCAAACAGCCAGGGATCTCCTGGAGAGAGTCCAGAGGAGGCTGAGGAGATGCTGAAGGGCCTGGAGCATCTCCCCTGGGAGGAAAGGCTGGGTGAGCTGGGGCTGTTCAGCCTGGAGAGAAGAAGACTCAGGGGGACCTTATGAATGTTGATCAATATCTGCAGGATGGGCTGCAGGGGGAATGGCCAGCCCCTTTTCAGTGTCTGTGGGGACAGGACAAGGGGCAATGGCTGCAAGTTGGAGCCCAGGAAGTTCCCCAGCACCATGGGGAAGAACTTTTCCCCAGGGAGGGTGAGGGAGCCCTGGGACAGGCTGCCCAGGGGGTGTGGAGTCTCCATCTCTGGAGAGATTCCAGCCCCGTCTGGACGCCGACCTGTGCACTATGAGCTGGGGAGCTGCTTTGGCAGGGGGTTGCACCCCAGGAGCTCTCCAGGGCCCTGCCAACCTCTATAATTCTATGAATTCCAGGAGATGAAACCCCTCAACTCTGTGATTCTGTGTCCCTCTTGAAGGCTTTTTGAGGGACTGAGGAGACTTTATTGCAGATTAAAAGAAAGGAAGCAAATCTAGGATGAACCCACACTGAAAAAAGAGCTTTCAGCTGTAATCTGCTCAGCAGAAAGACTAGAGGAAACAAGACACCAGCAGACACAATAAAAATTGATGAAGCTTTGGGATAGGGCACAGATTTCCAAGACAGAAAGATCTAAAGCACTTCACAGTTACAGAAAGCTCTCACAATGCCAAAAGGCTTATAAAATAGCAGATAAAGTCAGTTATTAGATAAAAAAGGAATGCAGGCTAGAGAAAGGAAAACAACTGCAAGTTGTGCCAACTACTTCAAGGGGGAAAAAATAATCTGTGTTCTCAGAGTGAGAGTTCCCTGAGAACAGCAGTTCAGCAGCAGTCAAAACATGATACTAGGAATTATCAGAACAGAGAGGGTAAAAGCCACACATCTAGAAAGCCTTTGGTCTGGACTAGCACAGTCCTCCTTATGTTACAGATGTTTAATGTGCCCACAGAAGGTCAGACACTCAGTCACCTTCAGGTTCTCAAGCAGAAAGAGCAGCTGCAATGAACCAAGGTTCAGAGGAGCTCACCATGGTCACACAGCCAGGGCGAACGGCACAGGATGGGGCTGTAGTGTAACAAAGAGAGGACAAACTACAACCAACACAGAGCAGACTCACAAAGTTCAAACTCAACTCAGAGCCTAATTAAGCAGTTACACGTCTCACTACAGGAAATGCTGATAAATCAGTGCCTACAACCAAGAGCAGATAGATGTCTAACATGCATGCTTTAGGCTGTGACTGGACACAGCCATCCCAGCAGGGAGGATACCAGCCCATGTCACCTGTGACAGGATGCAGGAAGCAGCAGCACTTTGAGCACACAGCTTTGGCAGTCCCTGAAACAGAGATGCTCTATTCACCATACAGGTAACAGAGGTGTAACACACCACTGTGCAGCCCCAGGTGGGGCTCTGGCTGAGCCCCCAAAACCAACTCAGAATATGCCCTGAGAGAATGGGTAGCTAGAAGCACTGCTGCACAACCTCCCACACCTCTACCAAAGCCAAGGCACAGTCTCCTCCATCCCAGATCACAGGGCAGTGCAAATCCACTACAGCCCAAGCTCCAGTTACTTCCTACGAAGCCAAACCACACACTTCTACCGACAGAACGGCACTGTTGCCCCCAGAGCACAAGCAAACACCTGCACGGCCACCCCATAAACGCCAGTCACTGGGAAGCCCCGCACCCTGTCAGCAGCCAGACCATGGAACTCACAGCCTCACAGAGCGTTAGGAGCTGGGAGGCACCTCGAGAGATCACCCAGCCCCCCTGCCAGAGCAGGATCACCCAGACTAAACCCCACAGGAACACACCCAGGAGGGTCCGAATGCCTCCAGAGGAGACCCCGCAGCTCCCCGGGCAGCCTGTCCCAGGGCTCCGCACCCTCACAGGGACAAAGCTCCTCCGCCGCTCCCGCCCAGCTCCCCCGCTGCCCCTGTCGCTGCCCCTGTCGCTGCCGCCACTCCTGCCCAGGACGGCGCCACGGGGCTCTCCAGATCACGGACCCTGCCGGGCCGGAGCACACCCCGGGGCCGCTCCCCGCCCCGCTGGGACCCCCAGAGCGGCCTAGAGAGGCGGGAGAACCTCCCAGAGGGCGGCAGAACCGGCCGGCGCTGCACAGCGGCCCGGCCCGGCCGCGGGTCTCTATGGCAACTCCAGCTCCCCCCTCCCCCCTTCCCTGCTCCGTGACGGAGCCCCAGCGCCCTTCCCCGCTCACCTCGGGAGGGGCGGCGGGCGCGCCGCAGGCAGGCGGGGCGGCTCAGCGCATACCGGGCGGCGGAGGCGGGCGAGGGGCCGGCGGCCGCGGCGGACACCGGCGGGCACTTCCTTCCCCCGGGCACCGCGCAGCAAGACGCCTCCCCATTGGCTGCCCGGCCGCACGTCAGCGGCGCACGTCGCGCAGGCGCAGAAAGGAGGTGCCGCTGCCCGCGGCCACGTGGGGAGCCCCGAGTAGGGGCGGGCGGCGCGAACCCGAAGCCGCTCATTGAGGGGCAGCCGGTCATTGAGGGGCAGCCGCTCATTGAGGGGCAGCAGCTCATTGAGGGGCAGCCGGTCATTGAGGGGCAGCCGGTCATTGAGGGGCAGCAGCTCATTGAGGGGCAGCCGGTCAGTGAGGGGCAGCCGGTCAGTGAGGGGCAGCCGGTCAGTGAGGGGCAGCCGGTCAGTGAGGGGCAGCCGGTCAGTGAGGGGCAGCCGGTCAGTGAGGGGCAGCCGGTCAGTGAGGGGCAGCCGGTCAGTGAGGGGCAGCAGGTCATTAAGGGGCAGCAGGTCATTAGGGGCAGCCGCTCATTGAGGGGCAGCGTTAAATGAGCGGTGCGTCCTTAGGCGCGCGCGGGGAGCGGGATGGGCACACGCCTCTGCCGCAGTCCCGGCTGCGCTGCAAGGGGCACCCGGCTGGGTGCAGAGGGCTACCCCTGGCACCGCCCCGCCCCCAGGCTCAGGGGGTTCCCCCACCCCATCCCTCAGGCTCAGGGGCCTTTCCGTTCCCCCAGGCTCAGAGGTCTTTCTCCCCCCCACACCCCCCATCCCCCAGGCTCAGGGGCCTTCCCCCCTGACCCCATCCCCCAGGCTCAGGGGCCTTCCCATTCCCCCCAGGCTCAGGGGTCTTCCCACCCCATCCCCCAGGCTCAGGGGCCTTTCCGTTCCCCCCAGGCTCAGGGGCCTTCACCCCCGACCCCATCCCTCAGGCTCAGGGGCCTTCCCCCCCGTCCCCATCCCCCAGGCTCAGGGGCCTTCCCCCCCCCCCGTCCCCATCCCCCAGGCTCAGGGGCCTTCCCATTCCCCCCAGGCTCAGGGGTCTTCCCATCCCATCCCCCAGGCTCAGGGGCCTTTCCGTTCCCCCCAGGCTCAGGGGCCTTCACCCCTGACCCCATCCCTCAGAGTCAGGGGCTTCCCCCCCCCCCCCCCCCCCCATCCCTCAGGCTCAGGGGCCTTCCCCCATCCCCACCCCATCCCTCAGGCTCAGGGGTCTTCCCGCCCCCCACCCCATCCCCCAGGCTCAGGGGGCTTCCCCCCCTGTCCTCATCCCCCAGGCTCAGGGGGCTTCCCCCATCTGCCCCATCCCCCAGGCTCAGGGGCGTTCCTGTCCCCCACCCCATCCCCCAGGCTCAGGGGCCTTCCCCCCCCCACCCCATCCCTCAGGCTCAGGGGGTTCCCCCATCTGCCCTGTCCCCCAGGCTCAGGGGCCTTCCCCCACCACGTCCCCCATCCCTCAGGCTCAGAGGCCTTCCCGTTGCCCTCAGGCTCAGGGGCCCTCCCCTTGTCGCAGCTCTACAGAGCAAAGGCGTGGGGTGGAAGCGACCTCAGTGCCCACCCAGTCCCAGTGCCTGCCCGCTCAGCCGGAGCGCGGGCCCATAACGTGACCCTTCATTGCCTGGGTACCTCCCCCTCCCAGAGAGGGGCAGTTTCCTCCTCAGCTCTGTCACTCACACCAGAGCTTCAGTTCCCATCCCATCTTTGCAGCGGTGTGCAGCCAGGTGACCTCCACCCCTCCACCGAGGATGAGGGCAGTGGAGGACGTTGTCCTGATGTCACTCCCATACAGAAAGCACCCTTCTTTCTTGCTTTTTCACCAAGCAGAGGGGGCTCAGAGCATCACAGCCTGACACCAGAGCTCCATTAGTTCACCTAAAGGGACCAGACAGCACATTTCCAAGGCAGCAGCAAGTTCTGTCACCCCTCCCAGGACACTGCTGCCCTGCTGAGCCAGCCAGCACACTACAGCCAGCTTTTGGCCAGCTGATCCACTAGTGTTAAATACACACACCAGCTCTCACCCCAAAGGTTCATCAGTCACTAACCATGGGACATTAGAAAGGACATTTCCCAAGCCTGGAGGGTGACAGGTCACTGCAAGCTCCAAGAGGATTTGCTCCCTCCCCAGCTGGACCTTAGAATCACTCTTTGACAGACAAAGCAGCAGACTTATTTCACACTCGTTTCCTTTAATAGGAAGTGCTGCTTTCCTCTACCTTGTGCTTGTGAAACAAATGCTTGTGTTCCAAAAATATACAGTGTACACGTACTCTGTAGCTATAGATACAAACATTTACAAAGGAAGGAGCAGGCTGGAGTGGATGGGCTGGGAAAAAACCCACACACCTTTCTTTCTGACCCTCTGAGAGCAGGGCTAGTGGGGCTCACCGTGATGGAAACAGGTCAGGGCTACTGAAAACAAACCAGAACCACATGACTGAGAAACACCATACCCTCGGTGATTATATGAAACAACGTGGGTCAAAATAAATCGCCACACATTGCAGAGGTTTGAAGTTTCTGCTGCCTCTTCTCAGCCCCTGCCTTCAGGGTCTCACATCCAAACCGACTGCAGCCTGTCCATGTGTGCCCTCTGCTGCTGAAGGGCTGACCCCGCACGCTCAGCTTCACACCAGAGGATAATGTGGTTCCCGAGACGTTTGGCTTCCCCTGCAAAGGGGGCACCCTCTGCAGTCGGAGCGCTTTAGCGGATGGGTCGGTAGGGGAATGTCATGCCGGGGAGGAACGTCTGTACGGGGTGAGCCGGCAGCGCGGGGTGAGCGGGGTGAGCAGGCAGCGCGGGGTGAGCGGGGTACCCCAGAGGAGGAGTATGGATGTGAGGGTAAAATCCTGGTGGCAGGGCATTGTGGGTGGGTTGTTGTACTGGACCTGAAATCACCAGCTGCAGCAGGCTGTGGAGAGAAATTCAGAGAAGTGTGAGGATTATGAGAGGCAGGAGGACAGCGACCCAACTGGGCTATTTATAGCTTCCAGCAGACTCTGTTTCCTTCCTTTTTTTTTTGTTTGGTTTTTTTTTTGTTTGTTTTTGCTCTTTACAGATGCCAGGAGCAAAGTGCAGCTCAGTTTAGGGTCAGGTAAAACAAGGGGGGGCTGGCAGATGGGACAACTCTGAGGTGGGTTCAACTCTGAGGCCTGTTTGTTCTGCCACGGGCTGGGCAGGTCTCCTCAGGTTGCAAGTGAAGAAGCAGCCAGCACTATCACCTTTAGCCTCCTGATAAACTATGTGTGGGTGAAAACTGACTTCCAGAAAGTAAACACTGATTTTTAGAGGAGATTTTGTCTCAACAGCCCCCCAAGCTCAGAACAGGCATCACAACCAATGCTGATGAAGAAAGGTCTCTTACTTGTTATGTGGTAGCCTGGAACACACAGTCCTTAAGTCATCTGAAAGAGGACAGAAGACACAACAATAAGGGTAAAGCAGAAATTCAATCTCCTGGCTAGGAAGGTCAGATAACTGAAAAAGCTCCACAGATAACAGATCCAGAATCCTGTTCTTGGGCCAAACACTCCCACAGGAGAGCAGAATGTTTCTGTGTTGCACCAGTTATTACCTCATGTTTTTTACCATCTCCAAACTTCTGCTGTTTAACTCCATACCCTGTTACTGGAGTCCTTTCAGGAACAGCTTCAGAACAAACTCCTGTGTTGTAGACAAGCACACCCCCAAAACACCAACAGAACTTGTGTTCCAGCAGCTACTCTCACCCAGCCACCTTCCCCTTCTGAACCAGGGCTCAGGATGTGCCAGGTGAACAGCTAAGAAAAAACACAGCCCAAAGGACCCATTGATCTAAACCCCACCACTTTTCAACCTGCTCTTATCACACCCAGGCCTACTTTGTGAAAGGTTAGAATAACACTGGGGTTTGCCCAGCAGCTCTGGTTCAGCCAGGACAAGAGCCTCACGGAGCTGCGCGAGCGGAGGCTGCTCTCTAACTGCTGCAGTGCTGGGGAGGGTTTAGCCTCCTGCTCACACCAAAACCTGTTAGTTTTCAGGGCAATGTAGGTACAGAGGAAAAGCACAGTAGCAAGCTGCTTTATGAAGCTTACTTGCAATCACAAGCCATGAAGGCCCACATGATGCAGGTGAACAGCTTTTGTTTGCTTGTCAGAGTCCTTGCCTAGCACACCCACCTCATGATTCCTCTGGTCTCTCCTGCACCCATCGAGCTCAGAGAAGCCCCAATGAAGCACAATTAACCAGTGGTTTTTAAATAGCTACAAGCAATTCTGAGGGGGGGCAAATTTGTCCCCATGCTGGGACACATAATCCCCAGAAGATCGATCCTTTGAACTGCAAAGCAACACACCAGCCAACCACATCAGTGACCTCTCCTTTACTATTCTCCATCCAGCCACTCTTCCTGACCTGTCTCCTGCATCACAGCTTCCTCAGAGCAGCAAACTACTACTTCTGCTGTGAACACATCAATCATTACTCTCCCCATTCCAAAACTCCCTCTTAACAACACCCCCCCACATGACTCTTGCCAGCCCCACCACCACCACCACCATACCTCTAGTGCACAGGAGCGCTCCTGATGCCATGGCCACTTGCAAAGCTTGAGCCAGCCTGTCCAGAGCCAATTCAATCTCTTTGGAAGCATTGAGGGGGTTGAGTTCATCAGACAGTCTGTTAATTTCCTCCACGAGCGGAACCACGTGGTCAAAGGGCACCAGCCCCAGTCGCCCATACAGGTTCTTCTCTGTTAAATGCCCCTGAAGCATCATGAGCACCTGCAGGACACTCAGATGGAGCTTGGAATACAGCTGGTGGCAATCTCTCTCCTCTCCTGGAGTCGAGTCCTTGGTGGTTTTGCTGGGAGGATGGCCATTGGAGAGAGAGGCCTTCTGTTTCCTTTTATAGGCCAAGGGGGCCTTCACACACCAACGGATCAGTCCAGTCAGTGGGGTGAGCTCCAAAAACCCTATTGGCAGGTTGGCTGCAATAGGAGTGTTGAGAAAGGTGATGAGGATCAAGCGGGGGTCCTCAAAGATCCAGGACACAATCAGCTCCAGCAGGTCTGAAGGAGGGATGAGGTCATCTGAAGACAGGAAAGAGACTGTTGGACAAGCTGGGCCTTGCACTGAAGCACAGGACAGCAGCCTGTGACTAACCTCTCACACACACCCTTCCTGCTCTGTCACAGCTACACCTCTGGTACCTCCCCAGATCTGCAGGGTGTTTTCAGGACACCAAAGGTCTTGTTTGACACTGGCTTGTCCCAGGGAGGACACAACCATGTTCCTGCCAACCTCACCTCTGAAGACACCACTGAATGCCAACATTAACCCCCCTTCCCAAGAAAAGCTGCTTTTGTCACTTTCTTCTCTCCCACCCCTCACCAGCTCACTTTTTCTCTCAACTCAGTCTCCATTTATCCCTTTCCACAGATGCACAATGGAATAGGAAAAAGCCTGTTGGCACTTCTCTCTCTTTGCCCCAGTCACCCAAAGAATCACAGAGTGATGGGGGTTGGCAGGGACCTCTGGAGATCATCCAGTCCAACCCCTGCCAGAGCAGGATCACCTCAAGCAGGCTGCACAGGACAGCATACAGGATCACAGGATTTGAATGTCTCCAGAGATGGAGACCCTCCCTGCCCCCAACCTCTCTGGGCAGCCTGGCCCAGTGCTCTGCCACCCTGCCAGGAGAGAAGTTCCTCCTCAGGGTTAGGTGGAACTTCCTCTGTTCCAGTTTGTACCCATTGCCTCTTGTCCCTGGGCACCACTGAACACAGACTGATCCATCCTCCTGACCCCACCCCTCAAGGATTCATCAGCATTGAGAAGATCCCCCTTCAGTCTTCTCTTCCCCAGGCTAAAACATGCCAAGGGCCTCCCTCTGTTCTAGTCATCACCTCCACAGCCCTTTGCTGTCCCCTCTCCAGGAGCTCCCTGTCCTCATTCCTTTTCAGACTCACCCAGACAAGCATGGCTCATGGCAAAGAGGCAGCAACGCGATCGCAGGGCGGGTGAAGGGCTGTGAGATTACTTCAGCTTGAAGCAGGAAGTGAAAGGTGGTCAGGCAGCAGCTTGGCTACAGCCAACAGGAACGTTGACTTGGCAGTAACTGTGCATCACCCTGTCAGAGGGGCGGCTGCCGCACTGACGTACGGCTGTTGTGAGCTGTGAGTCTCAAAGGGCTCAGCATGGAACCTTCTAGTTGGGTCTCTGGTACCTGGAGTGCCTTACACTTCAAATTCTCTGGAGCTCAGAATTACAGAATCACTGTTTTCAAGTTTTTAGCTTTTCTGAAACCTCTGAGTCTCACAGACACCTCTGGTTGGGTGAAGACTGTTGTCCACAGGACAAGGGGGTGAATGCCAGTTACACACTGCTCTTTGAAGAGCAAGATTCCTCTTCTTGTGTCACCAACAACACTCAAATAAACTAAGTCATTAAAAAAAAAGTACTTCCTAAAACTCATGTTCTTTGCTTTCTGATGTGTTCTTTACACAGCTGGATGAGCTTCTGAGCAGTTGCACACAGCAGATATAAAATACTGAGGAAGAATATGCTACAAGCTCTACCAAATACTAAAAAGGTCTAATAACCCCCCTCCCCTCTCTCTAATGTCAATGCCAAGCTGCTTAACTGGAGAAGACCATGTAAAATATTTCCTTTACTGATAAGAAATAATCCAAAAAAACCAAATGCTATAAGTGAGGTTGGTATTTAGAGTATGGTCACTCCCCAGACTACCATGAGCTCTCTGTCTCTGTCCCAGCAAAGGCAAATCAACCTTATTTTAGACACTTGGAGCAGTTAAAGAGTGTGGTGAAGACTTTCCACTGATTGCATTTCTTGTCACTGCCCAACAGAAATCCTGCTCAGCTGACAAGTGTTCAGATTGGCATGTGTGTCCCCCCCTTTCTGGAAGGTGTTGGACTGACAGAACCCACAAATAGGTAGGTGACACACAACTGGGTGGACAAACTGCTAGGCAGGTCAGCTTCTGCTCCCAGAGCTGCTCCATCAGTAAGGTCCCTGCATCCTTCACCCTCTGTGGATGCTGCTTCCCAATGCTGCCCTTAGCATCAGGTGTTACCTGGCTGCTTCTCCAGCAGACTCCCTCTCCACCCCCTGAGAATGATGCAGCAGCCACACCCCTGAGCTGCCTCCAGCAACAATCACAGGGTAACAAGTATCTTCAGAACCTCATCAGCTACCTCACTTGCAACAGTTAATTCCTGTTTCCTTATCCTTATTCCTTATGGCTGTCCAAGGGGGATGGAGTGAAGCTAGAGGAGGGAGGGTTAGATGAGATATTGGGGGGAAGTTTTTTACAGAGAGAGTGGTGAGGGGCTGGAACAGGCTGCCCAGAGAGGGGGTGGGTGCCCATGTCTGGGGGTGTTCCAGGCCAGGTTGGATGGGGCCCTGGACAACCTTGTGTAGCTCCAGGCCTGAGGTTGGTGTCCCTGCCTGTGGCAGGGGGTTGGAGCTCTGTGACCCTTGGGGTCCCTCCCAACCCCGACCAGGCTGTGATTCTATGATTCTATGATCCTGCCTGTCTTGGAAAGCCCCAGCATGGGAACCAGGTACCTGAGGAGAGGTCATAGAGCGCGGTGACGGCGGTGATGAGCTGGCAGCAGAAGCGAGGGCTGGCGCTGAACACCTGCTTCAGGGTCTGGATGGAGCCTGGCACCAGGTTGCAGTAGTCATCCACCAAGGCGCGGGCGAGCCGCACGCAGAACACGGCGGGGGTTCGCTGGGCAGCACACAGGGAGAGGCAGAGTGAGCCAAACCACAGCAAATTCCAGAGCTGGCTTCAAAGCCCACATCACCCACACACTCTGCCTGCCCACCTTACCCAGCTGCTCCCCTGCTCCAACAGCTGTCCCCAGATTAGGGCAGGCTCTCTCTCTGCATCCCCTGTTTCACAGCATGCCTGTTTCACAGCAGTAAAGTAGGTGGTGATACTTTGTGCTTACAATACCCCTAACTTACTACTACAGCAATATTTTGACTGAGAAGGATATTTTTTCAGCAATTTAGTTCTGCAGTTTGACCAGTTGAGCACCTGAAGAACTCCTGCAGTGACCTCTCAGTTACACTTGGTACTTTTAACATGGAAAAATTCCCTGCAATCCTCATGCCCCTTTAAATCTGTGACTTGCAAAAACCCTTCACCTTCTACTGTGTTGCAGTTCTGCATAGCTGGGTGCTGGTGGAGAAGGGGGACTGCAGGGTGGCTGCTGCAAGAGGCAGCCAGCAGCTCTCTGCAGGCCCCATAGAGGAAACATCAGCTGATTCAATGCTGGAGCTGCTGCTGACCAAGGCCAAGCCCATCAGCGATGGTCACAGCCCCTCTGGGAATCACAGTGAGGAGACAAAAACCTGCAGGCAGCTGCATTTTGCCCCCAGAGAAGGAAGGGAGTGAGGAGATGTGAGGAGCTGCGCAGGCACCAAGGGTGGGGAAGGAGGGGAGGAGGCATCCCAGGTGCCGGAGGGAATGATGCCCCTGCAGAAACCCATGGTGGAGGGGATGTCCCCCACAGCCCATGGAAAAGGCCCAGACCCCACCTGCTGCCCCTGGAGAGGCCCCACGCTGGAGCAGGGGGAGACAGACAGGAGATGCTGTGACCTGTGCTGGAGCCAGCCCCTGCCAGCACCTGCAGCCCATGGAGAGACACAGAGATGAGTGAGGGAGAACTGTACTGGAGCAGGTTTGCTGGGGGAGCTGGTGACCCAGTGGGGGTCTGGGACTGAGAGACACTGTGATTGGTGACTGCACCCATAGCAGTGACCCACGCTGGGGCAGCTGGGGAAGAGCTGAAGCCCCATGGGAAAGGACTGAGGTTGGAGAAGTTGGTGGAGGTCTGTCTGCTGTGGGTGGGACCCCACGGTGCAGCAGGGGGAGGGTGAGAGGAATGCCCCTCCCCAGCTAAGGGGGAGAACATCTCATGAGGAACTGGCCCAAAGCCCCATTCCCCCAGTCCCTGCCCCTCCCTGGGCCACAACGGGGGGAAGAAGGGAGTGAAATCCTGACTAAAGATCAGTCTGCTGAGGAGGGAGGGGTGGGGGGAAGGTGCTTTGAGATCTGGTCACACTTCTCCTCCCCCCGACTGGTGTCACTGGGGGTGCAGGGCAGGGCCATCAATCAGTTTCTGTCCTTTCTTCTGTGCTGAGTCTGGTTTGCCCGTGACACTGACTGTGGGATGATCTCTCCCTGGCCTTAGCTCCACTCCTGAGCCTCTCAAGAGGGGAGTGATAGAGCAGCTTTGGTGGCATCTGACCTCCAGCCAGGGTCAAACCACTGCATACTGCTACCCAAGTTACATCCCCTCCTCCTGTACCAAGGCTCACCAGGTGGGAAAGAGGGACCCCACTGAAACTCTCCTGGTCTGCCTCCTATCACCCCTCCCTCCCAGCACAGTCTTTCAACTCTACTTCTACAGAGCAGGTGATTTCTGTACATATTTGGCTGGGGGGGAGCTGCTGGAGAGGAGCTCTGTGGAGAAGGACCTGGGGGTGCTGGTGGAGGACAGGGTGGCCATGAGCCAGCAGTGTGCCCTGGGGCTGAGAGAGACAATGGGATCCTGGGGGCATCAGGAGGAGTGTGGGCAGCAGGTGACAGGAGGGGATCCTCCCCCTCTGCTCTGCCCTGCTCAGGCCCCACCTGGAGTGTTGTGTCCAGTGCTGGGCTCCCTGGGATCAAACAGCCAGGGATCTCCTGGAGAGAGTCCAGAGGAGGCTGAGGAGATGCTGAAGGGCCTGGAGCATCTCCCCTGGGAGGAAAGGCTGGGTGAGCTGGGGCTGTTCAGCCTGGAGAGAAGAAGACTCAGGGGGGACCTTATGAATGTTGATCAATATCTGCAGGATGGGCTGCAGGGGGAATGGCCAGCCCCTTTTCAGTGTCTGTGGGGACAGGACAAGGGGCAATGGCTGCAAGTTGGAGCCCAGGAAGTTCCCCAGCACCATGGGGAAGAACTTTTCCCCAGGGAGGGTGAGGGAGCCCAGGGACAGGCTGCCCAGGGGGTGTGGAGTCTCCATCTCTGGAGAGATTCCAGCCCCGTCTGGACGCCGACCTGTGCAATATGAGCTGGGGAGCTGCTTTGGCAGGGGGTTGCACCCCAGGAGCTCTCCAGGGCCCTTCCAAACCCTGTGATTCTATTATCCTGCAGTGGGAACAAAGATGCACTTCCCAAGGTCTACAGTGGGGAATCTCAGTGGAGATATATGCCAGGAGAACCCAGAACCCTGACATACTGCATTCACAGGTGGGAATACCAGACACAAGTATTTTGTGCCCAAATTTTGAGAGGTTTGCCTCTTCTGCCATGCCCAAACTTGCAGATGAGGGACATTCTATTTCCCAAACTCCAGAGTTGGTTTCTTTGGGCAATGTGACCACAAACCATCCGAGTTTTATTCCCTTTGTTGGTCACAGACTTCACTGATCCCTTTCAAAATGCTGGGGTTGGGTGAAGGAAAAAAAAATTACAAAAAAATAAATATAAATCAACAAAACTTTCACCCACAAAAAAAAAACCAAACCCAAACCCCAAAATTCCTTCTGCCCATGCAGCACATAAATGGATTGGCCAAAGCTCTACCTTCATGATGGGGGAAAGGAATGGACATGAGTGCAGGTCTGAGGTGAATGTCTGTAGGTCTTAAACCACCAAACAGCAGCTGACTACAACTGGCTGTCAGGGACCATTAGGTGTGACTTTGCCTCAGCTGCCCCATCCCCATCACTGCACGCTCCCTGGGTCCTTCCCTGCCCACACAGAAGCTGTACCTGCAGCCAGAAGGCAGCACATTCCAGCACAGGAACCCTGCACACAGCCACTGCCATGGAAACCAGTTTTCCCAGCAAAGCCATCCTGCTGTCATCTGCTTTGTTTCCTTGAGGACTGAAGAGAGATGAGAAAATGATCTGCCGGACCGAATCCTTGGTTTGCTCTTGGAAATAATTACACATGATCTCCAGGAGCTGAAGTTCCTGAAATGAATTCAATCTCTGAAAGAAAACAAAAAATAAAGCTGCAAAATGTACTGTGGCTCTTGAAGAACTGAGAGCTGCTCTGGCAAAGGACAGGAGCAGTGAAGGCTGACAGCTTCTCTCAGATGTTAAAACCTCCATCTTTATGTACAGCCCACACATTCAAGCTTCCTGAATCCCCACTGCACTTACCTACTTCCACAGAAAAGCTCTAGGGTTGTATTTAAATACCTGGATACCCAAGGCTGGTGCTTGCTGTACCAGCAAGCTCTGCCCATGAGCTGAGAGATAAGCCCTACAGCAACACTGGGGTGAAAAATATTTCTTCCCTCTCCAAATAACAGCACTTCTGGAGCAGCCCTTAGCCACAGCTGGGCCCAGCAGCCCACCAGGCTCATGCATCCCAACATTCACCAGCTGCTGTCACTGCCCTCTGTCCCCACCGCAGCTCCAGCCACATTCAGCCACCCAAACCCCAGGTATGGCTCAGCTGCAGACAAGGCCCTCGGGTCACACACACCGCCCTGGGGTCCCGCCTGGTCTCCCAAGAGCCCTGGCCAGAGAGCTCTCGCCCTCTCCCCACCAGAAAAGCCCCATCACCAGCACCCCAGCGACCCCACCCTGCCCTCCTGGGGCCTCACCCTCGGCAGCAGGCCCCTCAGGGACCCTGTCTTGAGCTTCTAGCGCCTCGACCGCCCAGGCCCAGACCCCCAGGGCCAGGCTCCCCCAGACCAGAGCCCCACCAGGCCCAGGCTCCCCCAGGGCCAGGCTCCCCCAGACCAGAGCCCCACCAGGCCCAGACCCCCCAGAGCCAGGCTCCCCCAGACCAGAGCCCCACCAGGCCCAGACCCCCCAGAGCCAGTCTCTGCAGGGCCAGACTCCCCCACTCTCCAGGGCCAGACCCCCCCCCCCAGGGCCGGACCCTCCCGCCGGCCCAGGTTCCCCCAGGGCCAGGCTCCCCCAGACCTGAGCCCCACCAGGCCCAGGCTACCCCAGGGCCAGGCTCCCCCAGACCTGAGCCCCACCAGGCCCAGGCTCCCCCAGAGCCAGGCTCCCCCAGACCAGAGCCCCACCAGGCCCAGGCTCCCCCAGGGCCAGGCTCCCCCAGGGCCAGAACCCCACCAGGCCCAGGCCCCCAGAGCCAGGCTCCCCCAGACCTGAGCCCCACCAGGCCCAGGCTCCCCCAGGGCCAGGCTCCCCCAGGGCCAGGCTCCCCCAGACCAGAACCCCACCAGGCCCAAGCTCCCCCAGGGCCAGGCTCCCCTAGACCAGAACCCCACCAGGCCCAGGCTCCCCCAGAGCCAGGCTCCCCCAGACCAGAGCCCCACCAGGCCCAGGCTCCCCCAGGGCCAGGCTCCCCCAGAGCAGAACCCCACCAGGCCCAGGCTCCCCCAGAGCCAGGCTCCCCCAGACCTGAGCCCCACCAGGCCCAGGCTCCCCCAGAGCCAGGCTCCCCCAGACCAGAACCCCACCAGGCCCAGGCTCCCCCAGAGCCAGGCTCCCCCAGACCAGAACCCCACCAGGCCCAGGCTCCCCCAGAGCCAGGCTCCCCCAGACCAGAGCCCCACCAGGCCCAGGCTCCCCCAGGGCCAGGCTCCCCCAGACCAGAGCCCCACCAGGCCCAGGCTCCCCCAGAGCCAGTCTCTGCAGGGCCAGACTCCCCCACTCTCCAGGGCCAGACCCCCCCCAGGGCCGGACCCTCCCGCCGGCCCAGGCTCCCCAAGGCCCAGCCCGCCCCAGCCCCGGGACGCTGTCCGGGCTCCCAGGGCCCCCGACAGGCCTCGCCCCACAAGCGCCGTGCGGCCGGGGCCCACCTTGGGCGGAGCGCCGCGCTCCTTGGGGACCTGGAAGAGGAACTCCTCCAGGAGCTCGGCCGGGCCCTTGTCGACCAGGGGCAGCGGCGCGTTCTGCAGCTGGCTGCTGAAGTAGATGTCCAGGTGGTACAGCACCTCCTTGGCGGCGCTCAGCGCGTCCCGCCGCAGCAGCGAGTGTCGGATATCGCTCATGGCTCCGGCCCCGCCGAGAACGGGCCGCTCGCCCCCCTCCCGCCGCCTCCGCCTCTCGCTCCGGCCGCCCCGGCCCGGCGCGGCCTGGCGTCCCGCAGCGGCAGAGGCGCGCAGCGGGCGGGCGCTACGGCAGCCTGCGCCGGCCAAAAGGGGAGCACGCGTGGCCGCCGGCGGCAGCGCCCCCTGGCGGGAGGAGGAGCGGCGGGGGGCGGGGGCGGGCTGGGCTTGGGGAACCTGGGCCGGCGGGAGGGTCCGGCCCTGGGGGGGGTCTGGCCCTGGAGAGTGGGGGAGTCTGGCCCTGCAGAGACTGGCTCTGGGGGAGCCTGGGCCTGGTGGGGCTCTGGTCTGGGGGAGTCTGGGCCTGGTGGGGCTCTGGCCTGGGGGGATGTTGGCCTAGAGGGAGCCTGGCCCAGGGGGAGGGTCTGGCCTGGGGGGGCTGGCCTGGGGGGGGCTGGCCTGGGGGGGCTGGCCTGGGGGGGGCTGGCCTGGGGGGGGCTGGCCTGGGGGGGTATGGCCTGGGGGGGCTGGCCTGGGGGTGTCTGGCCTGGGGGGGCTGGCCTGGAGGGGCTGGCCCTGGGGATAGCGTTGCCCTGTGGGGAGCCTGGCCCAGAGGGGTCTTGGCCTGGCATGGGTGTTGTGGCCCCGGGGTGGCTGTGACCCAGGAGGAGGCCAGCCATGGGACTGGCCCTGAGGAAGGGTCTTGGCCTCAGGTGGCCTGGCCCTGGCATGAACTGGAAACCCACTGGATGTCTGGGCCTAACCCTGATCCTGCTGTGGGGAGTGGGGTGCAAACTCTGGTCCTGCCTTGGTGGGGCTTGGCCCCAGGGGGAATTGGGAGCCCCTCCAGCCCATGAGGAGCACAGCCCTCCTGGGAAAGCAGCAGCTGAGCACCAGGGCATCAGCCAAGGCCACTGGGGCAAGCTGTGGGAGTGTGCAGCTCAGGGGGCACCACCCCTCCCAGCATGGCACAGGCTCTTCTGGAGACAGGGACTGTCCCAGGGGAAACCCCTGTCATTTTTTGGGACTCTCAGCTCAGTTCCACACCCGAAGACCAAAGTTGGTGGGGCCAAACTAGGATGCACCAGCCCCCAGCACTGGGCTCTCACTGCAACCAGGTTGTTGGAACCATGGGGTACTGGATAAGAACAGTTGGTGTTGGTGAAATAAACACTTTCAAAGAGAAATTGTAGCTGGTGACGAGTGAGAGCTGCTTACACCCCGTACTGGAGAGCTGCCTTTCCCCAGGAGCAGTCTCTGCGATTCAGTTACACAGCACAGAGCTCTTGTCAATGTTTTTATTGATTCAGGCACATTCCCAGCCTTGCCTGTGCTGGCAGCTGTTGGCACTGCTCGCTGGGCTTGGTTTTTCAAACTGAGCAGACCTTTATTTCAGTGAAAAATGCCATATGGAGCCCGCGGCCTCACGCGCTCCTTGGCTGGGCAACCGCTTGGCAAGGTGAGTGAGTCCCTCCCCATAAATGCAGGTGCAGCTCCTTCCCCTTCCAGACACCTGGGGTGACACTGAAGGTACGTCCTGCTCCCCTCTCTCCCTGTGCCCCTCTAGCTTCTCTCTCCTACATCGCCTTCTCCAGCTCGCCTTGATTTCATCAAGGGGCTCGGTTGGAGCTGAGCCTGGGCACAGCTTCCAAGCATTGCCCAGGATGGATACGATCTATAGGTGCCCCTCTACAGGACTCATGGGGTATTGGGGTGGTTTGTGGCATCACCCCATCACAGCATTACCAAATGGTGGCACTGCCGAATAGACGCGGTACGGACTGGAGGTGTTACAGTCACCAGCATCTGCAGCTGTAGCCAGGGGGCAAGCAGGGGAGGGGTTGGACTGGAGCAGCTGTCCAGAAGAATTGAGCAGGGGGAGGGAGGAACCTCTTCCCCAGGCTGGGCTTCAGGGGTGCCAAGGCTGGAGAGTCCGGTGGTTGTCCTGGCCCATCTCCCCGGGGCTGCTGGCGGGGCTGGGTGCTCGCAGCGCCTGGGCTGGGATCCAAGGCACTGGTGAAATATTACCCCAGGGAGCCAAGCACCACGGGGAACCCTTCCCAAATTCTTCTTCCTGTGGGTGGGAGCTGCTGTGCTGCCTCAGCGGGGGTGCCAGGGGACTCCAACCTGGGTGAGGATGGGGAAGGGGCAGCGCTGGGGAGGGTGGGCAGGGATAACCCAGGTGAGGATGCTTCAGGCAGGGAAGGAGGTGGGGAGGGGTGTCAGGGGGGAGATCCATCCCTTGCTCTGTCCCAGCACAGCTGCTGTGGGGTCTTTTAGGTCTCTGGGGCAGATCCAGGGAGAGGCAGAAGAGGGATAAACCAAGGGACCTTGGTGTCCCCAGCCACTGCCACTCATCCTAGGCCAGAAGAGCTGGCCAGGTTGAGAGTGGTGGGTGACAAGGAGCTGTTCTGCGTCACCATAAGGTGGCATTTGCTCCTCTGCCAGTGAATTACCAGCTCCAGCCTCGCTGGTGACCTGGCCGCCCTCCAGGAGGGACAGGCAGGATGAAACCCATGTGAGACAGGAACTGGGTGGCTGTAAGGGAATGCTGGAAAACAGATGCCTCCCAGTGAAACCAGTATGGCCAGTGGGAATACACTGGTCACCTTCGTCATCTGTGCCTGATTCCCATCCCAGCCAGGGGGCTGAGCCCATCCCTGTCCCTCTGCATGCAGGATGGCAGCCTCACAGCCAGTGCTGTCGCTGCTGGTTGCAGCTCTCCTGCTGCATGTGGCCACCACGCTGAAGATCAGCGCCTTCAACATCAAGGCGTTTGGGGACAGCAAGATGGCCAACCAGACTATCTCAGATATCATCGTCTCAGTGAGTGCTGGGGGGGGAGGAGCAGCCCTGGCCACTCTGGTCTCTGGGATGAGGCCAGCTTTCTACAGGCAGCTTTCCATCTCTGCATCCACTCACCCACGGACCTGTCCCTCCCTCCCTTCATCCATCCCTCCCTCCACCCGCCCACCAACAGCCTTGGGCCATCTCCCCTCTTGCCTGTGCCCAGTTGAGGAGAAGCGATGCTCAGTGCTGCCAAAGCAGCCTGAATGAGAGGGCCTGCTGGGATAATGGATAGAGACAGGGGTTAGAAGTCACTGTGTCACTCCATGGTCCTTCTGAGCCAGAGAACATCATCAGAGAAGCTCCCTACCTGGCTCCCGGGTACCTGCTGCCATCCCATTGCCAGCCTGGGAGCCCTCACAGCCCAGGCCAAGTACTCACAGGTGCCCCTACAACCTGTTCCTGGCCAGTGACAAGCAGCTCTGAGCTTATTCCCACAGATCCTGATGGAGTATGACATCACCTTGGTGCAGGAGGTCCGGGACGCTGACCTGAGTGCTGTGAAGAAGCTGATGGAGCGTCTCAACAGGTGATCCCAATGCCACAGGGCAGAGGGTGCCTTCAAATGGGATGCTGGGACAGACCCCTGCTGGCATCTGGTTGTGCTCAGCTGCAGAGAGCCTGAGGGGTGGTGGGGGCACCAGGAGCCCCTTCTCACCCTCTCTGCATCTCGCTCCCAGCGCGTCACCGCACCCATACAACTCTCTGGTCAGCATTCCCCTGGGTCGCACCACCTACAAGGAGCAGTACCTCTTCATCTATAGGTAAGGGGTGCTGCCAGGGCCTGGCATCTCCTGTGTCCTCTTCTGTCCCCTCCTCCAGCAGCCCCTGAAGGGGGTCTCAGCTGCAGGAGTGGTGCCAGGGGCTGCCCTGCTCCTCTACCCCAGGTCGGACATGGTGTCTGTGCTGGAAAGCTACTACTATGATGATGGCTGTGAGTCCTGTGGGACAGACACCTTCAGCAGGGAGCCCTTCATTGTGAGGTTCTCCTCACCCACCACACGTGAGCAGAGCTGGTGTCGGGGACTGCCCAGGCTTGGCATGGGGTCCCCTACACATGGGGCTGAGCCCAGAGCTTGCACACCCATCTGGGTGGGGGAGGGTGCTTGCACCACGAGGGTCCTTCACTGCTGTGGGGCCTTCTGCCACGTGCGGGTGCCTGGGGATCCTGGGTGCTGGTCCACTGCCTGCTGTTCCCCACCATGTGCTATCTCCCACCACCTCCCACAACTCCCCATTGCCTGTCACATCCCCCTGTGCACTCTCTCCAGTTGTGTGCCATCTCCCTTCTCCAGCTATTCCCATCACTTCCCACATCCCATCATCTAACACTACATCCCACCTCCCTCCAGCTGTGTGCTCTCTCCCACTGCCTCCAATCACCCTTTCCCTTCAGCAGCTTTTCCCAGCCAGTAGCTGGGGCTTCCTGGGTGGTCCCTTGGGTTTCCACTCCTTTCCTGGCTGATGCACCCAACCTAGGGGCTGACAGCCACCTGTCTGGCAGAGGTGGACGAGTTTGTGATGGTGCCTCTGCATGCTGAGCCCGACAGCGCGGCAGAGGAGATTGACGCGCTCTACGATGTCTACAAGGATGTTGTCAACAAGTGGGCGACTAACGTAAGCTGCAGTGGGGAGCTCAGCTCCTCCCGGGCCAGCCAGCTGGGCTGGGCTGGGCCATGGCCACCGTGCATGCTGGCAGCTGCCCTGGGGTGGCCATGTCCCACAGGAGAGCTCTTCTACCCAGCGTGGCACCCCAGAAGTGTCTGGGCTGGGAGCTGCTAGGTGGCTCTGGCGCCATTACTGGGAGCTTCTCCCCCCATGCTGGGGAGTCCCAAAGGGGGGTTCTTGCTGCCCTGAAAGATTTTAGGGAGCCCTGGTTGTCCTGTAAGGTGCGTGGGCAGGGACACAGTGTGCTGCCCTGCAGAACATCATCTTCCTGGGTGACTTCAATGCTGACTGCTCCTACGTGACCAGCGCGCAGTGGCCGAACATCCGCCTGCGCTCGCTGGACGCCTGCGAGTGGCTCATCCCGGACAGCGCCGACTCCACCGTTTCTGCCACCACCAACTGTGCCTATGACCGGTGGGTGCCGCGGCGCGGGCACGGGGCCTGGCACGGGGGTTCTGCTGGGTGCTGACACCCCCACGGCACCCCGGCAGGATCGTGGCCTGCGGCACGGCACTGCGCCAGGACATCCAGCCCGGCTCCGCCGCTGTCAACAACTTCCAGAACACCTTCCACCTCCAGAACAAGGATGTGAGTGAGAGGCTGGGGCACGCGAGCCTGCTGGCACCCAGAGCCAACCCACAGAGCCTCCTGGCAGTGCTGGTGGGCTCCCTGTTCCCCTGGGTGCACCCAAGGCTGCTCCAGCCCCAATTCCTGCATTGATGCAAAACCCCAGACTGGGAATTTTGGGGTCCAGTCTAAATTTTGGGGTCAGAGAGGAATGTTGGGGGTCCCAGCTGGCTAAAGCTGCGATGGTGGGTCCAGAGGACCTCAGCTGCCTCTCTGCTTTTCCCCACACCCAGGCTCTGGCCGTCAGTGACCATTTCCCGGTGGAGGTGACCCTGACAGCCCGCTGAGCCTGTCCTGCACTGGCAGCTACCGGGGCACATCCCTCATCCCTCGTGGGACCCCACTGTTGCTGCCAAGCTGCCCACCCGTGCCAGCCAAGCTGCTCGCCATCTCTGCTGTTCGGGGTCTGGCAGGAGGGGCTGCTCTCTGCTTTGATTAAAAATTGAGCCTTTTCCAGCCCTTGCAGCTCTGGAGAGAGCGTCCCTTTGATCCCTCTGCCTCAGGCCACCTCATCCAGAGCCCCAGGAAGCACTGCTGTACCCCTCTGAGCTCCCAACAGCAAGAGCAGGGGCAGCGGGAAGGGCCTGGGGGGCTCTGGGCATTATTTGGAGGGCACAGGATGCTCTCAGGGGCTGCATCCTGCTGGAACCCTGACAGGGTGCTGGTGGTGTGCATGGGGGGAGGCAGAGTGTGTGACTCAACTCCCTTCGGGGCGTTTCGGTGCCAGCAGTGTCAGGGGAAACCAGACTCATCCAGTGACAGGGTGAGAGGATGTGAAACCCAGCAGTGCCTTCGAGAGCCTGGCAAGCCCCAGCATGAGCAGTGTCACCTCCCTGCCTGCCCTGCAGCCAGCACCCTGGAAGAGCCACTTGCTCCTTCGGTCGGGGTGACACCACGTGCTGGGTGATGCCACATGCCAGCACAAGGGACTCCGGGGCCTGTTGGGTGCCTAGGTTCAGCCCCAGCAGTGCGCCATGTCCCATGGGTTACTGGCTCCACTGGACCTGTTTCAAACACCTTGGGGCCGATTTGGGTCACCAGTGGGGCTGCTTCAAGTCACTGGGGGGCTGTTCTGGGTGACCTCTGTGGGTCTGCAGCCATCCCCTCTTGTCGAAGCTGGCAGTGCTGAGCTGCCTGACCCAGATACCCTGACATCTTCTCTCTCTCCCCTCTAATTACGCTGTCTGAATCACTTGCATCGAGGCCATCACCCTTGGCCACTGGCCTGGCCGCCGTGCCCCACACCATGACCTGGGGGGGCCACCCTAGCCACAGCACCTCGAGCCCTGTGCTCCCACCCAGCCCACCCAGCCCCCCAGGATGCCTTAGCATGGCTGGTCCCCCTCAGGCACCCTTTGCTGCGTCAGCACAGAGGCAGCAACGCTGGCCCCACCCTGTTGCCTTGTGGGTTTTTGGTTTCCCAATGTAGGAAGGAGTCCAAAGCTGTGCCAAAACCCCACGGGGGTGTCCAACTCATCCTGCTTTGCCGGCACTTCCACTGGGAATAAAGCTGCCCTTCCTGCTGCTGGGAGGGCAGAGGTGCTGTGCAGTCGGCACGGTAAGGACGGATCCAGGTTCAGCGGATTCAGACACAAACCGTGAGGGACTGGGGTGAACTGGGACAAGCTGAGATTAGGGGTCACTGCCTTACCCCAACTTGCAATCAAGTTTCAGGACATGGAGCAGTCTGGGGTAGTGGTAGTGGGGGCCAGGGCTGTTGGGTGATAGAGATGCCCTGGCAGGGAGCAGGGCTGGGTGATTATGGGGCTGGCAGAGGTGCTGCTGGGTGGATGAGGATGCCATGAGATTCGTGGCAGGATGAGGTTTAGCTTTCCTGGGGACCAGTGAGCCAGTAGACAGCCTACGTGGGTTCCACGGGCGGCTCTGGGTGGTCTCCACCACAGCGCACTGTTCTACTCCAGGACTTCTGAAGGACCGACCTGGATTTGTTTTTACTGTCCCCAAATCCAGAGGAGTTTTCCCAGTTTGGCTCCCGTCACTGCATCCCTGCGGCTCAGCATCCCTCCAGGCAGAATGGGGACCGTGGTGCTGGCACTGTCTCTGCTGGCTGTGGTTTTCCCATGCCTGGCCACCGCCACGCTGCGCATCGGCGCCTTCAACATCCAGGCGTTTGGTGACACCAAGATGTCCAACGAGGAGGTGGCAGGCATCATCATCAGCGTGAGTACAGCCAGAGACCCAATGTGTGGCTCCTGTGCCAGGGACATGTGGGGATGTGGCCATGAATGGGACAGCATTCCAGTGCTGGGGTCGCCCTGGGTAGATGAAGCCTTGCTGGGGACCAAAGTGGGATGTTAGGCAAAGTGGGGTGCGGTCCCTCTGAGCCCTCTGTGAGGACATCTGTCCTGGTGCCATGAGACGTGTGTGTCCCCATGGTGCTGCGCCACGACCTGTCGTGTTGCCTTGTCTGGGAGACAGGTGGGAAAGGAGCGAGTGGCTCCCTCTCACCATCACCATCTGTCCCTCTCGGCCCCGCAGATCCTGCGCCGCTATGACATGGTGCTGGTGCAGGAGGTGCGTGACTCTGACCTCAGTGCTGTCACTCAGCTCATGGAGCAGCTCAACAGGTACGAGCGGGGCTGGGGCTGAGGGCAGGGGGGCTGAGATGCCAGCATTGGGCAGGAAAAGCCAAACTGCCTGAGCAATGAGAGGCAAAAAATGGAAAAAAACCCAAAAAGTCCATGAGGGTTTGGAACATGATGAAAGGGCTGGGGCTGCAGCTTGGAGCAGCCACTGAAAAAAGCCATCAGGAATAATCCAGGGATTGGTGGGGGGATACGAACAGCACAAAACCCCTCCAAATGCTGCAGACCCACCAAGGCACACAGGGTGGAAAGGAAAACCAGCTCCGGCAAGCTCCATCTCCAAAATCCAACAAGACAGGGCAGAGGCAGGGTGGAGGGTGAAGGCAGCCAGAGACCCTGGGCATGGCAGGGCGACCCTGGGATGGACCTAGTAGCAGATGATGCTTTGAAACGTGGCTGCCTGTGGAGGAAAGGGGGCTCCTGGGATGGGCTAAAGCCAGACACCGCGGGGTTAGCAGCCCCTCCGCTGGCTGGGTGCTGGCCACATTTGGGTGAGGGCATGGACCAGGGTGGGGCTGGGGGCAGGTGGCCGCCCCACTGCCTTGTTGAGTGCTCCTGACCATGTCTACCCAGCCTGTGTCCTTGCCCCTTTGGGTCCCCTGCAGCACAGCCACAAAGCAGCTGGGGTGGGGAGGGTGACGCCAGGCTCCCCAGGCCCCAGGCTGCTTGTTAACCTAATTTAGCTTTGCTGCAAATGAAGGTGTGGAGCATCCCTGCAGAGAACAGGGTGCAGGAGCCACCCTGCGTCATGCCTGAGGAGCCACAGGGGTGGTGGGGACGCAGGGTGGCTCAGAGCCAGCACACCTAATGTCACCCCACGGTCAGGCCACTCAGACCCATGGGGACAGAAGACAAGGACAACCTGGTGCTAACGCTGCAGCTGCCCAGCTTGTGACTCTGCTGGGGCCACCCCAGCCTGGTGACACCCATGTCACCGTCTTGCCTTTGCCTCTCTGCAGCGTGTCTTCATCCCCGTACGACTATGAGATCAGTGGCCCCCTGGGACGGGACAACTACAAGGAGATGTACCTCTTCATCTACAGGTAATAGGGCTGGGGATATTGCAGCCGGTCCCACAGCACCATGGAGGTGAGGCAGGGGGCAAAGGGGGCAGGTAACCCTCTGCCCCTAACACCATGGAGGGGACACAGGGGCCATGCTGAGCCCCAGGGTCACCATCCCTTTGGTCCCACAGGACGGATGTCGTGTCTGTGGCAGACACCTACCAGTATGAGGATCCCCAGGACATCTTCAGCCGGGAGCCATTCATCCTGAGGGTCTCAGCACTCCACGCCAGTAAGGGGGGGGTGGGTACCTCTGGGCAGTGGCAGAGGGGGGGCCGCAGGGCTGATGTCTGTCTCCCCTGGCAGAGGCAGAGGAATTTGTGCTGGTGCCACTACACTCAGCCCCACATGATGCTGTCGCTGAGATCGACGCGCTCTATGATGTCTACCTGGCTGTCGTCAGCAAGTGGGGGACAGATGTGAGTGTGGCCAGCGCTGGGAGTGCCACCGAGCCTGGGCGCTGAGGCGAGCACAGCTGGTGCATGGGTGGTGGGATGGGAACCCTACCCTGTCCCCTTGCCTCGGGGGATGCCCTGGCACCTAGGGCTGACCCCTGGGGGTTGCGGAGAGGTTGGTGTTGGGGTGGCCCTATGCCTTGGTCACCACTAGTCTCTGCCCTCCCCACCACAGAACATCATGTTCCTTGGGGACTTCAACGCTGACTGCGCCTACGTCCAGCCGAGCGACTGGTCGTCCATCCGCCTGCGCACCAGCCATGTCTTCAAGTGGCTGCTCCCCGACAGCGCTGACACCACAGTGGGCAAGTCGGACTGTGCCTATGACAGGTGAGCATCACCGCAACACTGCAGTCCCCTCCCTGGCACCCCAGGGACTCTGGCACATCCCACACTGCCCGTGCCTGAGCGTGGCAGCAGGAGCAGGACCCACTGCCTGCATCTCCCCGCAGGATCGTGGTCTGTGGTGCCAAGCTGAAGAAAAGTATTGTGCCGAATTCAGCTGCCATCTACGATTTCCAGCGGGCTTTCCGGCTGGAGCAGGAGGAGGTGAGCTGCACTCACACACCCGGGGCTCAAACATCCCAGGCAGAGCCCACTGCGGGGCTGCCAGAGCCTGGTTGGGATCAAGCAGCCCAGCTGTGGCCATGAAGCTGATGGGTTTAAGAAACCAGCACCTGCCTGCTGGGATACTGGCATAGCCCCTGTGCCCCACACATCCCTCCCAGCAGTCAGCTAATTGGAGCTCAGGGTGCTGAGGGATGCCTGGGCGGGAACCAGATGGGGGGATTTGGGGTCATTGCTTGTTCCTGGGGGGGGGAAGCAATGAGGCACACAGGGGTTTTGGAGTCTTTCACGGACCAGGCCCCATGGCGTGGGGGAACCAAAGCCCACCACCATCCATCAGTAGCGGGCACACAGCTCCCAAGTGAGACACGGGGGTCTTGGAGGGCAGAGACCCCCTGCCTGTGCCCGGCCCAGGCCATCTCTCCATGAGAGGTGCCAACACTGGAGCCTTATGGCTTGGGGACATCGTGTTCACCTTCAGTGGGCAGAAGGGTCGGGCTGGATGACCACAGCCACCCTCCTGGCCCCACCAGCACCATGAGGAGCTCTCCAAACCTCATGTGTAACACCATGTAACACATCCCTGCATCTCCCCCTCCCCAGGCCCTGGCAGTCAGCGACCACTACCCGGTGGAGGTGAAGCTGGCAGCTTGAGCTCCTCCCACGGCCGCAGACCACCATCCAGCTCCAGCTCCCACCACCACACCCTGTGAAGCGCTCCATGTCCCAAGCTGGAGAAGGGGCCCTGCCAGCTGCTGGCCGTGCCCAGGCCACCCCAGCTCACATGGCTGACAGCAGAGCCCCCCCAGTCCACCAGGAACCAGAGCCTAGGGACAGGCCACCAGCCAGGAAGCAGTGACTGCAGACAGACTGGAGAACGACGTGTCCTGGGGAATGACACAGCCATGTCCTTCCTCATCAAAGACTTTATCGACAAATCTCATTTCACAATTAGCTGTTGGACAGGAAGGAGGACATCCAAGGACCATCCAGCTTGGGGCACAGCGGCGTCAACACCCTCTCCCTGTTTGTTCCTCAGGGGAGCCAGGCAGGCAGCTCCCCGGGCTCCCAGGAAAGGCAGCAGTGGTGTGAGGCACTCTGTGGGGACTAAGGGGAAGGGGTGGTTGGGGTGACCATGGGAGCAGGCAGCATGTCACCAATTGCTGAGGATGCAGACTGACTGCTTTGCTGTGAAAAGTCTACAGCTACAGAAAGGCTTCAAGGGGTCACCTGAGCTCCTGGCACCAGGCCCCAGCCAGTCGGCTCCTCAGCTCTTCTTCTTCTTCAGCATCTCCATGTACATGCGAAGTGATTTCTGTATGGACTCTTTTGAAATGAAGCTGATGAAGTTCTCGATGTCTTCCTCCCGGTGAGATACCAGGCGATCCAACACCGCCTTCCTCATCATGGACTTGGTGAGCTGACGGGCATGGTCTGCAGAAAGGACAGCAAGGATGGTGAACATGCACCTGGCCCAGCTCTCAGCCACAGTCTCTGGGTGCCTCATGGGCAGGAACCGCACACCAAAGGGCTCTTTAATCCATTAGGGAAAGGCATCAGGAAAACCCACTGGCTGGAAGCTGAACTGGATAAATTCTTGTACAATAAATCATGATCTGAGCGATAGCTCAGGGCAGAATTAACTCATCTAACAGCACAGAGCATGAAAAGTTGTGCACCATCCTTCTCTCCGCACCCTCTGAGGCCCAGCCCCGTCCTCAGTACACACCACCGGGCTCAGGACAGCAGCAGCCAAACAAAGCTTTTTGCTGGCCAGCCCCTTGTCTGGCAGGACAAGCTGCTCATGCCAGACGTGCTGCGCACAAGCCAGCAGCACCGTTCCTTCGAGCTCATCCTGAGGACAGGCTCTGGGCCAGGTCAGTTGCAGGTACGTGGATGCTGCCAGAGCCGACCAAGGCTTTGAGCACATGTCTGCTTGCATGCACAGTGACGTGGCAGCACATCTGCTGTGCAGATGATGCATACAGGGTGCTTGAACCATGAAGGTGCAGTGATCCCCAACCTCCCCCCCAGGCTCCAAGGAGCCCGAGGTGCTCCAGCACCTGGGTGCTACAGACACCTTCGCTCCTTCGGCTACAATTTAGGGCCCTGGGAAAGGAACTTCACAGTGCCTCCTGCACACCAGGAAAGAGCACAGCCGAGACATGCTCCTCTCCCATGTAGGCTGAGGTCCTGCTCTCATGCTGTCTGGGTAGTAGGGAATTGTTCAGGGACCCCCTCCACAGCTGGGACACAGTGACAGCCCTGGGCTCTGCCCAGGCTCGCTCAGGTTCCTATGGAAGGAACAGTTAAAGGGTGATACATAGCTTCATCTCCCTGTGGTGCTCGGGAAGTGACAGGGATGGGAAAGCTCAGGTCCTGTGCTGCCTCACGCAGAGCCACTCTCCCAGCCTGGGAACCACTTGGTGTCAGGCACAGAGCAGCCCGAACAGGCACATGATGTCTGTGCTCGCTGTCTGTCCTCACACTCCCGTCACCACCCCCAGCTCAGCAGAGGTGGATGGACAGGCACCCAGATGCTCCTACCCAGCCTGTTCCCTCAGCTCAGTGGCAGCTCTCCTGGGGTAACACCTCCACGGACAGACACAGGGATTCAGTTCCTATCTGGAGATCTGGCACCTCCAGTCTGACTTGCAGGGCTGGCAGGGTGAGCTGAGTTGGAGCTGCATGCCCATCAAGGCGCACCCCCCACACAGGGGCACTGGCAAACCCATCTTCACTAGCCCAAGGCTGCTCAGGTCGCTGGCCTGAGCTTTCCCACCCTCCACCTTCCTTTGAAATCAAAATTGTTAGGTAGCTTGTGGGCACCAGCCCTGTCCTTCCACTGAGCTCTGATCCCCTCTTCCTTCGCTGGAGGTGCCATGCTTACCTGGAAGGGCCAGCCACTGCGCCATGACGGCTGCAGCCTTCTCCTGGAGCTTCTCCTCTGCCACCAGCTCGTCCACAAGGCCAAAGCGGAGGGCCTCAGGTGCGGGGTGGAGGGAGCCCAGCTGGAGGGAGCATTCAGCAACTCGGTGTCCCACAACGTTCACAAATGTGTCCTTAAACCTAGAAGAGGTGGGAGGAAAAGCCACAGTCAGGAAAGGAGACACCCAGCAGCAAGATGCAGCCAGGTGGAGAGGCTGAGAGCCTGCTCGGCCGCACTCCCTAGGCACGGGTCTCTAAACTGCAGCTATGAGTGGAGCCACTTTTGGTGCTGCCCCAACAGACATCACCCTCCTCTCCACAAGACTGGCTTCATTCACCCTCAGTGACATGGAAGCTCCTTTCCAACAGTACATTTACACGTCCTTAGGGCAAGCAAGGGCCCATGCCTTGGTATGTGATTGCCCTGCGCTTCCAGAAATGCCATAGCTGTGGAACAGTGTGTGTACACCACCTGTACCCTCAGAAAAGCATATTCCCAGCCTGAGCCTGACCCAGGGGTCTCCCAGCACCGTTTTTGGAGCTGACTGCAGGGTCAGGACCAAGGTCCTCGATGGGGAAGGCTGTGAGAACCCTCTGCAGCCTCAAAGCTTTTGATACCTGCAGCACAGAAGAGGGAGCAGAGTGCAGTGCCCCACAGCTGCCACTACCTGGTCACCCACACATGAAGCTCCATCTCGGTTACACTGATTAATGCACTCCTGAAGAGTTTGTCTGAGAGACCTACAGACCTCCTGACGCGTGGAGTGGGAAGCACTGGCCTACCAGAAGGGAGCCACGATGCCCAGCTGGGATTCGTTCAAGCCGATGCTGAACTTGGGGTTCTCCACCATGATCCTGTAGTCACACGACAAGGCAATCAGACATCCTCCAGCTGGGCTGGACCCCTGGCAAAAAGAAGGATGGAGTGAGACCAGGTCGCCATTACAAACGTCCCTGCACCCCCAGTATCACCAGGCAGGGAAGACACAGGGTGACAGAGCTGCCCAGTATAGAGAAATGTCCCCCAAGTCTCTGACCCTTAGCTGGGGAGCTAAGTTCTCCCCCTTAGCTGGGGAGGGGCATTCCTCTCACCCTCCCCCTGCGGCACCGTGGGGTCCCACCCACAGCAGACAGACCTCCACCAACTTCTCCAACCTCAGTCCTTTCCCACAGGGCTTCAGCTCCTCCCCAGCTGCCCCAGCGTGGGTCACTGCTATGGGTGCAGTCACCAATCACAGAATGTCTCAGTCTCTCAGGCCCAGACTGCTCCAGTCTGGTCCCCCATGGGGTCACAAGGCTCCCCCAGCAAACCTGCTCCTAGGTGTCTCTCTGTCTCTCTCTCTCCCTATCTTTCTCCACAGGCTACAAGTGCTGGCAGAGGCTTGCTTCCAGTCACAACATTGTCCATATGTCTCCCTCTGCTCCAGCATGGGGCCTCTCCATGGGCTGCAGGTGGGGTCTCATCCTTTTCCATCGGCTGCAGGGTTCACACACTCCACCATGGTCTTCTCCAGCTCCTGGAATGCCTCCTCTCCCCCTTCCTCACTGGCCTTGGTGTCTGCAGAGTTTCTTACATCTTCTCACTCCCTTCTCTGGGGGCAAAAAGCAGCTGCTTATGTTTTTTTTCTCTTAAATGTGATTCCCAGAGGTGCTGTGACCATTGCTGATGTGCTCGGCCTTGGTCAGCAGCGACTCCGGCCTTGAGTCACAGAAGCACAGAACTGCAGGGGTTGGAAGGGACCTCAAGAGATCATCAGGTCCAACCCCTGCCAGAGCAGGTTCTTTAGGACCTGTCACACAGATAGGCATCCAGATGGGACTTGACTATCTCCACACCCCCCCTGGACAGCCTATTCCAGTGCTCTGTCACCCTCACTGGGTAAAAGTTCTTCCCCATGTTGGTGTGGAACTTCCTATGCTCTAACTTGCAGCCATTGCCCCTTGTCCTGTCCCCACAGACACTGAGGCTGCCCATTTCCCCCTAAGATATTAATACAATCCCCTCTCAGTCTTTTCTCAAGGCTGAATAGCCTTGTTGGCCGGTGTGTTTGCTCTGTGGGGCCTGCAGAGAGCTTCTGACAGCTTCTTGCGAAGCCACCCCTGCAGCCCCCCTCCTCCACCAGAACCCAGCCACGTATAACTATACCACCAGACTTCATCCTTTCATTTGCTCTCTGCTTCCTGCATTTACCAGCCTAGAAATCCAGTTAATTGATCTGTGTTACCTGGGTTGCAAACCCCGTAGTGGAGGTTTTCACTGGCATTTTCTTGTAACCCTAGACAAGTACTTAATCCTACAGGAATTTGTAACCCTAAATGCCACAGAAATGGCTCCATCCAGCACCTTCCTTCGATGAAACCTCCATCTGTGACCATCTTTGCCATGGCATGGTGCTTGTTTAGTTAGCCCTGCATGGGACGCCTGCAGGAAGCGCTCAGAGACCCAGCTGCCTTCAAAGACACAGAGCCAAGAGTGAGTGACCCTGGGCAACTCCTGCGAGTCTCAGCAGGACTTGTGAGCCAGCAGCTGGTGGGCATGTGACGGGTGTCCTTTGGACTCCTGTTACACCAAACTGCTTGTTTCTCTGGCACTTGGTTGCCATTGATGCCCCCTCCACGGGCTTTACCACTGCCTTTCTTACTGGTCCTCCAGTCTGGAGAACAGACTCCAGCTGAGTTCTTGGGGCAGGGTATGGCTTCTGCTGCATGTGAGCCCCCCACCAGTGGGACATAAGTGCCACCCGAGCTCTCCCCCGCAGCCGAAGTGCTGCCATACCCCCAGCAGTGCCCACAGCTCCCAGAGACCCTGCAACATCCCACAGCCCAACACGCCCAGCCGACAGGCACGTCCTTTGCCCAGACATCCCCCAAATACAGCCCCACATCTTGTCTCAGCACTGACTAGCCTGATGCTTTTGGCTGTCCCTGCCCACACGGCACAACCAAGCTGCAGTGAGCAACAGATCATGCAGGGTGACTAGGAAGGTGGATCTACAGGACGTACATTGACTGCAGCGACCGTCACCATGTTGGAGCCGTACAGGCGGAGCCACATCTCCTGCACAGCTCTCCAGAACTCAGCATAGTGCTCCTTGCTCTTTCCGCACATCTCAGTGATGTCCAGGCCAGATGAGAAGATTCTGGGGACAGCCTGGAGCCAGAGAAACACAAATGTCACTGTGTGTTGGTGCTCAGGGATGACCCTTTGGCTCTACAACACTCGGCCAGGCCGCCTGAAGAAAAGGAAAGCGACTATGAAGTACAGCATAAACCTGGGTCTTATGGGGCTCTGGAGCAATCTTCCCAGTGCTCCCACAGCCTAGACTATCTTGTCATGATGGCCTGCAGGGCAGCACTTCTCATTAGCAGAGTCCTGGCATGGGTACATCAGGTACAAAGCACAGAATGTGCCCTGTCCCATTCCCGGACATGACCTTGTACCCACATCATGACTGAAAATAAAGATGAGCTTCTCCCAGCAGCTCACTCTGGGCAGTTCAACAGATCTCAAGGGATGTGTCAGGCTTGCAGATAAGCAGCTTTGATGTTAAAGACAAACAACAATACCCAGTTGTTATTCTTCCGCTAGAAAAGGGCAAGGAAGAATGAGCACAGCTCTTCCAAGAACCCCCTCCCCTCCTCTGGGAGCCGGTCAAAGCCGTGTCTTGGCTTTGGTCCCTGTGCCAATGTTCAGGGAGCCAAAAGACCAAACACTTGCAATGGGATGGCACCTGTTCTGGCCAAACTGACTTGCAGTTCACACCCCGGGCTCAGGGTGACACGTACAGATGTGACGATCACGCCCCGGCAGGCTCGGTTGTTCTCCAGCTTCTCCAGGCTGATGCAAAATTCGGTGAGGAAGTCCAGGCTGAGGCTATTGACCGGGGGGCTCTTGAACTTCATCGTGGCGACGCCTGTGCCATGGCAAACACAGAGACATGGGAACCCCTGACTGCTCTGGCACGCCTTGCCTCGCCCAAGGGAGCTTCACCTGCCTCCTTATTTCCCCGCTCACCCCAGATTGTGCGCTCTGAGCCCTTGTCCCTATCCCAAAAGGTCCCCACCGAGTGCCCAGTTTGGGTGCTGGAGCTGTGCCCAGGCTGGGGACAGCATGAGGATGCATCCAAAGCCAGGGACCCCACACATGGGATGGTGCACGGGCAGGGGACAGGGCAAGACATCACCCACAGTGACAGCGAGGGTTTGCTCTGGCACCCAAGCGACACCCGCCAGTGAAACTTCTGTCCCCAAACTCTTCTCCTTGAGGGTCCTGAGCAGCCGAAGCTGGCACATCCAGGGCTCTGGTGCCTTCCCATGCCCGGGGCCATGTGTGTCACCGGGCTGACATGAAGGGGGGCCTGCCTGCGCCCCACAGGTTGAAGGGGATACCACAGAGGTGCTGCCTGCTGTACCTGAACTCTCGTCCAGCTCCACCAGGATCTTGTTGTTGCTGAAGGCACGACACGGGGGGAGCAGGGGGCCGGGGGGCTGCCAGGTGGCTCTGCCCCATGCCGGCAGCCGGTGGCACAGGGGCAGCACACCTGCGGGGACACAAACAGGAAGGGTTGGGCAGGACACAGTCCCTGTGGGTGTGGGGTGTGTTCCCAAAGCCTGCTCTGTGCTGACAGGGTGGGGACATGGGGACCCCCTGAGGTGTGGGGACAACCTGATCCTTGGGGGGAGGGTAAAGGGGACCCCCTGAACCCCTGAGGTGTGGGGAGAACCTGATCCCTGGGGGGAGGATAAAGGGGACCCCCTGACCCCCTGAGGTGTGGGGAGAACCTGATCCTTGGGGGGAGGGTAAAGGAGACCCCCTGACCCCCTGAGGTGTGGGGAGAACCTGATCCTTGGGGGGAGGGTAAAGGGGACCCCCTGAGGTGTGGGGACAACCTGATCCTTGGGGGGAGGGTAAAGGGGACCCCCTGACCCCCTGAGGTGTGGGGACAACCTGATCCTTGGGGGGAGGGTAAAGGGGACCCCCTGACCCCCTGAGGGACGGCAGGGGGGCACGTGAGACACGCCGCGCCACTGCAGGCCGGCGTGGGGACACATCAGCCCGCGGCGAGGGACGTGGGGGACAGCCCGGGGCAGAGGGAGGGCCCGCTGACAAGCCGAGCGCCCCGGGGGACGCGCTGACCGCGGCGGGGAGAGGCGGGGCGGCGGGCACGGGGCCACGCCGAGACCCGGCGGGGGGCGCGGGGGGACGCGGATCGCCCGGCGCGGGGGGCCCGGCGCACCTGAGCCGGCGATCCGGCGAACAACGCGGGGCACCGCCGCCATCTTCTGCCGCCGGGTCAAGGGGACGGGGCGGGGCCTCGGCCGCGCGTCACCGCAGGGCAGCCCCGAGGCCCCGCGCGACCGGCCCCGCCCCGCCCCGCGCGAGGGAGCCCGGCCCGGCTGCCGGGCTCGCGCTGCCGCCTCGTGGAGGCTCGTGCGCCAGAGGGCTGATGCACTGACAGTGTGACTGTACAGGGTGACTGTACTGTGTGACTGTACTGTGTGACTGTACAGGGTGACTGTACAGGGTGACTGTACAGGGTGACTGTACTGACTGTACTGTGTGGCTGTACTGTGTGGCTGTACAGACTGTACTGTGTGACTACTGACTGTACAGTGTGACTGTACTGATTGTACTGTGTGACTGTACCGACTGTACTGTACCACTGTACTGTGTGACTGTACAGTGTGATTGTACAGTGTAACTGTACTGACTGTACAGTGTGACTGTACAGTGTGACTGTACTGACTGTACTGTGTGACTGTACTGACTGTACAGTGTGGCTGTACAGTGTGACTGTACTGTGTGTCTGTACAGACTGTACAGTGTGACTGTACAGTGTGATTGTACAGTGTGACTACTGACTGTACTGTGTGGCTGTACCGACTGTACTGTGTGGCTGTACTGTGTGGCTGTACTGTGTGACTGTAAGGTGTGGCTGTACTGTGGTTGTACTGTGACTGTGACTGTACTGTGACTGACTGTACTGTACTGGCTCTGACTGTACTGGCTGTACTGTACCGACTGTACTGTGACTGTGTACTGTACTGGCTGTGACTGCTGACTGTACTGTACTGACTGTACTGTACTGTGCTGTACTGTGACTACACTGTACTGACTGTACTGTTACTGTGACTGTACTAACTGTACTGACTGTGACTGTGACTGTACTGTACTGACAGTACTGTCTGTACTGGGGTAGCAGTACAGCACAGGACCCTTAATTCCAAGGTCGGAGCCCTGAGCTGTGCACTGAGACGAGGACTGCTGTCCTGGCACTGCACCGAAGCACTTCTCTCTCTACAGGGGTGTCAGGTGCTGTGGCAAACAGCCCAGGCTAACTCCGCTCACCTCTGATGACTGCTTGGGGAGCTTGACTCTGTCCAGTACAGAAGCTTAGAGTACTGAAACCTGTTGGTTGGGGTTTTGTTTTGCTGGTTTTTTTCCCCCTCTTTTTAAATAAAACAAATTGGTTCTTTAAAAGAAATTATTTTAAATAATAAAATAGTACTTTTGATATTATGAATTGTGGTGGTTTTGGCCATGGCTAGAGGCCAAATACCCACCAAGCCGCTCGCTCACTCCCCCCTTCAGCCAAAAAGGGGAGAAAATAGATATATTGGGAGGCTTAGGACCTGAGCTAAGGCCAGAGGGATCACTCTCCAGTTAGTGCAATGGGCAAAACAGACTCAGCACAGAATAAAGTGATTTATTACTACTGCAACTAATACACCCAGTGAACTGGAATGAGATAAGAAGCGGCCAGGTCTTAAAGCACCTTCCCCCCACCCCTCCCTTCTCAGCAAACTTAAACTTCATCATGATTTTACTCCCTTCTTCCCCCGCAACGTTGCGCGGGGAGGGGCAGGGAATGGGCAGTGGGGTTCCAGTGATCCCTCACAAGCTGCTTTTCTTCCCCAGATCCCAACACTGCTCCTTCCCCCCACCCCTCACCTCTGTGCACTCTTGACTTTAATCACAGATCTGCTCCCTTCATCCCTCCCCTCGCAGCACAGGGAGGGGCAGGGAATGGGCAGTGGGGGTTTCAGTCTGTTCCTCCCGACTTGGCTTCCATCCTCAGCTTTGGGGAACCATCTCCTCCCCACAGGCCTCTCAGCAGGACTCCCCTCCTTTGGGGAGCCATCTCCTCCCCACAGGCCTCTAAGCAGGACTCCCCTCCTTTGGGGAGCCATTTCCTCACCACAGGCCTCTCAGCAGGACTCCCCTCCTTTGGGGAGCCATCTCCTTACCACAGGCCTCTCTGCAGGACTCCCCTCCTTTGGGGAGCCATCTCCTCACCACAGGCCTCTCAGCAGGACTCCCCTTCATAGGGTGCTGACATTCGTAGCCCTGCTGAGAAGGACCTGGGTGTCATATTTGATGAGAAACTTAACATGAGCCAGCAGTGTTCTCTTGCAGCTCGCAAGGCCAATGGGATCCTGGGCTCCATCAGCAGAGGGGTGGCAGCAGGGACAGGGAGGGGATTGTCCCTCTTTAATCTGCCCTCGTGAGGCCCCATCTGGAGTACTGTGTCCAGAGCTCGGCCCCCAATACAAGAAAGAGGTAGAACTGTTGGAGAGGGGTCAGAGGAGACACAAAGATGATTAGAGGGCTGGAGCACCTGCCCTGCAAAGAGACTGAGGGAGCTGGGCTTGTTCAGCCTGGAGAAGAGAAGGCTGCGGGGGGACCTCATTGCAGCCTGCCAGTGCCTGAAGGGAGCAGAGACACAGGAGGGAATCAGCTTGTTCAAAGGGTAGATAATGGCAGGACAAGGGGGATGGAGTGAAGCTAAAGGAAGGAAGGTTTAGATTGGATATTAGGGGGAAGTTCTTTGCAGAGAGAGTGGTGAGGGGCTGGAACAGGCTGCCCAGAGAGGGGGTGGGTGCCCCGTGTCTGGGGGTGTTCAAGGCCAGGTTGGATGGGGCCCTGGGCAACCTTGTGTAGCTCCAGGCCTGAGGTTGGTGTCCCTGCCTGTGGCAGGGGGTTGGAGCTCTGTGATCCTTGGGGTCCCTTCGAACCCTTGCCATTCTATGATTCTATGATTCTGGCCCAGACCCTCCGGCCTGGTCCCCCGCAAAGTCACAAGTCCCCCGGCAAACCTGCTGAGGCGTGTATCAATCTCTTCACAGGGCATAGATGTCTCTGCTCCCCGTCCTCATCCATGGGCTTCAAAGGGACACCCGTTTCACCATGAGCTGCGGGGGAAGCTCTCTTCCTCAGTCTTCCCCCTGACTCCTGCGGGCCTAGCCTTGGTGTCTGTGCAGCTTGTCACATCTCCTCACTCCCACTCCAGTGGCAAAGTGCCCCTGCCAGCAGTTTTTTTTCTCCTATATGTGATTCCCAGAGGCGCTGTGACCAGTTCTGAGGCCCAGTCTCGAATCTGGCCTTGAATTGACCAATGTTTTCAAAATATGGGGCTTGGAAAAAGCAGTAACTGTGGCTTACAAAAGCCACTGAAGCAGCACAACTACACAAAACTGCAACACAAATGAGAATTTTTATAGTATATTAATTATAATAATAATTATATTTATATGTATTAGAATAAATAAAATTTAATAATAAAATGAAATGTTATAACCCTTGTTATATACAATAAAATTGACTAAGAAAACAAATTTTTAAAACCCTTGTGGAATTTACTATTGTGGTTTTTAACTCCATGACCTCTTGTCCCAGTGAGACAGCCCAGTGGTTCAGCATTCTGCTGGGGGGTAGCCAGTGGCCCCCCTTTTGCTCAGTCCAAGTGAGTTATTACCATGCGTCATCATCTCTCAGCCCAGAGTACAAAAGAAACAGTGCAGAGCGAGTTGCAGCTGCTGGGTGACAGCTCCCCAGCATGGCCACACAGCACTGGCTCCAGCACCCATTTCACCACAGCTTGGAGACACATTTGCACCCCCGGGGGCAGAGAGATGGGTTACAAAGACAACCCAAAAGGACATGAATCCCCCCCTCAATCCATCCCCAGCACGTGGGCAGGAGGGGGCAGCACACACGTGTCGGCATCATAGGGCTGTAGGTGCTAGGCCCATCCTGTCCCTTCAGAGAGGAACCTCCCTTCCCCAGCAAAACTCTGCTTGGAACGGGAAACTGTGGGGATTGGGAACCCTGGGGATAGGAAAGCATCATAGGGCTGAGAAATCATCACTGGGATGGAGAGTGTCATGGGTGAAGGAAACTAGGTTGGGTATGGGAAAGTATCGTTTAGGCCAGGAACTCATTGGCAGGGTGGGAAATCCTTGCGATGTGACCTGTTTGTGGGATGATGACCCAAAGCCCATCGGGATTGGCTGAAGCAGGTGTTGGCAGAATGGTCACCATGGAGACAGAGCCCCTAGGACACTGTGTGCCCCAAACAAACCCCAGACTCTCCAACTGCCATGGCAGGTACAGCAGTAGATTCCCGCTCCTCCCAGTTCTATGGACCCTCCGGATACCCCCAGGCTACCACCACCCTCTACCTGCTAATGGCTCACCCCATCAACCCTCTTTGCTTCCCCCAACAGAGAGAGTCCCAGCGGTTACGGCCCGTGTGCTGCCTTCTCGGTTGGAGGACGGTGAGGCCATCCTCCACGACGTCCCCAACTCCATACATTTCCTCAACCAGCTACCTGGCACCTATGAGTATGTGGAAGAGGAGAGCTAACTCTAGGAGTGAGTGGTTGCAGCAGAGCCGAAGGACAGTGAGGATGCTGACCCTGATGTCCCTTCTTTCCCCAACAGCCTTGCCAGCACCATGGTCCTTGATGAGCTCCATGACTCCTCGGGGAATGTGGGGCGCTGCGACGGCCCCCCAGACCAAGCGCAGGGAACACAACCAGGGGACAACGAGGCCACCATCATGACCACCAGTGACCTGAGCTTGACTGCTGACGCCTTCCACCATCTCCCTGACATCTATGAGTAGGTGGCAGGGGACGGCTGCTCCAAAGAACAAACCCTCAGAGGGGGTTTGGAGGAGTGAGGGGGTGAGAGGGTGGGAGGTGGGGGCACTGGGGGATGCCTCCCCTGGTGTGCCAAAATTCCCAACTTGACCACATCCCTCAACAAGCTCCCCCACCTCTTGGACTGTAGGGCAGAGGGCATCTTCAACTTGGATGAAGTGGCGGCACTGCTGATGGACAGCGCAGACATCTTCCTTGATGTCCCCAACAGCCTTCCCAGTGCTTCCTCCTTCCTCGAATTCCCAAACTACCTGGAGTACGAGGAGGAGGGTGACTGCCCCAAGGACCATCTGGCAGCAGCAATGCTGTGGGACACCGACCCCTTCTGGGGGGTGGCGGCCTCCCCCTTGGAGGACTCTGAGTGGAAGCAGGGCGAGGCGGTGGCAGACCTCCCCACCGGGCTGCCGCCAAGTCCTGCCCTGGAGACTTCTGAGGAGGGATCTCCAGAGACATCTGAGGAGTCCGCAGAGGACAGTCCTCCAGAGAGTCCCCCGCAGAGTCCTGTGATGGGTCTGCTGGACACATCCTCGGCTGCTCCCCAGAATACACCACCCCACTTAGCTGAGCTTATGCAAGAGGCTCTGTGGAGGCAGCCCCGTGTCCTGCTGACCCGCTGCAGCTCCCTGCTGCTCAGTCCCATCTCCAGATCCCCGGCTGCTCCCCAGCGTCATCCCACCGGTCCGGCCCAGCTCGTGGAGGAGGCTCTGCGCAGGCAGCCCCGCGTGCTCTTGACCCGCTTGCCTCAGGTACCGGCTGGCTGCTCAGGCCGCCCCCTGCCCAGATCAGGCAAGCGGGCCAAGCGCCCCGCACCACCTGGCACCCCTGGGAACAAAGAGACCTCCCTGCGGGACAGCCTGACACCCCACAAAAAGCAGAAGATGGTGGCCAAACACGCCTGAATGCTGCCCAGCAGGAGCTGAGGGGGACGGCATGGCTGCCGGTGGCAGGTGGAAGCTGACAGCAGGCCTATTTCTTGTTGGCAATAAAAAGGGGTTAATTAGTATGGCTGTCTGCTGCTTGCTTCCTCTCAAAGCAACAACCAAAAAGCACACAGACATTCACAGCTACACTTAGTCCTCTGGCAGTTGCTACCTATGGGCCAGAAACCCTCTCAGCCCTCCCCAGACCTGGCTCTCGGTCACCTGGCACTCATTCTCCATGGGCCACAAGTCCACCATTCCCCACCTACCTACCACCGGCTCCCCAGAAATGAGTCGGACAGCACAAAAAGGGACACTGCTCAGCTTGCAGAAGACACATTAGACCACAAGTTATGGTTTCCAGGCAGAAAAGGCAACACGAACACTAAAAGGACAGCAAAAAGCAACCAGAAGAAACATCGTGCACGAGCCAAAGGCCCCAGTCCACACTTCAAACTGCAAGAAAGCTGGACAGGAGTGTTAGCGGTTGCGATCGTGAAGAACTTATTTGCACAGAGCAGATAAGCAGGCACTGCTTTTATTCCAGCGCTGGGGAACACGGGGGATGGCTCCACCAAAGACATGTTCACCCAAAGGTACAAAGCAGAACAGATTTAGACAATTTTTAACAAAGATCATTGCGCAAAATGCTCGCTTCTTAGCTTGACCTTTACAGGGAATGGCTTTTGATTGCTTCACTTTATTCTCATTCTATAAACATCATTGGTTAGCTATGCTGATTGTTTTAAATACAGAGAGGGGAGGATAATGATTAGCATATTCCTGTTACTTCCTGGAAATCATGATCATATGTAAATGTCCTCCGTGCATGTGTAGTTATGTTGAGTGGGGTCCTCTGGTGTTCATCCATAGTCTTCCTCACTGTGTCTGCAAGTGAACCCCATCCTTGTACAAGCTCACTTCGTCTTCAGCTGCTGTTTTGTAACCATAGCCAGTTTCTTCATACACTTACTGTTTTAACTCAAGGTCCATGACTGGTACCCAGTGTTTTAATCCAAGGGCCATAGAGATTCTCCATAGTGATAAAGGCACAGCGTTTTGTTTCTAAAAGTTCTAGTGTACAGTATATTCTCTTACTATTATGGCTCACTAAAATCAAATATAATCCATTGTTTGTAACAAGAGGACACTCCACAAAAACGACCCCTTGGGACACAAGGGCAAAAGAACAGGACTAAGCTGGCAGTTTCACATTGAGCTTCACTGTCTCTGGGCTCAGCGGTGGGGTTTTTAAGGACTTGGGATTGTACCCAGTAGCCGTTAAGAGTTACTCTTTGTGCATCTCACTGCACCAAAACCCATGTACAGTGTGTGGAGCAGCAGGGTAGTGTGAAATGGGTGTGTTCAGTTGCCAACAGGGCTCAGTAGAGCCCACCTTATATAGTCCGTCCATCCATCCATCCATCCATCCATCCATCCATCCATCCATCCATCCATCCATCCATCCATCTATCACAATGGTAGCTCTTGTGATAGCAGTGAGTGGAAACAGCCTTACCCTTCCCTTGTGTTCTTTCCTGAAGAAAACAGCAGCTGTTCTGCCTTGTCAGCACATGTTTGTGTTCAGTGTTTTCAGCAGCGTTCTGCCAGCAGCCAGAGGAAGCTTTGACATCAGGATCTGGAGATGAAGAATAAAACCTCACACCAAAACTGGCGGGACAGAAACCATAGTGAGGGGCTGTTCTGCGTGACCTTCACTTACTGTGTGTGGGTTTCTTTCTTCCAGTCCCAGTCCCAGTCCCAGTCCCAGTCCCAGTCCCAGTCCCAGTCCCAGTGTCACTCTAGTCATGCATCAGTGCAGCCAATTCAGAGAAGAGGCCAAGGGAAAGAGTGGGTATAAGAAGCACTCTGGGTCAAGGTCACCCGGTTATCGCTGTTGGAGGTCGAGGAAGCGCCAATACACAGGACACTGTTCCCAGTCACAGCCTCCAGTATTGAAAAGCTGCTCTCCAGCTAAATGGACTGTACCTGGAAAAAAGAAAAAAGCACACAGCATCTGGAGCTTTTCTCAGTTTCTCTATAGCTCCTGGCCTTCACAGAGCAGAGCCAGGGAAATCACTAGAAAAGATTTGCCCTTTGTAGTCCAATTACCCAGACATTTGTGACCAGGCTTCCTGCCTCGGTCGGCACAGACTGCTTGGAAATGGGTTTTGTGGGTAAGGGCCAGTGGGTTTTGCTGGGTGAGGTCCAGGCAACACAGGATGAGGCCATAGAGGCGAGTTGGGCAGAGGGTGCAGCACCAGCTCCAGGATTTTGGCATGCCAGTCCCAGCTGCTGATTGCCACTCACCATCCAAGCGTGAGTCAAGTTTTCAGTGCTCAGCCAGTCCCTGTCTGACCCCCTGGGCTTGCAGCAGCTCCTTCCTGGCATGCCCCCTTGCTTAAGGTATTGAAAACATCCCCAAGAAAGCAGTAGGCACAAGAACTGAGTGTATCGTGCAGCTGGGATAGAGGCTGCCTCTGCCACTGCCTTCACCTGTCAGGCAGAGCCAAGCTCTCCATGCCGCAGCGTGGTTCCTCTGCCAGGCTGTCCTGCCTAAACGCTCACATGCTATAAAGTGCCATTAGGAACAGCAGGACTTAGGGCACCTCCACAGCTTCCAAGGCTTCACATTGCAGCCCAGGAGGCCAATTGCATCCTGGGCTCCATCGAAAGAAGTGTGGCCAGCAGGTTGAGAGAGGGGATTCTTCCCCTCTGCTCTGCTCTGCTCGGCTGAGACCCCACCTGCAGTACTGCCTCCAGCTCTGGAGTCCTGAGGAGAACAATGACATTGCGTGATGCAAGTTGATGTGGAGGCTTCTCACAGGATGGTGGATGCTGCTCACAGGATGGTTTGGGAGTGGCAGCTAGACATTCAGCACTTGTGATGTCTGAATTGCAATAGGAAATAAAACCCTCCCAATTCTTATGGTGGCTCTTTTGAAATGTGGATAACAACTTGCATGGAAAATACTAAATATCTAGTTAGTAGGATTGTAGATCAATCTGATGGTAACTGTTGGCTATAAAGATAGTTAGCAAGCACTTTTCTCAGTAGCATTCTAGTCCTTTATGTTCTCCTTTGGTTGGATTCCCTCTGGTCTTTAAAATTGTTATTTAAAATGTCAAATGAAGAAGCAGAATAAACTCTCACTGATACCCCTTCTAAAATGACCCTTTCTAATAGAGACTCTCTTGAGCCTTGTTTCCTTTAGTGTTTACTTTCTTGCTCGAATTTGGAGGAATCTATATTGCAACTCACATTCACTTAGCTCATCAGAGATCACTGGATTTGACAGTTGTTATTTTCAATAGAGTGAAATTCTCTCCTTAATAGTGTAGCAGTAGCTAGTCATTAGAATCCAGGGTATGGAATTGCTGGGCTGCACCCAGAATGTATGAAACCTACGGTGCAGGACAGCGTCAGGGCAGCACCGCAGTACAACCCTGCTGCTTCTGACTTGCAGCACAGTTTGATGTGCATTTGTACTGGAAATTTGTGCTGGCAGAACTGGAGCTGTCAGCATGATCATCTCCATGTGCACTCTCTTGGACAGGTTCCTCCTCTTCACATTTGAAGAAGGTATTTCTGCAGCACTTCTTGTGGCAGGGACACTTCAAAGCCATGAACAGCCCGTCGGTGAGCCAGGGAAATACCACATGTTCTCTCAGCATGGGACCACTAGTAGCACACCAGCGTTTCAGTTTGCTCTCTTTTCAGGCTGATATCTGGGTCTCTGAGGGAATGGTGTGGGCCACTGCAGTGCTTGAGGTCTCTGTGCGAGCCACTGAAGTGACATTCTTCAGACCTGGAGGATGAGGTCGTCATACCCCCCTCATCCTCATACCCATGGGGAATGGCAGGAAGATGTGGTGCTCAGCTGGGTGGGAGAGGATGAGAGGGACGGAACCTGGTGCCATCTCATCCCTTCATCCTTTCACAGGAATAACCACTAGAAACAATTCCATGTTCTGTCCCCGGGCTTAGTCTTGGAAAGAACTGTTTGGAGCAGCCCAAAACAAAGCCATGGGGATGGGAAACAAGGGAAAGGGGGGAAGCAGGGGAAGGGTGGAAGGAATGGCTGCCCGCAAAAGAATAGCCACCCCTCTTACTATTACGGCTCGCTAAAATCAAACATAATCCATTGTTTGTAACATTTTTCTCCTTTGAAAGTACTGATAATCATTCTCAATGCTTTCACACCTTGTACTTCATCCTGCCAAATTACCGAAAGCTGGGTTGTCGTATGGTGGTGGATTCTGTATTTGGTTTCAAAGAGTAATTTGCCAAACCAAGCACAAAGAATGTCACTGTTAGAATGAGTCAAGTCTCTCTCCAAATCAGGCATGATGTGGGTAGTTCCAAAGTAATTTGCTGAGGCAAAGGGCCTGAGGCCCTTTCAATTTGGCTTCTTGACAGATTTTACTAAGTTTTCTTTTAAAAGTTTGATTCATCTTTTCCAGTTTTCCACGAGATTGTGGTCTTCAGGAGGCCTGCAAATCCCAGGACACTCAGGATTTTGCACACATTCTGCACCACTGTGGCCACAAAAAGGTGGTCGTCTATCAGATGATATCCCAAAGGTACTCCGAATTTAGGAATAATCTCCTGTAGGAGCCAATTAACTGTTTCCTAACTTGATTTGTACGACAGGGAAAGGCTTCTGGCCATCCAGAACAAGTATCCAACCCAATCAAATAGACTGACAGCCATTATGCTTAGGTAAGTCTGTAAAATCAATAATCTGCCAGATTCACTCCTGTTTTTAACTTGCCCATTTGAATTTTCTTTTGTACTACTGGATTTAGTTTTTTTTTTTTAAACATACCTGACCCTTTGCTGCTACTGACTTAGCCATTTCTAGCATTAGCACTGACACTAAATGCCTTTTTAGGAGCATCACAAGGGGGTCTGCACTCCAGTGGCATTCTTGATGTCTTATTTGCAATATTACCTGACTCTTGATAATTGTCCACCATCCTTCTGAATTTTTTTTGGCTATTTTATATGTTCATTTTGATATGTTTTACAGTGCATGATTGCTACTTGGACCGGTTCTTAAACCACCCCCAAGAACTGTAAATGAAATAATAATATGAATAATGAGTAAATGAATAATAAAGCGCGGCGGTTTCTCCTCGCTCAATTCCCAGGGTCGGATTCTTGGAGCCCTCTGGAGGAGCAGCTGTTCAGAGAGGCTTTCTCCCAGCACGGGAAGGACTTTTGCCTGATTCAGAAGAAGGTAAAGCTGTCAGGGTGGGGTGGCTGAGGCTTTTAACCTGGGAAGTCGTACCTTTTGCTGTCTGTCACTCCCCCTGCTCTTTGAAACCAAGATTATTTGCCCCGATGTGTAACCACACGGGGATATTTAACGTCTCTGGTAGTGAGACCCCAGAGATTAACAGAATTAACGATCCTTCGTGCTGACGGACAGTTAGAAACGTGCGATTCCGCCCTGCGGAAAAGGAAGGTCTCTTTTTGGGACTGGCCTTGTGCCTTTTGCACTAAGCTGGAGGGGAAAGATAATTCTCCTGCTGATGCTTTGTTGTACACCTCTGCCCAGAACCTTTCAGCCACGGAACTGCAGGTACAGACTGCTGCTGTTTCTCTCACAACAGGTTCAGACCAAGACTGTGGCACAGTGCATTGAATATTATTACATCTGGAAGAAAAGAATCAAATTCAGCCGCAGACAGCCTCGAGTCAGCAGAAAAAATAACAAAAGAACCAAGGGCGAGGTGGAAAGCGCTGAAGAAGAGGTAGAAAAACCATGCGAGATGCCTCTCCCTGCGAGGAAACCGCCTCGAAAGGGGCAGCAGGAGCTACCAGGAGAGATTCTGGTCGCTGATATAAACACTATTGGTGTTCCTGTCGACTTTCAGGGGGGCCTGAGAAATTCCTGGCACTCTGTAAAAGGAGCTGCCGGTTCCCCTGCTCTCCGCAGGGATTGATGGATCCTCCCTTGGCCGGCAGATGGGAGGTTGGGTTTGCAAAGGTTGTTCCTTTGTGGTGAGAACCGGGTTCATTTCAGCACTCGGCCATCCTGCCAGGGAGGAAAACATCGCTCTGCATATGGAAATGCCCATGGCGTGGTCTGTGTTTGTGCCCCGTCCGGGGGGTGGGTTATTAAAGCGGGGTTTTTTGGGTGTTTATCATTTGGAGGAGCTCACCAGGGCAGATTGGGACTGGGAATCTATAATTTTGTGCAGTCTCGTTGCCTCTGAGGTGGTATTTTATCATGTTTTTTGGTGATTTTAAGCTCTTTTGGGGTTTCTTTTCTTTTTTTACTTTACTGTCTGCCTCTCTGGTGAGCTGGGAACATTTGCTGAAGCCTCTCTGATTTTACAGGCTGTCTGCAATCCAAAGAAGCGCCGCCGCCTTCCCTCGAAGGGAAGGAAAGGAAAAAAGCAAAAGAGCAATCAAAATGTTCCCAACAGCACAGAGGTTCTCTCCTCCCACCCAAGTTCCACACCAGTCCCGGATGAAGTCCCACCCCATCGGGACGCATTTCCAAGGGAGGAGAGTGAAAGGTAGCTGTTGTCCATGGAGATTTAAACTCCAAAAGCTGTCACGGGGGCGGAGGAGGGAGTGGAATGAAAGTTATGCCGGGGCTTTTTGGTTGATTTTCACCCAAAAATCTGGCTGGTGGAACCACCAACACCCCTGCGGTTGGAGAGAATGGCTGATTTATGGCCAAAAGGGTATTGAGCTGGTGAGGAGGCACCTGGAGTAGCAAGAAGGAAGCTTGGTTTAGCGGGGCATGTGGGGAAAAAAGGCATTTAAATGAGCTCCAAATAGAAATCCCCATTGGTGTTCTGCCTTGCAGGGTGTTTGACAAGATAAAAGAGGAGGAGGCGGCAGACGTGCCAGTGTTTCACCTGCTGGAAGAATTGGAGCATCCCTTGAAGATCAAATTGCCCCCCGAGCTGGTTTAATTTGTAGTTTTTAGTGAATAAAATCTTTGAGTTTCTGGTTTTATTGTTTAAAGAAGCGCTTGGCCTCTGCTTGGAAGGGAAATCGGATGCCCTCGGCCCTGGCTTGCTGCTGGCAGGTTTGGGGTTGGGAAAAGGGGGCGATCGCTGAGAAATTCCTGTATTTAACGGCCGGGAGTGCGAAACGGGGACCGCTGCCCACCTCACGCACGTGTTGCCCATGAATCCATATGGGATCCCTAAAACCTGAGCTCAAGATTCCCAGTTACAAATGGGAATACTTCTGCTCCCATGGGTGCCAGAGCCACCGAAATCCTGTTTGAGAGTGTGGGTTGGGGATGAGGTTACGCTTGGTATCATGTCCTGCTGCACCTGAATTGGGGAGGGGAAGATAAAAGGCAAGCTCAAAAGCTTCCAGGTCCCTGCCTCGGTTCAGCTGCTCTTCAGCAAAAGGAATCATGGAGAAAAGAGGAAAGATGTTATGTGGCAGCAGCCACCACGTCCAGGCATCCAGAGCACCAGAAACAGGAGGGGTATTTGGCAGATGATGGGGGATGGGAAACAAGGGAAAGGGGGGAAGCAGGGGAAGGGTGGAAGGAATGGCCTCCCAGAAAGGTACAGCCACCCCAAAAGGACTAGCTGGCGCAAAATTCTTGACCAAAACTTCAAATTTTTGACACAATATGTCACATCCTTGACCGAAATCTCTGGCTTCTACCCCCAAATTCTTGCCCCAAACATGACGTTCTTGTCCTAAACATGACGTTCTTGTCCCAAACATGAAGTTCTTGCCCCCAAATCTCTAATTCTTGTCCCAAATTTCAAAATCCTTTACCCAAATCTAAAATTCTTGACCAAAACTTCATATTTTTGACGCAAAATGTCAAATTCTTGACCCAAATCTCCAGCACCTACCCCCAAATTTTGCCCCAAACATGAAATTCTTGCCCCAAACCTCAATTTTTTTTCCCAAATTCTTGTCCCAAATGTCACATCCGTGACCCAAATCTCCAGCTCTTACCCCGCACATTTTTCTTCAAACATGAAATTCTTGCCCCAAACATCAATATTTTTCTCCTAAATTCAGCACAAATGTCGAAATCTTTGACCCAAATCTCAAAATTTTTGACCAAACCTTCAAGTTTTTGACACAAAATGTCAAATTCTTGGCCCAAATTCTTGTCTCAAATTTCACCCCAAACATGAAATTCCTGCCCCAAACCTCAATTTTTGCCCCCAAATTCTGGTCCCAAATGTCAGAATCCTTGACCCAAATCTCAAAAAATCTCCAATTTTATTACCCCCAAACCCCTGTAATTCTGGACCCAAATCTCAAATTTTTGGCCAGAAATCTCAGATTCTTGTCCTTCAATCTTCAGGTTTTGACCCAAAAATGTCCCATTTCCCTGCCAGGAATATCTCTCAGTCCTCAAACCGTGGTTTGGGTGTTGCTGCCGGGCGTTTAGCACAGTCGAACAGGGATGTTGCTACAGCTGGACAATGACATAAGGCAGGTTTAGGACCGATCCCTGGGGAAGGAAAGCCCTGAGCCCAGGGCCAGAGGGGCTTTAGGGGCCACCTGTCCTCCAGCCATGGAGGGAGCACCACAGGTGTTAGTGGTATTGCCCATCCCCACTGGAAGGTGCTGGGGCTTGGTGATCCCCAGGTGCCACAAATTGGGCTGATGGAGAGAGCTCTCCCTGTTAAAAGGCAGCTAGCTGGGGGTGGGGGTTTGGTGCTTCCTTTGGGCTGCTGCAGAAGACAAGAGCTGAGCTGAGGAGAGGAGGGAGTGTTGCTGTAAGAAGGCAGAAGGTACACCAGGAGGTGAGGTGAGCAGCCCTGGAGGGTGGCTGGGGAGTCATGGGGAAAAGCCTAAACCCAAGGGATTTATGGATTTTATGGGTGAAGGTGGGAGATGGGGAGCTCTGTGCCCTTGGTGGGAGTGTGGGGATGTGCCATGTTGATGGGGCTGCTTGTGGGTCCCCTTTGGGGAGGGTTCAGGCCAGGTCTGTCTTTCAGTCCTGGCTCCCTTTGGTTTGGGAGCTATTGCTGGATGTTTGGCAAGGATGTTTGGCAAGGCTGTGGAGGCAGGCAGGGAAAGAAGAACTTGTGTAGGTCTCTGGGGATGCCAGGAGTGTGTCAGCCATGTCACCCCGCTACGGTAGGACCACTGGGTACAGGGATCCAGGTCACTGTTTTCTCTCCCTGCCACTTCAATAAAGCAGCTTGAAGAGAGAAATGCAGTTTTTAAAAATCCTTGGCTTGGGTTATTAGGGTTTTTTTTAAAGGTTAATTTGTGTGTGTGTGAGCTTGTAAGTTCTGTGTGAATTTGAGAGAGAAGTGTGTGATAGTCCATCATTAATTCTTCAGTTTATAGCCCAAACTGTCTTGTGGGCAACATTTAATTACGGAAGCTTTTGGCTAACACTTAATTATGGACGTTTTTGGGCTGCCATTGGGTTATGGGAAAGTTTGGGCTGTCATTGAAGCTTCAGCTTGAAAAGAAGTGTGAGATAGTCCTACATTAATTCTTCAGTTTATAGCCCAAACTGTCTTGTGGGCATCATTTAATTATGGAAGCTTTTGGCTAACACTTAAGTATGGATGTTTTTGGGCTGCCATTGGATTATGGAAAATTTTGGCTCTCATTTAATGATTGTGGAAACTGCCTGCCATTGAATTGTTATGGAAAATGTGGACGTTGAGTTAATTATGAAGGAAACTTTTGACTGTCAAGGAATCATTATGGAGACTTTGGGCTGTCATTGAATTACTATGGAAGCTCTTGGCTGTCATTGAAATGCTGCTCCAGCCGAGAAAAACACTTTTGGAGGAACATTTAAGTTTGACAGGCAGAGGAAAGCTCTGAGTCCCAGGGTGAGAAATGCTGCTTGTTGGCCCTTTTGGAGATTTCAGGCCAGGAATGTCTTTCAGTGCTGGCTGCTTTGGTGTGGGAGCTATTGCTGGATTGGTTCTTCACCCAAACTGTCAATGTCTTTTACACAACCCTCCAAATTTTGACCCCTCCCAAAAATTATAATCCAAATTTTGGACTGTAATCTCAAAATTCCTTACCCAAATGTCAAGTTTTGGACAGAAAATCCCAAATCCCAGATGGGAGTCGGTGCAAAACCCAGACAGGAGTTGCTGGAAAACCCAGATGGAAGTGACCAAATTCTTGTCTCAAATTTGGTCCCGAATATGAAGTTCTTCCCCCAAACCTCAATTTTTTCCCCAAATCCCAAGTTCCTGACCCAAGTGTCAAATTTTTGACCCAAATCTCCAGCTTCTTGTACCAAATTTTGACCCAAACATGAAATTCTTGCCTCCAAATCCCCAGTAGTTAATAGATCCATTCCCATTAAGGCCGTTGGACTTTCTGGAATGTACAGAAATTCAAGACTTAGTTTTGTTTCCAAATTTCAAATTCAGGGGTTGTAAGAACGGCCAGTTTTCCTTTCCCTGTGGCATTTTAATTCTGATTTTCTCTTTTGTTTATTCCACTCTGAGAACCACCACTGAGAACGTTGCTCCTGCATCCACCAGAAATGTAACCTGTTTCTTTTTCTTTTTTTAAACCTGTTTTAAATCTTCCATACTCAGAGGAAGGTACAGCAGGAATTATCAGGGCAGTGGTAGCAATATCTCATTCTGTCAATTCCTTTTAATGCCAAATGTTTACAGCACATTTTAGTAGAGTTACATGCAGAGCAACATTCTTGAACCTTTTTGTCTTTGTAAAGAGAGACATTTCTTGATTTGCATTCCTTTGCCACTGATTTTTCTCTTAAGTCAAAGAATAAATCCACATATGGGACCTCATCCCATTTTCCTTTCCTGTTTCCAAAACAATGTGAACTGCAGAATAGTGTTATAGTTAAGGGCTTCATTCAAAGGTCACCTTTTGCTATTTAATGTATACAACTGCCACTCATGGCTGTAATAGTCAATGAGCTGACTTTTAAGAGACTTATCATGCAGTTCCTTCCAATGTGCCAAAAGGCAGATTAAGGGGGAGACCCTCGGTATTGGACCTTTGTTTCCTTCCAAGAAATTGGTAAACTTCAGTACCATTGTGAGTGATTGTGATTACTCGTCTTTTGCACTCATCAGTAACAAAATTTGGCAGGCAGGCACGAAGGAGGCTGAAACACCTGATGCTGTAGCTAAATATCCTGCATTTATAGCACTGCTGAGGTACCTACAGCACTTGCAGCCCTGCAGAGCCTCAGGCTACAGCATAACCCACATTTAGGGAAGCCAGCTACCCAGAAACTGGGTACCTGCCAGGCTCACATCAGCACGTGCACACCCTGGGAGACCAGTGGTGTTTTAGGCAGGGTTATAGTGCACAGTGACAGTTACCTCACTGCTGCCTTTCTCCCTTCTCGTCTCACTAAAGCCAGAGGCACAGCTTAAGGCCAAGGAGAGAGTGTGCTTAGAGGGGGTGAGGGGCCGAGTTCCCAATGACCTTCAAGGAAAGGCCAGCTCTAAATACCCTTAAACACACAAATGTAGATCTCTTTGGACTTGATACTTTCAAACAAGGAATGGGGGTGCCAGAGTGAGTAGGGCATTAAGTAGGGATTCAGTTTCACATTCTTCAGTCTCTTGGCGCAGGAGGAATACCTAGGGAAAACACCAGTGACAACTGTGCCTGGTTAAGATCGCTTCCTAAGTGAAGCCAGGCACGCCCCCTTGCTTAAGGTATTAAAAATGCCCCCAAGAAAGCAGTAGGCACAAGAACTGAGTGTATTGTGCAGCTGGGATAGAGGCTGCCTCTGCCACTGACTTCACCTGTCAGGTAGAGCCAAGCTCTCCATGCCGCAGCGTGGTTCCTCTGCCAGGCTCACATGCTATAAAGTGCCATTAGGACTTAGGGCTCCTCCACAGCTTCCAAAGGCTTCACATTGCAGCCCAGGAGCCCAGCTGCATCCTGGGTTCCATCAAAAGAAGTGTGGCCAGCAGGTTGAGAGAGGGGATTCTTCCCCTCTGCTCTGCTTGGCTGAGACCCCACCTGCAGTACTGCCTCCAGCTCTGGAGTCCTGAGGAGAACAATGACATGGACCCCTTGGAGTGGGTCCAGAGGAGGCCGCATAGATGATCAAAAGTCTGGAGCATCCCATCCTACAAAGATGGCCTGAGAGAGTTGGGCTTGTTTGGCCTAGAGAGGAGAAAGCTCAGGGGAGACTTTAGAGCGGCCTTCCAGTCCCAGAAGGGACCTACAGGACACCTGGGAGGGACTGTTTTTAAGGGCGTGGAGTGATGGGACAAGGAACAATGGTCTAAACTAGAGCAGGGCATTTTAAATTGCACATTGCAAAGAAGCTCTTCCTAATTCGTAGTGGTGAGTCACTGGCACAGGTTGCCCAGAGAGGTGGTGGAGGCATTCAAGGTCAGGCTCGATAAAGCTCTGAGCAACCCAATCTGGTTCAGGGGCTCCCTGCTCACTGCAGGGGGTTGGACTAGATGATCTGGAAAGGTTCCTTCCAACTTAAAGCACTCTAGGACTCTATGATCTGCCCCCAGTTCGGGTGTGAACTACATAAAAGGGACAAACCGACATCTCTGGTTTGGTTCAGAACCTCACACAGGCCTTGGAGCTGACGTGGGCCTCCGGAGCAGCAGCAGCAGCTACACGCATCAAGCACAAAACTGCCATGGCTGAGCCCAGGGAACAAATGCTCACCCACACAGCTCCCACAGCAACATGGTGTCTGGCCTTGGGGAGGTCGCATCAACTACAGGCCAGGCTCACTGACTCCAAAGCAAACAGGGGGCCCCTCTGGCTGCCTGCACTCACCTACGCTCTGACCAAACCCAGAGGAGCCCCATCAGGGGGAGATATGAGGCCCTGTTTGAGCAGCCAACGTCCCACCTCCAGACAACAGAACCACCTCTCAGCAGGTGACACAAACAACAGGGAAACTTCAGCTGCTGGGACCTCTTAAGGCCTTGCCACAAGTCCACCATGCACACACACACGACCAGCCCGCACACTCCCAGCATAGGCCCTGGGCAGCAGCAGGGCTGAGAGTCCTTCCATCCCTGCGGAAAAGCCTCGGCCTGTCAGTCCCTGCTGCTGCCAGGGCCAGCACTGCCAGCAGTGTCCAGCTGCAGCCTGCCAGGCTTCCCCCAGCACGTGGGAGGAACTGTGCTGCCAGATGCTCCCGAAACGCAGGCACCTGGCTCTGCAAAGGAACGGCTGCTGAGATCAACACCTGAGCTCTGACACCACTGCACCTTCCTGCTACTGTGCTGGGTCAGCTCCACTGGGCTCTGGAGTTCCCAGGAACATCCTGTCCATACTTTATTGCCAGGAAGAGGCTGCTACAGTTAACGGCTACTTTCTTCATTGCCCTAAGGATTTTACATCAAGCCTATCTGGGAGCAGGGGTCTGTCTTGATCTGGATACAAGGAAATAGTCATAGGAAGAAGCAGCAGAAGCAGCTTGTCCCACAACACAGCCAAACCTGGAGAATGAAAGGGGAGAAAGGTGGGAATGTTTCTCTGGATGTTCAGTCCTCTACATAACACACCATTTGGGAAATGACCCTGAAGACGAAACAAGGCACGCAAGGAAAGGAGGTGGAGTTGCTCTTGATGTGAAAGAACAACGTGAATGTCTTGAGTTCTGTCCAGGGACGGATGAGGAACGAGTTGAGAGTTTGTGGGTGAGAATTAAAAGAACAGTCAAGCATGGGTGATACTGCTCTGGGTGTCTATTAGAGGCTGCCTGATGAAGAGGAGGGGTGGGTGTGTATGTGGGGGCGGGAGGTGGATTGGAGGCAGAGGGAAAGGAGGGAAAAGGACACCAGTAAAACCCAAACCTCACGGGTTGGGATAAGGACATTTTCCAGGGACAGCAGCGGGAGAAATAACAATAATGGGACTTTGTAGCAAAATATACAAAACCAGTGTGCATGTAAGAATCTAAGCAATCTGCAGGGTGATATTCGGGAGGGGCAGAAGAGATTTCTACCTTCCTACGCCAGGAGCTGGCCAGGGCGAGCCTTCGTGGTCCAAGCCTCTTCTTTCCCCAGTTAGAGGACAAGACAGAAGAAAGAGGGAGAACACAGCCAGCTGGCAAGAGATGGGCAGCCCCAGCACCATGGGACTAGCAACGGAGACAACAAAGCAACTGTTCCTCTGACTTGAGGAACCAGCCTTGTGAGCTGCAAGACAGCATGTGCAAAAGAAAGCCTGCTTTACAAGTTGCTTCTATCTCCTAATTCCAGTAAGGCTGAGCAAGAATATTTGATTAAATGACAGCAAGACTCAGTCCCATTCTCCTAACAGCCTCCACGCTGGGGTTACTCCAAAGCACAAGTCCACAACACAGACCACAGGATAAAACAACAAACTGGCAACGGAGGGAGCTCAGCGCCAGCAAGAAGAAACTCTCTTTTCTTCCCTTATGCCTCCCTGCTCCAGGCTCTCCACAAAAAGGTCACTACCGGCCCCACTTTTCTACCCACTTTTCTACAGGATCTGCATTTGGAGACATCACTTCTTGGACGGGACCGAGGACTTCCACCAACATTCAGAAGTTCCCTTCCCTTGAACGTTTGGATGAATCCGCTCCTGTGGCAGTAAGGACAGCTAGGGCTGACCAGGGCTGACCACGGCCAGTGAATGCTGGTAGAGCGCAGCAGTGACTTTAGACACTGTCAGGACTGTTCTCTGCCATAGCCAAGCAAGAAGCCCCAAGTGTCAAGGGGGCTGCTTGCAGGATGCAGTTGGATGTTTCAGTGCAGGAAAGTATTTCAGTCCTGGCCCTTTGGTTTGAGAGCTACTACTTTACATTCAGCATGTTTGAACGTGAATGCTGGTAGAGAGCATAAGTGACTTGAGCCACTGTTAGGACTATTCCTTCTGGTAGGGAAGCAAGAAGCCCCGCTTTTCAAAGGGACTGCTTGTGTGATGCAAGTTGATGTGGAGGAAACTATTTTGCTTCTCACAGGATGGTTTGGGAGTGGCAGCTAGACATTCAGCACTTGTAATGTCTGAATTGCAATAGGAAATCAAAATCTCCCAATTCTTATGGTGGCTCTTTTGAAATGTGGATTACAACTTGCATGGAAAATACTAAATATCTAGTTAGTAGGATTGTAGATCAATCTGATGGTAACTGTTGGTTATAAAGCTAGTTAGTAAGCTCTTTTCTCAGTAGCATTCTAGTCCTTTATGTTCTCCTTTGGTTGGATTCCCTCTGGTCTTTAAAATTGTTATTTAAAATGTCAAATGAAGAAGCAGAAAAAACTCTCACTGATACCCCTTCTAAAAAACCCCTTTCTAATAGAGACTCTCTTGAGCCTTGTTTCCTTTAGCGTTTCTTTTCTTGCTGGAATTCGGAGGAATCAATATTGCAACTCACATTCACTCAGCTCATCAGAGATCACTGGATTTGGCAGTTATCATTTTCAATAAAGTGAAATTCTCTCCTTAATAGTGTAGCAGTAGCTAGTCATTGGAATGCAGGGTATGGAATTGCTGGGCTGCACCCAGAATGTATGAAACCTACGGTGCAGGACAGCGTCAGGGCAGCACCGCAGTACAACCCTGCTGCTTCTGACTTGCAGCAGAGTTTGATGTGCATTTGTACTAGAAATTTGTGCTGGCAGAACTGGAGCTGTCAGCATGATCATCTCCATGTGCACTCTCTTGGACAGGTTCCTCCTCTTCACATTTGAAGAAGGTATTTCTGCAGCACTTCTTGTGGCAGGGACAGTTCAAAGCCATGAACAGCCCGTCGGTGAGCCAGGGAAATACCACATGTTCTCTCAGCATGGGACCGCTAGTAGCACACCAGCGTTTCAGTTTGCTCTCTTTTCAGGCTGATATCTGGGTGTCTGAGGGAAAGGTGTGGGCCACTGCAGTGCTTGAGGTCTCTGTGCGAGCCACTGAAGTGACATTCTTCAGACCTGGAGGATGAGGTCGTCATACCCCCCTCATCCTCATACCCGTGGGGAATGGCAGGAAGATGTGGTGCTCAGCTGGGTGGGAGAGGATGAGCAGGACAGAACCTGGTGCCATCTCATCCCTTCATCCTTTCACAGGATTAACCAAAAGAAATGATTCCATGTTCTGTCCCCGGGCTTAGTCTTGGAAAGAACTGTTTGGAGCAGCCCAAAACAAAGCCATGGGGATGGGAAACAAGGGAAAGGGGGGAAGCAGGGGAAGGGTGGAAGGAATGGCTGCCCGCAAAAGAATAGCCACCCCAAAAGGTACAGCCACCCCGAAAGGACTAGCTGGCACATTGTATTTACATGCCAAGAAATCTCCAGAGCCTGCACATAGTGATAAAGACAGAGCGTTTTGTTTCTAAAAGTCCCAGTGTACAGTATATTCTCTTACTATTACGGCTCGCTAAAATCAAACATAATCCATTGTTTGTAACATTTTTCTCCTTTGAAAGTACTGATAATCATTCTCAATGCTTTCACACCTTGTACTTCATCCTGCCGAATTACCAAAAGCTGGGTTGTCGTATGGTGGTGGATTCTGTATTTGGTTTCAAAGAGTAATTTGCCAAACCAAGCACAAAGAATGTCACTGTTAGAATGAGTCAAGTCTCTCTCCAAATCAGGCATGATGTGGGTAGTTCCAAAGTAATTTGCTGAGGCAAAGGGCCTGAGGCCCTTTCAATTTGGCTTCTTGACAGATTTTACTAAGTTTTCTTTTAAAAGTTTGATTAATCTTTTCCAGTTTTCCACGAGATTGTGGTCTTCAGGAGGCCTGCAAATCCCAGGACACTCAGGATTTTGCACACATTCTGCACCACTGTGGCCACAAAAAGGTGGTCGTCTATCAGATGATATCCCAAAGGTACTCCAAATTAAGGAATAATCTCCTGTAGGAGCCAATTAACTGTTTCCTAACTTGATTTGTACGACAGGGAAAGGCTTCTGGCCATCCAGAACAAGTATCCAACCCAATCAAATAGACTGACAGCCATTATGCTTAGGTAAGTCTGTAAAATCAATAATCTGCCAGATTCACCCCTGTTTTTAACTTGCCCATTTGAATTTTCTTTTGTACTACTGGATTTAGTTGTTTTTTTTTAACATACCTGACCCTTTGCTGCTACTGACTTAGCCATTTCTAGCATTAGCACTGACACTAAATGCCTTTTTAGGAACATCACAAGGGGGTCTGCACTCCAGTGGCATTCTTGATGTCTTATTTGCAATATTACCTGACTCTTGATAATTGTCCACCATCCTTCTGAATTTTTTTTGGCTATTTTATATGTTCATTTTGATATGTTTTACAGTGCATGATTGCTACTTGGACCGGTTCTTAACCCACCCCCAAGAACTGTAAATGAAATAATAATATGAATAATGAGTAAATGAATAATAAAGCACGGCGTTTTCTCCTCGCTCAATTCCCAGGGTCGGATTCTTGGAGCCCTCTGGAGGAGCAGCTGTTCAGAGAGGCTTTCTGCCAGCACGGGAAGGACTTTTGCCTGATTCAGAAGAAGGTAAAGCTGTCAGGGTGGGGTGGCTGAGGCTTTTAACCTGGGAAGTCATACCTTTTGCTGTCTGTCACTCCCCCTGTTCTTTGAAACCAAGATTATTTGCCCCAATGTGTAACCGCACGGGGATATTTAACGTCTCTGGTAGTGAGACCCCAGAGATTAACAGAATTAACGATCCTTCGTGCTGACGGACAGTTAGAAACGTGCGATTCCGCCCTGCGGAAAAGGAAGGTCTCTTTTCGGGACTGGCCTTGTGCCTTTTGCACTAAGCTGGAGGGGGAAAGATAATCCTCCTGCTGGTGCTTTGTTGTACACCTCTGCCCAGAACCTTTCAGACACGGAACTGCAGGTACAGACTGCTGCTGTTTCTCTCACAACAGGTTCAGACCAAGACTGTGGCACAGTGCATCGAATATTATTACATCTGGAAGAAAAGAATCAAATTCAGCCGCAGACAGCCTCGAGTGAGCAGAAAAAATAACAAAAGAACCAAGGGCGAGGTGGAAAACACTGAAGAAGAGGTAGAAAAACCATGCGAGATGCCTCTCCTGAGAAATTCCTGGCACTCTGTAAAAGGAGCTGCCGGTTCCCCTGCTCTCCGCAGGGATTGACGGATCCTCCCTTGGCTGGCAGATGGGAGGTTGGGTTTGCAAAGGTTGTTCCTTTGTGGTGAGAACCGGGTTCATTTCAGCACTCGGCCATCCTGCCAGGGAGGAAAGCATCGCTCTGCGTATGGAAATGCCCATGGCGTGGTCTGTGTTTGTGCCCCGTCCGGCGGGTGGGTTATTAAAGCGGGGTTTTTTGGGTGTTTATCATTCGGAGGAGCTCACCTGGGCAGATTGGGACTGGGAATCTATAATTTTGTGCAGTCTTGTTGCCTCTGAGGTGGTATTTTATCATGTTTTTGGGTGATTTTAAGCTCTTTTGGGGTTTCTTTTCTTTTTTTACTTTACTGTCTGCCTCTCTGGAGAGCTGGGAACACTTGCTGAAGCCTCTCTGATTTTACAGGCTGTCTGCAATCCAAAGAAGCGCCGCCGCCTTCCCTCGAAGGGAAGGAAAGGAAAAAAGCAAAAGAGCAATCAAAATGTTCCCAACAGCACAGAGGTTCTCTCCTCCCAACCAAGTTCCACACCGGTCCCGGATGAAGTCCCACCCCATCGGGACACATTTCCAAGGGAGGAGAGTGAAAGGTAGCTGTTGTCCATGGAGATTTAAACTCCAAAAGCTGGCATGGGAGTGGAGGAGGGAGGGGAATGAAAGTTATGCCGGGGCTTTTTGGTTGATTTCCACCCAAAAATCTGGCTGGTGGAACCACCAACACCCCTGTGGTTGGAGAGAATGGCTGATTTACGGCCAAACCGGTATTGTGCCGGCCAGGAGGCACCTGGAGTAGCAAGAAGGAAGCTCGGTTTAGTGGGGCTTGTGGGGAAAAAAGGCATTTAAACGAGCTCCAAATAGAAATCCCCATTGGTGTTCTGCCTTGCAGGGTGTTTGACAAGATAAAAGAGGAGGAGGCGGCGGACGTGCCAGTTTTTCACCTGCTGGAAGAATTGGAGCATCCCTTGATGATCAAATTGCCCCCCGAGCTGGTTTAATTAGTAGTTTTTAGTGAATAAAATCTTTGAGTTTCTGGTTTTATCGTTTAAAGGAGCGCTCAGCCTCTGCTTGGAAGGGAAATCAGACGCCCTCAGCCCTGGCTTGCTGCTGGCAGGTTTGGGGTTGGGAAAAGGGGGCGATCGCTGAGAAAATCCTGTATTTAATGGCCGGGAGTGCGAAACGGGGACCGCTGCCCACCTCACGCGCGTGTTGCCCATGAATCCATATGGGATCCCTAAAACCTGAGCTCAAGATTCCCAGTTACAAACAGGAATACTTCTGCTCCCATGGGTGCCAGAGCCACCAAAATCCTGTTTGAGAGTGTGGGTTGGGGATGAGGTTACGCTCGGTATCATGTCCTGCTGCACCTGAATTGGGGAGGGGAAGATAAAAGGCAAGCTCAAAAGCCTCCAGGTCCCTGCCTCAGTTCAGCTGCTCTTCAGCAAAAGGAATCATGGAGAAAAGAGAAAAGATGTTACGTGGCAGCAGCCACCACGTCCAGGCAGCCAGAGCACCAGAAACAGGAGGTGGACAATGACATAAGGCAGGTTTAGGACCGATCCCTGGGGAAAGAAAGCCCTGAGCCCAGGGCCAGAGGGGCTTTAGGGGCCACCTGTCCTCCAGCCATGGAGGGAGCACCACAGGTGTTAGTGGTATTGCCCATCCCCACTGGAAGGTACTGGGGCTTGGTGAGCCCCAGGTGCCACAAATTGGGCTGATGGAGAGAGCTCTCCCTGTTAAAAGGCAGCTAGCTGGGGGTGGGGGTTTGGTGCTTCCTTTGGGCTGCTGCAGAAGACAAGAGCTGAGCTGAGGAGAGGAGGGGGTGTTGCTGTAAGAAGGCAGAAGGTACACCAGGAGGTAAGGTGAGCAGCCCTGGAGGGTGGCTGGGGAGTCATGGGGAAAAGCCTAAACCCAAGGGATTTATGGATTTTACAGGTGGAAGATGGGGAGCTCTGTGCCCTTGGTGGGAGTGTGGGGATGTGCCATGTTGATGGGACTGCTTGTGGGTCCCCTTTGGGGAGGGTTCAGGCCAGGTCTGTCTTTCAGTCCGGGCTCCCTTTGGTTTGGGAGCTATTGCTGGATGTTTGGCAAGGATGTTTGGCAAGGCTGTGGAGGCAGGCAGGGAAAGAAGAACTTGTGTAGGTCTCTGGGGATGCCAGGAGTGTGTCAGCCATGTCAACCTGCTACGGTAGGACCACTGGGTACAGGGATCCAGGTCACTGTTTTCTCTCCCTGCCACTTCAATAAAGCAGCTTGAAGAGAGAAATGCAGTTTTTAAAAGTCCTTGGCTTTGGTTATTAGGGGTTTTTTTTCAAGGTTAATTTGTGTGTGTGTGAGCTTGTAAGTTCTGTGTGAATTTGAGAGAGAAGTGTGAGATAGTCCTACATTAATTCTTCAGTTTATAGTCCAAACTGTCTTGTGGGCGTCATTTAATTACGGAAGCTTTTGGCTAACACTTAATTATGGATGTTTTTGGGCTGCCATTGGATTATGGGAAAGTTTGGGCTGTCATTCAATTATTATGGAAAATTTTGGCTCTCATTTAATGATTATGGAAACTTTTGCCTGCCATTGAATTGTTATGGAAAATTTGGACGATGAGTTAAGTATGAAGGAAACTTTTGACTGTCAAGGAATCATGATGGAGACTTTGGGCTGTTATTGAATTACTATGGAGGCTCTTGGCTGTCATTGAAATGCTGCTCCAGCTGAGAAAAACACTTTTGGAGGTACACTGAAGTTTGACAGGCAGAGGAAAGCTCTGAGTCCCAGGGTGAGAAATGCTGCTTGTTGGCCCTTTTGGAGATTTCAGGCCAGGAATGTCTTTCAGTGCTGGCTGCTTTGGTGTGGGAGCTATTGCTGGATTGGTTCTTCACCCAAACTGTCAACGTTTTTTGCACAACCCCCTAAATTTTGACCCCCCCAAAAAATTATAATCCAAATTTTGGACCGTAATCTCAAAATTCCTGACCAAAACATCAAGTTTTTGACAGAAAATCCCGAATCCTGGACTGGTGCAAAACCCGGACCGGGCAAATGAAGCAAGCAAGCAGCGTGGAGCTCCCTCTGGCCCATTGTCCTCTCCTAGTGCCCAGCATCGATATCTCCAAAGTTTGTTGGTGATGCCTCTAGAGAGGACGTTCCTGCACCATATTTAGGTTCCAATTGCTGTGGATTTTTGTGAAAGAAAGAATGAGGTACAAGTGCCCCATTGCCAATTTCTGAATGAAACTTTCCTTTATCTGCAGCTCTTCTCCTAAAAATACCCTGTACCTGACTCCTTTGCTGTTTCACACACACAGGTGTAGGAAACGCTTTCTGCACAAGGCAGCGCTGTGGCTGGACAAGATCAGCTTCCCCAAGAGCAGAGGCCAAGCTGTGCCTGGCTGTTTGAGAGAGACCCTTGTGCTGCAGGAAGAGGGTTCTCACCGCAGGATGGAGACGATGACACTGCGAGAGATTGTAGTCGCCGAGTGGAACAGGGATGTAAGTGAAGCGGTGCCTTTTCAGGCGCAGGGCAGAGAAAGAGGAGGTCAGCTCGATCTCAGGCACATCAACGTGACCAGCCTGGTAGGCATTTGGCTCTTTGGCCTTGGAGGTAAACACAGACCGCCAGCCCCCAACCCCAAATCAGAAAACACCCTCCCACCCCGTTCTATTTCCCTGAATAAATAGCAATGGACTGTTTACTTAGACTTGTGGGGTGATTCTGCCCTGCTGTATTAAAAATTGAGACCGGCACTGTTTGCCCCTTGTCCAATCCCCCAGGTTCTTCCCTGTTCTCACAAAACCTCTGTCATGTCTTGGCTGTACCAGCTTTCTCTTGCCAACATACTAAATGTCCTGCAGTAACTCTCAAACCAAAGGTGCCAAGGCTGAAATACATTCCTATACTGAAAGCTCCCACTCTATCACACAAGCAGCCCCTCAGCTCTTGGGATTCTTTGCTGTATAGCTCAGGGAACAGTGCTATAGTTGCAGGATGTCATGTCTTGGCTGTACCAGCTTCCTCTTGCCAACATACTAAATGTCCTGCAGTAACTCTCAAACCAAAGGTGCCATGAGCGAAATACATTCCTGGGGTGAAAGATTTCCCAGTCCCACGCAAGCAGCCCTTCAGGCCTTGGGGTTCCTTGCTCTAGAGCTCAGGGAACAGTGCTAACAGTGCTGTCATTTCTCAGCTGTACCAGCTGAAAGGTTCCATCCAACTTAAAGCACTCTAGGACTCTATGATCTGCCCCCAGTTTGGGTGTGAACTACATAAAAGGGACGAAACCACATCTCTGGTTTGGTTCAGAACCTCACACAGGCCTTGGAGCTGACGTGGGCCTCCGGAGCAGTAGCAGCAGCAGCTGCTTCACACATCCAGCACAAAACTGCCATGGATGAGCCCAGGGAACAAATGCTCACCCACACAGCTCCCACAGCAACATGGTGTCTGGCCTTGGGGAGGTCGCATCAACTACAGGCCAGGCTCACTGACTCCAAAGCAAACAGGGGGCCCCTCTGGCTGCCTGCACTCACCTACTCTCTGACCAAACCCAGAGGAGCCCCATCAGGGGGAGATATGAGGCCCTGTTTGAGCAGCCAACATCCCACCTCCAGACAACAGAACCACCTCTCAGCAGGTGACACAAACAACAGGGAAACTTCAGCTGCTGGGACCTCTTAAGGCCTTGCCACAAGTCCACCATGCACACACACACACGACCAGCCCGCACACTCCCAGCATAGGCCCTGGGCAGCAGCAGGGCTGAGAGTCCTATTGCCAGGAAAAGGCTGCTACAATTAACGGCTACTTTCTTCATTGCCCTAAGGATTTTACATCAAGCCTATCTGGGAGCAGGGGTCTGTCTTGATCTGGATATAAGGAAAAAGTCACAGGAAGAAGCAGCAGAAGCAGCTTGTCCCACAACACAGCCAAACCCAGAGAATGAAAGCTCAAGATTCCCAGTTACAAATGGGAATACTTCTGCTCTCATGGGTGGCAGAGCCACCGAAATCCTGTTTGAGAGCGTGGGTTGGGGTTGAGGTTACACTCGGTATCATGTCCTGCTGCACCTGAATTGGGGAGGGGAAGATAAAAGGCAAGCTCAAAAGCTTCCAGGTCCCTGCCTCGGTTCAGCTGCTCTTCAGCAAAAGGAATCATGGAGAAAAGAGAAAAGATGTTACGTGGCAGCAGCCACCACGTCCAGGCATCCGGAGCACCAGAAACAGGAGGGGTATTTGGCGGCACAGGAGCGGTATTTGGCTCCACAGCAAGCAGTGTGGAGCTCCCTCTGGCCCATTGTCCTCTCCTAGTGCCCTGCAGATTTTACTAATTTTTCTTTTAAAAGCTTGATTCATCTTTTCCATTTTTCCACTAGATTGTGTTCTTCAGGAGATATGCAAATCCCAGGACACTCTTAGGATTTTGTACACATTCTGCACCACTGTGGCCACAAAAATGTGGTCCTCTATCAGATGATACCTCCCAGATTCAGCCCTGTTTTTAACTTGCCCATTTGAATTTTCTTTTGTACTACTGGATTTTTTTATTTTTTTTTTTAAACATACCTGACCCTTTGCTGCTACTGACTTAGCCATTTCTAGCATTAGCACTGACACTAAATGCCTTTTTAGGAGCATCACAAGGGGGTCTGCACTCCAGTGGCACTCTTGGCACTCTCGTCCCAAATCCCAAATTCTTGTCCCAAATGTCAAAACCCTGGACTGAAATGTCAAAATCTTGGACCCAAATCTCAAAATTCTTGACCGAAACGTCAAGTTTTCGACAGAAAATGTAAAATTCTTGACCCAAATCTCCAGCTTCTACCCCCAAATTTTGCCCCAAACATGAAATTCTTGTCTCAAATCCCATATTCTTGTCCCAAATGTAGAAATCCTGGACCTAAATCACAAAATTTTTGAGCAAAACTTCAAGTTTTTGACAGAAAATCCCAAATTCTTGACCCAAATCCCAAATTCTTGTCCCGAATGTCAAATTCTTGACCCAAATCTCCAGCTCCTACCCCAAATTTTTGCCCCAAACATGAAATTCTTGCCCCAAACATGAATTTCTTGCCCCCAGATCCCAAATTCTTGTCCCAAATGTCAAAATCCTTGACCAAAATCTAAAATTCTTGACCAAAACTGCGAGTTTTTGACACAAAATGTCAAATTCTTGACCCAAATCCCAAATTCTTGTCCCAAATGTCAAAATCCTTGACCCAAATCTCCAGCTCCTACCCCAAATTTCACCCCAAACGTGAAGTCCTTGCCCCAAACCTCAAAAAATCTCCTTTTTTTTTTTTTACCCTCAAAACCCTCTAATTCTGGACCCAAATCTCAGAATTTTGGCCAGAAATCTCAGATTCTTGTCCTTCAATCTTCAGGTTTTGACCCAAAAATGTCCCATTTCCCTGCCAGGAATATCTCTCAGTCCTCAACACTGTGGTTGGGGAGTTGCTGCCGGGTGTTTAGCACAGTCGAACAGGGATGTTGCTACAGCTGGACAATGACATAAGGCAGGTTTAGGACCGATCCCTGGGGAAGGAAAGCCCTGAGCCCAGGGCCAGAGGGGCTTTAGGGGCCACCTGTCCTCCAGCCACGGAGGGAGCACCACAGTTGTTAGTGGTATTGCCCATCCCCACTGGAAGGTGCTGGGGCTTGGTGATCCCCAGGTGCCACAAATTGGGCTGATGGAGAGCTCTCCCTGTTAAAAGGCAGCTAGCTGGGGGTGGGGGTTTGGTGCTTCCTTTGGGCTGCTGCAGAAGACAAGAGCTGAGCTGAGGAGAGGAGGGGGTGTTGCTGTAAGAAGGCAGAAGGTACACCAGGAGGTAAGGTGAGCTGCCCTGGAGGGTGGCTGGGGAGTCATGGGGAAAAGCCTAAACCCAAGGGATTTATGGATTTTACAGGTGAAGGTGGGCGATGGGGAGCTCTGTGCCCTTGGTAGCTGCCTTGGTGGGAGTGTGGGGATGTGCCATGTCGATGGGGCTGCTTGTGGGTCCCCTTTGGGGAGGGTTCAGGCCAGGTCTGTCTTTCAGTCCTGGCTCCCTTTGGTTTGGGAGCTATTGCTGGGTGTTTGGCAAGGATGTTTGGCAAGGCTGTGGAGGCAGGCAGGGAAAGAAGAACTTGTGTAGGTCTCTGGGGATGCCAGGAGTGTGTCAGCCATGTCAACCTGCTATGGTAGGACCACTGGGTACAGGGATCCAGGTCACTGTTTTCTCTCCCTGCCACTTCAATAAAGCAGCTTGAAGAGAGAAATGCAGTTTTTAAAAGTCCTTGGCTTTGGTTATTAGGGGTTTTTTTTCAAGGTTAATTTGTGTGTGTGTGAGCTTGTAAGTTCTGTGTGAATTTGAGAGAGAAGTGTGAGATAGTCCATCATTAATTCTTCAGTTTATAGCCCAAACTGTCTTGTGGGCGTCATTTAATTATGGAAGCTTTTGGCTAACAACTATGGAAGTTTTTGGGCTGCCATTGGGTTATGGAAAATTTTGGCTCTCATTTAATGATTATGGATACTGCCTGCCATTGAATTGTTATGGAAAATTTGGATGATGAGTTAATTATGAAGGAAACTTTTGACTGTCAAGGAATCATTATGGAGACTTTGGGCTGTCACTGAATTACTATGGAAGGTCTTGGCTGTCATTGAAATGCTGCTCCAGCTGAGAAAAGCACTTTTGGAGGTACATTGAAGTTTGACAGTCAGAGGAAAGCTCTGAGTCCCAGGGTGAGAAATGCTGCTTGTTGGCCCTTTTGGAGATTTCAGGCCAGGAATGTCTTTCAGTGCTGGCTGCTTTGGTGTGGGAGCTATTGCTGGATTGGTTCTTCACCAAAACTGTCAATGTCTTTTACACAACCCTCCAAATTTTGACCCCTCCCAAAAATTATAATCCAAATTTTGGACTGTAATCTCAAAATTCCTTACCCAAATGTCAAGTTTTGGACAGAAAATCCCAAATCCCAGATGGGAGTCGGTGCAAAACCCAGACAGGAGTTGCTGGAAAACCCAGATGGAAGTGACCAAATTCTTGTCTCAAATTTGGTCCCGAATATGAAGTTCTTCCCCCAAACCTCAATTTTTTCCCCAAATCCCAAGTTCCTGACCCAAGTGTCAATTTTTTGACCCAAATCTCCAGCTTCTTGTACCAAATTTTGACCCAAACATGAAATTCTTGCCTCCAAATCCCCAGTAGTTAATAGATCCATTCCCATTAAGGCCGTTGGACTTTCTGGAATGTACAGAAATTCAAGACTTAGTTTTGTTTCCAAATTGCAAATTCAGGGGTTGTAAGAACGGCCAGTTTTCCTTTCCCTGTGGCATTTTAATTCTGATTTTCTCTTTTGTTTATTCCACTCTGAGAACCACCACTGAGAACGTTGCTCCTGCATCCACCAGAAATGTAACCTGTTTCTTTTTCTTTTTTTAAACCTGTTTTAAATCTTCCATACTCAGAGGAAGGTACAGCAGGAATTATCAGGGCAGTGGTAGCAATATCTCATTCTGTCAATTCCTTTTAATGCCAAATGTTTAAGGCTCATTTTAGTAGAGTTACATGCAGAGCAACATTCTTGAACCTTTTTGTCTTTGTAAAGAGAGACATTTCTTGATTTGCATTCCTTTGCCACTGATTTTTCTCTGAAGTCAAAGAATAAATCCACATACGGGACCTCATCCCATTTTCCTTTCCTGTTTCCAAAACAATGTGAACTGCAGAATAGTGTTATAGTTAAGGGCTTCATTCAAAGGTCACCTTTTGCTATTTAATGTATACAACTGCCACTCATGGCTGTAATAGTCAATGAGCTGACTTTTAAGAGACTTATCATGCAGTTCCTTCCAATGTGCCAAAAGGCAGATTAAGGGGGAGACCCTCGGTATTGGACCTTTGTTTCCTTCCAAGAAATTGGTAAACTTCAGTACCATTGTGAGTGATTGTGATTACTCGTCTTTTGCACTCATCAGTAACAAAATTTGGCAGGCAGGCACGAAGGAGGCTGAAACACCTGATGCTGTAGCTAAATATCCTGCATTTATAGCACTGCTGAGGTACCTACAGCACTTGCAGCCCTGCAGAGCCTCAGGCTACAGCATAACCCACATTTAGGGAAGCCAGCTACCCAGAAACTGGGTACCTGCCAGGCTCACATCAGCACGTGCACACCCTGGGAGACCAGTGGTGTTTTAGGCAGGGTTATAGTGCACAGTGACAGTTACCTCACTGCTGCCTTTCTCCCTTCTCGTCTCACTAAAGCCAGAGGCACAGCTTAAGGCCAAGGAGAGAGTGTGCTTAGAGGGGGTGGGGGGCCGAGTTCCCAATGACCTTCAAGGAAAGGCCAGCTCTAAATACCCTTAAACACACAAATGTAGATCTCTTTGGACTTGGTACTTTCAAACAAGGAATGGGGGTGCCAGAGTGAGTAGGGCATTAAGTAGGGATTCAGTTTCACATTCTTCAGTCTCTTGGCGCAGGAGGAATACCTAGGGAAAACACCAGTGACAACTGTGCCTGGTTAAGATCGCTTCCTAAGTGAAGCCAGGCACGCCCCATTGCTTAAGGTATTAAAAATGCCCCCAAGAAAGCAGTAGGCACAAGAACTGAGTGTATTGTGCAGCTGGGATAGAGGCTGCCTCTGCCACTGCCTTCATCTGTCAGGTAGAGCCAAGCTCTCCATGCCGCAGCGTGGTTCCTCTGCCAGGCTCAGATGCTATAAAGTGCCATTAGGACTTAGGGCACCTCCACAGCTTCCAAAGGCTTCACATAGGAGCCCAGCTGCATCCTGGGTTCCATCAAAAGAAGTGTGGCCAGCAGGTTGAGAGAGGGGATTCTTCCCCTCTGCTCTGCTTGGCTGAGACCCCACCTGCAGTACTGCCTCCAGCTCTGGAGTCCTGAGGAGAACAATGACATGGCTAAATGGACTGTACCTGGAAAAAAGAAAAAAGCACACAGCATCTGGAGCTTTTCTCAGTGTTTCTCTATAGCTCCTGGCCTTCACAGAGCAGAGTCAGGGAAATCACTAGAAAAGATTTGCCCTTTGTAGTCCAATTACCCAGACATTTGTGACCAGGCTTCCTGCCTCGGTCGGCACAGACTGCTTGGAAATGGGTTTTGTGGGTAAGGGCCAGTGGGTATGGTGGTGGATTCTGTATTTGGTTATCACTTTGTCTTGATAGTGCTTCTATGATTTTCCAATTCCATTCTGGTTTTCGACTTAGCTCACTTTTCAAACTGTAATATGCCAAACCAAGCACAAAGAATGTCACTGTTAGAATGAGTAAAGTCTCTCTCCAAATCGGGCATGATGTGGGTAGTAATTGGCTTGACTTTTCCATCTATTGGTAGATGTCCAAGTACCATCACTTGTTGCCCAAATTAAATGTCCAGGACTTGGAATCAAGGTTTGGCAGCTAACTTTCCGATATGTTGTTACATTTAAAGTGTATTGGCCCTCTTATCTGTTATTGTAGGATCTACTGTGAATTCTAGCCCATCCCATGGGAAGCACCATGGGGCCTTCGCCAGATATTGAAATTTTAAAAGTATTCTCATGGACCAAATGTTGGTCCACTCTTCTTCATTTCGGGCAGGTGGTCCAGTCAGGCGATCGCTGAGAAATTCCTGTATTTAACGGCCGGGAGTGCGAAACGGGGACCGCTGCCCACCTCACGCGCGTGTTGCCCATGAATCCATATGGGATCCCTAAAACCTGAGCTCAAGATTCCCAATTACATATGGGAATACTTTTCTTCTGCTCCCATGGGTGCCAGAGCCACCAAAATCCTGTTTGAGAGTGTGGGCTTGGGATGAGTCGATTCTCGGTATCATGTCCTGCTGCACCTGAATTGGGGAGGGGAAGATAAAAGGCAAGCTCAAAAGTTTCCAAATTATGAAAAGCTGGGTTGTCATAGGAACTGTGAAAAGTCAGTTCCTAGCTTCCTTTGTGACTTCTTCATACTTTGGCAATGCTTTTAAGAACTTTTGCTACACACCAGGCTCTTTGGCCTTTGGGAGGTAAAAATTGAGACCGGCACTGTTTGCCCCTTGTCCAATCCCCCAGGTTCTTCCCTGTTCTCAGAAAAACTCTATGTCATGTCTTGGCTGTACCAGCTTCCTCTTGCCAACATACTAAATGCCCTGCAGTAACTCTCAAACCAAAGGTGCCAAGACTGAAATACATTCCTATACTGAAAGCTCCCACTCTATCACTCAAGCAGCCCCTCAGCTCTTGGGATTCTTTGCTGTATAGCTCAGTGAACAGTGCTATAGTTACAACAGGTTACGTTTCTGGTGGATGCAGGAGCAACGATCTCAGTGGTGGTTCTCAGTGTTAAATAAACTGAGGAGAAAATCAGAATTAAAATGACAAATAGAGTGGGAAGCACAGACAGGCACCTCCGGTCTGGGTTTTGCGGCGACTCCGGTCGCACAATCAGCACAACTGATTGCAGTGACACCAGCACTGGGATGGAGTAAAGGAAAGAAAGTAAATATATGGACAGACTCAAAGTATGCCTTTGGAGTAGTCCGTGTCCGTGGAACCCTATGGAAAGAACAAAGACTATTGTCCTCCCAGGGGGCAAAAATTAAGCATCTAAAAGAAATTTTACAGTTCTTGGTGGTGGATTAAGAACCGGTCCAAGTAGCAATCATGCACTGTAAAACATATCAAAATGAACATATAAAATAGCAAAAATTTAAAAATTCTGAAGGATGGTTGACAATTGTCAAGAGTCAGGTAATATTGCCTCCCTTAAATCATGGGATTATTGATTTTACAGACTTACCTAAGCATAATGGCTGTCAGTCTATTTGATTGGGTTGGATACTTGTTCTGGATGGCCAGAAGCCTTTCCCTGTCGTACAAATCAAGTTAGGAAACAGTTAATTGGCTCCTACAGGAGATTATTCCTAAATTTGGAGTACCTTTGGGATATCATCTGATAGACGACCACCTTTTTGTGGCCACAGTGGTGCAGAATGTGTGCAAAATCCTGAGTGTCCTGGGATTTGCAGGCCTCCTGAAGACCACAATCTCGTGGAAAACTGGAAAAGATTAATCAAACTTTTAAAAGAAAACTTAGTAAAATCTGTCAAGAAGCCAAATTGAAAGGGCCTCAGGCCCTTTGCCTCAGCAAATTACTTTGGAACTACCCACATCATGCCTGATTTGGAGAGAGACTTGACTCATTCTAACAGTGACATTCTTTGTGCTTGGTTTGGCAAATTACTCTTTGAAACCAAATACAGAATCCACCACCATACGACAACCCAGCTTTTGGTAATTCGGCAGGATGAAGTACAAGGTGTGAAAGTATTGAGAATGATTATCAGTACTTTCAAAGGAGAAAAATGTTACAAACAATGGATTATGTTTGATTTTAGCGAGCCGTAATAGTAAGAGAATATACTGTACACTGGGACTTTTAGTGATAAAGACAGAGCGTTTTGTTTCTATGTGCAGGCTCTGGAGATTTCTTGGCATGTAAATACAATGTGCCAGCTAGTCCTTTCGGGGTGGCTGTACCTTTTGGGGTGGCTATTCCTTCCACCCTTCCCCTGCTTCCCCCCTTTCCCTTGTTTCCCATCCCCCATCATCCGCCAAATACCCCTCCTGTTTCTGGTGCTCCGGATGCCTGGACGTGGTGGCTGCTGCCACGTAACATCTTTTCTCTTTTCTCCATGATTCCTTTTGCTGAAGAGCTGCTGAACCAAGGCAGGGGCCTGGAAGCTTTTGAGCTTGCCTTTTATCTTCCCCTCCCCAATTCAGGTGCAGCAGGACATGATACCGAGCGTAACCTCATCCCCGACCCACACTCTCAAACAGGATTTCGGTGGCTCTGCCACCCATGAGAGCAGAAGTATTCCCATTTGTAACTGGGAATCTTGAGCTCAGGTTTTAGGGATCCCACATGGATTCATGGGCAACACGCGCGTGAGGTGGGCAGCGGTCCCCGTTTCGCACTCCCGGCCATTAAATACAGGAATTTCTCAGCAATCGCCCCCTTTTCCCAACCCCAAACCTGCCAGCAGCAAGCCAGGGCCGAGGGCATCCGATTTCCCTTCCAAGCAGAGGCTGAGCGCTCCTTTAAACAATAAAACCAGAAACTCAAAGATTTTATTCACTAAAAACTACAAATTAAACCAGCTCGGGGGACAATTTGATCTCCAAGTGATGCTCCAATTCTTCCAGCAGGTGAAACACTGGCACGTCCGCCGCCTCCTCCTCTTTTTTCTTGTCAAACACCCTGCAAGGCAGAACACCAATGGGGATTTCTATTTGGAGCTCGTTTAAATGCCTTTTTTCCCCACAAGCCCTGCTAAACCGAGCTTCCTTCTTGCTACTCCTGGCTGCCACAATACCCTTTTGGCCATAAATCAGCCATTCTCTCCAACCACAGGGGTGTTGGTCGTTCCACCAGCCAGATTTTTGGGTGGAAATCAACCAAAAAGCCCCAGCATAACTTTCATTCCACTCCCTCCTCCACTCCCATGCCAGCTTTTGGAGTTTAAATCCATTTCAGCCCAAACCCAGCAGGTTTCTCCATGGACAACAGCTACCTTTCAATCTCCTCCCTTGGAAATGTGTCCCGATGGGGTGGGACTTCATCCGGGACTGGTGTGGCACTTGGTTGGGAGGAGAGAATCTCTGTGCTGCTGGGAACTTTTGAGTTGCTCTTTTCCTTGTTTCCTTTCCTTCCCTTCGAGGGAAGGCGGCGGCGCTTCTTTGGATTGCAGACAGCCTGTAAAATCAGAGAGGCTTCAGCAAATGTTCCCTGCTCTCCAGAGAGGCAGACAGTTAAGTAAAAAAAGAAAAGAAACCTCAAAAGAGCTTAAAATCACCCCAACACCCTCTGAAACATGATAAAATACCACCTCAGAGGCAACGAGACTGCACAAAATTATAGATTCCCAGTCCCAATCTGCCCAGGTGAGCTCCTCCGAATGATAAACACCCAAAAAACCCCGCTTTAATAACCCACCCCCCGGACGGGGCACAAACACAGACCACGCCATGGGCATTGCCATACGCAGAGCGATGCTTTCCTCCCTGGCAGGATGGCCGAGTGCTGAAATGAACCCAGTTCTCACCACAAAGGAACAACCTTTGCAAACCCAACCTCCCATCTGCCAGCCAAGGGAGGATCCATCAATCCCTGCGGAGAGCAGGGGAACCGGCAGCTCCTTTTACAGAGTGCCAGGAATTTCTCAGGAGAGGCATCTTGCATAGTTTTTCTACCTCTTCTTCTGCGCTTTCCACCGCGCCCTTGGTTCTTTTGTTGTTTTTTCTGCTGACTCGAGGCTGTCTGCGGCTGAATTTGATTCTTTTCTTCCAGATGTAGTAATATTCAATGCACTGTGCCACGGTCTTGGTCTGAACCTGTTGTGAGAGAAACAGCAGCAGTCTGTACCTGCAGTTCCGTGTCTGAAAGGTTCTGGGCAGAGGTGTACAACAAAGCACCAGCAGGAGGATTATCTTTCCCCCTCCAGCTTAGTGCAAAAGGCACAAGGCCAGTCCCGAAAAGAGACCTTCCTTTTCCGCAGGGCGGAATCGCACGTTTCTAACTGTCCGTCAGCACGAAGGATCGTTAATTCTGTTAATCTCTGGGGTCTCACTACCAGAGACGTTAAATATCCCCGTGCGGTTACACATCGGGGCAAATAATCTTGGTTTCAAAGAGCAGGGGGAGTGACAGACAGCAAAAGGTACGACTTCCCAGGTTAAAAGCCTCAGCCACCCCACCCTGACAGCTTTACCTTCTTCTGAATCAGGCAAAAGTCCTTCCCGTGCTGGCAGAAAGCCTCTCTGAACAGCTGCTCCTCCAGAGGGCTCCAAGAATCCGACCCTGGGAATTGAGCGAGGAGAAAACGCCGTGCTTTATTATTTGCCTGGCGAGGTGGCCTTCGTTCCCGTGTTAAAGGGAAGGCACCGGCCGTGCCAGCGAAGGAAGGGGCTCCCCAGTTACCTGTGTAATGATAATCAGCCAGGGGATGGGATTCGGACTTCTCAGGCCTCCCAAAAAGCAGCATGTCCAGAGCATCCTGCAGGGTTTGATATTGAAAAACACCCAAAGAGAGGAAACGTTAGATTCCCCCCTCGGGAGGGGAAAAAGGGGCAGAACTTTCCCTTTCAATGCCTTTGACTTGGCCCACCTGTCACAGTTTTGTGTGGCTGGATTCTAATGGAGAACCCAGGGGTGGCTGCTGCAAGAAGCAGCTAGAAGCAGCAGGGGAAGGGGGTGTGGAATGCCTCCCCCAATAAGAAAGAAGACAACTTGGGAGGAACTGACTGAAAACCCCCATTCCCCCATTCCCTGCCCCTCCCTGTGCCGTGATGGGGGGAAAAGGGAGTGAAATTAGGACTCAAGTCTGCTAAGAAGGGAGGGATAGGGGGATGGTGCTTTAAGATCTGGATGCACTTTCCTTTATTTCCTTTATATTGCATTGAGTCCCTTTTGTCCATGACACTAATTACAGAGTGATCCCTCTCTGACCTTTGAATCTTAAGCCTATCAATTTATGTTTGCTCCCCTTTCAGCTGAATCCCCTCTCATCCCCGTGCCCCAGAAGAAGACTCTTCTGTGCAGGTTCCCTGGCGCTAACGAAGCCTGAGCCAGCCCCTTAATTCTATTCAGGTGAACTTCTTGTTCCTTACCATGACGTTGCCCCGCGCTTCATGCAGGCAGTGCAACGCTTGCTCCTGGTTCCTTGGGCCCCCCGGCATGACACTGGAGCAGGACATCTTGAGCAGCTGGTTTACTGCAAACGCAACGAAAAGCAAGGGAAAGTCAAGTTTCTGCCCAAGGGAAGAGTCCATGGGAGACAAGAGGGAGGGGGAGGAACAGGTCGTTAGTTGTTCTGCGATCCACCAGAACCCAGCGAGATCCCCTTCCCTCAACACCTGTGGAGGAGGCGAAGGAGAAGCGGGGAAGCTGTTGGGGGGACGCCGACCCATCAGACCCAGGGAAGCCGAGGGGACGGGTGAGGAAGAAAAGTGTTAAAAGAAAAACCTCTGTCCTGCGTCTCGGGGTTCGTCTCAATGTCTCCCCAAGGCTTCCAGAGCAAGGTTGCACCATGGTGGTCGTTGGCTGCCTGCGACCTGTCGCGGAGCTCTGGCAGCTCTGCTTGAAACTGGCCTCCGATGTTGATGTGCCTGAAGTCGAGGAGGAAAAGAGGAGGTGAGGAAGGCAAGCTGGGAACGGCGACGGCACAGAGAGTGGCAATTCCCTCCTGGCCAGAGCAGGGCATTCCCCGACCCCGAACCACGGTCCCCTCATCGCCCCGTTCTCTTAATTCCTATTGCCACGGCGGGGACTCACGGCTCCACACTGATGTCCTCCTCAGGAGAAGATCCAAGGTCCCCCTCCATTCTGCCTGGAAAAAGAAAACACCTGCTCAAGATAGAAACCGCTTTGCCGAGATCGTCCTCTAGCCTTCCTTCAGCCTCGCTGCTGCAAACACCCACCTTGTCCCGGAATCCCCCAAAGTTCAGCGAAATTGCTGGGTCTTTGTCTCCCCCCACACTCGGAATAGGGGCACCGGGACATTATTGCACAGCACAGCTCAGAAATCAGCCCTGGGGATGGAGCGGGGGCTGCAAAAACCAGCAGCGAAGCAAAACCCCGTAACAGTGTTTGCGCACAAGACCATCATCTCTTTTTTGAGGGGGTTTTACAAGCTTTTCTGGGGCCCGAATTTGTAGGCACAGCTCCCCAACTTGGCTGCACTCTCCCGAAAGTTACAGCCGACAAGCCAGCCGGGAGGAAGCGGGGAGCAATACGAGTAACCACAACCCTTCCTTGGGCACAAGGTTCTTTGAGGGTCTCCTCAACTTTTACTGTTGGGGATAAAAGCAACCCAAAAACTGTGAAGTCGCCATGAAATTCGTTAAACTGCCCGGTAAAATCGCAGTCATCCCCTCAGGCTCTAAGGCCACAATCTAACCCAACACGGTGGGGCTAGACTCCCATCACCTGCGGTGTTCCCCACAGCCCAAGGGCATTAAACAGGGCACCTCTTTTCCAAGAGAGCACCAGGACGGACCCTGGATCCCTCACCAAACCCGTAACGAGCGGCCCCTTGTGGCGGCCTAACCTGAGCGCAGGTCAGGGAGCGTTCAGCAGCCCGAGTTCTCCGCTGATGGTGGTGAAGGCGCTGAGAAGTGACAGTCGTCAACCAAAGAGCTCTTGCCAAGGCACCTAAGTCCCGGAGAGCTGGAGGCTCCACTCACCTCCTTCCCTCCAACTGGCTGTGTTACTGGTACAGCACCAGTATCACCGGGGTAACACCGTGATGTCATCGAAGAACACCTGGGCTGCCCAGGGCTGGCTTCCATCTCTGGCCCTGTCTCCCACCACACCAAGGACAGGGGCGAAGGTTCTGCCTGGACTTTCCACACAGTGTTCTTCCCAGGTGCTTCTGAACCGCTGCTCGGTGGTGTAAAACAACAAGAGCTGTTACGCTCAGCAAGTTTCTCTAGGCACAACTCAGCCCCGACCTGCAATCCTTACCCAATCCCCTCCTCCTTCATTCTCCAAACCCCAGAACCCTGCTGAGGTTGGAAAGATCCCTCGCCACCTTCATTCAACCTCCTGGCAAAGCCCCAAACAATTCTGCTCCCTTTTACCTGCCAGTTCTCCTTCCTTCGTGGCGAACGCCATCGGTCACCACGAACACGCCGATGGTTCTCAGGGCCCTTCTCAGTAGAAAGCAGCTGGGCACAGATTGGAGGGAGAAAGCCACTTTGGGAGCCACTGCCATCAGCAGGACTGGCCTCATCCTGCTCCTAAGTGAAAAGCCAGGAGACCCAGGGACAGAGGTTTCAACCCAGGAATGTGTTTCAGTCCTCTTCACTTTGGTTCCAGACCTTCTCTTGGACATTCACTGCCTTTGCAAACGGAAGCTGGTACAGCTGAAAAATGACAGAGAGCACTGTTAGCACTGTTCCCTGAGCTCTAGAGCAAAGAATCCCAAGAGCTGAGGGGCTGCTTGTGTGATAGAGTGGGAGCTTTCAGCATAGGAATGTATTTCAGCCTTGGCACCTTTGGTTTGAGAGTTACTGCAGGGCATTTAGTATGTTTGCAAGAGGAAGCTGGTACAGCCAAGACATGACATAGAGTTTTTCTGAGAACAGGGAAGAACCTGGGGGATTGGACAAGGGGCAAACAGTGCCGGTCTCAATTTTTACCTCCCAAAGGCCAAAGAGCCTGGTGTGTAGCAATAGTTCTTAAAAGCATTGCCAAAGTATGAAGAAGTCACAAAGGAAGCCAGGAACTGACTTTTCACAGTTCCTATGACAACCCAGCTTTTCATAATTTGGAAACTTTTGAGCTTGCCTTTTATCTTCCCCTCCCCAATTCAGGTGCAGCAGGACATGATACCGAGAATCGACTCATCCCAAGCCCACACTCTCAAACAGGATTTCGGTGGCTCTGGCACCCATGGGAGCAGAAGAAAAGTATTCCCATATGTAATTGGGAATCTTGAGCTCAGGTTTTAGGGATCCCATATGGATTCATGGGCAACACGCGCGTGAGGTGGGCAGCGGTCCCCGTTTCACACTCCCGACCATTAAATACAGGAATTTCTCCGCAATCGCCCCCTTTTCCCAACCCCAAACCTGCCAGCAGCAAGCCAGGGCCGAGGGCGTCCGATTTCCCTTCCAAGCAGAGGCTGAGCGCTCCTTTAAACGATAAAACCAGAAACTCAAAGATTTTATTCACTAAAAACTACTAATTAAACCAGCTCGGGGGGCAATTTGATCATCAAGGGATGCTCCAATTCTTCCAGCAGGTGTAACACTGGCACGTCCGCCGCCTCCTCCTCTTTTTTCTTGTCAAACACCCTGCAAGGCAGAACACCAATGGGGATTTCTATTTGGAGCTCGTTTAAATGCCTTTTTTCCCCACAAGCCCCACTAAACCGAGCTTCCTTCTTGCTACTCCAGGTGCCTCCTGGCCGGCACAATACCGGTTTGGCCGTAAATCAGCCATTCTCTCCAACCACAGGGGTGTTCGTGGTTCCACCAGCCAGATTTTTGGGTGGAAATCAACCAAAAAGCCCCGGCATAACTTTCATTCCCCTCCCTCCTCCACGCCCGTGACAGCTTTTGGAGTTTAAATCCATTTCAGCCCAAACCCAGCAGGACAACATGGACAACAGCTACCTTTCACTCTCCTCCCTTGGAAATGTGTCCCGATGGGGTGGGACTTCATCTGGGACCGGTGTGGAACTTGGTTGGGAGGAGAGAACCTCTGTGCTACTGGGAACTTTTGAGTTGCTCTTTTGCTTTTTTCCTTTCCTTCCCTTCGAGGGAAGGCGGCGGCGCTTCTTTGGATTGCAGACAGCCTGTAAAATCAGAGAGGCTTCAGCAAATGTTCCCTGCTCTCCAGAGAGGCAGACAGTTAAGTAAAAAAAGAAAAGAAACCCCAAAAGAGCTGAAAATCACCCAAAAACATGATAAAATACCACCTCGGAGGCAACGAGACTGCACAAAATTATAGATTCCCTGTCCCAATCTGCCCAGGTGAGCTCCTCCGAATGATAAACACCCAAAAAACCCCGCTTTAATAACCCACCCCCCGGACGGGGCACAAACACAGACCACGCCATGGGCATTTCAAAATGCAGAGCGATGTTTTCCTCCCTGGCAGGATGGCCGAGTGCTGAAATGAACCCAGTTCTCACCACAAAGGAACAACCTTTGCAAACCCAACCTCCCATCTGCCAGCCAAGGGAGGATCCATCAATCCCTGCGGAGAGCAGGGGAACCGGCTGCTCCTTTTACAGAGTGCCAGGAATTTCTCAGGCCCCCCTGAAAGTCGACAGGAACGCCAATGGTGTTTATATCAGCGACCAGAAACTCTCCTGGTAGCTCCTGCTGCCCCTTTTGAGGCGGTTTCCTCGCAGGGAGAGGCATCTCGCATGGTTTTTCTACCTCTTCTTCTGCGCTTTCCACCGCGCCCTTGGTTCTTTTGTTGTTTTTTCTGCTCACTCGAGGCTGTCTGCGGCTGAATTTGATTCTTTTCTTCCAGATGTAATAATATTCAATGCACTGTGCCACGGTCTTGGTCTGAACCTGTTGTGAGAGAAACAGCAGCAGTCTGTACCTGCAGTTCCGTGTCTGAAAGGTTCTGGGCAGAGGTGTACAACAAAGCACCAGCAGGAGGATTATCTTTCCCCCTCCAGCTTAGTGCAAAAGGCACAAGGCCAGTCCCAAAAACAGACCTTCCTTTTCCGCAGGGCGGAATCGCACGTTTCTAACTGTCCGTCAGCACGAAGGATCGTTAATTCTGTTAATCTCTGGGGTCTCACTACCAGAGACGTTAAATATCCCCGTGCGGTTACACATCGGGGCAAATAATCTTGGTTTCAAAGAACAGGGGGAGTGACAGACAGCAAAAGGTCTGACTTCCCAGGTTAAAAGCCTCAGCCACCCCACCCTGACAGCTTTACCTTCTTCTGAATCAGGCGAAAATCCTTCCCGTGCTGGGAGAAAGCCTCTCTGAACAGCTGCTCCTCCAGAGGGCTCCAAGAATCCGACCCTGGGAATTGAGCGAGGAGAAACCGCCACGCTTTATTATTTGCCGGGTGAGGTGGCCTTCATTCCCGTGTTAAAGGGAAGGAACAGGCCGTGCCGGCGAAGGAAGGGGCTCCCCAGTTACCTGTGTAATGATAATCAGCCAGGGGATGGGATTCGGACTTCTCAGGCCTCCCAAAAAGCAGCATGTCCAGAGCATCCTGCAGGGTTTGATATTGAAAAACACCCAAAGAGAGGAAACGTTAGATTCCCCCCTCGGGAGGGGAAAAAGGGGCAGAACTTTCCCTTTCAATGCCTTTGACTCGGCCCACCTGTCACAGTTTTGTGTGGCTGGGTTCTAATGGAGAACCCAGGGGTGGCTGCTGCAAGAAGCAGCTAGAAGCAGCAGGGGAAGGGGGTGAGGAATGCCTCCTTTATATTGCATTGCGTCCCTTTTGTCCATGACACTACTTACAGAGTGATCCCTCTCTGTCCTTTGAATCTTATGCCTATCAATTTATGTTTGCTCCCCTTTGAAGCTGAATCCCCTCTCATCCCCGTGCCCCAGAAGACGACTCTTCTGTGCAGGTTCCCTGGCGCTAACGAAGCCTGAGCCAGCCCCTTAATTCTATTCAGGTGAACTTCTTGTTCCTTACCATGACGTTGCCCCGCGCTTCATGCAGGCAGTGCAACGCTTGCTCCTGGTTCCTTGGGCCCCCCGGCATGACACTGGAGCAGGACATCTTGAGCAGCTGGTTTACTGCAAACGCAAAGAAAAGCAAGGGAAAGTCAAGTTTCTGCCCAAGGGAAGAGGAAAAAAAGTCCATGGGAGACAAGAGGGAGGGGGAGGAACAGGTCGTTAGTTGTTCTGCGTTCCACCAGAACCCAGCAAGATCCCCTTCCCTCAACGCCTGTGGAGGAGGCGAAGGAGAAGCGGGGAAGCTGTGGTGGGGACGCCGACCCATCAGACCAAGGGAAGCCGTGGGGACGGGTGAGGAAGAAAAGCGTTAAAAGAAAAACCTCTGTCCTGCGTCTCGGGGTTCGTCTCAATGTCTCCCCAAGGCTTCCAGAGCAAGGTTGCACCATGGTGGTCATTCTCCGCCTGCGACCTGTCGCGGAGCTCTGGCAGCTCTGCTTGAAACTGGCCTCCGATGTTGATGTGCCTGAAGTCGAGGAGGAAAAGAGGAGGTGAGGAAGGCAAGCTGGGAACGACGACGGCACAGAGAGTGGCAATTCCCTCCTGGCCAGAGCAGGGCATTCCCCGAGCCCCCAAACCACGGTCCCCTCATCGCCCCGTTCTCTTAATTCCTATTGCCACGGCGGGGACTCACGGCTCCACACTGATGTCCTCCTCAGGAGAAGATCCAAGGTCCCCCTCCATTCTGCCTGGAAAAAGAAAACACCTGCTCAAGATAGAAACCGCTTTGCCGAGATCGTCCTCTAGCCTTCCTTCAGCCTCGCTGCTGCAAACCGCCCACCTTGTCCCGGAATCCCCCAAAGTACAGCGAAATTGCTGGGTCTTTGTCTCCCCCCACACTCGGAATAGGGGCACCGGGACATTATTGCACAGCACAGCTCAGAAATCAGCCCTGGGGATGGAGCGGGGGCTGCAAAAACCAGCAGCGAAGCGAAACCCCGTAACAGTGTTTGCACACAAGACCATCATCTTTTTTTTGAGGGGGTTTTACAAGCTTTTCTGGGGCCCGAATTTGTAGGCACAGCTCCCCAACTCGGCTGCACTCTCCCAAAAGTTACAGCCGACAAGCCAGCCGGGAGGAAGCGGGGAGCAATACGAGTAACCACAACCCTTCCTTGGGCACAAGGTTCTTTGAGGGTCTCCTCAACTTTTACTGTTGGGGATAAAAGCAACCCAAAAACTGTGAAGTCGCCATGAAATTCGTTAAACTGCCCGGTAAAATCGCAGTCATCCCCTCAGGCTCTAAGGCCACAATCTAACCCAACACGGTGGGGCTAGACTCCCATCACCTGCGGTGTTCCCCACAGCCCAAGGGCATTAAACAGGGCACCTCTTTTCCAAGAGAGCACCAGGACGGGCCCTGGATCCCTCACCAAACCCGTAACGAGCGGCCCCTTGTGGCGGCCTAACCTGAGCGCAGGTCAGGGAGCGTTCAGCAGCCCGAGTTCTCCGCTGATGGTGGTGAAGGCGCTGAGAATTGACAGTCGCTAAACGGAGAGCTCTTGCCAAGATACCACACCAGTGGAGAGCTGGAGGCACCACTCACCTCCTTCCCTCCAACTGGCTGTGTTACTGGTACAGCACCAGTATCGCCGGGGTAACGCCGTGATGTCATCGAAGAACACCTGGGCTGCCCAGGGCTGGCTTCCATCTCTGGCCCTGTCTCCCACCACACCAAGGACAGGGGCGAAGGTTCTGCCTGGACTTTCCACACAGTGTTCTTCCCAGGTGCTTCTGAACCGCTGCTCGGTGGTGTAAAACAACAAGAGCTGTTACGCTCAGCAAGTTTCTCTAGGCACAACTCAGCCCCGACCTGCAATCCTTACCCAATCCCCTCCTCCTTCATTCTCCAAACCCCAGAACCCTGCTGAGGTTGGAAAGATCCCTCGCCACCTTCATTCAACCTCCTGGCAAAGCCCCAAACAATTCTGCTCCCTTTTACCTGCCAGTTCTCCTTCCTTCGTGGCGAACGCCATCGGTCACCACGAACACGCCGATGGTTCTCAGGGCCCTTCTCAGTAGAAAGCAGCTGGGCACAGATTGGAGGGAGAAAGCCAATTTGGGAGCCACTGCCATCAGCAGGACTGGCACTCATCCTGCTCCTAAGCGAAAAGCCGGGAGACCCAGGGACAGAGGTTTCAGCTCAGGAATGTGTTTCAGTCCTCTTCACTTTGGTTCCAGACCTTCTCTTGGACATTCACTGCCTTTGCAAACAGAAGCTGGTACAGCTGAGAAATGACAGAGAGCACTGTTAGCACTGTTCCCTGAGCTCTAGAGCAAGGAACCCCAAGGCCTGAAGGGCTGCTTGCGTGGGACTGGGAAATCTTTCACCGCAGGAATGTATTTGGTTCATGGCACCTTTGGTTTGAGAGTTACTGCAGGACATTTAGTATGTTGGCAAGAGAAAGCTGGTACAGCCAAGACATGACATCCTGCAACTATAGCACTGTTCCCTGAGCTATACAGCAAAGAATCCCAAGAGCTGAGGGGCTGCTTGTGTGATAGAGTGGGAGCTTTCAGTATAGGAATGTATTTCAGCCTTGGCACCTTTGGTTTGAGAGTTACTGCAGGGCATTTAGTATGTTGGCAAGAGGAAGCTGGTACAGCCAAGACATGACATAGAGTTTTTCTGAGAACAGGGAAGAACCTGGGGGATTGGACAAGGGGCAAACAGTGCCGGTCTCAATTTTAAATACAGCAGGGCAGAATCACCCCACAAGTCTAAGTAAACAGTCCATTGCTATTTATTCAGGGAAACAAAACTGGGTGGGGGGTGTGAGAGTGTTTTCTGATTTGGGGCTGGCGGTGTGTGTTTACCTCCCCAAGGCCAAAGAGCCAAATGCCTACCAGGCTGGTCACGTTGATGTGCCTGAGATCGAGCTGACCTCCTCTTTCTCTGCCCTGCGCCTGAAGAGGCACCGCTTCACTTACATCCCTGTTCCACTCGGCGACTACAATCTCTCGCAGTGTCATCGTCTCCATCCTGCGGTGAGAACCCTCTTCCTGCAGCACAAGGGTCTCTCTCAAACAGCCAGGCACAGCTTGGCCTCTGCTCTTGGGGAAGCTGATCTTGTCCAGCCACAGCACTGCCTTGTGCAGAAAGCGTTTCCTACACCTGTGTGTGTGAAACAGCAAAGGAGTCAGGTACAGGGTATTTTTAGGAGAAGAGCTGCAGATAAAGGAAAGTTTCATTCAGAAATTGGGAATGGGGCACTTGTACCTCATTCTTTCTTTCTTTCACAAAAATCCACAGCAATTGGAACCTAAATATGGTGCAGGAACGTCCTCTCTAGAGGCATCACCAACAAACTTTGGAGATATCGATGCTGGGCACTAGGAGAGGACAATGGGCCAGAGGGAGCTCCATGCTGCTTGCTGGCTTCATTTGCCTCTGGCTTTGTTTTGGGCTGCTCCAGACAGTTCTTTCCAAGACTAAGCCCGGGGACAGAACATGGAATCGTTTCTTTTGGTTAATCCTGTGAAAGGATGAAGGGATGAGATGGCACCAGGTTCTGTCCCGCTCATCCTCTCCCACCCAGCTGAGCACCACATCTTCCTGCCATTCCCCATGGGTATGAGGATGAGTGGGAAATGACGACCTCATCCTCCAGGTCTGAAGAATGTCACTTCAGTGGCTCGCACAGAGACCTCAAGCACTGCAGTGGCCCACACCTTTCCCTCAGAGACCCAGATTGGAGGGAGAAAGCCACTTTGGGAGCCACTGCCATCAGCAGGACTGCCACCCATCCTGCTCCTAAGCGAAAAGCCGGGAGACCCAGGGACAGAGGTTTCAGCCCAGGAATGTGTTTCAGTCCTCTTAACTTTGGTTCCAGACCTTCTCTTGGACATTCACTGCCTTTGGAAACAGAAGCTGGTACAGCTGAGAAATGACAGAGAGCACTGTTAGCACTGTTCCCTGAGCTCTAGAGCAAGGAACCCCAAGGCCTGAAGGGCTGCTTGCGTGGGACTGGGAAATCTTTCCCTCCAGGAATGTATTTGGTTCATGGCACCTTTGGTTTGACTGTTACTGCAGGACATTTAGTATGTTGGCAAGAGAAAGCTGGTACAGCCAAGACATGACATAGAGTTTTTCTGAGAACAGGGAAGAACCTGGGGGATTGGACACGGTGCAAACAGTGCTGGTCTCAATTTTTAATACAGCAGGGCAGAATCACCCCACAAGTCTAAGTAAACAGTCCATTGCTATTTATTCAGGGAAACAAAACTGGGGGTGGGAGGGTGTTTTCTGATTTGGGGTTGGGGGCTGGGGTGTGTTTACCTCCCCAAGGCAAAGGGCCTGTTGTGTAGCAATAGTTCTTAAAAGCATTGCCAAAGCATGAAGAAGTCAAAGGAAGCCAGGAACTGACGTTTCACAGTTCCCCACCACGGCTCTGGAGCTGGGCAGAATTCTGTGGACAGCTTGGGCAGGCATTGAGGGGCTTTTCACCATGATGGTGAAACACCAGAACAAGATCTCTTGAGCATCTGGGTTGGTGTTTGGATGCTGGTCAGGTTCCTGAAATACTCCCCGCCCCATCCCCCCACCCCCCGCTCCCGCGGAGTCAGATGAATAAAACTGCTGGAGTTACTGCTCGAGCTCCTGCCAAGCAGAGGGATGGCAGCCGGGGTTCTTGTGGGCTGCAGCCGAGGAAGCACCAAGAGCTGGCTGCTGAGAACCCCCCGCACCCCGCGGAACCCCCGCGCCCCGCCGCGCCCACCCGCCTCATGTCCCGCTGCCGGCCGGATGCGGGGCGGGGGGCGCGGACCCGGCAGCTCCTGGGGCGCCGGTTGCGCAACAGCGCGAGTTTCCATCCCCCCCAGAAGAGCCGTTCACAAGTCACAGCGCGACAGGAGCGCAGCGACAGGAGCGCAGCGACAGGAGCGCAGCGACAGGAGCGCAGCGACAGGAGCGCAGCGACAGGAGCGCAGCGACAGGAGCGCAGCGACAGGAGCGCAGCGACAGGAGCGCAGCGACAGGAGCGCAGCGACAGGAGCGCAGCGACAGGAGCGCAGCGACAGGAGCGCAGCGCGCAGCGAGCCCCTCCGCGCCGGGAAGGCGGGCAAGGAGGGGGGCCCCGCGCCCCCCGCCAGCCTGTGCGCCATCCGGGCCGGGCCGCAGAGTGGAGACAGGACAAGGGGCAATGGCTGCAAGTTGGAGCCCAGGAAGTTCCCCAGCACCCTGGGGAAGAACTTTTCCCCAGGGAGGGCGAGGGAGCCCTGGGACAGGCTGCCCAGGGGTTGTGGAGTCTCCATCTCTGGAGAGATTCCAGCCCCGTCTGGACGCCGACCTGTGCACTATGAGCTGGGGAGCTGCTTTGGCAGGGGGGTTGGACCCCATGACCGCTCGAGGTCCCTTCCAACTCCTACAACTCTGAGATTCTGTGACATTTTGGGGTCAAAAACTGAAGAATTAAGGTCAAGAATATGAGATTTCTGGCCAAAATTTTGAGATTTGGGTCCAGAATTGAAGTGGTTTGTGGTTAAAAAAATTGGAGATTTTTTGAGATTTGGGTCATGGATTTTGACATTTGGGACCAGAATTTGGGGAAAAACATTGAGATTTGGGGCAAGAATTTCATGTTTGGGGCAAAATTTGGAGGAAGGAGCTGGAGATTTGGGTGAAGGATTTCAACATTTTTTGTCAAAACTTTAAAGTTTTGGTCAAGAATTTTGAGATTTGGGTCAAGGAATTCGAAGTTTTGGACATGAATTTGGGATTTGGGGGCAAGAATTTCATGTTTGGGTCAAAACGTGGTACAAGAAGCTGGAGATTTGGGTCAAGAATTTGACATTTGGGACAGGGATTTGGGGAAAAAATTGAGGTTTGGGGGAAGAACTTCATGTTTGGGGCCAAATTTGAGACAAGAATTTTGAGACTCCGGTCTGGGTTTTGGGATTTTCTGTCTAAAAATTGATGTTTTGCTCAAGAATTTTGAGATTTGGGTCATGAGTTTAGACATTTTGGATATGAATTTGGGGTTTGGGGCAAGAATTTCATGATTGGGTCATAATTTAGGGGTAGAAGCTGGAGATTTGGGTCAAGAATTTGACATTTGGGACAAGGATTTGGAAAAAAAATTGAGGTTTGGGGGAAGAACTTCATGTTTGGGGCCAAATTTGAAACAAGAATTTTGAGACTCCGGTCTGGGATTTGGGATTTTCTGTCTAAAAATTATGTTTTGCTCAAGAATTTTGAGATTTGGGTCATGAGTTTAGAAATTTTGGATATGAATTTGGAATTTGGGGGCAAGAATTTCAGGTTTGGGGCAAGAATTTCATGTTTGGGTCAAAATTTAGGGGTAGAAGCTGGAGATTTGGGTCAAGCATTTCAACATTTGGGACAAGAATTTGGGATATGGGCCAAGAATTTGACATTTTGTGTCAAAAACTTGAAGTTTTGGTCAAGAAATTTGAGATTTGGGTCAAGGATTTCAACATTTGTGATGAATTTAGGAGAAAAAAATTGAGGATTGGGGCAAGAATTTCATGTTTGGGGCAAAATTTGGTACAAGAAGCTGGACATTTGAGACAAGAATTTTGAGACTCCGGTCCGGGTTTTGCGCCGACTCCGGTCCGGGTTTTGGGATTTTCTGTCAAAAACTTGACATTTTGGTCAGGAATTTTGAGATTACTGTCCAAAATTCGGATTATAATTTTTTGGGAGGGTCAAAATTTGGGGGGTTGAGTAAAAAACGTTGACAGTTTGGGTGAAGAACCAATCCAGCAATAGCTCCCACACCAAAGCAGCCAGCACTGAAAGACATTCCTGGCCTGAAATCTCCAAAAGGGCCAACAAGCAGCATTTCTCACCCTGGGACTCAGAGCTTTCCTCTGCCTGTCAAACTTCAATGTACCTCCAAAAGTGTTTTTCTCGGCTGGAGCAGCATTTCAATGACAGCCAAGAGCTTCCATAGTAATTCAATGACAGCCCAAAGTCTCCATCATGATTCCTTGACAGTCAAAAGTTTCCTTCATAATTAACTCATCGTCCAAGTTTTCCATAACAATTCAATGGCAGGCAAAAGTTTCTATAATCATTAAATCAGAGCCAAAATTTTCCATAATAATTGAATGACAGCCCAAACCTTTCCATAACCCAATGGCAGCCCAAAAACATCCATACTTAAGTGTTAGCCAAAAGCTTCCGTAATTAAATGACGCCCACAAGACAGTTTGGGCTATAAACTGAAGAATTAATGATGGACTATCACACACTTCTCTCTCAAATTCACACAGAACTTACAAGCTCACACACACACAAATTAACCTTTAAAAAAAACCCCTAATAACCCAAGCCAAGGATTTTTAAAAACTGCATTTCTCTCTTCAAGCTGCTTTATTGAAGTGGCAGGGAGAGAAAACAGTGACCTGGATCCCTGTACCCAGTGGTCCTACCGTAGCGGGTTGACATGGCTGACACACTCCTGGCATCCCCAGAGACCTACACAAGTTCTTCTTTCCCTGCCTGCCTCCACAGCCTTGCCAAACATCCTTGCCAAACATCCAGCAACAGCTCCCAAACCAAAGGGAGCCAGGACTGAAAGACAGACCTGGCCTGAAACCTCCCCAAAGGGGACCCACAAGCAGCCCCATCGACATGGCACATCCCCACACTCCCACCAAGGCAGCTACCAAGGGCACAGAGCTCCCCATCTCCCACCTTCACCTGTAAAATCCATAAATCCCTTTGGTTAAGGCTTTTCCCCATGACTCCCCAGCCACCCTCCAGGGCTGCTCACCTCACCTCCTGGTGTACCTTCTGCCTTCTTACAGCAACACTCCCTCCTCTCCTCAGCTCAGCTCTTGTCTTCTGCAGCAGCCCAAAGGAAGCACCAAACCCCCACCCCCAGCTAGCTGCCTTTTAACAGGGAGAGCTCTCTCCATCAGCCCAATTTGTGGCACCTGGGGCTCACCAAGCCCCAGCACCTTCCAGTGGGGATGGGCAATACCACTAACACCTGTGGTGCTCCCTCCATGGCTGGAGGACAGGTGGCCCCTAAAGCCCCTCTGGCCCTGGGCTCAGGGCTTTCCTTCCCCAGGGATCGGTCCTAAACCTGCCTTATGTCACTGTCCAGCTGTAGCTACATCCCTGTTCGACTGTGCTAAACACCCGGCAGCAACTCCCCAACCACAGTGTTGAGGACTGAGAGATATTCCTGGCAGGGAAATGGGACATTTTGGGGTCAAAACCTGAAGATTGAAGGACAAGAATCTGAGATTTCTGGCCAAAATTCTGAGATTTGGGTCCAGAATTGGAGGGTTATGGGGGTAAAAAAAAGGAGATTTTTTGACATTTGGGACAAGGATTTTGACATTTGGGACCAGAATTTGGGGGCAAAAAATTGAGGTTTGGGGCAGGAATTTCATGTTTGGGTGAAATTTGAGACAAGAATTTGGGTCAAGAATTTGACATTGAAGTTTTGGTCAAAATATTTGAGATTTTGGACAAAAATTTGAGTTTTGGGGCAAGAACTTCATGTTTGGGGCAAAATTTTGGGGCAGGTGCTGGAGATTTGGGTCAAGAATTTGACATTTTGTGTCAAAACCATGAAGTTTTGGTCAAGAATTTTAGATTTGGGTAAAAGATTTTTAAATTTGGGACAAGAACTTGAGATTTGGGGGCAAGAACTTCATGTTTAGGACAAGAATTTGGGAGTAGAAGCCAGAGATTTCGGTCAAGGATGTGACATATTGTGTCAAAAACTTGAAGGATCCAAAATGTGGATTTTTATTGGGGGGGGGGGAGGGGGGGGAGTAAAAATTTGGGGGGTTGAGTAAAAAAATGTTGAGATCTATCATCTCAATTGAATACATCAATTGTTTTCAAAAGTGGGGAATTGTTGTTAAAAACCAAAGATACAAGAAATTCCCTCAGAAATAAGTTGGTCCCTATGGTATGGGAAACCGACATCCCAGGAGTTTTTAAATTAGCACAGCCAGTAAAAAATACTGAAGGAAAATGAAAAACCAGTTAGAATTAAACAAGACCCAGTTAAACCTGAGGCAAAGCAGGAAATTGAAAGGTTGGTTGATAAAGTTTTGAAATACAAGATTTTAAAAGAGTGTGAATCAGAATAGAGCACTCCTATTTTACCAGTACGAAAGCCAAATGGTGAGTATAGATTGGGACAGGATCTAAGAGGCAGAAATCAAATTGTGAAAGGCCTGCACCCAGTACTGACAAATCCTTATACAGTGTTGACTGCCCTGAAGGAAAATTATCCATGGTTTACAGTGCTCGGTTTAAAAGATACTCTTGCAATACCTGGATGGTATTCTAACAGCTCCCGCGGTCGGCCTGGATACAGGGAACCATGGAACTCTTTAACCTTTTGGGGGACTTAATGAGTACAAGGTATCCAAGAAGAAAGCTCAAAGAACAAGCTAAACTGGAATACATTTGGGCTTTGAGATGTCACATTTTTACATGTTCGAGGCAAGAAGATTTGAAGGACATTCCTGATGAGGATGCTGAATGGGAGCTGTTTGCAGGTGGCAGCAACTCTGTTCCGAATGGAACTCGACACGTTGGATCTGGGGTAACAACTGAGAATCCAGTAATAGAAGCAAACGCATCACCCAGTACAGCTGCTGCACAGAAAGCACAACTGATTGCAGTGACACCAGCACTGCGATGGAGTAAAGGAAAGAAATAAATATATGGACAGACTCAAAGTATGCCTTGGGAGTAGTCCGTGTCCATGGAACCCTATGGAAAGAACAAGGACTATTGTCCTCCCAGGGGGCAAATATTAAGCATCAAAAAGAAATTTCACAGCTCTTGGGGGTGGTTTAAGAACCGGTCCAAGTAGCAATCATGCACTGTAAAACATATCAAACTGAAAATATAAAATAGCAAAAATAAAAAAATTCAGAAGGATGGTGGACAATTGTCAAGAGTCAGGTAATATTGCCTCCCTTAAATCATGAGATTATTGATCTTACAGAATTATCAATTCACTCATATAGGCAGACTTAAAAATGTTGGGTGGTGCAGCTCTGACGAGCCTGTAAGATGAAATGTATCCCAAATAACTATGGAATGGGAATGTGGGCAGACTAGACCTCCTGCCAGAATTGAAGAAGAGTGGACCAACATTTGGTCCATGAGCATACTTTTAAAATTTCAATATCTGGCGAAGGCCCCATGGGGCTTCACATGGGATGGGCTAGAATTTACAGTAGATCCTACAGTAACAGATAAAAGGGCCAATACACTTTAAACATAACAACATATCGGAAAGTTAGCTGCCAAACCTTGATTCCAAGTCCTGGACATTTGATTTGGGCAACAAGAGATGCTACTTGGACATCTCATCTACCAATAGATGGAAAAGTCAAGCAAATTACTTGGGGACTACCCACATCATGCCCGATTTGGAGAGAGACTTGACTCATTCTAACAGTGACATTCTTTGTGCTTGGTTTGGCATATTACAGTTTGAAAAGTGAACTAAGTCGAAAAACAGAATGGAATTGGAAAATCATAGAAGCACTATCAAGACAAAGTGATAACCAAATACAGAATCCACCACCATACGACAACCCAGCTTTTGGTAATTCGGCAGGATGAAGTACAAGGTGTGAAAGTATTGAGAATGATTATCAGTACTTTCCAAGGAGAAAAATGTTACAAACAATGGATTATATTTGATTTTAGCGAGCCGTAATAGTAAGAGAATATACCGTACAGCGGGACTTTTAGAAACAAAACACTGTGTCTTTATCACTATGTGCAGGCTCTGGAGTTTTCTTGGCATGTAAATACAATGCGCCAGCTAGGCCTTTTGGGGTGGCTATTCTTTTCCAGGTGGCCATTCCTTCCACCCTTCCCCTGCTTTCCCCCTTTCCCTTGTTTCCCATCCCCCATCATCCGCCAAATACCCCTCCTGTTTCTGGTGCTCTGGATGCCTGGGCGTGGTGGCTGCTGCCACGTAACATCTTTTCTCTTTTCTCCATGATTCCTTTTGCTGAAGAGCAGCTGAACCGAGGCAGGGGCCTGGAAGCTTTTCAGCTTGCCTTTTATCTTCCCCTCCCCAATTCAGGTGCAGCAGGACATGATACCGAGCGTAACCTCATCCCCGACCCACACTCTCAAACAGGATTCCGGTGGCTCTGGCACCCATGGGAGCAGAAGTATTCCCATTTGTAACTGGGAATCTTGAGCTCAGGTTTTAGGGATCCCATATGGATTCATGGGCAACACGCGCGTGAGGTGGGCAGCGGTCCCCGTTTCGCACTCCCGGCCGTTAAATACAGGAATTTCTCAGCAATCGCCCCCTTTTCCCAACCCCAAACCTGCCAGCAGAAAGCCAGGGCCGAGGGCATCCGATTTCCCTTCCAAGCAGAGGCCAAGCGCTCCTTTAAACGATAAAACCAGAAACTCAAAGATTTTATTCACTAAAAACTACTAATTAAACCAGCTCGGGGGGCAATTTGATCATCAAGGGATGCTCCAATTCTTCCGGCAGGTGAAAAACTGGCACGTCCGCCGCCTCCTCCTCTTTTATCTTGTCAAACACCCTGCAAGGCAGAACATCAATGGGGATTTCTATTTGGAGCTCGTTTAAATGCCTTTTTTCCCCACATGCCCCGCTAAACCGAGCTTCCTTCTTGCTACTCCAGGTGCCTCCTCACCAGCTCAATACCCTTTTGGCCGTAAATCAGCCATTCTCTCCAACCACAGGGGTGTTGGTGGTTCCACCAGCCAGATTTTTGGGTGGAAATCAACCAAAAAGCCCCGGCATAACTTTCATTCCCCTCCCTTCCCCAACTCCCATGCCAGCTTTTGGAGTTTAAATCTCCATGGACAACAGCTACCTTTCACTCTCCTCCCTTGGAAATGTGTCCCGATGGGGTGGGACTTCATCCGGGACCGGTGTGGAACTTGGGTGGGAGGAGAGAACCTCTGTGCTGTTGGGAACGTTTTGATTGCTCTTTCGCTTTTTTCCTTTCCTTCCCTTCGAGGGAAGGCGGCGGCGCTTCTTTGGATTGCAGACAGCCTGTAAAATCAGAGAGGCTTCAGCAAATGTTCCCTGCTCTCCAGAGAGGCAGACAGTTAAGTAAAAAAAGAAAAGAAACCCCAAAAGAGCTGAAAATCACCCAAAAACATGATAAAATACCACCTCGGAGGCAACGAGACTGCACAAAATTATAGATTCCCAGTCCCAATCTGCCCAGGTGAGCTCCTCCGAATGATAAACACCCAAAAACCCCTGCTTTAATAACCCACCCCCCGGACGGGGCACAAACACAGACCACGCCATGGGCATTTCAAAATGCAGAGCGATGTTTTCCTCCCTGGCAGGATGGCCGAGTGCTGAAATGAACCCAGTTCTCACCACAAAGGAACAACCTTTGCAAACCCAACCTCCCATCTGCCAGCCAAGGGAGGATCCGTCAATCCCTGCGGAGAGCAGGGGAACCGGCAGCTCCTTTTACAGAGTGCCAGGAATTTCTCAGGCCCCCCTGAAAGTCGACAGGAACGCCAATAGTGTTTATAACAGCGACCAGAAACTCTCCTGGTAGCTCCTGCTGCCCCTTTCGAGGCAGGTTCCTCGCAGGGAGAGGCATCTCGCATGGTTTTTCTACCTCTTCTTCAGCGCTTTCCACCTCGCCCTTGGTTCTTTTGTTATTTTTTCTGCTGACTCGAGGCTGTCTGCGGCTGAATTTGATTCTTTTCTTACAGATGTAATAATATTCGATGCACTGTGCCACGGTCTTGGTCTGAACCTGTTGTGAGAGAAACAGCAGCAGTCTGTACCTGCAGTTCCGTGGCTGAAAGGTTCCGGGCAGAGGTGTACAACAAAGCACCAGCAGGAGGATTATCTTTCCCCCTCCAGCTTAGTGCAAAAGGCACAAGGCCAGTCCTGAAAACAGACCTTCCTTTTCCGCAGGGCGGAATCGCACGTTTCTAACTGTCCGTCAGCACGAAGGATCGTTAATTCTGTTAATCTCTGGGGTCTCACTACCAGAGACGTTAAATATCCCCGTGCGGTTACACATCGGGGCAAATAATCTTGGTTTCAAAGAACAGGGGGAGTGACAGACAGCAAAAGGTCTGACTTCCCAGGTTAAAAGCCTCAGCCACCCCACCCTGACAGCTTTACCTTCTTCTGAATCAGGCGAAAATCCTTCCCGTGCTGGGAGAAAGCCTCTCTGAACAGCTGCTCCTCCAGAGGGCTCCAAGAATCCGACCCTGGGAATTGAGTGAGGAGAAAACGCCGTGCTTTATTATTTGCCTGGCGAGGTGGCCTTCATTCCCGTGTTAAAGGGAAGGAACAGGCCGTGCCGGCGAAGGAAGGGGCTCCCCAGTTACCTGTGTAATGATAATCAGCCAGGGGATGGGATTCGGACTTCTCAGGCCTCCCAAAAAGCAGCATGTCCAGAGCATCCTGCAGGGTTTGATATTGAAAAACACCCAAAGAGAGGAAACGTTAGATTCCCCCCTCGGGAGGGGAAAAAGGGGCAGAACTTTCCCTTTCAATGCCTTTGACTCAGCCCACCTGTCACAGTTTTGTGTGGCTGGGTTCTAATGGAGAACCCAGGGGTGGCTGCTGCAAGAAGCAGCTAGAAGCAGCAGGGGAAGGGGGTGAGGAATGCCTCCTTTATATTGCATTGAGTCCCTTTTGTCCATGACACTACTTACAGAGTGATCCCTCTCTGTCCTTTGAATCTTAAGCCTATCAATTTATGTTTGCTCCCCTTTGCAGCTGAATCCCCTCTCACCCCCGTGCCCCAGAAGACGACTCTTCTGTGCAGGTTCCCTGGCGCTAACGAAGCCTGAGCCAGCCCCTTAATTCTATTCAGGTGAACTTCTTGTTCCTTACCATGACGTTGCCCCGCGCTTCATGCAGGCAGTGCAACGCTTGCTCCTGGTTCCTTGGGCCCCCCGGCATGACACTGGAGCAGGACATCTTGAGCAGCTGGTTTACTGCAAACGCAACGAAAAGCAAGGGAAAGTCAAGTTTCTGCCCAAGGGAAGAGGAAAAAAAGTCCATGGGAGACAAGAGGGAGGGGGAGGAACAGGTCGTTAGTTGTTCTGCGTTCCACCAGAACCCAGCAAGATCCCCTTCCCTCAACGCCTGTGGAGGAGGCGAAGGAGAAGCGGGGAAGCTGTGGTGGGGACGCCGACCCATCAGACCCAGGGAAGCCGAGGGGACGGGTGAGGAAGAAAAGCGTTAAAAGAAAAACCTCTGTCCTGCGTCTCGGGGTTCGTCTCAATGTCTCCCCAAGGCTTCCAGAGCAAGGTTGCACCATGGTGGTCATTCTCCGCCTGCGACCTGTCGCGGAGCTCTGGCAGCTCTGCTTGAAACTGGCCTCCGATGTTGATGTGCCTGAAGTCGAGGAGGAAAAGAGGAGGTGAGGAAGGCAAGCTGGGAACAACGACAGCACAGAGAGTGGCAATTCCCTCCTGGCCAGAGCAGGGCATTCCCCGAGCCCCCAAACCACGGTCCCCTCATCGCCCCGTTCTCTTAATTCCTATTGCCACGGCGGGGACTCACGGCTCCACACTGATGTCCTCCTCAGGAGAAGATCCAAGGTCCCCCTCCATTCTGCCTGGAAAAAGAAAACACCTGCTCAAGATAGAAACCGCTTTGCCAAGATCGTCCTCTAGCCTTCCTTCAGCCTCGCTGCTGCAAACCACCCACCTTGTCCCGGAATCCCCCAAAGTTCAGCGAAATTGCTGGGTCTTTGTCTCCCCCCACACTCGGAATAGGGGCACCGGGACATTATTGCACAGCACAGCTCAGAAATCAGCCCTGGGGATGGAGCGGGGGCTGCACAAACCAGCAGCGAAGCGAAACCCCGTAACAGTGTTTGCACACAAGACCATCATCTTTTTTTTGAGGGGGTTTTACAAGCTTTTCTGGGGCCCAAATTTGTAGGCACAGCTCCCCAACTCGGCTGCACTCTCCCAAAAGTTACAGCCGACAAGCCAGCCGGGAGGAAGCGGGGAGCAATACGAGTAACCACAACCCTTCCTTGGGCACAAGGTTCTTTGAGGGTCTCCTCAACTTTTACTGTTGGGGATAAAAGCAACCCAAAAAACTGTGAAGTCGCCATGAAATTCGTTAAACTGCCCGGTAAAATCGCAGTCATCCCCTCAGGCTCTAAGGCCACAATCTAACCCAACACGGTGGGGCTAGACTCCCATCACCCGCTGTGTTCCCCACAGCCCAAGGGCATTAAACAGGGCACCTCTTTTCCAAGAGAGCACCAGGACGGACCCTGGATCCCTCACCAAACCCATAACGAGCGGCCCCTTGTGGCGGCCTAACCTGAGCGCAGGTCAGGGAGCGTTCAGCAGCCCGAGGTCTCCGCTGATGGTGAAGGCGCTGAGAATTGACAGTCGCTGACCGGAGAGCTCTTGCCAAGGCACCTAAGTCCCGGAGAGCTGGAGGCACCACTCACCTCCTTACCTCCAACTGGCTGTGTTACTGGTACAGCACCAGTATCACCGGGGTAACGCCGTGATGTCATCGAAGAACACCTGGGCTGCCCAGGGCTGGCTTCCATCTCTGGCTCTGTCTCCCACCACACCAAGGACAGGGGCGAAGGTTCTGCCAGGACTTTCCACACAGTGTTCTTCCCAGGTGCTTCTGAACCGCTGCTCGGTGGTGTAAAACAACAAGAGCTGTTACGCTCAGCAAGTTTCTCTAGGCACAACTCAGCCCCGACCTGCAATCCTTACCCAATCCCCTCCTCCTTCATTCTCCAAACCCCAGAACCCTGCTGAGGTTGGAAAGATCCCTCGCCACCTTCATTCAACCTCCTGGCAAAGCCCCAAACAATTCTGCTCCCTTTTACCTGCCAGTTCTCCTTCCTTCGTGGCGAACGCCATCGGTCACCACGAACACACCGATGGTTCTCAGGGCCCTTCTCAGTAGAAAGCAGCTGGGCACAGATCGGAGGGAGAAAGCCACTTGGGGAGCCACTGCCATCAGCAGGACTGGCCTCATCCTGCTCCTAAGTGAAAAGCCAGGAGACCCAGGGACAGAGGTTTCAACCCAGGAATGTGTTTCAGTCCTCTTAACTTTGGTTCCAGACCTTCTCTTGGACATTCACTGCCTTTGCAAACAGAAGCTGGTACAGCTGAGAAATGACAGAGAGCACTGTTAGCACTGTTCCCTGAGCTCTAGAGCAAGGAACCCCAAGGCCTGAAGGGCTGCTTGCATGGGACTGGGAAATCTTTCACCCCAGGAATGTATTTGGTTCATGGCACCTTTGGTTTGAGAGTTACTGCAGGACATTTAGCATGTTTGCAAGAGAAAGCTGGTACAGCCTAGACATGACATCCTGCAACTATAGCACTGTTCCCTGAGCTATACAGCAAAGAATCCCAAGAGCTGAGGGGCGGCTTGTGTGATAGAGTGGGAGCTTTCAGCATAGGAATGTATTTCAGTCTTGGCACCTTTGGTTTGAGAGTTACTAAGGGCATTTAGTATGTTGGCAAGAGGAAGCTGGTACAGCCAAGACATGACATAGAGTTTTTCTGAGAACAGGGAAGAACCTGGGGGATTGGACAAGGGGCAAACAGTGCCGGTCTCAATTTTAAATACAGCAGGGCAGAATCACCCCACAAGTCTAAGTAAACAGTCCATTGCTATTTATTCAGGGAAACAAAACTGGGTGGGGGGTGTGAGAGTGTTTTCTGATTTGGGGCTGGGGGTGTGTGTTTACCTCCCCAAGGCGAAAGAGCCAAATGCCTACCAGGCTGGTCACGTTGATGTGCCTGAGATCGAGCTGACCTCCTCTTTCTCTGCCCTGCGCCTGAAGAGGCACCGCTTCACTTACATCCCTGTTCCACTCGGCGACTACAACCTCTCGCAATGTCATCGTCTCCATCCTGCGGTGAGAACCCTCTTCCTGCAGCACAAGGGTCTCTCTCAAACAGCCAGGCACAGCTTGGCCTCTGCTCTTGGGGAAGCTGATCTTGTCCAGCCACAGCGCTGCCTTGTGCAGAAAGCGTTTCCTACACCTGTGTGTGTGAAACAGCAAAGGAGTCAGGTACAGGGTATTTTTAGGAGAAGAGCTGCAGATAAAGGAAAGTTTCATTCAGAAATTGGCAATGGGGCACTTGTACCTCATTCTTTCTTTCTTTCACAAAAATCCACAGCAATTGGAACCTAAATATGGTGCAGGAACATCCTCTCTAGAGGCATCACCAACAAACTTTGGAGATATCGATGCTGGGCACTAGGAGAGGACAATGGGCCAGAGGGAGCTCCATGCTGCTTGCTTGCTTCATTTGCCTCTGGCTTTGTTTTGGGCTGCTCCAAACAGTTCTTTCCAAGACTAAGCCCGGGGACAGAACATGGAATCGTTTCTTTTGGTTAATCCTGTGAAAGGATGAAGGGATGAGATGGCACCAGGTTCTGTCCCGCTCATCCTCTCCCACCCAGCTGAGCACCACATCTTCCTGCCATTCCTCATGGGTATGAGGATGAGTGGGGAATGACGACCTCATCCTCCAGGTCTGAAGAATGTCACTTCAGTGGCTCGCACAGAGACCTCAAGCACTGCAGAGGCCCACACCTTTCCCTCAGAGACCCAGATTGGAGGGAGAAAGCCACTTTGGGAGCCACTGCCATCAGCAGGACTGCCACCCATCCTGCTCCTAAGCGAAAAGCCGGGAGACCCAGGGACAGAGGTTTCAGCCCAGGAATGTGTTTCAGTCCTCTTCACTTTGGTTCCAGACCTTCTCTTGGACATTCACTGCCTTTGGAAACAGAAGCTGGTACAGCTGAGAAATGACAGAGAGCACTGTTAGCACTGTTAGCAATAGTTCTTAAAAGCATTGCCAAAGCATGAAGAAGTCAAAGGAAGCCAGGAACTGACTGTTCACAGTTCCCCACCACGGCTCTGGAGCTGGGCAGAATTCTGTGGACAGCTTGGGCAGGCATTGAGGGGCTTTTCACCATGATGGTGAAACACCAGAACAAGATCTCTTGAGCATCTGGGTTGGTGTTTGGATGCTGGTCAGGTTCCTGAAATACTCCCCGCCCCATCCCCCCACCCCCCCACCCCCCGCTCCCGCGGAGTCAGATGAATAAAACTGCTGGAGTTACTGCTCGAGCTCCTGCCAAGCAGAGGGATGGCAGCCGGGGTTCTTGTGGGCTGCAGCCGAGGAAGCACCAAGAGCTGGCTGCTGAGAAACCGCTGGGGCAGCGGCGGAACCCCCGCGCCCCGCCGCGCCCGCCCGCCTCATGTCCCGCTGCCGGCCGGACGCGGGGCGGGGGGCGCGGACCCGGCAGCTCCTGGGGCGCCGCTTACGCAGCAGCGCGAGTTTCCATCCCCCCCAGAAGAGCCGTTCACAAGTCACAGCGCGACAGGAGCGCAGCGCCCGGCGCCGCGGCACAGCGCGCCCCTCCGCGCCGGGAAGGCGGGCAAGGAGGGGGCCCCGCGCCCCCCGGGCCGCAGAGTGGAGACAGGACAAGGGGCAATGGCTGCAAGTTGGAGCCCAGGAAGTTCCCCAGCACCATGGGGAAGAACTTTTCCCCAGGGAGGGTGAGGGAGCCCTGGGACAGGCTGCCCAGGGGGTGTGGAGTCTCCATCTCTGGAGAGATTCCAGCCCCGTCTGGACACCGACCTGTGCAATATGAGCTGGGGAGCTGCTTTGGCAGGGGGTTGCACCCCATGACCGCTCGAGGTCCCTTCCAACTCCTACAAGCCTGAGAATCTGTGACATTTTGGGGTCAAAAACTGAAGAATTAAGGTCAAGAATATGAGATTTCTGGCCAAAATTTTGAGATTTGGGTCCAGAATTGGAGTGGTTTGTGGTTAAAAAAATTGGAGATTTTTTGAGATTTGGGTCAGGGATTTTGACATTTGGGACCAGAATTGGGGATTGGGGCGAAAACATTGAGATTTGGGGCAAGAATTTAATGTTTGGGGCAAAATTTGGGAGAAGGAACTGGAGATTTGGGTCAAGGATGAGACATTTGGGACAAGGATTTGGGGAAAAAATTGAGGCTTGGGAGAAGAAATTCATGTTTGGGATCAAATTTGAGACAAGAAGTCGCCGACTCCGGTCCGGGTTCCCCGCCGACTCCGGTCCGGGTTTTGGGATTTTCTGTCAAAAACTTGACGTTTTCGTCAGGAACTTTGAGATTAAGATCCAAAATTTGGATTATAATTTTTTGGGGGGGTCAAAATTAGGGGGCTTGAGTAAAAAACGTTGACAGTTTGGGTGAAGAACCAATCCAGCAATAGCTCCCACACCAAAGCAGCCAGCACTGAAAGACATTCCTGGCCTGAAATCTCCAAAAGGGCCAACAAGCAGCATTTCTCACCCTGGGACTCAGAGCTTTCCTCTGCCTGTCAAACTTAAATGTTCCTCCAAAAGTGCTTTTCTCGGCTGGAGCAGCATTTCAATGACAGCCAAGAGCTTCCATAGTAATTCAATGACAGCCCAAAGTCTCCATCAGGATTCCTTGACAGTCAAAAGTTTCCTTCATAATTAACTCATTGTCCAAATTTTCCATAACAATTCAATGGCAGGCAAAAGTTTCTATAATCATTAAATGAGAGCCAAAATTTTCCATAATAATTGAATGACAGCCCAAACTTTCCCATAACCCAATGGCAGCCCAAAAACTTCCATAATTGTTAGCCAAAAGCTTCCGTAATTAAATGATGCCCACAAGACAGTTTGGGCTATAAACTGAAGAATTAATGATGGACTATCACACACTTCTCTCTCAAATTCACACAGAACTTACAAGCTCACACACACACAAATTAACCTTGAAAAAAAACCCTTAATAACCAAAGCCAAGGACTTTTAAAAACTGCATTTCTCTCTTCAAGCTGCTTTATTGAAGTGGCAGGGAGAGAAAACAGTGACCTGGATCCCTGTACCCAGTGGTCCTACCATAGCAGGTGGACATGGCTGACACACTCCTGGCATCCCCAGAGACCTACACAAGTTCTTCTTTCCCTGCCTGCCTCCACAGCCTTGCCAAACATCCTTGCCAAACACCCAGCAATAGCTCCCAAACCAAAGGGAGCCCGGACTGAAAGACAGACCTGGCCTGAACCCTCCCCAAAGGGGACCCACAAGCAGCCCCATCGACATGGCACATCCCCACACTCCCACCAAGGCAGCTACCAAGGGCACAGAGCTCCCCATCTCCCACCTTCACCCGTAAAATCCATAAATCCCTTGGGTTTAGGCTTTTCCCCATGACTCCCCAGCCACCCTCCAGGGCTGCTCACCTCACCTCCTGGTGTACCTTCTGCCTTCTTACAGCAACACTCCCTCCTCTCCTCAGCTCAGCTCTTGTCTTCTGCAGCAGCCCAAAGGAAGCACCAAACCCCCACCCCCAGCTAGCTGCCTTTTAACAGGGAGAGCTCTCTCCATCAGCCCAATTTGTGGCACCTGGGGATCACCAAGCCCCAGCACCTTCCAGTGGGGATGGGCAATACCACTAACACCTGTGGTGCTCCCTCCATGGCTGGAGGCCAGGGGGCCCCTAAAGCCCCTCTGGCCCTGGGCTCAGGGCTTTCCTTCCCCAGGGATCGGTCCTAAACCTGCCTTATGTCATTGTCCAGCTGTAGCAACATCCCTGTTCAACTGTGCTAAACACCCGGCAGCAACTCCCCAACCACAGTGTTGAGGACTGAGAGATATTCCTGGCAGGGAAACGGGACATTTTTGGGTCAAAACCTGAAGATTTAAGGTCAAGAATCTGAGATTTCTGGCCAAAATTTTGAGATTTGGGTCCAGAATTGGAGGGTTTTAGGGGTAAAAAATTGGAGATTTTTTGAGATTTGGGTCAAGGATTCTGACATTTGGGACCAGAATTTGGAATCTGGGGGCAAAAAATTGAGGTTTGGGGCAGGAATTTCATGTTTGGGGAAAAATTTGGGACAAGAATTTGGGTCAAGAATTTGACATTTTGTGTCAAAACCTTGAAGTTTTGGTCAAAAATTTTGATATTTGGGACAAAAATTTGGGGGCAAAAATTTGAGTTTTGGGGCAAGAATTTCATGTTTGGGGCAAAATTTTGGGGCAGGTGCTGGAGATTTGGGTCAAGAATTTGACATTTTGTGTCAAAACCATGAAGTTTTGGTCAAGAATTTTAGATTTGGGTAAAAGATTTTGAAATTTGGGACAAGAACTTGAGATTTGTGGGGAAGAACTTCATGTTTGGGACAAGAATGTCATGTTTGGGGCAAGAATTTGGGAGTAGAAGCCGGAGATTTCAGTCAAGGATGTGACATATTGTGTCAAAAACTTGAAGTTTTGGTCAAGAATTTTGAGATTAGGATCCAAAATGTGGATTTTTATTTGCGGGGGGGGGAGGTTGGGTAAAAATTTGGAGGGTTGAGTAAAAAATGTTGAGATCTATCATCTCAATTGAATACATCAATTGTTTTCAAAAGTGGGGAATTGTTGTTAAAAACCAAAGATACAAGAAATTCCCTCAGAAATAAGTTGGTCCCTATGGTATGGGAAACCGACATCCCAGGAGTTTTTAAATTAGCACAGCCAGTAAAAAATACTGAAGGAAAATGAAAAACCAGTTAGAATTAAACAAGACCCAGTTAAACCTGAGGCAAAGCAGGAAATTGAAAGGTTGGTTGATAAAGTTTTGAAATACAAGATTTTAAAAGAGTGTGAATCAGAATAGAGCACTCCTATTTTACCAGTACGAAAGCCAAATGGTGAGTATAGATTGGGACAGGATCTAAGAGGCAGAAATCAAATTGTGAAAGGCCTGCACCCAGTACTGACAAATCCTTATACAGTGTTGACTGCCCTGAAGGAAAATTATCCATGGTTTACAGTGCTCGGTTTAAAAGATACTCTTGCAATACCTGGATGGTATTCTAACAGCTCCCGCGGTCGGCCTGGATACAGGGAACCATGGAACTCTTTAACCTTTTGGGGGACTTAATGAGTACAAGGTATCCAAGAAGAAAGCTCAAAGAACAAGCTAAACTGGAATACATTTGGGCTTTGAGATGTCACATTTTTACATGTTCGAGGCAAGAAGATTTGAAGGACATTCCTGATGAGGATGCTGAATGGGAGCTGTTTGCAGGTGGCAGCAACTCTGTTCCGAATGGAACTCGACACGTTGGATCTGGGGTAACAACTGAGAATCCAGTAATAGAAGCAAACGCATCACCCAGTACAGCTGCTGCACAGAAAGCACAACTGATTGCAGTGACACCAGCACTGCGATGGAGTAAAGGAAAGAAATAAATATATGGACAGACTCAAAGTATGCCTTGGGAGTAGTCCGTGTCCATGGAACCCTATGGAAAGAACAAGGACTATTGTCCTCCCAGGGGGCAAATATTAAGCATCAAAAAGAAATTTCACAGCTCTTGGGGGTGGTTTAAGAACCGGTCCAAGTAGCAATCATGCACTGTAAAACATATCAAACTGAAAATATAAAATAGCAAAAATAAAAAAATTCAGAAGGATGGTGGACAATTGTCAAGAGTCAGGTAATATTGCCTCCCTTAAATCATGAGATTATTGATCTTACAGAATTATCAATTCACTCATATAGGCAGACTTAAAAATGTTGGGTGGTGCAGCTCTGACGAGCCTGTAAGATGAAATGTATCCCAAATAACTATGGAATGGGAATGTGGGCAGACTAGACCTCCTGCCAGAATTGAAGAAGAGTGGACCAACATTTGGTCCATGAGCATACTTTTAAAATTTCAATATCTGGCGAAGGCCCCATGGGGCTTCACATGGGATGGGCTAGAATTTACAGTAGATCCTACAGTAACAGATAAAAGGGCCAATACACTTTAAACATAACAACATATCGGAAAGTTAGCTGCCAAACCTTGATTCCAAGTCCTGGACATTTGATTTGGGCAACAAGAGATGCTACTTGGACATCTCATCTACCAATAGATGGAAAAGTCAAGCAAATTACTTGGGGACTACCCACATCATGCCCGATTTGGAGAGAGACTTGACTCATTCTAACAGTGACATTCTTTGTGCTTGGTTTGGCATATTACAGTTTGAAAAGTGAACTAAGTCGAAAAACAGAATGGAATTGGAAAATCATAGAAGCACTATCAAGACAAAGTGATAACCAAATACAGAATCCACCACCATACGACAACCCAGCTTTTGGTAATTCAGCAGGATGAAGTACAAGGTGTGAAAGTATTGAGAATGATTATCAGTACTTTCCAAGGAGAAAAATGTTACAAACAATGGATTATATTTGATTTTAGCGAGCCGTAATAGTAAGAGAATATACCGTACAGCGGGACTTTTAGAAACAAAACACTGTGTCTTTATCACTATGTGCAGGCTCTGGAGTTTTCTTGGCATGTAAATACAATGCGCCAGCTAGGCCTTTTGGGGTGGCTATTCTTTTCCAGGTGGCCATTCCTTCCACCCTTCCCCTGCTTTCCCCCTTTCCCTTGTTTCCCATCCCCCATCATCCGCCAAATACCCCTCCTGTTTCTGGTGCGCTGGATGCCTGGGCGTGGTGGCTGCTGCCACGTAACATCTTTTCTCTTTTCTCCATGATTCCTTTTGCTGAAGAGCAGCTGAACCGAGGCAGGGGCCTGGAAGCTTTTCAGCTTGCCTTTTATCTTCCCCTCCCCAATTCAGGTGCAGCAGGACATGATACCGAGCGTAACCTCATCCCCGACCCACACTCTCAAACAGGATTCCGGTGGCTCTGGCACCCATGGGAGCAGAAGTATTCCCATTTGTAACTGGGAATCTTGAGCTCAGGTTTTAGGGATCCCATATGGATTCATGGGCAACACGCGCGTGAGGTGGGCAGCGGTCCCCGTTTCGCACTCCCGGCCGTTAAATACAGGAATTTCTCAGCAATCGCCCCCTTTTCCCAACCCCAAACCTGCCAGCAGAAAGCCAGGGCCGAGGGCATCCGATTTCCCTTCCAAGCAGAGGCCAAGCGCTCCTTTAAACGATAAAACCAGAAACTCAAAGATTTTATTCACTAAAAACTACTAATTAAACCAGCTCGGGGGGCAATTTGATCATCAAGGGATGCTCCAATTCTTCCGGCAGGTGAAAAACTGGCACGTCCGCCGCCTCCTCCTCTTTTATCTTGTCAAACACCCTGCAAGGCAGAACATCAATGGGGATTTCTATTTGGAGCTCGTTTAAATGCCTTTTTTCCCCACATGCCCCGCTAAACCGAGCTTCCTTCTTGCTACTCCAGGTGCCTCCTCACCAGCTCAATACCCTTTTGGCCGTAAATCAGCCATTCTCTCCAACCACAGGGGTGTTGGTGGTTCCACCAGCCAGATTTTTGGGTGGAAATCAACCAAAAAGCCCCGGCATAACTTTCATTCCCCTCCCTTCCCCAACTCCCATGCCAGCTTTTGGAGTTTAAATCTCCATGGACAACAGCTACCTTTCACTCTCCTCCCTTGGAAATGTGTCCCGATGGGGTGGGACTTCATCCGGGACCGGTGTGGAACTTGGGTGGGAGGAGAGAACCTCTGTGCTGTTGGGAACGTTTTGATTGCTCTTTCGCTTTTTTCCTTTCCTTCCCTTCGAGGGAAGGCGGCGGCGCTTCTTTGGATTGCAGACAGCCTGTAAAATCAGAGAGGCTTCAGCAAATGTTCCCTGCTCTCCAGAGAGGCAGACAGTTAAGTAAAAAAAGAAAAGAAACCCCAAAAGAGCTGAAAATCACCCAAAAACATGATAAAATACCACCTCGGAGGCAACGAGACTGCACAAAATTATAGATTCCCAGTCCCAATCTGCCCAGGTGAGCTCCTCCGAATGATAAACACCCAAAAACCCCTGCTTTAATAACCCACCCCCCGGACGGGGCACAAACACAGACCACGCCATGGGCATTTCAAAATGCAGAGCGATGTTTTCCTCCCTGGCAGGATGGCCGAGTGCTGAAATGAACCCAGTTCTCACCACAAAGGAACAACCTTTGCAAACCCAACCTCCCATCTGCCAGCCAAGGGAGGATCCGTCAATCCCTGCGGAGAGCAGGGGAACCGGCAGCTCCTTTTACAGAGTGCCAGGAATTTCTCAGGCCCCCCTGAAAGTCGACAGGAACGCCAATAGTGTTTATAACAGCGACCAGAAACTCTCCTGGTAGCTCCTGCTGCCCCTTTCGAGGCAGGTTCCTCGCAGGGAGAGGCATCTCGCATGGTTTTTCTACCTCTTCTTCAGCGTTTTCCACCTCGCCCTTGGTTCTTTTGTTATTTTTTCTGCTCACTCGAGGCTGTCTGCGGCTGAATTTGATTCTTTTCTTCCAGATGTAATAATATTCAATGCACTGTGCCACAGTCTTGGTCTGAACCTGTTGTGAGAGAAACAGCAGCAGTCTGTACCTGCAGTTCCGTGGCTGAAAGGTTCCGGGCAGAGGTGTACAACAAAGCACCAGCAGGAGGATTATCTTTCCCCCTCCAGCTTAGTGCAAAAGGCACAAGGCCAGTCCTGAAAACAGACCTTCCTTTTCCGCAGGGCGGAATCGCACGTTTCTAACTGTCCGTCAGCACGAAGGATCGTTAATTCTGTTAATCTCTGGGGTCTCACTACCAGAGACGTTAAATATCCCCGTGTGGTTACACATCGGGGCAAATAATCTTGGTTTCAAAGAACAGGGGGAGTGACAGACAGCAAAAGGTACGACTTCCCAGGTTAAAAGCCTCAGCCACCCCACCCTGACAGCTTTACCTTCTTCTGAATCAGGCAAAAGTCCTTCCCGTGCTGGGAGAAAGCCTCTCTGAACAGCTGCTCCTCCAGAGGGCTCCAAGAATCCGACCCTGGGAATTGAGCGAGGACAAAACGCCACGCTTTATTATTTGCCTGGCGAGGTGGCCTTCATTCCCGTGTTAAAGGGAAGGAACAGGCCGTGCCGGCGAAGGAAGGGGCTCCCCAGTTACCTGTGTAATGATAATCAGCCAGGGGATGGGATTCGGACTTCTCAGGCCTCCCAAAAAGCAGCATGTCCAGAGCATCCTGCAGGGTTTGATATTGAAAAACACCCAAAGAGAGGAAACGTTAGATTCCCCCCTCGGGAGGGGAAAAAGGGGCAAAACTTTCCCTTTCAATGCCTTTGACTTGGCCCACCTGTCACAGTTTTGTGTGGCTGGATTCTAATGGAGAACCCAGGGGTGGCTGCTGCAAGAAGCAGCTAGAAGCAGCAGGGGAAGGGGGTGTGGAATGCCTCCCCCAATAAGAAAGAAGACAACTTGGGAGGAACTGACTGAAAACCCCCATTCCCCATTCCCTGTCCATCCCTGTGCCGTGATGGGGGGGAGAAGGAAGTGAAATTATGACTAAAGTCAGCTAAGAAGGGAGGGATAGGGGGATGGTGCTTTACGATCTGGATGTACTTTCCTTTATTTCCTTTATATTGCATTGAGTCCCTTTTGTCCATGACACTAATTACAGAGTGATCCCTCTCTGACCTTTGAATCTTAAGCCTATCAATATATGTTTGCTCCCCTTTCAGCTGAATCCCCTCTCATCCCCATGCCCCAGAAGACGACTCTTCTGTGCAGGTTCCCTGGCGCTAACGAAGCCTGAGCCAGCCCCTTAATTCTATTCAGGTGAACTTCTTGTTCCTTACCATGACATTGCCCCGCGCTTCATGCAGGCAGTGCAACGCTTGCTCCTGGTTCCTTGGGCCCCCCGGCATGACACTGGAGCAGGACATCTTGAGCAGCTGGTTTACTGCAAACGCAACGAAAAGCAAGGGAAAGTCAAGTTTCTGCCCAAGGGAAGAGGAAAAAAAGTCCATGGGAGACAAGAGGGAGGGGGAGGAACAGGTCATTAGTTGTTCTGCGTTCCACCAGAACCCAGCGAGATCCCCTTCCCTCAACGCCTGTGGAGGAGGCGAAGGAGAAGCGGGGAAGCTGTGGTGGGGACGCCGACCCATCAGACCCAGGGAAGCCGTGGGGACGGGTGAGGAAGAAAAGCGTTAAAAGAAAAACCTCTGTCCTGCGTCTCGGGGTTCGTCTCAATGTCTCCCCAAGGCTTCCAGAGCAAGGTTGCACCATGGTGGTCATTCTCCGCCTGCGACCTGTCGCGGAGCTCTGGCAGCTCTGCTTGAAACTGGCCTCCGATGTTGATGTGCCTGAAGTCGAGGAGGAAAAGAGGAGGTGAGGAAGGCAAGCTGGGAACGGCGACGGCACAGAGAGTGGCAATTCCCTCCTGGCCGGCGCAGGGCATTCCCCGACCCCGAACCACGTTCCCCTCATCGCCCCGTTCTCTTAATTCCTATTGCCACGGCGGGGACTCACGGCTCCACACTGATGTCCTCCTCAGGAGAAGATCCAAGGTCCCCCTCCATTCTGCCTGGAAAAAGAAAACACCTGCTCAAGATAGAAACCGCTTTGCCGAGATCGTCCTCTAGCCTTCCTTCAGCCTCGCTGCTGCAAACCGCCCACCTTGTCCCGGAATCCCCCAAAGTTCAGCAAAATTGCTGGGTCTTTGTCTCCCCCCACACTCGGAATAGGGGCACCGGGACATTATTGCCCAGCACAGCTCAGAAATCAGCCCTGGGGATGGAGCGGGGGCTGCACAAACCAGCAGCGAAGCAAAACCCCGTAACAGTGTTTGCGCACAAGACCATCATCTTTTTTTTGAGGGGGTTTTACAAGCTTTTCTGGGGCCCGAATTTGTAGGCACAGCTCCCCAACTTGGCTGCACTCTCCCAAAAGTTACAGCCGACAAGCCAGCCGGGAGGAAGCGGGGAGCAATACGAGTAACCACAACCCTTCCTTGGGCACAAGGTTCTTTGAGGGTCTCCTCAACTTTTACTGTTGGGGATAAAAGCAACCCAAAAAACTGTGAAGTCGCCATGAAATTCGTTAAACTGCCCGGTAAAATCGCAGTCATTCCCCAGGCTCTAAGGCCACAATCTATCCCAACACGGTGGGGCTAGACTCCCATCACCCGCGGTGTTCCCCACAGCCCAAGGGCATTAAACAGGGCACCTCTTTTCCAAGAGAGCACCAGGACGGGCCCTGGATCCCTCACCAAACCCGTAACGAGCGGCCCCTTGTGGCGGCCTAACCTGAGCGCAGGTCAGGGAGCGTTCAGCAGCCCGAGTTCTCCGCTGATGGTGGTGAAGGCGCAGAGAATTGACAGTCGTTAACCAAATAGCTCTTGCCAAGGCACCTAATTCCCGGAGAGCTGGAGGCTCCACTCACCTCCTTCCCTCCAACTGGCTGTGTTACTGGTACAGCACCAGTATCGCCGGGGTAACGCCGTGATGTCATCGAAGAACACCTGGGCTGCCCAGGGCTGGCTTCCATCTCTGGCCCTGTCTCCCACCACACCAAGGACAGGGGCGAAGGTTCTGCCTGGACTTTCCACACAGTGTTCTTCCCAGGTGCTTCTGAACCGCTGCTCGGTGGTGTAAAACAACAAGAGCTGTTACGCTCAGCAAGTTTCTCTAGGCACAACTCAGCCCCGACCTGCAATCCTTACCCAATCCCCTCCTCCTTCATTCTCCAAACCCCAGAACCCTGCTGAGGTTGGAAAGATCCCTCGCCACCTTCATTCAACCTCCTGGCAAAGCCCCAAACAATTCTGCTCCCTTTTACCTGCCAGTTCTCCTTCCTTCGTGGCGAACGCCATCGGTCACCACGAACACACCGATGGTTCTCAGGGCCCTTCTCAGTAGAAAGCAGCTGGGCACAGATTGGAGGGAGAAAGGCCCTTGGGGAGCCACTGCCATCAGCAGGACTGGCACCCATCCTACTCCTAAGTGAAAAGCCGGTAGACCCAGGGACAGAGGTTTCAGCTCAGGAATGTGTTTCAGTCCTCTTCACTTTGGTTCCAGACCTTCTCTTGGACATTCACTGCCTTTGCAAACAGAAGCTGGTACAGCTGAGAAATGACTCAGAACACTGTTAGCACTGTTCCCTGAGCTCTAGAGCAAGGAACCCCAAGGCCTGAAGGGCTGCTTGTGTGGGACTGGGAAATCTTTCACCCCAGGAATGTATTTGGTTCATGGCACCTTTGGTTTGAGAGTTACTGCAGGACATTTAGTATGTGGGCAAGAGAAAGCTGGTACAGCCAAGACATGACATCCTGCAACTATAGCACTGTTCCCTGAGCTATACAGCAAAGAATCCCAAGAGCTGAGGGGCTGCTTGTGTGATAGAGTGGGAGCTTTCAGTATAGGAATGTATTTCAGCCTTGGCAGCTTTGGTTTGAGAGTTACTGCAGGGCATTTAGTATGTTGGCAAGAGGAAGCTGGTACAGCCAAGACATGACATAGAGTTTTTCTGAGAACAGGGAAGAACCTGGGAGATTGAACAAGGGACAAACAGTGCCGGTCTCAATTTTTACCTCCCAAAGGCCAAAGAGCCTGGTGTGTAGCAATAGTTCTTAAAAGCATTGCCAAAGTATGAAGAAGTCACAAAGGAAGCCAGGAACTGACTTTTCACAGTTCCTATGACAACCCAGCTTTTCATAATTTGGAAGCTTTTGAGCTTGCCTTTTATCTTCCCCTCCCCAATTCAGGTGCAGCAGGACATGATACCGAGAATCGACTCATCCCAAGCCCACACTCTCAAACAGGATTTCGGTGGCTCTGCCACCCATGGGAGCAGAAGTATTCCCATTTGTAACTGGGAATCTTGAGCTCAGGTTTTAGGGATCCCATATGGATTCATGGGCAACACGCGCGTGAGGTGGGCAGCGGTCCCCGTTTCGCACTCCAGGCCGTTAAATACAGGAATTTCTCAGCGATCGCCCCCTTTTCCCAACCCCAAACCTGCCAGCAGCAAGCCAGGGCCGAGGGCATCCGATTTCCCTTCCAAGCAGAGGCCGAGCCCTCCTTTAAACGATAAAACTAGAAACTCAAAGATTTTATTCACTAAAAACTACTAATTAAACCAGATCGGGGGGCAATTTGATCTTCAAGGGATGCTCCAATTCTTCCGGCAAGTGAAACACTGGCACGTCCGCCGCCTCCTCCTCTTTTTTCTTGTCAAACACCCTGCAAGGCAGAACACCAATGGGGATTTCTATTTGGAGCTCGTTTAAATGCCTTTTTTCCCCACATGCCCCGCTAAACCGAGCTTCCTTCTTGCTACTCCTGGCTGCCACAATACCCTTTTGGCCATAAATCAGCCATTCTCTCCAACCACAGGGGTGTTGGTCGTTCCACCAGCCAGATTTTTGGGTGGAAATCAACCAAAAAGCCCCAGCATAACTTTCATTCCACTCCCTCCTCCACTCCCATGCCAGCTTTTGGAGTTTAAATCCATTTCAGCCCAAACCCAGCAGGTTTCTCCATGGACAACAGCTACCTTTCAATCTCCTCCCTTGGAAATGTGTCCCGATGGGGTGGGACTTCATCCGGGACCGGTGTGGCACTTGGTTGGGAGGAGAGAATCTCTGTGCTGCTGGGAACTTTTGAGTTGCTCTTTTCCTTGTTTCCTTTCCTTCCCTTCGAGGGAAGGCGGCGGCGCTTCTTTGGATTGCAGACAGCCTGTAAAATCAGAGAGGCTTCAGCAAATGTTCCCTGCTCTCCAGAGAGGCAGACAGTTAAGTAAAAAAAGAAAAGAAACCTCAAAAGAGCTTAAAATCACCCCAACACCCTCTGAAACATGATAAAATACCACCTCAGAGGCAACAAGACTGCACAAAATTATAGATTCCCAGTCCCAATCTGCCCAGGTGAGCTCCTCCGAATGATAAACACCCAAAAAACCCCGCTTTAATAACCCACCCCCCGGACGGGGCACAAACACAGACCACGCCATGGGCATTGCCATACGCAGAGCGATGCTTTCCTCCCTGGCAGGATGGCCGAGTGCTGAAATGAACCCAGTTCTCACCACAAAGGAACAACCTTTGCAAACCCAACCTCCCATCTGCCAGCCAAGGGAGGATCCGTCAATCCCTGCGGAGAGCAGGGGAACCGGCAGCTCCTTTTACAGAGTGCCAGGAATTTCTCAGGAGAGGCATCTCGCATGGTTTTTCTACCTCTTCTTCTGCGCTTTCCACCGCGCCCTTGGTTCTTTTGTTGTTTTTTCTGCTCACTCGAGGCTGTCTGCGGCTGAATTTGATTCTTTTCTTCCAGATGTAGTAATATTCAATGCACTGTGCCACGGTCTTGGTCTGAACCTGTTGTGAGAGAAACAGCAGCAGTCTGTACCTGCAGTTCCGTGTCTGAAAGGTTCTGGGCAGAGGTGTACAACAAAGCACCAGCAGGAGGATTATCTTTCCCCCTCCAGCTTAGTGCAAAAGGCACAAGGCCAGTCCCGAAAAGAGACCTTCCTTTTCCACAGGGCGGAATCGCACGTTTCTAACTGTCCGTCAGCACGAAGGATCGTTAATTCTGTTAATCTCTGGGGTCTCACTACCAGAGACGTTAAATATCCCCGTGTGGTTACACATCGGGGCAAATAATCTTGGTTTCAAAGAGCAGGGGGAGTGACAGACAGCAAAAGGTACGACTTCCCAGGTTAAAAGCCTCAGCCACCCCACCCTGACAGCTTTACCTTCTTCTGAATCAGGCGAAAATCCTTCCCGTGCTGGGAGAAAGCCTCTCTGAACAGCTGCTCCTCCAGAGGGCTCCAAGAATCCGACCCTGGGAATTGAGCGAGGAGAAAACGCCACGCTTTATTATTTGCCTGGCGAGGTGGCCTTCGTTCCCGTGTTAAAGGGAAGGCACCTGCCGTGCCAGCGAAGGAAGGGGCTCCCCAGTTACCTGTGTAATGATAATCAGCCAGGGGATGGGATTCGGACTTCTCAGGCCTCCCAAAAAGCAGCATGTCCAGAGCATCCTGCAGGGTTTGATATTGAAAAACACCCAAAGAGAGGAAACGTTAGATTCCCCCCTCGGGAGGGGAAAAAGGGGCAGAACTTTCCCTTTCAATGCCTTTGACTTGGCCCACCTGTCACAGTTTTGTGTGGCTGGATTCTAATGGAGAACCCAGGGGTGGCTGCTGCAAGAAGCAGCTAGAAGCAGCAGGGGAAGGGGGTGCGGAATGCCTCCCCCAATAAGAAAGAAGACAACTTGGGAGGAACTGACTGAAAACCCCCATTCCCCCATTCCCTGCCCCTCCCTGTGCCGTGATGGGGGGAAAAGGGAGTGAAATTAGGACTCAGGTCTGCTAAGAAGGGAGGGATAGGGGGATGGTGCTTTAAGATCTGGATGCACTTTCCTTTATTTCCTTTATATTGCATTGAGTCCCTTTTGTCCATGACACTACTTACAGAGTGATCCCTCTCTGTCCTTTGAATCTTAAGCCTATCAATTTATGTTTGCTCCCCTTTCAGCTGAATCCCCTCTCATCCCCGTGCCCCAGACTCTTCTGTGCAGGTTCCCTGGCGCTAACGAAGCCTGAGCCAGCCCCTTAATTCTATTCAGGTGAACTTCTTGTTCCTTACCATGACGTTGCCCCGCGCTTCATGCAGGCAGTGCAACGCTTGCTCCTGGTTCCTTGGGCCCCCCGGCATGACACTGGAGCAGGACATCTTGAGCAGCTGGTTTACTGCAAACGCAACGAAAAGCAAGGGAAAGTCAAGTTTCTGCCCAAGGGAAGAGTCCATGGGAGACAAGAGGGAGGGGGAGGAACAGGTCGTTAGTTGTTCTGCGTTCCACCAGAACCCAGCGAGATCCCCTTCCCTCAAAGCCTGTGGAGGAGGCGAAGGAGAAGCGGGGAAGCTGTTGGGGGGACGCCGACCCATCAGACCCAGGGAAGCCGAGGGGACGGGTGAGGAAGAAAAGTGTTAAAAGAAAAACCTCTGTCCTGCGTCTCGGGGTTCGTCTCAATGTCTCCCCAAGGCTTCCAGAGCAAGGTTGCACCATGGTGGTCGTTGGCTGCCTGCGACCTGTCGCGGAGCTCTGGCAGCTCTGCTTGAAACTGGCCTCCGATGTTGATGTGCCTGAAGTCGAGGAGGAAAAGAGGAGGTGAGGAAGGCAAGCTGGGAACGGCGACGGCACAGAGAGTGGCAATTCCCTCCTGGCCGGCGCAGGGCATTCCCCGACCCCGAACCACGTTCCCCTCATCGCCCCGTTCTCTTAATTCCTATTGCCACGGCGGGGACTCACGGCTCCACACTGATGTCCTCCTCAGGAGAAGATCCAAGGTCCCCCTCCATTCTGCCTGGAAAAAGAAAACACCTGCTCAAGATAGAAACCGCTTTGCCGAGATCGTCCTCTAGCCTTCCTTCAGCCTCGCTGCTGCAAACCACCCACCTTGTCCCAGAATCCCCCAAAGTTCAGCGAAATTGCTGGGTCTTTGTCTCCCCCCACACTCGGAATAGGGGCACCGGGACATTATTGCACAGCACAGCTCAGAAATCAGCCCTGGGGATGGAGCGGGGGCTGCAAAAACCAGCAGCGAAGCGAAACCCCGGAACAGTGTTTGCACACAAGACCATCATCTTTTTTTTGAGGGGGTTTTACAAGCTTTTCTGGGGCCCAAATTTGTAGGCACAGCTCCCCAACTTGGCTGCACTCTCCCAAAAGTTACAGCCGACAAGCCAGCCGGGAGGAAGCGGGGAGCAATACGAGTAACCACAACCCTTCCTTGGGCACAAGGTTCTTTGAGGGTCTCCTCAACTTTTACTGTTGGGGATAAAAGCAACCCAAAAAACTGTGAAGTCGCCATGAAATTCGTTAAACTGCCCGGTAAAATCGCAGTCATTCCCCAGGCTCTAAGGCCACAATCTATCCCAACACGGTGGGGCTAGACTCCCATCACCCGCGGTGTTCCCCACAGCCCAAGGGCATTAAACAGGGCACCTCCTTTCCAAGAGAGCACCAGGACGGACCCTGGATCCCTCACCAAACCCGTAACGAGCGGCCCCTTGTGGCGGCCTAACCTGAGCGCAGGTCAGGGAGCGTTCAGCAGCCCGAGGTCTCTGCTGGTGGCGAAGGCGCTGAGAAGTGACCGTCGCTAAACGGAGAGCTCTTGCCAAGATACCACACCAGCGGAGAGCTGGAGGCACCACTCACCTCCTTCCCTCCAACTGGCTGTGTTACTGGTACAGCACCAGTATCACCGGGGTAACGCTGTGATGTCATCGAAGAACACCTGGGCTGCCCAGGGCTGGCTTCCATCTCTGGCCCTGTCTCCCACCACACCAAGGACAGGGGCGAAGGTTCTGCCTGGACTTTCCACACAGTGTTCTTCCCAGGTGCTTCTGAACCGCTGCTCGGTGGTGTAAAACAACAAGAGCTGTTACGCTCAGCAAGTTTCTCTAGGCACAACTCAGCCCCGACCTGCAATCCTTACCCAATCCCCTCCTCCTTCATTCTCCAAACCCCAGAACCCTGCTGAGGTTGGAAAGATCCCTCGCCACCTTCATTCAACCTCCTGGCAAAGCCCCAAACAATTCTGCTCCCTTTTACCTGCCAGTTCTCCTTCCTTCGTGGCGAACGCCATCGGTCACCACGAACACGCCGATGGTTCTCAGGGCCCTTCTCAGTAGAAAGCAGCTGGGCACAGATTGGAGGGAGAAAGCCACTTGGGGAGCCACTGCATCAGCAGGACTGGCACCCATCCTACTCCTAAGTGAAAAGCCGGTAGACCCAGGGACAAAGGTTTCAGCTCAGGAATGTGTTTCAGTCCTCCTCACTTTGGTTCCAGACCTTCTCTTGGACATTCACTGCCTTTGCAAACAGAAGCTGGTACAGCTGAGAAATGACAGAGAGCACTGTTAGCACTGTTCCCTGAGCTCTAGAGCAAGGAACCCCAAGGCCTGAAGGGCTGCTTGCGTGGGACTGGGAAATCTTTCACCCCAGGAATGTATTTGGTTCATGGCACCTTTGGTTTGAGAGTTACTGCAGGGCATTTAGTATGTGGGCAAGAGAAAGCTGGTACAGCCTAGACATGACATTCTGCAACTATAGCACTGTTCCCTGAGCTATACAGCAAAGAATCCCAAGAGCTGAGGGGCTGCTTGTGTGATAGAGTGGGAGCTTTCAGCATAGGAATGTATTTCAGTCTGGGCACCTTTGGTTTGAGAGTTACTGCAGGGCATTTAGCATGTTTGCAAGAGGAAGCTGGTACAGCCAAGACATGACATAGAGTTTTTCTGAGAACAGGGAAGAACCTGGGGGATTGAACAAGGGACAAACAGTGCCGGTCTCAATTTTTAATACAGCAGGGCAGCATCACCCCACAAGTCTAAGTAAACAGTCCATTGCTATTTATTCAGGGAAACAAAAGTGGGTGGGGGGTGGGAGGGTGTTTTCTGATTTGGGGTTGGGGTTGGGGGTCTGTGTTTACCTCCCCAAGGCCAAAGAGCCAAATGCCTACCAGGCTGGTCACGTTGACGTGCCTGAGATCGAGCTGACCTCCTCTTTCTCTGCCCTGCGCCTGAAGAGGCACCGCTTCACTTACATCCCTGTTCCACTCGGCGACTACAATCTCTCGCAGTGTCATCGTCTCCATCCTGCGGTGAGAACCCTCTTCCTGCAGCACAAGGGTCTCTCTCAAACAGCCAGGCACAGCTTGGTCTCTGCTCTTGGGGAAGCTGATCTTGTCCAGCCACAGCGCTGCCTTGTGCAGAAAGCGTTTCCTACACCTGTGTGTGAGAAACAGCAAAGGAGTCAGGTACAGGGTATTTTTAGGAGAAGAGCTGCAGATAAAGGAAAGTTTCATTCAGAAATTGGCAATGGGGCACTTGTACCTCATTCTTTCTTTCTTTCACAAAAATCCACAGCAATTGGAACCTAAATATGGTGCAGGAACGTCCTCTCTAGAGGCATCACCAACAAACTTTGGAGATATTGATGCTGGGCACTAGGAGAGGACAATGGGCCAGAGGGAGCTCCACGCTGCTTGCTTGCTTCATTTGCCTCTGGCTTTGTTTTGGGCTTCTCCAAACAGTTCTTTCCAAGACTAAGCCCGGGGACAGAACATGGAATCGTTTCTTTTGGTTAATCCTGTGAAAGGATGAAGGGATGAGATGGCACCAGGTTCTGTCCCGCTCATCCTCTCCCACCCAGCTGAGCACCACATCTTCCTGCCATTCCCCATGGGTATGAGGATGAGGGGGGTATGACGACCTCATCCTCCAGGTCTGAAGAATGTCACTTCAGTGGCTCGCACAGAGACCTCAAGCACTGCAGTGGCCCACACCTTTCCCTCAGAGACCCAGATTGGAGGGAGAAAGCCACTTTGGGAGCCACTGCCATCAGCAGGACTGCCACCCATCCTGCTCCTAAGCGAAAAGCCGGTAGACCCAGGGACAGAGGTTTCAGCCCAGGAATGTGTTTCAGTCCTCTTCACTTTGGTTCCAGACCTTCTCTTGGACATTCACTGCCTTTGCAAACAGAAGCTGGTACAGCTGAGAAATGACAGAGAGCACTGTTAGCACTGTTCCCTGAGCTCTAGAGCAAGGAACCCCAAGGTCTGAAGGGCTGCTTGCATGGGACTGGGAAATCTTTCACCGCAGGAATGTATTTGGTTCATGGCACCTTTGGTTTGAGAGTTACTGCAGGACATTTAGTATGTGGGCAAGAGAAAGCTGGTACAGCCAAGACATGACAGAGGTTTTGTGAGAACAGGGAAGAACCTGGGGGATTGGACAAGGGGCAAACAGTGCCGGTCTCAATTTTTAATACAGCAGAGCAGAATCACCCCACAAGTCTAAGTAAACAGTCCATTGCTATTTATTCAGGGAAACAAAACTGGGTGTGGGATGGGAGGGTGTTTTCTGATTTGGGTTTGGGGGCTGGGGTGTGTTTACCTCCCCAAGGCAAAGGGCCTCTTGTGTAGCAATAGTTCTTAAAAGCATTGCCAAAGCATGAAGAAGTCAAAGGAAGCCAGGAACTGACTTTTCACAGTTCCCCACCACGGCTCTGGAGCTGGGCAGAATTCTGTGGACAGCTTGGGCAGGCATTGAGGGGCTTTTCACCATGATGGTGAAACACCAGAACAAAGATCTCTTGAGCATCTCGGTTGGTGTTTGGATGCTGGTCAGGTTCCTGAAATACTCCCCGCCCCATCCCCCCACCCCCCGCTCCCGCGGAGTCAGATGAATAAAACTGCTGGAGTTACTGCTCGAGCTCCTGCCAAGCAGAGGGATGGCAGCCGGGGTTCTTGTGGGCTGCAGCCGAGGAAGCACCAAGAGCTGGCTGCTGAGAAACCGCTGGGGCAGCGGCGGAACCCCCGCGCCCCGCCGCGCCCGCCCGCCTCATGTCCCGCTGCCGGCCGGACGTGGGGCGGGGGGCGCGGCCCCGGCAGCTCCTGGGGCGCCGCTTGCGCAGCAGCGCGAGTTTCCATCCCCCCCAGAAGTGCCGTTCACAAGTCACAGCGCGACAGGAGCGCAGCGACAGGAGCGCAGCGACAGGAGCGCAGCGACAGGAGCGCAGCGACAGGAGCGCAGCGACAGGAGCGCAGCGACAGGAGCGCAGCGACAGGAGCGCAGCGACAGGAGCGCAGCGACAGGAGCGCAGCGACAGGAGCGCAGCGACAGGAGCGCAGCGACAGGAGCGCAGCGACAGGAGCGCAGCGACAGGAGCGCAGCGACAGGAGCGCAGCGACAGGAGCGCAGCGACAGGAGCGCAGCGACAGGAGCGCAGCGACAGGAGCGCAGCGACAGGAGCGCAGCGACAGGAGCGCAGCGACAGGAGCGCAGCGAGCCCCTCCGCGCCGGGAAGGCGGGCAAGGAGGGGGGCCCCGCGCCCCCCGCCAGCCTGTGCGCCATCCGGGCCGGGCCGCAGAGTGGAGACAGGACAAGGGGCAATGGCTGCAAGTTGGAGCCCAGGAAGTTCCCCAGCACCATGGGGAAGAACTTTTCCCCAGGGAGGGTGAGGGAGCCCTGGGACAGGCTGCCCAGGGGGTGTGGAGTCTCCATCCCTGGAGAGATTCCAGCCCCGTCTGGACGCCGACCTGTGCACTATGAGCTGGGGAGCTGCTTTGGCAGGGGGGTTGGACCCCATGACCGCTCGAGGTCCCTTCCAACTCCTACAACTCTGAGATTCTGTGACATTTTGGGGTCAAAAACTGAAGAATTAAGGTCAAGAATATGAGATTTCTGGCCAAAATTTTGAGATTTGGGTCCAGAATTGAAGTGGTTTGTGGTTAAAAAAATTGGAGATTTTTTGAGATTTGGGTCAGGGATTTTGACATTTGGGACCAGAATTTGGGGAAAAACATTGAGATTTGGGGCAAGAATTTCATGTTTGGGGCAAAATTTGGGGGAAGGAGCTGGAGATTTGGGTGAAGGATTTCAACAATTTTTGTCAAAACTTTAAAGTTTTGGTCAAGAATTTTGAGATTTGGGTCAAGGAATTCGAAGTTTTGGACATGAATTTGGGATTTGGGGGCAAGAATTTCATGTTTGGGTCAAAACGTGGTACAAGAAGCTGGAGATTTGGGTCAAGAATTTGACATTTGGGACAGGGATTTGGGGAAAAAATTGAGGTTTGGGGGAAGAACTTCATGTTTGGGGCCAAATTTGAGACAAGAATTTTGAGACTCCGGTCTGGGATTTGGGATTTTCTGTCTAAAAATTGATGTTTTGCTCAAGAATTTTGAGATTTGGGTCATGAGTTTAGAAATTTTGGATATGAATTTGGAATTTGGGGGCAAGAATTTCAGGTTTGGGGCAAGAATTTCATGTTTGGGTCAAAATTTAGGGGTAGAAGCTGGAGATTTGGGTCAAGGATTTCAACATTTGGACAAGAATTTGGGATATGGGCCAAGAATTTGACATTTTGTGACAAAAACTTGAAGTTTTGGTCAAGAAATTTGAGATTTGGGTCAAGGATTTCAACATTTGTGATGAATTTAGGAGAAAAAAATTGAGGATTGGGGCAAGAATTTCATGTTTGGGGCAAAATTTGGTACAAGAAGCTGGACATTTGAGACAAGAATTTTGAGACTCCGGTCCGGGTTTTGCGCCGACTCCGGTCCGGGTTTTGGGATTTTCTGTCAAAAACTTGACGTTTTGGTCAGGAATTTTGAGATTACTGTCCAAAATTCGGATTATAATTTTTTGGGAGGGTCAAAATTTGGGGGGTTGAGTAAAAAACGTTGACAGTTTGGGTGAAGAACCAATCCAGCAATAGCTCCCACACCAAAGCAGCCAGCACTGAAAGACATTCCTGGCCTGAAATCTCCAAAAGGGCCAACAAGCAGCATTTCTCACCCTGGGACTCAGAGCTTTCCTCAGCCTGTCAAACTTCAATGTACCTCCAAAAGTGTTTTTCTCGGCTGGAGCAGCATTTCAATGACAGCCAAGAGCCTCCATAGTAATTCAATGACAGCCCAAAGTCTCCATAATGATTCCTTGACAGTCAAAAGTTTCCTTCATAATTAACTCATCGTCCAAGTTTTCCATAACAATTCAATGGCAGGCAAAAGTTTCTATAATCATTAAATGAGAGCCAAAATTTTCCATAATAATTGAATGACAGCCCAAACCTTTCCATAACCCAATGGCAGCCCAAAAACATCCATACTTAAGTGTTAGCCAAAAGCTTCCATAATTAAATGATGCCCACAAGACAGTTTGGGCTATAAACTGAAGAATTAATGATGGACTATCACACACTTCTCTCTCAAATTCACACAGAACTTACAAGCTCACACACACACAAATTAACCTTGAAAAAAAACCCTTAATAACCAAAGCCAAGGACTTTTAAAAACTGCATTTCTCTCTTCAAGCTGCTTTATTGAAGTGGCAGGGAGAGAAAACAGTGACCTGGATCCCTGTACCCAGTGGTCCTACCATAGCAGGTGGACATGGCTGACACACTCCGGGCATCCCCAGAGACCTACACAAGTTCTTCTTTCCCTGCCTGCCTCCACAGCCTTGCCAAACATCCTTGCCAAACATCCAGCAATAGCTCCCAAACCAAAGGGAGCCCGGACTGAAAGACAGACCTGGCCTGAAACCTCCCCAAAGGGGACCCACAAGCAGCCCCATCGACATGGCACATCCCCACACTCCCACCAAGGGCACAGAGCTCCCCATCTTCCACCTTCACCCATAAAATCCATAAATCCCTTGGGTTTAGGCTTTTCCCCATGACTCCCCAGCCACCCTCCAGGGCTGCTCACCTTACCTCCTGGTGTACCTTCTGCCTTCTTACAGCAACACTCCCTCCTCTCCTCAGCTCAGCTCTTGTCTTCTGCAGCAGCCCAAAGGAAGCACCAAACCCCCACCCCCAGCTAGCTGCCTTTTAACAGGGAGAGCTCTCTCCATCAGCCCAATTTGTGGCACCTGGGGCTCACCAAGCCCCAGTACCTTCCAGTGGGGATGGGCAATACCACTAACACCTGTGGTGCTCCCTCCATGGCTGGAGGCCAGGTGGCCCCTAAAGCCCCTCTGGCCCTGGGCTCAGGGCTTTCCTTCCCCAGGGATCGGTCCTAAACCTGCCTTATGTCATTGTCCAGCTGTAGCAACATCCCTGTTCGACTGTGCTAAACACCCGGCAGCAACTCCCCAACCACAGTGTTGAGGACTGAGAGATATTCCTGGCAGGGAAATGGGACATTTTGGGGTCAAAACCTGAAGATTGAAGGACAAGAATCTGAGATTTCTGGCCAAAATTCTGAGATTTGGGTCCAGAATTGGAGGGTTATGGGGGTAAAAAAAAGGAGATTTTTTGACATTTGGGACAAGGATTTTGACATTTGGGACCAGAATTTGGGGGCAAAAAATTGAGGTTTGGGGCAGGAATTTCATGTTTGGGTGAAATTTGAGACAAGAATTTGACATTGAAGTTTTGGTCAAAATATTTGAGATTTTGGACAAAAATTTGAGTTTTGGGGCAAGAACTTCATGTTTGGGGCAAAATTTTGGGGCAGGTGCTGGAGATTTGGGTCAAGAATTTGACATTTTGTGTCAAAACCATGAAGTTTTGGTCAAGAATTTTAGATTTGGGTAAAAGATTTTGAAATTTGGGACAAGAACTTGAGATTTGGGGGCAAGAACTTCATGTTTAGGACAAGAATTTGGGAGTAGAAGCCAGAGATTTCGGTCAAGGATGTGACATATTGTGTCAAAAACTTGAAGGATCCAAAATGTGGATTTTTATTGGGGGGGGGGGGGGGGAGTAAAAATTTGGGGGGTTGAGTAAAAAAATGTTGAGATCTATCATCTCAATTGAATACATCAATTGTTTTCAAAAGTGGGGAATTGTTGTTAAAAACCAAAGATACAAGAAATTCCCTCAGAAATAAGTTGGTCCCTATGGAATTGTACTGAGGCTCATGGACAGACCCAAGCCAAGATGGCACATGTCCATCGCCTACAGGGAAAGATGTAATCAAAGGAAAATGCTTCCATTACACGTGGCGATCTACCTCTTCTGGTAGAAGGTGCCTTCTTACCCAGAGACTTCTCATGTACACACAAGGAAGCTCACAGTAAAGCACCAGAGGAAAAAGCAATCATGCACCATCCCTGAACGATCATGCATGATCCTTGAGCAATCATAGAATCACTTGGGTTGGAAGAGACCTTTTTAATATCATCGAGTCCAACCACAGCCTAACCCTGCCCAGTCTGCCTGTAGACCATGTCCTCAAGCATGACATCTACACACCTTTTACATACCTCCAGGGATGGTGACTCCACTGCTCCCTGGGCAGCCTGTTCCAGTACTTGACTGAATTACTCAGTAAAGAAATTCTTCCTGATATGTAACCTAAATCTCCTCTGGTTCAATGTGAAACCATTTCTTCTCATCCTATCGCTTGTTACCTGAGAGAAGAGACAGACCCCCACCTCTCTACAGCCTCTTTGCAGGTAGTTGTAGAGAGCAGTAAGGTCTCCCCTCAGCCTCCTTTTCTTAAGACTAAAAAGCCCCAGCTCCCCAGCCGGTCCTCACACACAGGACTTATGCCCCAGACCCTTCACATTCTTGCATGGGAACAACCTATTGGAAGAGAAGCTGTAGTGGTTTAGCCCTGGCTGGAGGCCAGACACCCACCACAGACAGTCTATTAATCCCCTTCTAAGTTGGGCAGGAGAGAAACTATATACTAAGAGGCTTAGGAGTCACAATAAGGACAAGGAGAGATCATTTTATCAGCAACGATATGGGCAAAAACAGACTCACAGTGTGATTCTGCATTGGGAAGATACCAGAGGGGAACCCTGTGGGAGCCTGATGAAGTACTGCAATGATGTGGGTTTTCCCCCCGCTCTTCTTTTATAAGGAGAGAAGGGAAATGGGATGAAATTGGCTATGCTGATTGGTTTTTCACCCTCCGAGATCATCCGGAATGGCAGAGGGAGTGTGGGCTTACAATACCATAGGATCCCTTAGTATTGGCTTTAGAAAAAGATAAATCCAGAGAGAAAGAGAAACAACTGTCAGAAGGGCTAAAGCCCAACTGCAAGTCACACCGGCCACTTCTGTAAAAGGTAACAGAAAATCCTTCTGTCGATACATTACCAGTAAAAGGAGGGCCAAGGAGACTCTTGCTGGATGAAGAGGAAACATTAGTGACAAGGGATGAGGACAAGGCTGAGGTACTTCAACTGCTAGTATCTTAACGGGAAGAGATCAAACCAGGAGTCTGCTTTACACAGATTCGAAGCTAAACCCTCTTCCAGCTTCTGGCTTCCTGTCTCAATCCTATTTGGGGAGTTTCAGATTCCAACTATGCCATAAAGAGCTAAACAAACAAAGCCATGGCTCCGTGAAGACCTTAAACCCCTCAGTAGTTCCCTGTGAAGTAGCGTACGGGGCAATGTTTCACCTAAGAAGGTGAAGAGGCTTGCTAAGGGCCACATGCATGCTTGATGCATAATGATGTACTTACACTAGGACATATTTTGCCCTATATGAATTGAAATATGATGAAAGAATGAAATACAGATCTCTCTGACTTCTCTTTATGCTAAGAACATCTGTTCCCTGCATTCTGATCTGGAATAGTAATAGTCTAAAAAAGACCAGAGTGGAATTATGGCCACATCATTTCATCTAGACATCAGGTCCTTTAAAGCTTCTGCACTGAACTTGCTCCCATATAGTGAGGACTTAGTATTCACTTAATGCTGGTTTACTGAGGAAGAACGTGTTTGTGGAAAAACATAACATTCTCCTGCCTATGGCTATCTTTAGGATAGGCTCCTTCTCACCCTTCCCTGCACATCCTTGATTTTGCCTGCTAATAGAAAAACCTAAGGCCTTCCAAAAGCCCGAGTGACCCTCAGTGACACTGATGCTCTTGAGAAAGAGCAGATTTTCTTGTGAACATTACTTTGAAAAGCTATGAAAACAAAGAACATGGTATGAATCTGAGAGATACATACTATTCTTTGAGAAGTGTATAACATATATGGGATTTGAAAAGCCACAAGGAAAGAGAGATTAGAATGACTGGTTCTTGTGCCAGCAGTATATGTAAAAATATATATGCTGATATATTCATTATACAGCTACAGCTCCAATTCTGGACTGCTAAAGGAAAAAAAGAATTTTGACCTAAACTGGAATAAAAAATGAACCTTTAGTTAAAAGGAAGGAAATGTAACAAATTACTCACATAGCCTTACTTCATCTGTTTATTTCTCTTACTCTCCAGGCTACTGACCCAAGGAGCCATCGATCACTCAGCAAATAATCCATTTCGCCAAGTATCTGCATCCTGACACAGTATCAAAGTACTAATACTTCTCACACATTATACTAACATCTGCCACGGCCCTGAATGGCATTAGATGGGATACCTAGTTTGGAATTTCAGCATTTGATTTCCTCTGAGATTATTATTTTGGGGGTTGGACCCGATGATCTCTTGAGGTCCCTTCCAACCCCTATGATTCTATGGTTCTATGATTTATATGTGTTTTTAAAGGCTGTGATCAAAAATAGCAATGCAGAGGAGTTTCAGAGCTGTAAATTTCACTTCAGGTGCATCATTTTAACACATTTGAGTGCAGCCTGATTGACTTATGAAATCACAGAAAACAATTTCCTTTGTCCAGGACCCTCCAGTCCACTGCGCAGCCCACTCACCTTCTCCCTCACTCCAGCCACAGCCCAGTGATGACTCCACTCCTCCCCTGCCTCACAACAGTCCCTCCATAGCTGCTGGAGGAAGGGCAGTAGGAGCCACCAGACCCTCCACAGGCAGACAACCTCTTGCAGGAACAGGCCATCCCCATCAACCTCACTGCTGGCACCTGGGGCTCTCTCCTGCGCTGGGCACACAGCTGCAGCCAGGCAGGGAAAAGGGGAGGGCACCACCACCTGATCCCTATGGGGGTTTCACTCTGGCTGGAAGCCAGACACCCACCAAAGCCCTTCACTCCCTTTCTCAGTTGGACAGGAGAGAAAGTTTATATGGAGAGGCTTATGAGTCAAGTTAAGGACAGGCAGGTATCACTCAGCAAGTAACATCACAGCTGAAAGACTCAACACAGAATAAAGTCATCTAATGTGTTCCCACCACCCCACCCCCCAAAGTAGCTCCCACTGAACTCAAAGTGGTATAATGGGAAATAAAACCAAGTTTTAACACACCTCCCCCCACATCTTCCTTCTTACCAGGTTCAACTCACAGTTTCTCAAGCTTCCTCCTCCCTCACCTATGCCTCCCCCCCAGCCCCAAGGTAGCACAGTTCCCCAGGAGCTGCAGTTCAGAGCCATACCTCATGTTTTGCAGACAACTCCTATCTTCTGTCTTCTGCCAAATTCCAGGCCACACTTAGCTCTCAGACAACCAAGGAGCTGTATACATCCTCAAGGAAGGGACACACATGTCGCTCCACAGGCAAACTGGGACATTCCCGTAGTCACTACATAGTTCTGCTTCTATGATAAAGGAAAATAAACAAAAGAGAATCACAGCTCTTAGAATCCTACAGACAAGGAGAAAAAACCACCATGGGGCCAGGGAGCTGGACAGAGAGAGAAATAGAAAAAGGCCACAAGTAACAGGGCAGAGACAGAGGCAGGAAATGACAGGGAGTGAGAGAGCCAAGAGGCAAGGGTTGGGGTCAGTCTACACAGACAAACACCAGCACAAACTGAACCCACATAGCTACACACTATCAGGCAGAAGGGACAAGGTAAGAAACAGGGATGGGGACCTGGGGAGATAGAAGAACAACTGGTAAGAAGGAAAAAAGCCACAGAGCAAAAAGCATAGCCATGCATGCAGAACTATGAGGGGGAGGAATTCTGAAAGGGTGTCACCTGGGAACCAGCACCAGGTAGATGGAGCAAAGGCAAAAGCTACAGGGAAGGGAGTGGGCAGGATTAACAAATCAGGGCCAAGCTCTGGCCAGTGAGAAATGGAGAAGCACAGAACATCACCAAGACTACATGGCAGAGAGGGAGGATTCTAAAATAAAGGGACTGGGACACAGACAGGGAGATACAGAGAAAAAACCAAAACCGAATGCAAACTAGTCACAGGCTACCAGCTGGAATTGCAGACAAATAGCCTGGGCCACAGGACAGACAGCTGGGAACTTTGAAGACTGAGAGAGGGAGCTGACAGAGAGAGTGACCAAGGAATAAAGCCTAGACAAACTATGGCAGAGAAAGCGAGACCTGACAAGCAGGGAATAAGGAGCCAGACAGAAACAGATGCAGAAAATAAACAGATTTAAATACCCAAAAGAACCCCCACAAAGCCCAAAAACCAAAGAAGCCACAGAAAACAATTAAAACCACCCACAAAGCACAAACCCCACAAGAAAAGCCACAGAACGCTGTTTCTCTAGGAACAATTAGGAAAACTATAAGCTGACCTGGAAGATACTACACCTTTGATCCCCATTACTTTATAAAGAAAAGCTAAAACTCTCTGTGGACAAGATGCTCACTCTAACCCCCCTAGAAAAATCTCATCACTAGCCCTGTTAGGAGAAGCAATACTCACAGCATATAGAGCAAAGCCCATGAAAACAAAGAGTGAAGTCCCGTACACCTAGAATTAAAACACATCAATAATGATGTAGAATTAAGTCATCTTACATACCACTGAAAATTCAAAACAACACCAAAGCTACACATGAGTGCACTTTCTGTGTTACACGTGCTGCTCAGCCTTGACTACTCCTGAAGCTCTTACCTCAGATATACCTCCCCAAACAGCCAAGCCAGCTCAGACGTGTTCCCAAAAAGCCAAGCCAACTACAAAGCTCCATCTACCAAAAGAAAGACAAAGCACTAACACCCAAGAAACCCTCCAGGTGAGTGAGCTGCCTAGACCAAGGCCAGTTGCTCATATACCCCTGGCTCCACCCACCACCCTTCCCACAGTCCCCTAGCAAAGGGGAGGGTCCTGTCTGCAGAAGATTCAAAGGCAGGAGTGGGTTTCCTGACTTGATTTTGTAGGATGCAAAGTACCAAATGGAAAAAGAGACTCTTGTTGGAAATTATTTCCACTTTCACTACAACTGCATCTTTCATGTTGATGGTGCAACTTGGTATGCAAGTGGCTTTAACGTTTCTGAGATGCAGATAGAAAAAGATTAACACCCTGCTAGACTTTTTAGGAAGGTAGATAATTAAATACAGTAAAAAATACTAACCTTAGTAATCATATGCTTTAGCTTTGTACAAAAAAGCCTAAGTGGTTATACTATGCTTCTAGCGAGACCATATGTACCACCTGACTTCTGCTGGTACTACATTTTGGATGAGGCTGTATGATAATGCAGAAACAGATCCCTCAAGAATCCTTTCTAAAGAAATAAACTATTTACTTTGCAAATAGAGATAATGGTCAACTAACCTTAACCCTCTCTCTGACCAGTACCCTTAAGAGAACTAAATGAGTCCCAAATGAGAGAAACCTGGTCCTGACTTGAAACCTCCTCAGGCAGCCCACTACCAGCTTAGAACCTCAGGGCTTTCCTAGCCAAGGGAGTGGTCCTAATTTGTCCTTACATCACTTTTAGGCTCTGGCAGCACCCACCAGAGAGAATGGGAACAAGAGGGAAAGAGAAAGTGGGAGCAGGACAAAAAGAAAAGAGAAAGGGTAAAGGGAAGCCAAGAAAACCACAGCAGAATGGGGAAAAGATGGGCCAGGGCAGGGGCTGCCCAGCACGCGAGAGGGAACACAGGGTGTTCAGAACCAAGTTATGAAATGGTTGAGGGAAGGGGAAAAGGGAGCAAGATCTTTTTCAGGAGTAATTGGAAGCCTGCAGTAAACCACACTAAGCCAGCAACATAACCAACCCTTGTGCTTGCACAATCAGTGCTGTACAGACACCATAGCTGCAAAAAACCCACCCAAAAACACCTCCCAGCATGCAGTGGCAAGTGCTGCCTGGTAGCTGAGTGCCTCAGGATGACACCTCCTGGCATGTCCCAGAGAACAATTATGCCCAAAAGCCATCCATCCAGTACATACCCAGTGTAATACACTGCCCATATGCTGCAGAGGTGGCCATCCATGTTTCTCACCCATGGGAACACCATCCCATCCCCTGTGCTAACAGGGCACACACACCCACCACACCCCCTGATCCAAGCAGCTGCTGCCACTGCTTTATGCCTCAAACATGGACCCCACTGCCCTCTTAGTGGCTTTCCCTGGGACCCTCCAGTCTATTGCACAGTCCCACTCACTTTTTCCCTCAGTGCAGCCACAGCCCCTTCACAGCTGGCCTGGGGCAGGGTAATAAGAGCCACCAGCTCTTCCATGGGCAGACCCCATCAACCTCATTACCAGCTCCTGGGACTCCTCCAGCCCCAACACACAGCAGCAGCCCAGCAGGAACATTAAGGGGTGCCACTGCCTGACCCCCAGCAACGGTTTAAACCCTGGCTGGAGGCCAGATACCCATCAAAGTCCCTCTATCACTTCCCTTCTTAGTTGGACAGGAGAGAAAACAGATATTGAGTCTTTTGCTTGTCAAGATAAGGACAGGCAGAGATCCTTCAGCAAGCACCATCACTGGCAGAGCAGACTCAACACCAAATAAAAAAAATGCTACTAATTTGTTACCACCACCACCCCCAATCCTCCCCAAAGCACCCACTGAAAAGACAGTAGGATAATGAGTGCACTACCATCCTCTCAGAAAGAGCCTCTTCCTAAAATTCAGCCTAACCGCCCCCATCGCAGCTTCACACTGTTCCCTTGGGTTGTATCACTGGTCACCAAAGAGAGGAGATGAGCTCCCACCCCTTCACTCTCCCTTGTAAAGAAGCCAGAAGCCACAATGAGGTGTCTCTTCAGTCTCCTCTTCTCCAGACTGAAAAAAATCAGGGATGGGCCGGAAGCAAGCAGAGATCTGCTGCATGGCAGGAGAGAGAGAATGAGCAACTCACTACCAGTTCCTGACACCGGCAGGAGACCACCACCAGCTCAATGCTTCTCTTCAGCTCTGCCTCTTCCTCCTCCACAGTGATGCCTGCCTGACCCTTACCTGCTTGGATGCCTCAATGGTCCTGATCTGCAAAGCTTCCGGGCTTCCTAAGGTTTAGCACATAGCCAACACAGGCACCAAGCTCCTGGCACCACATGCTGGCCTACTCTCTCATGGGCAGCTGCCAGAGACCCCTCCTCACTACAGGGACTGGCCATGCTTTGCTAGAGCTGGGCGCCTGCAAGACCCCCTTGGACCCACTCCTCTGGCAACTGTCTCAAGCACATACACCCAGATTTAAACCCCCCTTATTGCTGGAGCCCCTTCATGAACCAAGGCCAGCCCCTCAACCTCCTTGGCCATGCCTGGGGCTGCCCCAGCTGCAGCCCCACGGCACATCAACCAGCACATCATCCCTGCACCTGTCCACAGCCACGGGTTCTGCATCCCAGGGCTACAAACACATCCAGAGGTATCAGGAAAACTTTACTCAGTAGTGCACGTAAATACCAGCAGCAGGTTGGCCACAAGGCTCAATGCCCAAATGCAGCAGGAGAGAGAGCAAAAAATGATAAGTGGGAGGAAGGATGGGGGACATGTAAGAGAGTTGTGGGAGAGGGAGACAGAAAGCAGGATGTGGCTAACGAGATGGATTTAACCAGGTAGGGAGGTAAAAGAAACCACACAGCCATTTGCTGGTTCAACTCCTCTCCAGAAGATGGCTGAAGAGAATCAAAAAGAAAAGCATAAAACTCATTGCTTAAGATGAAAACAGTTTAATAGGACAAAAAAATAAAACCAATAGTAATTATAAAATCATATACAGGCAATACACAGCAACACGGTTCACCAGCCAGAGCCAATGCTTAGAGACTTCCTGAGCTGCCTGCTCCCCACAGTCGTATTCAGACTATGATATCATATATTTGAAATATCCCTTTGGCCAGTTCCAGGCACCTCTCAGTGCCCTGTCAATTCCCAGCATCTCAGGTGCCTCAAACGTCATTCTCAGGAAGTTCCTATGACAAACTGAGGAAACGTTGAATGCAAAAGCTGCCAAACTAAAGGAGCCAGGAATGAAAGACATTCCTGGCCTGATACCTCCCAAGTGAGCCCACAAGAAGACCCTCTCACCCAGGGGCTCAGACCTTTCCTTTCTCAGAGACCCTTCCCAAAGCAGCTTCCCTGGGGATTTTTCTCGGCCGGAGCAGCCAGACATGCCAAAGGTCCAGCAACAGCTCCCAGACCAAAGCAGCCAGGACTGACAGACAGACCTGGCCTGAAGCCTCCCCAGGGGGCCCACAAGCAGCCCCTTTCACCCTGGTCTCAGAGCTTCCCTTTGCCAGGGAACCTTAGCAGTACCTCCATACCGCGCCAGAAGCGCTTCTCCCGGCCGCAGCACCATTTCCTCCCAGACATGACAAACGCCCAGCAATGGCGGTCGCCAGGGGGCGCTGTGCGAGCGGCGGGGATCGGTCGGAGCGCTCGCGCACGGGGCTTCCCCAGCTCAGAGAACAGGCCCGAGAGGGGCCTGTGTGGCCTCTCCGCTCTCCCGGCTGCCGGGTCCATCGTGCTCCATGTCCAGCAGGAGCTCCCGAACCAAAGAAGCCAGGGCTGAAAGCCACACCTGGCCTGAAACCTGCCCAGGGAGCCCATCAGCCCCGAGGCCGGGGCTCCAGAGACCTGCAAGTCCCTCCTGCTTGCATCCCTACCTGCCCCTCAGTGGTCATGCACCAGGCCTTGTATGCAAGTAGGGCGCAGACACAGGTCCTGTCCCACCAAGCACACCTGTCCTGAGCGGAGCTCTGCACTCAGTGTGGACTTTCAAACCCTCCCCACCGCAGAAAACTGCAGGAAGGGCTGCGCAGGCACTGAACACAGGCTGAGGATTTCAACAGGGTGGCAAGGATTTTCTCAGAACGAGTTGTCCTCAGATGTCTCATCCTCTGAGCCACTGTCAGGATATTCAGTGCTGCAGTCTTCATCAATTTCTGAGGTCACAGAAGGCAGTCCTGACAAACTGCTACATTCAGATGATGACTGTGACCTAGGCCGAGTGAGTTCCACTTCACTCTCTTCATCTGACTCAAAATCGTCCTCGTACTCTGAAATAAAAGACCCAGACTGTGAGACAGGAAACGGAATTCACAACTCAAACATCCTGGTTGTTTAGGCAGATTGACTTCAGAAAATGCAAGATGGTCTTATATTACAGGAGAAAATCTTCTTTCAAGAAACACCCCATGGCAAACTTTCAACAAGGGCAGCCTTTCTCCAGTCTGCCTGTTGAAATCTCCCTCAACAGAAAGGAGATGGGGCTCAAGCCAAGAGGCACGATCAGCCAGCCACAACAGGCAGTGGGAACGCTGGGGAAGGGACAGTCACCCCTGCAGTTGGAGCAGAGACTGTAGGAAAGGTGAGATGTCAGACCTGGAGCAGAGGGAGCAAATGCTCAGGCAGGTGAGGAAGCTGGAGGGTTAGGCGGGTGTCAGCAAAGCGCTGCCTGGGGCAGTGTGGTGGGGAAGGCACTGGCAAGAGCCTTAGGCCAACCAGGCCTCACACTCCCACTGCCCACAGGCAGAACAGCAATGGTCTGGTGCTAAATCTTGCCTGCACCTTGCTGCTGTGAGCTCTCCCCACACCCCTCCCCTTCCGCACTGATCGCTCATGTCCTGTCTCCCTTAGGAGCTCATCTCAGACTCACTGCCCCACACCCAGTCCCCTTGCTACCTTCTGCCCTATGGGTCCTCTGCCTGCTGCCGCTCTCCTCTCCACTGAGGTCCCTTTGCTGTGCCCTGCTTTCCTCCTGCTTTCCCACCTACCTCAGGCTCCTGTTTCAGCCCCTCAGACCTTCCTTACTCACTTCCATGGCTCTTGCCCAGTCTTGCCTCTGGCTGCTTGGCTCAAAGGAGCCCCCCTCCTTTTACTGCCCAGGCACAGGCACCACTGCATTGCTCACTTGTCAGGTGCCCGAGAAGAGGATGCTCCATTCAAAGCTGGAGGCCCACGAGCCCATACCTGCCCCAGGATCACCCTGCTTGTCTTTTGGAATACTGTACCATATCGGCCGGTGCCTTCATCACTATCTTCATGTTCTCCATCAGAGAGGCTTTTCTGTTCTTCTTCTTCATCAATGATTTGTTCTTTAATGGTGACTTCTTCGTCAATGATGGCTTCTTCCTTGATGACATCTTCCTCATCAATTTCTTCAGGGATTTCTTCCTCAATTATTTCTTCCTCAATTATTTCTTCAGCAACTTCTTCCTTGATGACATCTTCCTCAACAATTTCTTCAGGGATTTCTTCCTCAATTATTATTTCCTCAATTATTTCTTCCTCAATTATTTCTTCAGCAACTTCTTCCTTGATGACATCTTCCTCAAAGATTTCTTTAGTTTCTTCCACTAAGATTTTTTCCTCAAATATTTCTTTGACAACTTCTTCTGCAATGAAATCTTCCTCGAAGATTTCTTTAGTTTCTTCAACTAAGATTACTTCCTCAATTATTTCTTCCTTAGTTATTTCTTTGACAACTTCTTCCTCGATGACATCTTCCTCAAAGATTTCTTTAATTTCTTCAACTAAGATTTCTTCAATTATTTTTTCGATGACTTTTTCCCCGATGATTTCTTTGACTTTTTTCTCAACAATTTCTTCTCTGTTATCGATTTCATCCTCGTCTTCTCCATAATCAACTTCGTCTCCTCCGTTGTTGTCTTCATCGTTGTCATCTTCGTCATCATCTTCTCTCTGCTCCTGGCCTGTCTCCATTTTTTCTTCAGGAGCTAGAAACCTCCTCTCTTCATCCCCTCCAGAGTCCACCTTGTGGTGCTCTGTCCTCACTGTGGGAGGGAATGGCTTTTTGTCCAGGTTGTTGGAAATAATACACCTATAAAAACCCAGGGAGAAAGAAGAGTGTCACATTGTGCTGTCTCTGCATGATGGTAGGGCAACCTGCACAAGGAGCTATTCAGCTTGTCACCAGCAGTAACAGGATGTACCGTTCTGACTCAGCACTGCCACTCAGAAAAAAACATTACTGAGGACTGCTGGGAGAAGTCCTTGGGAGCAAGCAACGTGCATTTGTCTCCATACCTGTAGCAAGGTGATGCTCCCTCCACCTTAAGGATCCCGAAGGATCCACTTGTGCCTCCCACCCTGCAGCGCTTCCGATGTTTGTACTCGCAGCATGCACTCAGGCGGTCCACCCGCAGCCCGTTCAGGAAGAAGGTTAGGCTGAATGGAAAACCGCGGTGCCTCCTGGAGATGAACTGGAAGTTTTCTGCAATCACAGAGAGGAAAGGGTTCACAGAAACAGGTTATGCTTTGCTGTCAGCCTCTTGCCATCATCACATCCCATCCCCACAAAAGCAGCCAGCTCTCTGAGGTCAGGTACTTTGGCTCTTGGCTCTATTAATCAGGTGGCAAAAGTCCACCTCCTCCCCACACCACAGCATTGGCACTTTCCAATCCCACACTACCAAGCTGGGCATGCCTGTGACAAGCAAATCCATCCTCAGTTGGGCCGCTCGCTCTGCAGCGCAACAGAACGCAGAGCCTCAGGGCCCAGCAAGCTGCCCTCTGCCACCTCCCCTACCAGAGTGTGCGGTGTGCGCAGGAAGCTTGGGACCCCCGGTGTGTGCCTGCACTGATGGGGCTGGGGGGCAGTGTAATGCAGGCGTTCCTCAGCGGGCGCCTCCTCACAGGGTGCAGCCAGGCTCCCGATGGGGACAGCGGCCATGCCAGGGGCTCTGGGCCTGCACTAATACACTTGGACTCATGCCCACATTTTAGCCAGTGGCCTGGATCAGCAGGAACTCTCTGAGGCTAGACCCTTACCTCCTTCCAGCAGGTTGCCTTTGTAGACGCAGATGTTCTCTCCTCCACAGTGCTGCTGATACACAGCGATCTCATCCCTGTTATCAGCAGTACTACGAGATAAGCGGATGCCTTTCCCTAAGAAGACCATGGTTACACGTGCATTGCTGCGGTTCAGGGACTGGGGGAATCCTCCAGCATTCTGAGGCAGGAGAGACACAAAAAAGAACATTCATTCACCTGTCTTTCCGAAATGCAGTGAACCTGCACTCACACTACGTACAGGCACCTTTCAGCATCAGGCAAACGCTTACCGTTCGTAGCGGTGACTGACTGTCATTTTGTACAGTGATGGGACGAGATTGTCTCCATCGGTACCTGCCACTTCTTGGTGCCTTCCCATCTCTCTTTTGCAGGGGTGGATGTGGCACTGGTAGTCTAGGATTCTCCATGGTGGGGTGGTGACGGGAGGATGCAGCAGCCACCTCTCCCACAGAGATCCCACGGTTCAAGCCCCTGCATTTGTCCTGCAGAAACGATTTAACCAGGTCAAACAGGCTCTGCAAAAATAGCTACTGAGCATAGGAAATGCACCAGGGTCTGCCTGCGCTTTACTTTGAGAAACACTGTGGAATATGTACTGGAGGTGACTTAAAAATTAAAACTCATGTTCATACTGTAAGCAAAGGTTGAGCATTCAGGAAACTCCAGGGGTGCCAATAGTCCAGTTCACAAAACATTCCCTAGGCAATCTTGGAGTTTGGCAACATCTGGGGAGCTTGATGCACTAACCCTGAGAGAACAATCCACGCAGGAGGCACTGTGGCAAGGCTCTGAGATCTGTGGGCACCTGTGTATGATAGTACTGCCATGCTGCATTGTTTGTGCCCGGAGGGAGAACTGAAGCCATCTCTGACTTCTGGGACCCGTCGACAGAGCGGGCCACTCTCTCCACCTCCCAGGATTCCTTGGGTGAGATGTAAACATTCAGCTACTACAAAAAAGTGACTGTGCCCCTTCCCCAACTGGGACGAGTGGGCTCCAGTTTTTCCAAAGGATCAGCAGAAAGCAGCAAGCGTGCGTTAAGCAGTGTCAAGCTGCTCAAAAACCTAGAGTGAAAATAATACAAGTGTCATTTGTGTGGTGCTGGGGGCTACAGAAGCTTTCAAGCAAATTTCTGCTGCAGAATACACAGCTCTGAAATTGGGAAATGAGGTGCTGAGGTCATCACTGACCTTTGAGAGGGAGACAGGAGAAAAATTATGAATCTGAGTAGGTAAGCTCGTGAGTGAAAAAAGTTAGGAGAGGGTAAATCTCCTACTAGATAAAATGCAACCTTCTGCTCCAGTCAGGCGGATTCATAGATTCATGTGTAGCATCAACTCTGAAACTTGGAATGGAGGTATCTGGTCTCACAGTGATGATGCTGAGATCAAAGGAACCCCTGATTCTGAACCTCAACCAATTCCCATTCGACCCCAGCTGAAAGCTAACACTGCTGTTGGCAATGATGAGGAGATTCACACCACCATTGGCACAATTCCATGCTGACCAGTGCAGCTGGCAAAGATACAGGACAAATTCTCCAGGTGGTCAGGGCAGACGGGACTTGACTGTGTGGGGTGAGTTTTTCTTGCGGGGGAGACAGGGTTATGTTAAATGAGGAGGAAGACAGAGGCTACAGGGGACCAGGAGTATTTTTAACCACCACGCTAGGAGACCACGATTGTTCCTTGACTGCACAAGCTGCACACTGAGCAGGTGTCATAAATCCATAGGAGAGAGAGGGGCTGCTGGAGATTAAAGCCACAGGCTACTCCCATCTGGCAGAGGCAGTACTAAAAGCAGCCTGCATACAAGCACTGTATGGAAGAGACGTGTGTAAGGAAATCCCTGAGGTTAGCTCCCATTGACCCAGCACGATTAACCCCTATTATTTGTGGTCTTTCTGATTGTCTTCAGAAGTTTGTAGAAAATACTCAAGACTGCAGTCTACTGCTCATGAAAAAGCCAGTCACAATTGTAGACAAAGCGAGCACAGCCCTATACCCATCTGGAACAATTTGTATGAGAAATAGATAAATATGGACACCGAATAGGCCGGGTCAGGTCACCCAGGGGAAATCTCCAGGCCTTGCCCAGCGCATCTGTCAGGTCTCTACCCAAAACCCTGAACCAGGTGGGAAACTTGGACCTAACAAGGAATGCAGTGAATCCTGGCACAAAGCCCTGAATCTGGGTGTACCTTGACAATTCCTGCATGGGGCCTCTACAGAGGACCTCTGCTCCTGAGTCCAATCTCTGTGTACAAGCTGTAACTCAGCAGAGGGAAACTCTCTAGCTCATAAGATCCAAATCCATCAAGAAAGTGCTCCTTCTGCACCAGAGCACAATCTAACTGAAACAGGACCCCAGCACAGCAGACAGCAAAACATTTCTGTCCCCAGAGAGGGTAGCAAGCCACCCTGCCTGGCGGCTACTGGAAATTCAGTGGCACTCTGATAAAAGGCACTGCATTTCCAGGAGCACTGTTGCCATTCCCATTGGAACCCAAAAAATATTGGTAGATTTTCTCATTGGTACAGGGGCCTAAATGTCAATAATCACTACAGAAACAGTACAGACCCTCAGCGTAAAACCTGGGTGATGCAAGGTTAAAACCACCGGAATTGAGGAAATAATGAAAAATCCCCCACTGCAAAAGTAACTCTGTGGCTGCCAGGAGAGCAGAGATTAACCACAGCAGAAGTATTGGGTGGTGCCACAAACACGGACATTTTAGGATCAAAAAAAAATGGGAATCAGGCACAAGGAAACCGAGACTGTCAGCAACATCTGGACTCTTACCCCCTCCACAGTCACTAATGTTCTGCAACATCCATTGCCAGCAATTGCCACTGCGAGAACTGACGGGGTGGTAACAGCATTGGAAGAAGGGATGTAATTAAAAGAACTTACTCACTTTATAATTCACCAGTATGGCCAGTAAAGAAACCTACCAGGCAGTGGGGTTTTACAGAGGACTTTCAACCATTAAGAGTTGACACCATGCCTTTAATTGCCACAGTTTCAAACACTCCTCAGAAAGGCACACTAATACAGGGACCTGCCTGCTCATGTGAAGTTTCTCCTCCACCAGAACCCCCAGGTCCTCAGCAGGGCTGCTCTCCAGGAGCTCTTCTCCCAGTCTGCATATATGCCTGGGATTCCTACAGCCCCAGTGCAAGACCTGACACTTGGCAGTGTTGAACCTCATTAGGTTCCCCCTGGCCCACCTTTCCAGCCTGTCACTCCTGAGAAGGTCTTACCTAGGATGGTCAGCATGGCTGCACAGAAGGACTCCCATTTCTCAGAAATGACTATAAATGTGACAGGGTTTTTTTAGGAACAGGAATAGCAGTTTAAACAGCATAGCTGCCAATAAATTAACAGCAGTAACCAGTGACCTAAACTGATTGAAACTTCAAGCCCTTACAATCTTCTCTTTCAATGCTGGCATTTCACTGCGTATCATATATATTATAGCATATATTACCTCTGGGGAAAAGTAAATGAAAAGGACCACCAATTAATTACAAATGCACTAAATGTGCCCCCAAATTGTGTTTCCCTGGCCCTTAATTGTTTCCAAGCTTGGCTGTGGGTACAAGCAATAGCAGCTGCAATTATACAGGAAGGTGAAGAAGACACCTGACTCACCGAAATTTGGAAAGTAGAGCGGGCTAAATGCCGATCCACATCTCTGCTGCCGCCATCGTTGTCCCAGGCCACAGAAGGCAGTACTGATGAGGTGCCAGATTCAGATGAGGACGGTGACCTAGGCCGAGTGAGTTCCACTTCACTCTCTTCATCTGACTCAAAATCGTCGTCGTACTCTGAAATAAAAGACCCAGACTGTGAGACAGGAAACGGAATTCACAACTCAAACATCCTGGCTGTTTAGGCAGATTGACTTCAGAAAATGCAAGATGGTCTTATATTACAGGAGAAAATCTTCTTTCAAGAAACACCCCATGGCGAACTTTCAACAAGGGCAGCCTTTCTCCAGTCTGCCTGTTGAAATCTCCCTCAACAGAAAGGAGATGGGGCTCAAGCCAAGGGGCACGGTCAGCCAGCCACAACAGGCAGTGGGAACGCTGGGGAAGGGACAGTCACCCCTGCAGTTGGAGCAGAGACTGTAGGAAAGGTGAGATGTCAGACCTGGAGCAGAGGGAGCAAATGCTCAGGCAGGTGAGGAAGCTGGAGGGTTAGGCGGGTGTCAGCAAAGCGCTGCCTGGGGCAGTGTGGTGGGGAAGGCACTGGCAAGAGCCTTAGGCCAACCAGGCCTCACACTCCCACTGCCCACAGGCAGAACAGCAATGGTCTGGTGCTAAATCTTGCCTGCACCTTGCTGCTGTGAGCTCTCCCCACACCCCTCCCCTTCCGCACTGATCGCTCATGTCCTGTCTCCCTTAGGAGCTCATCTCAGACTCACTGCCCCACACCCAGTCCCCTTGCTACCTTCTGCCCTATGGGTCCTCTGCCTGCTGCCGCTCTCCTCTCCACTGAGGTCCCTTTGCTGTGCCCTGCTTTCCTCCTGCTTTCCCACCTACCTCAGGCTCCTGTTTCAGCCCCTCAGACCTTCCTTACTCACTTCCATGGCTCTTGCCCAGTCTTGCCTCTGGCTGCTTGGCTCAAAGGAGCCCCCCTCCTTTTACTGCCCAGGCACAGGCACCACTGCATTGCTCACTTGTCAGGTGCCCGAGAAGAGGATGCTCCATTCAAAGCTGGAGGCCCACAAGCCCATACCTGCCCCAGGATCACCCTGCTTGTCTTTTGGAATACTGTACCATATCGGCCGGTGTCTTCATCACTATGTTCGTGCTCTCCATCAGAGAGGCTTTTCTGTTCTTCTTTGTCAATGATTTGTTCTTTAATGGGGACTTCTTTATCAATGGCATCTTCCTCAATTATTTCTTCAACAGATTCTTTTTTGATGATTTCTTCATCTCCTCCTGAGTCCACATGCTTCTTGTGGAGGTGTGTCCTCACTGTGGGAGGGGATGGCTTTTTGTCTTCGTAGTTGGAAATAATACACCTATAAAAACCCAGGGAGAACAAGAATCATAGATCATAGAATCATAGAACCATAGAATGGCATGGGTTGGAAGGGACCCCAAGGATCATAGAGCTCAAATACCCCTGCCACAGGCAGGATCTACACAAGGTTGCCCAGGGCCTGGATCTACACAAGGTTGCCCAGGGCCCCATCCAACCTGGCCTTGAACACTTCCAGGGACGGGGCATCCACTACTTCTCTGGGCAGCCTGTTCCAGCCCCTCACCAGTCTTTCTGTAAAAAACGTCCCCCTAATATCCAATCTAAACCTTCCTTCCTTTAGCTTTAAACAATTCCCCCTTGTCCTGCCATTATCTGCCCTTTTAAAAAGTTGATTCCCCTCCTGTTTCTCTGCTCCCTTCGGGTACTGGAAGGCTACAATGAGGTCCCCCCACATCCTTCTCTTCTCCAGGCTGACCCAGCCCAGCTCCCTCAGCCTCTCTTTGTAGGGCAGGTGCTCCAGCCCTCTGAGCATCTCCGTGGCTCCTCTGACCCCTCTCCAACAGTTCCACATCTTTCTTGTATTGGGAGCCCCAGATCTGGACACAGGATCCAGATGGGGCCTCCCAGGGCAGAGTAGAGAGGGACAATCCCCTCTCTGTCCCTGCTGCCACCCCTCTGCTGATGGAGCCCAGAAAAAAGGAAAGTGTCACGTGCTGTCTTTGCACGATGGTAGGGCAACCAGCACAAGGAGCTATTCAGCTTGTCACCAGCAGTAACACAATGTACCTGTCTGCCTCGGCTCTGCCACTCAGATATCACTGTTACTGAGAAGGACTGGCTGGGAGAAGCACCCTAAAATCGGCAAGTGCTCCTCAGACATTGATGCAGTTCCTCCTTGAAGGAGAGTGACAGTCTCTGCAGTTCAAGCTGACAATGCATCTTCAAGTCAAAATTATCCCAGTTGTCTGCTAATGTCAAGCTACACTGAGCTCCTTTTTTCCCCTCTGTTATTATGGAAGGCTTGACTGCCTTGACTGTCCCTCACATTCTGGCTGTTCACAAGCACCGTGAAATCTCCTACAGTCAGTCACTCTAGAAATCCTTCCATTTCATGGGCAGAGCACTTGTGAAGAGAGTCCTGCCTTTAAATTATTAGTCCATGCTGTATTTTTCAGGGGCCCTGGAGATACTGAAGCACTTCTAATGTACAGAAAGGCCGGACCCAGGCAAACGGAAAACTCTCACCTAGGTCAGGATTAGCCAGTTTCTGGAGACTCTGTGAGTTCAACAAACTGACTGCAAGTCTTCCTAGGGATAGCACAGAAGCTGAGATCTGGGCAGTTCCTAAGCTCTAGAGCCACTACACCCATTTGAATTCCTGTGCTTTTCACTACTTGGAACATACCAAATTGCACATTGACATCAATCACATTGGGTGCTAGCCTGGAGTAGAAAAAATAGGGTACAGTAATGAGGAATTCTTTTGCTAACCACTGAGGCCTCATTGAAAATGGGGACTAGACCTCTGTGGAGGTTCTCTTCTTCCAACTGCTTGCTGATCCTTTAAAAATTCCTTATGACAAGAACAAAAAAGGTTTAGAGCTATCTATGTGTGCAGACGTTTTCCTCTCTGGCATGACTTAGCAATCAGGCAAGAGGAAAATTTGAGTCAAATCAAAGCTTCATGGCAAAACAGCAGCTGGTGCTCACAGCACTGACTTTTGCCTCAAACCATGAGCCTTCTGAACATGTTTGCCATCTGAGATGTGGCTAACATTGAACAGCATCTTATGCTGCAGCCAGGGGAATTACCACAGGGTCTCATTTTACAGGCAGAGCGGTTTAAAAATACCTTCTCTTCTTCTCACCATCTGAAGAAAACCCAGGAAACTACAGAGAACTCAGCAGCACTCAGGAGAATTCTGTCACTCTCGCTTCCACCAGAAGCATGCAAGTGGTGTCTGTGTCCACCCCAGCCCTGTTCCCCCACACTCAACTGCTGAGGAAGTGCTGACTGCCACCTGACCAGCTGACACATCCAATGCAAACATGGTCCCTGGCTGTGTGCACTTGACAGAGCGTCTCAGGAGGCACACACAAGCAGAGGGCTCGGGTGGCAGCCTGGCCTGTGGGACCCTGTGGGATAAGCTCAGTTCTACATGTTTCAAGGGACAGATGAGGCTCTACAGAGCTGTGGGGTGCCAGGAATATTCCAAAAGAGGAAACCAGGGGTAAACTCGCTATGAAGCGGGATGCTAAGAACTTGGGAGCAAGCAATGTGCATTTGTCTCCATACCTGTAGCAAGGTGATGCTCCCTCCACCTTAAGGATCCCGAAGGATCCACTTGTGCCTCCCACCCTGCACTGCTTCCGATGTTTGTACTCGCAGCATGCACTCAGGCGGTCCACCCGCAGCCCGTTCAGGAAGAAGGTTAGGCTGAATGGGAAACTGCGGTGCCTCCTGGAAATGAACTGGAAGCTTTCTGCAATCACAGAGAGGAAAGGGTTCACAGAAACAGGTTATGCTTTGCTGTCAGCCTCTTGCCATCATCACATCCCATCCCCACAAAAGCAGCCAGCTCTCTGAGGTCAGGTACTTTGGCTCTTGGCTCTATTAATCAGGTGGCAAAAGTCCACCTCCTCCCCACACCACAGCATTGGCACTTTCCAATCCCACACTACCAAGCTGGGCATGCCTGTGACAAGCAAATCCATCCTCAGTTGGGCCGCTCGCTCTGCAGTGCAACAGAACGCAGAGCCTCAGGGCCCAGCAAGCTGCCCTCTGCCACCTCCCCTACCAGAGTGTGCGGTGTGCGCAGGAAGCTTGGGACCCCCGGTGTGTGCCTGCACTGATGGGGCTGGGGGGCAGTGCAATGCAGGTGTTCCTCAGCGGGCGCCTCCTCACAGGGTGCAGCCAGGCTCCCGATGGGGACAGCGGCCATGCCAGGGGCTCTGGGCCTGCACTAATACACTTGGACTCATGCCCACATTTTAGCCAGTGGCCTGGATCAGCAGGAACTCTCTGAGGCTGGACCCTTACCTCCTTTCAGCAGGTTGCCTTTGTAGACGCAGATGTTCTCTCCTCCACAGTGCTGCTGATACACAGCGATCTCATCCCTGTTATCAGCAGTACTACGAGATAAGCGGATGCCTTTCCCTAAGAAGACCATGGTTACACGTGCATTGCTGTGGATCAGGGACTGGGGGAATCCTCCAGCATTCTGAGGCAGGAGAGACACAAAAAAGAACATTCATTCACCTGTCTTTCCGAAATGCAGTGAACCTGCACTCACACTACGTACAGGCACCTTTCAGCATCAGGCAAATGCTTACCGTTCGTAGCGGTGACCGACTGTCATTTTGTACAGTGATGGGACGAGATTGTCTTCTTCGGTACATGCCACTTCTTGGTGCCTTCCCTTCTCTCTTTTGCAGGGGTGGATGTGGCACTAGTACTCTAGGATTCTCCATGGTGGGGTGGTGACGGGAGGATGCACCAGCCACCGCTCCCACAGAGATCCCACGGTTCAAGGCCCTGCATTTGTCCTGCAGAAACGATTTAACCAGGTCAAACAGGCTCTGCAAAAATAGCTACTGAGCATAGGAAATGCACCAGGGTCTGCCTGCGCTTTGCATTTAGGAACACACATAACTCTGGAACAACCCTGTAATTTGGTGCTGTCAGGTTTGGTCATGAAAACACTTCTGGTCTATGTCCCTTTCTTTTCCTTTGCTACAGGCAGATTGCTTGAAAATGTCTCCCCCAGATACACACGACACTGTAATCCAGGCACTGCTCGTCCCAATGCAGAGTTCTGGTCACTAGCAGACAGAATACTGCTCAACCGCTACAGCCCTGCTCTGCACTCTCAGCTGGTAAGCCAATTCCCAAGCAGCCAGAATCTTCCAACGGTAAGATCCCTGGCATCATACAAGATGTGTGTCAGGTGGCTTCTTGCACATTTCTAGGGCAGCTCTAGGCCTCTTTTGGGATGAAATGCCAAGGGAGTGACGAGGCCCTGGAAAGCAAGATATACTAGAGAAGAAATTCTGCAACTGTTGCATCATCTGGATCCAAGCTCAGCATCACCTCTTTATGCCCTAGGACTGACTGAGCTGTCTTGACAGTGGTGAGCACGGAAGAAAGCACCTTAATCAACCCTCACTTGAGCAGACGCCAATTCTTGGAGAAACACTCCTGAGCATCACGACACGGAACCAATAGGCAGCAGGAGGGAGGTGTTCATATACTGACTGCAACTCATCTGTAGCAGGTCACAGTCCCATTATAAATTTAACAGTCCCACAGAACTCCTCACACAAAGTCAATCACAATATTTTCTTCTAAAACAGAAGTCAGGTCAAAACCTCACCTTTGAGCAACCATGTACACATCAAGATCACATTTGGCTATCTCCCAAAAAGGGAGTAAAAAACGATGAGCCCCTAAGCAGAAACAGTGGTGGCAGGAGATGACAGAACATTAGGAATTGGAAGGGACCTTGAAAGATCATCTAGTCCAACCCCCCTGCCAGAGCAGGATCACCTAGACTAAATTGCACAGGAATTCATCCAGGTGGGTAAGTACCAAGTGGCCGGTGGAACACCTGCTCAAGGAAGGCAAGGAATAGTGGGAAGACCAAGAGGCAGATGAGGGAAAAGACTTGTTCCTATCTCCACCTAGTTTCCCTGCAGCCTTCTCCAGCTGCCGATACCACCCCCCCTTCCAATCCCTCTGCCTGCTTCTGCATGCCTCCCAGTTCTTGGTTTGACTAAAGGCCTTTCTCTTCTCCACATGTGCAGGCACCTGACACTTCCTCGCTGCTCCAAAGAGCTGACATCCTCTGAACCCGTGAGGGTGACTTAGCAGGAGGAATGGCAAGAGAAAGGCGTGTTTTGCTGCTATGCAGCTGTAGATGGAAACTGGACAGACAGTGTGAACACATCCACAGGTGTTGATGTTAACTGGGGGCTGGCTCCCTCTCTGTGTGACAGAAAATCTCTGCAGAGAGAGAAAATTTGCTTGCAGACAGATTTTATACTATGGGAGATAAGCTGCCCTATCTTTCCTCACTGTGATGATGACGATGGGCCATTAGACTAGGAAAACCACATCTTAAAAACCAAGGGAAGGTTGAAAAGGAGAGGTAAAATAAAAGCTGATAGCCTTTTGGTCAGCAAGTTGCCTGCAGTATACAGTTCTGGGAGCTAAACTACTAAAGCAGTATTATCCAGCTGCCCCTACAGTTCTCTTATTTTCAGAAGGAAACATGGCCTCACCCCACTGGCAAACTGCTCAACATGGTCACGTACCCAGCACTCTTGTGTAGAGCCCGAACTCTCTGTTGAGGACCCATCAAAGCTGTGAAGTGGTGGGAGGTGAAGTGGCTGCTGCACATTTCCTGGAGCTGTACGTAGTTTCCAAGAACTCCGGGAACTCTAGAAAAGGAAAAAAAACTAGCTGGAGTCCGGTCTTGAGTGGCGTCCCCCAGGGCTCAGTCCTGGGTCCAGTTTTGTTCAACATCTTTATTAAGGACCTCAGTGAAGGGCTTGAATGTTCCCTTAGTAAGTCTGCAGATGACACTGAGCTGGGAGGAAGTGTTGATCTGCTTGAGGGGAGAGAGGCTCTTCAGAGGGATCTGAACAGGCTGGGCCCATGGGCTGAGACCAAGGGGATGAGGTTTAACAAGGCCAAGGGTAGAGTGCTGCACATGGGACAGAACAACCCCCTGCAGAGCTACAGGCTGGGGGAGACTGGCTGGAGAGCTGTCAGGAAGAGAAGGACCTGGGGGTGCTGGGTGACTGCAGGCTGAACAGGAGCCAGCAGTGTGCCCAGGAAAGCCAGTGGCATCCTGGCTTGTGTCAGACATAGTGTGGCCAGTAGGTCTGGGGAGGGGATTGTGCCCCTGGGCTGGGCACTGGGGAGGCTGCAGCTCAAGTGCTGGGTCCAGTTCTGGGCTCCTCAGCATCAGAAGGACATTGAGGTCCTTGAACAAGTCCAGAGAAGAGCAATCAGGCTGGGGAAGGGGCTGGAGAGCAAATCCTATGAGGAGCAGCTGAGGGAGCTGGGGCTGTTTAGCTTGGAGAAGGCTGAAAGGAGGCCTTATCCCCACCTACAACTACCTGAAGGGAGGTTGTAGAGAGGTGGGTGATGGTCTCTTCAGTCAGGTGACAGGTAATAGGACAAGGGGAAATGGCCTCAAGCTGCCCCAGGGCAGGTTTAGGTTAGATATTAGAAAAAAAATTTTACTGAAAGAGTTGTCAGGGCCTGGCCCAGGCTGCCCAGGGAGGGGCTGAGTCTCCTTCCCTGGGTGTGTTTAGAAATGGTAGATGAGGTACTTAGGGATATGGTTTAGCATAGGACAGGAATAGTTGGACTTGATGATCTTAAAGGTCCTTTCCAACCTTGTGATTCTGTGATTCTGTCAAGTGTGCTGCAAAGTCTCAGTGTACAGTTTCCAGTACAGAACAGCATCGTAAGGGGGAAAAAAGTCACCAACAAAACCCCAGGAAAGCAAAATAGCACTGGTGGAGAGATTTGGAGGGATGAGTGATTCTCAGGTTCCTTCAGGAAATGACATTTTCTAGTCTGCCTCTAAAAAGCCCGACCCCTTTAGGCATGTCTAACCGAGCGTGCAAAACCTGGAGCATCCAAAATAACCCTTGGCCATAAACCCAGGTGTTGCCGCTGTCTCTTCCCAGTGTGGCCCTGAGGCAAACAGAACGCACTCGCAGAAGCTGGGACAGGATGCTCTTTTGGTGGCTTCAGCACATGGGCAATGAGACCATGCACAACAAAAGTATGACTTCCTGCTCAATGCTCAGTATGTCTCCGACCTTTTCTATTTCATCTTTTCCTTGCATGCCCTTCAGAATCCCGAGTTAAAACATTAAAACCTCAAAACCCTGTTTAACTGAGTTAAATTACTGCCTTAGGAAGGACAGGTTCCTTGCATTGCCGTTGGTGAGAAGGATGTCCATCAGTATCACCAACTAGAGGTCCAGGTGCCCTCTGCATGGAGAGAGGAAGGGCATTCAGGCAGGGACTGGTGGGAGGCGTCCTTGCCCATGGCAGGGGGCTTGGCACAAGATGATCTCTAAGGGCCCCTCCAACCCCAACCATTCAATAATTCTGTGAAACACAGAACCAGTTAAAACTGAATGGTGTATTTCAGTGCAGACTTTAGTTTCCTCATAGTTGAAGACTACAATAAAATTCCCCCTCTGCCTGTTACACAGAGGAGGAGGCTTCTGAGCCAGAGCTCCAAAGGAGATCTGCTGGAATAAGCATTAGTTGCACTTCACCCCTGCAACTCTGCTTCCTAAAAGTCCTCCCTCGCTCTCAGGACTTTACAGCACAGGGAAACTTGCAGCCCGCCTCACTGACAATCCTGAATGTACTGACACCTGCCTAACCTTGGGTGACAAGGCTGACAAAAGGGAAAGATCAGAGCCCACTTCTCATAAAGACGAGCTCTTTTTTTCCCAGGCTCTGACACGCCATGTCGGCATTGTTTGCTTCTGCAGATTTCTCTTTAATGACATGATCCCAGAAACAGGCAGCCAGCCTCAAGGGAGGAAGGATGAGCCCCTAAAGCAGGAACAGTGGTGGCAGGAGATGCTCTAGGTTAAGCACCAAGTGGCCAGAGGTGTTGCGTGCACACTTTCCCTGTGTGTGCTTACACACAGCACATGGGAGTTGCTGTGTGAAACTCACCATTTGCAAGCGAGCAGCCACAAATGCCTGGAACCCACCCTGTCTGGGACCAGCTGGTGGATGTGGCAAGTACACAATTCCAGCACCTTCCACTTCTTTTCTGGATGTTTCCACCTGAGCAAACAGAAATGCAGGTTGCTGAGGTACCACATACTCTAAGGGCAATGCCTGAGCTTGCCTTCTGTCCATCTGTCATCAGACAGCTGTGACCACTGGCATGTCTACACCCAGTGGAACACCTGCTCAAGGAAGGCAAGGAATAGTGGGAAGACCAAGAGGCAGATGAGGGAAAAGACTTGTTCCTATCTCCACCTAGTTTCCCTGCAGCCTTCTCCAGCTGCCGATACCACCCCTCCTTCCAATCCCTCTGCCTGCTTCTGCATGCCTCCCAGTTCTTGGTTTGACTAAAGGCCTTTCTCTTCTCCACATGTGCAGGCACCTGACACTTCCTCGCTGCTCCAAAGAGCTGACATGCTCTGAACCCATGAGGGTGACTTAGCAGGAGGAATGGCAAGAGAAAGGCGTGTTTTGCTGCTATGCAGCTGTAGATGGAAACTGGACAGACAGTGTGAACACATCCACAGGTGTTGATGTTAACTGGGGGCTGGCTCCCTCTCTGTGTGACAGAAAATCTCTGCAGAGAGAGAAAATTTGCTTGCAGACAGATTTTATACTATGGGAGATAAGCTGCCCTATCTTTCCTCACTGTGATGATGACGATGGGCCATTAGACTAGGAAAACCACATCTTAAAAACTAAGGGAAGGTTGAAAAGGAGAGGTAAAATAAAAGCTGATAGCCTTTTGGTCAGCAAGTTGCCTGCAGTATACAGTTCTGGGAGCTAAACTACTAAAGCAGTATTATCCAGCTGCCCCTACAGTTCTCTTATTTTCAGAAAGAAAGTATGGCCTCACCCCACTGGCAAACTGCTCAACATGGTCCTGTACCCAGCACTCTTGTGTAGAGCCCGAACTCTCTGTTGAGGACCCATCAGAGCCGTGAACTGTTGGGAAGTGAAGTGGCTGCTGCACATTTCCTGGAGCTGTACGTGATCTCCAAGAACTCCAGGAACTCTAGAAAAGGAAAAAAAAACTAGCTGGAGGCCGGTCTCGAGTGGCGTCCCCCAGGGCTCAGTCCTGGGTCCAGTTTTGTTCAACATCTTTATTAAGGACCTCATCGGACAGCTGTGACCACTGGCGTGCCTAGACCCAGTGGAACATGCAAAAGACATGTAAAAGGACAAATCCTTTTTTTTTTTAAAATTCAGAGATAAGAAACTTTTCAATCTCACCAGTCCTGATCTCTGAAGATGTGTTCTTAAATATCCCAGCAAGTGTATATCCATAATGCTGTTCCTAGTTGCAGGACATCTGAAAGGAAATCAATGCACACATGTAATCCCCTTGAGAGCCAAATTCGTGCAGCTTAATTTACAAAGATCTTGCCTGGGCAGCTCAGCCTTTTGGCTTTAGTCTGGCAGCAGCCCCGGTGCTCACCACACCGCTGACTCTCCAGCACCATTTACTCTGCCAGGGTCACACCTTAGCTGCCCGTTCAGAGAAACACATCTCTCTCGCTGCAGCCAAGTCTTTTTTCCCTCCTGGCTGGAGCTCTAGGTACTACTACTCAAGAGTGACCTTCCCACAACACTCTTTTCCAAAGACTCCTGAAGAATCCAGGCATGATACAGGGAGGTTCCAATCTCAAACACAACTTCGAGGTGGGTTGTACGGCCATGATTAAGTTCTGACACTAGTTCCTTATTCGAAGCATCACCCACAAAACCAGGATGTGCCATGTTTTGTCAGGGAGACCCACAGAGTTCCTTGGTTCCTCAGTATCACTAACACACATCCCCTCAGGGAAGCCTGGGTGCTCAGAAACTCACAACCTGGGCACCTGCAGCCAGGCACTGGCACAGGGTAATGCCTGGCAGCAGTGCTCCCCTTCCCTGCCACTCCACCTGCCTGCTCCCAGAACAAGCGACCCGCCTCGGTGCAGGGCTCTGGGGCCCAGAGAGCTCCTGGGTCACAAGGCGTTTGCCCCTGCCCAGCCTGACCCATAACCCCTCAGTCCCCACATTTCCCAGGCAGGGCAGCCTGACTCCACACAGACCCCACACCCCCCACCCCACTCACCTCGGCGTTGGGCCACTCAAGGCAGCAGAGACCCAGGGGCAGCTGCCAGCTCTCCAAGAAGCCGATCTGCAGCTGCTGAAGGAGCCGAGATGACTCTGCCTCCAATGGACATTAGTATCCTTCGAGCCAAGGGCACAGCCTGCGACACGCACGAGCACCCCACTGGTGCCACTCACAGACTGCAGCTTGGGCTGCTCCCCTGGAGTGACAGAGCAACCAACACCCCTCACCTTCTGTGAGCCAGGCACTGCCCCAGCCAATAGGAATGACCGGCCCCCCTTACATAACAATCACCCGCGACACAGCCTCCCCGCTTACACTGGGCTAGGCATTCCTGAGTCTCCAAGGAGCAGCACAGCTCCCTACTCCTGTGCCAAGGGCAGCCCACGAGGAAACCGGCTGCTGGGCATCTCCACCACCCTGAGCGACACCCTGGGGAAGCCGCAGGACACCAGGAGCCACAGTGCCGAGTTACTGCAAAATACAGACACTGATTTAAATCCTACTGAGCTAATTCATGACGTTGGGACGAGTATGTGCATCTCTGTAGAAATGGGGACAGCCAAAAAATTGGGTTTTTCTCCTCACTGTGATTCCCAGAGGCGCTGTGCCCATCGCTGATGGGATTGGCCCTGGTTAGCAGCAACTCTAGCCTTGAATCGGATGATGTTTACAGTCTGGGGCTGGCAGAGAGCTTCTAGCTGCTCTTTGCAAAAGCCATCTGGGCAGCACAGCTATGCAATACTGCAACAGTAGATAAGTTACTTGCGATTGCGACTGCTAACAATAATGTTTAGAGCTTGTGCCTATCTCAATTTTTAATACAGTGGAGGAGAATCACACAACAAGTGTAAGTAAAACCTTGGTCCATTGTCATTTATTCAAGAAAAAAAAAACTGGGGAGGGAGTGGGGTGTTTGGGGTTTTTTTTGGTTTTGGGGTTTTGGTTTTGGGTTTTTTTCAGTTGTGTAGCAACTGTTTTTAAGAGCATTGACAAAATATGATGAAGTCACAAAGAAAGCCAGGCAGTGCCTTTTCACAGTTACCCACCACAACTTTGAGCTGCGGACTCAAGCTCTGGAAGGCATACAGGGGCTTTTTATCACATTGCGGGCTCCACGGGGAGGTTCAGGTAAAGGAACATGCTCTAGTTCTTGCACCTTTGTTTTGGGAGCTCCTGCTGGACATTGGGCATGTTTGCCTCTGGACGCAGGTAGAGCCAAGGAGTGACACAGGGCACTGTGAAACTATTCCCTTGGCTAGGAGAGCCCTGAGCCCCGGCCTCGGGGCTGATGGGCTCCCTGGGCAGGTTTCAGGCCAGGTGTGGCTTTCAGCCCTGGCTTCTTTGGTTCGGGAGCTCCTGCTGGACATGGAGCACGACGGACCCGGCAGCCGGGAGAGCCGAGAGGCGACACAGGCCCCTCTCGGGCCTGTTCTCTGAGCTGGGGAAGCCCCGTGCGCGAGCGCTCCGACCGATCCCCGCCGCTCGCACAGCGCCCCCTGGCGACCGCCATTGCTGGGCGTTTGTCATGTCTGGGAGGAAATGGTGCTGCGGCCGGGAGAAGCGCTTCTGGCGCGGTATGGAGGTACTGCTAAGGTTCCCTGGCAAAGGGAAGCTCTGAGACCAGGGTGAAAGGGGCTGCTTGTGGGCTGGTTTTGGAGGTTTCAGGCCAGGTCTGTCTGTCAGTCCTGGCTGCTTTGGTCTGGGAGCTGTTGCTGGACCTTTGGCATGTCTGGAATGACATGCTGCTCCGGCCGAGAAAAATCCCCAGGGAAGAAATATTAGGAGGGTTCCCTGCGAAGGGAAAGGCCTGAAGGCCAGGGTGAAAGGGGCTGCTTGTGGGCCCCCTGGGGAGGCTTCAGGCCAGGTCTGTCTGTCAGTCCTGGTTGCTTTGGTCTGGGAGCTGTTGCTGGACCTTTGGCATGTCTGGCTGCTCCGGCCTAGAAAAATCCCCAGGGAAGCTGCTTTGGGAAGGGTCTCTGAGAAAGGAAAGGTCTGAGCCCCTGGGTGAGAGGGTCTTCTTGTGGGCTCACTTGGGAGGTATCAGGCCAGGAATGTCTTTCATTCCTGGCTCCTTTAGTTTGGGAGCTTTTGCATTCAACGTTTCCTCAGTTTGTCATAGGAACTTCCTGAGAATGACGTTTGAGGCACCTGAGATGCTGGGAATTGACAGGGCACTGAGAGGTGCCTGGAACTGGCCAAAGGGATATTTCAAATATATGATATCTATGCTTTTCTTTTTGATTCTCTTCAGCCATCTTCTGGAGAGGAGTTGAACCAGCAAATGGCTGTGTGGTTTCTTTTACCTCCCTACCTGGTTAAATCCATCTCGTTAGCCACATCCTGCTTTCTGTCTCCCTGTCCCACAACTCTCTTACATGTCCCCCATCCTTCCTCCCACTTACCATTTTTTGCTCTCTCTCCTGCTGCATTTGGGCATTGAGCCTTGTGGCCAACCTACTGCTGGTATTTACGTGCACTACTGAGTAAAGTTTTCCTGATACCTCTGGATGTGTTTGTAGCCCTGGGATGCAGAACCTGTGGCTGTGGACAGGTGCAGGGGTGATGTGCTGGGTGATGTGCCGTGGGGCTGCAGCTGGGGCAGCCCCAGGCATGGCCAATGAGGTTGAGGGGCTGGCCTTGGTTCATGAAGGGGCTCCAGCTATAAGGGGGGGGTTATCAGGGTGTATGTGCTTGAGACAGTTGCCAGAGGAGTGGGTCCAAGGGGGTCTTGCAGGCACCCAGCTCTGGCAAAGCATGGTAGTGAGTTGCTCATTCTCTCTCTCCTGCCATGCAGCAGATCTCTGCTTGCCTCCTGCCCATCCCTGATTTTTTTCAGTCTGGTGAAAAGGAGACTGAAGAGACACCTCATTGTGGCTTCTGGCTTCTTTACAAGGGAGAGTGAAGGGGTGGGAGCTCATCTCCTCTCTTTGGTGACCAGTGATACAACCCAAGGGAACAGTGTGAAGCTGCGATGGGGGGGGTTCGGCTGAATTTTAGGAAGAGGCTCTTTCTGAGAGGATGGTAGTGCACTCATCCTACTGTCTTTTCAGTGGGTGCTTTGGGGAGGATTGGGGGTGGTGGTGGTAACAAATTAGTAGCATTTTTTTATTTGGTGTTGAGTCTGCTTTGCCAGTGATGGTGCTTGCTGAAGGGGCTCTGCCTTATCTGACAAGTAAAAGGCTCAATATCTGTTTTCTTTCCTGTCCAACTAAGAAGGGAAGTGATAGAGTGGTTTTGGTGGGTATCTGGCCTCCAGCCAGGGTTTAAACCATTGCTGGGGGTCAGGCAGTGGCACCCCTTAATGTTCCTGCTGGGCTGCAGCTGTGTGCTGGGGCTGGAGGAGTCCCAGGTGCTGGTAATGAGGTTGATGGGGTCTGCCCATGGAAGAGCTGGTGGCTCTTATTACCCTGCCCCAGGCCAGCTGTGAAGGGGCTGTGGCTGCACTGAGGGAAAAAGTGAGTGGGACTGTGCAATAGACTGGAGGGTCCCAGGGAAAGCCACTAAGAGGGCAGTGGGGTCCATGTTTGAGGCATAAAGCAGTGGCAGCAGCTGCTTGGATCAGGGGGTGTGGTGGGTGTGTGTGCCCTGTTAGCACAGGGGATGGGATGGTGTTCCCATGGGTGAGAAAGCATGGATGGCCACCTCTGCAGCATGTGGGCAGTGTGTTACACTGGGTATGTCCTGGATGGCTGGCTTTTGGGCATAATTGTTCTCTGGGACATGCCAGGAGGTGTCATCCTGAGGCACTCAGCTACCAGGCAGCACTTGCCACTGCATGCTGGGAGGTGTTGTTTTTGGGTGGGTTTTTTGCAGCTATGGTGTCTGTACAGCACTGATTGTGCAAGCACAAGGGTTGGTTATGTTGCTGGCTTAGTGTGGTTTACTGCAGGCTTCCAATTACTCCTGATAAAGATCTTGCTCCCTTTTCCCCTTCCCTCAACCATTTCAGAACACCCTGTGTGGACCATTCCCACAGCTAGGAAAGCCCTGAGCCCCAGGGTGGGTTAGTTGGGCTGTTGGTGAGCTACCTGGGGAGGTTTCAGGCTAAGCACATCATTCAGTCATTGCACCTTTGCTTTGGGAGCTATTGCTGGATGTCTTTTGATGGCTGTTTGCATGCTGGAAGGTGAGCTTTTGGGTCCTCAGCTTCCAGGTGGCGTTTGCCATTGCATTGCTGATGGCATGTTTGGTGGTGTCATTTTGGTGGACTTTGCTGCCAGGCAGCACAAGTACTTTGAGCACGATGGTTGCTTTTGTTGCCAATTTCAAGTAGGTTTCTGCAGCTTTCTAGGAACTCCTGAAAAAGATAGTGTTCTCTCTGCCCTCATGGTCCTCCCTGATTTTTTATGGAGCAAGATTTGTATTCTTTGGGCTTGTAAAAGTTTTCATCCACGAGTCTTGTTCTTATCATGTTGTCTACATGCAAGCTTTACCTGTTTTCTGGTTTTGCTTTATTTCTCTATTGTGTGATGAGATTTACTCTTGTATCAGTCACAGCAGTTATGTTCTCTTGTGTTCTACATCTATTATGGTTTTAACATCAATTTTTTAAAACCGGAAGGTGCCCCATTAACTTAGGGTCACTGTATTGCAATCATTGCACTCTACCTGTCACCTGAACACCTTACTGGTTCCCAATGAGGCACTGGGGCTGGGACAGTGGTGGGAGCAGTGACTTCTCACAAGTGTAAGAGGTTTATGTTGCATCTCTTGGGGCCTTAGGTGCCACAAGGGAGAAGAGCCAGTGTGTCTGTGCCTGGAGCAGGCATGAGAGTGGAAGGCCACAGCCTCTTTGAGAAAGGGGTTTGGGTTGAAGTTTGGAATCCATGTGCACAATGCTGAGCATTGGCACTGTTTTGATAACTTCTGTGGTGTTCTTTATGGTAGAGGCTGAAGAATTAGGTGGTAACTACAGGAACATCCCATTTCACCTGCGTGGGGACTTGTGTGTGTTCCTTGAGGATGGATACAGATGGCTGGATTCCTGAGAGCTAAGTGGAGGGACTGGGACTGGGGTGGGAGAAGGCTGGGGTGTGGGGGGGTGGTGATGTTGGTAGTGTGCTTTTTGCCTATGAAGTCCATGTGGGGGAAGGGCCTGTGCAGAGGCATTCACCTCTGGGCAGGCAGGATGATGGGCAGGCCAGCAAGATGCCAGGGTGTGCTGCGCAGGGCAGGTCCAGCCTGTGTGTATCTGCTTGTCTGGCATGTCTTAGCTCTTCTGTGGGAGTAAGTGTCCTCTTTGTGCTCAAAAGGGGCACGGCATGCCTCTTGGGCGCTGTCTCTAGGCTCTCAAATGCCTGTCCTCACTCCTCAGCATGGCACACGTCGGGTGGTTCTTTGCTTGTGCTGCCAGCTCGCTGTGCGGTTCATCCCCAAGTCGCAGAAGTTTCTGGTCGATCCTCTCTCATGGGATAATCGCTGCCTCTGCCAGCAGCTATGCCCTCTGGCCATCTGTTTTCATGGGTTGAGGCTTCTTGTGTGCATCCTGCTGTCGTTAGGGCTTGAAGGCAGGTGCTGCGATTAAGAGATGGGACACAGCTTGATGCAAGCTAATTGTTGTTTTATTGTAGCAAATCACAAGTTTATACACTTTGCAAAGCCCACGTGTGCCTTAGTTTCATTGGAGTGCAGAAGCCAATCTTACATTTACTATTTGCTGATTGGTTCAATAACACTTAGGAACATTATTAGAAAAAGCAGCTTAGGCCTAATCACACAACCTTTACACATACTCTGGTTTTGTTTCTTAAAGCATGTTTTGTTCTCCCTTTCAAGGCTGACCAAGTCCTGTTAATGCACTTTAGTGTCGAGGTGTCTAGTCACCCAACATTCTTTTGTCCCTTATCAACCAGCTCTTCTTTGTTATTTTGACTCTCCCAGGGTTTGTGTCCAACAAACCAGCACATCTGTGTCCGACAACTGCAAAGTGCTGGCACTTCTACCTGATTCTTTCAGGCCTTGTGCAACATCTCCCCCTTCCTTTTGCACAAAAAATCTTCTTTATAAACTGATTTACCAAAGGCTACATACATTGCAACAGGCAGGGTAAAAGGACCAATAGAAGAATAAAAACAATCAAGGCATAAAGGAAAGTTTTTACCAAGCTTCTCAACCATCCAGATAATCCCCATCCTCCAAAAACTTTGTCCAACCAATCCCATCCATCATCTTGTTTGTGTTTCAAGACTCCATCCTTAAGCTGTTCAATGCTAGCATGAATAGACCCAGAATGATCTGAGATTCATACAACACATACCCTCAAAATCTTCACAACCATGGCCTTGTGCCAAACACAAAAAATCTATAGCAGCTCTATTTTGCATGATGAACACTGTCTACATCTAACAAAAGGCCAGACAGTGCACACCTAGTAGCATCTGTTTGTTTTGTAAGCCAACATCTAAAGTAGCTAATGCGTTTGCAGCGATTGCTCCTGGTAACAAAGGAGAGGCCTCAAAATGTTGACCAAAAAACCAAAATTTTGCTTAATCATCACAGTTGTGACTGTAGGTGTGCACACCACGCTTTGCCTGGTGGGAAAAGTGATGTAAAATCATAGAGCTGTTAGGGATCAGAACAGAAAGCCGACCTAGGCTACATGACCTCCTCTTATGTGTGAGGGGATAATGGGCCAGGCCCTATCCCCACAAATAAAAAATATGCTGGATAGTAATAAAAGGAGAGCATTGTTGAAAATAACACTAGGGCAAAAATAACTAAAAACCCTAAGTCCTTATTTAACCAAATCTAAAAGCCATCCCATAAATGAAAAGCCATACTGTAGAACGTGGCAAGCTAAAAAGTGCTAATTGGCTACTCACACTGTTCACACCAAAGTGATTAATTAGTTATAAGGAGTTCTGATAAGCATATCTCACAGCCAAGCATCACTAGTTTACCTTTGATGTTTAAAAGTTATCTGTACACCTGCTGTGTTTTGGCCATCTTATTATGGCTGGTTCATGACATGTTCACTTAATTCCAAATACTTTCTCACAACTCCTCCTTGGTTTAAGGCAATCTGTCCACCTGCCTTCAAGGCTGCTGTGTTTTGAGAGTATGATTACCAAATATCTCTCAGCATGAGTAATTCTGCTGTTTCATGAGAAATTCAAGGGTACTGTCAGGGCCTGTGTCTTTGTGAGGAGAGCCAGGTTGCCAGCAGGCCTGCTGTCCTCCTTGACAATTTTTTCCTTTTTAGTATCTGTGTCACAAAAACTGCTTTTGGAGGTCTCTGCATGGGCAGCTGTTGACCTGGAAGCTTTGAGGGTGAAATAGCCCTGATGTGATGGCTTTATTTTGTATTTTTCTTATGCAAAACAGAAGTTCAGTCCTTGACTGTTGGTGGGCCAAAGATTGGGACACCTTTTTCCCTAATGAAATAAACCAAGCCAAGATATGACTCTCTGTTTTACCAGCTGCAGCAAAAGGGAAGGTTGGGCCAGTAGCCACCTAGGCATTATCTTGAAAGGTGAATGTAGCAGAGAGCCATTAGCAGGGTGTTTATCTGCAGCCTGATGGGAAAGGTAACTGAATCTGCTGTAAACGTGCTGGACTAGAGCTCATTAGATCTCCAGTTTCTTCTCTGCCAGTGATCTCTGCCATCTCACTGTGTGACCTTGGGCAGAGCGTTTCATCTCAGTTTTGCACCAGAAAAAAATGGGACCAACAGTCTTGGCTTCTCTGAGTGGCAGAGGGAAGGCAAAGCCCCAGGCACCCACAGGATACGGGGTGTAACCTCCTGGCACAAACAGATCTGGAGAGTGGTGTGGCATGATGCACTGCTGATCTGCCTTTTCCATTAAAATCCCTCTATGTTTAAACTTTTGCTGGCTCTCAAAGCAACAGACCCAACTTTTGCTTAGCTTTTGTGAAACAGAGCTTGGGTAAGCACTAAGAAGTGTCTCTGCAGAGAAAAAGAGGTAGCAGAAGTGAAAGCAATCCCTGAACGCCGCTGTGGAAAAGACTGGCACGTCAGATCCCAGTGCTGGGGGCTGCAGAGCCTCTTCTGTCTCTCAGCTCCACTCAGTGACACAGGCTGGACTGAAGCCCAGTTCTAGAGAGTGGAAATACACTTCCAGGACGCTTTAAATATGGCTCTAAAAAAGCAGGTGAACTTGGCTGCTGAATTTTTAAAGAGCCTCTTTAATGTTTAAACAATGCTGATTTTCTAAGGGTTGTTGAACATGTGTGAAAGGGCTGGAAAGCACCTTAGTGTGGTGATGCAGAAAGGGCTCAGCTGGCTCTCCAAGGCAGACCACAGAAGTTTCTGGTTTTGGTGACTACAGCATTGTCACAAGCCTCCTCTGCAGCTTCTTCAGAGGTCAGCTGCTGTCACAAGAAGGTAAACAGCACTAACAATACCTCCAGTGTTATTTTTTTCTGCACATGCTGCACCAGCTTGCTTGAACTTCTGCTGGGTTTTCTGAATTGTGTTTTAAATTGTGTGAGGTTCAACGAGGCCAAGTGCCAGGTCCTGCCCTTGGGTCACAACAGCTCCTTGCAGCATTACAGGCTTGGAGAAGAGTGTCAGGAAAGCTGCCAGGCAGAAAACCACCTGGGAGTGTTGGCCAACAATCGGGTGAACTTGAGCAAGCAGTGTGCCTAGGGGGCCAAGAAGGCCAATGGCATCCTAGCTGGTGTCAGCAATGGTGTGGCCAGCAGGACCAGGGCAGTGATTGCCACCCTGTACTGGGCACTGGGGAGGCCACACCATGAGTGCTGGGTTCAGGTTTGGGCCCCTCACCACAGGAAGGGCATTGAGATGCTGGAGTGTGTCCAGAGAAGGACAGAGGAGTGAGGAAAGGTCTGGAGCACAAGTCTGGGGAGCAGCTGAGGGCCATGGGGTTGATCAGCCTGGAGGAAGGTGAGGGGAGACCTGATCGCTCTCTGCAACTATTTGAAAGGAGGGTGTAGCTGGGGGGGTTCTGTCTCTTCTCCTGAATTACAAGCAATAGGACAAGAGGAAACAACCTCAAATGGTGCCAGGGGTGTTTAGATAGGCTGTTAAGGAAAAATTCTTTACTGAGAGTGGCCAGGCATTGGACCAGGCTGCCCAGAGCAGTGGGGGAGTCACTGTCCCTGGAAGTATCTGAAAAAATTAGTAGAGGTAGCACTTGAGGCCATGTTTTAAAGGGCATAATGGCCTTGGGTTGACAGTTGGACTTGATCTTAGAAGTCCTTCCCAACTTTAATGATTCTCTGATTCTACAAAATTTATGCCCACAGATGGGGCATGGAAGTTGGAAGAGAGAGTCAGCAGTGACAGGCCCTTGCTCATGGGAGAAGTGGAGGTGGAATGGTATCTCTAGACCAGACATCCTTCCCAGCAGGCGTTCTCCCTTCCAACTGCAGACACACAGGAGTTCTTGGGCTGGGCTGCTGTGGGGTGAGAACTTCTTCCCGAGCAGCTCCCATTAGAAATTGCAAGGGCTGAATGCCAGCCCTTGAGGCAAGCACCCAGTCCTGGTCAGAGGAAGGATAGCAAACGCCCATGGCCCTTGGGAATGCCAGGGGACAGTTGGCTCCGTGTCAGGGGCACAGGTTGCCTACTGACACTTGGGAAATGCTGAGGTGACTTTTGGAGAAAACATATGTTGGAAAACAGGAATTATAATCAGGGCTGCCCAGCAGAGAAAAGGGTGGATATTACTCATTAAAATCTTAGCCAGCTTTCATGAGTAGAAGAAAAGGAAACTATTGTGATGAGGTCACACAGTGCCAGGCTGGGGTAAAGCTTTGTAGCAAGAGGGTAGGAAAAAGAAGTAATTTTTTCCCATTTTCTCGGAGGAAATTGAAGAGTGATTGAGGAATGGGAGAGAAATACCATTCCTCTGGAAAAACCCAAGCTGCATTCAGAACTGGAAAAGACAGTGTTCATTTACAAAGTGAATGTAGATGTTGCAGACCTTGGGTTACTCTGTGGGTTTTGATGCCCAGCTCTTTGGCAAAGGCCTCTAGGAAAACCTGCCTGCTTGGGCTGGGCAGTCTGCAGCACTGAGTGCTTTGGCATTTGAAGGCTCTGTGGGTTTGTTGTTTATAGAGCAGTGTCAGGCTGGTCTCCTTGGTCTAAGATAGCAGGACATTTCAGGAAGTATTGCTGATCAGAAATAGGACCACAGCTTCCTGAAATGCCCAACCAGTTAAGGAGACACTCTACAGCTAGAAGTGATAAGGGGGCAGGAAAAGAAAAAGCAGCTGTGAATGTGAGATGTTTTTCCAGTAACAGCACACAAAGTGGCATCTGGTCCCTAGGGAGGTTTTGAAGATGCAAAACGTTCCCAGACTGGTCTCCCACATCCTTTTCCTCCAGCACTTCTTGGTGCCACACATTCCTCATGCCCCAGGACTGTGCACCCGCTTGGCAGCTCGCTCTGCCACCCTGAAACAACCACAGCACAGACATCTCCTTCAGCAGAGCCATGTCCTCAAGGATGCTCACCAGACAATGACAGCTATCTGCTATGGCCTCTTTTCCCAGCTCATGGCTTGATGAACAAGGTTCGTTGTCACCATGTGCTCTGAAGTGTTCATGAAACTCCAAGGTTTGTGAAGCAGCATGCACATAGTCAAAAGTGACTGGGGGAACGTGGTGTCCTCCTCAGCCCCTCTGAGCTGGACCGCTGCCTCCTGCCTCATCAGGAGAGCCCAGTGATGGGAGTGTTCATTCCAAGCCCGGATTTGTAGCTGTGCAACAGTGGCCCCATGACGCAGTGATGGAGGTCAGGGGCTGAGGTGAGCAGGCATCTCTGTTGGCAGGGCCGGGCCCAGCCCTGCTGAGAAGGACCTGAGTGTCATGGTGGGTGAGAAACTTAACATGAGCCAACAGTGTGCTCTTGCAGCTCAGAAGGGCAATGGGATCCTGGGCTAATCAGCAGAGGGGTGGCAGCAGGGACAGGGAGGGGATTGTCCCTCTCTGCTCTGCCCTGGGAGGCCCCAGCTGGATCCTGTGTCCAGAGCTGGGGCCCAACACAAGGAAGATGTGGGGCTGTTGGAGAGGGGTCAGAGGAGCCACGGAGATGCTCAGAGGGCTGGAGCAGCTCCCCTCTGGAGAGAGGCTGAGGGAGCTGGGCTGGGTCAGCCTGGAGAAGAGAAGGCTGTGGGGGGACCTCATTGCAGCCTGCCAGTGCCTGAAGGGAGCAGAGACACAGGAGGGAATCAGCTTGTTCAAGGGCAGAGACTGGCAGGACAAGGGGGATGGAGTGAAGCTGGAGGAGGGAAGGGTTAGATTGGATCTTAGGGGGAAGTTCTTTGCAGAGAGAGTGGTGAGGGGCTGGAACAGGCTGCCCAGAGAGGGGGTGGGTGCCCCGTGTCTGGGGGTGTTCAAGGCCAGGTTGGATGGGGCCCTGGGCAACCTTGTGTAGCTCCAGGCCTGAGGTTGGTGTCCCTGCCTGTGGCAGGGGGTTGGAGCTCTGTGACCCTTGGGGTCCCTTCCAACCCAGCCCAGGCTGGGACTCTGGTTCTGTGACACTGGGGCTGGGTCTGTGTGGGACCTGCGGCTCTGCCCGCTCCAGCCCAGCCCCGCTGCGTGCATGTTCCTGCTGCTCCCCGGCAGGCGCCTGGCTCGGGCAGCAGGCGGTGCCGTGTGCTGCTCCCCGCGGTACAGAACCCCCGCCCAGAGCAGCCCCGGCCGCGCCTCAAGCCGCCGCCGCGACATGGCGGCGGGCGGCGCACGTGCGCGGGGGCGGTGCCGCTGCCCCGTCCCCTCCCCGCCCCGTCCCCCCCCCGTCGCCGCAGCACAATGGACAGCGCTCTGCGGCGCCGCGCGGGGCGGGGTGGGGCGGGGCCGCCAGGGGGGCGGGGCCGGCGCGCGGGGCGGTTGAAGCGGCGTGTGGAGCCGGCGGTGTAGAGCGCCTGGGGCCGCTGTGTCCGGTATGGGCCCGGCCGGGCTCCGCCGTGTTCGCGGTGAGGTGATATGTGGGGCGGGGGCGGCAGGCGGGAGGGCTCCTCCCTTCCCTGGGCTCTTCTCTCCCCCGCCCCTCACTCCTGGGGTCCCTCGGGGCGGCCGTGGGAAGTGGGGGGGAGGGGGGCGGGTGTGAGGGGGGGGCGCGCGGCTTTTCCCGCCGCGGGGGGCTGCGGGGCGGCCGCCTCGCCTCAGCCCGGCCGTGTGGCGGGGCCGGCGGAGGGGCGGCGTTCGCGGGGAAGCCGGTAGGTGCGGGTGCTGGGAGCCGTTATCCGTGCAGCCGAGGGAAGCGGAGAGGGAAATCCTGGTGATAGTCCTGCTGGGGAGGGAGCCGGGTGGGAACCCGAGCGGCAGGCCGGGGCTGCCCCGGCTGCCTCAGGGTCTCGCGTCAGGTTTTCTTAGAGGAAAACAAATAGATCTATGAATGTTAAAGTTTGCTGGCTCACGTCCCGCTCAGAGGCAGTTGGGTACGTGCTGGAGCGGCGCTGAGGGCTGGCGGTGGCTTGCCCCACAGCAGGCTCAACCCTCCCGGCTCCTTTTGTGTGGCAGCATCAGCCCCGCCGCTGGTGTTCTGCCCGAGGAGGGCTCTGGGGGTCTTCACGGTTCTAAAATTTAAAAAGAAAAAAAAAGCCCAAAAAACCCCTGGCCCTGAAGTATTTTAAAGTTGATGACAGGGTGGCCATGAGCCAGCAGTGTGCCCTGGGGCTGAGAGAGACAATGGGATCCTGGGGGCATCAGGAGGAGTGTGGGCAGCAGGTCACAGGAGGGGATCCTTCCCCTCTGCTCTGCCCTGCTCAGGCCCCAGCTGGAGTGTTGTGTCCAGTGCTGGGCTCCCTGGGATCAAACAGCCAGGGATCTCCTGGAGAGAGTCCAGAGGAGGCTGAGGAGATGCTGAAGGGCCTGGAGCATCTCCCCTGGGAGGAAAGGCTGAGAGAGCTGGGGCTGTTCAGCCTGGAGAAAAGAAGACTTAGGGGGGACCTAATTAGTGTTTATAAATATGGGTTGCAGGGGGAATTGGCCAGCCCCTTTTCAGTGGTCTGTGGGGACAGGACAAGGGGCAATGGCTGCAAGTTGGAGCACAGGAAGTTCCGCACCAACATGGGGAAGAACTTTTTCCCAGTGAGGGTGAGGGAGCAGTGGAATAGGCTGCCCAGAGAGGTGGTGGAGTCTCCTTCTCTGGAGATATTCAAGTCTCGTCTGGACGCCTACCTATGTAATATGAGATAGGGAGCTGCTTTGGCAGGGGGGTTGGACCTGATGATCTCTTGAGGTCCCTTCCAACCCCTAAGATTCTGTGATTCTGTGATTTGTAAAGTCAAAGTTCATAGAACTCCTTGAAAGAGCACCTTGAAAGCACAGGGCAGCCAAGATGATGATGAAGGGTGTGGAACCCCTTTCTGGTGAGGAGAGGCTGAGGGGCTCTTTAGCCTGGAGGAGACTGAGGGGTGACCTCATCAATATTTATAAATATGTACAGGGTGAGAGGCAGGAGGACAGAGCCAGGCTCTGCTCAGGGGTGGCAGCGACAGGACAAGGGGCAGTGGGTGCAGCTGGACCAGAGGAGGTTCCATGTGAATATAAGGAGGAACTTTGTCCCTGTGTGGGTGTCAGAGCCTTGGGACAGGCTGCCCAGAGAGGCTGGGGAGTCTCCTTCTCTGGAGACATTCAAACCCCACCTGATGCGTTCCTGTGTGATTTAGTCTAGGTGATCCTGCTCTGGCAGGGGTTTGGACTAGATGATCTTTTAAGGTCCCTTCTAACTTCTAACGTTCTGTGAGTCTGTGAAAGGCTGACCCTGGTAAATTGCTACTAAATGTATTGATGTATTTGGGTCAGCTTCTATATAAAACTCCACTGGCTTTAGGGCAGGGTTAAACCAAGCATGTGCTCTTCTCTGGGTCACTTGGCTTAACTCCTCCAAGTAATAAAATCAGCTGGTGGGCAGTGGGAAGGGAGTTGTGTGGATGGCACAGCTTGTCTGGAGTAGTGAGCATTCCTGTGTGCAGCATACCTGTGTGCAGAGAAAAGATGACTGTGAACTTTACTCAGGGCAAGCTGAAAGAGTTTTGTGCTTGTGCTTTGTTGTACTGTCAAGGGCCCTGGTGACTGGTTGTACTCTTGTTTTGTGTGTTAACTTGAAGTATGTCTCTGTTCTTAAATTGAACTATTGACTATTGTGTTGATGGGTGAAATGGCATAGTATGACTTCTGTGGAGTAGCAAGGTGAGGGATTGAGGGCCATTCCTTCTGGAAAGCTTATCTACTGCTACTAGCTGGCACACACCACTGGTGTAGTGTGCGACTGGGCATGAAACACCAGTTGTGGTTCTTTGGTGGGAAATTTAACATTTGAAGGTGTGGAAATACTAGGCAAGAAGCTTATTTTGATACATAAGCGGAAGAAGCTGCTAGCTTTACAGGGCTTGGTGAGCAGAGCACTGTTACACTGTTCCTTTTTCTTCTTCCCCTCTCAGCTGAAAGGACTCTTCCTTATTGTCTTTATAAAGAATGCCTGAATGTTGTTTGTTTGTTTGCTTGTCTTTGGTTATAATCTGCAACAGGACTCCAGGCATCTCTGCAAGGTGTGGGGGGTGCTGGCCAGACTCCTCAGCAGTGTGCAGGCTTGCAGCCCTCCATGCTGCTTCACACCCCCACTGTAGGTGTTTCTCAGGGGGTAAGATGAAGTCCTGCCTGAGGAAGTGTCTGGTCCTATAAGATAGTAAAGGCTTATGCAGGCACAGCTCTGCTTTGAGGCTTCTTTATGTCAAGCTACAGAAAGCCCATTCTCAAGCTGTTGTGTGACAGAGCTCTAATAAGTATCTTACAGCTTAGTACCATCTTATGTGTAAAGCATCAGCTACTGTGTCAACATCTACCTGTAAGGCAGAATGTCACACACCTTTCTCTCCAGCTTACTTTAGGAGTGGGGAGGAAGGACTATATAGCTCCACAGACTGCCCCTCTTTCTAACTGGAAATACTAACCCTAGCTGGGTGCTGCAGCTGCCTTTCACATGCTCTAACAGTATTTGAGGAAGTTTGGAATTCTGCTGTTTTCAGCACTTCTTTGTCAAAAACAAAGCAAAAAGAAGAAAAAAAAGCAGCTTTGTTCCTTTCCAGATGAGAAGAAGCCACCACAGGTGGGAGAAGTTAATAAAGTCACTTGTTGCTGAGTTTCTCCATTCAGCAGGCAGCTCTGATGTGGGAAGGGCTGCATCAGTTCCTATGAGACTGGATGAGATGGAAGGGTTGGGGGCTTTGGTTCAGGGCTTTGTTTGTTAAATATACAGACCAAATTTCTGATTTCCAACCATCTGGCTGTATTCTGTCAAGTAAGCCTCTCCTATAAATAACAGGATAAAAGCTAAGCATATGGAAAATCCCTCAGGTATGTAGTGGATGATTCTAAATAAAATGGAAACATGTAGTTAATATCACTGCCTCTCTTCCCTTTGCTGTGTGTAGTGATGTGTATTCCTCATGGGAGCCCTCACAGCCTTCAAGCTTGGCTGCTATGGAGAAGTAGCTTTGCATGCTGTGTGAGTAAGAACTCACCTTTTTTCTGAAATGCTACCAAAGTGACAGCAGGGGAATGTGAGTTCAATCAGGGGGTCATATATATCCTTTCTTTCCATACCCCCTTCCATGCCCTCCTTCCCCAGTACAGTGCCAGCTGGTGTATCTCAAGCTTATAATGAACTCTCTGCCTTCTAGGCTTTGGTTCATCTGTGCCTTGCTGTGTGGGTGGTAGCAAAAGGGGGTGCACAAGCCAGCTGGGCTCTTCAGGGAGCTGTGGGCCCTGGAGTCTCACTGCTGTTGGTGTGTCACAGAATGCTTTGTGGTCTGTGGTGGCTGCAGCTGTTTGCTGCGTTCAGGTGTGCAATAACTGAAACACTTTTGATATCTAATTGGGATGGTTAGCTAGATAATACAATTAATAATTCAATAGATACATTGGCAGCTCCAGCGCTTGGCTGCCTGACATCATGCCTTTCCTTGGTGTTCCCCAACGAATGGCAATGGGTCTGTAGCTGTGGGTTGGGGTTTCTAAGTGATCAAGCTGCAGCTTAGTGAGTCACCACTCTTTGGCTGAGCTGTTTCCTGACATCTTTATCCAGATGCAAGCGTGAGGCAGGACAGGTAACCTGGGCCAGTGTAGAGGTTGAAGAGGCATGAGGAGTGCTTGAGGAGCAGACATTCTCTACTTTCTTTCTGGTTTTCTCTACGAGGCAGTGGAACATAGTCTGTTTATAATTTGAGTGGACAGCATGAGATGACTTTAAAAATACGTCTGTCTCTTTGGTTCTAAAGCCCTCTGAGGATGCATGTCTGCAGCTAATATGCCCCAGCTGTCCAGTGGTAACACCTGAAAACCTTCTGTCATTATCTGTGCAAACCATCCACCTCTATCTGTGTGCACCAAGTAACTACCTTTCACTGCCTGTTCTGATTTCTTTTTTTTTCCCCCAGGAGTTACAGCTGGTGTCCCTCTTGCTTTGAGAAGCAGAATGACTGTCTCACAGCTCTGTTCTGAAGAGAGAGTGTAGAAGGTCTGCCACTGCAGTTTTCCCAAGGTATGAAAGGTTTCTAGGGCATCTGTGAGTTATCAGCTGTCTGTCTTCCACAGTTTCCCAGTGGTGTGGTAGTCACAAGCTCTCTTTCTCAAACTTCCCTCAACTAGACAAGCACAGGTCAGTAAATTCATGGCAGTTGGGTATTGCAGCTCCTCAGGAGCTACAGATATGTCCAAGCAGCGTGGCTAAGGCTGTTGAACTGCAGCATGTGCCCTCTCATTGTTCTGTTACTGGTGACTTTGTTTCTGGGCTGTGAGTGATTCTAGGCTGACTGGTTTGTCCTGAGACTCCCTTCCATGGAGATCCCCGACCCCCTCCCACAGAGGTGTGGGATTTCCTGGTTTAGCAGGTGAGGTCAGAATGGGGAGCAAGACCAAAGCTAAATACGTTTGACAAGGTTTCTTTTGCTATATTTGCACTTTCTCAGAAGGTCCCTGCCCAGCCTAGGTATTGCACTTGCATAATCATATTACAGCGTTGCGTTACAAGGTGCCCCGTGCCTCTTGGCTCGGGTATCTGATACGTGATAGCAGCCTGGGCTTCCTGGGTGTTTGCTTGCCCCTGCTCTGCTCGCTTCAGTTGGAGTTGGATGCTCTGCTGATGCATTCTTTCTGCATGTACTCGTTCTGTGTGGACTGGCTTTTTAGTACTAGTAAGACTCCTAGAGATCCAGCAAGTCCTGAACGTGTCTCCTTGGGTAACGTGATCCTTTGCAGAGTAGCTGACTGCAAGACCCTTCTACAAACGTTCCTGTTCTCAGGTACTCAAAGCTTCTAAAAGTCTTTTTCCCTTCTTACTTGCTTAGATATTGCAGACATTTTACAGCAGTCTTTCTGAGGAAGAAAAATATTGCCATTTGCCTTTTAATTCACATTTTGCCTCCATTTTAGGGCTTAAAATGTCAGGGATAAGTTGTCTTAATGCTCTGTCGAGTTCAGTGCTACACTGCGTCACGCTGCCGAAGGCTGTATCTGCTCAGCAGTGGAATTTGAGTGGGGTGGAATCAGCACAGTGTCTCAAACCAGTCGTCCAGTCTTTTCTGATGCTCACAGTTGGCATTAATAGGAGGGATATAAAAGAACCTAAAGGAATTGCAGAAAGCAGCTGAATAACCTTATTTTTTGTTTGGTTTTTTTAAATGGTTGATGTACTTCCTTGGGATGCTGGTTACTGATGTGTATTTGAGGGTTAAAACCCTTGCAAGAGAATCTGAGGGAGGAATCCTGATGCGAACAGTGAGAGGTGGCTAGGAGAAACGAAATGCTGAGAACTGGATTGTTTCTATCACATGCAGTTATTTCCTTAGTTCAGCTGGAAGCAGTGGGCATCCAGTCAGTGGGATGTGATTGCTAGCTTAGCATCAGGCATGTTCTTTTAGCCTGCTGTTTCCTTTTCCTTTCTTCTAGTGGGTTAAAACAGCTGAATGCTACTTTGTGCACAAAAGCATTCAAAACACCAAGATATGGGAAGCCATGGAAACTTTCCACAAGGGGGGTTTTGCATAATGAGTACAAATGTGATGTAGAAAAGGGGGATGGGGGGGGGGGGAGAATTGCTGTTTAAGCTCTGCAAAGCTCCTTCTCCAGAGTATGATTGATTCTGGCTTTGCATCTCTTTGTGCTTTATGAGTTTTGTTGGAGCTCTAAGTTGACTTCACTGCAGTAGTGTTGGGAAGCAGCAAAGGACATGACCATGTGCTGGACACAGCACTGCACTGCTTCAGAGACCTGTTTTTTGTTCTGTCTCTGCCACTGACTTGCTGGGCAAGATATTCTACCTAATGTCTTCACCTCTCTCTGTGTGTGATAGATTTAAGGCTTCTGGTAAGGTCTGTTTGTGAAAATCACTAGAATGTAAAGTGGTATTTGGTGTAAGGGATCTAAAATGTTCCCATTTCTTTGTTACAGGTGTGTAGTAAAAATGGTGCAGAAATACCAGTCCCCAGTTCGAGTCTACAAATACCCTTTCGAGCTTGTCATGGCGGTGAGTAACACTCAGCACTTTTACTTTCCAGCTGCTAAGGGCTGCAACCTCAGGCCAGTGGGAGGTAGGGAACTGCAGTTCTGCCAACCTTATGGGTAGGTTGTGGGAACAGACATTTAGCACTTAGTATCTTTTTGTCCTTTCTTCCATTTTTCCATGAAGAATAAGCATTTCACTATTTTAAGAGAGGATGTTTAGTCATGAGAGAGAAAAATCTCAACAAAACCCAACTTCTATAGTTATTATTTCACAAGGAAGGAAAAAACTTGTGATGGTTGGGTAGGCAGGGTCAGTTTGTGGCCAGACACTCTTTGCCTTTTGACTATATGCTGTTCAGTTCAGAATCTCCCTTGGTCCAAGCCTAGTCAGTACTGTAGGATGTATGTATCTGGGACTTGATTCTAAGTCATACTGAGTCTCTTGATTGGGTTAAAAGCTGGAAAACTTCTGGAAAACATTAGGAAAAGTTCTTACGTAGTGTCCCTACTTCCCTGTTGACTCTGTGACTGAAGTGTTGGAAGGTCTTTCTGTGTCTTCTCCAAGGTGCTTGAGGGGTGTAACTGAAGCTTCTTTTTGCTGGTGATGCAGAAAGCTAATGTGACCATGGCAGCTTCCTTAGGTAGAGTTTAAAGACATTTATGATATTCTAGACTGTATCACTGCTCCTCAAGGCATGAGTGAAATGCTCTTCTGAAGGTTTTGCTGTTTGCATTTCAAAGGCAACGCTGAGCAGTTTGTTATTTATCCGGGACACTTGCTAGCAGACACTTGCAAGGCTTTGTTTTGTAGTCTGGTGGGCATTTCAGTCTACCACAGGGATCTCCAAAACTTTGTGTTTGTCACTTTGTCTGCTGCTTTCTCCATTGTATCTCTTTCCTGATGAACAAGGGTGCCAGCTTTCTTTAGTCTATTTGAGGTCAAGAACAACGATGGGAAGCTATAGCCATTTCAGGTGGCTGACATCATTCCCATGAACGGAAGGGAGAGCCTGACATAGTACATGGCATTCCTTTTGCATGCCTCTTCTGAACTCCTGGGAAGTTAGTGCTGTAAGATTTTGTTTCAGCCAAAACGGTCTACAGTCTTCTATAGTTGTCATTGTAACCTGGGGAGAGAGTGTTTGGTCCTAACTGGGAATCACAGAATCACAGGGTTGGAAAAGACCTTTAAGATCATCAGGTCCAACCATTCCCATCCTAAGCTAAACCAGATCCCTGAGCACCTCATCTCCCCTCTGTTAAACACCCCCAGGGAAGGGGACTCAGCCCCTCTCTGGGCAGCCTGGGCCAGGCCCTGACAGCTCTGCCAGGGAAGAACTTTGCCCTCCCATCTGCTCTGCCCCTGCCCTGGGGCAGCTTGAGCCCATTGCCCCTTGTCCCATCTCCTGACCCCTGGCTGAAGAGACCATCCCCCACCTCTCTGCACCCTCCTGGCAGGGCAGGGGAGGTGGGGAGAAGGTCTCCCCTCAGCCTCCTCTTCTCCAGGCTCAACACCCCCAGCTCCCTCAGCTGCTCCTCAGAGGATTTGCCCTCCAGCCCCTTCCCCAGCCTGGTTGCCCTTCTCTGGACTCGCTCCAGGACCTCAATGTCCTTCTGATGCTGAGGAGCCCAGAACTGGACCCAGCACTCTGGGTGCCGCCTCCCCAGTGTCCAGTCCAGGGGCACCATCCCCTCCCCAGACCACACTATTTTTGATAGTTCCTTGGCTGAGAGAAGGTGCTATTCACTTTGCCCTATGCTTATCAAAAGAAACACTTTCTTTCTGACAGTTGGGCTCCCTCCTGCCAATCCCCATCTCCACCCCCTTTCTCTTATCCCAGTTTGCCCTTTTCATTAACAGCTAAGCCAGTAACAAGCTGTAGAAGTGCCCCAACCAGTCTGGGGCTGACTTTTGTGGCAGTGAAACTTTGCTGGCCATGTTCTTTGCTTCCTGTGTGCATCCTGTATTAGAGGAAGACACCAGTCTTTGGGATGAAGATGCTGGTAGTCTTTGCTTTATGCATACCTCTCTGCATTCCTGTTTGTATTAGCAGGATAAACTTTACACCAGATGCTTGTCAATAGATTGGCTGCTAATATAGGAGGGCTGCCTTTAGACAAATCCTTTGTAAGCTTGTTAGCAGAATGCCTGAAGGCCAGGGTTTGATGGGTTTATTTTTCAAGTGGTTTAGTTTTATTTGCTTTCAGTTTTACAGCATAATGGAACTTAAAATTTCTTGGGATTTCAGGGCTGGAATTGTAAAAGTCATGCTTTGGGTGCTCAGTTCCTATGGCCTTAGCAAAGTTAATAGCCCTCTTTATGAAGACCAAGATACTTGTCCAGGGTTGCCAAAAGAACTGTGTAGTGGAGTAGGAAGCTGAATATAGAGCCCTCAGTTCCACTCTAATGTCCTGTGAAAACGTGTTCACAGCAGGATTTGCTTTATTATAGCATTACAAAGTAGTGTGTCACTCTAGTGGTAGTCCACGCAGGCTGAGTTGGATGCAGACTTTGTTACTGCATTTGATGTGCTCAGATGGAGTCTTCCATTAGTGTGGAGGCAGAGTGGTTGCACAGAGCTGTCAGGTGCTAGCTGTCAGTTGCTGGAAGTTTTGCAGGGAGTGTGGGCGTACAGTGAAGCTGTTTTGCTCCTCAACACGTGGCATTGCTGTTAATCTGCTTCACCATAAATCTGACAGCAGCTTCCTCAGTACTGGGAGCCTGATATTCAGCTGCTTACATCTTTTCCCCTCAAATGCTTTGTGTGAACCTTTGGGGTGCTGAGGTCTCATGCTGTGGTTAATGGTAGGAAAGCAGAATTGATGTGGGTAACCTCAAGCCACCTCTTGATTTTATGGGTGTTTCTGCACTGCTCAGCCAGATACATTTCTGTTTGATTCTTCACCTGTAGAATGAGGAGGCTCATACTCCTTGTGGTCTGTTCAGGCTATATCATGGGGCAAGTAGGATTCATTAGCAAAAGTATTTTCCCCTCAGAACCTTGGATGCTTGCACCCCATTATAAAACACAGTGCATGCTTCATTCAGATTGGAAGGCCTGAGAAACAGGGTTGTCATTGGCAGTGCTTCCTGGCCTTGTTGAAGCACACTGTGGTTCCTGTGCCTTTGGTTGGGCCCTACCATCAGGAGCACAGGATCTTCCTCTGACTTGTGCCAGGTGTGTGTGGGTGCAGCTCACCCTCTAGACAGCACGGGGCTGCGCTTGACAGATGAGCTGGTGCTTTTACTGTTACTACCTCTGTCCTGTCTGTCTGGATTGACACTCTGCTGCCTGCTAATACTTCTGCAGGTTGTGTTCTGGCATTTGCAGGTAGAAGATCTGATGTATTTTCTGCATCCTCAGAATGGGGACCACATTCTCCTCCTTGTTCTTTTTACTAGTCCTGTGCATCTGAGGAATTAAAAAAGAACTGGCTAACAAAGTCTCTTCTGCTCATTCAGGAGTTCTGATTTTTTTTTCCTTGTTAGAAGAGTCCTCCCTTCTAAAATTATTTAAACAGAGGATGATCTTTCCTGTTCAGATTCACAGTGGTTGCTTTCACCTGCTTTGTTCCTAATCTGTACTTGCATTAAAGGATCAAAACAGCTATGGTCTTTAAATGATAACCAGACCCTGACATCTTTATCCCTTGAAAAGAACCTTGACACTTGTTATGTTTTGTTATCTTGTCATGTTTTTTCCTTTCCATTTTATCACTTTTTGTGTGTGTATTGTCTTTTAAACAGAGCTGTTCCCTCAGGTGGGTTGTCCATGCCTCTCTCTGCCTGATCTTTTTTTCTTTTATATCAGCAGGTTTCCTGATTTGATTTTACAGCCAAGAAAATCAGCAAGTATATGCATACTTTTTGTCATCTTTGTGTAGCAGTTGTGGGTTTAATGCTAAAAGTTGGTTGGTTTTGGTTGTTTGTTTTTTTTTTTACCAAAATGCTGCAATAGGGAAAAATGCAGAAAGAGAGGACATTCTGCCACACAGCTCCTAAGTGATAACTTCCTCTGATGTACTTTGCTGTGAGCCTTCTGTCATGTGTGGAGAGGAGAGTTTGATTTGGATGAGCAAGTCCAAAATGCATAGTAGTACAGGAACAGAGCTGAAAGCAATTCTGTATTTAATATGCTTTGCTGCCAGTGAGTTTTTAGGTTAGATGGGATAGTTTTAGCTTTGCAAGGAGCAGGGACTTTTGTTCCTGTTGATTTTAGTAGCGCGCTCAGCCCTTCGCACCCACGATGGACATCTGCCATCTCCACATACTTCATAGTTACACTGGGTATGCTTAGGATAGTTCCTAAAGTGACAGATTCAAAATAACCCCCCAGGCTCTCTTACATAGGGCTCCATACTGGATGTACAGTTTGAGTTGCTGTGCCAAGGGTGTAAATGAGGAGTTCATGATGTCACTTCTGTCAGTCGCCTGCTCTCCTTGCCACAATTCCAGTGCACTCTGTGTTCAGCTGTTATTGCTGCTAATAGCAACTGATGGTTTCTGCTGCAAGCAAGGGGCTTTTCTGCATGGCCTGGTGCCAAGGGAATGCCAAAGGATGCAGATCCTGAAAAAGAGAATATTGTACTTGGGGGTTTTGCACCTCAAACCAAATCCACCTGTTATCATTTTACTGTCTGAGATTCTGTCTTTTCTAGGAAATAAAAGCTCTGCAGAACTAGGAGGTTCTTTAACAAACAACCTTAATCAACTGTTTTGATCCTTTAATGCAAGTGCAGATTAGGAACAAAGCAGGTGAAAGCAACTACTGTGAATCTGGACAGGAAAGATCATCCTCTGTTTAAATCATTTTAGAGGGGAGGACTCTTCTAACTAGCAACCTTTGTTGGATTTGCTAAAAAGCTGTATGTATATGTGGAAAAAAATGGATGTATGTAACTTGATATTTAATTTTACTGCATACAGGATATCACCCTTATATTTGCAGCCTCTGAGAGGTTCACTACTGTTATCTAAAAATATTTCCCAGTTTTGAAAAGACAGAGCAAAGGTCAGGCTCCTGAAAGTCTGCAGCAGCATCAGCTCTCGCGGCATGTGCCAGCTCACTTCATGCTTAAAATGAAACTGCTCTTGAGTCCCACATGTGCACAAAGTGAGTCAGTGTTGCTTTCTGCTTGACCTCCTTTCGTGGTGCTCCCCACGGCGTGTGTTGACACACATCTGAGCAGCTGAGAGCCAGCTCTGTGAACGTGCATGCGTGGACAGCAGCAGCCTGTGTTTCTCACTGCACTGGCACAGTGGCACTCTTCAGTCTAGGGCACTTCTGCTACATGCAATGTCAGTTTGGGATGGGGGAGGGGGGGTGGTTGTTCTGTGGGTGCATGGTATTTCTTACCCTGAGCATCGCTCAGACTCTCTAGTAGATCTGTCAGGTGGCAGCTTGTGGTTCCCCTGCCTGTGTCTGAGAGAGAAAGCTTGGTTTCCTGAGGTCCTGGCCTGCCACCTGTACTTCCAAGGAGCTCTGAAACTCTCTTGCTCTAGTTTTAGCAGTAATTTGGTGTTCTCTGCATTTAGTTGATCTGGAGTTTTTCAGGTAAGATAAAGTAGGAAAGTAGTGGTCTGTGCTTTTGTTTCTTCTCAGCACAGTTTAGGTGTTGGAGGTGCTAACAAGCCAGGTGGAAAATTTAGTTCAGGCTGCAAATGTAGGTTTATTTAGAGTCAAAAATTACTTCACATGGAATAAGCAGCAAAAAGTATTCCTTCTGTCATCATTACACTCTCATCCTGTAATGCTGGCTCATAGCCCATCGAAAGCCATCATCCATGGGCCCTGAGAGAGGCCTTTCTCATGTACCTGGTGCTACTGAAGCAGTCTCGATCGCAGTCGCTGGGATTTGACAGTCACTGGGATTCTCACCCCTGAATAATCCACCAGCAGCTCAGCCTAGACTACACTGGCTATTTGCACACTGGCAAAGCTGCTTTGCAGTCACTAAAGTTTTGCTCATTTATAGCACTTGAGGATCTGCCCCCCAGTTACGTGCAAGAGCCAAACATCCAGTACAACTAAAATCAAAATACATCACTTTTCACAAGTGTCCCAACATCCTTTTGTGCCAACAGTGTTGGGAGGCTTGTATACACAGTCTAATTCAAGCAGCTCCTGGCTACTGCAGCTGTCAGTTTTAGCTGCAGGGGGAAAAAACTGGTTCAGGTTCTGACAGCTAGAATTGCTTTCCACATGCCTTTTCAAAATTGATTTTTGTTTGTGCCTTTTCAGCATCAGCATGCATTGTGGTTAAGATGTTGGATCTTTAAGTAGCTTAATTTAATGACTTCTTTCTGTTGCATTTAGTATATTGAGTGTATAGAGAGACTGCTTAAATCCTGCTCTACCATCCATGCTCTCCTCTCTAGTGCTGTGGTGTCTCAAAGGATTCAGTATTTCACTGACTGATGTGGTGATGCTTTTGCAACAGAACTTTGGAGCCTTCTTTTGCTGGGTATACACCACAGCATGGCCCAAACAGCTTGCAAGACATGCTGCTAACAGATAAAATGGTGTGTGAAAGCAGTGTAACATAGAAGCAGACTGATGTCTAGCAAGGATCACGTTTGCTCTGTGGGTTTGTTTAGAGTGGTAAGTTCAATGTGTGTGTTCACAGCTCACCCAGGTCTCAGGCTGCTGCTGTCTTGCTATGTAAGATGTGCAGATTGGCTGTCGAGGTCAAGTACAGTGCAATATCTCACAGTGCCTGCAGTACAGAATACACTTTTGGGGGTTCCTCTATACTTAATTGTAATTACAAACTGGAACATCTGCATATGGACCTGCCAAATAAAGGAAAGTAGGATCTTAACTAAAATATTTTATGCCAATTCATAGCCTCTGCTTTCAAGCATGAACAGTAGAACAAGAGCAGTGCTTGCTGCAGGGAGACTCGAGTGATTTCTGGCAGCTGGATTCTCTCTGAAGCAGCAGTGATGGCGCAGCTGATCAGAGGGCTCTGCAGAGTAGCCAAAGAGGTTGGAGCTGAGCTGTTGCAGGAGTGCCAAAGAGGTTCCTGCAGTGGCCTGCTGCCCATCGTGTCCTTGGATAGGTGCAGATGACATGGGGTAGAGCTTTGCAGCATGCCCAGTGCTTGAAAGCTCTTTGGAGCTGCTGTGACATAGATAACAACAGTTTTCACATACTGTCTGAAATTATATTTCTGGTTGATGGTACCCTAGAGACTGAAAGAGAATCAGTGTGCAAGGGGGAAACACTTTAAAAGAGTCATTCTTCAGTGTTCAATCCGTGTCATACATGTCATGAAATCGCAGAATCACAGACTCCCAGGGGTTGGCAGGGCCCTGGAGAGCTCCTGGGGTGCAACCCCCTGCCAAAGCAGCTCCCCAGCTCATACTGCACAGGTCGGCATCCAGACGGGGCTGGAATCTCTCCAGAGATGGAGACTCCACACCCCCTGGGCAGCCTGTCCCAGGGCTCCCTCACCCTCCCTGGGGAAAAGTTCTTCCCCATGGTGCTGGGGAACTTCCTGGGCTCCAACTTGCAGCCATTGCCCCTTGTCCTGTCCCCAGAGACACTGAAAAGGGGCTGACTAACTTGCCCTGCATTCCATGCTTAAGATAATTGTAAACACCAATTAGGTCTCCCCTTAATCTTCTTTTCTCTAGACTGAACATCCCAGCTTATTCAGCCTCTCCTCATAGGAGAGATGCTCCAGGCCCTTCATCATCTTTGTAGCCCTTCTTTGGACTCTCTCCAGGAGACCCCTGTCCTTTTTACACCAGGGAGCCCAGCACTGGACACAACACTCCAGCTGGGGCCTGAGCAGGGCAGAGCAGAGGGGGAGGATCACCTCCTTGAAATGTCCTCATAATAATCTGAACAGTAGTTAAGAGATGGATGCTCCCCTGACAAACACAATTTACTCTCTGGTGGGATTGTTTGTATGTAGAACTTGCCTCTTGAGTGCAGACAAACTGTCTTTGAATGTGGATGGTGGTATCTCCAGCCATGGTCTGTGCTGGGTATTTCAAAGAAGGCAGTGTCCCTTGGCTCTATTCTTTGGTCATGTTTTGAAGGTAAACTTGTTGCAAATGTCAGAAGCTACTGGGTTAATATTTTATGCACTTACAGAGGATTTAGTGTTGACTCAAGACAAGATGCTTCAGTATGACTTGATGGTTTGAAACCAAGCTGTCAACGTACACTATAAATATCCCATCATCTTGCTGTTGAGAAGCATTTGGCAACAGAAAACTGAAAGTAACGATCTCTGTGTCAGCTGGGATGATTCCTCACAGCTGTATTCACGTGCTCGGTCCCCGTGCCCTGCCACCACCTCCTCCTGCTATTAGGCAGGTTGAGTGTGAGCAATAGTCAGGCTGAGCAAAGAGCTGACTTCCCTGTGAGATTTTTGGTGTGGGATGTTTCCCCTCAAATGAGTAAAGAACTGTTTGAATGCTGTGTACCACAGCTGCTGGGAGCAGATGGAAGAGCTGCTTGTTTAGTCAGAGTTCTGGAGAACTGCTGGTGACATCTGCACATCTGGCCTGCTTAGTGTCTTGGGGGGATCCTGTGAGTCTCTGATAACCTTGTGTTGCCACTGTTAAGATACTCTCTGTGGGCAAGACTGGTTTAGGAATGGATGGAGTTGACACTATTGGGGAGAAAATTTACAGTCATTCAAAGAGACTGCACAGGGTAGTCCCTGTTCCCTTTAATCTCCTTCTCCAGCTGCAACATGGAGGCTTATTTCCATGAAGGATGAGTTGTGTCTCAAGCTTAATCTGATCAGTGTGGTCTAGAGCTGGAATGGATGAGCCTTAAACAGTAGTCCTGTTGTCCTGTAGCAGAGACATGACATAGCTGGAGGTATTGCCACTTTCTAACCTTGCAGTAGTAACTCAAAGACCCTTCTCTCCTACTGAATGTCTAGGTACAGCAGATAAATGGGAGGCTCCTGAGCAGGAACTGAAAGAGTGAGAAAATTTAGAACCATCATCAACTGTTACATCCCAACCAGCATGTTTTGATGGGGTTTTTAACCTGCTGAGCAGTAATCCACACAAGTCTGACCCTGAATTATGGTCTGTTTGTAGAAATTCTCAAAGCAGCTTCTGGCATCACTTTGTAAGCCAGCCTTTTTGATTTTTTGGGGGTGATTCCCTGAGCAGTGAGTGTGTGGTATAACACTTTATTATCCCATTTCCCTCTTTAAGGTGTTAGTTGCCTCAGATGTCTGCTTCCTTGCCTTCCTGTTTCAGTGTGTCTGTCTCTTTCCACAGTGCACAGATGTGTCTGACCAGCTAGCAGTGGTTCCTGGACAAGCCATCACTTCCATAGCTGTTTCTGAAGGCTGATGGGTTGTAGTGTGTGTGACTCAAACTGTTCTACCCCCAAGTTTCTTCTCACCTGTGAGCAGAAGAGAAGGCTACAGCAGCATAGCTTGAATGGGATTCTGTTTCTCAGGCAGGAGGTCAGGCATGTTGGTAGTTTCCTGAGTTAGCTTGGTGCAGCTGCCTGGGTTTGCTGTGTCACTCGGTGGTGCCTGTGTTGTAACAGACAGCTGCTGCTCCCTGAATTGTTTCTTTCAGCAAAATCAGAAGAAATGAGGCAAACTACTGGCTGTGGTCCAGGGAGCAGTAACACTGGGTCAATGTTTGTAGCTGGGTACTGTGGTCCAGTGGACTTCTCACTGACAAATCTTTTTTCTTTCCACCAAAGGTGTGGTGGTGGGTTTTTTTTCCTCAGGCCTCAAAGACTTGCTGCTGCTCTGCAGATGCTCTACACCTCCTTAAAACAAAGTACCCTTTCCCTGACTTCAGTGCGTTTCTGAACCCCAAATACCCATCTGATCCTCCCACTTTCCAAACTGTTCCATGTGCATTTTATTTTGCACTGCTGTGGCTAGCAAGAAGCTGTTATCTGTTCTAGCAGTTACAAAGCAAATGGATTATTGTGTCTGGTGAGTACCCATGCAGACTGTTCCCTTCAGCACTGAGACTGAGTAGGAGGAGGGACTGCAGGATGAAATAACTACTGTTGTCTAGAAGGCCATAATTTGAAAACAGCCAAATCTGCACAGAGAGATTTATGTGTCCTTAGAGCTGCTCAAAAGCTAGTCTGAATGCATCCACTTGTACTTGGAAGGGATGAGGGGTCTTATCTTGCTTCTTATCATCTCTTTTCAACGAGATGATGATCTGGAGATCCTTAGCTCTAAGCCTGGTGTCTCCCCCTCATTTCCCACTCATCTGAATGTAGCTGTACATTTTCTTCCTTTATCCTGGCAAACTGCATGTGGCTGTAAAATGACCTTGAAGAATCTTGTTAATACAGATTTATACTCTGATGGTGAAAGTTGGGAGTGGTTTAGCTCTTAGTGCAAGGATGCAGTGTTATCACAGAATCATAGAATGGCCTGGGTTGGAAGGGACCCCAAGGGTCACAGAGCTCCAACCCCCTGCCACAGGCAGGGACACCAACCTCAGGCCTGGAGCTACAAAAGGTTGCCCAGGGCCCCATCCAACCTGGCCTTGAACACCCCCAGACACGGGGCACCCACCCCCTCTCTGGGCAGCCTGTTCCAACCCCTCACCACTCTCTGCAAAGAAGCTTTCCCCTAATATCTCCTCTAACCCTTCCCTCCTCCAGCTTCACTCCACCCCCCTTGTCCTGCCAGTCTCTGCCCTGTAACAAGCTGATTCCCTCCTGTGTCTCTGCTCCCTTCAGGCACTGGCAGGCTGCAATGAGGTCCCCCCACAGCCTTCTCTGCTCCAGGCTGACCCAGCCCAGCTCCCTCAGCCTCTCTCCAGAGGGGAGCTGCTCCAGCCCTCTGAGCATCTCTGTGGCTCCTCTGACCCCTGTCCAACAGCCCCACATCTGTCTTGTTTTCTATCCTTGTAACCTTTGCATAATACCAAGTGTAACAGTTTCTATCTACCTCAAGCTCATAGCAGTTCAGTGTCTTTGTGTTCTATGCAATATAACTTGCCCTAACAACCGAGCTTTTACACTCATGAAGGTGTCTCTAGAGTTCATCTTGGTATCATACAGGTGTCAGTCCATAGTTATCCCATCCTGTGCTCTTCCTCAAATCTGAAAACCAGCACATCTCCATGGTGCCATCACAAAGGAAGCCCTACCAGTATTTAAAAAACCCTCAAAGCACCAACCAGCCAAACCTAAAGACAGGATGTCCATGCAGCCACTTCAGAGCATCACATACTGAGTAGAAGATGAACGTGCTTCTGCCAGCTGCTGTTCTAAAATAGCTTGGCAAGTTTCTGTGTGATTTCATGGACAGCACCACTGAGCACACAAACTCTCTTTACATTTACTCCAGCAAAGGATCTGCCTGCTGATAGGGAGGGTCCAAACCAGTTTGCCTGTTTGCTTTGTGAGGAGCTTGAGGAATCACCTCCCTTAGGTGGCTGGTGTGGGGAGAAAGCCAGAAGTGGTGCTGCCCTAGCAACCCCAAGACAGAAGATAACATTCCCTCTAGAATATTATGGTTTGAAACTAGAACATCAAAGAAAAACTACCTCTTGTTGGAACACCTTAGAGAACCACTCAGGGCCCAGCTGATGCTGAGCTGGAAGAAGCTGCCAGGAGCCTCAGCTTGTGCAGGGAAGTTTGGTTTTTGAGGTGTTTTGTTTCATGCAATAATTCATCAACAACAAAGTCCCTCTTGTTTTGGATTCATAAGGCCTCTGTTGTGTAATTGATTACAAGGTCACTTGCTGGGAAAGGACGTTAAAACCTGCCGAGGAGAAACAGGAGTAGCTGTTAGAGGATCCCAGCCTCTGGCTGTGTTCTCTGTGTCACACAGGAAACAGCAGTGATACAGTTATTGTTGGTCTGCAGGAGACAACAGGGAGCCTGGAGGTGGAACACACTCCTACTGCCAGCAACTGGCAAGAGGAAGGTGTGGGAACTTGGGGAGGACCCCTGTGCTCCGGAGGGGAAGGGGTTAAGCAGGTGAAGTAGGGGGATTGTAGAGGAGAGTAAATTCCCCTCTTCTTTGTGGCTGTGAGGCTTTAGAATAACTTTTTTTATTGTTTTGATGCTTGTGTTCTTGTTTGGCATCTGGCTGACCTTCAAGGCAATCTCTTCTCACAGATGCTTTTCTTTGTACTGGTCATTGTGTATTTGGGCAACAATTTAGGACACATAAGTGTGGCTTCCTTGCATTGTCCTCAGAGACTCTCTTCTCACAGGGTAATTTTGCCTGCCAGTGTTGGTCCTGTAGTGTTTGGCCACTCAGGTTCACCACCCAGGAGATTGCTGGCCAGACCTTGTTATTGCAGGGCAAAGCCTTGGTCACAGTGGTCCTTATTGACTTCCTAGTCAGCTGTCTCACTGTGATTAATTATTACTGAGTGTGATTAATCATTTGTCAGCTCCTATAGCCACCTCCCTGGCACACTGCACACACTCCCTGCAGCCTTCCACAATCTTCCCTTTGGGGAGAACAATCTGAGGCTACTGAAACCTCCAGGATCTGTTGGGACTCTCCTCTATGGTTTGATTGATTGATTTATTTTTAGTTAGAAGTTCTTTCACTTGTAAATTTTTTTCATTCATTTTCTACTTATTTGAATTTTCTTATTGCAGCAGGCTGTCATCTGTATCTAAATGGGTTTTTTTGGGTGAGTGGTTTTGGTTTTTTACATTTTAGGTGCCCTCAGATACAACCATTTCTAAGCAAAATATTATTGAGAGTTCAATCAGAACTGATTGAATGTAGCCTGAGCTGTCAGTTTGGGTATGAAGAGAGCATGTTAATCTGAAACATTAAGACAACAATTACTGTAAATTGGGTTGTTGGGGTAGCTTGCTTAGTGAAGGAGGTGTATGCAGTGCTCTGTCTTGCCCAGACAGCTCCTGCAGCTGTGCAGCTCCTTGAGGATTGTCTTTGGTCCCATCTGGTGTGAAGTCAATGCAGGATGCTGATCATGGTAGAAAAGGAGCCCAAGCTGGGATTTGGCATGACGTGCTGGCTGGCTTGGGCTGAAGGATTTGCAGGAAGTGTGAGCTGGTTCTGCCTACCAGTGTTAATCCCAGTGGGGCTTAAAAGAAGGGAGGGAGTGGCTTCATAGAGCTGTTAATTTTATGTATGTATTTGATCCTGTCCAAGAGGTGGTTGTCTTAAAGCAATGTAGTGGGCATGCACTTACAGAAAGTAGTGGCATTATAGTGCTGTTACTCCTTCAAGGGAAGAAGGGGCAGAGAAGGGAGAGACAAAGTGTAGTTCCTTTATGTTAGTCAGTGCAAAATTACTGCTGCAAGGAGATGTAAGGGCACTTACAGGCAGATTAGCAGCCAGAGTATTAAAACAAGATAGTATGAAGTGCTCTGTGCCTTTCATTTGACTGTGACATTCTGTTGTTCACCTTGTACTCTGCAGAATCACCGAGGAGGAGAAAAGAACTAGTTCTGGCAGTGGCTTGGGGGAAAAATTCAACTATCTTTGATTTGCCTCAGATTCTCTGCTGAAGCAAAAGGGTACTGTTGTGTTTAGATGCTGATTTTGATAAGAGGACGCTGGGTGCAAAAGGTGGATTGCTCTCCTAATAGCTCAGCTTCTTCAGTGATGGAAGATCAGGCATGTTAACAGTACAACTTCATTGTGACTGCAGCGTGGTGCTTCAGCTGTCCATCATGTGATCTCAGGCATCTTCAGCTGCTGTATTTTTAGAGTTGCTGTGCAGAGAAGATTAGCAAAGGGCTTAAAATCCTTTTTGCACATTGATATTTCCTCAGATATGGAAATGTGCCACCTATTTAGGTGAACACCTATTTAGCCCAAACCCATCTAGCTAGATCCCCAGGGCTCTGCATAACGTGTGTGTCTCTGCCCTGATGTTTCCTTATTCTCCAGGTGTTGTTTAGCTGACCAAAATAGTGACTGTGTTCTGTTAGTAGTGGTCCTGGTCTCAGTTTTTCTTCATTTAATGACAGTTTATTAGGAAGCCTGTACACTGAAATCCAGTGGCTTTACCTTCAGCTTGGAGCTGGGGGTGCTTGTATGCAGCAGTGAGATGTGGGGCTTTGGACTGGCCATTGTGGTCCTTCAGTGGTGTGAGGAGGCACTTCCAGCTCAGTACTCCTGGTGAAGCTGTTGAAGTGAGACCTTCAGGGGGTATCTGTGCTTTGATCGTTTGCTGTCCTAGTCAAACAGCTCTTGTTTCTCTGCAAACTCCCTCTCAGATGCTCCTGGCACAGTTGCAGCCCTGAAAGAGTGGAGGAAGAGAAGCTGAGGCCACCATACTTGCAATTTCTTCTAGTCTGGCTGCTTTGCACTCCTTCAGAAAAAATATTTTGCATTCAGAGCAAGAAATCTTTGGCTGACACTAATCCTGACCCAGAAGAATGGATGGTGTTGGCTGAGCCTTTGCTTGCCAGTTAGTTCTTGTCCACAGAACATGGAGCCCTGGAGCATACAGTGATACCTGCTTGTCCAGAGCATGAGCTGCTGCAGAGCCTGAGCTCAAGGGGTATGGTGTTGCATAGCTGAGGTTGGGGAGGGCCTGGCACTCCTAGAAAAAAGCCTGGGGGTTCTTTGCTGGCAAGTGTTTAGTCCTTATATCCTTCTCATGTGATCTGGTGCTCAAGCTGATGTCTAGCCTCTGTACTAGCTGCTGTCCAAAGTCGTGGGATTAACTGGGGGCAACCTTCTCTTAGGGCAGGGTTTTCAGTTACACATTTTAAGTGTGTTAAAGGCACGTGTAAGGGGTGGCATGGGGCAAACTATTGAAAAATAGTTGCTAAATATACTGGTATTCCAGTGACCTACAGGGATGCTCACAGGGTTCTCTCTCTGAACACTAGAGTTTCCTGTAAGAATGGGGGGCCTGGAGAAAGTCTTGCTTCTCTGTGCTAGAATATAAGAGATAAACAAGGGGGAAGGGGGTAGAGAATGTGATCTCAAGGTGGTGGTTTGGCACCTGCAGCATTGGGAAGGGGCAGGTGGAGGCACCTTTGCCTGAGAAGATTAATGCACTAGCAGCTGCAGATACCAAACTTGAGATAAAAAGAGATGTGACCATTGGGGAAAGCACAGGATAGCAGGAGGGGATAGCAGGAAACATCTTGCAGCACCACCTGACACCTGCCTGTGAATTTCTGTGGTAACAAATTAAGCTTCTTACAGCAGTGAGGGTGCTGTTCTTGTGTGGGGCCAGGTGGGTCGGTATCAGAAACAGTCACTTGCCATGGGAACCTTTGTCTTTATCTGTAATGTTTCAGTTTTTCTTCTGACTGGGAGAGAAAAGCACAGGTAGAGACTTCACAGATGGGAAAAGTTCTCCAAGAAGGGTGGCAGAACAAGCAGAAGGTCACTTGGTGGCATGCAGAGGGTGGTTTAGAGTGCTGTGCAGTTTGTTTATGGCCAGAACTCCAGCCTGGAGTCTGCTTGTACTTTCCTCACCATACCAAAGCAACATGATAATCTGAAATAACTCCTGTTCCGCTCAGAGGTCTAGGAGCAGGAGATATGGAATGTGTCCTCAAGTGCCTGAGCTATTTTAAGACTGGGTGTTATTCACAGCATCAGGGGATGTGAATACATACAGGGGCAACCAGCCTTCGACCTGCTGTGCTAATGGATAACACAGCCAGCCTGAATGTGCCCACAGTGCTGTGCCTGTGCTGACACCTGATCTCCATTGCTATTGCAGTAATATTTCCTTTTGTGGTAGATAAAAATATCCATACTGTCTAAAAGGCTTGTCTTATGGCAGCTGGGAAGATGGCAGCAGCTCACAGAGGTTTGACTTGGCTGTGGAATGCTAGCAAAACAAGTTAAAATCTTGTGACCAAACTGGTGCAGCTCTGAGTGTGCAATGGAAAGAGAGCATGGGTTCTCCTCCTGTCACAGCTGGCACTGAACCCTGGGCTTCTTGCACAGCTTGTGCCTTCAGTTACATATTTACAGCAGCATCCCAAGATGCAAGAGATTTTTTTGGAAATCCAAGGGAAATGTTCCACCCTGCAAAGACACTGCAGTATAATGAAAGCTGGAGAAGTTAGGGAAAGAGGAGCAACAGTAGGTATAGCATTTATGCAAGTTAACCATGCTGCAGGTGTCATGGAAACCTAGGTTTTTGCTAACAGTGATAAAGAAGCTTTGGAGAAAGGGCTTTTCAGAGGTATGTGGGTTACTTAAACTAGAAAGATTTTAGAATTGGGGCAAAATTGTTTTAGAAATGGATAAATCAAGGCAAAGTGAGCAGCCAATCCTTGGTGGTCTTACCCTTGATAATCTGTGACAGCTAGAACTGTTTGACACATCACACTTTGAAGGCATGGGAGTATTGACTGTTTTTAAATAGCTTCTTCATACAGGTGATATCTCTGACATGAATCTTATTATCTCTGGGTCATGTCTTTAGCTAGGAGAAATCAGCAGAGCTGTGCTTGCTTCTGCTAACTAAAGATCAGGTGCCTGATGCTCAGTTTATTAAGAGGCACGTCCCAGGATGCTTTAACAATGAGCTTTTGGTTCCACTTCATGTGTGAAAGAGAAGCTCTATGAAGCCCTGCTCAGCTCGATGACTGACACGAAAGGGTAAGGGTGACAGAGCCCTGGGACAGGCTGCCCAGGGAGGTGGTGGAGTCTCCTTCTCTGGAGAGATTCAAGACCCCTCTGTACACCTATCTGTGCAGTATGAGCTGGGGAGCTGCTTTGGCAGGGGGTTGGACCCCATGATCTCTCGAGGTCCCTTCCAACCCCTACAACTCTGTGATTGATTCTGTGAAGGGATGCCAGCTCTGTTTGCAACTATTTTGCTTTAACTTTGACCCCTGTGCTGGTTCCCCTTTTCTCAGAGGTGAAAGGCACCTGTTTGCTGCCAGAGAACTAATTCAGGAAGAGTTAAAGTTGATCCTAACTAGGAGCTGAAACTTGCTGTTGTTTTCACTTCCAGGCATACGAGAAGCGCTTTCCTACGTGCCCAGAGATCCCAGTCTTCCTGGGGAGTGAGATCCTGCATGAATCCAGGAGTGATGATGGAGCTATACACATCATTGAACGGAGCTGCAAACTCAATGTGGATGCCCCTAGACTGCTAAAGAAGGCAAGTGGAAGGTGGAAACATGGGGTTTGTTGGCTGGCTGAGATTAATAAAGACTCCTGAAGTTACTTTTGGGGTTTGTTGGCTGGCTGAGATTAAAGTCTCTTAAAGTTATTTTTTTTCCTTGGTGGTTGTTTGTTTTTTCTTCATCCTTCTCAGATTGCTGGGGTAGAGTATGTTTTCTTCATCCAGAAAAACACAGTGAACTGGAAAGAGCGAACTCTCCGTATCGAAGCCCACAACGAGACCTTTGCCAACCGTGTTGTTGTCCTGGAGACTTGTAGCTACTCAGTAAGTGCTTTGCTTCTATCTGCTCATGAAGGAGGTGTTGAAAGTCATGTGCTATTACACAGAATGGAGTTGGATGAATTTGGATGCTGGACCATAGTGCACTAAGATTGGATACTCTTGGACTGGAAAGCTGTTATGTCTTGCTGTGGGCTTTTTCCAGGGTTTTTGTGGGGCCTAAAGTTTTTTAGGTTGACTGTCATTCTCTGTGGAGTGTTAGGGTGAGAGTTGATAACATGGGTGGTGCTCCAGAGATGCCAGTGTTTTCTTTTTGGTTGAAATAAAAGTTAATAAAATTATCTGGAGGTTGGGCCATATATTTATGTCTAAAGATTTATAAGGAAACAATAGTTATTAGGATGAGGGCCAGAGGGAAGCTTTGCAATTAATTTTCCCCAGAAATAAGCACCTAGTCGTGATCTCCATGCTTTAACTATTTGGAGAAAGGTTTTGAGCCTTATTTGTGGCCTGGGATGTCTCCATTTGTGGCTGTATCTTCAGGAACAGTGAGCTATTAGGGCTCAGTCACCATTAAATAGCTTCACCTGTTTCTGAAAGCAATCAGATACTGCTTTTTGTTCCCTAAACAAAAGTCCAGATCCTGTTACTTACCTGCCCTTTTGGCAACCAAACAGCAACTCAGCTTCTTGGGAATAAGCAAACTGTAAGTGGCTTCTCCTTCAAGCAAGACAAAGCATTGAAAAGCTATTAGCCTTTTGGATGGTGAGGGGACTTCCTGAGCCAGAGACCACTCAGTGGCTACATAGGGCTTCCTAAAAATGACAGTAAATCAAACTTCCATCATTGGGAAAGGTGCTGACAATTCTGAAACGCTCCCAGGTCAACTCTGGAATCACTGGGACGCTCTTGCACTTGCTGATTTTTGGGCTGTGCTGCTTCCAGCTCACATCCTTCAGAAGGAAATAGCAGCAGCTGGGCTTTGGGGGGAGTGATCTTCCTGGAACAGGGTGGGAACTAGCTGTCTGCATCCTCAAGATGGTTCCCTGCTCTATTTTTACCAGTTCCCTTTTCCCTGCCAGAGTGTACAGGAAAGAAGTTCATTCTCACCTTTCCTTTTCTGCAGTGTTCTCTGAAGCAACTTGGAGAAATATGATCCTGCTCTTGCAGTTACTTAATATCTCCCCCGGGGGAATTTGTGTCCTTTATAGAGCTCCTATCTTTGTGTGGGGGCTGAAATTTTGATCTTTCATGTCAGTTTGGGAACAGCAGCACCTACAAAGAAAAGGCAGAGCCCCCTCAGAAAATGGTGAAGTTTAAAAGAAGGAAGATTATGTGGGGTTTTTCTCATGTAGAGTAACTGAGGGGAAACGGCTACAAAGGAAAGGTGGGTGAAAACTGACAGTGGGAAGAACTCTCCACTCTGCTGTGTCTCCTGTGTTTTTGGGGATTCCTGATAGTCAATGGATGTTTCCTATCCACATCTAGAAAAAAACCTTATTTTGTGTTTGAAGTCTGCAGCAAAGGAAAAAAGGGGGTTTTAATTGCAGGTTCTGAGAGGCCATCCCTGCCTTTCTATGAGGAGGTTTTGACATGATGGTTTCAAGTGGGTTTTCTCACTGCTATTCTAGTGCAATTTCTGCTTCAGTTGTGCTGGGGCAGAGATGGGTTTTAATCTTGACTTCCTTCCCAGTTCTGGGCTCCTCACCATAAAAAGGACACTGAGGTCCTGGAGCGAGTCCAGAGAAGGAACTGAGCACCCAAAGCATGACATTTACAATTCCAGCCCTGAAATCCCAAGAAATTTTAAGTTCCATTATGCTGTAAAACTGAATCCAAATAAAACTAAACCACTGGAAAAATAAACCCATCAAACCCTGGCCTTCAGGCATTCTGCTAACAAGCTTACAAAGGATTTGTCTAAAGGCAGCCCTCCTATATTAGCAGCCAATCTATTGACAAGCATCTGGTGTAAAGTTTATCCTGCTAATACAAACAGGAATGCAGAGAGGTATGCATAAAGCAAAGACTACCAGCATCTTCATCCCAAAGACTGGTGTCTTCCTCTAATACAGGATGCACACAGGAAGCAAAGAACATGGCCAGCAAAGTTTCACTGCCACAAAAGTCAGCCCCAGACTGGTTGGGGCACTTCTAGAGCTTGTTACTGGCTTAGCTGTTAATGAAAAGGGCAAACTGGGATAAGCGAAAGGGGGTGGAGATGGGGATTGGCAGGAGGGAGCCCAACTGTCAGAAAGAAAGTGTTTCTTTTGATAAGCATAGGGCAAAGTGAATAGCACCTTCTCTCAGCCAAGGAACTATCAAAAATAGTGTGGTCTGGGGAGGGGATTGTGCCCCTGGACTGGGCACTGGGGAGGCTGCAGCTCGAGTGCTGGGTCCAGTTCTGGGCTCCTCAGCATCAGAAGGACACTAAGGTCCTGGAGCGAGTCCAGAGAAGGGCAACCAGGCTGGGGAAGGGGCTGGAGGGCAAATCCTCTGAGGAGCAGCTGAGGGAGCTGGGGGTGTTGAGCCTGGAGAAGAGGAGGCTGAGGGGAGACCTTCTCCCCACCTCCCCTGCCCTGCCAGGAGGGTGCAGAGAGGTGGGGGATGGTCTCTTCAGCCAGAGGACAGGAGATGGGACAAGGGGCAATGGGCTCAAGCTGCCCCAGGGCAGGGGCAGAGCAGATGGGAGGGCAAAGTTCTTCCCTGGCAGAGCTGTCAGGGCCTGGCCCAGGCTGCCCATGGAGGGGCTGAGTCCCCTTCCCTGGGGGTGTTTAACAGAGGGGAGATGAGGTGCTCAGGGATCTGGTTTAGCTTAGGATGGGAATGGTTGGACCTGATGATCTTAAAGGTCTTTTCCAGCCCTGTGATTCTGTGATTCCTTGGGTGTTTGAAGGTCATGCTGGGTTAACCACAAACGTCAGTGTGCCTGGTGCATGATGTGCTCTGATTATGTTGGGAGATTCCAATCTGCCTGTTAAATGTGGGTCTGTCAGTCTCTCACAGGGAGCCTCCTCTGCTCTGTATCTCTAGAGATCTAACACCCAGCGTGGTCCTGGGGGTGAGCACCCTGCCACAGTGTGGGCTGTGTGCTGCCACCCAACCTGGTGTGTATCTTTGGGCTTAGGTTCACCCTGAGAACGAAGAGTGGACTTGCTTTGAGCAGTCGGCGTCCCTCGACATCAAGTCATTTTTTGGCTTTGAAAGCACAGTGGAAAAAATTGCCATGAAGCAGTACACCTCCAACATCAAACGGGTGAGTTTGAGCCCTAAAACCAAAGCTCAGGTACTTGCTTTGTGTGCTGCTTTCTTCTTTTCCCAATTTTCTTTTGTTAAATAGATCCACTATAGGTTTATACCCTCACATCTGTCTCTGGAATCCCTTAGAAGGACAAATGAAGAGAAAGCCTCTGTGTAGTAAGCAAAACCAATCTGCTCACTGGAATGTGTCTGTGCAGAAGAGGGAGCAGGCTGTGCCAGAGGAGGTTTGCAGTGGATGCTGTGGGTACCAGGCTCCTCAGACACTGAGGACACTGTTCTCATGCTGGAAGGGAAAATCAGCTCTGACTCCGTGGTAGCTTGGGCAGAGGCACTTCCTTCTGGTGGCCTTTTTTCTTCTGGGCTGCAGAGGAACTGTAACACAGCTAACAGTGGTTTGGGAGTAGAATAGGATTAAGTGTTATAAAGGTACTTGCATCTGTTTCCCTTCTTTTTATCTCTTAACAGCATTAGTCATCTGTCCTGAGGAAAACTCTTCCACCTTGCTGGTTCTGGGGAGATGGGATTGGTTTGTTTTTTTTTTCCTTGATGAGAGTTTTTCCCCCTTCAGGGCAAGGAAGTGATTGAACATTACCTGAAGGAGCTGATCTCCCAAGGGATCACATTCATCCCCCGCTGGACACCCCCTCCGGTGTGTGGACAGAAGGATGAGCGAACCCCGGCTGCGGGACGTGATGCTGATGATGTACCACCTGAGCCTGGGGCTCGTGCAACTACCAAAGAGCAGACTGGCAGCTCCTGCCCTCCAGCAGAAGCTGTCAGCCCTGATGGTATGTGCTGGCCAGGCAGGAGCAGCTGCTGGCAATCCAAATGCCTCCAGTAGCACCCACTAATGAGTTTATTTTTATTTTTTTTGCATGAGTGTTTTTCTTTGGACTGTGGGTGGAGTAGAGAGAGTTATTTTCTTTCTTCAAGAGAAACACAAACAATGGAACTGAGTTTTGTTTGGTTTTGTGGGTTCCCCCCCCCCCCCCCCAGAACTGAAAAGCCAAGAAAAACTCTGCAGGCAGTATGTTTTTGTTTGAACTTAGAAAAAAAAGCCTTGAGTTTGATCTGTTCTTTAAGGTATTTTATACTTTATACAATTTAAACTTAAACATATGCCATAACTGAATTATAATTAAATACTTTGGTTGCTTAAAAATCAGTGTTCTGGGGTTTGGTTTGGGTGGGTGTTTTGCCCCTATATCAAGTAGAGACAAACCTGCAGTGTTGTATAATGCATTCCTCACACAAAGTGCCCAAATCAGACTTTATCTCTCTGTGTTCTGATCTAGTGATAGCTTCTAGACTAAACAAAATTCTTCTATAACAGAAACAGGAGGGGCTCTTTTAATTTAGAGCTGGAGTATTAGAAACAGGAGTTGCCATTCCTCAGAAGGAAAGACAGCACTTGTTCCCCCTAGTCACACACAGCAGAACAGCTTGTAACTCAGAATTGTCAGCGGTTCAGATCTCACCAGATCTTTTCTGTGTTGGAATCCATCTCAAAAAAGGATTGAAGTCCACAGAGAAGCTGTTTGAGAAATGTTTTGAGCTTTGAGATTCGAGTTAATCTACAAGTGGTAGATCCAATCTAGAGGAAGTGGAGAATTGCTCTCATTTTTCTGTTTATATTCATGTTTAGGAAGTGATCCACTTCCTTGGGACGGCCCCCCAGCTTGCTAGCTCTCTGGATTCAGTGAGGGCATGGTACTTCTCAAATGTAACTTCTGTATTATCAGTCAGCACCAGCATATCCTGTGGCTGTCCAGGCTTATTCCATAATTAATGGTATCTGCTGAGAAAAAAATCCTGCCTGATGAAAAGCCAGCTGGGAGGTCCTTGTCCCAGCCCTCTTCCTCCTCATGTGCCTGCATGTCTCCAGCTCAGCTACTGGCCTGTGCTGCTCTCCTTTGAGTATCACATTGTCCTTGCTGCCATCTGCACATACAAGTCTCAGATGGTACCTCTGCTTCTACCCCTGAGTGCCAGCAGTCTCAAACCCCTGGCCTTTTAATCTGTGGGCACCCTGAGCTGCTGGTATGCACAGGGTGTCTCCTTGGTGCCAAAAAATCTCCCTTGCTGTCAGAAAAGGCAGTGCTATTCTCCTTTCCTTCTGGTGTTTGGAAGCAGAATAACGTTTTAGTTTTCAGCTTTCTGCTTTTTAGCCTCTTGTGGTGGCAATTGTGTGAGAGATCTTCAGGGCACCAGGGGATTTAACACCCAGACCTTGGAGCAGTTAATGAGACGAATGCCAGAGTTCTTGTTGTGTGTTAGCTTTTTTTTAAAGCCCCTGCTGATTTAGTTCAGGGTTGAATGAGATATTAGTATCCTAAGAGACAGTGATCTCCCTTCAATACCTTACACACTGTCTGTGTCCTTGTGCCCTAATTGCTGTGAGAATGTCACTCACTTTAACTGCTGGAATCAGGACAGGCTGGGGGGGAGCTGCTGGAGAGGAGCTCTGTGGAGAAGGACCTGGGGGTGCTGGTGGGGGACAGGGTGGCCATGAGCCAGCAGTGTGCCCTGGGGCTGAGAGAGACAATGGGATCCTGGGGGCATCAGGAGGAGTGTGGGCAGCAGGTGACAGGAGGGGATCCTCCCCCTCTGCTCTGCCCTGCTCAGGCCCCAGCTGGAGTGTTGTGTCCAGTGCTGGGCTCCCTGGGATCAAACAGCCAGGGATCTCCTGGAGAGAGTCCAGAGGAGGCTGAGGAGATGCTGAAGGGCCTGGAGCATCTCCCCTGGGAGGAAAGGCTGAGAGAGCTGGGGCTGTTCAGCCTGGAGAGAAGAAGACTCAGGGGGGACCTGATCAATGTTGATCAATATCTGCAGGATGGGCTGGAGGGGGAATGGCCAGCCCCTTTTCAGGGTCTGTGGGGACAGGACAAGGGGCAATGGCTGCAAGTTGGAGCCCAGGAAGTTCCCCAGCACCATGGGGAAGAACTTTTCCCCAGGGAGGGTGAGGGAGCCCTGGGACAGGCTGCCCAGGGGGTGTGGAGTCTCCATCTCTGGAGAGATTCCAGCCCCGTCTGGACGCCGACCTGTGCAATATGAGCTGGGAAGCTGCTTTGGCAGGGGGTTGCACCCCAGGAGCTCTCCAGGGCCCTGCCAATGGGGCCTTCAGCCTTCTCCCAGTGTAAGTCCCACATAACTCACTGTACTGAAATAACTGCATGTCTCCTTTCTGGCTGTGCCAGGTCTCACCTGGTTTGTTCTTCTCACCCCACCCCTTCCCTCTAGCTGACAAGCTGGATGCTGATTACATTGAGCGATACCTGGGCCAGCTGACTCCGATGCAGGAGAGCTGCCTGATCCGCCTTCGCCAGTGGCTTCAAGAAACGCACAAAGGCAAGGTGGGTAGTTGAGGCAGAGAGCAGCCTTTGGCAAGCCAGGACATGGTTGTTCTCATAGCTTGTGTGCCTTCAACCCCACAATAAAACTCAGGTTCATGGACAATTTGTGTGTGTTGAGACTCAACTGTTTTGGCAAGGTTGAGGAAGAAGGTTCTGGCTGTATCACAGGCTGCCTCTGTGTTGCCCTGTTCAGTCCTGTGTGTGCTGAAAGGGCCTCTCTGTGGTCTCCAAGCATGGTGTGTTTGCTCTCTGCCTAGAGCAGACACTGACCAGGGCTGGGTGGCCCAGACTGTCCTGTTTCAGGGTCGTGTTTTCCAAGACTTGCAGGGTGCAGTGGGAGAAATGGTTAGATGCACTGGTACTGTGTCCCTGGACTCTGGGCACGTGCTGCTCAGCAGAGAGGCAGTTGGTAGCATCCAGCTCTCCTGCAGGTTGTGCAAGCTTGTACAGCCAACAGCTGAATTCTTTTGAGGAGAAGTTGTTCTGGCTTTAATCTCCATTATCAAAACCACAGGGGACTTGGGAGGCAAACACAGTTGCACCTTACAGTGTGAGATACATTGTGTACATCTCCAAAATAGAGGAGTGGAGGGCACTAGATGGGGTACAGCTGGAGTTGGCCACTTAGTACAGTTGAAAAGATTTTATTTTTTTCCCTGAAAAGCAGAATGGTTGCTATGGGCTAGATGTTACCTCTGCTTGGTTGTAATGTTCAGCAGCTTCTTGGGCTTCCCCAGGCTGGAAGGTTTTTCTACATCAGGCCAAGAGGTTAAGTGGTATGTGGCTGAGGAAACATCTAGGGTCACTTGAGTATCTCCAGAGGGATTTAACTCCAGATTTCCTGATGGAGAGCTACTGGGTGGGAAGAACAGACCAAGGACAGCTACAAGCAGACTAATTGGGTGGGCTGAGTGGATCTTGTGCTAATGAAGAAAAGAAAACTGGAGAAAGCTGGTTGGAGCAAGTGATTCCCTCCTTGAACCCAGAGTACAGCTATGTATGGTTTCAGTAGTGTTTCCTGGCCTGGAAGGTACCTGCTCAGTCAGCCATAGCCAGTGGGTGAAGAGGTACCTTGCATTCTTAGGCTCTGCAATGCTTTTCCTTTGAACTGGCTTTTCCAAATGCTGTTTGCAAGGATCTCTGCCAGCACTTTGGCTTTCTGCATGCCTTGCTGTACCTTTCTCAGAGCAGGGACTGCATGTCTTTTCTGAGTATAAAGAGTTTAAACATTATTTTAAAGCCCTTTTCTTTTTCTTGAGGAAAACTAACATGTATCACCCACATAGAAATAAAATCTAGCAAAGATTTAGTGTTCTGTTACCAAACACATGAAGAAGACCCCCTGTGTGAGTGTGCAGGTGAGTTTCATTGATACCAGTGAATGGTGGAGAATGGAAAACCAGTTTCCAGAAAATGATGGGCAGAAGAGCTGAGCAGTGTGTGTTGAGGTAGTGTATGAAAGTTCCACAGTGGCTGATAAGCTCTGGAGACTTAACAACTCTGTTAAGTTAAAACCCCACCAAACACACAAACCCTAAACATGGACCAAATCTGCCCAAGGCCACTGTCATACAGTAGCATCAACAAAAGGGTGTATAACTTGGACCATGACTAAGAGCATGTTCACTGCTAGATACAGGTAGAGACTACAGAGGATTATATATGGAGAAAGAGAGAGAGGCATGGACCAAAAGACATCTTGAAGGACTGTCTGAACACCTACCTGCAAGCTGCTGTCATGTCACTATGATACTCTGTCTCTAAAGAGCCAGGGCTGGTCTCTAACCAGGTAACCATGAGTCTGTGGGAGCAGAGTGTGAATAGTCACCTGCTAATAACAACACATTACCTAATAAAGCTTCCTCTAGTAAATGTTGCCTGGGGCCTAGGTCTCCCTGATTCAACCTCTTGTCAAGCACCTTCTACCTGACAAGAGGCAGACACAGAACAAAGGGGGCAGGGATGAGGTTCTGGATATAGTTATGTTTTGAAATACAGGCCATGAAGCTTTCCAGGTCTACAGTCAGCTGGGCAGTAAAGCTTGTGTGGTAGGAGTTATCTCAGCCATTGGGTACCCAGCTGAAAATGAGCCCTAAAAAGGTGAGGCTCTATCTGTGAGGGTCTTGGGTCTTGGTTTCAGGTGGCAGAAGTACACACCAAGCATTTGCCTGTTGTGTCAGAGGCTGGGGATGGTAAAAGCAGCAGCATGTGAGAAATGAAATGACTGCCTCTTGGGTCCTGGAAACTGTCCCTTCTTATTTTTGTCCTTTTCATCATATTTCACTCTCTGTTCCCTGTTCCCTTCACATCAGATGCTAATCTTTTTAATCAGATTTATCACTGCTTTAAGAAAATTGGAGTAGTGGAAGAAACAAACTTCAAATGGTGTTAAAACTACAGAGAGTTAGAACTCTCGGAGAAGAGAAGGCTGTGGGGGGACCTCATTGCAGCCTGCCAGTGCCTGAAGGGAGCAGAGACACAGGAGGGAATCAGCTTGTTCAAGGGCAGAGACTGGCAGGACAAGGGGGATGGAGTGAAGCTGGAGGAGGGAAGGGTTAGATTGGATCTTAGGGGGAAGTTCTTTGCAGAGAGAGTGGTGAGGGGCTGGAACAGGCTGCCCAGAGAGGGGGTGGGTGCCCCGTCCCTGGGTGTGTTCAAGGCCAGGTTGGATGGGGCCCTGGGCAACCTTGTGTAGCTCCAGGCCTGAGGTTGGTGTCCCTGCCTGTGGCAGGGGGTTGGAGCTCTGTGACCCTTGGGGTCCCTTCCAACCCAGACCATTCTATGATTCTTAATAGCTCTGCACTACGTAGAACAGTACATGTAGTTACACCAGTGAATAGAGCACTGGGCTGAAATTAAACTTTGTTTTCTCACTTGTGGGAGTCACTGCTTTGGTTGGACAAAGATATTTGAGAGACTGTTTCACTCCCCTCAGAGTTCCCTGCCTTTTGGTCCAAAGTGAAGAGCTGAATTTGTCTCTTGGCTATGTACAGTATAAACCTTCTAACAGCCATCCCCTCTCCTGGTCTTCCAGGAGATCCAGGGGCTGTTGTGTCTGATGAAAATCCTGCTGTCTTTAATCTTGCTGCAGTTGTTCTAAATAGACCTAAAGATGCTGTTTGGAAAGGCTGCCCTCTTCCTTTCTGTGGCACACCAATGCAACTTGAGCAAGGATTTAGAATATACTGAACAGAATTAACCTCCCATCTCCTCTTCAGGTGCTGTTAGGCCTGGCTTTAGGCTGCATGAACTCTTTCTTTACGTGGAATCAATTCTTAGTATCTCTTTCAGCTTCATAACAGCTTGTGAAACTGAGATTGCTCCTAGCCTGGCACTGCTGGAGGCTTTGCTTTCTTCCCTGCTCTCTCTTTTCATGAGCACAGCAGGGAACAAACAAAAGAGCTTTGACTCCTGAGCGTGTGTGTTCTCTGTCCTGCAGCAGAGCTCGGGTTGCTTGCATTGTGCTGAGCACGGTACCCATACTCTGGGGAAGAATATCCTGCTCCACAGAACCTGAATTTTTAATGCAAACTTGATGTCACAAATGAGGCTGAAATGCTTTTGGGGGAGTTGGTGTGAAAGGACTGAGAAATCCTGTTGGTTTGGCAACTGACAGACTTCTAGTCAAATTGTGTAGCTCCAGGCCTGAGGTTGGTGTCCCTGCCTGTGGCAGGGGGGTTGGAGCTCTGTGATCCTTGGGGTCCCTTCCAACCCATGCCAGTCTATGATTCTATGAAATTTGCCCCTTCTGGGACTCTCTCTGGGTTCTTGTTGGCTTGTGCTGTCTGGTGCTACTGGGAAATACTCTAATTTTCACTGGAAGGGAGCATGAGACATCTGGAAGGAAGGTGGAATGACCCATTCTACTGACTTGATTTGGGAAGGCTTTTGTGCCTGTGGTGCTAGAATTGCTGATAGGAAGTGTTGGGATGAGGAATGGAGGGTATGTTGTACCACTAGCTGATCTGTTTGTTTAGCCAAGAGCTAAGTATGATTGATGGGGCAGGGAAGCCTGTGGAAGAACTCAAAAGCTTTCCTGTTCAAACAACGCCAGGGAAGCACAGTCAACAGCAAGGCACATGGGCCTGCAAGAGAGCTGGAGCTGGTGCTAGCAGGTCATCATTTGGGGGCTGTACAGTTGTGATCCCCTTCCAAATAGTGACTGTGTTACTTCTGGATGCTTTCCATCCTGTGCTAATTTGCCCTGCCCAGGAGATAAGCTTGCAGCTCTTGCTCTCACTCAGGCTTGGTCTGTCCTTGTGGATGGCTAGCTGAGGGAAGCTTTAGCCAGCCCAGGGCTTGCTGGGACACATCAATGAAAGGCTTTTGGGGTGGCCATGCCTGTGCAGTGCTCAAGTAAATATCAAGCCCATATTCCTCAAAAGGGCACGTCAGTTGTGCTCCCAGCACTGATGTTCAGTTGCACTGGTTAAGGAGGGAGGGAGAAGGAATGTTGGTTTAGTATTGTTTCTAGCTCCCAGGTATAAAAAAGACAGGGATCTCCTGGAGAGAGTCCAGAGGAGGCTGAGGAGATGCTGAAGGGCCTGGAGCATCTCCCCTGGGAGGAAAGGCTGGGTGAGCTGGGGGTGTTCAGCCTGGAGAGAAGAAGACTCAGGGGGGACCTTATGAATGTTGATCAATATCTGCAGGATGGGCTGCAGGGGAAATGGCCAGCCCCTTTTCAGTGTCTGTGGGGACAGGACAAGGGGCAATGGCTGCAAGTTGGAGCCCAGGAAGTTCCCCAGCACCATGGGGAAGAACTTTTCCCCAGGGAGGGTGAGGGAGCCCTGGGACAGGCTGCCCAGGGGCTGTGGAGTCTCCATCTCTGGAGAGATTCCAGCCCCGTCTGGACGCCGACCTGTGCAATATGAGCTGGGGAGCTGCTTTGGCAGGGGGCTGCACCCCAGGAGCTCTCCAGGGCCCTGCCAACCCCTGTGATTCTGGGATTCTGTGTTCTGCAGGCTTTGTGGGACAGTGGTACAGGTAACACAGCAGTCCTGATCCTCAGGCTCTCTCTCCCCTCAGATCCCCAAAGATGAACATATCCTTCGCTTCCTGCGGGCTCGTGACTTCAACATCGACAAAGCTCGAGAAATGCTCTGCCAGTCGCTGTCCTGGAGAAAGCAGTACCAGGTGGATTACATCCTGCAGTCCTGGAGGCCCCCAGCCCTCCTGGAGGAATACTACACTGGAGGCTGGCATTACCAGGACAAAGGTGAGAACCTGCCCCTTATGTTGATGCTACAGCACAGTTGGCAATCAAGTGCTTCATGAGTAACCTGGGGTTTTTGTGTTACTTTGGACACTAGGAAAGCAGTTCAACCCTGTAAACAGCCTCTCTGTTGTGCTGAGAGTTTGTTGTTCTCTCTGCATGGATCATTGTCAGGATGCCCTTTCAATAGGATTTTTTAAAAATCCGTTTCAAATTAGATATTAGGGGGAAGTTATTTACAGAGAGAGTGGTGAGGGGCTGGAACAGGCTGCCCAGAGAGGGGGTGGGTGCCCCGTGTCTGGGGGTGTTCAAGGCCAGGTTGGATAGGACCCTGAGCAACCTTGTGTAGCTCCAGGCCTGGAGGTTGGTGGTCCTGCCTGTGGCAGGGGGTTGGAGCTCTGTGATCCTTGGGGTCCCCCTTCCAACCCAGACCATTCCATGATGCTGCACTAGAGTGACAGCCTGGGAGGCTGGAGTACTTCCCTCTTCACACCTTTCTCTTTGTTTTGAAGATGGGCGACCACTCTACATCCTCCGTCTTGGCCAAATGGACACAAAAGGTTTGGTGAAAGCTCTGGGAGAGGAATCGCTGCTGCGACATGTGAGTGGTACTTTCACTTCTCACCTGAGAACTTCTGTTTTCCCTTGGGGTGTTGAGAGGTCTTGGTTGTTGTGTAGCAGGAATCTGCCTGCCTGACACAAATAATTCCTGTGTTTTATGGGTGGTAAGTCAGAGGTGGCTCAGTGATGTTGGCAATGCTGCTTCTCTGTCTTCCCACAGAGACAGAAGTGAAGCTTTTGTAATGGCTTAAATGGGCCAGAAGGATGTTTTCTGATGATCTGCAGTTTGGCTGTAAGCTTTCCACAGTCCTTTCATGTGGTTTAGCCAATAACATTTGACCTTGAGACTCTCCAATTTCATCTTAGATTGTCAATATCTGGACCTCATCTGGTCAGCACAACCTCACAGTAGAGGAGCCTGCCTTTCTGTGCTTTGTGTTTTGGGTTGGTTTTAAATAGATTCTTACTCTCTGTCTTGCACACTGTGAATTCTCAAACAGGTATAACTCTGGGTTCTGTGTTTTTTCAGGTAAGATCTGTGGGCTCTCCTGGTTCCTCAGATGTTCTCAGGCTAATCCTAGTCTATGCTGTCTTTGGTTTCAGGTTCTGTCAATCAATGAGGAAGGACAGAAGAGATGTGAGGAAAATACCAACGTATTTGGCCGCCCCATCACGTTAGTACAGTTCTCTTGTGTCTGTACAGAGTTGGAGCTGTCATGGTGAGAAGGATGCTTCTGAGAAGGTGTTAGGTGATGTCCTTAGGGTTAGACAGCAGGCAGCAGTGTGTGTCTGTTAGTGGCTCAAGGTACCATACTTAGTGGTCATAAATGCAGATAAACTGCAGCTTCATGTGAAAACAAGCATTGGTTCTTCCTTACACCTTTTTACATCCTCTTTCAGATCAATATAATCTTGCTGCCTTGGTGATTTGAATCTGGATCCTTGACATTCTCTTCAGTGCAGAAACCACCTGACAAGTTCCACTCTGATTTAAAATGTATTTTTAATTATTTCTAGCAGTAGGCTCAACTGCATTTTTGAATGCACCTTCTTTCACATTGACAGCATGTGTTCTTGCCTTCAGGGCTGGGTGCCTCTCTTACTGAAAAAGCTCAACTGTATTCAGGCTCAGTGGAGATCTACTTTGTACTGGAACTGCTGGTCTCTCTCGCTGGCTTAGCTAGATCTGTACCACCTATGGTGTTACTGAAATGTGTGGATTGTAAACTGAGCAGCTACTCCAGTGAAGTCCTGACAGGTCATCTTCTGTGTGTTTTAGGTCCTGGACATGTCTGGTGGATTTGGAAGGGCTAAATATGCGGCACCTCTGGCGGCCTGGGGTTAAGGCCCTGCTTCGGATAATCGAGGTTGTGGAGGACAACTACCCAGAAACCCTGGGGAGACTCTTGATAGTGAGAGCACCCAGGGTTTTTCCTGTGCTCTGGACTCTGGTGGGTGAAATCTGGACTGCAGGATCATAAGCACTTGTGCATGTACAAATAGCAAAATCACAGACTCCCAGGGGTGGGAAGGGCCCTGGAGAGCTCCTGGGGTGCAACCCCCTGCCAAAGCAGCTCCCCAGCTCATATTGCACAGGTCGGCGTCCAGACGGGGCTGGAATCTCTCCAGAGATGGAGACTCCACACCCCCTGGGCAGCCTGTCCCAGGGCTCCCTCACCCTCCCTGGGGAAAAATATCATCCAGTTGGTGTGAGCTTTTTGGTGTTTTGAACCCTTGGGGAGAGAAAGGTTTCTAGGTCACTTGTAGGTGAACTCCTGAAACAGCCACAGCATTGCTACAGAGCAAGCTGTAGCACGCCTGTAGCTCACCTGATTCTAGTGGCTGTCATTCTGCAAGGGCAGGGGAGATGTTGGACCTCAACTGCAAATCCTTGTGCAGCAGTGATACCCAAATTCAGTGGGTTTTCATGTTGATGGGGAAAAGACAATTGGGTTTTCTTTTTGTCATGCTGGAGGATGCAGAGGAGAAGAGCAATAAGGAATATGGTTCTGCCTGGTGCCTGCTGACTGTTCTGGCAGTGTAAGAATATGCTGCTTAAATTTCTTGGTGTTTTTATGTGGTGTGGTGATGGCAAACTTGTTTTATGTGGAGTAGAGATGAGGATTTGGAACACTTCTCACTTGTTTACCCTTTTCTTTGGGAAAGTGCTTCAGAGTGTGAAGCTCTGCACTGCTGGTCTGCAGTCCTGCTGGTGAGGCCTTTGCTCTAGTACCTAAATCATCTAGCACCTAAGATCATGGAAGGGGTCATGCAATAACTGAGTGATCAGGCCCAGCCAACGTGGGTTTACAAAAGGCAGGTGCTGCCAAGCTGACCTGATGGCTTCTATGGCAAGTCTCTTCCAACAGAGTGATTCTGTAAAGCTGCTCTGTAGGGTGGGACAAACACTGGCTCTAACTTAGCACAGTGAAGGTTGTTTTCTGTCCACTTTATCTTTCAGGTCAGTCCCTTTATCAATGAGAACACGAGGCAGAAGTTCCTCATTTACAGTGGGAATAACTACCAGGGTCCAGGAGGGCTGGTCGACTACGTGGACAAAGAGGTGATCCCAGACTTCCTGGGAGGAGACTGCATGGTGAGTGTTCCTTCCTCTTGCCCAGGGCAGTCTGCAGCCTGCAAGCTCCTTGGGTTCCCTTCTCAACACCTTGGCCTTCTGAAAGATGGTTAAGCCTCTGTTCTAGCTGGGACACTGCTGCTCTATGCAGGTGGTATGTGTGTGGGAGACCTCACCCTGAGGTTTTGGTGCTGCCCTGGAGAAGGGGGTTAGAAGTCAGCTCTCCAAACAGAGCTGAGATAAGCTGTTATAGTTCAGGTAAACTTAGTCCCATGGTGAAATCTAACACCAGCTGAGGGTGTCATCTTCTATGTCTGACAGCCAGAAAGAGTTGATGGTACAGGTGACTCGATACTTTGCCACTGGATGAGTGTGAACCCTCCTGTCTGTCTGTCTGCCTCTTGCAGTGTACTGTCCCAGAGGGTGGGCTTGTTCCCAAGTCGCTTTATCAAACAGATGAAGAGCCAGAGAACTCGGATCACATCCGCTTGTGGACTGAAACAATCTACCATTCTGCAAGTGTCCTCAGAGGAGCTCCACACGAGGTGTGCACCTTCGTAAGGCTGGAGGAGGCGCTGAACTGGTACCAGTGGTGTGTTGTGGCTGGCTAAAGGCTCTGAGGTGTGAGCAGGAGGTGGTTCAGCAGCTGTGTGCCTTTCTCAGGGAGGCTAGGGCTAGTGACCTGCCAGAAGTGTGGACATTATGTACAGCAGTTTGAGAAGACATGTCTCTGGCATGTGCTATGGCCTGATCTTTTGTAAGATGCAGTCTCTTCCTCCTCCTCCCTGGGGAAATAAAGCTCCCTTGATTTCCCTTCTGATAACCTACCTTCCATCCTCAGTAGAGGAGCCAGGGCAGTAATGGTGGGGACATAAGGAGGCATGTACTGGGAACACCCTGACAGGGGTCATCACAAGAGAGAATGTCCAAAAAAAGTGTTGGCAGAGTGGGAGGGATGTGTTGGCTGCCACCCTGACTCTCTACAGTGTGCTTGTTCTCTTCTGTTCTTAGATAGTCGTAGAAATTCTGGAAGGGGAATCTGTCATCACCTGGGACTTTGACATCCTCAAGGGAGATGTGGTGTTCAGCCTCTTCCACTCCAAAAGAGCTCCTGAAACAAGCCCTAAAGATGCCACCTCAGCGAGTGCCTCTGCTGCTGGGGACAACACGCAGCTGATCGAGAAGGCCTGGGTGCTGGGCGTGGACTACAGCCGCGTGGAGTCCCCGCTGGTCTGCCGGGAGGGAGAGAGCATCCAGGTCTGACACCGTGGGTCTTACAGGTGTAGCAAGCTCCAAAATGCTCTGCTGAGGGGGTGGGGGGAAGGACTTGATGTAGTGGGAAGTCAGATACTGTTTAGAAATAGTTGTTGTGGTCGTCGTGCTCTGGAGTCCCTGTGGAAAAGGCTGCTGCTGCTGCAGTCCTCACTTAGCCTGAGCCATTGGGAAAAGACTTGTAATCCAGGGTAAAAAGCTAATGGAGAAGAGCCTTTTTTCCTGCTGGCACTACAGGGGCCTGGCTCAGGCTGTAAAACAAGCAAACAATACGTGCTCCCTGGAGTAGTCTGCTCACTGGTCCCTTCTGACTTTGCCAAGTCGTTCAGCTGGTGTTTAAGATAGCTGGTAGTCACTGGATGGCACTCCTTTCTCTCCAGGGCTCTCATGTGACTCGCTGGCCTGGCTTTTACATCCTTCAGTGGAAAATGCACGGCCCTCTGCCCTGCTCTGGCACTAGCCTCCCTCGGGTGGACGATGTCCTTGCCTCTCTGCAAGTTTCCAGCCACAAGTGCAAGCTTATCTACTACTATGAGGTGCTTGCATCCAAGGACTTCAGGTAGGACACTTCCTGGAGGGGATTTACTATGAGATTTGATGTAGATTAAACATCCAGATACCACTGAGCTCCTCAGGGTGTGTGCTTCACCCTGAGGTGTGGAGTCTCCTTCGCTACAGGATTGTGTAGTGTCTCCTTCTCTGGAGATATTCCAGACCCATCTGGATGCCAACCTGTGTGACCTGTCTGAGGGACCCTGCTTTGGCAGGGGGGGTTGGACTAGATCTCTTGAGGTCCCTTCCAACTCCTAGGAGTCTGTGATTCACTGATGATGTTAAGTGAACAAACACTTGGTGGAATTTTGTGCCAATTATCTCCTGTGGTGCTGTAGGGAATAAAGGAGCTCATGGCTGTGGAGTTTGTGCTTTAGTTCTTACAGCTACCTGAAAAGGGAGAGACTTTTGGTCAAGGAGCTTTTATGATCTTAGTTGGGAATGCTTTCAGAAGTTACTCTTGGAGTAGCTTAACAAATCTCAGCTGGGCTATTTCATAGATATTCCACTTGGTGCTTGGGAAGGAAGTCAGCTGCCACTTGAGTGCTTTCCAAATCGGTGAATACATCACCCTCAGCAGGATTTGTTTGCCCTCCTTTAATGCTAACAGTGCTTTGCAAATCACCCAGCAGTTTGAATACTTGGCAAATCCTTGACCTCTCCCTAGGAACTGGAGGAAGTGGTAGGTAAGCCAGGCTTGCAGGTGGTGACCTGGAGAATGTGACCTGGCCAGATCCTGTGGAGCCAGAGCAGCAGCAGATCCTCACTTGGATCATTCAAACCTGTTCCTTGTTGCTCTACCTGCATAGAAGGTGTCTGGAGCAGTGGGCAGGCACAGCTGCTGTGAGCCCAGCCTGCTTTTGACCCTGGATGCACTGGGACTCTTGTGCTCAGCAGCTGGAGCTCTTGGGTTAGTGGTGCATTCACTGCGCTGCGTGTGGAGTGCTCTCTAGTTCCCCTCTCTGCTCAGGGCCTGTGACTGCAGCCCCACAGAGGCTCTGGCTGTGCCCCACTCCCAGAATTACTGTGTGAGATGACAAGGAATCACAGAATTGTAGGGGTTGGAAGGGACCTCCAGAGCCCATTGGGTCCAACCCCCCTGCCAAAGCAGGGTCCCTAGGACAGGTCACACATGTCCAGACAGGGCTGGAATCTCTCCAGAGGAGGAGACTCCACACCCCCTGTATGATATTTGTAGCCAGGGAAAAAACTGTCAATGACAAATTGATGTCTTTATCCAGACCCAAAGGAATGCTGAGATTCTTAGAGACAAATGAGAACAGAAAATGAAGTGCTTGTGCAAGCAGCATGGGGTGTGAGCTGATCACAGATGTATAGAGCTACTCATTAACAGCTGCCTTCCTAACGAACACATCTGTTCTGTCCCATCCCAGGGGATCCATGTCAAGCCTGGAATCTTGCAACAGCGGCTTTTCCCAGCTGAGTGGAGCCACCACATCTTCCAGCCAGTCCCAGAGCAGCTCCCATCTCTCTAGATAGCAGGGCAGAGGCTGCAGCAGCACGAAGCATCGCTCAGGGCCCCCTGGCCACCCCAGAGCCGCTCTGGGCCCCAGACCAAAGAGCCTCCGCGGGCTGAGCCTGGCAGCGGCTGTTGGCACGGCTGTGGGGAGCAGCCCTTTGGACACAGCAGCTTTTAGGAGCTATTTTAAACCCTCAGAAGTCAAGTGGCAGGTTTAGAGATTTTTCTATCAGATGCCTACTTCTTAGTAGGTTTTGGGGTTTTTTTTCCACAGATTGTGGGGTTTTGGGATGAATGTCAGTTTGCATGACTCTGCTCACACCTTCAAAGGGCTCTTTCCAGTCAGTCCTTTCCCCACACCTGAGAGGTGGAGGAGACTGATGTTGCCTTATCTGTTTGGTCTGTAGGACTTGATTATTCAGGTGTAGCAGAACTAATCTGGTTTTCTGGGTGCCAGTTACACCTTGGCTGAAGTGAAGTGGGCATTTCAGGTGTGGGGACTTGAAGCAAACTGCACACAAACCTTCATGCAGTTTGGATGCTTCAGAATTCAGTTCTAGGTCCAACCTAAAATCCCTCCTGATCCCAGAGGATGCTATTAGCAAATGTATTGGAGGTTTTTTTTAACCCTCCAAGATACAAAAGTCACAATAATTTTTCTAGGAAGTCGAGGCAGAGAACCTGCCCCCAGTGAGCAGCATCTTTCTTAAAGAGAGAGTATTTTCCCTTTTTCCTCAGGTTTACAAGCAATAACAAGTAGATCTGCCCCATCTCATGGAAGTGTGATGGGAACTGAATCAAATGAAAAGGGCTAAGACAAGCAATATCTTATTTCCTGAAGGCACAGAATTTTATGGCAGTATTCTAGAACATGTGTCTTTAAAACATGGTCTAACTTGAAAACTTAAAAAAAGCATGTATGTATTTAAGCACTTACTGAAATGTATTTATTCAAATACTAGCTTATTTTAATTAATTTTTAACTTATTTATAATTTCAGAAATGACTATTTATTAAATCCAGTCACCTTTTTTAATGGGACAAACATTGTTTTAACAAAGAATGACTGATTGTCTTCAGTCCCAAGAAGTGCTTCTCTTTAGGTTCTGATTGTGTGATTGCTGGATGTTCTTGTGTAAAGGGCTGTACTGTACATAGCATTTGGGGTAAGGGCTTGAGAGTCGTGTGTGGCATTTCTCTGCAAGGTAAGGTTTGAGTCCTGTGCTCTTTGGACTCTAGAGGGATGTTTCTTTGGCTTAAGAAGCAAGGATTGGGTTGAGGAGTTGTAAGAAGACAGCACATCATTGAAACACACCAAAAAATGGTGCTTGTCCATCATCTCCACTGATTATTCCAGAGAGAAGATGTGTGGCAGAGCTCCCAGTGACCCATGGGTCAGGCTGGGTAGCAGAGTTACCCGTGTGCTCGTTGTCTACGCAGCAACAACAGGTCTGAGCTTGGGGTGGAACGTGGTTTCTGTGTATGTGGGTCCATCTTTCTCTGTAAAGACTTGGGGGGGTTTTCCCCTCTCACTACCTTTTCCTTAAGGGCAATGTTCTTAGCTGCAGAGATCCCAATGCAGGTGTAAAGTGTTCCCTTCTCACCCTGCTGTTTTAGTTCAGTGTAGAAGCACTGACAGAGGAGAGGCCCAGTGTCTGGAGCAGAGGGACATGAACTTGATTTCTGCATGGAAGTTCCTTGGGTGGCTTTTTGTTTTGGTTTTTAAAGGAGTGGAACCAAGGAAACTACTGTCCCACCTCTCTGCTCTCACCAGGGAGCAGAGCAGGGTAACTGTGTTACTCTGGCCTCAGGGAACATTCCCATTTCAGGGAATTCCCCTGTTTTGTGGGCTTCACTCTCTCTCAGGTGAAACGTCTGTGTTTGGCATCACAGCATGACTGGAGCTTGAGGGAGAAGCACTGCCTCTGCTCCCAGCAGCAAGAGCTCTGGAATGAAAAGTGTGTGTGTGTGTGTCCCTTGTGGAAAATCCTTTACCTGAAGCTAATTCTGATGCTAGAAATAGTTTGGAACTGCCAAAGCATCAAGAACAAACCCAGCTGAGACCTCCTGGTGCTGCTCCAGGGTTTCAGCTGCTTGTGGCTTCTCGTGTGGTTGCTGCGAGCCCCATTCCCCCCACACCCTGGCCATCCCTGTTCCCTGTGGCCATCCCCATTCCCTATGGCTTGCCCTGGATCCCACTGGATATTTATTATTTATTTTAAAATGTGATGTGTCCCATTCTCCTCACGCCAGTAGAAGTTTTGGGTGTTTAACTCTTGTCAGTGGGGTAACTGGGCAGCCTCTGGCAGGGTCTCTGAGCCAGGAGGAGAGGAAGGGCTGGTGCTGTGGTGCATCCCTCCTCCTGGCTCTGGAGCTATTGCAGCCCTTGGCTTTCCTCTTGGCTCCACTGCCCACACTGGTTTGGGAAGCAGCTGGTGAGCTCTTGACAACTTTAAGCAAAGTTGCTGGTTTACTCAGCTACTAGTTTAGATAATCCAGTATAGATTTATTCATGTTATGGTGGCAGAGAGAAGGTGACAGCCTGGGTGTTGCAGCTGGTGCTGTGCTCTTTAAACCTGCCCAAACTGCAGGTACAAGAGCAGGAGAATTCTTCTAAAACAGCTTCACACCCCCCACCCCTCCCCCAGTGGCATCAGTGCTCTTTAGAAAATAAACCCTGCTGTTTTCCTCACAGCAACCTCTTTGGGGAGTTGAGACTTGGGAGTTCTGGATTCCAGCTCCCTGGGAGTCACTCATCTCCCAAATCTTGTAAGCCAGCACCTTGCAAAATGGGCCCAGGTTTTGGGTGCTGCAGCACCCAAAGATGCAGCAAGGCCCCCGCTGCTCCCCAGCACCGCCCCGGCAGCCGCCTCTCAGCGAAGTGGCTCAGGCACTGTTCAGGTAACTAGCTGGGTAATTAGAAAACCCAGCTCATCAGATAATTGGGGCTTCCCCCTCTTTTAAATATTCCATATGCAACACACAATACCTACCTCAGAGCCGCTGCCGTGTTCCTTGTGTGACAGATTCCCTGGGCTGTCGTACCAGGGGCTGTGCCGGTGCCCACAGTTAGATGGGGCTGTGGGGAAACCTTCCTTTTGGGGGATTCCTACAGGTTTGCCCAGTCCCAGTTCTTCCTGGTGGGTGGCAGGGAAGTAGGACTGGGAAAGGGAAGCACAGAGCACGGCAGCTCTGGGTGCACAGCAAAGCTGGGTGTCAGCCCAGACTGAGCAAAGTTGGAGAGTGGCACTAGAGGTGTTCTGGCTAAATAATTTGCCATCTTTCAGGCTTGAGGAGGGGTTTGTGTTTTACCTGCTGTGGAGAAGGGCTTTGCCTTGGGCAGGGACTGGGGGACTCCAGCAGGAAGGTGGGGTGACAGCGCTGGTTGCTTCACCCAACTCCCCTGTGCACAGGGCTGAGCTGTGAACTTCTCACAGTCAGCGGGGAGGATCTGAGTGTGTCTGCTTCCTGTACTTCCTGCACTTGGTGTTGGGGCAGGAGCAGTGCCTGTTGTCCCTGTGAGGGAACTGTGAGTGCCTGCAGTTGCTCTGGCTGTGGGGGTCCATGGGCAGAGGCTCCCCCACAGCCCTGTTTGTGTCAGTGTGATGGCTGGCCGGTTTGGCTGTATCAGCTCCCTTTCAGAACAGGGGGAAAACCCCAAGATTTTAGTTAAAAGTTTCTAATCCCCATTTTGGTTTATTCATCAAAAGGCTTTGAAAATGCCCCAATCCATTCATCATAAACCCTTAACCCTTACAGCCCTGGCAGGATGTGGTGAGCTCAGCTGCCTGCTCAGCTGGGGTATGAAGCTGCCACCCAGCGCTGCGATCACCAAGGCTGCGCTAGTCAGGGGAATCCCTCAGTTCCAAATGCCTTTTACTGGCTCTCAACTCTTTAATATCCAGAATGTTTCTACTCTGAGCCAAACCACGGCAGAATCAGAGCTATCAGGCTCCTCAGGACTAACACTGAGTGTCTGTCAAGGATTCCTGTGTGCTATTGGCTTTCATCCCTGCCCAACATGTCAGTGGTGATTCTCAGACCTGATTATTTCTCTCTTGGAGGGCTGAAGTGGAATGATGCCACACACATGGGCTTTTAATGACACCAACAGCCACTTCAGCTGTGGGTTCTCTGAGTTAAATGGGCATTAATTAACAAGCACTTACTTTCTCTCCCTTTCACCTGTCTGTGTGTTTATATATTGAAGATCAAGGTTATTTTTTCTCAGCCAAAAGCCTCCCCAGCCCTTCTTTAAGAGCACACTAGATCGCAGAGCGCTCTGTAACGTGTTACTTGACCCTTGGCTGCAGGGTTTGTGGGCTCTGGTGGGAGCTGTACGTTTCTGTATGTGGGAAATAAAAAAGCATCTTTGAAGAACGTGTCTGGTTGTTCAATGTGACTGTTCAAAGTGTGGTGAACTCTGACAACTTACATGACTTAAGTACCCACAGCAAGGGAGGGAGCGCTTCCTTCTATTCAGTTATTCCTCCTTTTTAACCAAAATGGTCTTTTTATTTTCCTGTAGAACCAGCACTTCTGTTTCTTTTCGTGCTGCAGAGCAGCCTCATCCCACAGTGCCTCACCCCCAGCGGGTTCCAATGGGCAGCTGAGGCAAGGATCACATCTGCCTGCTCCAACTCTCTGCTAAGAATCCAAGTCTCAGGCAGTTGTTATTAACAGACTTTATTCAGGTTTCAGTCTTCTGTAAGTAATAAAAAAATAGACTAGAATCTTCCATTTACAGGTTGATTTGATGCCAGCAGCAGCACAGGAATTATATATCCTTTACTCTGGGGAGAGGGAAACCAGAGGGTGTGAAAACGTTAATGGTGGGGCTCAGACAGGCTTGCAGCACTGAAGCAGCATGTTACAGGCTGCCTTTCCCTCCCTCTGGAGGCAGCCTCCACCACCCTGCTGCTGTGGTGGGGTTTGGGTTTGGATGCACCCTAGTAAAACGTCTCAGTCTCCAGCTGAGGCTGTGGGCTGCTTGGGGTACGTACTGAGGGGTCCCAGCTTGCTGCTGGCACTGGGTCCCTCGGCCAAGGGCAGCGCGGTTCCAGCAGCAGCGAGCCAGGGCTGCAGCACAGGCTCCTTGGGGCTCACTGTGTTGCTCTGTGTTCCCCTTCCTGGGTGAGAGACTCCTTCACAGTCCTGTGGTGGCCACTGACAGGAGAGAATGTGGGGATGAAAATTCCTTTCTTCTGGCTGAAAAGGCTTTTTATGTTCTGCACCAAGGCTGCAGTGCTCATCAAGACTACTCCTAGGAAAGAAAATATTCTAGCCCTGCAGTTGCTGCAGGCCAGGTGGAGACTCCACCACCCTTAAGCCAGCTTCCTTAACTTGCCTCTAGCTTAAAGCTAGGCTTATCTTGCATCTTAAAGGGAAGGGACCTCTCTCCAGTGGCCTAGGGCTTACAGTGGCCTAAGGCTTACACTCCACATCCCACCCATCGCCCTTGAATAGTAAAAAAGCAGCCCCCTTCCTTCCCAGCTCCAGAACTCCCTGACCCACACACAGCTTGTGCCCTGCAGCCCCTCACGGCAGTGGATTTTGCAGCCTGGTTTGCTCTGGCTGGAGCAGCAGTGAAAGGGAGCGGGGCTGGCTGTGCTCCTGGCAGGGCTGGAACGGAAACCAGTCCCTTTCCTGACTGCTCCTGGGTTACTCAGCAGCTTCACATCCTAGGGGCTACAGTCTGTGTGGAGTAAAATACCTCTCCTCATCCGGGGCTCTGGAGCAGGGCCTGGCTTTGGTCCTGGGCATCTTCTGTCTCGCAGGCAGCCGAGGTGGAGAGGTGACCGGCGTCCCCGTTCATCTCCCTGAGGGGCTGGTAGAGGTAACAGCCGCTCTCGCGCTGCCTCTCCGACCGCACCCTGAGGAAGAGGCCTGCGTTCCCCACGGCACTGATCAGGAGCAGCACAGCCAGGGCTGAGGTCACAGACACCCAGGTTCTTCTGAAGGATGTAAGAAAAATCCCCATAAGCAACATACCTCGACTTGCTTTCACACTGCACTGGTGTGCAAACGGCTCCTTGAGCTTTGCTCCCCCTTCTCTGTCCCCTCAAGCTGGTGGTTCTGCTCTGGGGAAGGTGAGAACATGCTCTGGGAAAGCTGGTGCCTGCAGAGAGGCTGCAGCTTCACCAACGCCACATGAGCCATGCTCCTGTGGTAGGACTGTCCTTGTCCTTCCGAGCAGGAGGCGGCCAGGATGGGGCTGTGGCTGTGTTTTTAATCCCCTTCCCTTCCCTCTCTGCTTCCCTGGTCAAGAGCTGCAGCAAAGCTGGAATGCAGAAGCAGCTGCAGCAGCAGGTCTGACCCGCTGGCAGCCAGGAGCTGGAGCCAACAGCTCCATCAGGAAGCAACATGTGCAGGGACTCGGGGACGTGGACACGTATGTGGTGAGTATCCCACTTACTCTGACAGAGAGAACTTCTCTTTGCTCCTTCCCTTGTTCTGGGAAGCCCAACAGCGCCCAGCTGTGAAGGAAGAAAGAAAGAGGGAAGAAAGGCACTGGTAGGAGAAAGGGGTCAATTTCCCCTGACCTGTAGATGAGGGTAAGAGGACAGCTAGCCAGAGCTGGGAGCTGATCCAACCGTCATGCACCAAAGCTGCTTGCCCAAATTTGGGGTTCTTTGGTGTGTTTTTTTTAACCCCCCACACCCACTGCAGCCAGAGGTACCTCTGTTTAGCTGGTCCTGTATGGCCAATCCATAGGTGACGTTGCAGCTGCCCGTCTCCCGGTCGCAGGGACACGTGTGTTCACAGGCACAGGGCTTCTGGCAGTTCGGCCCGTACCAGCCCAGGGGACACTCTGAGGAGCCCGTTACAAAGGAATCTGTCACAGCCAAAGCTCCCTGTGCTCTGAACCCATCCCCTCTGTCCCTGCAGCGCCACCGTGCCCGCTTCCTCCCCAGCTGCTCAGGAAGGATGGGCACGCTCCAAGCTTTCAGAGAGGCTCACACCTCCCCAAGGGATTTGTGTTGCCACTTTGCATCCCTGGAGCTTTTCCCCCCTGCCACGTCTGAGGTTCGGCCCTGCAGTCTGGTCAGCGGAGGAGGGGGGCAGCACCGAGGGGGCAACCACTCGTGTTTGAGTACTTGCAGCCTGTGGGCACTTGAGCTGCGCTGAGCAGCCGGGACCCAGAGTTTGCTGCAGCCTGAGAGCTGTTCTGCCCACTCTGCTCCCTCCAGCACCCCGGCAGCACTGAGCCCTGAGCTCGCTGCTCTTGGTGTGTTTGGTCAAGGAGATTTTCTAGAGCAGGGGCTGGGGAGGCTGAGCGTTCCCTGCCTGGGAACAGAGTGCTGGCGCTAAGGGAAGCAGGGCTCACACCCACGCTGTAGTGAAGCTCCGGTGTCACCAGAGCGGCTGTTCAGTCAGCTGCTCCGGCAAAGTTGCTGTGGTTACACAGCCCGGAACCTGGCTGACTTTGGGGGCGCTGCCACCTGCAGAGCCAGAGCTGAAGGCTGCCGGCTGCAGTGACCGTTGGAGCTCCTCTAGTGAGCCCGTGGGGGCAGGACAGGCGAGCCCAGGAGAGCCGGGAGCAGGCAGAGTCCGCTCCAGCCGCGGGGGTCAGCCCTCGCCCTTGCTTTGCCTATGCTGGTGGCCCAGATGTGACCCAAACCCTTCCCCCAGCCCAGGCTGGGTGCAGAGCAGCCCTTACCTTGCTCACAGCTGGTGCCATAGTACCCAGCAGGGCAGGAACAGGTTCCATTCACGGGGTCACAGGAGCCCCCGTTGCGGCACTGGCACGTCTGGGTGCAAGCAGCCCCATAGAAACCCTGAGCACAAGCTGTGGGAGACAGGCAGAGGTGTCATCAGGGTGCTCCTCACAAAGGCAAGCATCCCCCCTGCTTACACCCACAGACAGAATAGCTGAGGCTGGAAAAGGCCTCTAGGATCATCACATCCAACCATCAACCCAACACCCCCCTGCCCACTAAACCACGGCCCCAAGTGCCACATCTCCATGTCTCTTTGAATGCCTCCAGGGATGGTGACTCCATCACTGCCCTGGGCAGCCTGGTCCAAGGCCTGGCCACTCTCTCAGTAAAGAAATCTTTCCTAACACCCAATCTAAACTCCCCTGGTGCAACTTGAGGCCATTTATTATAGAATGGCCTGGGTTGGGAGGGACCCCAAGGGTCACAGAGCTCCAACCCCCTGCCACAGGCAGGGACACCAACCTCAGGCCTGGAGCTACACAAGGTTGCCCAGGGCCCCAGCCAACCTGGCCTGGAACACCCCCAGACACGGGGCACCCACCCCCTCTCTGGGCAGCCTGTTCCAGCCCCTCACCACTCTCTCTGCAAAGAACTTCCCCCAATATCCAATCTAACCCTTCCCTCCTCCAGCTTCACTCCATCCCCCTTGTCCTGCCAGTCTCTGCCCTTGAACAAGCTGATTCCCTCCTGTGTCTCTGCTCCCTTCAGGCACTGGCAGGCTGCAATGAGGTCCCCCCACAGCCTTCTCTTCTCCAGGCTGACCCAGCCCAGCTCCCTCAGCCTCTCTCCAGAGGGGAGCTGCTCCAGCCCTCTGAGCATCTCCGTGGCTCCTCTGACCCCTCTCCAACAGCCCCACATCTCTCTTGTATTGGGAGCCCCAGCTCTGGACACAGGACTCCATTTCCTCTCATCCTATCCCTTGTTACTTGGGAGAAGCAACCAAAACTCGTTGGCACAGAGCACTGGCAGCCACCAAAAGAACAGAAGCTGAGTCTGTGCCTTGAACAAAGAGCAAGAGCCTAAAGTGCTTCACACCAAGCCACTCTTGAGATGCTCAGGCTGCAATTAAGCTCGAAGCCACCATGCAGCCTTTCCCTTTGCTGTGGCCTCTTAGGGAGCCACCAGCCAGCTGCTGGGGGGTGGCTGGTACCTGCCTTTAGCTGTAGTGAAAAACCAAGTGGGAGTCAGTGTTACCTTCACTGCAGCTGCTGCCCGTCCAGCCAGCATCACACAGGCACCCAGCTGTGCAAACAAGGCAAACCAGCATTAGAACAAGAGGAAAACTCAGAAATAGCAGCTTAAAATTAAGAGCCTCTGCTTCCCTGGGGGGGGGGGATCTTAAACTTCCCCACCTCTGCTAGGGAACCCACAGCCAAGGAGCCCTGAACACTGGCACAGGTCAGGGGCACAGACAGCAGAACTTCCCACCAAGTGGGTCTCTGGAGATTAACCCAGGCCAGCTGTGAGCAACATCTGCCCCAGCTGAGCTCTGCCCAGCCCTTCACTGGTGGGCCTGTGGCTGTGAGCTGAGTCAGGGAGGGAGCACAGACATGGCACAGGGCAGCGGCAGCTCCGGGGCTGGGGTGTGCTCCAACAGCCCCTGGATTCAGGGTGAGTTTGGAGAGCAGGAGGAACTGCTCCCTTGTAAAATCCAGGAGGCAGGAGAGTCAAGTAAAGAAGAAGCAGTAAGGGGAGGAAATGAGCCTCTTTGTCAGGTGCTCTTCCCAGCAGCAGCTTTACAAACCAACCAGGAGCACAACCCCCAGGGGAAACTGAGGCACGGGCTGAGAAGTCCAGCCCTATTACAGGTGTGAGTCCTGGCCTGGCCCTGCTGCCACCTCCTAAAAGCAACGTGGTCTGACCTCTACTGCTGCTCCAGATGCTGGAGGGAAGGGGCAGAGCAGCTCCACATGCTGGGCAGGTAAGGAGGGCTGAGGCATGGGGCACCAGCACTGGCCCGGCACCCACAGCCCTACAAGGCATCTCTGGGGTGGGGAAACTCCTCCAGGGCTCCACAGGGAAGTGGCTGCTGCTGGTGCCAGCTCACACCCCTGCACAGCAGGGTGGGAGAGGGCTCTGGGCACCACCAGGACCCCACACTGAGACACCATGAGACCCTGCACCCCTGCACACCAGGGTGGGAGAGGGCTCTGCAGACCACCAGGACCCCACACTGTGACACACTGAGACCCTGCACCCCTTCACACCAGGGTGGGAGTGGGCTCTGGGCACCACCAGGACCCCACACTGTGACACATCAAGGCCATGCACCCCCTCACACCAGGGTGGGAGAGGGCTCTGGGCACCACCAGGACCCCACACTGTGACACACTGAGACCCTGCACCCCTTCACACCAGGGTGGGAGTGGGCTCTGGGCACCATCAGGACCCCACACTGAGACACCCTGAGACCCTGCACCCCTGCACACCAGGGTGGGAGTGGGCTCTGCAGACCACCAGGACCCCACACTGAGACACCCTGAGACCCTGCACACCAGGGTGGGAGAGGGCTCTGGGCACCACCAGGACCCCATACTGTGACACACTGAGGCCCTGCACCCCTTCACAGCAGGGTGAGAGCAGGGTCTGGGCACCACCAGGACCCCACACTGTGACACATCAAGGCCATGCACCCCCTCACACAAGGGTGGGAGTGGGCTCTGGGCACCACCAGGACCCCACACTGTGACACACTGAGACCCTGCACCCCCTCACACAAGGGTGGGAGTGGGCTCTGCAGACCACCAGGACCCCACACTGTGACACATCAAGGCCATGCACCCCCTCACACAAGGGTGGGAGTGGGCTCTGGGCACCACCAGGACCCCACACTGTGACACACTGAGACCCTGCACCCCCTCACACAAGGGTGGGAGTGGGCTCTGCAGACCACCAGGACCCCACACTGTGACACCCTGAGACCCTGCACCCCTTCACACCAGGGTGGGAGAGGGCTCTGGGCACCACCAGGACCCCACACTGTGACACACTGAGACCCTGCACCCCTTCACACCAAGGTGAAAACAGGGTCTGGGCACCACCAGGACCCCTCACTGTGACACACTGAGGACCTGCACCCCTTCACAGCAGGGTGAGAGCAGGGTCTGGGCACCACCAGGACCCCACACCGCGACACGCCGAGGCCCCGCCGTGCTGGCAGGTAAGTGATACCCCCACACTCGTACCACCCAGCTCCCTGCCTCCACCAGAGCTGCTGCCCCCAGCCAGAGCCAGCCACTCACCCTCGGTGCAGCGGCCGTGCAGGCTGCAGTTGGAGGGGCCACAGTGCAGGGTGTCACAGGCCGGGCCGCTCCAGAAGCCGCCGTGGCAGCGGCACTCCCCGGCCAGGCAGTGCCCGTGCCCGCTGCAGTCGGGGGGCTGGCAGGAGGGCTCGTGCACACACACCACGGTCGAGATGCTCCGGGGGCAGCGCCACATGTTGTCAAAGGAGCTGAGGGAGGAAAACGGGGCTGTAAGGGGCTGCAGGCACTGCACTGCTCCTGGCCCCACACAAAACCAGTTGATAAAGGAGACTGGCTGGAGAGCTGTCAGGCAGAGAAGGACCTGGGGGTGCTGGGTGACTGCAGGCTGAACAGGAGCCAGCAGTGTGCCCAGGAAAGCCAGTGGCATCCTGGCTTGTGTCAGGAATAGTGTGGCCAGTAGGTCTGGGGAGGGGATTGTGCCCCTGGACTGGGCACTGGGGAGGCTGCAGCTCGAGTGCTGGGTCCAGTTCTGGGCTCCTCAGCATCAGAAGGACATTGGGGTCCTGGAGCGAGTCCAGAGAAGGGCAACCAGGCTGGGGAAGGGGCTGGAGGGCAAATCCTCTGAGGAGCAGCTGAGGGAGCTGGGGGTGTTGAGCCTGGAGAAGAGGAGGCTGAGGGGAGCCCTTCTCCCCACCTCCCCTGCCCTGCCAGGAGGGTGCAGAGAGGTGGGGGGTGGTCTCTTCAGCCAGGGGACAGGAGATGGGACAAGGGGCAATGGGCTCCAGCTGCCCCAGGGCAGGGACAGAGCAGATGGGAGGGCAAAGTTCTTCCCTGGCAGAGCTGTCAGCGCCTGGCCCAGGCTGCCCAGGGAGGGGCTGAGTCCCCTTCCCTGGGGGTGTTTAACAGAGGGGAGATGAGGTGCTCAGGGATCTGGTTTAGCTTAGGATGGGAATGGTTGGACTTGAGGAGCTTAAAGGTCTTTTCCAACCCTGTGATAAACCTCACAAACTTCCATCCTGATAGGTGTGAGCTCACAAGAACACGAGTTGTGTGAAAATATAAACCTAGCTTTAAGTGGATGTTTTAAGTAAGCACTAACTCATTGGACAGGTGTCACACAACACACAAGGAAGATGTCCCTTTGAGCAGTCCCAGCCTCCCAAACTTTGGCACTCCTTTTCCTGAACATGATTTGGTTGGTGTAAGTGATGTCACTGCAGTTACAGTGACACTTGGCTTTCAGCTGTCAGGCTGCAAAGGGAATTTTAAATCCCTTCTTATTTACAGTCAAAAATGACTAAAAAGCTAAATTTCAAGTAAAATACTCCTTAGGTACCCTCATGTGAGGCAGGGCAGAGTCTCTTGCACCAGTGTTTCTCTTGTGTGATCATCAGCTGCTGCCTGATCTCTGCTAATCCCTGGGAATGTGCAGTTTGAGCTGCTTCCTTATCAGATCCTCACATGGGGCTGCTCAGTCAGGGCAACAGCTTTGCTGCACATCTGAGAACAGTTAAACTGCAACCCCAGGAAAAACACACAGCCACTAAATAGCTTTAAATCCCAGATTTGCTCTTTCCCTCAAAGCCTGTCACTTGCCTCTGTGTGGTAAACTCCCAGCAGTGCAGCCAGAGGCCCTGGCAGCACAGGGGGTGGGACTGAGCACGCTACAGGAGCTGCATGGTCACTCCTGCAGCCCTGGCCATGTGCCACCAGCACCTACCAGTGCTCTGATGGGTAACTCGCCAGGGTCCCGTTTAAGACCAGCGTTGCAGAGCCTCCTCCATCCAGGTTGATGGCATTGATGATTCCCTGCTTCTTCAGGAACTCAGCCATTTCCCAGAGGTTGACCCTGCAAAAGCAAGCAGTTGTTCTCTGCTGGTTAGTGCTCTTCAGTGAACCTGCCAGCCCAGAGCCTGGTGCCTCTGCTGGGCAGGCAGGGGAAGCCCCCTGTCCCAGGCACACCTAGAGACAGACACCACCTGCCCTCCGAGCTCCACAGGTCTCTGCTGTGCCACACACCACTGGTGCTGCAGAGTCCCTCCAGTCCCAGTGATGGAATTGAAAGGAGGATGTTGCACCTGCCCCAAGGCCTCCCCAGAACCCCAGCCTCACCCTCTGGATTCTGTCTGCCCATCCATGTGAACCAAGACCAGCTGCCCCTGACTGTCGTGTCCAACCGCCGTCCGGGCTGATATCACATTGATGAACTTGTCAAAGGTTCCTGTGGGGGAGAGGAAACAATTCAACACTGCACACACCAGCTGGGGCACAGAGCTGGATGTGAGACACGTGTGTCTGTGAGACAGCTCCCAGCAAGGAGCTGTGCTAAGCTGGAGCAGGGTAAGAGCAGAGCCCAAGTTCCTCTCGCTCACCCAAGCCCATCCAGGAATAAGATTCCAGAAGCACCCTTGTGAAGCTTTTGTCTGGCATGGGGACAGAGGAGGGGATTCACAAGCCCTTGGGTTTAAACTCCTGTGAGAGGCAGGTGCTTTGAGCTTCTCTGGAGGGGAATTAACAGCAGCCTGTTTCCCACAATGTGCCTGCCACAGACCCAGGGTGAAGCAGCAGAGAAGAAACACAGACCTCTTGAGGGAGCAGCAAACTGCAGGAGATGATGTAGCTGCCACCCACCTTTCTGAGAGCCCCCCCCCCCCCAGAAGGACAGTCTGTCCCCAGGCTTTATGGTATTTACCAGTCTGTCCCCAGGCTTCACATATTTACCTGTGGTTTGGGTCTCGTCACACTCGGCCGCTCGGCTCTGATTGATGTACACTTCTCCATCTCTTAAGAGCCAAACTACCCCACTCACAAGCTGCACAAAAGGGTTGGCTTGATCCAAGACATCTTCCTCAGACAGGTAACTAGGAAGGAGAGAGCAGGAAGGGTTACCAGCCACAGCAGAGTCATGTAAAGAGCCTGTGCTGCTGCCAGCAGGCTCCAGAGGCAGGGAGAAGGGGAGCGGGTGCCTGAATAAAGGTGAGCTACATGCAGAGCCTGAGAGGTGTGAAACAGCACTTCAGCAGCCAGAGTGGACCCTGTTCTCTGCTGTTCTGCACAAAACCACCATGAGTGATGGTCCTGGGCCACCATGTGTGAAACAGTTCCTGCCAGCAACGCAGCCAGTGACACAGGACTCCAGTGACAGGATGGAGATGGGCAGGTCGTCCCTCATAGCCAGCAGAAACCAAACCCCACAATGCCCAGAAGGGGCACCCAGGATCGGCTCACTGGGGTGGCAAATCCAGTGATGAGGATGATGATGGCTGGAAGTCTGTGAGCTCTGGCACGGGGAGGAAGCGCCTCCTCCACCCAGGTTCAGTGCCTGTGGTGGTGCCAGCCCAGCCTGACCCCGCAGCGGCACCAGAGGAGGTGGGTGAGCGATGGGGGGGGCTCTCTGCTGCAGGGAACATAGCCCCCACTTTGGGGGGAGAGGCTTGCTGGGCACTCAGATCTGGTATGGGGAGGCTGTGAAGCCCTCTCCAGCCCCCAGACTATTAGAATCATAGAATCCCAGGGGTGGGAAGGGCCCTGGAGAGCTCCTGGGGTGCAACCCCCTGCCAAAGCAGCTCCCCAGCTCATATTGCACAGGTCAGCGTCCAGACGGGGCTGGAATCTCTCCAGAGATGGAGACTCCACACCCCCTGGGCAGCCTGTCCCAGGGCTCCCTCACCCTCACCACATCCCCCTGCTCTTCCACACAGGCAGCAGCAGCACTGCCAGGGGAAACCAGGATCCTGCCATGAGCGGCTGCATGGCTCTGGGAGTAAAAGCTGAGGGTGGCCCAGGTGCTCCTCTCCTCAGTCCTGCTGGTGAGGAGGAGGAAGGGCCTGAGAAGCAGTAGCACAACTTGTGTTGTCACAGAATTTGGCTTTTACAAGGGCAGAACCTGCCCTGAGGTCTGACTGGCAGATCCACGTGACCAAGTGAAGCAAAAGTAACTTTGGAGAAGAGACAACCTGGTGATGAGAGCTTCAAACCAGGAACCACACTGGTGGGGTGTAATCACCCAGTCAAGTGATGAAGCAGCAGACCAGGGTGACAAGCAATGGCTGCAGGGTGACACAGACAAGAGAACTTGAAACAACAACAGACCATCAACAAAAGGTGAGCTCAGCCCTAGGCACCTAAGGAAGGCAGCAGTGGGGGTGCTTAGAGGGAAGCTCTCGCCCTCTTCCTGGAAAATCAGGGTGGGAAGGGGTACAGCACCACAGGCAGCACAGGGGAGGACTCAGAGGCTTGTGCAGGCACAGAGCTACAATGTCACTGGGACCAGGCAGAGGTGGCAGGGCAGTGGAGGGCTGTGGTGGACGGGTACCGGCTCTGTGGGAAGAGCAGTGGGAGAAGTTGTGGCAGTTGTCACAAGGGAGCAGCAGGAGCACCTGGAGCTCTGCCTAGCCATGGCCACAGGCCAGCTGAGGGCTCATGGGTTAGGGCTTTGGCAGAACAACGTGCTGATGCCATGGTGGGTGTCACACACAGGCTGTCTGGTCAGGAAATAGTAAGCAAGAGCTTCTTTGGAAAACTGGAAAGTGCCTCGTGGTCACAGGCACTGGGACTTGGGGGGGTTCTGTAACCATCCTGCCCCTTCTGGGCACTGGGGGGTAAGGGTTTTGTTCCTGCTGGCTATTAGGGAAAAACTTCTTCCCTCTATGGGTGCCCGAGCCCTGGGCCAGGCTGCCCAGAGAGGCTGGGGAGGCTCCTTCTCCAGGGAGATCCCAAACCTGCCTGGACACCATCCTGTGCAGCCTGCTCAAGGGGATCCTGCTTTAGCAGGGGCTGGACTGGGGGATCTCCAGAGGCCCCTGCTGACCTCATCAGTTGGGGGTTCCATAATCATCCCAGTGCATGCAGGTCTCCTCCTGTAGCTCCTTGTCTTGGCATCCAGACGGGGCTGGAATATCTCCAGAGATGGAGACTCCACACCCCCCAGTCAGCACCTTCTGGGACACTTCAGCAAGAGGCACCAGTATCCCTGAGCCCTTTTGGCCAAATGGAGGTGTGTGTTGTGCTGGGGCTACCACAGACTTTGCCCTCTGCAGAGCTTCCAGCCCCCCTGCACCAGGCAGAGCTGAAAGGGCAACCGAGCAGCGCAAGGGAAACCCAGGGGGTACCTGGATCCCAACTTAACACCAACCTTTTCACTGCCAAGGGTGGTCAGTCCCAGAAGGGGTTTGCCCAGAGAGGCTGTGGAGTGCCCATCCCTGGAGATGTTCAAACCCCAACAGGACACAGAGTCACTGAATGGCTGGAAGGGACCTCACAGCCCATCCAGCCCCCTCAACCCCATGGGTAGGGACACCCCCACCCAGCCCAGGGTGCCCCAAGCCCCATCCAACCCAGCCTTGAACCCTGCCAGGGATCCAGGGACAGCCCCAGCTTCTCTGGGCACCCTGTGCCAGGGCCTCCCCCCTCCCTGGGAAGGATATTTCTGCCCCCAGCCCCTCTCCAGCTGCCCTCCTGCAGCTGAAAGCCCTCCTGTCCTGGGCACCAGCCCCTCTCCAGCTCTCTGAGAGCTCCTCAAGGGACTGGAAGGGGCTCAGAGGTCTCCCCAGAGCCTTCTCTTCTCCAGCCTGAACCAGTCCAACTCCCTCAGCCTGTCTCCAGAGCAGAGGTGCTCCAGCCTGCTGATCATCTTTGTGTCCCTGGACAACCTGTTCCAACTAAGCCTGTGCTGAGCAGGGTGTTGCATGAAGCACCTCCAGAGGTCCCTTCCCAGCCCAGTGTGTCTGTACTGCAGGCAGAGCAGTTACGTAGTCCACTGTTTCTGCTCTGTGGGGAGGTCAGAGACCTCTCCCCCTTCTTCCATCATCAAGTGTACCTGCTGCAAGTTGGGAGAGGAGACACAGGAACCTAAGCAGCTAGAGGCCAGCAGAGAAACTTATCCAGCTTCACTTCATCCCCAGGATGGTCAGAGAGAGCCCACTGGGGTTGGACAGCCCTAACCTTCAGCATTCCAAGCATCCCTCTAACTGGGAGAGGCCAAGGAGGCAGCGCTGGGGGGGTGCTCCCTGCCTCAGCAATGCCTACCAGGCCTTCAGGAGGAACCCTTAAGCTCTTACCCAAACACCATGGTGCCGTCCTTCCGGATGCCAAACTGAGCGTTCTGCAGCCCTCCAGAGTTCCTCACCAGCTTCCCATCGCTCACGACGTTCCCCAGGCACTCTCCGGTCCCCATGTTGAAGTACCCACCGTTCTGGGCCACCAGGCACTTCCCCAGCTGGGCCGTTTCCTCCACCGTGGCCCTGCGCTGGGCCTGGCAGCCTCCGGGGCCGCCCGGCTCCAGCACGGAGAAGGTGCTCAGGGGGTTCCTCACGAACGTCAGGTGCCCGTAGACCGCCCTGCGGCCCTGGCCCGCCGGGGGGATGTAAGACACGAAGGTTCTGGTGGTGGCCGCCGGGCCGCCCGTCCCGCTGTGGCTGGGCCAAGCTTCGTGCGTGACGTTGCCGTACTTGAGGGGCTGGCAGTCCCGGACGTGCCGGTGGTGGTGGCGGGGGCCGTGCCGGGAGGGGAGGTAGGGCTGCAGCAGCGGCTCGGCCGGGGGGCTCCTGCAACGAGACCGGCCGGTTGCCCCGCGGCGGCCCCGCTCGGGGAGGGGGGGGGGGGTGGGAATAGGCCTCGCCAGCACCCCGGGCCCGCCGCTCCCCCTTCCCCCGCGGAGACTCCGGGACCCAGCCTGGCTTAAAGGGAGCTGTCCCCCTCGGCGGTGCCCACCCCGGGGCACCGGCCCGGCGGGAGCCCCGCTCGAGGGGCGGGGCGGCGCTCCCGGCCGGCTGCGCCCCCCCCGTAACGGGACGGCAGGGCTGGCACCGCCCCGGCACCCGCGCGGACACTCACCCGGCGCCCCGCGCTGCCTGCAGCCAGCCCAGCGCCGCCAGCGCCGCCGCCAGCACCGCCCGCCGCCGCCCGCCGCCCGCGGGCCCCGCCGCCACGCAGGCCGCCATCTTGGCGGGCGCTGAGCAGCGCGCTCTCTGCCGGCCGCCGGCGGCGCAGCACAGCGCCCGGGGCCCTTTCCCGCCCTCTCGTTCGCCGCCCGCGTCCCTCAGGCGGGGCCGGGCCGGGCCGGGCCGGCTGTGCCCATGTCCGGTGCTCAGGGCCGTGAGCTAAGGCGGCTTTTACGATTAGAGTGGCGTAAAGAAACATTTTTAGAGGCTGCTGTTTCAATAACAAGCCGTGGCCCGTCTCTGTGGCTGCGGTAGGCGTGCCTGAGCCCTGACTTCGGGAGCACACCCCCTGTTGCTCTGGAGGGCAACATCTCCTCCTCACCCTCCCTGACAGAATCTCCCCTCCGTCTCGCAGGAAATGAGGTAAATGACCCTTTACAGCCAGCAGAGCTGGCTTTAGATTGGATCTTAGGGGGAAGTTCTGTGCAGAGAGAGTGGTGAGGGGCTGGAACAGGCTGCCCAGAGAGGGGGTGGGTGCCCCGTGTCTGGGGGTGTTCAAGGCCAGGTTGGCTGGGGCCCTGGGCAACCTTGTGTAGCTCCAGGCCTGAGGTTGGTGTCCCTGCCTGTGGCAGGGGGTTGGAGCTCTGTGACCCTTGGGGTCCCTTCCAACCCTTGACATTCTATGATTCTATGAAAGCTCCTATAGGATGGTGGGTGATGTGTGTGGCTGGAAGCTTGGTGGCTGGAGGGTTCTGATCTGCAGTAAGCAGTGTGGCATCAGCATTGTTCCAGGCTGGGTCAGCCTGGAGAAGAGAAGGCTGTGGGGGGACCTCATTGCAGCCTGCCAGTGCCTGAAGGGAGCAGAGACACAGGAGGGAATCAGCTTGTTCAAGGGCAGAGACTGGCAGGACAAGGGGGATGGAGTGAAGCTGGAGGAGGGAAGGGTTTGATGAGATATTAGGGGAACGTTCGTTGCAGAGAGCGTGGTGAGGGGCTGGAACAGGCTGCCCAGAGAGGGGGTGGGTGCCCCGTGTCTGGGGGTGTTCAAGGCCAGGTTGGATGGGGCCCTGGGCAACCTTGTGTAGCTCCAGGCCTGAGGTTGGTGTCCCTGCCTGTGGCAGGGGGGTTGGAGCTTTACGATCCTTGGGGTCCCTTCCAACCCTTGCCATTCTATGATTCTATTCTATGATAGCTGTATCCCATCCACAGGGAAGTGGTGGTCACTCACCAGCCCGGCCCTGCCGCTGCTTTCCTCCTCTCAGTGAGCTCCTGATGGATAGGGACTTAATCTGGGGTTTAAAACTTTCATTAAAGGTAGCTGACTTAGGTCACTGTGACACAAGAAGTGGGCAAGAAGCTCAGATAATCTGTAATCTTACCCACAGTAATATTTTGGTTTTCCTCCAGACAACATACTGACATCACAAGCAACTAGGAGGATTGGGATGTTTGTCCGTTTTCCAGATGGGGAAGAATAATGACAGGGGGAGGGGGTGATGATATATTCAGTCAGCTCTAGCATGGTATTTCATAACCATAATGTCAGTGGCTTGGATTCTGTGGTACAACTTGGCTAAAAGGAAGAAAAATCTGGTAGAATCTGCTTTGCCAAGACGGGAATTTTCTCTTTCCAGAAATATCTGAGTCAAAGGCATGGTTAAAACCAGCAAAATCTCTGTCCTCTATCTGCCTAGAAGGTCATTCTTTTTGTCTGCACCATACCCAAAAATGTTTCTCATCTCAACTGTTCTATTTTTAATGAAAGAAGTAATTTGTTAACTGGGGTAAGGGTGCCTACTTTATTATTGTCTGGTGGTCTTTAGAAGAACGCTTAGCTTGGGGCCAGGGAGTCCTGCCTTTGAAACACCACAGGCTTTTCACCTTCAGTGATGGAGATTCTTAGCAGCATGCACACACACACACATAAAAACCCATATAGCTTAACCAAAGCCATACCACATTAATCTTAGCAATCAGGTTTGGAAATGATGGCCCTTACAGTATAGCTAATGTACGTAACAGCATTGTAAACTCCACTTGATAAATCTTACTTCAGTTGGGATAAAGATTCAGATTGTAAAATTTGAGTTAAATATCCGCAGCTCAAGTTTGAAATGTTGTGTAATTCATTAACACAGCAAGTCTCTCATATCCCTTGTTAGATGATTAGTTGCCACTGAAGATAAAGCTCTGGTTTTATTGTTCCCTAGTAACATTTACCACCTTGTTGGTTAAGTGAGAATAGGTGACATACTGTTTTCCAGGGAGAGGTCTTGAGAAGAAAACTTGAATCTGAGAAGAAAACT